>OZ004727.1:84543762-85924374 GCA_963924685.1 Dexiosoma caninum
CGCACATTTATTCATTGCGACCACAAATGGTTGACAGCATTAAAATAATTCCGTGTATATAAAGAAGACCTTGTTTACACTGGCTATGAAATGAGTTTCAATGAAGAAATCAACAAACGCAGATCTTCCTTAACAGACTACCTCAAGAAGACTGCCAGTGGCCTGTTCTCTTATACGGTGTTCAGACATAGACGTTTATTGAGATTTACACAATAAATGTTCAATATTCCATACAAAATATTGATTAAGTTCTTGAGCAAAAAGTACAAAATTGTTATAAATATTGACAGAAACTCGAAATACAACACTGTCAAAAGTTTCTTTACTAAGCGAAATTATCGATAAATGGTCAGGCCGTTGTCAAATGTTTATTGAGTTCGCTGAATTTTGTATGTCTGAATGCTAAAATTATTGTGTCAATAAACTGAATATTGACTTAATAGAAAAAGCATGTTTGAACACCGTATTAGTTGGCGTATAAACAAAGATTTAGTTGGAGGAATTGTGCATCTCGAGATTTTTTTATATATTTTCTTTCCGCCAATAAGTCAGCTAATATTGAGAAAAATTGCAACACACGACAGTGTGCTGTTAATCAAACGGAAAACGTTCAAATGCGAATTACACTGGATTTTATTGGCTGAGTATACAGCGCATTGACGCTACAACCACAAGATCGTGGGTTCAATCCATCGTTAAAGCAAACTCCTATACATGCGCAGCATTGTGCCGCAAATTGAAATCTAGTATTTTTTAATTGATTTTGGTGTTCTCGCAAGAAAGTGCAATTAAAATGGTAAAACTTAAAAATGTTTTCAATTAAAACTGTTAATTGATTACGCGTCATTCGTGTTAAGTTGAAATTTAATTATTATTTTAATTGGGTGCCTCCGTAGTCTAGTGCGTGAGCACATTAGTCTAATCAAAATGGAGGTGCGGGTTCGATTCCCGCCTAGACCCTGGGTGTTTCTACAGACAAGCTATAAGAGTTTCGTAGAGTTTGTGTTGTTAAAAAATAAAATAAAAAAAGAAACTAAACAAAATGAATGAAGGTTGAGGAAATTGAATCTACGGATTTCTTTATTGAACCTTGATTTTGTTTTTTCTGTGTTCTAACTTTGCCATCTTACAGCTGCCTATTCAAGCGTAGACATAATGAACTCGTAATTTGTTTTCCATTTACACAGATTGATATAACGAACACAGTTCAGAGGAAACCAAGTGGAGTTATTCGTAAACATGCCGATTTTGGCACGCCCATAGTCCCCGAACAATAAGCTCAACGTAAATTTTTTTTTTCTCAATTTTTATTGTTACAATAACATTTACATTTTTACAATAATTTAATTTTAATTTTAAGAGATCAATTCTTAATCTAATTTTTCTACTTAATCATGTTCATTAAATTATAGTTTTTTATACAGCATTATACCAAGATATTTAACCTTGTCATCCCATGGAACAGAGTCGGTACCAACAATAATGTTGGTTTGTGGTAGAAATAAACTTTTTCTTCTTCTTGTAAAGAAGATAGACTGAGTTTTTGAGGGGTTTATCTTTATTTTCCATTTCTTAAAATAGTCGGTAACTATTTTAGTTGATTCCTCCGTGGTGTGTACGATATCTTCCGGTAATATTTCTGAACTAAGTAAAGCTGTGTCATCTGCAAAAATAGATGAATTACATCCATGTAAAGCTGGAAAATGTTGCGTAAAAAGATTGTATAAAATTCGAGATAGCCATGATCTTTGTGGACAGCCAGCAGGAATATCGTAGTTCTGTGAACAAGTTTTTCCAGTATGAACTTTAAATGTTCTGTTTGATAAAAAAATAAAACTTTTTATTATTTTGACAAGCGCAGGATCCAGTCCAGTTGTATATTGTTTATGAATTAGGGCATCATGCCGAACAGAATCAAAGGTCGCTTTTATATCCATTAGGAGCGACCATTCCTGTCGACTTACCTTCATTGAAGGAGTTCTTGACAATATTTCTTATTCTAACAAGAGGCTGACTTGTGTTGTGTTCCGAACGGAATCCAAACTGTTGTGGCGATAAAAAGTTGGTTTCTTCCGTGAAACAAACTAGTTTTTCTTTAATAATTTTTTCTAGTATTTTAGACATTGTGTTTATTAGTAAGCTTATTGGACGATAGCAGTTAGGATTGCTGCTGTCTTTTCCAGGTTTGGGTAATGCGATTGTTTTTGATTCTTTCCAAATTAATGGGAAGTAACAAAACTGTAAGCATAAGTTTTCAAATACGACACAGAACTTTTAAAGCTTTCGCTGGAATTTTCTTCAAACTAAAATTTGAGATGCCATCAATTATTTATTGCTGGCGCTTTTTTGTTTTTTAAATTTTTAATAATATTTTTAAGAGTATTGATGCCAACCGTTATATGACTTAAGTTTTGATCAGTATCAATCGTACTTAAGGTACTGATTACTACAGTTTCTGCCACTTAAGTTTGAGGAATTATTAAGATATTGAAATATTATAATATTATTATTCTTTTAAAAATCCAAAACCAACTTTCGTTGTTTTTATGTTTGTCACATTATTATTGTGTAGTGTAAACAGATTTTTGATTTAAAATTTCTAAAACGCGCTGATCATTGACAAATAACACAGGCTTCATCCATTAAATTGTAGTTTGTGTTCGTGTCCACTACCGCCGCGGACAGTCTGAGGGGGCTGACTGGGCAGACTGTCTGTCTGACTGTGTCGTACTGCATTCGTACAGCACTTCATTATTTCCGTTTAATATTTAATTTAGTGTTGAATCAACTTCTTTTAAATACACACAAACAATCAGACGATAACGAAAACATCACTTGTGATGATGATGTTGCACGAGAAAAATAATTTAATATTTTCTTTATTTTTGTAAAATACAGCATCACATTCATCGTCTTTAATGATGATGATGATGATGCTGACTGGTTACGAGCATTTGTTGCCCTCAACGTTCAATTGACTTAATTGAAAATCGGGTCAACATGGGCCAAGATAATGAACAAACACTAATTAAGGATCATGGCACTTTAGTTTGCGCTATTGACTGATTCACATTAGTTTGGTTGTGTTGTTGTCACAGAGAATGAATCAATGACTGGCTGACTGACTGTCTAAATGAATGAATGGATGAATGGATGGATGGATGGATGGATGGATGGATGTGTAAGATCGTAAATAGTTTAAATAAAGTGTTTTTTATTTTGTTATTACTCTTGTATTGTATCTAATTTGTAGTCTTTTATGAATTGTGGTCATTGTCTTGGGTTAAAGTTTAATTTCATTTAGATTCTTAGAACAGTTTGTAACATGAGCGAATGAATGAGTACGAATACAATTTCTTGTACATTGTACATAAATGATCAATCAGTTGATTTGCTTTAATTAAAGTTGATCTTGGACATTGTATTGTATGTATGTATGCTCAGTGCATTTGTATTTCTTGTTGTTTGCATGGCTTGAAAGGATTATACAACGGACAAGAGTTTATGCACGATGCTGGTTTAATTATAAAGTGACCTTTTATTTCCTGTTTTGCAACACTTTAGGAAGATGTCATTAATTTGTTCACTGAAATATAAGTAACATTTAATCATTTTTTCCGAGCACTAAAGTTTTAGTTGAGTACAGACAATTGAAATTAATCAGCACGTATTTAATATTTAAGCACTTCCGCAAAAACTATTAATTAAGTGCAACACAAGTTTTCGTTTAAGCATTTAGGCACTCTCACTTTGATGCCATCACTTTCCGAGTGACAATAAATCCAAAACTATGAAATATAAAAAGGAACAGTTGTTCTATATCAGATGATTCACTTGCAAATAGTGTTGAGCCTCACCTTAAGATTGCGATTGATTCACGTCATGATAACGGCGATGGCTCAAGTAGTTACCACGTTGACTACTAAATCATAATTCCTGGGTTCGAGCCCACACAGAAAAAAATAATAGTTGAATTTTTCCCAATTAAGACTTTGCTCAGAGTTTTTTTTTCCCTAAATTAATAGTTTAATTGAATCCACATTTACTTTAATCGACTTTCGGTTTTGTCTCAAGACAGTGCACACTCAATATGGTGAAAATTTAAAATTTTTTCAATAAAAACAGTTCATTGATTCCGCCTTTTTCGTGATAGGTTGAAATCTAATTATTATTTTAATTGAATCTACGTTTTTTTTTAATTGAATCTTGATTGTACTTTTTTTGAAGGTGGCGATGGCACGTTGACTACGAATCCAAAAACAGACCTGGGTTCAACCCCAGTTTCAGACTAAAAATTTTAAATTTAAAATAAACATCTCGCATTTTTCTGATGTGCATTAGTATTAGTGCGTCTTTGTGTGTGTCAGCTGTTGTCGGAAGGTTTCAGTGGCGAAGGCGCATAGTCCACTGGTCACTGAACAATACCTGCTTCAGCTGTGATAGCAATCAATAATCGCATCAGAACGCCCTCCTTTGTCAGTATTTTGTAGCACCGGCGAAGTATATATAGAATAATATTAAAAATGCCTACTAAATCGAAGCTTCAGCACTGCTATAAACAAAGAACGTGCAAAATGCAGAGCTTCACCTCCTGTCATTTCTCTAACTATCCCTTTCCTATAGTTCCAGCTTCGCATGTGTAGGAGTCATCTCCTGATAAAAATAATAAAAAAAAATATAGACAAATGGCGTTTTCTTTTCTGACAAAAATGTTACATATATGCTACATTTCGTTACTGTTTCTGTTCCATTCTAAAAAATATGTAACATTAAAAAAAGCTATTTCGTTCCTTTCTAAATATGTTGCACAAATAACTGGCAAAATATGCTACATATTTGACCCTCTACTCTCAAGTCGGGGTGATATACTAACCTTTTTTACATCTTTGTGAAGTACTTTTTTATACAAATAAGAATTATGAAAATCAAAATACTCTTCACTTTGACTAGAGTCCGTCAGACTTTTGTTAGAAGAGGATTCTGTTTAATTTATTATTTATTTCAATGTAAACTTTTTTGATAAATTTTTGGTTTAAAGTTTTTGCAGTTTGTTCTAGGCAATAGCAGCTGATTAGAAAACAATGCTGCTGACGATTTTTATTGATAAAATGGTGCTAAAAACCGTAGAAACAGTGAAACGCTAAGTATACATTAATATTAAATCTCAAATATTTTGTACCATTGTGGCAGTAAAAAATGTATCACTTTTTAAAGGTGTGGGCAAACTGTAGAAAATGTTATCCATCGAAAGGGCAACATATTTGTTCAGAAAAGAAATCACCCAAAAACTACATGCTGTAACAGTGCTACCAATATTGAAAATTAAAAGATTGCCAGGGTTACCATTCTTTGGTTATACTGAGAATGTTATGGCGTTTTCTTTTCTGACAAAAATGTTACATATATGCTACATTTCGTTACTGTTTCTGTTCCATTCTAAAAAATATGTAACATTAAAAAAAGCTATTTCGTTCCTTTCTAAATATGTTGCACAAATAACTGGCAAAATATGCTACATATTTGACCCTCTACTCTCAAGTCGGGGTGATATACTAACCTTTTTTACATCTTTGTGAAGTACTTTTTTATACAAATAAGAATTATGAAAATCAAAATACTCTTCACTTTGACTAGAGTCCGTCAGACTTTTGTTAGAAGAGGATTCTGTTTAATTTATTATTTATTTCAATGTAAACTTTTTTGATAAATTTTTGGTTTAAAGTTTTTGCAGTTTGTTCTAGGTAATAGCAGCTGATTAGAAAACAATGTTGCTGACGATTTTTATTGATAAAATGGTAGAAACAGTAAGTAGAAACAGTAAGTTATTAGAAATTAATTAATATTAAATCTCAAATATTTTGTACCATTGTGGCAGTAAAAAATGTATCACTTTTTAAAGGTGTGGGCAAACTGTAGAAAATGTTATCCATCGAAAGGGCAACATATTTGTTCAGAAAAGAAATCACCCAAAAACTACATGCTGTAACAGTGCTACCAATATTGAAAATTAAAAGATTGTCAGGGTTACCATTCTTTGGTTATACTGAGAATGTTAGTTAAGCAATACACTGTGAATATGAAGTATTAGTTAAATAATAGTTATGATTTAAGTTTACTAATAGTTAACTAATGACTGTGAATTGGGCCTTAATTGATTGTGCGTCTTTCGTCATAGATTGAAATCTAATTATTATTTTAATTGAATCTTCGTTGTTTTTAATTGAATCTTGATTTCACTTTTTTCTATGTACTGGCATATTTAGATTTATCAAACAAGTTTCAAAATATTTGTTTGGTTTTTTTTAAAAACATAAGCGTAAATAAAATTTCAGTTAAAAATTTAACTTGGAAAAATACTTTATATTTATATTTCGAAAGATTAAAATAAAAAAAAAATAAAAAAAAAACTAAACCCGCAGCGAGTCTACTCACATTGCAGTGAAATAGAACTTCTTAAAGTAAAACTTCAAAGGGATTTTGTTAATATTGAACGAAAACAAGTTAAACTTCTTCAAGACAAATGAAAAATTGAGAGAGAAAACAAAATGGCTTTTGTATGTAGCACATGTATACGAGATCGGCAACGTATGACGCATGACATTTATTTAATAAAACATTTGAATGTTTTGAGTAAAACACTTTCAGGACTTATGCAGGCGATGCTCTTTGTAATCCCTGCACTTAACCCTGGTAATAAGATAAGCAACTTACTTTTGTGACTACAATTATTGCCGTTGCTGCTTAACTCATTTGCTACTTCCTCAATGCCCCGCACTCACTCACTTGTGTACATCTTTTTAGGATGTGGAACGAAGTTTTTTTTTTTTTTTTTTTTTTTTTGTTGTTCCTTAAGCATGGCGATGCTGTGATGCTGAGGTAAAATTATTGTATTGCTTGTTATTTTAACACAAATTGTTCAAATACGTAAGTTGAAGTTCTTCAATACTCGTACAAATCAAATCACATCAGATCAGATATTAAACCACATTCATAAAAAGGTTTGTGTTTGCTGTGGCATTAGCAGTTGCAACAGTTTGATATTAAAGTACGTTAGAAGACTAGAGTGGATAATCCTGAAATCTGGTGCAAAAGACAAAGGCCTGAAACCAGATCACTTAATGGAAATACTTGCAATACAATATACCCATACAAATCCATATAAAAAAATGTTTCATACGTTTATTTCTTTCATGTTTTTTTTTCTGTGTTTTTTTTTGCTCAACATTGGGAAAATTGCAAAAGGAACGCACGCCAACAGAAGATAAATTGAAGGTATCTCTATCAATTGTTGTGTGTAGTTATTTTAATGCCCAAACTAATGGCAAAGGATCTTAATTTAACAAAGAGGATTGACGAAACAATGAACTGCAGGAAAAAGAAAAAAAGTATTAAGAAAAGAAACTGGCAAAAATATTTTTGCCACAATCTGCAATTGTCTTAAGAAGCTTGAGTTAACCAGATTTCATTGCTGTCGCTCTGCAGATCCTTCCCTCTTCTACTTCTTCTTCTTCTACTTACTTTTTCTCTAATTCGCTTAATAAAACAAACAATACCTTCAAAGCAACTGCTTAAGTTACCCAAAATATACACAACAAAAAAAAAAAAATAAATAAAAATTGAGTTGGTTAAAAAATGTCAGGCGGTTGTAAGTGGATTGGTTTAATGTAAATCCTAATTCAGTTGTAATCCAAGCTCCTTTAATTGCAAAAATGTGTTAATGCCATCATGCATGTATGTACAGGGTGGCGCAGAATGAGCTACATATATGGTTTGAATTCTTTATAACTTTTTTAATTATTATTTTTTCTTTGGTATTTTTTCTTCAACATTTTGTGCAGAAGACTTGGGGAATAAATTATGAATCATTACACGATCGAACACAGCACATACTGCAGGTGCCTCAATGGCTTTGTTAAGGGACATATTCGGCGAACGCATTATTTAGCGCACAAGCGATTTTTTTTTTTTTTGTTTTTTTATCTTGGACCAGTGCTCAGGGGCTATTCCCTACATATGCACTGCATTGCAATGGAACTAGAGAGAAGGATAGGGAAGAAATAGACAGGTGGTGAAAGTGGTAGGAAGATAGAGCTTAATTCTTGCACAACTCTGCAGTTGCGTGTTAATTATAAAGCAAAGTTGCGGCGTCTCTGATCTTTTTGACGCATTATTTTTAAGCTAATGAAGCCATTTTATTTATTATTTTACTTCGCCGACGTTTTATTGCTCAAATACCGACGAAGGAGGGTGGCTGTAGCACAGAAAACTCAGAAAAAACTTTTTTCTGATTTGACCCGGCTGGGAATCGAACCTGGCTCTTTCTGATTGCAAAGCCAACACGCTGACTACTCGCCATCACGTTCACCTGATTTAACAGCTCCTGACAGTTTTCTTTGGCGATATGTGAAAGAAAGAGTGTACGTTAACAAACCCAGAACCATACTAAACCAACTAAAAAGCAAGATTCGAAATGAAATCATGGCCATTACACACGAAAGTTTGCGATTACACCCGAAATTTTGCGAAAACCTATGGAAAAAATATGCTAAAAAGAGCACGTATGTGCGAAGCAGAAAATGGACATCACTTACAGGATATCATTTTCCAAAGCTAATGAGGATGGCGATGGGACGATGACTACAAAAACAGACCTGGGTTCTACCCCAGTTTCAGACTAAAATTAGAAAAAAAAAAAAACATCTCGCATTTTTCTGATGTGCATTAGTGTGTCTTTGTGTGTCCGTTGTTGTCGGAAGGTTTCAGTGGCGAAGGCATACTCACTTGTCACTGAACAATACCGGCTCCAGCTGATAGCAATCGACAATCGCATCAGAATGCCCTCCTTCGTCGGTATTGTGTAGCACCGGCAAAGTAAAATAATAATAAAAATGGCTAATGAACCGAAGCTTCAGCACTGCTGCGAGTATAAACAAAGAACGTGCAAAATCAGAGCTGCAAAATACTTAATTAAGCTACACCTCCTGTCGTTTCTCCTATTAGCCCTTTCCTATAGTTCCAGCACAATGCTTCGCATGTGTATGAGTAATCTCCTGAGTGCTGTGCAAGGTCAAAAAAAAAATTCCCCAATAATGTACTGTATTAAAAAAAAAAAATTGTAATAACCGCATAAATACAAATATTTTAAGCCATTTAAACCATATAGCTCATACTGTGCCACCCTGTATAACTTAAATAAAAAACAGAAATAACAAGGGCAGAAAGAATTTCGGAAATACCGAAAATCTATTTCACAAACAGGCTGCTGTTGTGATCAATTGCAGACATATCTATTTGTTCACTGATTAATACTCTATCCTTTCTTGCATTTGTGTGTGTGTGTGTGTGTGTGCATGGCTGCGGCGACATAAACCTTAAATTATTGTAACAATATTTGTGCCTAAACCTTGCCGCAGCACCAGCATAGAAGAATTTTCATAAATACTTCACATACCGACATGTTCAAGCGATAAAAATGTGCTACAGATTACAGGATTATAAATCTGTATTTCACAATTAGTCATCCTGATAATGCAAATAAATTGAAATAGGTAGCTGCCTTGATTAATGCTTCGTATGGTTGGGCAATTAAAATCCAATCAATTCACTTTTTTGACCAGTGCTCAGTATGGTGTCCCCTGCGCTTGCAATGCATTGCACCGGAACTAGATGGAAAGGGATGGTGTAGGGACGAGACGGCTGGTGATGAGCTAGAAGGATAGAGAACTTTTTTTTTTATCTTGAACCAGCACTCAGGAGATGACCCCTACAGAGGCGATGCATTGTGCTGGAACTAGAAGAAAGCGATTGTAGGTGAAATGATACGAGGTGAAGCTTCACTATCGTACAACACTGCTTTTCGCACGTTATTAGTTTTTACAGCAGTATTGTAGCGTAGTGTGTATGAAGTAAATATTTTATGCTACAATCGAACTTCTCTATAACGTAGCAGTTGGGGACCGTCAAATTTCTACGTTATAGAGAAAATTCGTTATAGAGAAACTGCAGAAAATTTTCACTACATTTTTTTTATGTAGAAAATATATTTATTAAGACAAAAAAAAATTGTTTCTACATGAACACATTAATTTTTTTTTTATTAATACATACATATGTATGTGACTAAATTGATGCAAAAAATCGATTGCTAAAAACTTCGCAATAGAGAGATTATTTAGTGTGAAAAATTCTATTTAGGTTTTAAAAAATTGTACGTTACAGAGAGAACTTCGCTATAGGGAAGTTCGTTATAGGGAGATCAAAATGTATGAAAATATGCTAGGAATACAATTGGGACGAACGACGAATTATTCGTTGCGAACTTTCGTCCTCAGAAATAAAACATATTTGTGCATAAGAAAATGAATACAATACAATACAAAATTGGTCGTGCGTGACGAACTCTGAGAATTATTTACATTTCATAATGCTATAAACACAACTGGGACGAACGACGAATTTTTCGTATCGAATATTCGTCGTTGTAAATAAAACACATTTGTGTAAATGAAAATACCCACAATATGTACGTTGGACGAAATACGTCGTGCACAACGAACTTTGCGATAGGGTTATTTCTATTTCTTACGCCGACGAATGACGAATAAATTGGTGCAGAGTGGCCGTTTTCCTTTTACATTTTTTAGTGTATAGTAAATAAATTAAATTTTTGCTTTAAGAATTGTTTTCTTTTTTATTTACAGGACATAAATTCAATAACCACTTTTTTAATTATATACAGTATTGTTTTAATTCGTTTTTGTCTTTATTTATTCTTCTCATATCAATGTTTTGCTAAATGTAAACAACAATGTATTAGAAAATTCATTAATTAATGAAAATTGGTGGAATTTGATTGAAATAAAAGTTTCTACCATCATGAACATGATGTTTATAATTTTAATAAGGTAATCAAAACGTAAAATGTTTTTGTGCATGTTTTAACAATTTTTATTTATTTATGTATCTAAATAACATATAATTTTAAATGACATTAACAGCTGTTATTTTCGCTCTAATTGTGTCTTATTCGACGAATTTACGCAACGAATTTTTGATGATAAGTTCGTCGTGCTGTGCGAAGTTCGTCATTCGTCACAATTGTGTTTATACCATTATGGTATACGCCGAAGAACGACGAACAAATTGGTACAGAGTTACCCTTTTTTCATTTTAGTTTTTCAATATGTTAGTAAATGAAGTTAATTTTTATTTTCATAATTGTTTAATTTTTAACATCCATCATTTAAGTTAAATACACACAATTATTTACCATAAAATTTCTTTTTAATTGTTTTTTGTTAATTAGAAAAAAGATCGAAGAAATTTAAAGAATATATTTTTTTGTTAGTGTTTGATTTTTTCAAGTAATTTTTTTTTATATGACAACACCGACAGCAAAGAACTTTGCTGATTATAACAGCTGTAATTTTTCGTCGTAATTGTGCGCCACACGACGAAATTCGTCGTTCGTATCAATTGTGTTCCTAGCAATACTCACAAAAATGTTGAGTTCACGAATTTTATTTGTTATAGAGAAGATTTCGTTATAGAGAAGTTCGCTATAGAGAAGTTCGACTGTATTTAGTTTTATATAAAAAAAAAAAGAACATTTTATTGTTCTTCTTTAAACAAAATAAATTTTGTGTGAATTTAATACGCAACAGTGGGGCCACGATACATTCGAACTAAGTACAAGAGCTTTATCTCATCAGAGAAGACACCCGCTGGCACCCTGCCATCCATCAGTGGCGCGTCAGTGAAATGCTGATGCCAAACTTTATGTTGCCGTAATACATGTTAAAGGCCTGCATTCACTATCATACTTAGTCGTTGAATCTGTCACTAGTGGCATGTGTATGATATGATAAGTATGATAGTGTATCCTAAAATTGAATATGTGGTACAGTTTTTTTTTGGCAGTCTGTCCGATTTTCTAATCTTTTGGAAAATTTCAAAAATGACATTTTCCATGCGATCAGAGTTGCATTTTGTTGAAGTTGATGACAACAAAGCAACAATAACGTTTATATCTTTTTTTCTATGTGGGTAGATTTATTTTTGCCTCTTTTTTGCATAATAGTGTGGCATAAACATCGCCATTTTCAAACGATTTTTCCAAGTAGGACATAATTCCATCAGATTTTTTTTTTTGACATAATCGTACGACTCTGTAGGATAGTGAATCCAGGCCTTAACACGCACAATGAGAGTGCCGATCACACCAGTTCCGGTGAAACTACACCTAAATGAAAAGCCGTAAAAATTTTTTTTTATTAATTTTCACACAAAGAAACAAGAATTTAAACAAGTTCAACTTGTATTGCAGAAACTACAGTTCACTATTTCGCTTCTATTGTGTGAATTCGTCAGGCACTTTGAAATAAAGTTATTACGAAACAATTAATACTGAATGTTGTTTCTGTTCAATAAACTTTTTGATATAAAAATAATATTTTATGAAAAGCTGTTTTAAAAATAAATAAAACAAACAGAATTTAGTGAGAGCAATAGTTTTCTTCGCTTTCTAATAGAACAATTCTTTCTACTTATGGAATGGGAATAGCTATAAATAGAAAAAGATTTGTAAATTTTGAAATTTTCATACACACACAATCATCATATTTTATATAATAATTATTTATTACGATCCTTAACAGAAATTAGTTAAAACAAGTTGAAAACAGTGCATCAAAGAACAAATGCCGCCGCAAATCAACTTCATGATATAATTTTCTTTTACATTTTTCTTATATGAGAAATGGAAATACAACAATCGTTTTAAATACAAGAAGAAACTCATGCTGGGGATGCCAAAAGTGCTTGATTTTTGTAAATCGCGGGATTCCAGGGATTTTCCAGGATGACGTAATTTCGCCACTTATGAAGGCATAGCCAATGGTCACTGAACAGTATCGCCTTCACGTGATACCAATCCATTGACATATCAGAGTGCGCTCCGTCGTCAGTAGTGTGTAGCATCATCGGCGAAGTAAAATAATTAATAAAATGGGTACTGGGGGAAATCCCCTGAGCGCTGCTACAAGAAAAAAAAATATTTATTTATAATTTGCTGTACGAGCATGTTTTTGATAAATTTAATTTAAAATTTAATTCAATTTCATTAACCAAACGAGTCGTTAAATGTTTTTATTCTTGAAAACTCAAAGCTCTCAGTTTGGCGCAAATTTTGAAAATCGCCTTGAAATATTTGTACACGAGATAGAAAATACTGAAATCGGAATTCTATTCATTGAAAACATGCTGGAAAATTCCATAAATTTAATAAAAAAAAATTTAACATTAATAAATATCTATAGAAAACGAGTACATCCATACATTCATATATATACACAAGTGTTTTTAATATAAAATTTAGTCAATTATAAATCTCGAATAAGCCCGGGATTTCCTTTTAAATATCTCGGGATTAGAGACTGAAGTTTGGCATCTCTCATATATGTACACCTCCCGATGATGTGCTGCTGTTCTGTTTTGTTGAAAATTGTCTTCTTTTGTCGAAAGTTGGTCAGCACAAAACGATTAAAGAAAAAAAATAAAACAAGACATTCCTTGTTATTTAATCGAAAAATTTAATAAGTGTCTTTATTAGAGAAAAATCTGAATAGTTTTGTTTGCTTGTAACAGAAATAGAGCCTGTGACAGCTTGATTTCAGAGATCCTGCGGTGTTAGAGGAGAAACATGTTTTTGAAAGTAGAGATTACAATTTGAGTAGCATGAATTATAATGATATTTATTTCAAACACCCAAAAAAAAAAAAAAAAAAAAACAAGCAGGAAAAATAAAAGAATAACTGGCGGAAAGTAAGAAAGAATATTCTACTGCTGTGCAAGCGAACCTTTCAGATTTCTTTTCTTTATTTACTTTTGTTTTTGTATCTTTGGAATACATTTGTCACAACATATGTTTTTTTTTCTTCTTTCTGTTCTGTATTTTGTAAAAGTATGGAAGAGAAGATATTTGTTGCAGGGGGTTCAAATGATCTTGCCGACAAACGTGTGGACCATAATTAAGACATTTTCAGGCATTATTAACTTAAGAACAATACTTCTTCGCTGCCTTTTGGACGCTATTGACAAATCGATTTGGTCTTCATTATTTTTTTTTTATTTTTCACTTTATAAACCAACAAAGCGCGGACTCAACCGTGCAGCGGACAATCTTGATAAATGACTCCAGTAAATAAAACATTTTTCTAGACTTTGCTTTTCAATTTGTAGGTATATTTTTTAATCAACGGAAAACCAAAACGAAACAACACATGAAATAAAATAAATAAATAAATAAAAAATAATTATAACTTTTGTTT
Organism: Dexiosoma caninum; assembly: GCA_963924685.1. Lineage (NCBI taxonomy): Eukaryota > Metazoa > Arthropoda > Insecta > Diptera > Tachinidae > Dexiosoma > Dexiosoma caninum. Next base: position 84,558,090 of record OZ004727.1, read on the forward strand.
GTAGAAAACAAGTTGTCGCAAGTTGACTAGTAGGGCCCAGTTAAATTTTCATTACATTCATTCATGGTTCCGTCAGCTGAATATTTGATAATCAGTTTTTTTGTGGTTCTCCCGTAGCAATTCTCTGCGTTTTCTGCCCGCTTACTGGCAATTTAAGGACGTTTTCGTACTCACAACGCTCTGCCATCTACGAGCTAATGCATGAAATGGTAAGCATGGCTTGCCTTGAGTTTGGAGTATTTAACTGGCTGGGAATTTTCCTAGGAGTTGCATGCGATGAAAGAAGTCAGCACTCACGGGTAGACCGGAAGAGTACATGGGATGAGCGGCGGCCATATTCATTTGATTAAAAACATTCATTTGCGGATTAGTGGCGGGGGGATAGGCAACAGGATTGAAAGCCGCATTCATGCGTTGATAAAGGGCAGCAGCGGCTGCTGGGTGTGCATAACTGGGGTTAAAAGGTATGACTGGAGTATAAGCAGGAGCAGGTGGTCCGTAACGTCCTACCATAGGAGCGAAGAGAGCTTGTCGGTAGGCAGCTAAACGAGCACGATTGGCTCCGGGATTTTTTCTACGCAATTTACCGGTGGTCTCGCCAATGAACACTTCTTCGGCACTGGGATCCAGAATCCAGTAGTTACCCTTTCCAGGGTCATCATAACTGCGTGGTATTTTGGTAAAACACTTATTAAGGCTTAAATTATGGCGTATGGAATTTTGCCATCCACGTTTGTTCATCTTGAAGTAGGGAAAACGATTGATTAAATACTGGTAGATGCCATTCAAGGTCAAACGTTGTTGCGGGCTGTCTTGTATGGCCATCATGATCAAGGCGTTGTAGCTGTAGGGAGGTTTCTTATCCTCGCCTTCGCCTTCGGATTTGCCCTTGTCGTCATAACTGTCACAGCTCTGCTCATCTTCTAATTTATCTTCGCCGGACGAAAGCGAGTAGGCAGCGCTGCTCATAGGTGTACTAGTGCGGCTATGATTATAAAAATCATCGGTTAATTCGCCTTCATTAGCATACAATGACTTGGTATCGACTTCTTGTTTGATGCAGGTTAAAGTTGTTGGCATCTCAATTGCTTCTTGTGTTTGGATGCGTTGTGTTGAATCGTTTGATAAAATAGCATCAATAGAGAAGTTGCTTTTGAATTCCATGTTCTTAACACTTTTCACCATTGTTATAATTTTAACTAAAATTTGTTTAGATTTTTTTTATTGAATCACCGCTTTCAAAATTTATGCTAAAAAAAACTCTCCGGTACAAGCTCAATTGACTACTGTCGCCAAATGAGCAGAGAGCAGGCTATTTATACCCCTGGTCACAGCACAATAAACTCTACACGACAAAAACACAAAAGAGAGATACAATCCACGTTCAGAGAATGCGATGCAACAACAAAATGAAACGGTAAAACAGTTGGCAGCAATATTTTGTAACTGTTTGTGGGTGTGTGTGCATCAGCATGCAACTGTGTGAGATTATGGCTCCTCCTATTTCGTTTGCGGGTTGTTTTTTTTGTTTGTTTGCTACGTTTTTGTGTGTTTGTTTTACTTGTAGCTTCCAAAATATTTATACTGAACTAAATGGAGAATTATGTGTATGTTGATCGGGGTGAATGCATACATATTTGATGTTGTTGTTAATGTTGGTTAAATATCTACCCAAAAATTTAATTTTGTTGTTGAGTTGGGTCTCTCTTTTTTTGAATGCGCATGTGTGTTTGTTGTGTAACAAAATCAACCTGCAATTTTACAACACATTTTCATTCGTTTTAGTTTCATTTCATTTGTAGATTTTTATTTATTTTTTTTTCTTGTTTTTACGGCTGTTGTTTTTATTTTGTCAGTGTTTATTTTGGATTTTGTTGCTTCGGCGTCAAAATATCTATTAGCTTTAGTATAAACAGGGTTGTTTTGTTTCCGGCCCTATTAAAATCATTCCCATTTAAACATTCCAAAGATTTTCTTCCTTTCTTTACACATGCACAGAGTAAGTGTTTGGAAATTGATAACTTTGTTAGTTTCACTGAGTTAAATGTGCCGCATTTTGATTGATTATAGGCAAATTGTGCGGATTTTTTTTTAAATTAGGTACATAAATTTAAAAGTATTTTTAATTCAGAAATATTAGCAAAAATTAACTAAAGTCACACAGATCTTAATACGTACCCCTTAAAAACTCTTTAATTTTTCAAAAATTGGTGATATTTAAAAAAGTAAATGAAGCAAAAAATTAACAGAAATATTTATTTTATTATTCTTAATACTTTTTTTAACCTTTTTTATTATTTTAACAATCTATTTTTTTTTTTTTAAGCCTGACCTTATAAACTTTTTTTACATTTTTATATAACAAATGGTGTTGTAGGCTTCTTTACTCCCTTAACAAAATATTTTATAAAGATTTAGTAATAGTAAAACACTTCTATTGAAAAAAATACTAAAATAGATCAAGCAAAATAAAGTCAATCAAAATACGAAGTGGAAATCGGTAAAAATTCCACTTTTTTATATTTAGTAACACGAATATAAACTCAATAGAGAATATTGATGTGATATGTGTGTCTACTTGATGAAATAAAACGGTTTAAGTCAGACAATCAGAATTACATGCATTAGTTACAGACTAAGAAGCAAACTAAATCCAAAGTAGAAAATTTTAAATTACACTGATGTATACTAGCAGAACGGAACAGCATGCCATTTTCGCGAAAAATTTTTTTATTATTATTATTTCTGAGAAACAGTGTGAAGTGTTTAGCGAAATAGCAGATTCCATAGCCGCGTAGTAACAAAAAATCATTAATAAGCGAAATAAACAGAAAAAAGCGACTCGACTTCGTACTAAACAATTAAATTAAAGTTTTTAATTTTAAATTTATTTTATTATTTAATTATTAACTTCGAGATCGTTATTCTTTTATAATTGTATTTTGTTTTTTTCATTTATTTCCGATATATCGTTAGTTAACAGTTTGTTAACATCATCGGGAAATAAATGATATAAAATTTAAAACATCTTCAATATTTTCTAAAAAATGTTTTTTTAATTTTTATTCTGTAACCTTATTTCAAGCTGAAAGGTTTGTTTATATTTCTTATTTTATCCCTTTTTGCGATATTTCGTAAACCATCAGTTAACATCCACAGGATTTTTTTTTTTAATTTAAAAACAAAAAATTAAAAAAAAAGCTTTTAGAAAAATTTCCTGAAGATGTTAATCGATGGTGAAAATAAGAAAAAGGTATAAACAAGCTTAAAGTTTTGAAACGAATATAGAAATATTTATTTTCTAAAAATCTCACAATATTAAAAAAAAAATGTTTTTTTTTTAGTTCTGGAAAAATATATTAAAAAGACCTTAAGCTTAAAAACTAGAAAAATTACAATATTTTAATTTAAATAATAAAATAAATTGTTACAATAAATTTTTTTAAGCTTTAAGGTTTTTTCTCTTTTAAAAAAAATTTTTAGAAAATATTGAAGATATTTTAAATTTTATATCATTTATTTCCCGATGATAACGATATATCGGAAATAAATGAAAAACACAAAATACAATTATAAAAGAATAACGATCTCGAAGTTAATAATTAAATAATAAAATAAATTTAAAATTAAAAACTTTAATTTAATTGTTTAGTACGAAGTCGAGTCGCTTTTTTCTGTTTATTTCGCTTATTAATGATTTTTTGTTACTACGCGGCTATGGAATCTGCTATTTCGCTAAACACTTCACACTGTTTCTCAGAAATAATAATAATAAAAAAGTTTTTCGCGAAAATGGCATGCTGTTCCGTTCTGCTAGTATACATCAGTGTAATTTAAAATTTTCTACTTTGGATTTAGTTTGTTTCTTAGTCTGTAACTAATGCATGTAATTCTCATTGTCAGTAAAGTTTTTAATTTGTATATAAAGGGTGGTTAAATTTCAAGGGCCGATGTTGATTTTGAATAAAACACAAACTATTTAGGAAATTATTGTAATTTTATTTTATTATGATATATTGGTATTACTCAATTATGTATGGAACAAAATATCGGCCAAATGGGCGCCGCGACCACGACGGCACACCTCCATCCGATGGTCCAAATTTTCGATGACCCTGAGGCATAATGGAGGTTCTATGCCGTTAATGTGCCGAATTATCTCATCCTTTAGCTCTTGAATTGTTGCTGGCTTATCGACGTACACCTTTTCTTTCAAATAACCCCAAAGAAAAAAGTCCAACGGTGTCAAATCACATGATCTTGGCGGCCAATTGACATCGCCATTACGTGAGATAACACGGCCATTGAATTTGTTGCGCAAAAGAGCCATTGTTTCGTTAGCTGTGTGGCAAGTGGCATCGTCCTGTTGAAACCACATATCTTCCACATCCATATCTTCCAATTCGGGCCAGAAAAAGTTCGTTATCATCACACGATAGCGATCACAATTCAAAGTAACTGCCTGACCGGCTTAATTTGGAAAAAATACGGCCCGATGATGCCGTCAGCCCATAAACCGCATCAAACAGTCATTCTTTGTGGGTGCATCGGTTTTCCGACAATCACTCTTGGATTATCATTGGCCCAAATGCGACAATTCTGCTTATTGACGAATCCACTGAGGTGACAATGTGCCTCATCACTGAAGATGATTTTCTGCGAAAATTTATCATCCACTGTTGCCGTGGTCGCGGCGCCCATTTGGCCGATATTTTGTTCCATATATAATTGAGTAATACCAATATATCATAATAAAATAAAATTACAATAATTTCCTAAATAGTTTGTGTTTTATTCAAAATCAACATCGGCCCTTGAAATTTAACCACCTTTTAATATGAATTGTGATATTTTTATTTTATTTGTATACATTCGATTTTTTATGTTCATAAAAAATGCAAAAGTTTCTTTGCAAGTTTGTCTACGAGTTATTCAAACATGTTTTGAATGTTCCAAAATAGTTTTGATCTTCCACTTCATTTTTCTTCTACTTCAGCGTTGTTTTATTTTTACATTGTTTTGTTGTACTTGTATTCTCTTCTTCAATGTTTTGATCGTGGAACTGAACAAAAGAAATATTTTTGGAAGTATGTGTTTTGCAATGAGCAAGTAATACATACACACTAATTGCAGTTTCATGAAATGCTTGTAAGACATTTTTGTTATTTTGTGCCACACTTTAGTACGAATTAGTATGTCCATTGTCCAAACTGCGACGTTTGCAGTTCAATCTTCAAAATATACATAAGTATGTATGTTTGTTATTTGAGATGAAAAAGTAAACTGAATAAGATGAAATTTTTACAGTGCTGATGGCGAGTAGTCAGCGTGTTGGCTCTGCAACCAGAAAGGTACCCAGGTTTGATTCCCAGACAGGTAAAATCAGAAAAACGTTTTTTCGGAGTTATCTGTGCTACAGCACCCTCCTTCATCGGTATTTGAGCAATAAATCGTCGGCGAAGTATAATAATAAATAAAATGGCTCCATTAGCTTAAAAATAATGCGTCAAAAAACATCAGAGGCGCCGCAACTTTGCTTTATAATTTACACGTAACTGCAGAGTTGTGCAAGTTTTAAGCTCTATCTTCCTACCACTTTCACCACCTGTCTATTCTCTACCCTCAACCTCTGTCTCGAGTTCCAGTGCACTGCATTGCATATGTAGGGGATAGCCCCTGAGCACTGGTCCAAGAAAAGAAAAAAAAATAGATATTGATGTTGTTAATGATTGATTCTTTTGCAAAAAGTGAAATTTTAAAAATATTGAATTAATACCCTTTTGTTGATCAAGTGCGATATACACACGTTTTTAACTTTTATTTTTAAATTCAACTTATGCAACGGCTTTAGAATGCGTACTACGGACCATTTACCTCATATTCCAAAATAAAAACCTCAGTCTTAATCTGCAGGAAATTTAATTTAGTATTTGCAATTATTGTACGAGTTATACCTTCTCATGTACATTAAAATAATATCTAATATTAATTATAAACTTTTTCATGAAAAAGTCATGTGCTTTTAATGGAATTGATTCCACAACGAGAAAAGGGCACAATAGTTTAGTTAACGCTTGATGTTGAACTCACAATACAAAAATCCAAAAGGAAGAAAATATTACGTATATGAAAATGTTTTTTTTTTTAATTTAAACAACAAGTTCAAATGCCCAAAAATAAACATCAAATGTTCAATAATAAAGAAATATCAATTAGAATTTACAAAATCTATTTGCATTGACGCAATAACTAAAATAAACAAGCAAGTTTTCTCTCTTTGCGACGACCATGAAATAAAAAACAACCAATTGAATTTTCTTTTATTGAACAAAATAATATTTTTCAGGTCACGACATGAGATCTGTGGAAAACAATCACAATCCACAGGAATACTTTTATTTTTTTTATTTTTAATTTTTTTTTTATCTTGGACCAGCACTCAGGAGATGATCCCTACACATGCGATGCATTGTGCTGGAACTATAGGAAAGGGATAGTAGGAGAAATTATAGGGGGTGAAGCTGCACTATCCTACAGCACTGCTTTTTGGCACGTTATTTGTTTTTACAGCAGTGTTGTAGCGTCTCTGATGTCAAGCAGAAGTATTAAATTTTGAAGCTGCATATTTTATTAATTATTTTACTTCGCCGTTGCTACACAATACCGAGGAAGGAGGGCGTTCTTATGTGCCTATGGATTGGTTACAGCAGAAGGTGTCACTGTTCACTGACCAGTGACTACGCCTTCCCTACTGAAAACTTCCGACAACAACAGACACAAAAACACACAAATGCACATCAGAAAAAATGCGAGATGTTTTTCTGCGTCTGAAACTGCACTGAAAGAATTTTCGTCACGAATTTTCTGTGAATCTCGACGTTGATCCAATGAAAAACTTCAATAAAATCCAACCAAAGTCGCATTTCGTTAAATTAATGAAACAGCTTTCGTATAACACGATTTTAACGCAAATTTCATCAATTTGATGAAATAATTTCACTAAAGTATTGTAATAATTTCGCTAAAATAATGAAAATAATTCAGTAGTATAATGAAACGGTTGCATCCGAACAATGAATTATTTCATTGATTTTATTGATTGATTGATGTGTGAAATAACAACAATATTTCATTTGTTTAATGATATAATGTCATTGAAATTATGTAATAATGTCAATGATATAATGAAGTAATTTTATTACGGCAATGAAATACTTTAATTATTTTAACGAAGTTATTTCTTCCTTTTTATGAAGTCATTTAAAAAATTTAATACAAATATTTCTCTAAACCAATGAAAAGTTTCATTGAATTATTTATTTCATAAGTTAATTACAACTACTTTAAAGAAAGAAAACGTATATTTTTCGTTGAAAAAATATTTTTCATTCATTGATTTTTTGCAAATCATGTTCATTTTTACGCAAAATTAACAAAATTAAAAAAATTAACAAAACAATTAAAGCTAATGAAACAATTCCAACGAAATTCTTTCATAATATTTGTGAAATTTCAAAGACATTGTGATATATTTCATTGCATTCGTGAAAAAAATTTAATGAAATAGTTTCATTGAATTTATGAAGAGAAATTCTTTCAGTGTGGGGTTGAACTCAGGAGAAATTTTTCGTTTTTTTTTTAGTGAACGTGCAGACTACTTCGACCATCGCCACCCTCAGTGCGGAAGACAATTTACTTTTCCAGAACTCTTAGAGAAGTTTTCATTCCGTAGCTCCTTGTCAAAAATATATAACGAAAAATAAATTTAAATATTTCATTAAATTAATATATCAACCACAACAACAACACTGTGCTGCCTGGGGAAACTTGATACACTTCCCATAACGTGCTCCAAATGTGTTGTTTATGTTGCTGTTGTTATGTTCATATTTATCTCGCAGCTCCCAATAAGTTAATTTAATTCACTTTGCCATTATTGAAATGACTTGGTGGCTTGACATGGAAGATTTAACTTGAAATTTCATCACATCACAACTCAGATGAAGGCGTGCGTTTGTTTGATAATCCCGATCAAATATCAAACAACTGCAAGCAAAACTAACTGCAATTTAAAATCCATATTTATCGTAATACCAGTAAATTTACATGAATGACTAGATACATAAAGAAGTAGTATGCGGTAGAAGTGGTTAAATGGGCAGTGGAGATAACACAACACATGCAACAACACTGGTTTCGTTCGAATTCCGTTCACTTATATTGCTGTTGCAATTGTTGTACGTACATATTAATTTACAATCGTTGGTGTGATTTGTTTTCATATGTTTTAATTTTCTCTGTTTTCACTTTGTCGCGTTCAAAAGTCGGTTAATTACAAAAACAAACACATACAGACACACATGCTTTGTTTTTGTTGGCAGTTAAACACTTGATACAATTTCATTGGGGCGTTTAAACAACAACAACAACAACACCAAACGAACACATTAACAACATTCTAATTCTTGGATGTACTTCTTAAACCACTCGCACTTTTACTTACGGAATATGAAGCAGACTGCACACTGCTTCAATTAAGTTGTCTTCTACTTACATATTCATTTTATGCTCGTTTGACTTTAGGACGAGTTTGACGGGCGAGTGGAAACTAAAAAACAAAAAATTAAAAAAAAAAACAACAAAACTCTCAAATTTCATGGCAAGAACTTTGGGAAAAAACTACTTCAAACGATTGCCGCCCTAATTTAGTTTTCTTTCTCTAAGTAGTTTAACATTTTATATGTTTGGAAATAAAGGCGAAAAAATTTAATAATATTGTACAATACACTCGTACATATCGCTTTTATCACTGAATCCTAGCGATTTCAAGCGATTGCAATAAAAGCGTTTAAGCGTTTTTTTTAACTTTTACCCACGAATAATAAATAAAATTGGTAAAATGTATAATTTGAATGCGTACGGTTAAATCTGCAAACAGAGTAGAAAATCGATTGTTTTTAAGGACAACGAAAGGTAAAGGATGGCGATGGTCGAAGTAGTCTGCACGTTGACTATAAAACGAAAAACTTCCTGGGTTCAACCCCTGTTTTAGACTCATAAAAACATTTCGCTGGTTTTCTGATGTGAATTTGTGTCAGTTGTTTTCCGAAGGTTTCAGTGGCAAAGGCATAGTCACTGGTCACTGAAGAGTAATCGGCTCCAGCTGTATCCAATCCACAGGCACATCAGAACGCCCTCCTTTGTCGGAATTGTGTAGCACCGGCGGATAGTTATCGGATGAGGCCGCTAAAATTTGAAACAAACATTTTGACAAATATCGCGAAAGTAGGAATACAGTTTATGTATGTGCTTGAACGGTAAAAAAGCACTGGTGCTGGTTTAAATATTCAAATCGTACAGAAAAGCAAAATGTTATTGCAATAAAAAGTGAAGTGTTAACAAAATGCAACAACAGTGAGGGTGGCGATGGCACGATGACTGGTAGTCTGCACGTTGACTACAAAACCACAAACAGACCTGGGTTCAACTCAACAGTTTCAGACTAAAATTATATAAAAAAAAAAAAAAAAAAAAATTCATCAGTCAACAAAATAGCGTCGAAAATGTATGGGAACATTTTGGGTATTTTAATCATATGTTTAAAATTGGGAATTTAATAGTGGGGAAGTGTTAATTACTTCTATGCGATGCTATCTTCTCGTGGCCAAACGAGGCTTGGCACGCGTACACGTCCATAAATTCTGAAAGCTGACACTTTCCCTTTCAAAATGCAGGAACCGTGCTCGAAATCTTTAGAGCCCTTTCCGAGAAAATTGGAGCTCAGAATATATAGGTGTATATGCGTGCCAGGAGAAGATAGCGTCGATTTTTTAGCCAATATCGAGAACCCGTATATAAGGAAACAGCTTTATGGTTCCCTTGTAAAACCAATTTTGGAATACGGCTCAATAATTTGGGACCCATCCTACATATCAATACGGTTGAATCTGTACAGAAACAGTTCTTGTTGTTTTGTCTTCGTGGCTTGGATTGAAATATGTTAAATCTGCCGTCTTATACTAGTCGACTGGCACTAATTAAGTTACCAACACTTAAGAGTCGTAGAACAATGTTGTGCTGTTACGTTTGTGCTTAATTTAATTAGAGGAAATGTATGTTCTGAATTTTTGATAAGTAACATATCTTTTAATGTTCCATCACGTCCTACACGTAATTTTTATCCGCTGTACATTCGATTATTTCGAACTAACTATGCCAACTTTGCCCGTTATCAAGAATTTGTGCTGATTATAATAAAATTTACCAGCACATTGATTTTGCGTTAAATTTTGATATTATAAAACGTAATATTGTTTGTTATTTAAATAATTAAATGATATTGTCTGTAATATGTTTTTATGGTCTGTAAGGGTCACGTATCCATAGACTAAAATAAATAAATAAATAAATAGTAAATAAAATAAAAAATAGTAAGTAAAATAAAAAACTGTCTGAAGATGTTAACCGAAGGTTAACGAAATATCAAAAAAAGAAAATAAATATAAAAATAATAAATAAAAAGAGAGAATAAATAAAAAGAGAAAAAACCTTAAAGCTTAAAAAAAATAAAAAAAAAAAAAAATAGATTGTTTAAATAAATAAAAAAATAAATAACTATAGATACATATAAACGACTATAGTTACGAGACAATAAAAAAAAATTGGAAAAAATCACAACAAATCAGAGCCGTTTTTAACTTAATTAAGGATCAGAAAAATATTTCTAATTATGGGCAAACTGTGTCAATGGAAATTTATTAATTCAATGTTCGAATTGAATACAACTCTTGTCTTGTCGCCTGTCGCTTTAATTCTGTATACGTATGATTGATTTCTATTGACCATGTTTTCGCATTCAATGATATTGAAAATGATTCCATTAAATCGAATAATGATGACGATGCTGTTGTAAATAAATTCATTAAAGCGTTCTTTCCATCAATCAATCATGAATTAATTGCTATTTTTATTTATTGTTTCATTTATTCTCACTTAAATTTTGTATGCATGTAAGCATAGTTTCTTGGAGGATATTTGTATGTATACATACATACACACATACACACACACATATTTAGCGATTTTGCCACAAATGTAGTGTTTTTGAAAAATTTCGTTTTTATAAAATTTAAATTTAAGTTGGCTTTAAATGACATGTTTCTCATACCCGATTTGACAAGATTTTGATATGCAGGGTGGGCCAAAACTCACCATGCGGTTTAGGTATTCAACAACTATTTCGTTTTTATTATATTTAATCTAATACTAGGCGTAGTCGAAATACGCTAAACACGATAAGTGTGATTAGCTACTTTTGAATAAAATGAATGAATAAAATATCTATTTTTAATTAGTTTATACGTTATAACAGCCTGCCTACATATAGCAATGATTTTTACACACGAATTTGTAAGATATTTCAGTTTTTGCAAATAAAATTGCCCTATTACTTTTTGTAGCATATTCACAAATTTATAGCAATCTAAAGTATTTAAAGCGAATATTCAATAAAAAAAATTCTTCTCTTAATTGATTTAATAAATAAAATAATTAACAGCCGCCGAAAAGCGGAAAAAAAGGAAACAAATTTAAGCAATATTCATTTTCATTGTAATAAAAAGCTTTATCCAAAATAAAATATCATGTTGCTGCTCGCATTAAACTCCAAAAGCAGTAAAAAAAAGTAATTTAATAAATTATGTGTTCATTTAAATTTATTTGCAAATATATATCTGAACTAATTGGATTATTTGCCTGCTTAGTATAAAGTACCGAGTAGCTGGTCTGTTTGCCGGAACATCCTTTGCCACTGATGTCCCAGATGCTTAGTTTAATTCCATTAGACATCTTATTTTGCTTCTGTTGTTCCTAAAGGCCGCTTTAAACGATAAGATTTGTCGTACGTAAAATGTGAGCGATAATAAAATGAAATTCCATCCGTATTTCAAAAGAGGAGAGTAAAAAAACATTCTCATTTAATTTAACTACAGCTGTTTGCTTGTTTTCCCCAGGGATAAAGTTCTTGTGCAATTGAATTTTTTTTTTAATAACCTTGAAAAATATTTTTATAACTTTCGAATATGTTATTTTCCTGGTCAAAATTTTAGTGTACTTTTTTTTTTTTTTTTTTTTTATCTGGGACCAGCACTCAGGAGATGACTCCTACACATGCGAGGCATTGTGCTGGAACTATAGGCAAAGGATAGTAGGAGAAACGACAGAAGGTGAAGCTTGATTAATTATTTTACAGCTCAGCTTTTGCACGTTCTCTGTTTTTACACTCGTAGCAGTGCTGAAGCTTCGGTTCAGTAGCCATTTTTATTATTATTTTACTTCGCCGGTGCTACACAATACCGACGAAGGAGGGCGTTCTGATGTGATTGTGGATTGGTATCAGCTGAAGCGGGTATTGTTCAGTGACCAGTGACTATGCCTTCGCCACTGAAACCTTCCGACAACAACTGACACACAAAGACACACTAATGCAACATCAGAAAAATGCCAGATGTTTATTTTTATTTTAAAATTTTAGTCTGAAACTGGGGTTGAACCCAGATCTGTTTTTGGATTAGTAGTCAACGTGCAGACTACCATCCAAGTAAAAATTTTACTTGTAATAACTTGAAAGAATTTTTCTGCCTCTCAATTTTTTACGCTCTTTTGACGCTCTCTCGTTGCAAATTTTTTGGGTTAATGAACGCTTTCTAGAAACAATTGTTACAAATTTAGTAAACATTTTTAGTAAATGAACACAACTAATATATTACTACTGGTCCCAAAAGAGCACTTCGTTCTAAGTTAGAGTCTGGTTTTATGCGAATTTGATTTACACGAAAGTTTTTGGGGCCCAATAAACCGCGTAAATAGATGTTTATCTGTAAATTGACTCAAATTTGACTCACAAATAGGAACCAGGAATATGAAAAGTATTTATTTAAAAATACTCGTACCATGAGAAACCAATGATTTTTAAATTTGTTTATTGATAGTTCAAGAAAACTTTAATGTCGGCCTTAAATCAAACGTACATAATTGGAAAGAGAGTGTGTATATTGTTTAAATACAAAGACGCCTGATATATTTATAGAATATGCTGTTGTGAGATTTTTAAAACATCTATAAAAAAAAATGCAAACATGCTCACACAAATATTTTCGAGATTTTAAATGACTTAATTGTTTAATTTTCATCTTTTATTTTTCCTTATACTCAAACAACAAATCATTTAACATTTTGTATAAATTATACGAAAAAAAATAAAATAAAATATAATAAAATATGCCCTGTCAGCAGTAGCTGCTTAGGAGGTTGCTAAAAAAATATACACACAATATTTAAAAAAAAAGAAGAAGAAGCAGAAAAAGGACTCTTGTCGGCAACATAAGAAATGGTCGAGGCGGCAAAAGAACAATCACATTAATGCTTCTTGGCAGGTTAAAGATTAAGATGTAGAGAAGTGTCCTCCTCTATTTCTTTATTTTTATTTTCTTTTTTAACCAAAAAACGTTTCACTTTTTTTTTTTTAATTTAATTGAGACAACTAGAAAATCCAACAACATTTGCCAAAGTAAGTAGTGTAATGATGACTTTAAATATGCTTCTCATTTTTATTGTTAAAAAGGAAGCAGGAAAGCAAAGAATCCGACTACACGGCAATAAAAAGATTGTTTTTTTTTTTTTGTACCCAACCAAAGAATTACTCCCCTACTGCCATACGAAACTCTGGCTAGATGGCTGTATGTCAGATTATTATTGCATGTTTTGTACATATTTGGCCATTGTATGGCAACATTAAGGGGCGCATTATGACGAGATTCGACAAAACTAATTGATTTAAAACACTATAATCGTTTAATCATTTGAACAACAGACAGTAAAGAAATCTCTTAATACTCGTACACCATTCTTTCTGTTCTGTTTGCATCTCAACCAGTGTGGCCTTCGATTATGTTGTACATATTTCTATGCCTAACGAGAGACTCGGGGGCGTAAGCATATGCACGCCTTGACGAAATAACATTTTTCGCATCTGCCATTATGGTTTTGTTGCCAACCACATTTATCGACACCCATTTTACTTTGACCGTCCTTAAAACGGATTTAATGCAAAAATTTATGCCTGGCGAAGCAAATGCTTGAAATCATAAACGATCATTTCATTTTTTACTGGCATATCAAAAAGAACGACGACAATGACGACAAACAACCGTGCAATACCACATTAACTGGGCTATAACTTCATTGTGTCCATACTTCCATGCCAACAGCCTTAAAAAGTTAGAAAGAGGGAGTAAAAAAAAACGATCTTACAACACACGTTTTACATTTGCCATCCATTGACAAGCAACAATCACTCTGTGGCGGGAATTCTGATGGTTAGTTTCACCGTGTGCGCTCATTCACAGCAATAAATGCCCATAATGTTACTCATTTCTCTTTGTATCCAGAATACCAATAGCGTTTCCACATGCTAAATATTTTATTTTAAAACGTATTTTTTGCTACTCTCCCACTCCCATCTGCCCTTAAAAGCCACATGCATTACGCCATACACACACACACACCACAGTTGGTGTGCATTTCGTTAGATTTGTCGTGGTTGAAATTTTCTTTGTTTCAGCTCCTTCATACACAATTCAACTTTTCTTACTCTACTTTCAATGTCATGGTATCGCCATTGTCTTGCAATTCTACACGAATAATTTCACAATGATTTTCTACTACTCTATACACTCATGGCTTTATTATGAGGTTTCAGGCCATTAATATACATAGCATTTGACTTTCTTTATGATTTTAACACTTTTCTGTATTAAATGAAAGTTTTGACTCTGACTTTAACGAACAGGTGGTGGTATATTTCAAAGAACGCCCTACGAAACAATTTTTTCGCGCACAAGGGGCAAAGCAATGTTATTGCTTTAGTTCTCAGCAAATTAAGTCATGAAAAATTGTATACAATCGTAGAAAAATTTAATGATTACAACAGCTCGAACGGTTCTTTTGTGTGAACTGAGAATAGAAATTTATCAGGCATGTGCTTTTTGTGCATTTCGTTAACGTGATGTGAAACACCAAAAAATAAAGGTGTTCTGGGCATATAATTTTACGATTTTAAAACGTTCAGTTTACGCTCTAACGTTTTGACATTACTTGCTCATTTTGCGATTATTAAATGGCGAACTTTATTTAAATAATTTAACACTCAATATGTTCCTCCTTAATTTTCTTGAAAAATTTCAATTAAAAATTTAAAGAACTGTAGAGACAGTTCTTCTGCTGTTAAAAATTTCATTTGATTTTGTGATTTATAACACAGTTAAAGTAAAGCAATTAGCTTTTTTCAAGTTAAAATCACACCGAACAATAGGTCTGTTCCAGGTGCATAACAAAACAGTCCGAACGCGCACAAATTAGTCCAAAACCGTTCCAGAGAAAAATTTTTGTGCAATTTTGAGAGAAAATGAGAGAGCAAAAAGTCCTGCGAACTTCTCCTTTGGGTAAGTTCGGGTTAGAATTAAGTTATCAGCTGTTTTTTTGTTTATTTACATATGAAATTAAGAAATTAATCAGAAAATTTGCAAAGAAACGAAAAAAGTTTTCTGTTAAAAATTTATGGAAAAGCAAAATGGAAGATTTTTCAAGTAGACTTTATCAGTTTATTTAATAAAAAATGGCATTAAGTTTTTTTCCAGTTTATTTTTATTCACTTTTTACAGTTGATGCAATCAATTCTTTTGCTTTTAAAATATTGTGCATTTTAAGCGTCTAAAATCACTAAAAAAAAATTATTATAGCAGCATACAGCAGGCTACCAGCTACAATCTGTCAATATTAAAATACACACGTTTATATGGAAACGATTCCTTTGACGGCATCACTGCTACACGGCTGCGCGACCACTTTTGTAGCCGTCGGCTACTCAGGATAATTTTTATTTTGACAAGCGACAATATGCAATTATGGTGCTGCCAATGTAATGAGAAATTATTAATATGTAAAAAGCTTAAAAATACTTACTTTTATTTGAAAAGAAATGAACAGAAAACTGAAAGTTGGACTGTTTTTAACTATTTAAGTGGAATGAGGATATTTGGAACAAGTGTTTTTTTTTTTAATGAAACTGAAATGCTTTAAAGTGGCACCACTGAAATATACGAAATACACATTTCTGTGGTGAGCAGTTGTTCATAATTTAAAACTTTTCATTAAATATACCATATTTGTTATATGAACTATTTTATTAATAGATTTTTTAAATTTCATAGAATTTTCTTCAGCCAATATTTTAAAAACTTTTAGTTTTTATTAAATTTTCAATGTAAATTCAGTCAAACTTTACAATCAGCTGCTTACTGTGTCGCTGCCGTCTTCAAAATAATTAAGTAGCCGGCTACAAGGGAATGAATGCAGCCAACTACATTCGTAGTAGCTGTAGCTCGTAGCATGCTGTGGCGAATGGGTTTCAAGCTTTAGCATTTCAAGATGTTCAATGCAAATTCAGAGTAATTTTCTTTTTTCCTCTCAACAATACGGACTGGTTTCTTATGCACCTGGAACTCGTGTGATTTACAGAACAACACAAAATAATACGTGTGATTTGGCTTGTATATAATACCAACCCCGTGAAGAGAAAAATGTGGTTTTACACTTAATTTCTCACTTTCCAGCAATATCGGGTGCAATTCGAAAAACTTTGTAGTCTTAGTTTCTTTAAAAGTATAAGAATCCTTAATAATTTAATGGCAAAACTTTCGTGTCATAATTGTCTTGACAATTTATTGTACCAAATTTACTAATTCCTTATGACAAGGACAAAAAAAAACTAGTTTCGCTTTCAGTTCTTGCTGCACTATGTACTTTATTAAGCGTTGGATAATATTTGTTGTATGTCTGCCATCTTGATAAATTAATTTCTATGAAATAAATAGATTGAGGAAAATGTCTCGTACTTTCTTACAGAAAATAAGTTATTAATACTCATTTTTAATGAGGTTGTTTGTTTGGCCATCATTAATTTGTGTTATCAAGGACCTCACATGTACAATACGAGTAAACGATAGCGAGTATACATATTTCAAAAATGAAGTGGACTAATAAAAAAATTCAAATAAATACGACCTACAGCAAAAATACGGCAGTCATCAAAAAGAAAATTCCGCTGTCTAATTGATTGTTAAGCTGAGGCACAGTCAAATACGGGTACAATGAAATGACAAAGTAAACTCCCTCACAAAACTTCGATGAGATAATCATAGACTTTCATCCTTTTTGGTTGAACACCGACATTTTATTTCTTCATTTTATTTACCAAATTTATAGCCAAGATTTATCGACTATGCATATGGATGTGTGTGCAAGTGTGTGTGAAAATAGTTGAGACAGTTAAAAAAACACAAACAACAAACAATAAAAATGACTTGCTTCTCTATCAAATTGATCCTTTTTGGTGGCTACTTTTCTCTCTCTCTCTCTCTCTCTCTCTCACACTTTTAACTTTATTACTCGTATTTTTTGTTATCATCTTTGTTTATAATTTAGTTATGCTTTTTACCATGTGTACAGCAACAATTCAGTTCATTTCATAAAAACATTTTTATTTATTTTGTACAGAGGATCACAACAAAATGAAATTAAAAAAAACATAACATAAAAACAACAACATCATTAGCAGCGTTGTCAACTTTTAAATTTTAAAAGGCGTATTTTCGAAAAAAAAATCACTAAATTGAAAATATTTACGGACTGGCACACGATGTCGCACGATATTGTTCCAACGTTTAATTACAATAAGAACACAACATTTAAAATTTCGTTTTTGCTTTGAAAATAATTAAGCGATCGATTGATGTCGTCGGCCAGGCATATTGTTTTATTGGAAATCTATATGAAATTTATATATACATACATATATTTTAATAAGCTTTTCTTTAGAATTATTGGTTTTTTTTTAAACTATAATTAGTAGAAATGAATGAATGAATAATTAGTTGTGATAAATTAACTATGAAGTTAAACACAAATAGATATTCATTCATTCATAATATTCCTTTGATAAAAAAAAAAAAACATTTAATTAAACAAAAAATTCTTATTCAATTCACTAGCTCTTATTAACGTTGTATGCAAGTTCAAAAATCAAAAATGGGGAATATCAATAGCATTTGTTGATTAAAATATCATTAACAATGTTTTGTATAGAGTGTGTAGCCAGTAAATGAACAGAAGCTCCTACTTTTGTTCAACCGCAAGCTAATTTCTGGGTAATACCCGATAATAAGAAGCCAGTGTGGTTAAACAGTCCATAGAGTTGTACCAAAGAGGATGCTTAACAGTATGATATTCTATTGAGACAACTTGATATGAGATTTAGTCAATAGTGTGTTGTCTCACTTTTGACGCCATGGCTGCTGCTGAAATCTTTGTTGCATACTGCGCATTTGCCATAAAAATTTTTTTTCCATTTTTTAATCCTGAATTCTTTAATTTTCCATTGATATTATATTTACTTCTCTCCTTAACTTTTCTTCTTTACAAATTTTATATTTCACTCATTTGTGCGCTTTCTTTTTAACGATTGAAACATTTTTTAATACATATAAATTTGCACGTAAACTCGGTACGCATGATTTTATTGAAAAAAAATCCCGCGCAAATCGGTACAACTTACCACCCTAATGCATTGTATAATCATTTTTGTATACAGTATTGTATTTTTTTGTTGGTAATTTTCTTACAAAAGTGTGTTCTGAATTTTATATGTGTGAGAATAATTCATTTTTTACATTAATTTCTAAAAACCAGTTAAATATGTGATAGGTTAGGTTATATTAGGTTGAAAAGGGGGTTATCAGCTTTGACGCAATCCCATACAGTATCACATCTATGACTAATATGGCTTTTTGTGCATCCTACCCGAAGATGTGATAACTAACTAAAATTATATTGAATTCTTCTTAATGAAAAATACACATTTAATTCGTTACAATTTAATTTTAATACTATTTTTGTCAAAATTGCTCTTTGCGAAGAATTCTTCTACATGGAAATATAATTAATATACTTGGTTTAATTGCATGGAATAAAATAAAGTGAATGTCAAATTCCTTATAAAGAAAATAAAAAATAAAAACAGAAATACGAAACGATACAGAAACGATACGTTCACAAGCTCTTAAAGACGTATTGCATTTTTTAAACCGATAAACCATTGATATACGATAGAATTCAGTAATTAACAAAACATAGCAACAGTCTTTTCCAAAAATCTAATATAGAATGAATAAGGCACATTAACATCAATTTTCAATACAATATTTATTTGCGTAAAATTTCAAAATTGGAAGGCAATCTGTCTCGTATCCTTTCAACTGATTTTATTGTAAATTGGTAGTAGTTTTTTTATACCTCTCTTTTTGTTTCACCGCCAATATTGTTTTTTTTATTTCGACCAGCACTGAGGAGATGACCCCTACACATGCGGAGCATTGTGCTGGAACTAGAGGAAAGGGATTGTAGGAGAAATGATAGGAGGTGAAGCTTCACTATCTTGCAACACTGCTTTTTGCACGTTATTTGTTTTTACAGCAGTGTTGTAGCGTCTCTGATGTCAAGGAGACGTTTTAAATTTAAAGTTTTGTTTTAATAGCCATTTTTAGTAATTATTTTACTTCGCCGATGCAACACAATACCGACGAAGGATTGCGTTCTGATATGCCTACGGATTGGTTACAGCTGAAGCCGTTACTGTTCAGTGACCAGCGACTGCGCCTTCGCCACTGAAACCTTACGACAACAACTAACACAAAGCCACACAAATGCACAACAGAAAGATGCGAGATGGTTTTATGTGTCTGAAACTGGTGTTGAACACAGGAAATATTTTTCGTTTTGTAGTCAACGTGCAGATTACTTCGACCATCGCCACCCACATTATAATTAAACTTACAAGCTTTTTCAAATCTGTTACCCTAAAAAACATGCGTTACACACACGGTGATTTACCAATATCACCAGTTAATATTTTTTTTGTACAAACAACTTGAAGACTTAAAGGAATTTTGTGACCAAATTACACTTGGGATATCGAAAATAAATAAAGGACTGATAATTAAAAATAAAAGCATAATAAAAAAAAAATTTTAAAAAGCGTTAAAAAGCGATGCGAAAAGCACCGAATTGACAACGCTGATCTTTAGTTTCTCTCATTTATTAATACTTTTTCTATTTGTAGCTGGTGCTGCTACTTCGGGTTCATTCGTATGTGTTCTCGTATCTATATAATATGTATGTATATATGTATATGGAACGGGTGCAACTAATCGAATTTGTCATGCGTATTAAGATTTATTAAAAGTAATCATTTGACATTAGGACGAAATTGTAATTCAACAACTGTTGTTTATTCGTGTTGGTAGTATAGAGATGCAGTGTGTGAGGAGATGTACAACCTTATAATTACGTGTGTGCGTGTTTGTGTGTGTGTGTGTGTGTGTGTGTAGGATGCATTGGATTTGCCAAGTGTTAAAATTCAACTCCCTAATGCGCAACGAATTCCTAATAAGTATAACTTTTTTATAATTTGAATAGAAGGTAAAAAATACTGTTGAATACAATTCAATTGTTTGAAAATTAATTTACGACGTACTGAACTATAAAATAAAATTTATAAAAAAAAACACATGTCTATTGTCCTCCACATTTAACTATCAAAGTAGAAAAGAAAATACATAAGTCTAAATTCTGTGTTTGTGGAGAAGTAAAAAATAAGAAAGCAATATTTGGAAATTGATAGGAATACGGGAGATGGAGTAAGATCAAACCCCCTTGCACACTGGCTACGTAAGACTTTATAGACAAGTGAACTGAACTGATTGAACATGAGCCACATAAAGGGCACAATCTTGCGTGATAGCAAGCATACATATTTGTGAGCAAAAGAACCGGAACTCAATTTTTCCATCTACAACAAAATAAGGTATAATTTTCGGAAACTTATTTCGTATTGAGAATCGTTTAAAACTTTTCAATTCACTAGTTTGTAATTAATTCACCGGAATGTCGTAAATATTGATCGATCACAGTTCTGTGATCGTAATTAAAGTCACAGGACTGCTCGTATTTATGAAATATTCTGACCTACGAAAGTCGAAAAGCAATCTTAAGCAGTGTTTTATTTTGTAGACTTCACTACATGTTGCTGTCGCTTTCTGAGTACATAAGTATTTGCGGAAGAAAATTATTATTTTACTGCTCCATTGATCTGTTTCTGTAAATTGATTTCTAGTAACGATTTTTAAAAAGAAAATTAATTTTAATGTACATACATACATACATATGTACATATATCAGTACACACAAAACAAGAATAATTAAATGTTTCTAAATTAAGTCTTTGCTCAGAAAATGTTTTTTTTTTTCAATTAATAATTTAATTGAATCCACGTTTATTTTAATTAATTTTGGTATTCTCTCAAGAAAGTACAATCAAAATGGTAAAATTTTAAAATTTTTTTCAATTAAAACTGTTAATTGATTCGCTGGGTTTCGTGATAGATTGAAATCTAATTATTATTTTAATTGAATCTTTGTATTTTTATATTGAAGTTTACTTTTTTCTGTATAATAATAAATTTACTTCAAATAAATACTTGCCGCCATGGGAAGATACTGATTTTTTCCACAATTTTCGAAAATCGATATCGCATTAAATTTCGAAGTTTTGACGTTCTGCGAATCTCATGCGTCCGAATGAACCAGATCAGTCAATTTGCCGCATTCGCATATTTTCGTAAGATAATAAACCGAATCTGGTCCGAAGATATTGAAAATTTTCGAAAATGCCTTTTCTTGGGAAAATTTGGGGTTTTTTTTAATAAATTCTAAACTACTGAGGCCATCAAGTATAAAATCTAATCCGACCTCAAATTGGCCAAAGAAACGTCGCCAATTTGGCTAAAATCGACTGATTCGCATGAAAAATATCGTTGACGAAACTTTTTTTATGAAGTCCAAAAGTCTTCATCAAATTGATCTTAGATATTCACACATACACATACATATATATGTACTCGTAAATAGACTTAAAAAAGTCATCGAAGACCGCAAATTTTATCTGTAAAATCTGTAAAACTGTTTGAAATATATCGATGAGGAAAATTTTAAAATTTTCGTATCAAATCTATTTTCGACACGCGTTAATTTTTCGTGCTGGAAGCGCTTGGATGATCACTTCCTGAGCGAATCTCGGAGCAAGGGGCTTAATGAGCTGGCCTGCACGATCGCGAGGACACTATAACCTCGGTTTGATGTCAGGAGGTCTGGACAGCTGCTGGAGTTTCCGAGGCGGCGGTTGCGGAGTCTTACCGCCACGATGACTGGACACTGGCCTATTGGGATTCATGCAAGACGCATGTCTGCCGTTCAACAACTTCTCCTCTGTGTATAACGATGAGGAGGAAGAGAGTGTCGCTCACTTCTTCTGCGCGTGGCTTGCAATCAGAGCCCTGCGACTCCGCATCCTGGGGCTCAGACAGCTGAGCACATTCATCGCAAGCAGTTGCTTGTTATAGCGTTAGCACGCCGTATTCACCGTACCGTCGGTTTCCTCGGTTCCTAATGGAGTCTTCCTTCTATCGCATCCCCGTCCACTGATGCATATCCCTTCAAGACCTAACCTATCCTATCAGCTACTCCCTTCTTCTTCTTCACAGATACCACAACTGGACCATGATGAATAGGACCAAAGTGGGCTTGGCTCTTTATATTCACCTAAACGAACATAATTTTTTTTTGGAATTAAGAGCCTATTTCACCAATTCTATTTAAATATCAATTCATATTTAAATGTCGATTTTCATTTTCATCTAGAATATTTAAATACTGTTTAAGTAGCCAGCACTCTGCATTTAAATATTGATTTTGCAACAGCATGAAACAGCATGAAAGAGCATTAAAACAGCTTTTAAACAGCTTTTTAAAAAGCTGTAAGTTGACGCTATCATATTAAATATCAGAGCGTTACCATACTTTCTTGTGTTTCATTATTTCAGTTGGTGAAAATGAAATTTTTTTAAACATACTTTAAATAAAGATCATTAATTAAATTAAATTGTGTTTAAATATGTTTGGTGAAAGAGACCCTAAATAACAGTTTCCAATTCTGCAAAATCGCTTGGCGGGAAGTTTTAGGGATGGCTGCAAGGCAAAACGAATCCAATATATATATTTTTTTTCACATTTAATTCTCTGCAATGATTTCTAATCTATAGACCTAAAAACTTTTATTGAAAGACGTTTCCGCTACCAACATGATCCTAATGGCAGGGGAATTCTGTTTTTATTCAAAGATACAAAAACATTTCGTTGTATGCAATAAAGGATTACATTGATATTCTTGTTAAATATAAAGATGCCCATAAATCATTTTCATTTTGCCAAAAATTAAGGACCTTTGAAATTTTCGATTGTATGCAAATTGTGATTCATTTAATTCAGAGACACAGGAGGCCATACATTTCCTTTTGGATTTATAGCTGGAATGAATTTATAGTGATCAGTCAGCCAGGTCAATTGTGTTGTTGTGGAGATGACAAACTCTGATGTTTACAACTTTACACGTCATGTCCGTATTTCCTTCTGTTACAGTAGACCGATAAACTGATAATCTTTTCCTTAAAGAATGCCATCAGTTATCAATTCATCATTTTTAATTTCTCAATCGTTCCATCTATTTGAGCGTTCCCCTACAGGATAAGCACTCAGTCAGTTGTTGAAACGAAATTTTTCTCCAACAGAGTGTCGCTCATAAAACTTGTGTTGCAGGTACGGCATAAAAAGCTGATTTATTTTTTATGTCAACTGATGTTTGTTGTTATGAAAAGAGTAGAGAACAAATAAAATGTAGCAATTTGCAACAGTTGTCACAGGCCAACAAAAATATATGTACATATTTTATTTTCTTTTCTAAAGATGTCACATGCAAAGGAATTTGAATTTATAAAACTATAAAAGTTCGTTTGAATGCATCATGTATCCTGAGGAATTGAGACAATATCAGTTTTTAATGTCTTAATGAGGAGAGAAACGGACAGCAATTATTTGTGACTCCGATGCGCTCCGTAGGGGTGTGAATTTGTGCACAATAATGCCTTGACAATTGTTTGTTGTAGACAAACAAACAGACTATAAAACTAACGAACACATGTCCGTCCGTACAATCGATTGTTTTACTTTTGCACGTTTTTGCTTTATTTTTTATCACATGGAATATTGTGTGTGTGTGTTGTTTTGGGTTGTGATTTCTTGTGCGATGTTTATTCAATAATTAATGATTTTACGACTTGTTTAACTATTTAATAAAAATGTTGGCTAACGATTCCTGTGTCTTGGAGTGTTGACAGCCATTGACTTCTTTTGGAAAACTAACATTTCTCGTTACACCCTGGCTGTGTCGATAAATGCTAAACGCTTGCGTCCCTGTGCGATCGAATTTTTTCTTCTCATTTCTTTTGTGTATTTCTAACGTCTCTGCACTCTTGGGAGTCATCAATATGTAGTGGTTGCGAATAATGTTTCCCCTGACTTTGTTTCCTTGACTTCAACCAGTTCTATACGGCTACATATGGGGCACGTCCTTGAATATGGTAGAAGTTTTTTTTAATAAATATTGTTAGGAAGGCAAATCATTTCAAATGTTTGAAAACTTTGTACCACAACTGCAAACATCCAGTAGGTCCATCTATGTTTTGGGATTTTGGTTAACCAGGATGTGCTGGATGCGCAGCAAACAAAACTTTGGCAAATACAAATACTGTAAGACCACACACGCATAAACTGTCAGAACAATGGCTGTTTGACATTGAACAGTAATTAGTGATGCTATTGCGGTGTAACTTATTGGCATTTGTCTTTTGCGAGTTTCTAGTTTCAACTAAATATTGCTGTGTTTGAGAGACATGTGAAGAGCCTTGTAGTCGGGCAAACTTGAGGATAAATTTTATACAACATCAAAGCAAAATTATTTAGCAACGCTTAACAATCCCGAAGGTTCCACGGGTTTGAATTTTGGTACATTGCCAGTTTTTTTTTATGGGATATTTGTACCAAAAAAATTTTCGTTAAGGTTCACTGAATTGTAAAACAATTTCACTATTTCGTTTTGATTTTGATTTTGCAAAATGTAATTTCCTTTGAATATATAAATATAAAAATAAAACTATTGTTATAATATTTTTGTGTGAATGTGTTCATTTCAGTGTGCTAATGAGCTACACTCGACAAGAAATGTTGGTAGCAGCTATAATTGTGTTTACGTACCCTTTAAGTTGTGAGAGAAAAACAGCTTTATTATTATTTAGAAAATAAAAGAAAAATCTATTTAGAGCCAGTGATGCCCAAAACCGCAGAAAAACGAAAACTAGCTTTGTCGGAGAGATAGTTACCCAGCAAACATAACGTCTAGCATTTGAAAAATTATGTATGGTGCATTAAAAATATTTTCTTATACAATATTTTAGATATTCAAACAAATAATTATATTTTTTATAAACATTATCATTTCCTATAATAAATATTTCTATATTTTCTTTCAAGCTTAAAGGTCTGTTTATTTTTTTTATTTATTTTTTCTTTTTTTTCGATATATCGTCAACCATCTTTTGAAAATTTAATACTTTAATATGTTTTAAATAAAAGAAAAATTTATTTAGGGCAGTGATGTCCAAAACCGCATAAAAACGAAAACTAGCTCCGTCGGAGCAAATATAACGTGTAGCATTTGAAAAATTATTCGATATATCGTCAACCATCTTTCCCACAGGGCCATAGGTTACGTTAAATCAGGAAATAATTAATATTAAAAAAAAAAAAAAATATGTTAATATTTTTTTGTGCAAAATTTTTAATATTTTTTTGTGAAAAATTTTCAACATTTTTTTGTCAAAAATTTTCAATATTATTATTATTTATTTTTCTATCATCAATAACAATAATAATAATAATATTGAAAATTTTTCAAAAAAAATGTTAAAAATTTTTTACAAAAAAATATTGAAAATTTTTCACAGAAAAATATTGAAAATTTTTCACAAAAAAATATTAACATATTTTCTTTTTTTTTAGAAAAATATTAAATATTTTCTGAATAACTTAATCTATGACCCTGTGGGAAAATTCAAGTCGAATGTCCATAAACACTACTCCCTGTACCGTCGCACTCTGAATCTATACTCTTAGTTACGGTGCAATGTATTCCATACGTCGGGGCATGCCCTGAGCCTATTCACATATTTGCTAACATGAAAAACCATAATGAAGAGATTTTGCATTTCTAATATGGAAAAAAGCTACAGAGCAAAATGTTGCAAAGTGAGCAGGTTGCCCATAGAGGAAATGGTATTTTACCAATCAAGAACTTGGTCCTCTTTTTGATTGCAATACTTTTAATGGTCGACATGTATTTCCATAATAACTTGGCCTTATTCCCATTCATGTTTTTTGTACGGATTATACTTTCCCACAGTGAATAAAAATAAGATGACAGCTCGACAGCCGGCACGCGTCATCTGTAAAAACACTCTAACGGCCATTATCACATTGTCCGATTAAAAGTTAATGTAGACTTTAATGGCAACTTTGGCATACAAAACTTGCTGTTTAAGTTCACGTTAAGTTTTAATCGTACATTGTGAATAGGGCCGTAAGACCTCTAAAGTAAAAAATTTGTTAATAAATAATAATTTTGATTGCCAGATTACGAAAATATTTAGATCAATTTATTTTTAAGCTTCCTCTCTGCGTGGTACTGTAATTTATTGTCTTTTCAATTATCAATGACTCAAGTACAGTGTTTTTCATTTCTTTCATTTCTTACTGACTACATTCGTTGAGGGAATTACTCGCTCATACACAGCCACACATGTCCGAAAGCTAAAGCCGAAAAAGAAAACGAAAACGAAACTCATTAATAACTAACACTTTTTGTTGGTCACATTTTAATTCCACTTGAATAGATTTTTACTCAAGTTTACTTTTTTTCTCCAATATATTTTTTACAATAATCGAAATACTTGTAAAATGGAAAAGAAGGGAATTCACTTGAATGGAAATAATTATTTATTTTTTCGTTGTTCATTGTTTTGCTCGACAACAATAAAATAATAGACGACGTGCATGAACAGCAACAGAAACATAATAAATCGCCTGACTTGATACGTTTTTTTTGTTTCTTGTCCTTCTCTTTTTATTATTAAATGTTTTCATTGAAAAATAAACCACAATTTGGTATAAACAAATCAAATAGACGATAATTTGTTGCGTTTAGTTTTTTCTTTTTTTATGCAATGCCCAGCAAAAGCTTTATTCCTTTCGATTCTTTAAAGTCAATAATGCAAAAATGAAATTGAAAATTGACATCTGTTGAGTTTTTTAACTTTAACTTTTCAGTTGCTTTCGGGGAGGGGTCATTTAATAGGAATTTTGTAAATATAGGAGTTTGTTTCGATTGCTATACGTGGGTATTTTGTAAATATTTAGCGACTCTGCTCGCTGTGAAGTCACATAAAACGCGTCGTATGACTGTGTTCATCACATTCTTTTTCATTCACGCATGATTAAATGTTGAGTTGTTTAATAGCCACCAAATATGTCAAGTTGTTAAGCGTTGAGGCAACTTAGTTGTCGACCATATTCGTAGGCATGTGGTGACATCTTAGCGCGTTTCCCTTTGATGAAGGTATTAAATTCAACATTAATTGTTAGAAGATAGTTATTTATCTTTGAAATTCATTTTTGATAAGATAATATTAACACTTTGGCTGCAACAAACACCAACTGTGGCAACTTTTCTTCGAACTGTCAACTGAACTTAAATAATCCCATTGAAATCAAGCAGAAGAAAAATACCAGATTAAAAATATACAAACACTTCTTTTCGTGGAGAAATCTACTATCAAAATTGTTACACACACACACGACTATGAATACAAGTTAAATGGCAATAATAAGAAGATTTGACAAACAAAGTACAGTTATGAACTTCGGTTCGCATAGACGTGGCAAATAATCAGGACGCTGCAGTATGGCAACCCTTAGGTGAGGTTAGTTTAGGTGGCGGACCTTCGCAGAAGGAGAACGCCCCAGTTAGGCCCATTGTGATACCACAAGCTATTCACATCCTGGGATCAGACAGTCGCCACATGAAACCACCCCGTTTCCAAAATATTTCCCGTTATTGCGAAAATCCTCATCTGGGAGCGTTCAGTCAATGCTGACAATAAACGTGAAGCGAAGAACCTCCAGTGCTTCATGGCAAGAGCTGGGTACTGGCATAGGAGAACGTGGGCACTGTTACATGAACACTACGTTGACATTCTTTGACCGATTTAATATAAAAACAGATCTCCTTAATTTTAAAAATAAAATTAAATAATAAATAAATTAAATTACTCCCGAAAATATTTACAGCTTCATTACTCCATTCATCTCCAGGATTCAGAGAGTAAATGTTACTGAGGATATCGACGACATTCCCAATTTTCTTAAAATCTGCGAATCTGTTCTCAAATTCCGCTTTTAGATCCTCAAAGAACGTCTTGTATTGGCCGACGGCAAGCTCGTTGTCATTGCAGATTTTTTTAAATTAGATAAGTCCAGGCGTTTATTATCCCGATCAATGTTGAAAAGGTCGAGTTTTCGCAAAAAGCTTCTTTTTTTTATCTGGGACTAGCACTCAGGAAATGACATGGGAAGCCTTTTGCTGGAACTATACGAAAGAGATAGTAGGAGAAACGACAGGAGGTGAAGCTTAATGAATTATTTTACAGCTCTGCTTTCGCACGTTCTTTGTTTATACTCGTAGCAGTGCTGAAGCTTCGGTTCAGTAGCCATTTTTATTATTATTTTACTTCACCGGTGCTACACAATATCGACGAAGGAGGACGTTCTGATGCGATTGTGAATTGCTATCAGCTGAAGCCGGATTATTCAGTGACCAGTGACTATGCCTTCGCCACTGAAACCTTCCGACAACAACTGACACACAAAGACACACTAATGAGACATGAGAAAAAATGCGAAATATTTAATTTTATTTTTACAAAATTTTAGTCTGAAACTGGGGTTGAACCCAGGTCTGCTTTTGGATTTGTAGTCAACGTGCAGACTACCATCCATCGTGCCATCGCGGCTAAAGGCTGTTGTAACTCTGTTAACTTTCCCACTCCCAAACGCCACCCGAGTGGCGATTTTCAATCAGTGATAACTTTTTGAATTTTAATTTAAACTGAAGGTAATTTCGACTCGGAGACTAATTTTCTTAGTTTTAACAGAAAATGTTACAACATTTAACATGAAATGTTGGTGTAAATGCAAAATATTTGTATAAAATATGTGAAATATCACACCCGGGTGTATTTTGTGTGAATACGTACATAAAGAGCTTTGGTAGTGCGAAAGTTAAAATAACAACAATTATGTATAGAATATGAATTTTGAAGAACAACATCATTTACATAAAACTGAATTAATTTCATCACTTTTGAATTTGATTTTACAAAATTTACCTGCGAAAGTTCTCAGCTATAGGAACAATTCGATTTCAATTCACAACTAAAAACCCATTTAGAGCGTATTATTTCGAAAAATGCATAAATAACACATGGTTATTATCATCGAAAAGGATATTCAAACAAGCATTTCCAAACATGTAAAATAATCCGTGCTAAAAGTGATGCCTTTAAAGTCACGTATTTATTCTGAATATTACTTGTAAAGCAATCACTTGACC
This sequence comes from Dexiosoma caninum, assembly GCA_963924685.1. Lineage (NCBI taxonomy): Eukaryota > Metazoa > Arthropoda > Insecta > Diptera > Tachinidae > Dexiosoma > Dexiosoma caninum. Next base: position 84,587,875 of record OZ004727.1, read on the forward strand.
TAAAAATTATCATGTCAAATAGAAAATTTGACCAGGCAACCAACCACTTACTCCGTCTCATGTTACCCACTTAAGCCCAGCACAAACAATTCAATTCCAAGGGGTACTTCGTGAAGTAAAATCTCCAAAGGAGAGCTAAAACATGAATATTTTCAATTATTCATCATAATAATAAATTAATTTCAAAATAATAATAAAAACAAAACAAAAAAAAATTAAAATGAACATCAAACGACCTTTGCCGACATATGGAAAATTTAATGAAAATCTACAAGTTGGAAAAACAATCAACCAATGCAGTTGTGGCGGTCTCTTTGAGACAATTGTTTTACTTGAAAAGTATTAAAGAAAAACAAAAACAACAACAACAACAACAACAACAACAACAATGACTATCTAAAAATATATCAGTATCGTATTTAGGCAGGCAGCATCAGTAATGCCGTTTTAATCCACAGACTTCAACAGACTGAATGGAAAATATAGACGTCAAAATACGAAACGATCTTAAATATCACGTCATGGCATCCATACATCTTCTAGAGAATCGGTACGTGTTTAAGGAAGAAGAAAAAAGACCACAAAACATGGCCACATACTAACAAACATCTAAAGATGCCCAATAATAATGGTAACATGGGACAATAACAACAACAACAACAACAACAACAACAACAACAATTATAGAAAAAAGGACAACTCAATTGATTCGAAAGCATAAAGAAATTTCAGCGATTGTAATCGAAACACTGGGAGAAAACAAGTGAAGATATTTTTAACTCGCCCGTAACTCGCAAGAAAATATAATTTCATTGAGAGGACTGTGAATTTTATGGATTGATGTATTCGATTTTGAAAAGACCAAGCAAAATCTAACAATCTAGAATAGTCTATTCTATTCTAGATTGTTAGATAGAATGGAGTAGAATAGAATAGAATGAAGTAGAATAGAATAGAATCCTTAATAACATAAATTGTTCTAACGGCACCAAAAAAGACTCGTGTGAAAATATAACTTACGCTCTCGCCGACGGACAATGTAGAAGCTCTCTTGAAAAGCGGTCAACTAGTTGGGGTACTATAGTTTATATGATGAGGGGATATTCGGATATATAACGATCGAATCGCTGACGGGTATGTTGGCTACATCGGTTTTGGTTCATGAACACCTGGTGATTCTGAACGTGATGGCGAGATATTCAAACCTGTAGTTGGTATGAGTAGCGGAAATACCGGCGTGCTCAGTAACCAAGTGGCAAACGAGTTGGCCGAAGAAAGACTCGACTGCCATATAAATCGATTGCTCGGTATTCCACTGGGATGTTGCACGACATTGGTAGAGCAAGAGCTCTTCGGGATTGCGCAAACTAGATGATCGAACAAGGTTACTTGCTCGACCTACAGCCTAACTTGATAGAGCTATGATCCCAGACAGTACGACATCTTGGGAGGAATGCCGAGGAGTCGGCTACTCTTGACGGTAGCGTTACTCTCTGCTCATTGTCACGTGGGTCTGCATGCTAAAACATTTCATCTTCCGCACAAAGACTTCGGCAGAAGTTATCGTGATGAAGTAGACAGTCGCGCATTTGCTCTGTCATTGTCCTGCTAACGCCGATAAAAGAGCGAACTTGCCTTTCTGCAAAACCATGCTGGAATATCAGTGTTGAGAGCAAACTGATATTATCTTTGTTCATCCTGTCCAAGCAACACAAAGTACACTAAAGGATCGAAGTGAGCTAATTTTTGCGGAATTGGCAAAAAACCTTGATCGTTATGAAACTGACCGCAAAGCCACCATTGATTAGTTGTCTATTCGGTTATAAAACAACAACAAAGTGCAGTCTGTTAATCCGAAAGTGTAAAGTAGCCTTTTTATACAGATACATTGAAACCTTTACTTGCGGCCAGCTCGACTAAAGGTACACCTCTCATAGGCGGACAAAGTTTGGCACATTGAGCCAACCATAATGTTGATGTAGTTGCAGCAAACCGTCATGTTTGATGTGGAAATGCTTACAAATGTCACGTAACCCCGTAATAAAATTTCCTTTTCTGCATATTTTGGAGTTACTGCTACATGCCATTTAGCTCAGGCAAGCATTTCCTCAACCTAACGGACAAACATGTTGTCAACCCTTAAGGCTCATTTAGCCAAGCGTAACGTTGATGTACGTTTGATTTATGAAATCCCTTGGAAATGCTAGTCGAAGCGAAATGTCGCCTAACTGTAACGTCGTCGCTCTGCAGAAAATAGAATTTCATTACGACGTTACGTTACGTGACATTTTTAAGCATTTCATACATCAAACTTAATGGTTTGATGGAACTACATCAACGTTACGAGCCTCAAGGGTGGGCCTTTAGAATGTTGTACTGAAATTATTTAAAAAAAAGAGGAAAGGTTTTTGAAAAATAATTATATTTGTAAAATTCAATTAACTCGAAGAATTTGTTTTTTTGCAGTCACGTTATGCGAAAAACCAGGACCTTGTGTAATCTTTCATAAATTGTCACCAAATTTTCAAATATTTTCACTCAATCAACATCACGAAAGTGACAGGGTATTTTTTTTTTAAGTGCATTTCAAACAATATCTTAAAAATTAACATGAAAACTGTCTATAAACGCGTCATCGCTCTCTAAGCTGATCATGTTCGATTGATTTAGTAGTGTCGGCGGTGGTGATGATCCTCATCGGCTTTGTTAGCCGTGTCATTATGAGGATGATGACGCTGATGATTGTGATTATTTGTGTGTGTTTTTGTTTTGTAATCATTGTTTTCTATTTCTCCTGCCGTTCCCCCTGCTAAACGAGATGAAGCACAATAAACGACCGAAAAAAGGTGAAATTTATACTCATTTATACGGCTCAGCAGGACATTTGAAAAAAAAAAATTCATGTATTCTGGCTACGCACGATTCAACGCTGTCTTTTTGTCGAACCGCTTTTTTTTATTTTAATTTAAAATGTACCGGTTATTTTAAATGTCGCCTGTCATTGCAGGAGTAAAACAGCAAAAGTTCTTTGGCTTCGTTCTATCGCTTTCCACTGTACAACAACAACAACAACAGCAATACATTTTGTGTTTTTGTTATGTTTGTTGTCCTTTTGGGTGTCGATATCGTTTAATGTTTCATGTCCTGTTGTGTGGACAGAGAGTGAGAGTTAAAGGAAGAAAACAAATTAAGAAATAGAGTGAGCGAAAGTAAAAGAGTCTCATAAAAATTAAAACATCAAACGCAACGCAATATTGTTGTTGTAACAAATTATCAACAATAGACGTAAAAATAATGCAACACAAAATAAAATAATAAAATCATCAAACACATTCACACCACAATAGTTTTCTTTTCCTTGTTGCTTTTGTTTAAAAAGAAATTCTTTTAATTTTTTAATTTTAATTTTCTTTTTATTTATACAATACAAATGCACGTGCAAAATATTTATAAATACAACAGCTTTTCATGTGTATACGAACGAGTATGTATTCTTCATTTCATCTTCTTAATTCCATGTCTGTTGCACAATGTGTATTTATTGATTTACAATGCTTTGATCTACATAATGGACCCATCATCGTACCGTCCACAATAAAACAAAAAACAAAAATAAACCCAAAAAGAAAAAAAAAAACACAAGAATGAAAAAAAGGTGTTAACCAAAGAGGTGCGGCTGCAATCAAAAAGTCAATGTTAAATAAGAAGTTGAAAGGAATTTATGTTAAGCAACTCAATTTGGTAGGAGATACGACACAAATCATACACATGACAGCCGCAGAAACAAACACACACACACACACACAGGGACACGTAAAACAATCATGTGGTTGAAAAGGAATTTTTAGGAATTTTTTTTTCTAAATTTATAGTGAAAAATTTTAGTTATGCAAAATGCACCTGGTGATGAATTCAATTCTAAAATGACAAACACTCTCTATTTAATAATTTGAGCTTTATTTCAATTACTAGCAGACCCGGTAAAAGTCCTTTTGCTTTCAAATTTTATTTCTATTGAAATGCGTAAAAATATTTGGAAAGCGATACACGACACACTTTTTATTTTGTTGCCTGGCGGGTGTCAATTAAATAATCATGATGGGGTTCCGACACGGGAACAGGCGACATACAATTAATAATGAAGGAAGAAAATTCAAGTTTAAATCTGCAAAGACCGAGTTTAGACGAGGAAACATTTGGAAGAAAAACATTTGGAATTCTTATTTTGTGATTACCGATCGGACTTTCATTTATAGATTGTGAGATAGTAATCCGGGTAATTCCATTCGTTTTCATAGTTGACGACATCAGCTTGGAAAGTAACGGATCCACCCATTTTTACGTCATCAATGCGCCAGTCGAATGTCAACGGGGATTTTGCCGTTGCCAATGTCCAGCAATTGCTTTGAAAATACTTCTCCAGTTTGGTAATTTTGCAACTCAACTCGTATGTTCGCCTTCAGTTTCAGTTTCTTGACATGTTTCCAGAAAACGGACCGTTGATCGTGAAATCACTGCCAATGTTTGCCAACAGCATCATCGCAGCACCTAACCGTATTTAATTCTTTCGTAAATCTTGCATCGTGTTGTCTAATTCTTTCAAACAATTTTTATGCGCACTTGTACGCACAGTACACTTTTATTTTTCTTTCACTGTTTGCCCTGGATAGGACTTTTGGTTTTGTGTTCAACGTACTAACTGCTTCAGCCATCGCCACCCACATTTGCGAACATTCAACTTGAACTTTCCAACATTGCAATTGCCGGAAAAAACTTCTGCGAGGAGTTTATTCCATATGTGAAAAATTCGGCCAAAAAAAAAAATGTTTTTCCTCTGTTGTCGCACGTCAAAATGTCCGAGTTTCGGGCAGTATTGCAGCGTTTCTGATGGCAAGGAGACCCATTTAATTTTGAAGCTCTCTTTAGCAGTCATTTTTTATTAATTATTTTACTTTGCCGATGACTCTGCTACACAATACCGACGAAGGAGGGCGCTTTGATGTTACTTGCGAATTCGTAGCAGCTGAACCCGGGTACTGTACTGAAATCTTAATCGAAATTAATAATCGTTGTATTTTAACATGAAACATCTCTTAATTTACATTCGAATTTTGTTTGATCGTCGAAGAAGAAGTGGTGTGACAGGATTTGACTTCAAATCCGTTGAATTGAAGGATTAAAATTTAACAATTTCCAATTGGAAACGATAAAAATTACATTTAATTAGAACTATCCCGAAATGACGCACATTAGAAAAATCATAAATACCTACAACGAATAACTATGATTTTGCAGAAGGACAGATCTTATTAAAATTATAATTTTAAATGACATCGCGCCTTAAGCCATTTGAAACGCTTATTTGACCGTTTTCTTAAAAAAGAAAATGCCCCCAAATGCATAATTTATAGCGATAATCACATACAAATGTACCTCATCAATATTCATATGCGACAAGAGCATTTAACATTCGTAAGTTTGTGACAACCTTTATCTTCGTTATCGATATTTCATGCATGTTAAAACGTTAAAACGACTTGAAAGCAAAAGCAGAAGCAAAAGCCTTAAGTAGTGGCACGAGGACCAGCAAATATTACGTGTAATTAAATCAAAATCTTTAAATAATTTATCACTTGATGAATCTTGTACATATTTGTTGTTGTTGCTGTTGCTGTTGCAGTAACTAATGTTTTACAATATCCATGCCTGACACGTGACCATCAAGTAAACAACACAGATTTTTGTCACCGTTTAGTAATAACAACACCAGCAACAACAACAACAACAACAACAAGCGCAAAATTAAAATAAAACACGAAACAATAACAAAAAAAAAACACACATAATTATCCATAAATACGTGTTTATTTGTTAAACGTCATCATCTTCATCAGCCTCATCGGATCACAACTCATCTCACATTGACTGGTGGCAAACGGTGGCTTCCCCCTGCACGAATATCGTAGATGGTGTGCAAAAAAAATTAAATGTTATAAGAAATGAAGGGGTGGCAAATTCAATACTCATCCTAAATTGAAAAAAATAAAATGAAATAAGGATTTTTCTACTTTGACTGTTTTTGGTTGGTACCAGTATTTCGGCTGTTGTTGCTGTTGTTGCTTCGTTATTGTGTGCTGCCGTTTCCTTGTTTAAGCACGAGCATGTAAACAATTTGTCCCCTTTTTTTGCATGGATACTTATTGTGCGTGCGTGTGTGTGTGTGTGTGTGCATGCATGCGAATGTGTGTGTGTGTGCAGTAAGTTGAACAAAAGCTGGCTTCTTTAGGAATTGCTTTGTTACTGTTTCTACTCAATACAGCTCTTGAAGTACATACTTTCAATATTTTTTTCCCCTCCCCCCACTAGTTGTTGTCGTGGTTGCTGCTGAGATTTTCAAAAAGCATCATCAGTTCAGTTGGAAAATTGTTGTGTTGTTGGCGTAACTTTAGCATATTGTATTTCTGTATCTTAAAGTCCTTAACAAGCAATAAATACACTTGATGGCACAAAGGAAAGTAAAATAGAAAAGAATTCAGTAACAGTCTCGCAACAAAATCATTATTTCATTTGTTTTTACAGTCTACGTAGAAATTGTACGAGGATTGCATAGAAATTTTGGTACCTCCGGGAAGCAGTAGGACTATTGGAGTTTTTTGTATTTTTAATTTAATTTTTTTTGTTGTTCACACTGCTGCATTTAGATAAACTTGGCGTATTTTAGAACAAAAGGAGTTTATATTTTTATTGTGTTGTTTTCAAAACATGTACAATTTACGTGTGTAAAAATGATGGCACGATGGATGCTAGTCTGCACGTTGACTACAAAACCAAAAACAGACCTGGGTTCAACGCCAGTTTCAGACTCCAATTATATATCTCGCAGTTTTCTGATGTTGTTGTCGGAAGGTTACAGTGTCGAAGGCATAGTCACTGATCACTGAACACTAACAACATCAGCTGATAGCAATCCACAATCGCATCAGAACGCCCTCCTTCGTCGGTACTGTGTAGCACCGACGAAGTAAAATAATAAAAAAATGGCTACTAAACCGAAGCTTCAGCACTGCTACGAGTATAAGCAAAGAACGTGCGAAAGCAGAGCTGATTAAGCTTCACCTCCTGTCGTTTCTCCTACTATCCCTTTCCTGTAGTTCCAGCACAATGCTTCGCATGTGTTGGAGTCATCTCCTGAGAGCGGGTCCCAGATAAAAAAAAGCATGTACGTAGGGTGTGTTCAGTAGTTTTTTTTTTAGTTTCTTTTGGTGTTTCACTGAACGTGGTATTTAATGGCGGCACGTTATAAATTTTATATCGTTTGTTTGAGAAATTCAAGTGAATAAGTAATAGTCTTCTTCCATTGAAAAGTAGAAAAGAAAAAGGCACGGACACTACATGAGGTAGAATTGTTAATATAAATTTGATCGCAGGACATGCAAGATATTTTAATAATTAGATATTTTTCCTTCCGAGTGAAAACACTGCGGTTTAATAATGTCTGGACCTTACTTAAACATGTTTATCTTTGATAGAGAGTGGCGATGACGGAAGTAGTCTGCACGTTGACTATAAAGCCAAAAAGTCCTGGATTCGACGCCAGTTTCAGATCACACCATACAAATATCTGCCATTTTTTCTGATGTGCATTTGTGTGTCTTTGTGCCAGTTGTTGTCGGAGAGTTTCAGTGGCGAAGGCTCTGGTCACTGGTCACTGAACACTAACGACATCAGCTGTAACCAATGCACAGGCACATCAAAACGCTCTCATTCGTCGTTATGTTGTAGCTTCGGCGAAATAAAATAATTACTAAAAATGGCTACTAAAAACGAAGCTTCAAAATTTAATAGGTCTCCTTGACATCAGAGGCGGTAAAACACTGCTATAAAACAAACAAAGAACGTGGAAAAGCAGAGTTGTAAGATAGTGAAGCTGTCATTTCTCCGACTATCTCTACTACTCGACATCAGAGGCAGAGAGAGTGTTGAACGCTGCTATAAAAAGAAAACATTTTTTGGCCGAACAGCCCGTATGTGGAATAGACTACCCGCAGAGGTATTTCCTGTCACTTTTGATGTGGGAAGATTCAAATCGAATGTCAATACTCACTGCTCCCTCTAGCCTTTCTCTCAAAACGTTGTTTCCTAGTGCCGTCACAATGCACCGGGGTTATCCCCTGAGTGCCGGTACAATAAAAAAAAACTAGCAAAAAGCATAGTTGTAAGATAGTGCAACATCACCTACTGTCACACACAGGAACACAGACAGGTGGTCCCTGTCCTCTTGTTCCAGCACAATGCATCGCATGTGTAGGGATTATCTCCTGAGTGCTACTCGAAGATAAAAAATTAAGTGAATGTCACATAAGAGCAGCATATCTAATTTTGATATTTAAAAAAATTTTAAGAACTTTTTAAATTCTCGCTAAAATGAATTGTTCGAGCCCCGCCTACAATTAAAATGTTTGCAACCTTCGTAGCTGTTCAATACATATAGAAAACGGGAAATCCACTCGATTCAAGTGTTTTGTTACAGTTTACAGTTTCAAATTTATTTACTTTTTTCTTTCCAACCGTCCGTCTGTCCGTCTGTCCGTCTGTCCGCCTGTATGTTTTCTGTTTCTGTTTCAAATACGAAAGGCTGTGTTTGTGCAAAATGTTGGTGAAAACACGTATTCTTTGGTTTGACATCGAACAGCTTTTGGACATTTTGTTGTAGTAGAAGAACGAATGGCACCGCAGAACGTGACAAATAACAAAAGAAGGCATTTTTAACATTTCTGCAGCACACTTTACTACTCTACAGATACTCACAAACTCACTTTGTCCTCCTCATGTTCGTTCTTGTTGGTGTATTTCGAAATAATATTGATTATGAAAAATAAAATATTTGAAAAAAAAAAAAAATGAAACAACTTACTACGGAAAAAAAGTACTTTATAATAATAAAAAATGATGGAAATTGCAACTTAAGCATCAGCATTTTGTAAAATGTACACTGTCATTCAATGTGACATGTGCATGGCAAAATATGTAGAATGTCATTTGTATTGAAGGTAAGCGGTATGGAAATTTGTCATGACAATTTTCTTGAAATAAACAGATTTTTGCATTATTAACAGTCTAGGGAATGAAAATTAAAAATATAGTTTTATACAATTTTTCATCACGCTCGAAGCTGGTCACACGGTGCAGAGGAACTCTGAGTTGAATCCGCAAGAACGGTCACGCAGCTCTGCTTTGGGTTCTTGGACACTGCGATATTGAAGGACACGAATTGGCTGAGTAGCTGGCTTGTGAAGTGACAGCTCCATCCCATTCAATACGTGACATCAAGCGAATGTTCTCGCTGAGATAGTTGAAAAAGGCCGAATGTAGATGAATATATTTTCAATTTCGACGTTCACTTCGCGAAGCTGTAGCAGACAGAGGACCTACAATCTTATAAGACTATTAAGGAACAACATTTCGCTCATTAAGAAAGTTTGTACGGTACACTGGGCCCTGGCAAAACGCACTTCCCAACTTGACCTACATTGTAACGCAGCGTACAGAAGTTGTTGCGAGGACGATAACGAGAAATAGGTTTTCTATGTTCATATTTTTTTTTTATTTTATCTGGGACCAGCCTTTTTCGTGCCTTTTCCGTGCCTTTTTCTTTTCTACTTTTCAATGGAAGAAGACTTTTACTTATTCACTTGAATTTCTCAAACAAACGATATAAAATTTATAACGTGCCGCCATTAAATACCACGTTCAGTGAAACACCAAAAGAAACTAAAAAAAAACTACTGAACACACCCTACGTACATGCTTTTTTTTATCTGGGACCCGCTCTCAGGAGATGACTCCAACACATGCGAAGCATTGTGCTGGAACTACAGGAAAGGGATAGTAGGAGAAACGACAGGATGTGAAGCTTAATTAATTATTTTACAGCGCTGCTTTCGTACGTTCTTTGCTTATACTCGTAGCAGTGCTGAAACTTCGGTTCAGTAACCATTTTTTTTTTTATTATTTTACTTCGCCGGTGCTCCACAATACCGGCGAAGGAGGACGTGAAGCCGGTATTGTTCAGTGACCAGTGACTATGTCTTTGCCACTGAAACCTTCCGACAACAACTGACACACAAAGACACACTAATGCACATCAGAAAAATGCGAGATGTTTATTTTTATTTTATAATTTTAGTCTGAAACTGGGGTTGAAACCCAGGTCTGTTTTTGGTTTGGTAGTGAACGTGCAGACGACTTTGCTGTGAAACTCAGTGGTATAGCGGACACAAACCCCGGGAATCTTGGATTTAAACGCTGACTGCACTTCATGTCAGTTCATTTTCCGTTACTCTTTTTTTAGTATTTATTCCTTGCGTTCCATGGATTGTGTGGTATAGAAACGGCACCCCAACGCTGCCGAGTAAATGCAAGAAAATCTGTGAAAGCACTGACTTTTTTTTAACGATTTTAATTATGCGACTTTCGGAAACAGCAAAATATAATATTTTTCATGGCATATCAATTCGTTGCGTTCGTTTCTATTCAAATTATGTACGGTGTGTTTTGATTACCGATAAAAAAAACGTTAAATGGTACGGCACGGCATGCCTTTTGTTTGATAACTTTTCTAATGAGAAGAGGGAAGTGTACATTTTATAAGTGTCCGCTTATGTGAGTGTGCACTGTGTTTGTATGCATCTATTTATCATCAATAAAATAATAATAATAATAGATTCTTAAGGATGTCCTGTTGTTTCTAGAGGCAGTTGCAAAAAGCAATTTTGTGTCTTTTTGTTGTTGTGTTTTGTTGCTTGCGGTTGGAAAATTCGTCACAATTATTCAAGTCCGGTGGTTGTGCCTTTCGAAATATTTCAAATATTTTATGTAAATTTACGAAAATACGGAAAATACATTTTTGAGGAAATCTGATTACTAACGAAGGCAATTTCCTTCCCGCTTTATTTTTGTTAAAATATTATTTTTGTTAATCTCTTTATTTTTTTTTTGTTTTTGCTTTGTTTGCATAAATATTTCTCTTCGAGCAAATATTTATTTAGAACCAATTGAGTTTTATGGAATGAAGGTCGGCATGTGTAATTTGTTGGGCAGGTAGTTTTTTTTTTGTTGCTGCCACAAATAATTTTTTTAAAATCGAATGAAAATAAATAAAATGATGATGTGTTGTTTTATATTTTTCTTGGTTGCTTTCTTTGTCAGTTGGCTGAAAGCGGAAGGCTGAATATGGTTTGTTTATTTTTGATCAAAAACAATAGTTTTAAAATTAAAAATAAATATTTTGGTTTATTTGGAATATTTATTTTGCGCAAACAGGAACAAATCTGAAGAATGCTTATTAGTAGCTGATATGGCTGATATGTATGTGCGTCTGTATGGGAATACTCGTATGAACTGTAAAAGGTAACGAAAATATCCGCTTTATTTGCTGTGTGTTTGTTTTACCGATTTAAACTCAAGTTTTGGTGGTCAGAAATCCCAAGTAAATATTTTGTAGGTTCTTTGTGTTAAAAACTAACAAATGATTAAAAATTTGATGTGTGTCCTTTCCAGCAAATACATGTACATATATGTATGTATGGATACATAGATAAATGTATACATTCATTTGTCTACAAATACAGGGTGTCCCAAAAGAAGCGAAAGTGTTTGAATTCCTTATAACTTTTTTTATTCTATTTTTTTTGTTTGTTGTCAGTAGTTTGTAAAGCAGTTTTGGGGAATTTAAAATCAGCCAGTAACCAGTTGAACAACGTGCCAAAATCGTTGAACTTCATTTCAGCAGAAAATCATGATTTTATTCATAATTTAATTATGAGCGACAAAGCCCATTTCCAATTGAAGGGGTTCTTTTCTTTATTTCTTTATTAAATTTTTAAATTAAATTAATTAAATTCCAAAATATTAATAATAATAAATATAACAATTTTTTGATATATATTTATTAAGCCTGAGGTCTTTTTTTATCTTATTTTGTTTTTTATTATTCGATATTTCGTTAACAGCTTGTTAACATCATCAGGAATAATAGGAAATTATAATTATTTTTAATATATTATTATTTATTAATATAAAAAAAATTATATTATTATTATTTTTATTAAAATAATAATAAAAATTATTAAAATAAAAAAAAGTATATATAAAAAAAAATAAATAAAAAAAAAAAAAAAAAAAAAAAGAATTATAATTTCCTATTATTCCTGATGATGTTAACAAGCTGTTAACGTAATATCGAATAATAAAAAGCAATATAAGATCAAAAAAGACCTCAGGCTTAATAAATATATATCAAAAAATATAATAAAAAAGGTCAATTAATAATATAATTTAAATATAACAATAGTAATAATATTAAATTATAAATATAAATAAAAAAAATATAACATTAAAATAAAAGATACGTATGCAATTATTAATAAAATTTAATTTAAGTGCCTTAAAATATTGTTTTTTAGAGCATTAAAATCAATCGAAAAATCAAAGGACAAATATAGATCTTTAAATTCAGCGCACATTCTATGGAATGCATCAAAATTGGCATAGTTGGAGCGGAAATATTGAAGTTTTATAGGAACATAATATCTGGTTGGACGATTTGGTATTGTAAATTCAATGTGACGGAGTAAGAACGCTGAGTCAATAACGCCATTTATTAGATTCATTACAAATGATACATTAATGTATATTCGCCTACTTTTCAAAGTAGGAAGCTTAATAAGTGCAAGGCGACTTTCATATGATGGGAGATTAAGATCAAGATTCCAAGGAAGTCCACGCAGACAAAATAAAAGAAATTGTTTTTGAACTGATTTAATTTTCCTTATGTGGATATCATACTGCGGATCCCAAATAATACAGGCGTATTCAAGAATGGATCTCACCAGCGACGTAAACAAAATCTTTATAACGTAGGGATCATTAAATTCCTTAACCCAACGTTTTATGAATCCCAAAACTCCTTTGGCTTTATTCACTGATTGGGAAATGTGGTAAATTAAAACTTAATTTTCTGTCGAGTAGGACACCAAGATCAAGGAATGTTTCGACTTCCTCAAGAGTATAATCATTAATATAATAATTATAGGATAGATGGCTTCCTCTATAGAACAGCATAAATTTGCATTTTCTTTAATAGGCAAAAAGGGCTACGGAAAATCCAACAGTAGTTGAACAGCGAGAATTACACCCTCATAAGTGTCTGTTTGGTGCGGTGTTTCATCGGAAACAATAATTTGCCCATATTTTTTCTGAAAAAGAAAACGGTGTTAGATATCGAACAATGTTGCACAATTTTCCAACAGGTTCCAACAGCATGTAGTCAAAGCGCACACTGCGAGGAACACCATGGCTCTTTGAACTCAAACCCCTTCGATCATTTTGGGCCACCCTGTATATACGCATACGTTCCATGGACTGCCACAAGATTAACATTTGCCTCAATAAAGTATTGCCAATTGTAAGAAAATTTTAGCAGCTGACAGTTTAAGGTTTAAAAGATGTAACTTTGTGCTGGATCACACACATCAAGTTTCTCTGATCAGTTTTTGTTCATCAAGTTTGCTTGCTGTAGAGCAGATGTTACTTTTGTGCAGTATATTATAAAGGACAAAAGGGAAATAAAAGAAGAAAAATGACTGGTACCGTGAAGTGCGGACCTGTTACTTTTCCTTCCTCTCTCTCTATCTCTCTCTCCTGTATACTGGAGGCTGACTGATCAAGCAGACTTGTGTGAAACAGGACTTTCCAAAATCCCAGCAAAAAATCAGTGGTATTCCGGAAGCAGTAGAACAATTTCATGCTTTCCAGAAGCGTTATATTGAAGAGCAACAAAAAGGCAGAGCCGTGCCTCAATGCATTGTTAGGCTTATTGAAATAGGTCGGGTATTTACATTTATTAAACACAAACATTAAAATAAGCAACGAATCTCTAAATTGTATTGTATACTCTAGTATTTTAAATATAATTATAGTTATATTTAATTATATATTTTTACAAATATTAATGATATTTTATATCTTTAATTATATTATTAATTGACATTTTTTATTATATTTTTTGAAATACAGTGCGAGCTCGATTTGTGCAACCACCGATTATCGCAACACCCCGATTAGCGCAACAGGCAATTTTTTTACATTACAGTCTTTATAAGTGCAACTTTTTTTCAAAAAACAGTCTCGATAAGTGCAACTTTTTCTGTTTTATTAAATTTTAAGCGTTTTTCTCTCTGAATTTATTTCTTCAGAAACGTAGTTTTAACAAGTACTTAAGATATCAGCAAAGAACCCTCCTTAAAAATGTTTTCCACATGTCAGTGGTGGTACTTTTTTTTATTTATTTTATGCTCTTTACTTTTTTGTGCTCACGCAGGAGCGGCGCTTAAACAGTTTTCATAATCTCAATCTTTGCAATGCGTTGCACGTTTAAAGTTTTACATGAGTTAAGTGAAGATCATTAAGTACACATCATTTAAAAAATATGGGAGTAGTAAAAAAAAGTGATTAAGCTAACAATTAAACAAAAATTAGAAATTTTGAGCAAATTGCAAAATGGTGAATCTGTTAAAAAGATTTGTATTGATTACAAAGTTAACAAGTCCACAGTCAGCAGAATCAAAAAAAATGAGCTTGCGATACGAACTGACTTCAATTACACCATATTTCGAATTTGTTACAGGATATTTTACCGGATATGAACTTGACAGATGGTGAAATCGGTGAATGGATCAGAGAAGACTATACAGATGAGCCCGAAGCTATAGATCTTTCAGACGAAGAAATTGCAGAGAATGTACAAATTGAAAAAACACAAAAAGTTAAATTAGATGATGCCATTAAAGCCCTTGACATTTGTATGGAGTGGGCAACAGAAAATGATATTCCTTATGAAAAATTAATTGCTCTTCAAGAAATGAAGGAAGCTGCGATTTCCCAAAAGGTTAAAACGTATAAAATATGAAGTTCATTTTTATTTTTTGTTTTGCTTTTTATTTAAGTATGTACTTATGTATAAAACATTAATTTTATGCTTAATTTATGTTAAAGTAATAAAAATGAATGAATTTAAGTTAAATAATGGTGTGTTTTTATATTAAATTTTTAGTGGTCGGTTATTGCAACTTTTCGGTAAAAGCAACAACCGCGATTTCCTTTCGGTTGCGCATACCGAGCTCGTACTGTATATTAAATAAAAATATATTAAAAAAAAATAAAAAAAAATTAATAAAAAAAAATTAATAAAAAAATTCCTGATGATGTTAACAAGCTGTTAACGAAATATCGAATAAAAAAAAAAAAAAATTAAAAAAAAAATAAATAAAAGACCTCAAGCTTAATAAATATATTTAAAAAAAAAGATATTTTATATCTATACATAATTTTATACACAAAAAAAACCGTATTAACAAAAAACAGAAAGTTTTGCAAAAGTGCAGTATCAAGGATAAAAGAAAAAGGCTATAATTATAATTATTTATGAAGCCATCAAAGTTTTTTTTACTAAACGTAAATCTTTTCGCGATATACTTGTACTATATCTTATATTCAATGGATCTAAAGTACAGTTTACTGCTTCAATATTGGCACGTCTATGGTTGTAGTAAAAGACTTGAGTGTCTTTTAAATCTTGAATGATGCTTTTGCTATCAAAATAAAGAAAAGCTTTCGTTTTCCAGACATTCGATTATGCAATTTTCGTTGACATAATATGCCGCCATTATAGAGTTGTTCTGATAACACTGTGAAAACCTTAAGATATACTTTCTGATTAAGATAATTAAAAATGTATCTATACGAGTAATATTTGCTTTGTTATGCAACTTATTATTTGAAATATATTATGAATATCCACTTTGAGGATTTCCTATTTAGCGATCTGCAAGCTCTTAAGCATTTCCTTGCAAAAGCTCTTAACTTTTGCTTGTTTGAGACTGATGACAATGAACCAAATAGGACATGCATATGTCCTTATTAACGATTGATACATTACTATTTAAGCCCTAGGTTTTGTATATTTCCAATAAAACAATGGCCTGCAAATACTAAAGGCTCTTCTTGCTTTTGGCGGCGCTGCTTTAACATGACGATTAACGTATGAAAATTTAAGTAACCGAAAATGGAATACAACTCGCATGTATGGGCCGGTGCTTCAAAGACTATTTTTGTACAAGAAAGGGCGAATAAACTCATCGGAGACAGAAGCCAGTAGCCAACTCGATTGACACTCTTGAGCATCGACGCAACGTGGGGTGCGTTTCGTTGTTCTTTCTATCGTTACTATAATGGGATGTATTGTTAATGAAAGCAGGCAACTTGTTCCCGTAAACCGCTTTTCATTTTAAGATTTTCTAAATGTACTTGGTTTATGCAGCCGCAACTCGCAGTCGTATGAACTTTTGCAATACGAATCTGTACATTCATACATATATTTACTGTGGATTTTTGTGGATTGACTGTGCTAATTTGTGCTTCAGTAACACGCAAGTTACCAGCCAGGAAAATGAAGAGGAAAATGAAGAGAAATAAGCACAAACAGCACAAGCTGTGGAAACGCACAGTAAAATATAACAAAAAAAAATATATTGTGTATATATTTGTTTAATTACCATTGATCAACTATCAATTACAAAACAATTCAATTTTATTTACATCTACAGACCAAATGTAAGCGAAAGCAGATGAAGAATTCCCAGGAATAAATCTGTTTGATTGAACATTAAAGGAATTCGGAGAAAGTGCTTTTGATGTGCCGACAAAACGGTTTTTTATTTTATTTTTTTTTTTGTTTTTTGTTTTTTTTGGTAACAAGTGTCGTTGATCTGGAACTGCTTAAAACTTCCAATTTCATTTTATAAACATGACCATTTTCTCACCATCCAACCAGTTAATCTGTACGCACAATGAAAATCGAATGTAGATCATGATGCATCATTGCACAATAACAGCAAAAGCAACAACAACTACAAATAAATACATATATAATTTTGAAGAGCATTCATCATATTCTAAGCAGGCGAGCGAGTTTGCCAGCACAAAGTAGATGAGATGATGCATTTAATTGGAATCCATCTGTCAAACAAAAATCATTTCGCACAAAAAGTCGGCACAACATTTAAAGTTTCAAACAAAACAACGAACAAAAAAAAAATATGTATGTATATCAATTTTTAAATCGGTTCTGGTACTGGTTCTGGTTTTGTTTTCTACATTTTTTATGAAAAATCAAATTTAGTTTGTAAACAATTGAATTTCAAGGGAATTTTCTTTGTTTTTATTAAGACGTTCATCATTTTGTCTCGCTCGTCATGATGACGCTTATGATTTCTTAAACTTGTAAGAGATATTAATTTACAATAACAACATACATACATACATAATTATGTATTTGCAAGTTCGTTCTAATGGTGCTTGGCAAGCTGAGTCTCACTTACAAATACAGTAGTAACTCGATTATCGCTCATGTGAATGAAAACCAGGGGCCAAATCGTTACATCCGTGAACGTAACGACAATCGTACGAAAGATAATACGTGATACGTCAATCGTATGAACGGAGTGGGATTATGACATACGATTGTAAACGTATCGTAATTTCACTTAAGGTTCACAATAGGTATCAATTTCCGCAACACTGTGGTGAATGGCATATTACAGTACATCAATCATAGTGATTCCAAATTTTAAATGTAATAAATAAGTTGTTATTGCATAAAAGGGTAAAATCATAAATGTTTAAATTAAAAATTTTATTCAGTTTGTGGTTTTCTACATTTGATTTAAATAATATCTACATAATTATTTACACATTATTTTGGAGGTTTTTATGTTGCAGATTTTTTATTTGTAAATCTAGGTCCGCTATTGCCATATATTTCTCATGTTTTTCTATTTTCATTTGATGCAGGCGTTCTTGAATTTCAACCAACGAACCAGTTTGGCATCTACATTTGCTTGGAAATCTGTTGCAACTTTTATATTATTTTCCAGCAACAGCAATTTTTGGTCGGCACCGTTTTTACTTTTTATTTTTGGTTTTTCAACATTTTTATCGAAGGCATTTTTACAGCAGCTCGGTTCATCACTGTTCAAATTGCTATCACTGGAAAGATTAATATTTAATATGTATGTCCACATTACCAAATGTTGGCAGCACCGATTTGTTGCCACTTCAACAGTAGCTTCCAGCCCAGCTGCACTAACTAACAGTTCTTCGTTGAGCGTTATAAATTTTTCCTCAAAAGGACCGCCACCGGTCCGCTTTTTGGAAAATTTATTAAAAGAGAGTTTCTTCTTTGCCTGATATTTCTCAGGTCAGTGTAAGCCTAAATCACAGAGATATCAACAACTAATTCTTTTTTTTAACGATATTCAATATTTTATATTAACTGAATTTATTTTGGGAATATTCATTTATATATATATGATTCTAATTGTGCTTTTTCCCTTATAAACTATATGTGAAATTTATTATTACATACCTTATGATATTCTCATACAGTATGAAAAATATCATAAAGCATTTTATTACAAAAGCAATAGAAAAGCATATCCATATAGTACTATTTCGCTAATCCTTACTTAGCTCATCAGTGGATTTTCCTAATTTCTGAATACAAACCCAAGATCTATATGTTTAAAATTAAATTAATCAAACGAGAATTGTTTGAATATTAAACATACAAACCAAAAAATCTATAAACAAAAACATAACAATCCATGAGTTTACTTTTATAACAAACACACATTTCCATTTTTAGTTTTTTATTCTCATCTACACTAGGCTTGCCATCGGCCAGCATAACTAATGTATTTTGAATCAAATGAAAAAATTAAAAAATCAAACAAAACAAAAGAATATCAAAATTCAATACCGTGTACATGTAATATTTTATATTAACTGAATTTATTTTATATTAACTGAATATATTAATTTGAATTTATTTACGTTGGGAAAATCCACTGATGAGCTAAGACATTTCGACAACTCATCCCATAGCCGGTTGGATGTAGCTTTACCCTGTGCACAATTGGTTAGCAAATTTTTTGCCAACTGCTGGTGTTCATTCATGAACTCTGCCATTATTTCCCTTTGTTGTGGATTCAATTTGTTATAATTAGTCCTAAAAATACAATAATACATTAAAAATATAATTTATTCAATGAAATTTTAGTTTACTTACATTTTTAACGAAATTTAAACAAACCTCTGTATGTATACGCATTCAATTTTATTAACGGATGACATTTCGTAAATATCGTACGTACATTTATACGTTCACGTATGTTATAATACCAAAAATGTGTTTTTACGTGACGAGTTGTACGTTCACGTATGTAACGATTTGGCCTCAGGCTTTGTGCACGTTTCGAGGATGTCGCAAGTACCGAATAAAATTTATTTCATAGCAATAAAATAACTTTTATTCACTGTGATTTCAATTTATGGATAAAATTCACGATCTAATACATTTGTATTACATATTTGTACATTTATTTAATTTTCAGAGGAATGAAAAAAATTCAAAATTTTTGTTTTTGCTTTGAGCAAATTTTGTTTTTTTTGAGCACCGCAGCACTTCTAAGGCTTTGTAGAACCATAACATCTTCTAAAACAGTATGGCTTTCTTTCGCCCATTGCAAACAAATATTAAAAGCTGATATAACTTCGGTCCTTTTTAGTTTCACAGTAGTGTGTACATCAGTTACACTGTCATCATCACAATAATAGCATCATTTGAGTCGCTTAGTTGAATTTGTTCTGCATCTTGTAAATTGTATTATGTTATCCGAGAGTGTAGCTCTGTGTTAGATAGCTGTTGTAGTGGCTCTAACTTACGCCGCAAAGTAGAGATAGTCTGCACACTATATTGATTTGCATATGATAGATAGATAGATATGATTTGAAGTATAGCGTCAATTGCAATGTTGCAACTACTGAATATGTACTGTAAAATTTTAGGCCGACGCAACTATTGAGGTGTGCAGAAATCAAGTTGCTACTGTACTTTTGAGTTGTAAATGAATGAGGGAATTACTTTAGGATTTGAAGCCATCCTCGATTGATGACGTTAATGTTTCCAAAGTATTAGATTAAAGTTAATTTATATACATATCTTCTCAGAAAGACAGAAATATATTTTCAAGTTTGGAGAAGAGTTCAACAATGCAACAGTTTAGGAAATTCGTGTATTCTTTTGGCAATATTCTTGGGCAATTGCAGTTTTCTTTAACAGAAATTGCAACGTGGATATACGGGAATTACAAAGGAAATATGATATCTGTCTGGCGAATGTCGATAAAATGTCTGTTATTGCATCTCTTGGCTCCGGACCAAGATTTTATATTATGCAAAAATCGGAAGTATGTAAAGTGTGATTTTTTTAATCGTCTGGGTTCGAAAAAAAGACGAACAAAATTTGCAAAATTTTAAAAATTGATTTCTGTCGATAAATGAATGCCTGCCATTTACTTTTTTAAGATTATTTCTTGTAATTAAATTGATTTTCAATATTTTTATATTGAAAAATAAAATTTTTTATAAAAATAAAAATAAAAATAAAAAAAAAAAAAATTTAAGTTAATAAAATTTTAATTGAAAAAGAAAATATTTCTTTTGAAGCTAATGAAGTTACATAAATAAATAATACAAGTATTCCTCCTAAAAACACTAAAAATAAAATATAAGAAAATCAAAATGTTTTATTTGAAAATCCTAAGAATAAAGATACAAGTAAAGTTTGAACTAATAAAATTAATCCTATTACTAATGGGTGTTTTATATTTAAAAGAGCCGATAGCCACGGCAGCTAGTGCTCCTTGACTTTGTATTAGATATATACTTTATTATAAGTTTAATAAAGAATAATAATAATAATATATTTAAAAAAATAAAATTAAATATAAATATTATTGATAAAAAAATTCAGTGTATAATTTCAAATGTCTTCCATTGTGGAATTGTGGCTGACTGTACAGGAGAGACCTCACGTATCAACCATTGAGAACCGCGCCAATCCTAGCATTTGCTATAGACTCCATTGACTTCTGGCAGTCGAGTGGTATTTCTCGACCCCCACCTCATCTCTGAGTCCTTAGTTATCGCTAGCCTCTGCCCGAGACTAATTTCCCCTCGAACTGACATAGACGATGCGACCACTCGCCGTCTCAGCCTCATCTAGCCATAGTCTGCAGATACCATGCGCTACCGCTCGCTACGACCGACCCGTGCGATTCTTGAGCACCGTACGAGCCTGCCTACAGGTCCTCAAAACTCCTCCAGCTGTTACGCCCAATGGAATCCAGCCACAGCACGACCCCGCCTTTCCCTAGCGGAATCTAGCCTACCTTCTACATAACGCCGCCACGAATGCCTCCTTCGCGAGTTCATCCGCCGCCTCGTTCAGCCTAATGCCGAAGTGCCTCCTGACCAACACAGATTAATTGCGTTTACTGAGTTATACCCAATGAGTCCCCGGACAATTGCCAGCTCCAATCCAGAGGAAAAGTTCGTCCTCGACATGTATCTAATCAAAGACACATTGTCAAGTGCAATAAGAATCCTATTCGCCCTCCACCTGATCCGCAATCAAGTCATCAAATACGTGCATCAATCCGAACATCTCTGCCTGGTATACAGACACGACCACCCCGGCGGCCATCGCTGCTATAAATGGGATGTATTGGATATTTGTTGCGGTAGTTCAATGCCGGGAGTCTCTCGATGGGATAACAAGCCATGGGTTATTGGGCACACAGACTGCCTGAATATACATATGTATGGCGGATGGCGTGGCATTACCAGCCCCGATGGTCGGCCAAGGCACTGGCTTTCTGCAGAGTTATTGCAAGTCATTAATAGGGCAGGAGGTGTATGGGCTTCCGCAACGTTGTCGGTGGGAGAATGAGGGGACTTGTCTTACAGCCTGCACCAAGATGAACGTGGGGTTCGAAAGGGTCGGATTCGATTACTAGTTTCCGTGCTTAGGGGGGCACTAGTTTATACTGACTCTCGCTTCGAGTAGGGGTCTGAGTTTCAATGATTATTACAGGAGCTGAAGATGGTCCTGACGAAGGAAGGAGACAGTGCTTTACGTCCTTTCTTAAACATGAATGTTATGACACATTTTATTAATAAAAAGGAAAAAATACTTTTTGAATTTCTTTACTCGTAAAAATATTTGTTTAATACCGAAACGAAAGGCATATTTCCCATCAGTGGTATAAATGAAAAGAACGTCCTTCTAAAAAGTAAAAAAGCAATGTAAAAATTTTATGAATTTCATTCAGATCTTTAACAAGTCATTACTAAACCGCAATCATTACGAATAACATCTTGTAAAACAAACATTTAGTGCCTTATTAACACTTCAAACCGCTCATAAAAATAAATAAATATTTTCTCCCCTCTTCAAAATCAAAAATCAAAAAAAAAAAAAAGAAGGCAACGTTGTTTACAATCAGTCTGCAATTGCCTTTGAATGCTGGTATTTTTATTTATGAATTTGTAACACATTGGAAATTCAAAACAGCAGCGCCAAAAGCCAGCAATGCTTTATCGATTCAGGACACACACACACGCGCGCACCCATATGCACTGAATTCTTCAGTTGCACTATCGAGTGGTAACATTTATTTAAAGAGTCCGCTTGTTGAGGCTTCAGCCGCTCCTCTACAATGACCTTATATATTTTAAATTATTTTTATCATTCTAGGATTATCCAACACATACAAGCGAAATACTCGTCACATTCAACCAGAAGAAACATCATCACGAGGCAGATAATTCTCAAATGGATGAAGAATGAAGAATTTCAATGTTTGTGTCCATATGGAGTGGCTTAATTTTAACTGCCTCCATTGAGAGCTGAGTGGCATTTTCTCGAACACACAATTTATGAACTTGTGTTAATATTTATTTTATATTTTATTGCATTTGTTTATGGAGAAGAAGAGAAAAATCATTAAATAAATTTTATTGCAGGAAATAAAAATTTGATTTGAAATTTATTTTATTATTGATTTTTAAAAATCAAGCACTGGGCAGGCAGTGTTGCCAGCAGCTGGGAGAAAACTGCCGTCTAGAAATAATGCAAAAGATTTTAAAAAATGTAATCGTTTTGTTTTTATTAATTTCACAATCCCACAACTGAAAGTAGGTACGACTTGAAGTGGTAAATAAGATGGATCAAATCCTGAAATTCATGCCTGTACGAATAATCGCCCAAATCTCAATAAAAATAAAAAATTATTATTGAAGGTAAAGTACAGCAGTGCCTCCATGTAAGGGCAGTAGTCACAGAGCCAATTATCAAAAGACCGACTCCATCATTCGCGGACTCGGACTCGGTCATTCGCGCGCACGACGCAATCATCATTAAGAGCGCATCCATTTGTGGTCGATTTAGCGGCGACTCGCACTACTCATTACAGGGAAAATTCGCTTTTTGGAATAGACTACCCGCAGAGGTGTTTCCTGTCACTTTTAGCTTGGGAAGATTTAAATCAAATGTCAATAAACACTACTCCCTAATAATCTAATTTCCTAGTTCCAGCACAATGCATCGCATTGTGTAGGGGTCATCCCTGAGTGCCGGTCCAAGAAAACAAAAAAAAATACAAACGAGCCACATACATCCAGATTCCCATAGCACCAGCAACACAGAAACGAATCCGTCGCATTCCAATACTTTAAAAACATTTAAAATCGTTTTGCAACTTCAAGACTCAAATTGAACCGATGATCTAAGTGAAAGCAATCTATTCGGAATTAATTTTTTCAACCAAAAATCACTAGTCTGAAACATAAGGAAAATATTTAAAACAATAAATGTGTACCTCTTAGAAGCGGACACCTCTCATAACCGGACAAAAATACTGCGGCAGGTAGTGTCCGGTTATGATAGGCTTCACTGTAGATTTTTTAATTCTGAAAACTGTCAATAATTGCAATACAATTAACTTTTAAATTCCTTTATTGTCGTTAAGTCACCTTTAGAAATGCTAAGGCCACGCGGATTAAGAATGGGAAATTCACTTTTAAATTACTTAATTGGCCTTAAGACATGTTTCGTTATATATTTATGGAACTCTTTGTTTGCCACATTACTTACATATTTATTCTCGGTACTCGATTGTCTAAAACATGTAAACAAATTTAAGATTTTCTTTATGGTTTTCGACAGAAGGTTTGTTTTATTTATACTGTAAGGCTTTGTGTGGCCATAACAGCAGGCAATATTCTTAAATTTGAATTTCGTAGAAAAAGAAAACACTAACATCCTTGAAGTGAAGTGAAAATAATAAGTATGTTTATGCATGTGTGTATGAACTAATTTTTATCGAAAGAGTTCACATTTTCGAGTTTGTTCACGTTATCGAGTACCCAAATTTAAAATAAAAATTACACTATTTTTTAATGGTTCAAATTTCCAATTTATTCATACCCATTATTTTTTTAATTACAAATACGGTCTCAGCGCCATTATATGGCATTCTTGAGACAATCTGGCAAAAGTTTTACATTATGAATATATAATATATTTGGATATAACCTAAGAAGATATAAAATTATTATAAATTAAATTGAAATTTAATGTTTAAGTTAAAAATCAATTTTTATAATAAGAATTAACAAAAAAAAAAAAAAGAGGAGAAAAAAAAAAATATAATTAAATTTCTTTTATAAAAGAAGCAATCAATATTTTGCAGCAAATATTGTTTCAGTCTGTTTTTAAAAATGGAAATAGAGCCCGCGTTCTTAATATATAGTGGCAAATTATTGTACAGCAAACTACCATTATATTCGATTCTTTGCTTCGTGATTTCTAAGCGGCACCTTACTATTTGTTGTATATTGGCAATATTCCTTATACTGACGTTATATTGCATACTCTGCAATTGAATTGCATGAAATCCAATATTGTTCAGAACTTTGTATACATATGTGTATATATTGTGGAAGCCATAAATACGTAAGTAATACAGTACATAGTTAATTGCTTCACACTTGGCACTTAGGTGATCAGACCCGGCAGCTCATCGATCAGAGAATTAATGGGGTGTGTTCTTAACCTACGCCCGGAAACACATCAATAAAAAAAAAAAATTCTCATAAATAATATTCTCTAAACAGACACTTTACACTCATGGGCACACATTCTATTAGGGAAGTTGAATACAATTTCCAGCCGCCCAATCCCTACCATGGTCAATATATTCCCTTCAGTTTAATCTCATGACCCCACACTGCAGTACCCTCACACTCACCTTCGCATTCAAAATCCCAACAACACATCATTTATAGCGAATCACAAATATATGTACTTTTATTAACAATAATTTTTTATTTTTTTTTAATTAAAACTATAAAAATCTTATAAACTCTAAATCAATAAAACAGGTATTTTACTTTAAATTGCAACAGAATTTCAGACTCTACGAGGTTTGATAAAAAAATAACCGTTATTTTCAAATTTCGTGAGTTAATTTTTTTTATGTTCGATTATCGCATTTTTTTTCTGTTATGTTGTTACACATGTCTGTTATATATGTTGGTAATATCAGCCATTTTGGATTGTCAGTATGTTTTTGACAGATAAAAAGCTTAGTCGTGTTTTGGTGTGCTCTTCGATTTTTTACTATTCGAAAAAATGGATCTAAGAAACTGTATTAAGTTTTGTGTAAAAAATTAAATTAAATGCGCAAGGACATTTGAAATGTTGACTGTGGCGTTCAATCGTGATATAACCGTAATATATATATAAATATATGTATGACCGCTAACCAAAAAAATAAAATATACCGAATAAATAACACATTCCTAACAGAAAACTTAAACGTGCACACATGAAATTCCATCAAATCCGTTCCTCTGACCTATACATTCACAAAACATACGATACATGTCCCCCAGATAACAGGTTCCCAGAATAAATAGTAACCTATTCCATTTATACCAAAAGTAAACAAATATAAAAATAACAAATTTTCCTACATTCCTGCCAATTTTACTACAAATACCGTTCACTACAATATCATACAATAGTTCTGTTCATTTACTAAAAATTTTTACAAATTTGTAACAATTGTTTCTAGAAAGCGTTCATTAACCCAAAAAAATTTGCAACGAGAGAGCGTCAAAAGAGCGAAAAAAATTGAGAGGCAGAAAAATTCTTTAAAGTTTTTACAAGTAAAATTTTTACTTGCAATAATTATTCAAACAGCTGTTTTGCGTTTGTGTTTACAAAACAATATTTCTAAATTAAGTTAAAAATAAAAATATTTTGGAAAATTTAACGCTAAACACTATTTTAAATTAATTATTTTATTAATTTATAATAACCAAAAATAAAATGCACTTTGCATTCGATAAATAACAAAGACAAATAATATAAAATTAAGAATACATGAAATTCATATTTAATTAACAAAAAAATAAACTACATCTAATAGGAACATTTTTTTGGTTGGATAATTAAGAATCAGTTAAATAAAGTTTAAGGGAAAAACATAAGTCATTTGGTTTTGGTAACTTTTTTGTTTTGCCATCTTAAAACATATTGAAGCTTTATCCAAAGCTTCTACACCTTGGTATTAAAACACAATTAAAGCTTTCAGATTTTGTTCACGTTTTAGAATATTCTAGAGAAAAATAAATTTGTTCACGTTTCTGAGACGTCCATACTTTCGAGTGTTCACTTTTTCGCGAGTTCACTGTATCTTTTTATATATAAAAAAAAGATAAAAAAAATTTTCGAAAACGGCATGTTGTTCCGTTCTGCTAGTGCATGTCAGTGTAATTTACAATTTTGTTCTTTTAATTTAGTTTGTTTCTTAGTATGTAACTATCGCATGTAACTCTCATTGCCTGTAAAGGTATCAATTATCAGTTTCAACTTATTGAAGAAATCAAAAAAAAAACATTTATATTTGGTTTGGTTTTTTTATTTATTTATTTTTAAATACATACAATTGGCCCTGGCAAGTCAGTAATTTTGTCTACCGCACTCTCTTTCGCCTGTATTTCAGCAATAAATGTCGGTGAAGTAAAATAATTTTGAATTTGTAGTCAGAAATTAGGAAAGATCCACTGATGAGCTAAGTAAGCATTACCGAAGTAGTACTGTATTAATGTGCTTTCCTTCTCAGTTATTGAGTTTGCTTTTATAAAAATACATTTCACATATTTTTTTTCGCGAAAATAACACAATTTTAAAATTAGCATCATATACTCGTATATAAAGGGCTATTCCCAAAATAAATTCAGTTAATATTAGTATTTCTAAAACGGTAATTTTTTAAGAGCTGTACGGAAATCCAATTAAAAAAGTTAAGATCACTGATTCCACTACAATAGCGAAAATAGCATAGAATAGAACTAAACGCAAAAATTTATAAAAAGATTTTAAAATTGATTTGAAAACTGATTCTTTGTAACTGCACAATTTAAACTTCAAGGTCGAATTTATTCTTTTTTAACTACCAAAACAACACTAAAATATGCAACCCTTAAAGTATGCTGAGAAATTCGTCGAGAAATATATTGCAAATGCGAACTTGGCACCACTTTTTACAGCTGTTTTATATGAAATTCGCCTTGTTAGAAGGCTATATAAATATGCATATTTGACAGTTCGTCTGTGTACTATTGGGCTTATGTTTTATTTGTTTATTTGGCTATAATTATCCCAAGATTGATTAGAAACAAACAAAACTTTTTTTCGGGAGCAATCAGGGTTATATTATGGAACTTAACGAATACAATGGTTTCGAAGACCATTGCAAAAATGAAATCGTAAGTTGTGTAAAATACGGTCGTTGGTATCTGAACGACTGAAAGCTTCCACAAATACCAAATACATTTGTATTCTTGTTAAATTTTAAAGGATTTGAAGGGAAAATCTCACAATATTCAGACAATGGATCAAATTATGCAACGGAAGGAACAAGAATTTATAGATCATGTAAATTGAAGTAAAAGCCATTATATTTCATATGTTTTCTGATATTGTTTTTATAGACTCTTTTGGCTCCGGAGTATATGAGGGATCCGAATCACTTTATAATGGATTTGATCAATTTCCCAAAGTCTGAGAATGGTCACCATAATAATGGTGACAATCTCACCACAGACTTACATTTTCACAATAGTTTGTTTCCCGTTGGCAATGATGGTCACCAGGATGCGAGTGAACAACGTAAGACACCATCAACAGCAGTCTTTATGCCATTAAATAATGATTTCCTTATGCCAGTACAAAAGTCTTACACTACAGCAGTGAGTTCTGTCAATACTGATGAGGATGTCAAGGTTGTTCAACAGCTCTTGCTAACAGATTCGAACGTCACATTAGATGTCCGTATTGTATTTTATAATTATCTCCTCTGGAAATTAATTAAATGAAATGTGTTGTTTTTATTTGGTAGGATACCTCTATTGATGACGACTGTGATATATCACGCTTTGACTCCCGCAAAATCCTGCCCCACAAAAAGCGCATTTCTCGAAAACTAAAAATCAATCATTGTGATTCCGAATTGCAATTGAATGTACCATTGAATGATCAGAAATTGCCTCCTGTTGAACAGTTAGTGGTGGGCGGTGGTGGTATGCAGCAATTTCGTTGTGAACTTTGTGGTCACACAACTTGTTCCCAATTAGACTTTTTCGCTCATCTCAAACAACACTACGAACCTTCAACGCCTGATACAATATTAGCCGCAATGAAAACATCTTTAGATGTTTTGGGTCCTGAGAAAACCGCAGAGGATTTATGTGCAATCAAAAAGGTATTTTCGTTTGAATATTTTTCTATTTCTATGGGAAAAACAGTTTAATCGGGTATAAAAAATAAGCATCGTAAAAATATGAATATTTATATGTATGAACATGTACATATCGTGGGTCGCAAGTAGAAAAGCCATAACTCAAATAACTGCAACTTTGCACGAGAAGCTTAAAACGGAAATGTTTGTAAAACCGATATTTTTGAGACTATTGCAACAAATTTTTGTGACGAGTTGTATTTGTGTGAAATGTATTGAAATCATTGAAAAACTCAGTTTCGTAAAAAATACGAGTTAGAGCCATTCGACTTGATGTCTTCCATAAACTAAGAAATTTATTTCAATTTCCGTCTTATAAGGCACATTATTATTATTATTATATCACATTGTATTTTATTAATTTGTATGCATTTCTTTTGTAGACTGACGGACTTGATCAAGTCTTCCAAGATGTTCATTTCCCATTTGAAAGCTTTACCCAAACTGGCGAAGTTGTTTCAGTGCGTGTGGTAATGGAACCACATCATCATCAACATGAAACTGATGCTTTAGCGGAGGCAACAATGAACGTTACAACCTCAACCCTGCAACAACACAATCCACCTCAGCAGCAACAGCAAACAACATCAAATCTAGTGCCCGAAGAATTTAGTGACACGGAGGACATGTTGGAAGGCATAAGAGATAAAGTGCTAATAGAAGACACCTGTGATACCATGGATCTAAATGGCTCAAGACAACATTGGTATGCAGCTTTGATTTGAATAAAGAAATATCACAATTTTAATTGAAAAATATTGAATAGGTTTACGAACAGCTGCTTCAACGGAATTGACTTGAAAACAAAACCGTTTTGTGATGTTTTATTTTCGGGACAATTCGCTCCAATTTTAAATAACGATGGCACAGTGCCACTCATTCAGCACGAACCCCATTTAAGTACGGGTAAAATAATGCATAGAGAATTGGAGCAGAATCCTCATCAACTTGAACCACCTGGTCCGCCACCACTCACGCCAATACTCCCGCAGCCTGTGCAAAATGAAGCAGATTTACGTTTGCAATTTCCCCATACTCAAGCCGCTCTGCACAATAACGAACATTGTTTTGTTAATGATCAGCATCAAACATCTTTGGCTTCGCATCAGATTGCTGAAGATCGACTTCTACAAGTGCAACACATTAAAATTGAAGAAACTCCCCCACAGTTCAACGACATTCCCTACACAAATTCCGAAGACACTTTAAGTGGCAATGAGCTTGATCCGGAAGAAGATTTTCATCAAGAAAATGAATATAGTAACGACGATTACAACTACCATTTATATCAAGAGGAGGATGAAGAAGTTAAACTTCTGAATCGTGTTAAAATTGAAGATTGCGAAGAAAGTATATTTGATGACAACGGCGAGGAAATTTGTCTCGAGAACGATCAAAATAATGAAAATGGCAAACGTAAACGTTACATCTGCAACAAATGCCAACGCATTTTTAATTCCTGCAACGCACTTAAATATCATAATCGCACACATTCCGGTTTAAGGCCACATCAGTGCGATATTTGCGACAAATCTTTCTTTGCCATTGGTGCCTTAAAAGCCCATACTCGTACTCACACGGGCGACAAGCCCTTCGAGTGTGAGCATTGCGATCGAAAATTTAGACAATGGGGCGATTTAAAATACCATACCATTTCCATACACAGCAACGAAAAGAACCATCAGTGCGAATTTTGTGGCAAAGCCTTTTCACGCAAATATTCATTGGTCGTGCATCTGCGAATACACACCAGTGAACGAAACTACAAGTGTGAATTTTGCACCAAAACATTTCGTGCTAGCACGTATTTGCAAAATCATCGCAAAATTCATACGGGTAAGAATAACTGAGAAAAATGCATTTATTCTCTTAACAAATGTTCACTAATTGCTAAAAACTCTTTAAATTTTAGGTGAAAAACCGTATGAGTGTGATGTTTGTGCGAAGAAATTTCGAGTTTCTGGAGATTTGCGGAGACACCAGCGCATACATGAGCGCAAAAAGCAAAAGCAGGACTTATTGAAAAAAGATAACGCCCAAGAAGTGTAATATTTGAAGGATATATATAAATACTTCAATAGTAGTCATTTATTAAAATATATACAATTTTATATAGTTTTTTAATTATTATGTTAATCAGACCAACAATATTATTAGCGTAAAATTATGCAATTGAGGAAAAGCTTAAGTGAAATTGTACAGTTGTAATAATAGTCAAATAAATAAGTTTTATATATGTATAATGGAGTAATTATGTGCATATATACATACGTAGGTGTATGCATGTATGTATCGCAAATAAGTAAAAACAAATTCAGTTGTTTTCAGTCTATCAAATGATTTTAAGGAAACTTATCACATGAAATTTTTCAAATAAATCACTGCACAATCTATAGGATTCGAACGTGTTCCATTGCATATCTCTGGTGTATGAGAAACTAAGGAAGATGATAAATTTTCTCTTAAAAAATAGTGCAGTACGATAATCAAATTGTTCTTCAACGAAGACTAGAAGGTAGCGGTTCCGTAAATGCAGAAGGTAATGGTCAGGACAAAACTAAAGACACCAACGGTACTACAATTGATGGAATCAAAATTGTTACATTCAAAAAACTAGTTCGAATGCAAGTAAACTTCAGTTGTGTTGCCACCCGGCAACCATAAATTCTTAGTGGCCCGAAAAGCATTAAGAACAAACTTAAATTGTACAATTCTCAGTTGCCAATTTCCGAATGGCAACTACTAAAGTCCGGTTGCCATCATTTATTTCTTTAATACGACAGTGAAGTATAACAAAGTCAAATTTAGAGATGAAATATGCCCGTTGGGGATTATTATGTACATAATTATTGATTATATAATTTTAAAAAATAATATGTAATACATGAAATGCAAAAAGAAATATTGTCAGGCTTTTTAAAACATAAGTAAGTACATACCTGGTAGGAGACAACATTGAACGGTTAGCAAACATTGGATGTCACATAATTGACGTTGTTGGATGTAACAAAATCCATTTCCACAAAAAAAAAACTAACTCAGTCATATTGCAGTGATCCAACTGATGAACTAAAACCGAAGTACGTGTACCTCGTAAGAATAACTCACTAATATACTAAAAAAAAAACAGTGCATATTCACTCATTTAACTGCTCAGTTGGATATACATATATACTTCAATTTACAATTCAAATTGTCCTTGAGCTCTTATAGGAATATAATTCAACTTATAGCTACATTCTAAGCAACGAGACAGGTGCCCCCTGGCTTGGATAATAGTCGTAAGTAGGGAGTCGTTCCGCGGTAAAACTATAAACACAAAATTTATTCTCTGTGTTATACATGGACTTTTTCTGCCTTCTTTTATTTCATATTTGCTTTTTTTTTAACAGAACTTTCATATTTAATTACTTTTTTCAGCCATATGCACACACCCACCCACTTTTACTCTAAAGCTTATTTTTATTACATTGATATTTTCTTTTCTATTTGATACTTTGTCAAAACTTTGCTTTTTTATTTTTAATTTGCTCTTATATTTTGCGATTTTTACATAAATTTTTATAAAATAAGCATATAAAATGCATTTTTCACTTTCACATACACAGACACTACACTAGAATTCTATTCGATTTTTTAACATGATTTATTCATTGCAATTTAATAGAAAACGATAACACGGATCTAGCCCATTAACCGATTACATTAAAACCTTTTGTATCACACGCGATTAATATTTAATACATTAATTTTCCATAGACATTTTACATTTAGAAAATTTGCTAATACCGAAGAAAAGGCGCGGAAACTGAATCACAACTCTGATATGGCACAGCAATACATGTAATATAATAATGCCAGCTGTATAAAATATAAGATACAAAATATGTTGCCATATATTTCAAATATAGTCGTATTAACATTGTTCATCGTACCGCGAAATTTCAAATGGAAATTACGAATTCAGATATTAACAAAATAAAAAAAAAAATGGTAAAAACAGAAACTGGTACTTTTATTTTATTTGCACTTCATTAATAATAACATATATTAACTGAATTTTTTTGGGAATATTTATTTATATATATGATTCTAATTGTGCTTTTTCCCCTATAAACTATATGTGAAATTTATTATTACATACTTTATGATATTCTCATACAGTATGAAAAATATCATAAAGCATTTTATTACAAAAGTAACTCAAAAATTGAGGAGGAAAGCATATCCATATAGTACTATTTCGCTAACGCTTACTTAGCTCATCAGTGGATTTTTCCCAACGTCTGAATATAAACCCAAGATCTATATGTTTAAAATTCAATTAGTCAAACGAGAATCGTTTGAACATTAAACATACAAACCAAAAAATCTATAAACAAAAACATAACAATCCATGAGTTTACTTTTATAACATACTCACATTTCTATTTTTAGTTTTTTTATTCTCATCTACACCAGGCTTGCCATCGGCCAGCATAACTAATGCATTTTGAATCAAATGAAAAAATTAAAAAATGAAACAAAACAAAAAAATATCAAAATTCAATACCGTGCACATGTAGTATTTTATATTAACTGAATTTATTTTGGGAATATTTATTATTATTTATTATTATTTATTATCCTCAATTTTTGAGTTACTTTTGTAATAAAATGCTTTATGATATTTTTCATACTGTATGAGAATATCATAAAGTATGTAATAATAAATTTCACATATAGTTTATAGGGGAAAAAGCACAATTAGAATCATCTATATAATAATAACATAATTAAAATAAATGAACGTCACAAGGTTTCGTATAAGAGGGCAGTAAATTTGATTTTTAGTTATGTCATGTTAATTGCATAAAAATTAGATAAAATTACTTAATTTGGCAGACGTCAAAATGGGTGTGAAATTATCTAATTCAAAGCTGGAAAATTGAGTTGGCACTTGAGTTGAACGGACGTGTTTTTTTTAGAGGTCGAAACTTTTAGAGATTATCTTATATAAAAAAAACCAATGTAAGTACATACATATATCGCAATAGTGTAGTATAACCTGATAATAGAACAATATAAGCTGATTTTATCTAAAGTTTATTAAATATAAATATACACAACAAACAGATTAAAATATTTTTCAACAAGTAACACAATCTCAACGACAACAACAAACACACAGGTCTTAATAATTAAATATTGAGAACAACAGTAATAAACAAAAATAAAGCTTAAACTCTTAAACAATTATACTTGCAAAAAAAAGAGAAAGAAAAAAAAAACAAATAAAAAAATTTTGAAAAAATAAAATATGTCATCTAAGAGCCGCCGAAGTTTAAAAAAATAGATTAATTGTGGTCAATGTAGAAAAGAGGTGAAAGAGACTGATGATAACATTGCATGTGACAAATGTGAGGCCGGTTACCATGTCTCTTGCACAAATCTAAATAAACGGGAATTTGAATATCTGTTAAAAAATGAGAGTGAAGAGTATTTGTGTAATAAATGTAACAATAACAATAATAGCGATATATCAGTCAAAGCTGAACTGCGTGAAATAAAACAACAATAAACAATAAAACGGTAGACACATTATTAGCTACATATATCAAGTGATATTGGCGTAAGTATTGATAAAAGTGAAGTAGATACAGCTTATTTTCTAAAACGAAAAGCTGAGAAAAATAAAAAAACTATGGTGGTTAAATTTGAAAGCAAAAAATCGAAAGACAAATTAATGACAGCAAAACCAAAACTCAAAAGTTTTCTTTATATCTTTGGCACTTGCAGTCGGATCTTAAAGTATGATATATCAATGTTTTTGTCCCGAGAAGACCATCATTTTGCACTAATGGCCATTGCCTTCAAGTATCCCGTTCTAATATTTATCCATCAGATATGAAGACAAACTTTACCTTCGGCAAAAGGAAATACTTTTTTTATGTTTCGGTCTAATTTACATACGAAGGTGGACGATACCTCTCTTCTAAGTCTTATAAAAGTATAAATAAGTATGCCATGATCTCAGGAATTTAATTTTTTATTTTTAAGACATAATATCTGAGAGAACATCGGCAGAAAGAGGTAACGAAAATATATATGTTGTCATTTGGTAGTTAATATAATAAGTTTGTTCTTATAACATTTGTTATAACAGCTCTCCTATAATAATTATTGTAAGATTGAGATAACATTAACTAAACACGTAACAAAGTTCTGTCTGCAATTGAATTTAACGTTCTCGTTTCTGAGGCATTCTATTACGTGTAGACGCTACATGAACGGTTTAAAACAATATTTTAAACATATGGCAACATATTTAGCTTTTATTTATTTGTACATCTGGCATCAGTTTAGTTTCCGCGCCATTTCTGCCCACAGTACAAGCAAAAATTTCTAAAAGTTTCTGTAAAATGTCGATCGAAAATTAATATATTAAATATTAATCGCGGGTGATAGAAAAGGTTTTAATGTAATCGGTTAAAGGGCTAGATTTGCGTTATCCCGTCTATTAAATAAATCATGTTGAAATCTGTTAAAATCCTAGTGTAGTGTCTGTGTATGTAAATGCATTTCATATGCACATTTTATAACATATAGTATTAAAATCTATAAAATATAAGAGCAAAAGAAAGCAAAGTTTCTATAAAAAAAAATATCAATGTAATTAAAATTAGTTCTAGAGTAAGAGTGGGTGTGTGTTTATAGCAAAAAAAGTAATGAAATATGAAAGTTATGCTAAAAAAAAGCAAATATGAAATGAAAGAAAGCAGCATGTGGAACGAAATAATTAAATTTTGTGTTTATAATTATACCGCGGAACTTACGATTATAATCCAAGCCCGAAAGCATGTATCTGGTTGCTTGATATGCAACTATAAGATAATCTAATATGTTCTTATAAGAGCCCAAAGAATAGGCTGCAGTTGGACCTACTTAGTTCGTTTTTTTTCGGGTTGAAATGCATTTTGCTACATCCAAAAATGTCAATTATGTGACAACCACTGTTCGCTGCTGTCTCCTATCAGGTATGTATGTACATATGTTGCAAAAAGTCTCACAATTTTCTTTTTTCATTACGTTTCTGTTATTTTCTGAATTATTTAATCAATAAATAATCACCAACGTCCAATTTTCTTGTCTAAATTTTGCGTTCTTAATGTTAATATGGTTCCATTGTACATATGTACATGGCAACTGGGCTTTAGCTGAGTTGCTAAATGCCCAACTGGCAACTGATAATTGTACATTTCTGTGTTAAAACAAATATACATATATAAAAAACGATGTAATCGTCGAAAGAAAAGTAAAAACAGGAGTACCAGACTTAAACCCGCTAAACATTGTCAATACTCGGGAACTGCAGCGAAGCTCTTCATGACGGAGACAAACAAGTACTAGACCCGATATTGACTACATACATTTAAATATAATTACAATTTTGTTGTCCTAAATTTCGCTCCATATCCAACCACCATCGGTTGTGAAATCGCCAGCAGCCAAAGAAAACATGCTCAGTATATTCCATAATATCACCACAACAATTTCAACAAAACGGAACATTGGCATGTCCGAAACAGTTTGAGTTAGTCAGAAAGGCCGTGATATAATATTTCAGAACACCATGTGTCTTCGTCAATCATGTCCGTTGTGCCTCCGTAGTCTAGTGCATGAGCATTAGTCGTATCAATATTTAGGTGCGGGTTCGATTCCCGCTTAGACCCTAGGGTGTTTCTACAGACAAGCTTTAGAGCTTCGTAGAGTTTGTATTGTCTTAAAAAAAAAAAAAAAAAAAAATTACTCTTTAATTTCTTGCGCAATCGATTTTCGGTACGCATTTGAGTTAAGCTTAGGGTGAAGTTTCACAGATGAGCAACTGATTCTAATTTTGGTTTTTTGGCTTTTTGACACTCTTTAGAAATCATTCTTCCTTTGCTGAATAAAACAAATTTATCTATATATATTTTTTTTTTGGATTTTTTTTGCTATTGCAGAGCTTCCTTTATTATTTGCACTTGTACTTAATTATATGTACAATGTAGATGAGTTTTATTTTTTTATTTCTCATATTTTTTTGTTTTTTTTCTTTTACAATTATATATATATATATATATAAATATATATATATATATATTTATTTATTTACTTTTAATTTTTTTCCTCATAATTTATCATATATTATTTAAGACTTAAAAAACTACAATTTAACTTTGTTTTTGTTTTTATTACATATTTTTTTGTGTTATATTCAGTCAATGAAATTCAATGTTTAATTTTTTGTTTTTGGTTTTTATTTTTTATATTTGGAAAGTAAAACAAAAAAATTAAAGTTCTAACGAAAATTTGAAACCGAAAATCAATTTTGTTTAAAACATACACAGATTTCTTTAAATTATTTTCACTTCTTAAATTTGTTTTCTAATTTTTTCCTTTCTTTTATTAAAAAAAAACAAAAAAACAAAAAGGGAAAATAAAGAATGAATTTGGTTTTATTTACTACCACAATCCATTATTGTAATAAATAAAATTTGTTCAAGTTTTTCTTTTAAACTTAAATATGCTTCCTTTTCTTATTAATGATAAGATGATATACATACATAAGTTTTTGTTTTAATTTGTTGTATTTTCTATAGCGAATTTGTGGGGGGGATTTTTTTCTCTGAAGTCTTTAGGAAGGAAAAGGGACTCTAATTTAAGTGTGAGAAAATGAAAGTTGGATGCATTTATCTTCATTTGTTTTTTTTTTTTTTTGTTATTCGGTTAATTGAGTTGAATAATTTTCCATTTTTGGCAAGAATTACATTTATTTTTTATGTTTATTTTTATTTTCCATTTAAAAAATTATTAAAGGATTTTCATTTTCAAATTGTTTCCTTTTCTTTTCGTTATAAATAATGTGCAAATAATTGAGAGTATGGTTAAGATTAATTAATATTTCCTTTCTGTGTGTTTGGAGTGTTTTTCGTTTTTTGTCGGTTTCGTTACAAATACAGATTCGCATAAAATGTCCATTTGTATATAATTCGTAATACATATTTTATTAAAAATAATAAATTTTTTTTGTTGTTGAGATAGGAGAGGACTTCTATGGTTTCTATTGTTGGTTGATTTCTATTTCCGCCAAAAACAAAATAATTTTTTGGGTTACATTATGGTTTATTTTATTTTTCGTATTGCTTTCGATAAAGCTAAAAGTTAAAATAGAAAAATTAAAAAGAAGAACATAAAATTTTGGGACGTTATTAAGTGTCCTGTTATGGTAGTTCTATATTCAAATTTTATGCTGTTGAATTGGAAATGTTTTTTTTTTTTGCTTTTTATAAAATGAAATGACATTGATCTATTCGGTTTTTGGTATGCTTTTAATACATGTACGAGTATTTTCCACAAATATGTACATACATGTAACTATTGTTCTCTATATAATGTATGAGCAAAAACAACTACAAATTAAAAAAATTAAATGGGACGTCGGAACTTTTATTAAGGACAAGAACGAAGGACTACGAGTATGTGCTGTTAAAAAAAAAACACTACTCATTCATAAAAAATCTCAGAAAAAAGCTTTCTAGATTTATTAATTAAAAAAATTAAATAAAACACGATGAGCAGGTCTAGTAGGTCGTTTCCATTAAGATTGTTACCATGGAGTTTAACTGATTTCCATCATATGAATTTAAAAGAGAAACATTTAAATAATTTTTTTCTCTTATACCACCAGTGCTTAGAATATGGCTCCGAAGTATGCAATGCATTGCTCCCGAACTAGTTGGAAAGTTTTTGAGAATTTGTAAAACAAAGTTGCTGCGTCTCTGGTGTTATGTTGGCGCACTGATTTCTAATCTGTATGAGACCATTAATTATTTTACTTCTACCATATTCATTACCGCCGTAGCAGAGCGCTCTTAGCTCAGACACAATAGAATAATTTTTTCGTTCGACCGGTTCTAGAACCGACGATTTTATGGTTGCACCGTCAACGTGTTAACTACTCAACGAAAATGGTTGGTTGCTCTTACAGAGATTGTTTTGTAAATTTTATAGTTGCTTACTGAAATTTATACGAAAATTATCATTGCGTTAAATGCAGAATTTTGAAATGGCATTGTAATTAATTAATAAAAATTTTTTAATGCAAAAAAATCTACTATTAGTACAACAAGTAGAAAATGGCACTCGTAATTAGGCCCAATATGATAAACAAGCTGCAGCAATAACAACAGGTGCTGTTTCCAGTCCATCTAGAAAAAAGTCAGGGCAATAAAACTTATTCGCTCTCCTACAATTCACTTTTAAATATGTTTTAAAACAACATACAATCCGCGCGAAGCTCTTAGGTTGTCTGCAAAAATACGCAGGGCGTAGGCGGGAATCGAACCTGCAACCTCCAGATTGCTAGACTAATGCTCATGCACTAGGCTACGGAAGCATCCAATGAAGAAGTGCTAAAATGTGCAACATATGAACAGAAATGAGGTTGCTCAGTAAGAAATTTGAAACCCATCCACATGCACGAGCGTGAGAAATAGTGCTAACAAGTCATTGTAATGAACTTCATGATGGTAATAAATAAATGAATGGTAGACTTTCCAAGTCATATATGCCAATGAATTCATAGTTGCATATCGTGAGGTGAATTTAAAAAGCTGAGAGCGATTTTCTTACTGCTGTTGTTACACCAATTTTCATCGAAATGCGCGTACCGAGAGTGCCAGAGATTTTTAAATAATTCATTGTGTAGCACAGGAAGAAATAAAATTAAAATATCTTTTTGCTCTTGCTGTATTGAAATATTGTTTTCTGCTTTCTGTTCTGTTTTTATCTTTCAATTAATTTTTTGTTTTTGCTTTTGTTTCTGTTTTATACTTTATTTTTGAGAATATTGAATGTGAAATATGGGCTGTATTTATGTATGTATGTATGTATGTTGTACATATGTACATATATGCATGTTTTTGTCCTTGTTTTAGCTTATTGTTGCTGTTGTTATTGTATTATCCTTAGCATATTTTTGTGATTTGGGTTATAATTTTGGTAATTTTTGTATTTCTGTATATGTATTTTTGAATCGTTTGTTTTTAATTGTTTTACATTTTATTTTTATTTTTATTTTTAATACGTATTAGTGAAAAAATATGTTTTAATTTTATTTATTAATTCTGTTTGAGCATGTAAAAACAAATGAAGTGTGAGATTTTCTTCTATAAATGTTAAATTATTATATAATTTTTTCATTATTTATTTTTTTCTTGTTATTTAATTATTTATTTTATAACATTTTAGTTGTAATCATATTTCCTTGTTCCGTTAAATATCGGTTGGTTATTTGGTTGTCGACTGCCTAATGATTGGTTGCTTTTCATGTTTTTCTTGTTGTTTGGTTGGTTGTTTTATTTAAAAAAAATCTTCCATTTCATATACTTACAGTACAATACGATACGATCTGTATGGTATGTGTGGTAAAGTTTGTAAACTACAATATATTTAATTATTTTAATTACTTTTATTATTTGTTTTTGAGTAGAGGTGTTTGGTTTCCTTAAAAAATCTTTAAAATTTTCGTAACTTTTTTTCTTAATTTTCTTAATATTTTTTATGGAAAATATTCATTTTTTTTTCATTTGTTTTCTTACATGGTTTTCTTCTTACTGCAGCTATTTTTGGGGTTTTCACATTTCATTTCATGTTTTTCTTTACAATTACATATTTAAAAATGTTTATTTTTTTTTTGAACGATTTTTGATATTGTTTTTCTGTTTGTTGTTAATTATTTTTAATTTAATTTATAATGGGAAACTAAAAGCATTCACTTGTTAATTCTTTTCTTTATTAAAAAAAAAATTAATAATAATAATAATGAGGAGCTACATGCTGGAGAACTAAACATTTTGATCATCACGAAATACAAAAGTTGAGATCAAGTAATAAATTTATTTCAAGTTTGGGACAGTAATTCTTTAAATCAAACTATCATAAATTACAATAATTATACGTTTAGTTTCAAATACAAATTTAGTTCAACGCAATTGGCTGATTTTTTTCTAAGCTAATAAAAAAAAATATTAATAAATTATACATACATATGTATTTCAGTCTCTCTCTATTAATAAACAACATACATATACTTACATATTGCACAAATATTACAATTGAAAAATTAAAAAAGGAAATTCTTATCAGAAATTTTGGATCTAAAATTGTTTTCGATATTACAAACTGTATTTCTCAATGAAAATTAGCCAATAATATAATTATTAAGCAGCCATATTCTTAATCGATCAGTGGCATCAGAAATATAGTACATATACACACGTGAAGAACAAACTAAAAAAAAGCTTTCGAAAAAGTCATCTTTATCAGGGGTGTCATAGAATCCAAGTCGGTTTTGTAGATTGTAAGTTTTGCAAACCGATATTGCTTTCATTTGGTGTCATGAAAACGTGTCGGTTTTGTTCTCTTCGAATGCAAATAAAACCGATATTCGAATCAACTGTTTTATGGTTTTGTTCCCTTGTTTACTACTTTTAATACAATTTTTGTTTGAATTTGTTTGTGAAAATACATATGCGAAACGAATTTATTGAAAATAATAATAATAAATAAATAAATAATAATAATAAAATTAAATTTATAACAATAAACAATTTTTTATTTTTATGTTTTCCCCTATTAAGGATAAAAACATGGAGATAAATACTTTTTTTTTTTTTTTTTACAAATTTATTAACTAAAATTCACTTACATTTTCGCAAAAAAATTAACTTGAAAAACAAAACACAAAATGAAAAATGTAGTTTTTAATTACTTTAAGTAAATAAATGTAAAAGATTTTAACAAAATATCTGATGGAATTAATAAAATTAAATGATTGCAAACGAAAACCGACAGCAGTCGGCTGCTTAGTTTATTTGCAATAAAAAATCCGTTAACATTGGTTTCTATGACACCTAAAACCGCCATTATTTCTAGTTCGAACATAAAACCGATAACATTAGATTCCATGTGACACCAAAGTATTTTTTTTATCGGTTTCAATTCCAATTCCGATAAGATTAGTTTCTATGACACCCTCCTGTATATAAAATAAAAAAAAGACGTATTAAATTTTATATTCCATTAAAGAATTTTATATGCGATTTTGAACTATTGGCTTTTTCTCTAAACGAAACGAATATCTTTCCAGCAATTATGTATGTATATTGTCAACAAAATCAAATTATTATTTTCAATACAAATTTTAATTTTTTTCGCGCTTTGGCTGTATTGTAAATTTAATAGTGGTTTCTTTGCTGAGGAATATTCTGTATTTATGCTGTCTTTTAGATTTCTTTAAGTTCTTTTCTGCAATATATTTGTTATATTCAAAGTTGAGCGTGTTCTTTTCTTAACCCTTAAAAAGAAAAAAAAATGCTACATGTTCAACAGTCATTTTAATTAAAATGGGTGCCACGCTACATTGAAAGTTGGTGTTGTAAAAATAAATTATTTTTTAGTTCGTCTCACATGATAATTCTATACTTTTTGTATTTTAAATTTATTGTTACGGAACAGTTGCACTTTGTTGCTTGTATGCCGAAACATTTGTTCTTTTGTAAACATAAAATAAAATATGCACCACTTCGTAAAAATCAGGTGAACATTTAACAAACAATGTTGCCAAATCACATGTAACACTTATGAAACACTGTTATTTTCTTGTTTTTAGAAACGAAAACACCACAAGTTTAAATTGAGTTGAAACTCTTAAACCCTGCGGAGACTTGCAATTTTTATAAATTCTGCTTTCGCAAGCTGCTCACATCTCCCGCCGACAAAGTCAGGAGCTGCTGCAACAAAAAATGCAAGTGGGGACAAAGTCTATATCGCTTAAATCCCCATTGGAGCTGTACCATTCTACCTCAATTATTTGAGAAATACATTATGTAGTACATATCGCACACTAAATCATAAACAGTCACAATTCAAAATTTTTCAAAATCGTTTTTATTGCATAATCGAGGTCACAGAACAAATCTCCAACGACCACCAATAATTTTGTTGGCATCACTGTTTTCCTTAACTGGAAAACTACCGTTATGTCTGTTTTTATGTTATTTGTGCCGGTTGTACGTAATCAACGAAAGAGTACTATTTTCAGTTGTGACAGCGCGCTTATTAGTAACAGAGTATTTTAATTTCACGTTAATAGTATTATTTCGAGTTGTGACGCTATTAATGAAAAAAGTGTTAAATTTTGTGGTGTTCAAAAATGTGTAAAAAAGTTTAATGCAAAATTTAATTCCTTAGTTGTCACTTATGTAGCTGTCGAAAATGTTGTGCCCAAATATTGAACATTATACATCTACACTAAAAATTTCAAGTGAAGAAACTGATTCTCGTACAAATAGTGATAGTAGTGTAAATATATTTATCGATTCTGCGAGTGAATTTAGCCTATTAGAATTTAGTTTATTTGCAATTAAAAAGTCATAATTTGATATACTACACACAACTCACTGAAAAAATTGCAATGAAAGAGTCACAACTCAAAATACCTCCTTATTTTCATAATAATAGCACAAAATTAAAAAAAAAAAATCAAGTTAACTTTCTTTAAAGATAATGTTCTTTACTGTGGAACACAATTTAATTATAAAATTTGCAATCACGTTTCTAAAAATAA
Source organism: Dexiosoma caninum (assembly GCA_963924685.1). Taxonomy (NCBI): domain Eukaryota; kingdom Metazoa; phylum Arthropoda; class Insecta; order Diptera; family Tachinidae; genus Dexiosoma; species Dexiosoma caninum. The sequence continues at coordinate 84,631,354 of OZ004727.1, forward strand.
TTCTTTGCCTCTCCTAAGAACTTTATGAATTTTGAGCTGTGACTTTTTATGATTTAGTGTGCGATATGTATTATCCAGCAATTTCTGAACCAAGTTAATATTGCTTATACCTGATAATGTCTCTATGGCTCTAGAGTCCAATATATTTTGCAAAGAACATTCCTTTTGTGATTTCGAACAACAATTAATTAATGTATGCATATGCACACATACATACACATACGCACATACATACATATACAAATATAATTAATTCAATTATTACAAACACCAAGCTTGACCAAATTGTTCGACTTTTAATTTTTTTTGTTTTTGTTTGCCTTTCTTCAATTTATTATCCATTTGTTTCTTTGTGTGTGTTTGTGTTTTTTTTTGCTTTCTGTGTTTCCCTCGAAGGGACAACACAACATTAAAATCCAAATTATTCACAAGTTAAATTAAAACTACTACTAATTTAATTAAATTAAGTTGTTTTTAATGTAAGAAAAACAGAACCTGTAGTTTAAATAAGTTTAATAATAATGATATCAATTTCTTGTCGTTTTTCTATTTGTTTGTAACTTATACAATATTACCTAGTAATATTCGTTAAACTGTTTTAGTTTTTGTTTTTGTTAAATCTTTTGTTTTTGTTATTTCTTTTTTGTTTTAATATAAATACATATATTTATTTATATGTATATGTGAGTAGTTTTAAGTGGGCGTGGGATCTTTTTTCTTTTTTTTCAAAAAAAAAAAAAAACAAGAGAGAGAGAGAGAGAGATGGGGATAGAGAGAGTAGTGGTTGCTATTAAAAGAAGTAACATTTTGTATCAAAAACACACCAACCTCTACTAAAACGACATACGATAAACGTAGGACGACTATTTTAAAAGTTAAAAAAATTGCTGTTGGACCAGAGTGAGTGATGAGGATTTTGTTAGGGACCTGATGTCACGGGCTTTTTCATCTTGTGATGCTTTTTGGTATGCAACAATTGCTGGATACGGTTGTGGTTGGAAACTTTATTGCAGTCGCTGAGATGATGTCGCTTGTGTTATTATTATTGTTGGTTTTGGTGGTGATGGTGGTGTTGCTGCTGTTGTTGTTGTTGTTGTTGTTGATGTATTTGTTATAATTATTATTATTATTATTGGTGATGATATTGATATTGGTGATCATGGTGGTGGTGGTGGTGTTGTCAAAGGTGAAGAACGACTTCTTTTTGTAAAATGTTGTTCTGTTCGATTTGGCGCTACATTACAAACTAACCTGCTGCATTTTATCGAAATCTAAACATGGCCTGTGCGGTCTTTGTAGACGCTGTGAATTGTGTTGTGTGCGCATGGGTCGGCGTCTAGGTGATATTGCACAATGGAAGAGTTTCGCCGGTGGACTAACCGATCTTACCTCGACATCGAGACCAGTTGTGGAGGCAGGACTGCTGCGCGAACTATTAAAATGAAAATTATGCTTGGCTTGTGGCTGATAAATGTGATGGCTGCTCGTCGAATTGCTCATCTTCATTTTAATAATGCCGCTGGCTCTGCGCTCACTTTCATTTTCGGTGTTTTCTTCCTCAGTGCCCATGGCACAGCAGGTATCACCATTGTTACCACTACCACCAACGCTACCGTCTTCTCCACCATTTTCTTCATTAACACTATTATCACATAACTTAATATTTTCAATACCGCAACGTGCCTCTTGTAAAATTAGAGGCGTAGTCGAGCGATACATGTGGCTACGATTTGGCTTGAAAGCCTCCAAAGGCGGTGATGTGCGAAAGTTGACAGGCGTCAATATCGGTTCCAAAAAATTTCGTAACTGCGAATAAAAGATTTCATTTCATTATAAATACCTGATAAAAAATATAATTTTATTTATTTTTTTTTTTATGAAAACTTACATCATCATCTGAGCTGTGCGCTAATGAACGTTTACGATTTTCAACCAGTGTTGAACTGGACCGTTTTAAGCCTGCTACTCCACCTTGCAGCTCATCTGGATCAAGTGATGATGATCCACGTTCTGATATTAAAGATGATGTGCCACGCACTGTCAATACATTGCTGGCAGCAGCTTCTGCAGCTGCCACCGACGAAGGTCCATTTATCACCTCTAGCTCTTCTTCAGAACTGTGCTGATCGTACTGAAGGTGGGATTTACACATCATCGCAGAAGATTCTGATGAACAAATTGTATCGCTTGGAGAGTTTGCATCGATGCAGGAACTAAAACCTTCAATGAAATTAAAATAATAATTAATCAAAATTTATTTGAAATAATCTGATGGCAGCTAAATGAGACATGCGTTTTGATTTCTTTATAATTTTAATCCACTTAATTTTATGTAAATGTGAAAGTTTGCATGTTAAATGTTTGGACGTTTGTTTGTTGATGGATATCACACGGTCCAGTTTAAAAAATACGGTACTTTTCAGGACAATTTATGCCTCTTCGAAAATATGCAAACGATTTTGACGCAATATGAATCAGGAATATTTCAAGAGTACAGAAACACAAACACGCTAAATATACATATGTATATATATATATATATATATATATATATGTATATGTATTTTTTTTAACATACGGTAACCGCGGTCGTGGGTGGTGGTAAGGGGACAGTAGATGCCTCTCCTAAATTAGAAATTATCTTGGTGATTGTGATGAATTTTAAAAGATAGATACATAGATCCGAATATAGAGGGAATATATATAGAGAAATATATATAGAGAAATATACTTTAACAAAATAGAACTTAGAGAGAGGTTAGGGGCAATTTATGCCTCCCTGAAATTATCAGATGATGTTAAATAAGGTTAATTGAGTACTTGATTGATAAATTAAAACATTGTTGCATAATATATTTGGGAGAATCATATTGTTTTAATCAGGTCTGTTCTGCAAATCACGTAATTTGAAATCACAAACCATTTTGAAACAACGTCGACGATTTGAAGCTGTTCTGTAAATCACGCGATTTTACATTTTTCGGCGTGGTTTTCATTTTTCGAAAACACGAGAAAACAGCTGATGTTTAATATGTGTTTATATTTTTGCATTGTGAATTAAAATATTAGATGAAATAAAGAACATAAAAATGTCAGGAGCTAGTTTATTGTCAACAATTGCTTTAAGAAATCATCATTTAAAAAAAGAAGATGAAGCTTTACAAAGCATAAATGTATATGCATATGTATGTATAATTGCGAAGTTGCCAGTGTTTTCGTTAACAAAATTTACTTAAATTTTGCATTTATTTATTTATAAATTTGCAAAAAAATTTATTTAAAAATTGACCATATTGATTTTTTGCACAACAATATATAAAATTTGTCTTAAATAAAGAATATGATAGTAAAATATCTATATATTTACATGACTTCTAAAGACTGTGTGACTTTGGCAACCTCAAAAACATGTTCGAAAAAATTAACCAGCTGACTGCTAAAAAGAAAATTTAAACCACGACATTGCTAAACAAAGCAAAACAATTATTTACAAAAAAAAAGCAGTGTTCTTACAAATTTGCTCATATTTAAGTTTTTATATGTAGCAAAACCAATTTTATTATAAAAATAAAAAGAAAACAAATCACATGAAATATATTGCAGCATTTTTAAATTAATTAAATTCTAAACGAAATACATAGAAAAAATAAGCAAGTGATTTCAAATCGTCAGTAATTTAGCTGACGATTTCAAATCACGAGATTATTAAAATTTTTGTGTGCAGAACACCATTTCCGTGAGTTCAAATCACTTTGACAAAAAGTGGTCTTCAGAACAGGCCTGAATGTCTTAATATTTTACAGGAGTTAAAAAATTAGTTGTGTTTGTCCAAAGTCATAAAATCATAAGAGTTTTTCAACTTTGCATGAAAGTAACAGCAGAAATAGTACAAACTTTGTTTTTGTTTTGAGAATGTACTAAGTGACCAATCGGTATCGTGGACCCGGCAGTAAATTACACCACTTTTAGCTAACTAAAGAATATGTGAGATAGAAAAAATTACAGCATCTAAAAATATAGAAGTGAGGATATTTTGTTTGTGTAACTGTGTATCTGGCTGGCGGCCACTAACCACCGATGAAAAAATTTATCCGCTCATATCAGCTGCAACACTGTTTTTCTTTGAATTTATTTTTGCATTTTAGTGTGGCAAAATAACGAATTTTATAATGTTAAATGTTAAATAAATGTAATTTTTAGAAGAAGTTCAGCTCTATTAACAAGCCAAATTATTTTAGTTTTTCACTTGTTTGTGGTATTTTGATGGTAAATATTAAGAAATGTTTTTATTACTTAAGAGGCCGACTGAATTTTAAAATAGTAGACTAATTTATGATGGGTTGTTAACAGCCGTCATATTTTATTGTTACTATGATTCCCATTCGCATTCCCCAATTATATTTCTGAATTATTTGAATACAATTTGGTTTTTTTACGAGTTTTTCACTCAATGCAAAGCTCGAGCTCTGTGAGAGTCACACTTGTTTATCCATTATACAAGGTGGGCCAATGGAAGATGCTCTTATTTTTGCAAATGGCGGCCAATGTCAAATCTGTTTTGACATTTGTGAACTAGACAGATGTAGAATGCAAGTGAACAAGCGCGTACTCTACGCCCAAGCCATCCTCAATCTCGAGGACAAGGTGGACGATTTTTCGACCAAAATCATAATGAGCGATGAATCTCATTTCCACCTCAGCGGATACGTGAACAAGCAAAACTATCGCTTCTGGAGTACCGAAAATCCACGAGTGATGCACGCTAGAGGAGTCATCGGGCCATTTTTTTTCGAGGACGCAGCTTGTCAAACGACAACAGTGGACGGTGCGCGCTATAGGGCCATGTTACCGAGTTTTTTCTGCCGCAATTGAACGAATTAGGACTGGAGGACATGTGGTTCCAACAGGACAACCGATATTCTGAAGGCGGCGTTCCCGGGTCGCCTCATCTCTCTTTTTTGCGATTTGGACTGGCCCGCAAGATCGCCCGATTTAACCGTTCCAGACTCTTTTTTGTGGGGTTTTTTAAAGTCCCGTGTTTACGTGAACAAGCCCGGGACCCTGGAAGCCGTCCAGGACAACATTCGACACGAGTGCGAGAATCTGTCGCCCGAAGTTCTCGCCGAAGTGATGAAAAATGCCATAAAACGAGCCCGTATAACAATCAATTGTGACGGCGCATATTTGGCCGATATCATCTTCTCGACTTGAGGTTCAGATAAACATAATCAAAAAACAGAAACGAAGTTTTTCATTTAGAAAAAAACAGAGAGCCAAACAACATCGGATGACTTCTTTTGGCCCAGCTTGTAGCTATGCGTACACAGAAAAAAGTCAAATCAATGTTAAATTAAAAAATACCAAAATTCAATTAAAATAACAATTAGATTTCAACCTATTACGAAAAACGCAGAATCAATTAACAGTTTTAATTGAAAAAATTTAAAATTTTACCGTTTTGATTGCACTTTCTTGAGAGAACACCGCAATCAATTAAAATAAACGTGGATTCAATTAAATTATTAATTGAGAAAAAAAATTTTTCTGAGCAAACACTAAATTGGGAAATAATTTAATTATTATTTTTTTCTGTGTAAAAAATTAAGCGTAATTACTGTGAGGCGCTTAACAATTCTGTTGCATATCACTATAAAAAAAATACATGCCCCTTTTCTTTATTGCAACGTAGTCGTAGGTATTTGTAAAAACAATCCAACCTGCCAAAATACCATTCAACTTTTTAAAATGTAGGCTTTATGATGGTGATCAATTATATCGACACTTGCTATACCTTCACATTTGATATATGTATGTATGTATGTAATGCTTAATTCAAGGCGAATTGATTGATACCAGGTAAACTCAGTAGTGCAACCCTTGTCTTAATTTTTTTTTACACCTGCAGAAGACATGACGGAGCACGTTTGCTTAGGTAACTTAATAACTTTATATTTTTTAAGCTATGACTATTACTCCGTTTATACGCTAGCTAATCGCAATTAATTAACTCACTGTTTATACGTAGATAAGAATACATAAACTTACAAACACTTTAGTGATGCCGGTAGAGAAAGAAAAAATTAATTGGCAACATTGCTATAAAAAAACACATGTACTATCCCCGTTTATAAACAAGAATAACTGGTGAAGTGGCAGCACTATACATTTTAATTGCAAGTATTAAAATTAATCGTGAGTTAGTTACTTGCAATTAAGAAATTAATCAAAAATTTCTATTCAAAACATTTTTAATTGAAATTAAGGCGTGCGTATAAACGGGGTACGTATTGTATGTTGCTATAAAGAAGGAGCGATATGTGGTATATGAAATAGAATTGCCCCCTAAAGTATGCTAGGTAAAGGATTATGGGGGGTTTTTTTTTTTCAAATTGTAAAAGCAAATAGACTTACTAGTTTCCATATCCAACTCTAAATAACGATGACGTTTAATGTCCACATCTAAGATGTCGCCATCTGATTCAGTACCAGAGTCATTTGATTCGCCCTAAAACATACGCACAGACAAAAGACGAAAAGCACAAAATTAGAAATGAAGTTTTTTAAATTTTCGAAAAAGTAAAAGTTTTTCATTTGCTTAAAATTAAAATATAATTTGCACTCATCATCACAACCTTTTTCTTTAAAAAGATTTTTGCTAATTTGCAGTTAGAAGCTTGTGAAAGTGGCTGCTGGTGTTGTTGTTGTTCTTGTTGAGTTGATTGGTGTTGTTGGTGTTGTTGTTGTTGTTGGTGATATTGTTTCTGCCCAACTAATTGTATCATTATTTTTTATACGAAAGTTTTAAAAATTCTTTTCAAACATTTTTTTCGCTTATTTATTAATACAAGAAGTTTTCTCATGTCTGCACTTTGGCTGTGATTTTAATTATTTTTTTTTTATTTTTTTTTTTAATTTAACACTTGGGCTTGACAACTGGCAGAATCACCGCACCGTCGTCTGATTTTCTTTTTTGTAATTATTTGCAGAATTTTATTTTAAAATAACAATTCTTAGTTTTTGGCAACACAACGCAGAAAAACCGAAAATATTTTTATTCATATTCATCACATACATCATAGAAAAGCCAGACACTTACTTCTGTCTGTGATATTTTTCTCTTTTTGTCTATCTGTTTGTACGGTTATTTGTTTGAGTGTGAGTAATTTGAAATTGTGTGCACGTATGTATGTACATACATACATACATACATATATTTAAATGCGAGTCCTTTTCTGTGTGTGCATGTCAAACTCTCCGCCGTCTATACTTTTGTTTGTGCGTTGCGAAGTTTTGTCGAAAATACAAAATTTTTCCAGCCGGAGTAGAAAGTATCAGCGATGCAATAACCCAACCAAAATAGTAGTAGATACAACGATTACGACGACAACTCACTCGTACGTTGAACAAACCTCAAAATCATCACAGTGATGTTTATCACTATACACTACTATGTTTCACATTAGTAGGAGCAGAAAAGCACAAGGATAAAAAAACTAACGTTTATTGTAAAGCCAGTTAGGAACGGCGCGGAGCTGCACGCAGTTACAACAAACAGGCAAGCAAATATGCCTGCACACATACACTTTTACATAATCTGTAGAATTTCCAACAAGCAGCTACTAAAAACCGGGGCGGCTTAACGAAAATCAAAACGAATACGACATACTACTACATCGTTTTTATCGTAACAGTCGTAGTTTTCTACACACACGCACGCACACACACACACACACATCCAAACATACTATGTATGTAATATACGATTTTTTTTCTATCTATAATATTTTGCTGTTCTTGTTGTTGTAGTCCCCGTCCTCTGGTTGCAGCCTCAGATCACCTTTGCCGTAAGATACAGTACTGAATTATCGATTTTCTTACTTGGCAGTCAAATTAAATGTTGAAGAAAAACATTATTATTCACAAACACAAACCTGCACTTTCTTTCTTTTAAGAAAGCAAGAGGTGGTACCACAAAGTGCGACACTTTTTCTCAAATAATTATAAGAATTTTATTTCCCTCGTATTCCTTTTCATTGATTTAATATTCTCTTACAAATTTAACACTTTTCGCTTTTGAATAGCACACAAAATACATTTTCCTGTACATATTTAAATTCAATCCTTTTTTCCACTTAAGAAATTTTTATAAAACACTCACTAAAAAATACTACAAATAATTCGCCTGTCACCGGCAAACGATACACACAAACTAATGGCGCTCTCTGGAAGTATCCTGCACGAACATCTCGATACATTTGTTGATGATAAAAAAAAAAAACAGCAAGAAAATTACAATAAACAATGGCAAAAACTAAAAGCACGAATAAACGACAACGACGATTAAAACAAACAGCAAAAACAAGACGATGAAGAAGAAGAAGAAGTATGGCGATTGAGAGTGAGAATTTACAAGAAAGAAAATAAAGTTATCGGCCGTTTTAAAGGGCGATATAAAAATTACTGTGCAATAAACTGTTGGAGTTGATTTCTTAAGCATTAATTACATTCGCCACAGCAAGCTGCCGACTTCAAGATGTCAACAACAATAAAATACGCACATTTATATGAGAGCGATTATTTTGACGGCAACAAGGTAATACGAATGCAGGTTGTTGTCATTGCTGATATTGTCGTTGTAGTCAAATTAAGTTAATTCCTCTCAAGCTTTATTAATACAAGGCTGTCGCAAGGCGAATTCGTCTATTCTGTTTTTGTCCAAACGTCAAATTTTTTGCATACATGTGTTTTGTTGCATATACATAACATAACCTAAAAATAGCGTGTTAAATTAGTGCAATATGAGTTAAAATTAAATTAATTATTACAAAATGTAATATATTTTGCATTCTTATTATTATAATTATTAAATCATTTACAACCAGTTTTCTTAACTTTCTCACAAAAGTAAAGAAACTTTGACGTTCGGTTCAAAAAATATGTTACAAATTCTTGTATCAGCTGACGGGCGAATTTCCTAGTGAGTTTACCTGGTAATGAATTTGCCTTGATTTCTATTTTGTTGGCTACAAAACAAAAAACAGTATTGAAAGTATAAAAAGAAAGTGAGTAAAATAACAGCGTAAAATATGGGAGTAAATCTGAATTAGTGCGTTTCATTGTTCTATCGTTACTATAATGGGATGTGTTCTAATGAAATCAGGGAACTTGTTCCCGAAACCCGGTCATTCGCGCGCACGATGCGATCATCATTACGAGCGCATCCATTTGTGGTCGATTTGGCGGCGACTCGCACTACGCATTACAGGGAGAACTCATTTTTCGGCCGAACATCGCGTATGTGGAACAAACTTCCTGCCGAGGTCTTTCCTGTCACTTTTGACGTCCCGCAGGGGGGTTCTGGAAACTTGTGAATCTTGTATTCCGGAACCTACGGGTGGTCTGAGCGAGCCCGCGGTCCCGAGCTCAAGGTGCAGCATTACCTTGTTCCTCTCTGAAGTTCGAAAATGATAGAAGAGGTGACTTTTCGAAATCTCACTAGAGATTGATGAAGGACTGCTTAACACCAGTTAGATTCTAATCTAGTACTACGGGACCAGCTTGGCCCCACACTGCTGACGAAAGTACGGGTTTAAGGACTGATGTCTTCCTTGTTAAGTACTAAGGGTACTTCGAGTCGAGGACTTCGTGTCTACCCCGAAGGGTTGGCTGGTGTGCGCTGGTATGGGTTTGGATTCGTAGTGGCTGTGGTTGCTACCTAAAGTTACGCAGGGAGTGGAGTTTTTGGTCTAATCGTAAATATGTGAAAGTCGTAACACGCATATTAATGATATGACCTTTACTCTACTAGGTGCTGTTTTTGCCATTCGACAGTAGTCACCGGAATGTGTTTCGAACCAACAGTATTACTGTTAAATGGGTCTTGACATAAAAACATTCTGATGTGACAAGAGTTTAGACCGCTCGAACACCTCAACAAGGTGCATTATAGAATTCAGAGATAACTATATATGATTTGCTACCCAACTCTGGAAGTAGGTGGCCTACGGGCTCATTTGCTTATCAGTGCTCTGGGGGCGCTAGTGAATCGTTACAGAAATTTACTCGGTGTTAAGACCACCGTCAGATAAGGCCCCATGGGCAGGTGCTGACGTAAATCTAGAACACCAGTTGTCACTTTTGACGTGGGAAAATTCAAATCAAATGTCCATAGACATTACTCCCTCTATTCTCCTTCCCATAACCTAATTTCCTAGTTCCAGCACAATGCATCGCATATGTAGGAGTCATCCGCTGAGTCCAAGAAAAAAAAAAATTTATCAAAATTTCCGTACGTGGTATGAAAATTAAAAATATGAAAAAAAAAAAAAAAATTAAATAGAAAAATTTGCGGCGACCGTTAGTTTCCGAGTTATGGATCTCTAAAATGTTCATATAACAGTACTAAATCTGCATTGAGTTACTAAACAATTCAGGTGAAGTTTCTCCAATATTATTTATAGATTTATCGAAAAATTCACAGTTTATCATTTTACATTAAATAGTAATTTTTGCCGGATTTAGTTTTTTGGCGCCTTTTTTTACGCATGTACAGCTCACTTTTTCAACAAATAACAGCTGTTCATATTTTTCAATTGTTTCTTTTTTGTTTGGTTTATTGTAATTTGTAAGCACTTTAGTTTTATTTTTGCTTTTCAATAGTACAAATCTAATACATATAAAAAATTCTCGTATGGCGGTGTTTGTAGTTAAACTCCTCCGAAACGCTTTGACCGATTCTCATGAAATTTTGTGTGCATATTCGGTAGGTCTGAGAATCGAAAAACATCTATTTTTCATTCTCGTAAAACTAACCACGCCCACTTTACTCCCACTTTTGTTTTACCTACTTTTTCCTTTTTTGCAATATGGGTATCAAATGGAAAGGTATAATGAGGAGATTTTAAAAAGTTTATCATCAACCTAAGTTCAATATGGTGACTGACCCTAAAGGGATGAGAACGAAGCCGGTCTCCTGTCTTATTCACTATACAGTTTTCTGCCATTTTCTTTTGGTTTTATTTGTGTATCGATCGTAGCAGTGACTGTAATACGTATTATTTAAATTTTTCTGTGCAACTCTCATGTTAATTTTACTCTCATCGTAAATTTATTATTAATTTCCAGTGCAATAATTATTTATTCACAAAACAGCAAAACTTATTTTTTTTTTCTCATTAGTGTACAGATTCCGTGCGAAGGCGGGACGGCCATCTAGTATTTTTTTATTTGGGACCGGCACTCAGGAGGAGATAAGGTAAATTGAATGAACAAATAAATTTTGTATATTATGGAACATCCAGAGTACAAGAAATTTAATCTGCTTCTTATGATGCAGTTGCCGTCTTCAAAATAATGAAGTAGCCGCCTACAAGGCAATGAATGCAGCCAACTACATTTGTAGTCCCTGTAGCTCGTAGCCTGCTGTGGCGAATGTGTTTCATGCTTAACAGTTTAAGAAAATATGCGAGACATACGATTCTTCATTATGTATAAATGCGTAAAAATAAATCGCTGCCCTCACAAAGAAAAGCTCAATCAAAAAAAAAAAAAAAAATTATATCCAGATGCACAATTAGTCCAACTGAAGAGGAAAGTAAGCACAAATCCATATACTGGCTGTTCTGTGTAAACTCTGAGAGAATAATAGATTTTATTGAATAGTTTGCTCCTTCAATCGATACAGTTGCAAAACACTGTCACAGCATCAAAAATGCAATAAAATCACATACATATTGAAAGTTACTAGAGCTCTACCCAACAAGAAACAAAGTCACGCTTGCTGCATGCCTGATCTTGCTGCTTCTGTAGTTAAGCGTGTGCTACACGATCAATGTTCAGCTTCAATATTTGTCATTGTGTGCGTTATTTTATAAAAAAAATTGTTACATTTCTGTATACGTAGGCGAAGGCATAGTCACTGCTTCAGCTAATAGCAATCCACAATCACATCAGAACGCCCTCCTTCGTCGGTATTGTGTAGCACCGGCGAAGTAAAATATTAATAAAAAAAATGGCTACACCACCGAAGCTTCAACACTGCTATAAACAAAGAACGCGCCAAAAAAAGCAGAGCTGTAAAATAATTAATTAACCTTCACCTCCTGTCGTTTCTCCTACTATCCCTTTCCTATAGTTCCAGCACAATGCCTCGCATCTGTAGGGGCCATCTCCTGAGTGCTGGTCCCAGATAAAAAAATATAAACATAATAGTTTATGGAACTTGTTTATGAATCGGTAATGTAAAAGCACTATTAAGGAATCAAGAGCACTTGATGCCCTGAATATGACAATTCAGTGTGAAGTTCGCTTGACTGAGCACATTTTGCTGGTGGTCTCCAAAGAAGCGATCAAGTGTCTCTGCTTTGTAAGACATACTTCCCTACATCTAATCTCATTACTATTTATAGCAGTCACATCTGAAAGCAAATGCAATACAATTCTCATATATGGGCCGAAGCTTTAAAGTATATTTTGAAGTTACTAGAGCGCTAAGAAAGGAAGAGTAGGGAAACCAATTCCATTGACTAGCAAAATGCGTAGATACTCGAATGGAATGTGTATTAATGAAATTAGGGAACTTGGTCCCGAAACCCGGCCATTTGCACGAACAGCACATTTGTTGAATAAAATTCCTGCAGAGATCTTCCCTGCCACATTTGACGCGAAAAGGTTCAAATCGAATGTCCCCAAAATTACTATCTTTATAGCCAGCTCTCAAAACCTAATTTCCTAGTTTCAACACAATATAAGGGGTATCAGCATGGCGGGATTATCATCTCCTGAGTGCCGGTTAAAGAAAAAAAAATTGATAACTCTCACTGGCCGAATATAAATACAAAAATACGATCATTAATATAATCAGTGTTTAACGAGAACTCTTTTCAAACTTCAACATGGAACATAATAGAAAAAATTCCATTCACTAGGAATACCCTTTGCCTCATTGCAAACTCGCCAATTCAAAACACAAATATCCTTTTCGTATACATATGTAGTTCCTGCAAAGCAAAACCAACATAACTGGCGCGGGATAGACATACATACATAACTACACACTTATTCACATTCACTATCGACTATGTAAAGTTTTGAAATGCGAGTATAAGCTCTCTTTCGCAATGACCGGAATCCTGCGCAGCCGCCCTAAAAATCGGCAACACATAAAAGAGCGAATAAGCGCCAAAAAAAATAAAACAAAACAAAAAAAGTAAAAAGAATATGGCAAATAATAAATGTACCTCCCGTTCATTGTGTATCACATGTGCTAAAGTTTTCATACAAATTGTGTATATTGTAGGAGTACAATATATACGCGACAGGCCAATTTGATAATACGTTATTTAGTGAATGGTGCACCACCAAATGCCTTGAATGAACACAAGGCCAAAAAATTTGCACAGACATTTTTTTTATTCAACGACCTCCATCCATATTTGCGATCTACGTAAATAGAAACACAATTATTAAATTAACTGAATAAAATATTTGCAAAAAATGTATTAAAGTTCGCACAAGACTTGGGTAGCGAAAAAGAAAATGTAAACGTTTTAATGCACTTTCATAGAAATTCAACGGACGGAACAAAGTTTTTTTAAATAAATATTTTCACGTCTGTTTACGATTTTTGTGACCTCATCACATATGTGTGTACATATTTTGTCGGACTATCTGTTGAAAATTGCGAACATCTTTCGACATTTTCGTCCTGATTACTACGTGAGCGTAAGTTTCCGTGCTCGTGATTAGATTTTTTCCACTCACGTGAGCATGCATGATCATGATGCAAGAAAAAAGCATCGTGCATGAGTACATCTTTGTTTTGCACGAGTGTACTGTACACCTACGATCCCTTCTCTGATGTGAACATTCGACATGAACTTTGAAACATCTTTACACGGATTACAATCCTTGTTGTAAAGTACAACCCGAAAGGGGGAGAAATCGAATAATAAGAAGACAATTTTTATAAGTTTAAATGACGAAACCAAATAATAGTAAAAGGATTCCTATTAAATTAAGTTTGTTTATTTATTTTTCCAATATGTGTGAAAATTTAAATTTCAAAAAAAATTATCGAACGAAAACAAATTAAGAATTTATGAGATAAAACAACTGCTGATAGCAAATAGTTGCGGAACTCTAAAAGGAATATCGAGTCTTTGGTGCACTACCGCAGTAACTCAAAATTTGAATTTTTTGAGCTGGGTATGCAGAAATGATCTGTGGGGAAATATACAATCTAAAGGAAAAAAGATTATGGTTCCATCTCTAACTGTTCAGATTCTACAGCTACAAATGTCTTTATTGCCTCCAGCTATTTCCAACAATATTTATTTATTTGCAATAATGAAATATTTCCTTTATGACAAGAAATTTACAAACCGAAAACATTACAAAACATGCCTCCGTATTTAAAAACTTGTAAAAAAAAAATAACTTTACTAAACGAAAATACTATCAAAAAGATGGCTCAAAATGCTTCAAAAGCATTTTTCTCAGTTCACGATTTTTCTATCTATGCAGATCTATGTCCATTCAAATCTGTGTATGGTTGGTACGGCAGGCAATCTTTTCCTAGAATACGAAACATTAGAAAAAGAGAAACAAAATTTGCTAACATTGTGGTGTATGATTTTTCTTCTGCTTATTTTATTTACGTACGAGTATATTTATCATTATATCCAGGATCTCCTACTCCATGTATGAAAGATCTTTTCTGGTTCGTGTATGTAGCCCGCTGTTGGAATACTCTACCACATGATTTGAAAATCTTATCGCATTCTAAATTTAGAATTAAACTTCATCGCCACTTCCGACTTCACTGAACTATTCATTTTTCTGATTCCATTGATTCTCGTAAACAAACCAATAAAACAATATTGTGATACGTATACATACATACATATATGTATATATAATCTGTATTTAATAATATTATATACTCTATGAATTGCATTTGCACTAAGTAATGAATTTGTTAAGTCTGATTATGTTCGTACACTCAGAATTTTATTTTTGGCTCTACTGGGGTTGTGTTATATGAATAATAAATAAATTTAATAAATAAATTTATTATATATATATTAAAATAAAATAAATAAATTTATTGACAAGAAATACTCATCTATTGTACAGGGTGTCTGGTGGCAAATTTATATTTTTAAATACGATAATTTCAATAAGTAATAACCGGTGTGGAACGGGAGTGGCGCCCTTGGAATTATCGATTGTGCGGATTTTTTTTTTTTTTTTTTGTCTTGGACCGGCACTCAGGGGATGACCCCTACACGTGCGATGCATTGTGCTTGAAGTAGGAAATTATGTTATGGGAAGGAGGATAGAGGGAGTAGTGTTTATTGACATTTGATTTAAATCTTCCCAAAATAAAAGTGACTTAACATGTTCAATTGCATCAGTCTTAATTCTCATTAGTGCAAACACTAACTTATATCTAACTTATGAGTGCTGTATAATATATACAGAAGGCTACAGCGAAACTTCTCCATAAGTTCTCTATTGTATTCAGTCTTAAATTCTCCACTGTCTTAGATCTATCTAACTTTTAGGAGCTGCTGTTTCATTAATAAGCCTACAGCAGGTATCACAAAAGTGTTACTATCATAGTATGCTTTGACTTTTTCCAACACATTGATTGGAAACTTCCTTAAAATTAGAACTTAAATCTAGTGAAGCAGGGATTGGATGGTGCATGTGCAAGGAGGATGGAAGACTGACGCTAGGCTATTATTATTCGATAGAATAGTTTTTGAATTAACTTCAGAGAAAAGATTTGTGACAAATAATGGTTGGTTCATTGTAAATATTAGCCTTGATTTTTGGATAAACTGGTTTAGAGAGATACACCATGCAATTCTGGGATGCATAAACCATATTCTGGGGAATAAATAGACCGCAACATTTGTCAGTCACCATGTCGCAGTGGTCGAGTGAGCATCGCTCGTTCGCTGTGAAGACATTTTTTTTTAGAGTAGTGATTCTTACGTAATTGCTCGTCGACAATTTTCTTCAAAGTTCGGTATTCGGCTAAGAATAATTGATGGACCGAGTGTAAATTAAATTCATTTGTGGGTGCAGAGATTCCGCGCAACTGCTTCGGATATGAATGCCCCACGGCCAGGGCCCAATCGATCCCGAAAACATTGAAACTGAGGGTGGCGATGGCACGATGGATGGTAGTCTGCACGTTCACTACACAACCAAAAAACAGACGTGGGTTCAATCCCAGTTTCAGACAAAAAAAAAAAAAAAAAAAATTTTTAAATAAAAATAAACATCTCGCATTTTTCTGATGTGCATTAGTGTGTATTTGTGTGGCAGTTGTTGTTGGAAGGTTTCAGTGGCGAAGGCATAGTCACTGGTCACTGAACAATACCGGCTTCAGCTGATAGCAATCCACAATCACATCAGAACGCCCTCCTTCGTCGGTATTGTGTAGCACCGGCGAAGTAAAATAATAATAAAACTGGCTACTAAACCGAAGCTTGTGAGCACTGCTATGAGTATAAACAAAACAAAGAACGTGCCAAAGCAGAGCTGTAAAATAATTAAATTAGCTTCACCTCCTGTCGTTTCTCCTACTATCCCTTTCCTATAGTTCCCAGCACAATGCTTCGCATGTGTAGGAGTCATCTCCTGAGTGCTGGTCCTAGATAAAAAAAAAAAAAAAAAAAAAAAAGCAGTTTACGGGAAAATCCGCAACTTTCAATAGGGAAAAGAGCAGCCTCACTGGGACTTCCAAGAGGGATTATTCATGAAATTTTAAAAAAAGATTCTGGATGACATACTCTTTAAGAAATAAAATCCGCAATTCCATTATATCCTGCACTGCTCTTAATAAAACTTTGTGTCCATTATTACGTTTTTTAATTAAGTTTGAAAATATAAAACTGCTACCAGACAATCTGTACAAATCTGAAAATTTACCGAAAATGTAAAGCAGCCTTTTCTAACAACGTATTTTGGCACTTCCCTCTATAGCAAGTTGCTGATTTTACCCACCAAGTTTTCATCATATTTGGGCGTTTTGGAGGTCCTTGAAAGTCGTTTCTCTAAATTTTTATACATTTTTATAGATAGATGTCTGTACGAGTATGTGTGAGCACGGTAGTGTAAATATATCACAATCTATGCAAGCTCGGGTCAATGTTTTCTTAAGATATTAAGCTCACTTGGATGTCGTAACGTAATTCGTTCGTTTGATTATTTTTAATTTATGCTTAACCTCAAAACGAAACGTCCATTGCTGCCACTGACAATTTGACTGCAATCGCGTGAATTGTTTCTTAAAATATCGTTAATGCAAAATTACGAAAAAATTATATTCTTTTCGAATAAAATATTGGCTGAGTTTAATAGACTTAAATGTATCGGATACCGCCCGGATTTCTCGCAAAATTTGTAAAATGGTTCGAGAGATATCGATGTTGAAAATTTTGCGAAAAAAAAAAGTTAATTCGTAAATAATTCTCAAATCAAATAAAAGAAAATACAGAAACAAATAAAGGAAAAGTACTATTTGGACGTGCTATACGAAAGCATCTATTGCAAAGGTTGATAACGAAATATTGTATATTGAAAATATTCAATTACCTCTACGCACACACCTTGGAGAAATCAAAATTTAACTATCCGAATCACATACATATGGATGTGTGTACGTACATACATACATACATACATATGTACTTACATACATACATACATACTCGTCCATGCATCAGAATGAAGTGTTTTCTCTTGTCTGAAATATGTAGCTGCTCTGAAAAATAAGCTCTCGTTATTTTAACACTCAAATCCACCCACTCACTTTTTTTAGAATATTATGGTATCTCTGGCACTCTTCTCAAACATGCGCTCTAAAATTTACGATAAACATAAAATAACAAGGACGTACAAACGTACAAGCGTGGGAGTGCAGCGTGCAAATTGCTGGACGGACACTTGATTTTTTTTTTGTTTTTTTTTTTTCTTGCACAAACTTTAAGTGGAACTGTCATATATGTAGGTACATTAAAAAGCGTCAAGGAGTGAGTGAGTTGGTGAGCTAACGAACGAGTGAGTTGGGCATATAGAGTGAGAAATCACCGATGAAGGATAAATTGCTTGGATAGATTTCCCTTTAGCGGAAAAAAAATTGTTTTTTTTTTCTCAGTCTTGTTGGTGCTGTGTGTACGCTCATACAATTATATTTGACTGTGTGTGTGTGTGGTTGTTCGCTTCTTGTGTGAGTGAGCTTCGCATGGCTATAGTAAATATTTAAAGGTATTATGTCGCGTGTTGTTATCTAGTAAATAATGTTAAGCGACGATATACAGAGATTGAGATTGTGAGTAAGCCAAGTTAAGCTTCCATGTTTATGATTTTCCGATTTTTTTGTTCTTCGCCAGTTTCCTTCTTGTTGTTTTTCGTTTGATTCTTATGTGCTTTCAAATTGTTTTTCTTTTGTTTGTTTGTTATTTTCCATACTCTTTCTTATTTTTTCTTTCCTAAATTTTAAAGCAGGCGCACAATATAAATAATACATATATTGTGTGTATGCATGTAAATGCATACATACATATGAACGTACATATGTATGAAGATACATATATACATATATGTATGTATACATATGCACATATGTATATGTATGTATATTGTGTTTAATTTTTGGTTTATGTTTGCTTTGATATGTTTTTCCATCGTCTTTATTTTTCAAGAAGATTTTTACTTCAGTACCATAACTTAAGTATGTGCAGTGAAAAGAGTTTCGTTTGAAATCGATGTTGGCGTTGAACCTGCGTTTGTTTGCTTTATCAGTAGCGAAATTTTTTAACCCTAGAACCATAACGATATTTTATAATACGTTAATACCAACGATATGTAAATTGTACGTACATATATATACATAAAGGGTGTCCCAACAAGAACGCAAGATATAAATGTGGCGCCATTCGAAGTGTCATTGTTTGACAGGTGAACAATTGTTATTGTTTGCTAGTAGAAGGTACGAGGTTAGTAAAAATGTAGCGCTACACTAATTAACAACGCATTCTCATTGTGAAATTGTTTTACCAAAATGGTGAAAGTTTTGCGGCTACAGTTCGCAAATTGCGATCAATTTGGGGTCACAATAATGCTCCAAAAGAGTCAACTGTAAAGAGATTAATGGATAAATTTGCCGAAACTGGGTCTGTTAGTGATGTAAAGACAACAACGCGCCTTCGACCAGGTCGATCGACCGAAAATGTCGCAGCTGTACGTGATGATGTCGCTAAAACTCCATCCACCTCAATTCGACACCGAGCTCAGCAAATTGGTGTCTCCCATCTTTGCATCTTCATGCATACAAAGTTCAATTGACTCAGGAACTGAAGCCAGCTGACCATGGGAGAGCGAAGGGAGTTCGTTAATTGGGTATTGGAGAGACAACATGAAAATGCTGATTTTGCCGATGAAATCATCTTCAGTGACGAGGCCCATTTCCATCTTGATGGCTTCGTCAATAGGCAGAATTGTCGCATTTGGGGTGAGGAAAATCCTTGAGTGATTCACGAGAAGCAAATGCATCCTCAACGTGTCACTGTGTGGTGTGAATTTTGGGCTGGAGGAATCATTGGACCTTGTTTTTTATGAAAATGAGGCAGGTCAAGCGCAAACAGTCAATGGTGTTCGGTATTGTGAAATGATAACCAGTTTTTTCGTGCCTAGAATTGAAGAAATGAATGTGAAGGTCATGTGGTTGCAACAAGACGGCGCCACATGTCATACAGCCAGAGAAACAATGCAATTGCAGAATTTAAAATTTAAATCTTGCGTTCTTGTTAGGACACCCTTTACATATTATGGTTACAACAATCGTTACAGGCAAGAATGCACAATAATTGAGGTGAAAACAATTAGAAGAAAAAAATAAGCACCAGCGGAAAGAAAAAATAATTGTAACAAATTTTCCTTTCATAACAAATATGAACCCTAATGCATTCATTGCAATTAATTAATTTGTCATTGATTAAACAAATAATAAAAAGTTTAATTTTTCAAATGCAGTGTAAACCATTTTTCGAGAAAATTATCATGAAAGAAAATTTAGAAGATTTTAGTAATATGAAATGAAAACTTTCTGAAAAATCTGAAAAAAAGTAAAATAATTTTCAAATATGTACATTTTTCTCTAACAGCAATAACACGTTTTTATTTTTCATCGGCACAAAAGAGACTAACGTCATGTTTTCATCATAAACACACCGCGATGATCCACAGTGCTGCAAACCGAGTAGCTCGGGAATTATCTCAGCCTTGTTCTTTCGTAGTGTGCTAACGTTACGAAAAAATTACGTGCAAGAATTTAACCTTTATTACCAACGATACGTAAGTTTATCGTACAGTCTCTAAGTGCGCATACTGTGAATTCCTATAAAACATTATACTTATATGTGTTCCTTTAACACTTGTAAGCATAGCAGCACAATTGATGGGAGCATAGCTAAAATGAATTGGCGTTAGAATGCCGATCGCTTCTTTTATATAGTATGTACATGTGAAAAATTACGTACATTATGGTTCTAGGGTTAAAACTGAATTGACAGCCTATATTAACAGAAATCCTTAATAACTCGGTATATGAGTGAATGACCAATAACCGTCAATTATTACATGAACAAAATTTTGTAAATATTTTAATCATTATATATGTACATATGTATGTACTTAATTTACTGTATATGTATGTATATCTAATATATTTAAATTATTCAGGTATGTGATGGAAATCGAGAAAAGTAAATCGTCTTTTGAAATCGACAGTAGTGTGATGAATTTCGATCGATTTCATATTCCAAATTTGTTTCGTTTCCACTCATCTTCTCTAAATACAACTGTATAAAATCTAATAATACAACTGCAAAATATGTAAACATATGTGTATGTGTATGTGAGTGACGTTTGTAAAATATTTAAACAAAATGCAATTTTTATCAACATATTTTATCATTTTTATTTATAAAATGCATTTTTTTTGTTGTGGTTTCGCTAATTCTCTTGGAAGAAAATAATCGGATGAATAGCGAAAATATTTTAAGAAAACGTTTAAGAGATAAATCGGGTCCCTTAAATTTGCCAGATGAAATGTGGCAATTTAAATTTTTAAATTTCACTTCTATATTAACTAGCATTTATTTAAATAGATTTGTTGAATATTTTCGTTTAAATAAACACGGATTTATTATCATTTTTTATTTATTTTTTTTTACTTTTTTTTGTATATTTCTTTACGTGTTGTTCAAGTAAAATTAAACGATTTGAAAACGAATTTAAACTGGCATTATCGAAATGCGTCACATGTTAAAAACGTCTTTTTTTCAATGAAACCAGATGGAATATGAAATCGTCACAACAAATCGTCACATACAAATTCATCAAACTATTTGTCGATTTCAAAACTTTTTAACGCCGAAAACGATTTTCATCACATACCTGATTAACTAGCTCGTAAATAGCTTGTATTGAAATTATACTGGTAATATCTGGGTGGCGATGGCACGATGGATGGTAGTCTGCACGTTGACTACACAACCAAAAAACAGACCTGGGTTCAACCCCAGTTTCAGACAAAAAAATTTCAAAATAAAAATAAACATCTCGCATTTTTCTGATGTGCATTAGTGTGTCTTTGTGTGTCAGTTGTTGTCGGAAGGTTTCAGTGGCGAAGGCATATTCACTGGTCACTGAACAATACCGGCTTCAGCTGATAGCAATCCACAATCACATCAGAACGCCCTCCTTCGTCGGTATTGTGTAGCACCGGCGAAGTAAAATAATAATAAAATATAAATGGCTACTAAACCGAAGCTTCAGCACTGCTACGAGTATAAAAAAAAAACAAAAAGAACGTGCGAAAGCAGAGTTGCAAAATAATTAATTAAGCTTCACCTCCTGTCGTTTCTCCTACTATCCCTTTTCTATAGTTCCCAGCACAATGCTTCGCATGTGTAGGAGTCATCTCCTGAGTGCTGGTCCTAGATAAAAAAAAAAAAATATTGGCCAAAAAGGCTATGTACATATATTGCAAAAGAATCAATAAATGAAATGAAATGAAATGAAAAGGCTTAAAACTTTTTATACTGTTCACACGTCACGGATTTGCCATATGGACTGTTGACGATAAATAAGTTCCGATGTATAAAAATTTTGTGACAAATAGTCGCTGTATTAGAGTACCAAAAAGGGTCAGATACTAATTTCACACAGTTGTATGCTTGATTGTCATTATTTTGACTAACAAAAAATATATGTACATATCGAACACTAAATCATAAACAAATATTGAAGCTGAATGTTGATGCGTGTAACATGCGCTTAACACGCACGTACATACAGGGAAATGAACTTTGTCAATGCCGTGCAGATAATATTGGGCTGCGTGGTCCATTGTAGCTGAAATGGACTGATTACAGCCATGAAAGTAACAGCTTATAGTTGTGGGACAAGTGTTTGTTTGTGCTATTCTTCTTATTTACGATTACTACGTCGCATTAAAATTACTCTCTGACTGGTTACATGGAGTAGTTCCTGGGTTAGTCTGTTGTAATGCAAATGTGGCTTATATGGTCCATTCTTAGGACATCGTAATCAGAAATGGAGCATGTTCGCTCCATACATTTGAGTTAGTCATGCATGGAGTAGTCCTAGTCCTCTATGGACTACACTTTAAATGCATGTATGGATTAGTGACGTTACCTGCAGGGTATGCTTGAATGTATGAACGGGTGTAGTTAAAAGTTACAAAACCGTGCGTGTGTAAAAGTTCCTGTTGAGAAGAAATTGCGTTAGCCTTTACTGGAACCGTAAATCCATACATACATACATACATATATGTATTCTTCTCCTTCTCTGTTGTAAATGTGTATGTATATTATGTGCAGTATGTACATACATACATACATATGTATATACTATGTACATTTATGAACGAATATTTCACAGCCTGGTTGCACACTTCATATGAAAGCACGTATGTAGGCGAGTAAACACATTAATATACCTGTGTATGGCATTTACACTCATACAATGTGTTTGCGACTTCTTCAATATTTGTGAAACATGGCTGTGAGTTATTGTAAAACACACATTACAGTGTTGTATGGCAGTTCGTAGGACGTGTGGTATGATGGTCACTCGTTTTGCGACAGACAATTTTATATATTGAATGGGATAAACAGATCAGCAACTATTTTTTCGCATTATTTTAATGGAAATGCAATAACATTCCGTCCAAAAAAATGTTTGCAAAAATATAAGGATCAATGATACCGTCACGTATACCAAATGCACTCATCGTACTTTCACTATTATTCGTTTAATTTTTTTTTTATAAAGATGTTTTTTTTTCTTCTAAATAGTTTGAATGAGAATGTGCTCTCACGGCAGGCTCACGCAAATCCCAATTTAAGGCGAGGTGTTACGCTGCACCCACAAGTTAAATTGTTGCTTGGAAGTTTTTTACACATACTGCTTGTCAAAATTCAGGTGTATTGATAGCTGTGACGTAGGCTGCCCGATAATTTTGTGCAATTTAAAAGCAACTTCATTTATCCAGATGGCTTCGTTCTTCCATAAGACTAGTTATCAGCTGTTTTCTTGCCCATCATTTGAAACAAAACTTCCCCAGAGAATTTGATAGCAAATCAAATCATCAAATTTTAAAAGTATGAGAGCATTAGGAAAAAAAATTAGAGATTTTTAAAATTGATAGACAAAATTTGATTGTGTTACCGCCAAGATAAGATACCCGTACGATTGGAATACGACATCGTGGACACTTAATTATATCGCCTGTTCCGATCGCGGCAGGGTCTTCTTTCTGTGATTGAAAACGCTAGGTGCAATATGAAGTTTGTAGTAGCGATGATATGCACGCGACTTTGCAACGTACCACTACTGTCGAACTAACCAGCGATATATTTATGTATTGAAGCTTTATTAAATGTTTGTAGCACCTCTTAAACAATAACTGTCACCAGGTTATACTGTCGCGAGCTCTATTATACGTGGGTGTTCAACGTAACTTCTTAAGTTTTATGTTTGTTTATTTGTATGCATGCAAGTCGTAAGTGCACACATAAGATTTTACTATAGGTGCGTTCGTTTACTTTTCTGGTAAAGTTCGGTAAAATGAGAGTAAGCTATAATTTATCTCAATAAGAGACCAAAATGTACAAAAGTAAGCAAACGCAAAAAACCATAAAATTTTCCACACAATAGGTCTGTTCCACGTGCATAACAAAAACATTTGCATCGTTGGCAACGGCTGTAAAATGTGGACAAAAATAAATTGAAAAAAAAAAGCAAAAGCCATTTTTTTTATTAAATAAAGTGATAAATTTGCACAAATGTATGTACTTACATTTTGAAATTTATTTGAAAAATTTTCTTTTTTAAATTTTTAAATTAGAAACTTTTGTCGTTTCTTTGCAAGTTTTCTGATTAATTTCTAAGTTTCATATATAAATAAAAAAAACAGCCTATAATTTAATTCTAGATCGAACTGACCCAAAGAAAAAGTTCGTGCAACTTTGTACAGAAAATTAAAAATTTTACTTTCTAATTTTATTTCAAATTGTACAAAAATTGTTATCTGCAATGCTTTTGGGTAAATTTAGAGCATTCCATCTTACACATAGTTCACTCGTTGATAAGCATTTCTTGCAATTGAACTGATCTAGATTCTGAATATATATAGTCAAATGAATGCGCAATATAACTTCCAATTTATATAGTAGCGCTCTAATAATATTGTAACTATTATTCTTTCATAAACATTATTTCTAGCTTATTTGTTGCCTACATATTTAATAATTCTTATGTTACACTTGTAGTCCACCAACTATATATGGCCCTATGTGATCGGTTGGTTATTGTTATAAATAAATAAAATAGAATATCTCTTTTTATATGATTCTAATTTTAAAATTGTGCTTTTTCCCGAAAAAAAAATATGTGAAGTGTATTATTACATTCTTTCTGATATTCTCATAAAGTATTTTTTTCTAAAAGCAAACTCAACAACTGAGAAGGAAAGCATATACATATATAGATATATACAGATGAGAAGAAAAATCTAAAAATAGAAATATGTATGTGTTATAAAAAAAAGTAAACTCATGGATTGATTTTTGGCTTTTTGTTCAGTATTCAACTTCAATTCTCGATTGATTAGTTGAATTTTGAACATAAGAATCTTGAATTTGTAGTAAAAAATTGGGAAAAGTCCACTGCTGAGCTAAGTAAGCATTAGCGAAATAGTACTATATGGATATGCTTTCCTCCTCAATTTTTTAGTTTGCTTTTATATAAAAAAATACTTTATGAGAATTCCATAAAGTATGTAATAATACATTCACATATTTTTTCGTGAGAAAGCACAATTTTAAAATCAGAATCATATATAAATAAAATAAATTTGTGCGAGTTCGGGCAATTTTGTTATGCACCTGCAACAGACCTAATATATATGACCATGTACAATTACAAATCTACACACATGCATACATCCTTAAAAACACAATAATTTGGCTAATACATGTTATTTAAAGAAACCCCAAAATAATTTTTAACTAAATCATGCAATAAAATTAACTATTCTTTGTGTTCATTGCATTTTTGGAAAACTTTTAATTTTACTTCTGTAATTTTGCTTTGTTATTTTCAATGTTTATTATAAACCAGCTGATTGCTTGTTCTTCACGTCCAAAACTAGCCCGAAGAAAAAGTACGGGCGTTCTCGTGCGTGAAGAACAAGAATATTACTCTCTCAAAACATCTCACATTTACCCAATTTTTTCGTAAGAAAACGCTTTTTGGTAAAATTCGGCGCCCAATTTAGAGTAATGGAACACACCTTATGTAAAAATTCTTGCACACACTTATGCACAATTCTACAAAATTGTTTGCTTTTCATTTCTTGCCTACCGTTTTCGTTTCGTGCTCTTGTTTGGCAAGCGGCAAAACTTTATACCTAGTCACGCTACGAACTGGCAACTACAGTTATTGTATGTATGCATGTATGTATGTATGTATGTACATTATAGATATTGCCAGATGGGAGAACTGTTTCCAGTTGCAATTGCTGATATCTCGCAATATTGACTGACGATCTGTTAAAGGCCTTTCAGACTATAATAAACGGTGTCTGGTAGCAGGTTTATATTTTCAAACTTAAATAAAAAAACGTAATAATTGACACAAATTTTTATTAAGAGTATGTCATCCAGATCCTTCAGATCTTGTTTTAAATTTTCATGAATAATCGCTTTTGGAAGTCCCAGTGAGGCTGCTCTTATCCGTATTGAAAGTCGCGGATTTTCACGTAAACCAGTTCAGTGTTGCGCGGAATCTCAGCACCCACGAACGAATTAAATTTTTATTTTTTTTTTATTATTATCATTATTATTTTATTGAGTAGTATTTCAATACTTTAAAATTTTACATATTAATTAAATTGACAGAATAATCGTTACCGAATGTCGTAAAATGCGCCAAGTCGTTCCATACGTCAGTCCGAGTTGCTGCGAACGGCGCCGAATCGACTCTCCACGCTCTTCATGTACACTCTCAGCTACGGTCGCTATATTTTCTTCACAGCGTGCTGGACGTGGTCTATTCGATCGAATATTATCCAATAATGAATGCTGGGTCTCAAAATGGGTGATGGTGTTGCGAATAGTACGCTCAGTAGGCCGATTATGTTGACCATAAGTTGAGCGAAGTGAAATGCCAAACAATAATAAACAAAAATAACATGACAGCATGACACGACTCAGACGTGATCTGTCAAAAAAAAGGCTATTGAAAAAAGTATCTCTACTTGAATCACCCATTACTATCGAATACTGGGGAGTTCTTAATTTGGAGCTGTAAATGTTTTTAAACTTGCAAACTTGATTCGCTGGCAACATCGTTATGATAGAAGTACCTACAAATTCGTATGTCTGAAAAATAAATTTATACAAACATTTATACACATGCATACTCGTATGTATTTAGATACATATGGGTCTATGTACATTAGAAATGTACACTTTTATACGTCGCTACATACATAAGTATGTACATATGTATTTACGTAAAGAGATATGTAACGTACGTATGTACATATGCACGTTCATTTGACGTCGTTATACGACGACAATGTTAAATCAATGGTGCTATTTATGTATCCAGTTGTGTATATTGTAAAAATTTACTTCTATACTTGAGTGGCTGTATACATATGTACATATATAATAGATATATAAGCATGTTTAGCTATCTAGTTTAGTTATTGACGCTGAATTTGATTGTACATGCCAATTCAGCCAAGTCTTATTGTTTACAAAAACAAAATTGGCCACTCAACATGCTTTACAATTACTACTCGTACTCGTAGTAGTAATACTACTATTTTATTTAATACTAGTAGTAATATCATACTTACAAACTTGTATTGCTTGTGAGTAGGTACTACATCTGACATTAGACGGCATACAGTTGGAAACAAGAAAACCAACCCAACATTAACTAACAATCTTATCAAAGATGTTATGAAATAAGGAAGATTTAGCAATCAGTAATATCTACATATGTACATATGTATGTATGTATGTATGTATGTATAAATTGTCGGAATTCTTTAATGTACTGTATGGAGTTATCAAAGTTTGACAGATTTAAATTGATGAATTGATAGAAAACTAGAAAACTAGAAAACTACATTTAAAAGTCCAATACTAGTTTGATTTACGAAACGGAAATATTAGTCTTTCAAGAAGCATAAATTCTTCAACAACTGCCGCTCGCTCAATCAGTGTAAAATCAAAATGATTAATTCAATGGAAAAAAATCTATTTTTGTTTGAAGTTAAAAGGGTTGGTAGAACTTCATTCACCACATGTACAAACATATTTCAGGTTTTCTACAGTTTGTGCCTCAGGTCCATTTATAAGTTTGTTCACTCTATACACCTAACTTTCGTCAAATCGACGTATACAGAATAAAAATACCGTTATATCTTTCTGGTGTATATGATGATCGCTGTTACCTTGCTTGCCAACTCAGTATTCAACGAGCTCTCTGGGCAAGCAAGCGAGTACGGCCCGTAGGTGCTTTAATTTTTGAGTTCTCACATACTACTTGTACGTCGTTATGACGAATGCTTAGTATATGTTTAACTTAACTTTTATAAATACATACATATGTATATAATCTCAAAAGTTAGTTCCTTTTAAAAAACTTAAATACTGAAAATATATTTTATAACCAAATGTAATACAACATACATATGTATGTAGATATATTGTTTTTTTTTTATAATAAAGTACTTGTTTAATGGAACTATGTTCTAAAAATTTCCAAAAACATATTTACTAAAGTGTGGCACAAACCCCACAAAAATATCTTACAAGCATTTCATGAAATTGCAATTAGTGTGTATGTATTACTTGCTCATTGCAAAACACATACTTCCAAAAATACTTCTTTTGTTCGACGATCAAAACATTGAAGAAGAGAACACAAGTACAACAAAACAATGTTAAAATAAAACAACGCTGAAGTAGAAGAAAAATGAAGTAGAAGATCAAAACTATTTTGGAACATTCAAAACATGTTTGAATAACTCGTAGACAAACTTGCAAAGAAACTTTTGCATTTTTTATGAACATAAAAAATCGAATGTATACAAATAAAATAAAAATATCACAATTCATATTAGGTTTGAGGTTCGTTTGTAAGGTTCTTTAAAGAAAAATATTTAAAATTTCGCAAAAAATTTTAAAAATTTATAATTTCACCTACATTTAATGCATCCTTTTCAATATATATTTACGATTACTAAAATTTAGAAAAAACACGAAAATCAGAAATTTGAAATTATGAAAAAAATTATATACGTGCTTTTTACGCTTTTTTGTGTTTGTTCTTGTGTACTCGATGCTTTTGGTGTAATTTACCGTTTTTTTATTTCATTGTATGTTTTTGTTTTGATGTGCTGCTTCATTTGAACTCACAAGCACAAACAAAACTATAGAGAGAAACTTTTCAAATGGTGCTTGTTTTGTTTCAATGAGAGTCATGTTTTGTTATGTTTGTTTTGTTGAGAATGTTTACACTGGAATACACGGCTTGGAAGTAGTGTGCTTTAGAATGCAAAACTTTCAATACATTTTGTACAGCTCTTTAATATTTACCAACGATATTATATACCGCCAAAAAGTGCTAGTCGATACTACGTATGGTTATGTTAAACAGGGCTTGCCAAGAAGGTTAGGTGTGTAGGGTTAAGCCTTGTTTTTTTTCTTGTGACAGACCACGCACGCATGACTCTGGCCTTCTTCAGCTGTCTTATTTTTATTCACTATACTTTGACAGTGCAACAACGTCTCAAAATTTTTCAACTATGAGAACTATTTTTTATGAACTTCAGGCCACGTCCAGAATTTTTATTGCCTGATCTTGAAGATGCTGCTGGCAGCAATATTTCATTTAAGAAATTTTGCCTCTGTCAAAGCGATAGGCGATAGCTTTCACTTCAACACTTTCTACCTTGCATTTTTTCCGGTAACTCAACGATATTTTGTTGTTGATAAAAATGAATTCATAATACAGTGCACGCTCGGTTTTCGGTTACAAACCAGACCTGTTGCGAAAACCACAGCCAAAATTTTATTGAACAATATTATGTAATTCTTACAAATAACAACAATTTATGAATTTATTTAATTTCTGATAAATATCAATTTCAGTTAGTTTTGAAAAAGTTGAAAATTTCATGTTGCTCTTTTCGAAAATTGTTATTCAAAATAACGGCTTAATTTCGCAGTTCATTTCGTACTGTCGTCGGCTTGTAATTTTCTAAACCCCATGCACGAATAAACAGATGAGAAAAAATACAAAATTAAACAGCAAAAAAAAATACTAACAAGTTTCTCAGTTGTCGCAATTGTAGAAGTATCAATATTAGGCTGTCGCAATAACTGGACCGCTGCGATAATCGATAGTGTCACGAATACCGAGAATATAAATACTGTATATGCATTCTTTTAAGCGCATGCTACACGATCAATGTTCAGCTACCATATTTGTCATAGTGTGCGTTATTTTATTAAAAATAGTCACACTTATACGTATATGTGTGACTATTTTTTGTAAAATATCGCACACATATACAAATATTGAAGCTGAACATTGATCGTGTAGCATGCGCTTTACAAGTTGTATTTTTTTTTTTTTGCAAATGAAAGTGTCCTCAAATCTCAGCATTTGGGTGGAAATTTAGGTTGATCCCCAAATCCAACTGTAAAATGTATCTGACTGGTTTTAAAATGTTTGATGGACAAGAAAAAATATGCAAATTTTATTTTTATTTAAACAATCAAGTGCTGGAATTAATTATGCATTTAATTAAATTAAGACGTTATTATACATATTTCAGATGAAAAAATTTCCTGCATTCTGCAAAACAAAAATTCTAGTTTTGCAGTGTTGAAACAACTTGCTGCAATTTAAAAAGGTGTCCTCTTCTGGTGATTGGCATGAATGAAGTTTATATATTTATGTGTGTTTTTGTGTCCTGTCTGCTCGTCTGCCATAGCTTTTATGTAAACATATATACATACATATACATATGTATGTGTGTATTTATATAGGAAAATGCACATTAAAGCTTCTTTTTCTTGAAAATACTATTTTGGATGAATAAATGTGTCTGTATGTATGTATGTATGTATGTATGTATGTATGTATGTACATATATACATACATACATATGTATATACTCTTTTGGTGTTTATTTCGTTACTTACGTTATTATATATTACTTCCGCTTTGTTACTTTGTAGTCTTAAGGTTTTCGTTCTTGGCTTCAGATCGTAACATCCATATGTAGGTACATATGTATGTATGTAGTTGTGTATATGTATGTATCGGTTCACTTTGTTCTTTATATAGTTGTAGTTTTCATATCCATATATTATTTAATTTTATTTTTCACTCACGTGCAAGACGTGTGCTACACGGTTTTTGAACGGAAAATATTTAAAAAAGTTTCTCACGTAAAACTTTTTAGCACATAAAAGAAGGAATATTTTCTTTTCCGTTTTTTGCTGTTGTTGTTGTTGTTGTTGATTTGTTGTATCAAAAATAATTCGTTGTACTGTTTTGATGGATGCTTAAATTTTGTTTCATTCAACACATACAGCCGTGCATACATGACACATTTGTCTATTTTAGTATGTTAACAGATAGACCAACGTAATCTATTACAAGTGCATAGGCATAATTAGTTTATTAATAAGTATTTATATTGTTTTAATCATTGCAAAATATGTAAATACATATAAAAAGAAAAACAACAACAAAGAACATTACAAATTCAAATATTTAATTGTTTTTGTTTTTTTAATTTTCTTTGTAATAATAAAACAGAAGTTGATGTTGGAATGAAACAATAAAGATAATAATATAATAAAATCCGTGTATACATATCTAGTGACTGACTACAGCACACAACAACGCAACGCTCTATACAACCGCTTTGAAATCAGCCTCAAATACACAAAAAAAACTTTATACACCAACATTTTCAGCAGGCAGAACGGAGTTGATAAAGAGATATTGTGAATGTAGTGAACAATGTTGCCAAATAACTGCATTATTACCCATAGGGAGTAAAATTGCTTAAGGAAAATTTTTATTTCCCAATTTCATTGATTCTTATTTAAAAAAGAAAATCAATTAAATTTGCTCTTCCTATAAAGCTTTGTTGACTACTAAGAAAATGGCAACACTGCTGCGGAACCTAGTATGTATGCATGCATATGCATGTGTGTGTAACAAATATAAAGATGAATGAGTAGCTTGAGAACTTTTCTCAAATGCATACTAACAAAAACTAGTATAAAATGAAATTGTTCAATCAAATAAAGAAAAAAGAAAAATACGCCAACACCATAAGTAAAAAGAGCGAATAATGAGTATCTGAGAAATGTGGTTTAACGAGAAAGTATCTCACAACTGGCAACCTACAACCAGAGATGGAGCAGCGCGCACCAGGTTTTGTTGGAAAATGATATACGCAAGTTACGCAAGTTACGCAAGAATATAATAACATGCAAGAATTAGGGAATATTAAAAGCAATAAATACTAAAGTAAAAATATTGGTAGAATGAAAAACTATTTTAAAAATCGGAACTCATGTTGCCTCTAAAAAATAATGTGAAAGTAAAAATTGTACAATGTGCAGCGAACGATTAAAGCGCCTGACAGACGATCAATGTTCAGCTTCAATATTTGTCATTGTGTGCCAAAAATAGTCACACATATACGCTCTGTGTGATATGGACGAATATCAAAATGGTTTTGATATTCATCAAAATATTGAAGCAGTTTGACGTAGTGTGGCATCGTTATCGTCAATATTCACTTTATTTCTGGTAACTTTGAGTGCACATCGTAGTTGTGATGCATTACAAATAGAGTAAAAAATTTTTGTAATCAAATTAATTGAAGTATATCGCTCATTAATAGTTGTTTGGGACGTGCAAATTAAAAAATATAGTGACAAAAAAAAATACCTTCAGTGCTTTTTTATTTAATAAATAAAGGAATAAATAGATATGTATTTTACCGACGGTAACTTCTATATGTTTGCACTTGAAAGAACCCAAAAAAAAATGAACATTGATGAGAAATGTTGACGTAGTGTATCAGAGGCTTTAATACATATACTAACACAAAGACAAATATTGAAGCTGAATACTGATGCGTGTGTCAGCCGCTTAACTGGTTAATTCAACTAATTTGTACAACAGGTTGCAATGTGCAGGTACTGCAGAACTATGAAATATATAAATTTAGACTCATCCAGGTTTAACATTTTATTTCACCTACATAGTCGTTATAATTAAACAATTTGTTTAAAAAAAGGTTATGCACTCAAGTCAATAAAGCCAAACAACATGTCAGTTCAATTATTTGTTAAAAAATAATTAATAAATTTGTAGAATAACTATCTCGAATAAAAAAGTATAAACTTTTTAATATGTCACGAATTCCACAGAAAAGTCATCGTGTCGTTAAGAAATCAAATTTTAGAGAGAAGAGAAATTATATAAAATATTTATTAAAATATTCTCTGTATTTACAAAAAAAAAGTGAGTTTGTAAAAATAGCAGTTGTTTTCGTAGTAGTAGTAGTAAACTTTTATAATAAATATTTCATTTCTTCCTTAAGTTGACGATAATAAAGTTTTACTGCCAGGACACGATATCGAATGAATTTTTTCATTCGTTCAACTACAAATTGCTGGAACTAATTTATAAACTTACTCGCTTTTTCTCGACTGAGCAGTTGCGCACACTTGCCGGCATAGCATTAATTAAATATAAACTTAACAGGCTTAGCGAAAATTTTAACACCAGATGCTTAAATTCGGGTTATGAGCATATCAATGAGATGGCTCATCGTATGTAGTTTCGTTTTAGGATTATTTGTTTTAATATATTTTGCCACCAATTAAAAATATTACAAATATGTACACGTAACTTTATAAAATAGCTTACATTATATGTAATAAAGTAGAAAAAGATACAAATCTTAAACTCTTTATATATAAACATTAAGACTAAGTAAAATATATATGTATATTATAAACCACGAATAAATTTCGTAACTTTCGTAACATGTAATACAGACGCAATATTTTAGAATTTGTTTTTATTGTACATGTATTTGTACGAATGAAAAA
The DNA here is from genome assembly GCA_963924685.1 of Dexiosoma caninum. Lineage (NCBI taxonomy): Eukaryota > Metazoa > Arthropoda > Insecta > Diptera > Tachinidae > Dexiosoma > Dexiosoma caninum. The sequence goes on from OZ004727.1 coordinate 84,665,133, forward strand.
ATTCTTTCGGCATCGGGCCCAGGCAGTTAAAGTTACTTTAATTCATTTGTTTTTTCGTTGCAAATAAGAGATATAAAAATTAAAATGAGAAATAAATTTAGCCTATATAGGTTGGTATTGATAACCGTTGACTTTTCCTCCCAAAACTCCAAATCTTCTTTAACATAAAATATGTTGCTATCAAGATCAGTTAAAATTATTCGCACGCTGTAACAGTGCGTATATGCATTTCGTGATGTATATCAAAAAACTAAATTTGCAGGTACATAATTCCTAATGTCAACATTTTAAAGCGAGTTTCCGCACTATCTGTTGAAAAACTCGTCCAACTGGCAACCCCACTAAATAACACACGTTGAATATATAATTTTTTCGGTTGTATTTTTCTTCGTTTTTTATAATTCTATTTAATTAAACCAAAAATGCAATTATTTTGCTCATAAATTTATATACATATATATGCAAGTGCGGCTGAAAAATTTTAAAAAGCTCTTAAACAATGAAAAAACGCGTAATTAAAAAAAAACAAATTCTTAATTTAACAAATTCATTTATTTAATTCAATTGGTTACAACTCCCACTTCACACCATGACATTTTTATTTCAGAAATTCTGAGTTTATAGGTGAGAGAAGCATCGAAGCAATCGACAATCGCATCAGAACGCCCTCCTTCGTCGGTATTGTGTAGCACCGGCGAAGTAAAATAATACTAGAAATGGCAACTGAACCGAAGCTTCAGCACTGCTACGAATATAAAGAAAGAACGTGCAGAGCTCCAAAATAATTAATTAAGCTTCACCTCTTGTCGTGTCTACTACTATCCCTTTCCTATATAGTTCCAGCACAATGCTTCGCATGTGTAGGAGTCATCTCCTGAGTGCTGGCCCCAGATGAAAAAAAAAAATTAATAAATACTGTCTGTATTCACAAAAAAAAAAAAAAAAAAAAAAAAAAAAAAACAAAGTTAAATTATAGAAAATTATTTACAATATTTTTACAGACCAACCTAAATCAGCGCGTCCAACAAAAACAATTTGTATGGGCATGAGAATTTTTGAGAGCAAAAATACGCTTAATAGGTAGGGCTGTAACTCTATAGTCTCGTCACCATCCGACCAAATAAAATTTGGTGTCACTGAAGCAAAAAAAAAGGTAAAACACTGTAATATTTTCGCATCGAAAATTTTAAAAAGCACTGAAAAGAATACTAAAAGCACAGAGTTGACAACGCTGCATACAGGAGAGCAGAGTAGAGAGAATTTAAATAAACAAGAAAATCATCCAATTAGGCTTTATGTATTGGATGGGGTAGAATAGGCGGTGGGTACTGTATACTGGAAAAGTAAAACAGAAAACGTAAATGAATAGACGGATGAATGCATGGAGAGAGATTGAGAAAAGAAGAATGAAAAACGTTGTTGTTTTTCAATTTTTGCTTTCCGAAGAGTAAACTGAAAAAAATTTTTGTGATAATAATGAGTGATTTAAACTCAAGTTCGTTATAGGCATATTTTTCTATTTCATAATATTTTAATCTGCAGAAGTGATTCTATAATGATTTGTATGATATGAATATGTAAATTTCAAGCCTTATGTACCACAAATATAAAATGTATGTAATTAGAATTCATCTATGAAGGTTAAAGAACATATTTGTCTACTAATTAGATTTTCTACTAGCCATAACATATACAGTTTGTAGTTTTATTGCTACATACAATACTACTTTCCGCTATATCCCTAGCACTCTCTCACTCCCACTAACAGTTTGCTGTATTACAAGCATTGACGTTTAAATAACTAAACTTACATATATTCAAGTAAGTAAAGAACTTTTTTAAAAAAGTACATGTAGGTAGTAGTACATTTAGCAGAATTAATGTATTTCTATTGGAATTAATTTTTAAAATATTTTCAGCACTTTTTCTTTGATGAGATTTATGACACAAATGTGTGTATTTATGTATACAGTAGGTAGATATGCTAAAAACGACGAGATTTGACAGGTTCTGTTGGAGTTTTAGACTTACTATGCCCGTATGTATCCTGTGCGCCAGCAATCCTCAGACCATTGATATTTGTAACGTTTCTCCAAAAAGTAGGCAAAGGAACCAAAAAAAAAAATATAGTAAACAAGTAAATTAAATTATGTATATGTACATATGGGGGATTCACAATGTCCGTTATTAAGTCATATTGTCTTAAGATTTTAAAATTTACCAACCGCTGCTATAAGAATATAGGAATTGGTTAAAATTATTTCACACTTTTATACCTTTACATTAAATTACATTTTTATAAGTAAGAAACAAAAAACCACAATATCTAATGAGGTAGATGTGAGAAAATTTTCTTTGTGTATCTAATCTGGCGGGCAGCCACTTAACTATTCACTAGCCTATTTTCAGCTCATATCAGTGGCAACAGCTGTTTTCGATCCATATGTTGGCAAACAATTTTGTGTGCCAACAGAACAATTTTATAATTTTAATAAAAAATTGCATTATTTTAGTTTCTTCACTTGTTTTTAGCATTTTGTAATCAAATATTAATGAATGTTTTTTTTCTTAACAGCTGTTGTTTTTTTTTCTAATTTTTTTTATTAATTGTTGATTTTATATCTGTGGACTTGTACGAAAAGATCATACCTCGAGATAAGAAAATTACTGAGTATTTGAATGGTAAAGTAATCTCTACAAGACGACTAATCAGCGCCTTCTATGAATTTAATTTTTTGAGATATCACACAAAAAGAAATCAACTAATCTGGAGTTGTTCTTGAATTCATTTGTAAGCTTGATTTTAATACAGATTTCAGTAGAAAGTAAAAGTACAGAAAAGTTAGCTAAGTTATATTAAATTCATATTTTTTTCAAAAGGCAAACAATAACGTAAAAGAAGACGAAACGGAATTAAGCAGTTAAATACTTTTTTCGTTCTCTTGAAAAATTTTAAAATTGCACTTATGATGTTTTGTCAACGTAAAAACATATGATTTTTTCGAACAGCGCGTAGCAAATGTGGTTGCGCGTACCTACTTGATATAAACTCCTGAAATGTCTTTCCTGTCACTTTTGATGCGGCAAGACTCGAATCAATTGGCTTTGTGCTAAATTGCACAAATTTGTGAAGATTTATGTGCCTACTTTATAGTTTTACGAGATGAAAAAGTAAACTGATAACATGAAATGTTTATAGTAGATAGATATTGATGTGTTGTTAGTTGATTTCTTGCAAGTGAAATTTTTAAAATTTCGAGTTACTACCACCCTCTTGTTGATCAAGTACAATATACATAGATATAAATACATACATATGTATATTTATTACTTCACTTATTAACTAACTCGTGTATTTCAGAAATAATAGATAAGGATGTGTTAAGGCCTATTGTATTATATTTGATAATAAGCTTTTATTATCATATCGGATTTTGCACTATGGCAGTCCATTCGAATATTGCCTTCTTTATACCTACATACAAACATACATACATACATAGTATAGTATAGAAACTCTGCACAAAAGTATATGCACAAACATTTACGAGACAAACATATGTATGTATGGATATCTATGGAAATATACATCTATTTTTAATATATGCGAATAAGTTCTCCTTTCAGTCAAATATTAGAGATGTCAAGTTTTTTTTTTACTGAAAATTCCCTTTTTTCTCATACCTATTTAAAAAATTTTAAATATATATGCTGTAAAATGTTTGTATGTATGACGCCTACATTCAACTGAACATCCGTATGTATGTACATAGATATGTATAGATTAGGTAGTACAAAAATAATCTCGGCGACATCATATCCACTTCCATTGCGTACAAAATGTGACACAAACAACATACTAGTAGTACGTAAAATATATCAATTTCCTGATGTTTTAGCTGTGACAAAGGAAAATAATGGTAACACTTCATTCGTAACTCTCTTTATCAAAATTTTTTACACACAGCTACATACATACGCACGCACATCAAAAGTTTTCTGCTCTCGCTGTGTCATCTTTTGAAGTCCAAAGTATACACTCTTTTTGTAGGAGCGTTGTTGCTCTTTGTTAACAAAAAAAAAGGGAAATGCAAAACGCATGCAAATTTTTTACTATAAAAAAATACTACTAGTAAATATTGCGACAGCGGGCAGCAAAGACGGCAACACCAGCAGCAGCAGCACAAACATTCGCTGCGACTGCAATAGCAGTAGTTTTACTCGTTTGAAAATTCAGCTGATCTCACACTCACTTGTAGTTATGGGAGTTAATACACGTTTTGGTGTGTATGCGAAACGGTTTTTGGGGTATAAAAAATAAAAACTAAATAAATAAGTAAACTAAAGAAGAGGAAAAAACAAATAAAAGCAATGAAAAAGAAATAATAAAATTACTATGACTACGTTGGGTTGCTTTATGCGAATGGTTTGGTTGGTTGCTTGTTTCATAATTTTTCTGTTTTTTTGTTTTTCAATAAATTTAAACTATAGTATATGCACACCACTTTTGTTGTTTTTTCCTATACCTACAAACAACTAAATTTATTGCATTTTTCATATTTTTTCGTTTTCCTTATTTCTTTTATATGCATATGTACATATGTATGTATATTATACGCCACTTATAAAATTCATTTTATGCACACATTGTATGCAGAACAGTGTGCTTGCATAGATATTATATAGTATATGCTTGCTAAGATTGTGTACATACGTATGTATGTACATACATATAGTATGTCAAATTTAATTATTACATTTTGCATTTCCATGTATGTACATGTACATTTTCTTCTTCAAATTTGCACTTACTTTTTGTTGTAGTTAACAGACGCACACACTTTATTTTACACTTTAGGATTTTCATCAATTTTAAGCTTTTTTTTTAAAAAAAAATTTCGTATTTTACTCCTTTCTTAGTTAATAAACATTTGTTCTTACGGTTTAGTAATTTTGCTGTTATTTTGTGCAAGTTCTTTTTTTAATTTATTGTTGAAACCACATTTGCTACTATAATTTATACTATTTTTATACACATACTACCAAGTATATACATAGCTATGTATATAAAACACATATTTGTAGCATCATGCTCTTCCTTAAAAATTAGCCTCTATACCAGCGACAAAATCAACCTTTTCAATTGATATCCAACCGCACACTGACTGGAGAATTTCGTTATGTATTTTTGAGCGAAAACACAAGTAGTGCGATAATAAAGAACATGCATGCATACGTACACAGGTAGGTACATACATACATACATACTTATCTATACACATCGGTGTATTTTGATTGTAATTTTATATATAGTACATATCTATATATATACATACATCTTTTCTTCACATTTGATTGCAATTTTTATTTCGTTCAGCAAAATTTCTTTCCTGAGATTTGTTGTAACAGAAATTTAGTACTTTGGGTGAAGCGTTGCCAGCGTTGTTTAAAGTTTAATAACGTTTTTTTTTTATCACAGCAAAAGAATTAGTTAATGCATGGGTTCTATTTCTAATGATTTGTTTTAAAATGTAAAAAGATTTTTGTGTTTTGTCATAGAAGAAAAACATATGGTTACAAACTTTATAAAAATTATATATATTTGTATGTATATGTGTATGTATGTATGTTGCTTCTTACCTCCCATACAAAATGAATATTGCTTTCTGTATATCTTGAAAACTGTTATAGCAAAATCTAAATTTGGTAGAAATGACTTTGTAATTAAAAAAAAATCATCTGTCAAAAACTGGGAGGGATTGGATAAGTGAGCGTGGTACTTCCTATACAAACAAAAAATTGAAAATCGACTGTTTGATTGATTATTATATATTTTGGTTAATTTGTCTTAATGAAAATTTTTGATGTTAGTAAAATACTTTTTTATTTTGGGCCCAGAGCTTCTGCTAGGAATCGAACCTAAAACCCCCAACTGATGAACTAGTACACTACTCACTAGACTACCGAGTCATATTAAAACTGTATAGGATATTAATTTTTGTGTGTATACATGTGCATACGTACGTATTGGTGTGTGCATGTAGATTGATTTTAATTATAATAATAATAATTAAAATAATAACAATAAATTTACAATGAAACCCTTTATTAGGCCACGTCGTTAACGGAATTTTCGTTCATTTGTTGCTTTCTCCGTTGCCTTGGTTGCAGGAAAAAAATGGTCTTTCAATAATTCGATGCACGAAACAAGTGTCGGCATAATGGAGATATGCCCAAGCAAATCTTTCAATGTGCACCTACATATACCCATATCTACATACTACATATGTATGTGCATACATATTTATTCAGTTTTCTTCTTTTTATACTTTTTATCTACTACGAACTTTATTTTAAATTGAAGTAAAAAAAAAAAATAAAAAAAAACTATAGATAATGTGTGATATAAATAAACTAAACGAACTGTCAGAATTATACTTCTTTTCAATTTATTATATTTTTACGTCTTCCAGTATAATTGAAAAAAAACAGATATAATTTCCTATTATTCCTGATGATGTTAACAAGCTGTTAACGAAATATCAAATAATAAAACAAAATAAAATAAAATAAAAAAAGACCTCAAGTTCTTTAAAACATCAAGCTTAATAAATATATTTCAAAAAATATAATAAAAAAGGTCAATTAATAATATAATTAATATTTTAAAGAACTTTTAAAATCAGCAACAATTAAGAGAAGAAATTGAATATTGAAATTCAATAAAAATATTACGAAACCATTAATATTTTCGTCTAAAGAAAACACATTATTATTAATTAACTTATTCATAATTTTCTTGCTTGATTTGGTCTGTTTTTCAGCAGTTCATGTCATTGCAATGGAAAAGAACAATTATAATTACATGTAATTGGAAAATAAGGTCGCTATAAATGAAATTTTTACTATTACATATAACTTTATATTTGAGACAATAGACAGGAGTATATTAATAAAAAAAAAAGCTTTACAAATTCGGTATCCAGGATACTGAGTTAAATTAGTTTGAATCATACTTAGCCAATCGTAGCCAGAGAACAAAAGTTAACAATACGGAATCGTCAGCGATAGGAAATGAATATGGTGTACCACAAGGCTCAATATTGGGAGCTCTACTATTTATTATTTATATAAATGATATTGAAAAGTCTATGGAGAATTGTGAAATAATTATGTATGCCGACGACACGCTAATTTTTACGGAGGCAAAGACTGAAGATGCATAGTAGTATGTGCTATGAAAATTTAACAAGGGATATGTGCAATATAAACAAATAAATGGTTAAGTATGAATAAACTAAAACTGAATGAAAATAAAACAAAACTGATGGAAATTAATATGAACACGAATAGGACATTTCAAATAAACAGCATAACAATTGAAAAGGTTAACAGCATTAATTATTTAGGTTTTATAATAGACAAAAACTTAAAGTTCCACGGGCATATTGAGTATATTTGTAGAAAGATCGAGGAAAAAATTGGATTTTTTAAGCGGTTGAGAAATAAAGTATCAACAATAATTTCAATAAATATCTACAACACAATTATTAAAAATATTTAATGGATTGTATGGCCTTTTTTGCATCTTAAACTTCTTTAAGCCCTTTTTAGGCATCGAAAAAAATAAATTTTTTGTTATTTCGGGGGAAATATATCCCTTTCGTCTTTTAAAATCATTTTCAAGTGAGAAGTGGGGGAAGCCCTTCGACTTGAGTTCATAAATGTGCCCTGCTAAATACTTACAAGTAAAAATTTTCCAAAAAATTTTACTTTACATATAAAATAATGAATCAGATTAAATTAAATTTCGAAATCGTATGTAGAGTTTTGTGACTAAGTGTATATAGATATAAAGAATTTTTTGAGATAGCTAAGATAATACTAAACATTTAAAAAAGTTACGATTTAAAAATAAGACTTATTTTTACAAAAGTGTAATTGAATTTAAAAAATAAATAAAATATTTTTACTTCCAATTACATTTTTGTTTCCTTCCTCTACCAATAAGTTCTTTGCATGCTAATAATCATCTTACATAATTGAGATTCAACTGAAACATCGTGATGTTTAAGTGAAAGTTTTATACGAAGAAATAAGACATTGGGAAATTAATTTAGTTAATTTATATTTCATATTTGTTTCATACCATAAGAATGCATAATATTAAATAATGTATTTGTAATATAATAATAATAAATTTTATTTTTTATTAATTAGTTATTATTTGATATTTGTTTGCCATTAAAATGTATATTTTTCCAATATCTCACGATTTATATCAATCGAGCAATTACAAATTTGACTTAAGATTACAAAACAGTTCCAGATGAACAACATACATATTATATTATATGTATGCATGCATATATGTATGTATGTTTGTATATGATGTATATTATGTAGAGTGATCGCAAGATTACAAAACTTCACAATTAGGAAAGAAAGTTTGCTGAAAGTGTCTTCCGATTCAGATAAGAAAACAATAATAAAAACAATATCTTAAAAACCAGCAGTTGATTTATAATAAACAAAAAACTGTAATAAAAACCAAATTTAATTATCAAGTATTTAAATGGCATTGATTTTTTTTTCGATATTTTCCTTTTTTAGTAGTTTTTTTAGGTTGTAATTTTTTACCGCTGTTGTTGATAAATTGGAATGTTTTGTTGTAGATTTGTTTGATAGGGCTGTTGGCCAGGCATAGGCATTTGCTGCTGCAAGTAGCCCAATTGGCCAAGTTGTTCAAGTGGACCAAAAGTAGTTGGCATAGGCGCGGCTGCAGCTCCTATAAAAGCTGGTGGTGGTGGCTGTTGTTGATCGCCAATAGAATGATTATAAAGATGAGGATTGGTTGAGGGTTGTTGGGTGGAAGAAGTGTTCACATATTGAGGTTGTTGAACATTATGGTGCTGTGGCGATATAAAATGATTAGGTGGTTGCTGTTGCTGATGCTGAGTGGGAACATGTGTTTGTTGTGTTGTCGGTATTGCAGGGGCTACTGTTGTGGTAACTGCTGATGTTTGTTGTGGCATGTAATGTTGCTGTTGGGGAGGCAACATATGATTGAAATGATGTTGATGATTTGGTAAGGCCTGTTGCTGCTGATGTTGGGATTCACCGCCACCATTCAGATTATTAGAAGCCGTATGTTGATGTGGTCCAAACATTCCCGGCTGTTGTGAATTATTTTGAAGTTGCTGATGTTGGTAAGGCATCATTTGCTGGTTCATTTGAAGTGGCGGTCCTTGAATGGAATGCGCTTGAGGTGGTGCTTGTTGCGCACTAATACGACCATTTTGATATTGGACTGGTATTCCCGTCATTTGATGGTGTGTGGAATAATTTGTAGATGGTGGTGAATATGGTAAACTCATACCAAGCGGTAAGCTTTCACGACCAAAAAGTGGTCCAAATAATGATGACGCAGGATTATATCCAGCTCCAGGTGTTGGGATCCCTGACATTGACCCAGGCATATTATAAGGTGAACTCAAAGCATTACGATCGTCCCTCATCAGAGAATGATATAGATTAATAGCGTCCACCAAGTCACTTGACAACTGTGATAATTGCGCATGTTTGCGGTCAACTCTCTCAAGTTCGGCATCAATAAGAGGACCCATTTGATGGACTTCCTGCTCCAGTCGCAGCATTTCCTCTGTATCTTGGGAGGGATCTTCGGGATTGGCCTCATTCAGCAAGTGCAACAAACGATCAACTTTTAGCTCTTCAACATCAATTGTTTGGGACGCAGCTGCCGCTGCGGCTGCTTCGGTTTTCTGTTGCAACTCTTTAGAGTCCTCCTCAAATTGGTTGCTCTTTTTCACCTTATGATGCTGGTTTATTTCTAAACGTTCCGGATCTATAGACAAGTCGGCTGTTACGAAATTGGATGGAAATAGGCCCTCACTTCGTTGATTGTAGCCTTTCCACCAATTCGAATCAGAGTCGTCGGTGACATGGATAATTTCACCAGCTACGAATGTAAGTTCATTATCTTCGGCGGCTTCAAAGTCATATAAAGCACGCACCTTGCGTGGTTCGACAGCAGCAGCCGAATCTCCAGAAGTTGCCGACGACATTGAGGGATATAAAGAAGGCTGAAGCAAAAAGAAACGAGTTTAAACTATTTGTGAAAGTCAACTCACTTCCATAAGACTTACATAGTTCGTTGATCCTACTCCTGATGCTGCTGCAGATCCTTGTTTTGGACTATTTTTTACTTCTTTCAAGGACAATTCTATTGCTTTGGCCAAATCGTCTTCTTCCTGCTGAGTGCTTACAACATTTGGATCTTTGGCGGCTGCTGTTTTCGTCCCAGATTTTTGTGGTTTCTCACTAACGTTGCAAAAGTCATAATTCTCCTCGCGTATTTTCGTATACAAAGAAGGTATTAGATTAAGTTCAGGATCACTTTTAAAATCACCCTCAGCCCAACCTTTTAGGACTTGGTACATTTTCTGGAATAATTTAAACATATTTACAGTCAGAAAGTACATTTCATATACGAACTATATCTATACGAACCGTTTGAACTTTTGGTTGAGCTTTGCCCAACAGGCGTACGAATTCTGTTTGAAATTCTCTTGAGGCTATTTCCAAATGAAATGTTTTGCCACAATTGCTAACACACGCATCCAAGAGAGTGATAGCTTGCATGACAACGTGTGGATCATTGTGGCTCATGCGCCGCATAATACCTTTTAAGCATTCTTTGGCATTGCGAGGATTCAACGAGACTTTATCACATACTTCCAAAATTAGAGTCCAATTTTCATTAGTGTTTGATTCTTTAGTGGCGTTTTCTACGAGAATTATAATAAAATCAATAATTTCGAATAAAAAAATAAGTGCACTAATAATTTGCATTCATTGTAATACGAGCACTACTTAGCCTCAGCCTTAGCAGGACAAACGATAGTTTAAAACTTAGGCCACTGTCATATTCATATTAATTGTTATAAAAATGTACGTTCGTATGACTATCATGTCTAATGTTGTGAAAAATCTTTCCACGATACTGATAATTTTTTCTATCTCCGATTGCATTTACTCCTCCTCCCACTGCTACTTCTATGTAAAGTATTACAACTAATATACTCATGTATCTATATATATAAAACAGGATGTGCGTATGTATGTAACGTATGGACTCTAAAACGGCTGGGCCGATTTTGATGAAATTTTCTGGGAATCTTCAGAATATTCTGGAGGGTGTCACTGTAAGTCTTTTGATTTTCGGTCTGCGGGCGGAGGGGCGTGCCAAAATCCAACTTTCATATTGCACCACCAATGACATACACATATATAAGTATATATATTTATTTTTTTGCTTTTTTTTATTTTAAATAAATAAATCGTGTGGTAATACAACACTAATGTTTGCTTAGGGCCAGCGACGCGAACCAGGCCAGCTAGTATATAATAAATACAAATAAGTTTTAATCATTTCACCAGCTGTCTGTTCTCCACACAATCCCTTTCCAATTTGTTTCGGTGCTCGCATAGGGGGCACTGCTCCAAGAAAAATAGACTACATACAGACATAGCGACTTAAAAACAAAAACAGTTTAATGACCTAAAGAAACAATTTTTCCTTTGTTTTTCCATCAGTACATTGTTGTCTACTCCTTTGGAAACCTAACTTCTTTGTTCAATGCGACAAAATGTAAAATAGAAAAAGACATTGACGAGAAGCACATAGAGTATTCACCTGATAACGTTATATTATTATTTTTTATATTGAAATTAAATTATTTGTGGCTTCAGTCTGGTTGATTGCCTGATTTTCGTTATAACGTTGTGTACATTTTTTACATAATTCATTGCTTCTTACCCACATCAGCATCAAAACCAGTAGATTGTCCAAAAATACCCATTATAGTCAAAATTAATTTGTTGTTCCTGTTTATCAGATTTATTAATCAAATACGTATATTAAAAGTGATTTATACTATTTCGCGATTGTTCCTTTTTTTACACAATAAAATTTTTATGATTTCTTTTGACGTTTCTTAGTTTTCTTTTTTTCTGCTTTTTATTTCGTTGTTTTGCTTTTTAATATTGTTGTCATATCATTTATTGCAAGTTTCTAAGAAGGTTAGAAATAATTCCTGATTATTGGGGTACGAATTAAATATTTTCAATTCACAAATTTTTCTTTAAAATTTTCAATGAAAATGACTAACAAAAAGACGTCGCTTATCGTTGAAGTGCACGAATAAATTGTCATTTTTTGCTTTGTCTTCCAATATGCAATTGTGTATTTTTTTTCTCTCGGCGGTTGGAATGAAATGTCAATTTGGGGCACAGTGGGCAATTGAAGAATAAATATGATAAAAATTGAGGAAGACAAGGTTGCCGTTTAAGTGTAAAGTTTTTAATTGATTATTTTTAAGATTTGCCAAAAAAATATTTCGTTTTTAGTGCACACACGATTTTTTTGATTAATAAAACACGAGCTTTCATTTAGATTAAATATTGTACATGTATTATAAAATTGCTCCAGCTTAAATACAATCTATGAGACTTTATATATTCACAAATATATTGACTTAACAAAAGTTCACCCAATAACTTATTTCGTGCCATTACTTTTAAAACAATGCAGGGCCGTACTGAATTACAATTTTGAAGAAATTTATATCCAATTTTAGAACTTTACTTGGAAGTTTTAATAAAGACTTGTCGATTATAAGAAGTGTAAATATGCTAGCAAAAATATTTATAATTTCGTTTTTTTCCAAATTTCTTTCACTTTTCTCGCTTTTTCAGTACTTTATTTGGGAGCATTTTTTGCAATTTTTAAAAGACTTTTGTAAACAAAAACCCATTTGACTAATTAAGAAGTGGATTTCCAAAATCTAACTAATTATGCGTATAAGGGAATTCTAACTCGGACACTTGTTGAACTCAATGGAATCAAATTTAAAACGCAAAAGGAAAATCGTATATTGAATTTAGCAATGAATAAAACCTTTTTCAAACTCATGCTTTATAAGCAATATTATGATTATTATTTTTAAGTAATTGTTCTTAATGTTTAAGTTTGTATAAAGCTTCTATGTATATATAAGTTATTTCTATTATCATAGTACATAATGATTTTTGAAACAATTAAATAAAAAAACACAAGCCGGACCGAACGCAAAAAGTAATTACATTAACACGAGAGCATTTCCTCTAACTAAAATTGCTTTACGACTGATGTATTTTTATGTTTAATAGTTCTTTTGTTGAAATAAGAAAAAACATATCGTGTAATAATTCTTGTATTTTTATACCTTTTTTTTATAATATTAGTTTTACTAATTATTTAAGCATACCATCTCTTATATTTTGTATATATACAAGTAATATTTATATTTCACTATTTCTCTACTCTAATTTTTCTAACAATATGAAATTTCGACACAGTATTGTGTAATTTCCAAATATATGTATGATTGGCAACACTGATCATAAGAATCGCTTTTGTACAACCGTGTTCAGTTTTACTTCGTTTTCATTCTTCTTTTCTTTAAGAAGAGATGATAAAAACAAACGATATTTTCCTTTTATTGAAGAAATATAAAGAAAAGGCCAAGACGAGGGTTAAAATCGTCTTATACATAGATTAAAATAAATAATTTAATAAGTTGAATTTAAAGATAAAAAATTAAAGCATATGAATTAGTAAGCAAAATATAACAAAATGGATAAGTGAAAAAATCGTTTCTATAAGAGAATAAAACGAAAACATTGTCATTTTGTTCTTGGCCGAATATCACATCACTGCTCCTCCGTAGGGGTGGCTGGCGGTGAAAAATAAGTTTCTAAAGTTAATTAAAAAAAAAATAGTATATTTAGGGATATTCACTATAATACAATGAGATTTGTTCGGGATCCCTGCGGCGTAGCTTGTGTGATTGTCACATATTTGATGGTCATTTACGCTGACTACGTTGTTATGAGATGGATTATATTGCAAACTATGCAGGACAGGTATAAAAACAATATAATATTTATTAAATGTGTACAAGAAAAAATGTAAACTTTTAGTATTTGGGCCCCAATACATGTGGTTTTATTCAACACGATTGTCTTCCTACTGGGTTTGTCGCACCTGAAGGCTGTATTGTCCGACCCAGGAACCGTTCCTTTACCAGCAAATAGATTGGACTTTTCTGATCTACATACGGTGGGCAAAAATAATAATACCGGCAATGGTCACAACGAGTGGACGCCGTGCACGCGCTGCGAAACATATCGACCGCCAAGGGCACACCATTGCCGCATCTGTAATCGTTGCATTAGGCGAATGGATCATCATTGTCCTTGGATTAATAATTGCGTTGGAGAACGTAATCAAAAGTTTTTCTTGCAATTTTTAGTGTACGTTGGATTGCTGTCCCTGTATTCTATTGGCCTGGTAGTGGGTTCGTGGGTATATCCTTGTGAGCGGTGCGGATCTGATACGTTGGTGTCGCAAACAAGATTGTAAGAAATATAAATTATTGCAAAATTCTGAGGGCATGTGATATTATTTTTTGCCTTTACAGACTTAGCATTATTAATATTATAAATAAATAAATAATTTAATGTTTTATATAAATATATGCATATGTAGTATATATGTACATACTTACATATATAAGTAATGCGTTTGATGATTTACAAACACTTATTTCTAGATTGCACAGTGTTATATTGTTGCTCGAATCGGCTTTGTTCGGGTTATTTGTTTTGGCCATAATGGTGGATCAAATGCACGCGATATTACATGATGAGACTGCAGTGGAGCAGGCGCAACAAAAGGGGGCGTACAGGCCAAATAGACGTAAATTTTACTTATTGGCTGATGTCTTTGGAAGAGGTCATCCGGCTTGTTGGCTGTTACCATGCACTACCTTTTCATCGTCCTCATCGGCAGTGCGTTATTATGATACGCCATTGTTGAGCTATGACGTTTAAACATAATTTAAATATGCTAATAAGTTTTTCTAAATTATAATTAGTTTTAGTTAAGTTTACTTAATTATAATTTTCAAAATATGCTGTCCTACTGCCTGTTTGTACAAAGGAATAGAAAAAGGAATTTCGATAGTCTACTTGTATTGAAAATGAAAACCAATTTGTTTTTAATATTTTAGACTTTTCGACAATATTTGCTTTATATGAAAAAAAACAATGGCAGTTAATTTTTGTAATATGAAAATATTTCTGTAGCTTTTTCTTGTGTAAAACATTATTCATTTATTATAAGTAAAGTGTATATCGTGTCGTTTTTTTCAATTTTTATTTTGTTACTGTAACTAGTAATGTATATTCGAAAAGGCAAAAAAATATTAAATTAGCTTTAATTGTAATTTTTATTAAAAGTAATGTTGAACATAATTAAAAATGATATATTGATTATGACGTAATATTAATAAAGAAATTATTGCACCAATCCAAGCAAGAAAAAAATCAACAATCCAACTTTGTATATCCATATGATTAATCAATTTAAGAGAAGCCTTTACAATAATTTAAATTTAAAAATCAAATAATTACTAGCTGATATTATTGTAACTTACTGTAAAGAATTGAAGTAAAATGCATTTAATTTGTTTGTTAAAGGCGGTTAGAGACTAAAATACATTAATTGATGTTTGCAATATTATGACATTAAAATCTACGTTAATGTCACAATAAACTTGAATTATACGCCATCATATCATAAAACGATATTCGGCAATATGAATTTATAAGTTTTTGATTGTGAGTTACTTTTTCCAATTGAGACTGTAGAAAGAAAAAGGAATCGAGTCGAAGTTATTTCTTCGCTGTTATTTAAACACTTCCGAAAAGCTGCATTGGCGAAATGCGCTAACAGGACAGTTGACCTCTTGAAATCTTTTTAAAATATAATGTGTTTAGATTGGTAAAAAAAAAATTATGAAATTATAAAAATTTGATCGTGATAATATAAAATTTTTTGTTGGAAATAGTACCACCAGTTTCCTTACTACAGTTTACTAATAAAATAAATACAAACATACATATGTATGTAGTTTTAATTTATAATTAGCACGTTTATTTCTTAGAACTAAGAGAAATTTTAAATATAAAACACAAAAATTAACCAAAGCAATTTTCTAATAAATATTAGTTATAAATTTCAAAATGTGTTATTTATCAACAAATATAATAGTCTATTGTAAATATACATATTTTCAGTATGTTTAAAAAAGAATCGATAATTTAGTATACACATACCTATAATTTGCTGAAGCTATTACACTTGTATATTTATTAGTTTAATATTATTTATGCCTAGTACTTCGCTGGAAACCACTATTATGACTTAATTATATGTTTGATGATTTTTTGATCAAAATATGTTTCAATAATATTTTCTCCAATAATAGTTTTTTTTTATTTTTGAAGGTATTGCTTACATTAGCAAAGCTTTTGTTTGAATTAAACAACTTAAACGGCAAAATATTCTAATTTATACATCTGGCATCATTTCATTTCCACCGCTCATTTCTTTTACATATCAGAGTTGTGATTTGGTTTCCGCGCTATTTTTGTCCACGCTACAAGCAAAATTTCTAAATGTAAAAAAAATGCCGATTGAAAATTAATATATTAAATATTAATCGCGTGTGATAGAAAAAGTTTTAATGTAATCGGCTAATGGGCTAGATTCGTGTTATCGTTATCAATAAAATTGCATTGAATAAATCATGATGGAATCTGTTAAAATTCTAGTGTAGTGTCTGTGTATGTAAAAGTGAAAAAAATGCATTTTATATGCTTATTTTTTTAAAAATTTGTGTACAAATAGCAAAATATAAGAGCAAATTAAAAAGCAAAGTTTTGATAAAGTATCAGATTTCTATAAGAAAATATCAATGTAATAAAAATAAGCTCTAGAGTAAACGTTGGTGTGTGCATATGGCTGAAAAAAGTAATTAAATATGAAAGTTCTGCTACAAAAAAAGCAAATATGAAATAAAAGAAGGCAGAAAAAGTCCATGTGCGACACAGAGAACAAATTTTGTGTTTATAGTTTTACCGCGGAACGACTTCCTACTTACGACTATGATCCAAGCCAGGGGGCACCTGTCTCGCTGCTGGGAATGTAACTAAAGTTTAATTATTCAAGTACAATTTTCACACTTGAATTGCAAATTGTAGTATATCCAACTGAGTAGGTAAATGAGTGAATATATAAATATATTACTGAATTATTCTTACGCGGTAGACGTACTTCGGTTTCAGTTGGTCCTAATGCAATGGGGCTTAGGTCGTTTCTTTTGTCGTCGAAATGCATTTTGTTTCTCCAAAAACGTTAATTATGTGACATCCAGTATTCGTTGACCCTTCAATGCTGTCTCGTAACAGGTATGTATGTTTCAAAAAGCATTATTCCAAGTTGAATCTGCCTTGGTATTATACCTATTTTTATATTTATGTAATGTATAACATATTTTCCTATTTATGTAATGTACGAATGCACATTTTTGTAACTATTTTTCATTTTGTATGTACATTTCATTTGTAAATGGTATACATTTCCTGACCTACTTATTCATACATATAGACCAGCCAAACCATAAATGTATGTATCAAACATTAAATATGTACATAGTAATCTCCAGTGGGCGTATTTCATGTCTAAACTGGTCTTTAGAGAATTGGCGAATACGGTATTACGGATGGCAACTGAGAACGACGAAGGACTTGAACGTGCCAAGCATATACCCCGCGTCCTTCTACTTGCAAAGCTAACATGCTAATTATTCATGTATTATAATCTGCAGATTTATAGTCTTCCATTTCAATGCCTATCGACTCACTGACATCAGAGACGCCGCAATACTGTTATAAAGAAAAAACGTTCAAGGGCAGAATTGTAAGGTATTGAATTTTTCCTCTATATATCCCTTCATCAGCTGCCATCTTTATCACAATCCCTTTTCTGGCCTCAATATGCAAATAATCGAAAACATTTTAGTTCAGAAACTTGATATAATATTATCTGTGATAATATTGCTGAAAATAGCCACTTCGTTGTCGGAATCAACTTGCAGAACTTACCAGATTTTCAATCTGCTTTTTTCCCATCCATTAATAATGAAAACAAAAAAAGGTGTGTTCGTTTACTCTAAATTTTACCAAAAAGAGTTTTCTTACGCAAAAATTGGGTAAACGAGAGATGTTTTCAGAGAGTAATATTCTTGTTCTTCACGCACGAGAAAGCCCGTACTTTTTCTTCGGGTTAGTTTGGGCGTGAAGAACAAGCAATCAGCTGGTTTATAATAAACATTGAAATTAAGAAAGCAAAATTACAGAAGTAAAATAAAAAGTTTCCCAAAAATGCAATGAACAAATAATAGTTAATTTTATTTCATGATTTAGTTAAAAATTATTTTGGGGTTTCTTTAAATAAAATTTATTAGCCAAATTATTGTGCATAACAAAATTGCCCGAACTCGCACAAATTTATTTTATTTATATATGATTCTGATTTTAAAATTGTGCTTTTTCCCGAAAATACTTTATGGTATTCCCATTTCCACATACAGTACTATTTCGCTAATGCTTACTTAGCTCAGCAGTGGACTTTTCCCAATTTTTGACTACAAATTCAAAATTCTTATGTTCAAAATTCAACTAATCAATCGAGGATTGAAGTTGAATACCGCACAAAACACCAAAAATTTATAAACAAAAACATAACAATCCATTAGTTTACTTTTTTTTATAACCCATACATATTTCTACTTTTAGATTTTTCTTCTCATCTATATATATATATCTATATATCTATATATATATATATGCTTTCCTCCTCAGTTGTTGAGTTTGCTTTTAGAAAAAAATACTTTGAGAATATCAGAAAGAATGTAATAATACACTTCACATATTTTTTTTGGGAAAAAGCACAATTTTAAAATTAGAATCATATAAAAAGAGATATTCTATTTTATTTATTTATAACAATAACCAACCGATCATATAGGGCCATATATAGTTGGTGGACTACAAGTGTAACATAAGAATTATCAAATATGTAGGCAACAAATAAGCTAAAAATAATGTTTATGAAAGAATAATAGTTACAATATTATTAGAGCGCTACTATATAAATTGGAAGTTATATTGCGCATTCATTTGACTATATATATTCAGAATCTAGATCAGTTCAATTGCGAGAAATGCTTATCAACGAGTGAACTATGTGTAAGATGGAATGCTCTAAATTTACCCAAAAGCATTGCAGATAACAATTTTGTACAATTTTGAAATAAAATTAGAAAGTAAAATTCTGTACAAAGTTGCACGAACTTTTTCTTTGGGTTAGTTCGGTCTAGAATTGAATTATAGGCTGTTTGTTAATTTATATATGAAACTTAGAAATTAATCAGAAAATTTGCAAAGAAACGACAGAAGTTTTTAATTTAAAAAAGATTTTTTAAATAAATTTCAAAATGTAAGTACATACATTTGTGCATATTTACAACTTTATTTAATAAAAAAAATAGCTTACTTTTTTTTCAATTTATTTTTGTACACATTTTACAGCCGTTGCCAACGATGCAAATGTTTTTGTTATGCACGTGGAACAGACCTATTTTGTGGAAGATTTTATGGTTTTTTGCGTTTGCTTACTTTTGTACAATTTGGTCTCTTATTAAGATAAATTATAGCTTTTTTTTTTTTTTTTTTTTTTTTATCTGGGACCAGCACTCAGGAGATGACTCCTACATATGCGAGGCATTGTGCTGGAGCTATAGGAAAGGGATAGTAGGAGAAACGACAGGAGGTGAAGGTTAATTAATTATTTTGCAGCTCTGCATTCGCACGTTCTTTGTTTTGTTTATACTCGTAGCAGTGCTGAAGCTTCGGTTTAGTAGCCATTTTTATTATTATTATTTTACTTCGCCGGTGCTACACAATACCGACGAAGGAGGGCGTTCTGATGCGATTGTGGATTGCTATCAGCAGAAGCTGGGGTATTGTTCAGTGACCAGTGACTATGCCTTCGCCACTGAAACCTTCCGACAACAACTGACACACCAAGACACACTAATGCACATCAGAAAAATGCGAGCTGTTTATTTTTATTTTAAAATTTTAGTCTGAAACTGGGGTTGAACCCAGGTCTGTTTTTGGTTTTGCAGTCAACGTGCAGACTACCATCCATCGTGCCATCGCCACCCTCACTCTCTTACTTTACTCTCATTTTACCGAACTTTACCAGAAAAGTAAACGAACACACCTAAAGAGGGCAC
Organism: Dexiosoma caninum; assembly: GCA_963924685.1. Classification (NCBI taxonomy): domain Eukaryota; kingdom Metazoa; phylum Arthropoda; class Insecta; order Diptera; family Tachinidae; genus Dexiosoma; species Dexiosoma caninum. The sequence goes on from OZ004727.1 coordinate 84,685,403, forward strand.
TCAAGGCGAATTCATTATTACTGAATTTGCCTTGATGGGCAATACTTTTAAATATTTGTTATGTTGCAGCAGTGCTTGTTTTAAGAAAAAAAAATTGCCTCGTGAAGTCAAGCGATTTAGCAAAAGTACAATTAAATTAAATATTGTAAAATAATTTCAGTTACATTCTTGACAAAAAAAGCACATTAAGTTCGAATTTTGTTTACAAGTACATTCCATACAGGGTTTGACAGCACGCCTAAGATCGGGTGTTGGCTTTAACAATTGTTTCTGTAAAGACGAGATGATGTCGCTGGCTAAAACGCTAATGCACAGCTTTATAATCGCTTCATAATTTAAGGGATTCACTGCATAGCTTAGTATTGCTTTAGTAACTTGATGTAGCAGGAACTTGCGATCAATATCTGTTTTTTTTTGTTGTTTTGTTTAGAAAATCGTTATCAATACAACGAAATATGAGAAGATATTTTTAATATTTACCCAATAGTTCTGGCCTTACGATTATCGGTTTGTTTTCATGATGACATTGTATGGCTGCAAATACTTTACCTCCCACGCCCACAATAAGTTCCCTCTTCATTTTTGTGACGTAGTGTTCAATAAAGACAAGATCGTTGCGTGATAAATTGCTGCAATTGGTTTTTTCAACTAAACTTGTTGTGGAGTCCATAATGATGGAAGTTAAGGAACCCTGGGGATTTAGAATGCACAATTTAATTTTGTTTACAATTAATAAATTCACTGCTCGTATTAGAACGTCTTGGTTTCGGTTTTTTTCCCTTGTACTAGTGGTCAGGAAAGATGTATTTGCAATGCATGTAGCGGAATTAGTTCAAGAGACTGTATAGAAAAGCGGAGAGGTGGTGAAGGGAAATGAAACATTTAAATTTTATATAGTACATACTATATGAAAATGTTTCATTAAAGTAAAGAAATAGTTTTACTACATTTATGAAACACACATGTGGATGATGATGTTCATAAATGTAATGAAACATTTTTCAATGAAGGACATCTTTTGGGTGATTTATATTCTTTAATATTTTTTAATGCCCAATAAACCACTTGTATAACTTTAAATGATAATAAATGAAATGAAAATGACTTTTAATGACAGATTTCATTTTATTAATGTCAAAATTCATTATATGAATGATGAGTTTTTTTTTCAGTGTACGAATAGTTCGGCTGCAACGAATTTCCGCTGCAATGCGTAGAGCGATTCGTGAGAAAATCTACAACAAATGGATGCCTTCTCGAGATCCTTTCTGTATGTAAAAATACTGCGCACGGGGTTCTCTTCGGAGGATGTCGGCTGTGGCTATCGCGCAGTTTCCAAGCATTATTTTGATTTTTTGAAAGTCGGATATGTAGAAAGTTTTCTTTGGGTTGACTGGTTTGTAAGATTCGTTTCTGGGGTCTAACGGACCATATAACTCTCGTTATACGGTGGTTGGTGTGCCCCACTTGTGGAATTCAAAAGAATCCACTTGTGTCCAGTCGTTTGGGGATGGACTTGTAGTGGCTGTAGGTTTAATAAAACAAAAACTCGTCGGGAGATTAGACTTGTGTTTATTTCGACTTTTGGAGTGCACTAATACACATTTGTGAAGTAAACGATTCCGATCTAGAAGGTGTTGCCATTCTACAAAACGAAATATTGATGAAAATACAATTAAGCAGAAGTACCTAGATATAGAACACGGTCCAAAGTTGAACCAGTACCACAAATTAGGCAGAATATGAGGTTCATGGTGCCAGGTCGAGTTGTACGTAAAAATTTTTCCGGCTTTCGGGAACGATTTCCCCGATAATTTTGGAGATAATTGAATTGAAGGAGCGCGATACACCCCACATTGCGACGATGCCCCAGCGAGTCAGTAGAGTCATCGATACGACTCTTAGACCTCTTCTGAACGCGGTTAAGTAACTTCAAAATAGACTTTGAAGCAGCGGCGCATACGTGGGAATTGTATTTCATTGCCGGCCGTATGTACTTTTTTTTTTTTTTTTTTTTTTTTTTTTTTTTTTTTTATCTGGGACCAGCGCTCAGGATATGACTCCTACACATGCGAAGCATTGTGCTGGAACTATAGGAAAGAGATAGTAGGAGAAACGACAGGAGGTGAAGCTTAATTAATTATTTTACAGCTCTGCTATTTGCACGTTCTTTGTTTTTATAGCAGTGGTGAAGCTTCGGTTTTGTAGCCATTTTCATTATTATTTTACTTCGCCGGTGCTACATAATGCCGACGAAGGACGGTGTTCTGATGTGATTGGGGATTTTTATCAGCTGAAGCCGGTATTGCTCAGTGACTATGCCTTCGCCACTGAAACCTTCCGACAACAACTGACACACACTAATGGACATCAGAAAAATGCGATTTTTTTTTTTTTTTTTTTTTTATAATTTTAGTCTGAAACTGGGTTTGAACCCAGGTCTGTTTTTGGTTTAGTAGTCAACGTGGAGACTACCATCCATCGTGCCATCGCCACCCTCATATAATTAGAAAGCAAATCCGATGGCGTCGCACAAAGTCCTGCTGTCTAGTCACATCCCCGCAAGGGGGTTTGGAAATTTGTTTCTAAAGCTACGGATGTTTAGCAAGCCCGCGGTATCTAGCTAAAGGTGTAGCATCACCTTAAACTACCTGTGAGTTTGAAGATGACAGAAGAGGCGACTCTTCGAAATCCTACTAGAGATTGAGGAGGTTATGCTTGCATTTCCGTGTGACTGTAGAAATACAGTTCAATTCTGCTCTAACGCTAAGTAAGGGTTTAAAGACTGATATACTCTTGAGTACTTAGTTGTGCTCCTTGTGAGTACCTCCTGTCCACACTGTAAAGAGTTGGAGTTAGTGTGCTGGTTTGGGAATGGATTCGTAGTGGCTGTGGTTGCCACCAAAATTTACGCTGCGAGATAAGTTTTTGGTCTGTTCTGGATATAAGTGAGGTGGCCCATATGTTCTGATATGACTTTTAGTTCACTAGGTGCTGTTGCCATTCAACAGTAATCACCGGAATGTGTCTCGAACAAACAGTATTACTGGCTTAAGCGTTCTTGACTCAAATACATTCTGATGTGACACAGAGTTTGGACCGCTCGAAACAACTCAGCAAGGTGTAATTTGTGAACCAGGGATAACTATGAATTAGGATTGCAACATACATATGCATTAGTACACGAAAGTGTATTTCCAAGTGCCCATGGGGGCGGTAGTGATCGTCTTAATTTCACTCGATGTTGAGAGCATCGTGGAATGAGACGCTATGCGTAGATGTCCACGCTAATCTTGAACACATCTGTTTAGTCACATCTTCAAATTAATTCCTTGCGAATTTGGCCAATGACAACTTACCACCGGTGTTGGCTTTCTAGTGAAAACTTCTTTGACTTCGATAAGCGGATGAATTTTGTAGCTGGACACGCCAATGGTACTTGGTACATAAGAGAACGATACAGAATTTCGTTTCAAGTGCTGATTCTTCGTTTCTTCGGAACGATCTTGCAGAGCAGCAATAATTTGTGTGGCTCTCTTGAACGAAATTTAATTTGCAGATTAAAAATAAACGAATAATAAAACTGTACTTACGAATGTAACGAATTGCTTAATGTCATCTAAAAATTTATCCACCCGATCATACAAATTTACGTAGGCCATTTTGTCTTTCGCCAAGTTTTTGTGGAAATTTTTCAAAATCACTTGCATTATGTACTGCGCAGCTTTGTAAATGTGATCGTCCCGCTCAAATGGCACACTGACTTTATCCTCTAAATAGGCAACAGTATTTAAAGCTTCACAAACTTCGCTATCGAGAAGCTTTTCAAATCTACTTTTAAACTCGGCAATGGAGAATGTTTGGTTTTGAGGTGACTGCACTTTTGGTTTGTTTTGCTGCGTGTTCCAGTTAAAGTTTTTCCGATTGTCCAAAGAGCTCTTTTGAATATGGCTTTGTATTCGTAGCCATTTTCTTTGATACTTGTGTTTATGGGTTTCTATAGAGATTTGCTTGGCCGCATTAACTTGCGTTAGCAGCCTGTTTGTATTTGTCTGATTTGCGATTCTCGCTGCTAAACGTTTGTGCCAGGATTCTAATTGATTTTCGTGATAATGTTTTAGTCGAGTTTCGTAAAGTTTTCGCAGATTTTTATTCAAGCGATCTGTCTTGAATTGGAAACGTTTTTTTAAGCAAATCAAGTGCTTGCGCTGATGATCCAAGCGTGCATTGGAATTTCTTTCAAATTTTAATTGTTTCATGGCCTTTTTATTTTGTAGACGAGTCTCGTTAAGTGTGCGAATCTTTTGTAAGTGTGCAAATTTTTCCAATGTCTTCTTATACATACTTTGGAATCGTTCAGCCCGTTGTTGGTCTAAATAAAGTTTGCGTTGAATTATTTTCGCATGGGAATAATCGCCGGCTGAGAGATTCTGCTGATCATGTTTTGTAATGTTCTCAGCATGCGATATTAATAGTCGGTCATGTTGCTCATTCTCCTAATAATTCGAAATTAGAATGTGAATATAAATAAAGAGAAATATTTTAATTTAGTATATACCAAGCGATTCATTTCCTTTAATATATAATGTAATTGGGATTTATGCAGCTGCTGGCGGTACTCGTTAAAATCCTTCAAGTTACATATAACATCGTTGTCGGCAGTGATTTCTCCATTTGCACGCAATCTTTTTAAGTTTCTCTCATTTGTGTAAAAGTTTTTCAAATTTGTATCGTGCAAAGGGTTGTATTCGGGAAGACTTTCATTGCCAAATGTATCAAATTCTTGCTTCGTGCGTCTTAACTGGTCAAAACAAAAGTTGGAATTATTAACTGAATGTTAGTCAAACAGTTCAAAATGAATCAATAAGTACGCTTACCGACTGTCCGATTTTATTTTTCGAAAATATAACATGATTTCCAGGACACTTTAACATGGGCAATTTTAGGTTCAATGGTATTTGTTCCCATCCTGGTAGACTGTTAAAGGGCAAACCTGAAGGAAATTTTTTAGTTGGTAGCGAAATGGCATGACTTCGTCTTCGCGGTAACGATAATAATTCGGTCATGCTTTATTTATACTTCTTTTAACAATTTTCAATTAAATTACAAGGACTTTTGACGAAAAAAAAAAGTATATGACAAAACTTTTTTGATTTAACGAGTTTGTGTTTTTGAAAAAATTTCTTTAAAAACATGAAGTTTCCGTAATTTTGCTTCGTTGAATATTTTTTTTTGGGGGTGTTTTTTCGGTGTGGTTGTGGATTGGATTTTGAAAACATATTAAAAAACTTGCTTGAAATTAAATTTTATTCTTAAAAAGTTGTCAAGTATTAATGCGTTGTGGTCCAGTAGTTGCAGTTCTGAATAGAAAATAATAGAAAAATTTAAAAAATGGCAATGCGTCTTATTTTTTGTTGATGTTTTTTTTTACATTTTTTCTTCTCGTTTTTGAAAACTTTAAAAAATATATAAAATTCGCTATTAAAATTGATTTTTGTAAATTTTTTTAAAACAGAACTTAAGAAACCACAGGATTCTTTACCATTTGAATTATTTTTTCAACGTGGCGATGGCACGATGGATGCTAGTCTGCACGTTGACTACAAATCCAAAAACAGACCTGTGTTCAACTCCAGTTTTAGACTAAAATTTTAAAATAAAAATAAACATCTCGCATTTTTCTGATGTGCATTAGTGTGTCTTAGTGTGTCAGTTGCTGTCGAAAGGTTTCAGTGGCGAAGGCATAGTCACTGGTCACTGAACAATACCCCAGCTTCTGCTGATAGCAATCCACAATCGCATCAGAACGCCCTTCTTCGTCGCTATTGTGTAGCACCGACGAAGTAAAATAATAATAAAAATGGCTACTGAACCGAAGCTTCAGCACTGCTACGAGTATAAACAAAGAACGTGCAAATAGCAGAGCTGTAAAATAATCAATTAAGCTTCACCTCCTGTCGTTTCTCCTGCTGTCCCTCTCCTATAGTTCCAGCACAGTGCTTCGCATGTGTAGGAGTCAACTCCTGAGTGCTGGTCCCAGATAAACAAAAAAAAAAAGTGCTATCAAAGTAACAATTCCACCTTGAATTTTCCAACGAATTTAAAACGAAAATTTTTTGCGTTTTACGTTTTATGGAGAAGGAATAATGTTTTCATTTTCATTTTCACTTTCGTATAAATTTGATATCTGTGAAACAGCCGAGTATATATAATTCGTAATTCATTCTGACTCGTCTTGCATAAATTCACAAGAGAACACTGTAGCGTGCACAATATGCCAATACAGCCGACACACAAATAACGCAACAAATAGTTATAAATGCCGACACATTTACATTAAACCAGGAAGTGTCAAATAACCCAAATTTCTCAAGTGCAATATTTGGTAATGTCTGCATATGCAGTGCATATGAGTTCACATTTTGTTTATGTTGTTGTTGTTAGCGGCATGGGGCAAGCGGCACGTTTCTTAACACACTTGGAAATATGTACCAAAATAACAAACCCTAATGTTACAATTATAATTCCCAGGCTTCGTATTTGCAATTAATTTATATTTAATAATTTTGAACCACTCAATCATGAATTTGGAAATCACTCAAAATTCATGATTGGCTGGTAGATTTATTTAAGAAAACTTAGGAATAAGAATTTGAGTGCGTCATGAAATGTCATTCAAATTGTAAATCTAGAATGTTCTCATAGTTAGTATTGAAGTAGAATTAATTTTAAAATAATAAGAATTAATAAATCAGACTTAGCGAGCTTCACTAGGAGCTCTAAGTCAAGAAATAATAAATAAGTGAGCTTCTTACACGGAGCTCCCAAAACCAAATATAATTGAATTATTATTAATTTTACTACAATACATTTAGCTTTTCTTTTTTTTGTTTTTCTTGGACACATGCGGAGCATTTTGCTGGAACTAGAAGAAAGGGAAAGGAGGGCCCTTTTTCGTCGGTATTGTGTAGCATCGGCGAAGTAAAATAATTACTAAAAATTTTTACTAAAAACGAAGCTTTAAAATTTAATACGTCTCCTTGACATCAGAGAAGCTACAAAATGTGATAAAACGGCCACAAAAGTGTATCAACACTGGCGGCAGCAACTTGGTTGGTATCATATTTTCCAATTAACAGAAAAAAGTGCACAGGTCCAAATAAAGATGTCCACAACTCAAAATAATAGTTTTGATTTAGTAAAAAAGTTATTCGAAAACAAAATTGGAAGATCAACCTTGTACAGGGTGTCTGCTAGCAGATTTATATTTTCAAACTTAAATAAAAAACGTAATAATTGACACAAAGTTTTATTAAGAGCATTGCGGGATAGAATGGAATTGCCTATTTTATTTTTTAAAGAGTATGTCATCCAGATTCTTCAGATCCTTTTATAAAATTTCATGAATAATCGCTTTTGGAAGTCCCAGTGAGGCTGCTCTTTTCCCTATTGAAAGTCGCGGATTTTCCCGTAAACTGCTTTCAACCAGTTCAAAGTTTTCTGGATCGATTGGGCCCTGGCCGTGGAGCATTCATAGCCGGAATCTCTGCACCCACGAACGAATTAAATTTACACTCGGTCCATCACTTATTCGCCGAATACCGAAATTTGAACAAAATTGTCGACCAGCAATTACGTAAGAATCATTATTCTTAAAAAATGTATTCACAGCGAACGCGCAATGCTTACGCGACCACTGCGACATCGTGACTGACAAATCCGCACAATCGATAATTCCAAGGGCGCCACCCTTCCTCCGCACCGTTTATTACTTTTTGAAATTATAAGTATTTAAAAATATAAATTTCCCACCAGACACCCACCAGACATTTTGGTTATAATACGTCGTGCACCGTTGGTCAATAAAATATACTATAATCGTGTATTCGATTGAAATTGATCAACTTGTATTATATAAAATATCGTAATTCATTCTGACTTGCGTTGAATAAATATAAATAGAGAATAAGTTTAATAATAACAATGGTAGTGATAACAATAATAAATAATAAAACTAAACATGTTAATCCAAAGTTTGTTACCATGTTGTGACAAAAGTCAATTAAAATATGGAAATTGAACTCGTTCCACTGTACGATTATCGAGGGTTAAAATTAAGAATTTGCTAGTTACTGCGTTATTATCAAGGAATAATTGTCAATTTAAACAAATATTAGGGCAACAACAATGTACAATAAGAAAAAATAGACAACTGGTAGACAGAAGAACAGACGGACATCAAAAACAGCCAAGACACGTGTTTACTTAACAATAACAACTTCTAAAACACACAAAAGCATGTCTATTCATGCTGGGGAAAACAAATCTATTTCCATAACGTAGGAAACTTAAACGCAACGGTGATTAAGTTTTGGCAGCCATTAAATATACAGTGAACTCGCAGAAACGTGAACTAATTTTTACCGAGGGTGTTGATGTTTTCGATTTTGTTCACGTTTTAGAATGTATTTTTTCTATAACATATTTTAATCTCGTTTATCTTTTATTTAATTTAAAATAAAGTTTGTACATTAGGGGGGGGGGCGATTAGTATGGAAGGAAAAAAATCTTAATGGGCGCTTCGCGTTTCTGATTCTTGGGATTGTACTAAGCAAAAAAGTCCACAACTGAAAATGGTAATTTATCAATATTTTCACGAAAAATTTGCACTTTCACAAGGCCAAAACTGCCTGAAGGAGCGTTCCAATGCTTTTGCGATGTACTAGAGAGTTCTTAACTATTGTCTTGGCTACAATTTTTGTCTTAGTATTGGATCGAAAATCTCAATGGTTTGGCTGTTATAGGCCAAAATATCCAAAAAAACGTGACAAAAGTCTGATCAAGTCAAAATGCGCCAGCTCGATTTTCACCGTAGACGTATGGTCTAGTGGACTTTTTTGCTTAGTACAATCCCAAGAATCAGAAACGCGAAGCGCCCATTAAGATTTTCAAATCGCCCCACCCTAATGTACATACGTTATTTTTCAGCTATGAAACATGTTTTGATTCTACTTTTTGTAAGTTCCTGCCATATTTTAATATACTACATACTTAGCTACTATGGTTTGCAAAAGGGTTTCTAATAGAGTTGGGTTCATGAGCCCTTTGAAGTGAGCGCTCTTTTCAGTTCAGCTCTTTTTGGTGAGCTGGTTCGTTTAGTTCGTTCAGTAGCTCAGTAGTATCAGTTGACTTTTAGCTCATTTAATTTTGATGCTCAGTTGAATTTGTCTCTCAGTTGGTTTTTTTGTTTTGGAACTGATTTTTTAACTCATTTGATTCAATCAAATGCAGCACCAAGGCAGCTTTAATCGGCATAGTAGAAAGAGAAAATATGTTTTTGGTGCTGAAATTTGTTATTTTAGGGAAATTTGTGAAATGATTTACATTGGCTAATATAAATATATAAAAAATTTCAATAAAATTTAGATTATTATTATTCAAGTATCGAAACTTAAATCAAATAAATACAAACTCCAAGACAGAAATTTATTTAAGAAAAAATAGTGTTTGCACTAAATCGCCAATGATGTGAAATATTCGCATCTGGCATCATACAAATTTTCTTTAAAAAAATTTTTCGGTTCTGGCAGCACTGATGAACCAATCAAATGAACGAACAAAAAAAAAACATGGCAAGCGCTCTTCACTAAACTAGAATCATCAGAAAAAGAGAGCGCTCACTTCGCTCAATTTACTGAATCGTTCAATTGAGCTAGCTCAGAGGTTAACGACACAACTCTAGTTTCTAAGATACTTATTTCTAAATTGTGTTATTGAATTCATCAAAAATAGAGGTTAGCTGAATTTAAACTACGATAATTATAAATTTGTTTAATTAGTTTTTATTGAAAAGGAGCAACAACCAAGAAAAAAATCATTCCTTGATACAAACGCAAATATTTAATTTTTTAAGACAAAAAAATAGGTGTGTTAAAATTATTTCATTCAAAGGTTTTATATCACATATTAAAAATGATTTTAATGGATGAATATTCATTGGACGAGCTAAACAAAAAAGTGGGCGATCTCTTGTTGACGTTGTTTTTTTGGCATGAGCATTTGTAATGCAGCCTTTTCTGTGAGGTTTCCTAATACTCTGTTTCTTATTGAACAAATCGTCGATTTTGCGACATTATACTTTTTCGACCAACCAGTTACAGATGAAACTTTCCGTAAAAGCTCTAAAATATCAGACTTTTCTTGAAGATTTAACACTTTTGGGGTCTTAGTAGACATATTTTCTAAAAATTTTTATTTTTAGAGATCACTTGTTTACATTATTTATATATTTATGTATATAGTCAGCACAGAGAGATGTGCTTTCAGTAGAACTGCCGCATTAATACTACAGCTACTTATCATGCAACAAAAGTTGTTTACAACAAACAAACTACGAAATTCTATTGCGGGGAATCCCAAAATTTTTAAATATGTTTACAAAATTGAATTTTAACGTTCGATATAAAGTTCACGTTTTAGAGCCTTCAGCCTTTGTTCGCGTTTTAGAGTGTTCAATGTAAGAAAAAAAACATGTTCATGTTCTTGGGTAGTTCATGTTTCTGGATGTTCACGTTTCTCCGAGTTCACTGTATGTAGTTTACCATTTGAGTCACGCCATTTTATAATAAAATAAAAACATTGCGATAAAAGTAAATGAAAGCTCGTCAATTGACATGGGAATCCTTTAATATTAAAATCAAACATTTGTCTGTTTGATATGAACTGAATTTGCTCGAAAAGTTGCAGGGCGTTAAAGCTTTTCCGACTGCCTGTGTATCTAAAAGAGATACAACATATGTACGTACTTTTGTAATAAATTCCTACAAATATAATTGCTTTTAATAACACACAAAGCGAATTGAACTCTTGTTACTAATGGAAGTGCAATTAATTTTAGTTGAAGTTTAATGGGGGCTCCTTTGTCACGAAAAATTGACTTGGTGTAACACAAAGGAGTTAAATAGCTTTTCTGTGAACTAACTTCAGGAGACAGCTAGACACTGCTGAATATTAAAATTTCATTAAACTAACAAAAAAAAAAAAAAATAAGGATTAAATAGCTGGCGTAGAAATGGGCGTAGGGAGGGCGTGTCATTTTTCAAAAAATGCTCTTATCAATGAGCTTAAATAGCGAAATCAAGTCATATGAAATGTTTATTCTACATGTGTATATCCACTGAAAATTGTGATGTTAACCGTACGGTAATTAATACATTAAGAGTGGGCAAATTTGAGGTTAGAAAGTAAATTGGCTTAAACATACACTTTTTTTTTGACAAATACCGTTTTATTGATACTATTGTAAAGTATAAATAGGGGAATTAATAATGGAATATGATGTCGGACAAATGTCAACCTCTAGCACGTCGGCAGACGTCCGCTCTTTACATAAAAATTTTGAGCCACATTTTACAACAAAGCTTCGCTTATCTCATAAATGCAGCGACGAATTTCATCTTTCCGAACGTCAGATGTTTGTGGTTTGTTCACGTAAATACGGTCTTTCAAATGGCCCCCGGCCAATTGTCATCGCCAAATTGAGAAATTACGCGACCGGTATATATCTCGGGCAATAACTGAATCGTTTGGCCGGCTGTGTGGCTTGTGGCGGCGTCTTGCTGAAACCAAAGGTCAGTGCTGTCAACATTCGGAATTTTGTGGCCACAAAAAATCGGTTATCATGGCTTGGTAGCACAGAGAATTCACGGTGACGTTTGTTGCGTTTCTTGCTGATTTTCAAAAAAATACGGGCCTGACCACAAACCTCACCATACGGTCACTTTCTTTGGTTGTAATGTTTTTTTCGAGGACTGTTTGAGGATTTTGTGACCGCCTGATTGAAAATGGTCCTCATCACTGAATGTGATTTTGTTGAAAAATACATACGTTGTTTTCGTTCAGTTTTTCAAACAGCCAATTCATTGAACGTTATAAGCGTGAAGATGAAGATCTTTATGGAAAATGTTGGGCAAAGTGCCTGTGGTGATGCCCAATTATTGCGAACGTCGACAAGTTGATGTTCCAGGCTCATTCTCAACACTTTGCTGTACAGCGGTATGTTTGCATTACTACGACCAATACCAGCGTATTGCTTTGGTCTATTGTCAGCCTCGAATTTAACGAATTTGTTCAACTGTGTAGCGTTCCATGTTCAATTTCCCAACTTTTTATTTAATTGATATCAAAGAATGACAGCTCAATTCTTGACATTTCATCATTTGACAGCCAATTTACAATTTACTTCCTAACCTCAAATTTACCTACCCTAACCTACTTGTTTCCTTAATTGTTAGTTGTTTTTTTTTTAATAAATATATTGAATTACAAATAGATATAATTCTGTTTTATTAAAAAAGATATTATGTACGTATATTGTACAAGACTTTGCGTACGGCAATTTTACCTAAAAGTGGTAATTTTTTTATGACTGTACGAAAATTGAACTAAAAAAAAATTAACATCACTGATTGAAATGTTTTTTTTTTATTAGATGTATTTTTAAACACAGTCTGCTAAGCTCTTAATAAAAGCTTGTCTACCCAACAACCAAAGTCTCTAGGCGGGAATCGAACCCGCAACCTCCATATTGATAGACTAATGCCCACGCAACAGGCTACCGAGGCGCCCTAAACGAAATGAAATCTTAGGGAAACAGTTGTTAACTCAAACACTTGGCAATCATACGAGTACAATAGAACAGATTCGAGTCTCACCACTATTTTTACTCTTGTTTCGTTTTAAACTTTAGAATTTCTAAAATAGATATTACATAATCTACATATTTTCAAAGTTATATGTACTTGTATATGTGTGTATGTATTTACATTCATAAGTAAATGTGTACGTATGTACGTATGTATGTTTGGTTATGGGTCTGTATATAGACAGAGGAGTGTTTGCTGGCTCATATTGTTGAATGCTTTTTAGTCTACCGGCATTTGAGACACCATTAAACCGTTAAATTAAGGAATAATACCCTGCCCAACACACCACCACCACCACCGCCACCACAATTACAAATTACACCATATTTTGCACACACAAATTAACAATGACAACAAATTAATGTTCTTTCTATTGAGAAGTTCTATAGAAAAGAAAACAAAATTAACAAAAAATACCAGATGAAGAAGGTAAAGCATTGGAAATTAAAAAAAGTTTTTAACAACAGGTATATATGTATATGTATGTATGTACATATGTATATGTGTATGTATATATAATCGGAAGAAAAATAAATAAAAGGGCACACTTGAAAAGAAGAAAGCATTCATTCAGCTACGACCATTAACAAAGAGTAAGTAACAATTAAAAAGGAACCGTCGAGTATGCTCTTGTGGAGCGACGGGATACCATGGAATTGAACTAAAGGAAACACGACAATGGTAAATGGTACCTTCCTTTTGCGTACTAATGTGGTACGATTTTGTGTGAAAAGTTCCAATTAATTTTTTGCTATAAATTTCGATTTTTTCTTTAAAAAATTGTGATTTTGATTAGTTATTCTGAAAGTATAATTTTTTTTTATATGTATATGATTCTAATTGCGAATATATGTGAAATTTATAATTACATACTTTATGATATTCGCATAAAGTATTTCTTCACAAAAGCAAACTCAATAACTGAGGAGGAAAGCACATATCCATATAGTACTATTTCGCTAATGCTTACTTAGCTCATCAGTGGATTTTTCCTAATTTTTGCATACAAACCCAAGATCTATATGTTTAAAATTCAACTAACCAATCGAGAATTAATGTTGAATATAAACACAAAAAAAAAACCAAAAAAAAAAATTAGTTTCACTTCTATTTTTATTTTGACCTTTATGAAAAGTTTTTTAATAATTATTTATTTTTCAATATTTCGCTACCAAATAGGTAGCATCGTCAGGAAATAATAATTTGTATTTTTTATAATGCTATATTTTGTTGTATCATTTACAATATTAACCATTCTGGAATTATAATCTGTCTTATTCAGAGCTACAGTAACATTTCCCTTGTCCGCATTTACTATATTGGGGGCTATTCTGCGTTTCGACTCGGATCGTAAATTTCTCCGTCTGGCAGCTTTGGTATTCTGCATTTCGATTCCGCTCAGTTTCTTTCGATTGTATGTATTATGCATTAAGAACGGAGCTCCGTTTTTCTCAGTTGTTTTTTTGTTAACGGAGGGGTTTTCTTTATTTGTGTTTTTTAGTTAAAAAGTTTAAAATTGAAAAAATGTTTGTAGAAAATGAGATAAAATGTTCAGAAACGATTAGAAAACACTTAAAATTATTTTTAATTAATTTATTTAATTAAATTAATTTTTTTGTTTTTCTAATTTTTGTACCCGAATCTGAGGTTTTTTTTATGTATTACAGGTCAAAAACAACAACACCAGAGCAGTATGAAAAATTGGCAAATTTAATGGCATCCAAAGCAGACATTGCATCTGGATACCATCAACGTTCAAAGGAAGAAGTAGTAGTGTTCTGGGAGGAAGTGGCAGGAATCCTCAATGCACTAGGTCCTCCAACAAAAAATGCCAGTGCATGGAAAAAAGTAGGTATGGTTTGCGTATAATTATTGCAGAAATTAATATAAATTTATAGGTGTGGATTGACTGGAAGTGCTACATAAAGAAGAAGATGTCAGCAAACAAAAGGGAAATGATGGTCACCGGAGGAGGCCCTTGCCGCTTGCAGCGTATTAGCCCCTTGGAAGAAAAAGTAGTACAGCTGACGGGGCTAGTAACCAGTACATCTGGTATATGCGGTGCAAGAGATTTTGGTGTTGCCTGTGAGGTTCAGGAACTGGAAAACTCAGAAATGGATATATCGGCACGTTCTGAAGACATTCCCACCACTTCAAAAAAGAGACAGGGCCCAAAAGAAACAACCTTGGGCTTGTTAATGGAACAGTTAAAGTCTCAAAAAGAATTCTACCAAGAGACCAAAGACTTCAACAACACAATGGCTAAGAAATATGATGAAATTTCAACGCACCTAAGACGTATGAATCGCTCGTTGGAAAAAATGGCAGAAATCACAGGAAAACAATTAGAAGAAGAGCAACGTCACAATAGAGTTAAGGAGGAATTATTAAAAAAGAAAGTGGAAATTAAACTTAGAATGCTTCACCTTGAACATCCCGATCAATCAGACTAAGTACAATATGTGATAAATTTACCAAATATGCGATAAGTAAGTAGTACAAAACGTTTAAAACAATGAATTTTTAACTATTTTGTAATTTCTATTATTAAATGAAGTGTCCTTATTTTTTATTTTTATTAAATAAAAGTTTTTTATTGAATTGAATTAAAATTAATATTTCATTTGTTTTTATTTGAACTTCAAAAATTAAAAAAAAAAAATACAATAATATACATATATACAAATATATATTTATATACTATGTATAATGCAGAGTAATTTTTTATTAAATAATTATAATAAATAAATGGAAAACATAAAAAAAGAGAGTATAATATTTCTTTTGTTAACTCTAAAAACACGAGATTATATTTTGGCGAATATCACGTGCTATTGAAGCGTAGTCAGAGTCAAAATTTTCCTCTTCGCCCTCTCCCTCACTACCCTCAACTTCACATTCATTACTTTCCACATCTTCTACACGGTAATGTATACAAATGTTGTGAAGGGCACAAACAACATTAATTATTTGACTGGTTTTTTGCGGGGAGTAATGAAGTTCCCTAGCACCCAATAAACAGCGAAATCGGTTTTTTAAGACCCCAATAGTTCGTTCAACTATATTTCTTGTCTTAGAGTGGCGAATGTTGTAGTTGCTTTCCCTGCTACCTTCGCTTGGAGTTCGATACGGAGTCATTAGCCAAGGTTCTAAGGGGTATCCTGCATCACCTGTTAAAAATACCATTAAGATTTTAATATATACTTCCAAACAATAACATAAAAACTTACCTAATATCCAAGTATTTCGCTCTCCGTTCCTATAATTTCGTTCTAATTTAGCCCTCGCTTTACTTAAGGCCCATACATGTGAATCGTGGTTGCTGCCAGGGTATCTTGCATCAATACACCTTATGCGCATTTTGTTATCACATATCTACTTATAATCATTACTTTAATTAAGCAACATTTTTATCTTAAAACAAACATACCACCATTGCATTAATGCTAAAAAATCCCTTCCTGTTATAATAAAGGAAGTCCTCTTTAGATGGCTTTATAATTTTAATATGTGTGCCATCGACACACATAATGACACCTGGAAATCTAGCCTTTGAGTAGAAATCTCGCTTTGCCTCAATCTTTTCCTCCTCACTAAGGTCAAATTTTATCCATTGAGGGCAAAGCTTGGCCTGCATTACCTCAAGAAAATTTGATAATGACTTCGACACCGTAGGTTGCGCCATCCCAACATTAAAATCTGCTCCAACTCCGTTTTGATAGCTACCTTCTGCAAAGAATCTTAAAGCTGCCACAACTCGGTTAAGCGGTGAAGAAGAAGTCGAAGAATTTGGCTGCACCTCACGAGCAAAAATGTCTAAAACATATTTGAACGCGTCTTTGTTTAAACGAAAGTTCTTTTTAAATCTGTAAAAGTAAATTATTTTTCAACATTTACATATTTCTTTCACAATAAAAATTACAATTGACATACTTACAATTGATCGCTCATTTCAAATGGATTGCACCTGTCTCTAATTCTGAACTTTTCAACCCTTGCCTCTTTATTTCTCATGTCGTTCTCCTCTGTCACCAACAATAATGCAGCTGTTATGGACTCCATTCCTCCTTGAAATTCAAAAAAATTAATTGCAAACATCCTGAATTAATCCTCTATAATTTTTATTAAAGTTTTGTTTTGGTCTTTAGATATTTCATCACAACACTATTAATTTCTTTTAATTATGTACCTTTATCTTCACAAGATTCTTTGCACCGTAATATGTTTATGAACAACTAATTTTAGTTTGTTTTATATTTTTTTATTTTATTTAACAATTTTTTTATTAAACTTTATCAAGAACTTACTTTTACATTAAATTTGACATTTGTTTATGAAAATGATAACAAACTTGCTTATTTTGCTATTTCATTTCCACATTCCACAGTGATGCTATCAATTTTGTAAACATTGTTGTCTTCTTCTTTTTCTTTCGATTCCGTTTTTCTGCAGAATACCAATTTTCGATCACAACGGAACTGAATGCGGAGACTTAATCGAAACGCAGAATAGCCCCCATTATAATAATATTTCTATTAATTTAATTTATTACCTTCTTTAACTTTTTCTAACATTAATTTATCTCATTTAATACTTTTTTTAACCTTTTTTATTATTTTAACAATCTATTATTTTAAGCTTTAAGGTTTTTTCTCTTTTTATTTATTATTTTTATATTTACTTTCGATATTTCGTTAACCTTCGGTTAATATCTTCAGGAAAAAAAAAACTGTCTGAAGATGTTAACCGAAGGTTAACGAAATAGAAGTAAAATAATCAGACATTGTGAAAATGGGCGTATGTGTGACTATTTTTTATATAATAACGCACACAATGACAAATATTGAAGCTGAACATTGATCGTGTATCATGCGCTTAAGGCATCTAATGTTAAAAAAATTCTGTGTGGTACAATTTGGTACTTTGCAGTGCAACAAAAGGTACATTCAATTCGAAACAGTAACGTTGTTGTATTATTTGGCAATTTTCAAGTCTCTGACAATAAAACACTCTCCAACGGAGAGATTTCCAAGAACAGAAATACAAACGCAAAACAAAAGCTTAGTGAAAAGCTTTTCGATTGGATGAGGAAATATACATATTCACTATAGAGATTTGTAAAAATTTGTTCAGTTGGTAAACGAACATCACGGAGAGAAGACTTGGTAAAACGTTAGGAAAACTTATTACGAACCAACGAATTGAAAAGAAAAACAAACGTTGTTGTTATTTGAACAAAATGTTTATACAAGTGAATTCACAAGTGTGAGTGACTGTTGTTGTTGTTGGTGTGTAAATGCTTTAACGTTCGCTGAGTGTTCGGTGCTGCAAAATTGTACAACATTGAAGGAACACATAACTGTGTGTGTGTGTGTGTGTGTGCGTGTCTCTAAATGTCACACAAAACACCACCACCAAAGATTACTATTTCAAAAAGTTTAAACAAATCGCTCATACTCCTTTGAAAAATATATTATTCTAGCAGCCATCCATTCAACTAACAATTGTAACTAGCAGATTGTCAACATCTTCAAATAGTGAATATACGTACACACATACATACATATGTACATAGGAATGTGTGTATGTTTGTACGTACATATGCACGTACATACATATATCAGTTTCCTAAAAAGAGGTTCGGCTTTCCGATATACGTACTTATGCATGTATGTGCACGACATTTAATCGCTGTTTTTGACGTGTGCAAAGTGTGAAGGAGCAAAATTTAACTTTTTCCCGCACTGGAACAAAAAAAAACCAACACACATCCGTCCATCTGTACAAAGGAGCGTATGTGAAAATGTGGGTGCAATTGTATGTGAATGTGATTATTTCCCGTGTTGTTATCAACTACCACACAAATAGAAAGTCGCATAAAAAGCACACAGCAAAAAATAATACAACGCAGCGCATATATAACGGAAAAGAAAAGTTGCAAAACAAACAAAAAAAAATATTGCATAAATCAAAAATGGCCAAAATTATCCCCCATTATAAAAGTGACAAACAAATAAAGTTAATTGTGAAAAATACTATTCATTTCGTATTAGACGAAAAAAGTAACGTATCGAAAGGTTAAGGCCAACATATACTACATATAAAAATATTGTGTGTGACCATATAAAAAATACTTTAATGAAAAATTACCGTTTCTTATTAAAAATCAATATTAAAATCAAAATTTATTAACAAAAGTTTTCGGGGGGGAAAAAAAAACCTACTTCAAAAGAATACTTTAAATTGTTGAATACAAATTTTAATTGAAAAACTTGAAAAAAAAAAAACTACAGCCGATTTCAGGGAACCTCCTTCGTTTTCAAAGTCGGTTAAAAAACAAATACGCGTGTTTCATATATGTTCATGCATTCATACATACATACATACATACCCGCATGCATTACGACTACAATAACGAGAGAAAAATTTAAAGAAAAAAAAAAAAGAAGTAAAACCATAAACCTCGGAAAATGAACAATTGAAGTGCACTCTTCATAATTATTAAAGGACCAGCTGAAGTTGCTTGAAAAACATTGAAGCTAAAAGCAACTTGTGTTTCATTTTGCTGTCACTTGATTTTCAAATAAAAATTTACTTAACAAAGAAATTCATACATACATACATACATACATACAAGTGAATTAATATTGCCAAGTTTAAATTGCACATGCTGTTCGAGTTTTTACAGGGAAATTTATTTTACCTTGAAATATTTGTTTCATTAAAATATGTATTGACATCGTAACGATCTTAATAGCCAACATTTATTTGGTGATAATCATAACAAGAATTTGCTGTGACACAATAGGTGTGTTCACTAATCAAAAGTATATGCTAAAGCCATTGTGACACTACATTTTTTTTTTGCATTGCTCAAATTCTGTAGCACAAATATATTGTAATGGGAAAATTAATCAGGTGCAAAGATGCAGGAGATGGTCAAAGTAGTCTGCACGTTGACTACTAAACGAAAAATTTTTCCTGTGTTCAACCCCAGTTTCAGATCAAATCATAAAAACATCTCGCATTTGAGTGTCGTTGTGTCAGTTGTTGTCGGAAAGGTTCGAGTGGCGAAGGCATAGTCGCTGGTCACTGAACTGTAGCGGCTTCAGCTGTAACCAATCCACAGGCACATCAGAACGCCCTACTTCGTCAATATTGTGTAGCATCGGCGAAGTAAAATAACTACAAAAAATGAAGCTTCAAAATTTACTACGTCTCCTTGACATCAGAGACGTTACAACACTGCTATAAAAACAAATAACGTGCCAAAAAGCAGTGTTGTACGATAGTGAAGCTTCACCTACTGTCATTTCTTTCCCTATGCCTTTCATGTAGTTCCAGCACAATACATCGTATATGTAGGGGTTATTGCCTCAGTGCTGGTACTAAATAGTCGACGCAACTTTGCTTGATAATTAACACGCAACTGCGAAAGTTGTGTAAGAATTAAGCTCTATCTTGCTACCGCTTGTCGTTTCTCTGCCTGTCTATTCTCTACACTATTCCGCATGCAAAGTATGCAATTGCATACGTGGAGGATATCCCTTGAGCACTGATCGAAGAAAAAAAAAACGTATCTCCTGATCATTGATTTACTCGCTTAAGTATTTTTTTTTTATCTGGGACCAGCACTCAGGACATGACTCCTACACATGCGAAGCATTGGGCTGGGAACTATAGGAAAGGGATAGTAGAAGAAACGACAGGAGGTGAAGCTTAATTAATTATTTTACAGCTCTACTTTTGCACGTTCATTGTTCGTAGCTTCGGTTTAGTAGCATTTTTTTTATTATTATTTTAATCCGCCGGTGCTACACAACACCGACGAAGGAGGGCGTTCTGATGCGATTGTGGATTGCTATCAGCTGCAGACGGTATTGTTCAGTGACCAGTGACTATGCCTTCGCCACTGAAACCTGCCGACAACAACTGACACACACAAAGACACACTAATGCACATCAGAAAAATGCGAGATGTTTATTTTTATTTAACAAATTGAGGCTGAAACTGGGGTTGAACCCAGGTCTGTTTTTGGTTTAGTAGTCAACGTGCAGACTACTGTTGTGTCCGATGTAAGTAAGACACGGGCTATTGCAGTTTAATTACTAAATCATTAAAACGTTTATTATCAGAGAATAATGCTAACGGTATACGTTAAGTATATAACAAAGATAATATAAAGTATTGAAAATAATTATACCGGGTGGAGCGTAACATTTGCTTCAACTACCATCCATCGTGCCATCGCCACCCTTTCAAAAACCTGCCGCCTAACTTGTAGAGCTTATCGTTTAAATGATTTTCCCGGTTTTCGCCGGTGGAAACTACTGTAATCGTGACACCAACTTGCATTCATATCTAAAATTTCATTGAAATCAGTATATGAGAATTTCTGGTGAAGCAGAAGTGAATAATTTATTTAGAGTGATGTCGTTGCACTTTTCACTTTATTTATTCAAAGTATTTGTACTCCTTTAAAGCGGAACAAGAAAGTGCAAATATTTTAAATTTGGGCAATAAATGCAATGCCATGAGGCATTCCTGTAAGAAGTTGCTTCAAGGGCTCTGGCTCTGAGTTGCGTAGTGGAAATATGTCATTCCATTTAAGCGTTTTTATAAATTTTATTTCAATGTTCTGTTCAAATTTTAGTTCTCTAAACTTAACGTGTCCTTGTGCTTAATAAATCTAGTGAAAGTAAAATGTCTAATTAATGGAAATAATAAATATTACTAATTAATTGTTTTATGAAAGTAGGCATGACAATCTGATGACCTCCTTTTTTATAGGACTTTCATTTCAGCTGAAACTTTCTATAGAATAATAAATGTCAATACAACATCCATATGTGGGTGTGTGTGAAACAGACTGCAAAAAAAATTTGAGCTTTAAAAGAATTGTAGCTAAAAGTTTATATACGAGTAAATTATTCTATTTGATGTCGCCAAGATAAAAGTTTGGAATTCGGTATTAGGACTGGGTGTTCTACCGACGACTGGCCTTTAAGTTTTTGTTTGTTTATATTTTTTAAGAATATTTGACGTCATTGCGTTGCGTAGTGACAATTTAAGACACCTTAAAAGACCCTCACTTCATAATTACTCTGGAAACACTTTTGCGAAGGAAAACGGAATCACTTGAATTTGTGCTTTTATACTGCATGAATTTTGTTCGTTATGACCCACTTAGCAGGAATAGTTTTTGTATCCAAACAGACCTTAACTTACTCTTGTGCATTTGTTGATGCATTTACACTGATTCGCGGATTAAGTTCACTTACTTTTGAGCTTCGCGGCAGTATTCTTGGAAGCCTTCTTGTTCTTAAACAAATTATACAATGCATTGCCTCCGACAGCTGTTAAATTTAAATTTGTTTATCTGGGTATAGGAAAATATTCTAGAATTAGTTTTACTTTCAATACAATACAGTCGAATCTCCCTTAACGGACACTTCCCATAAGCGGACACTCCCTTTAGACGGACACTGTTTGCAGGTCCCATCAGCGCTCCATAAGAAAAGCATTGCAATCGCTCCCCCCTGAACTCTCTCTCTCTCTTGGGCGAACATTTAATTTGTTTTTGTCCGATTTTTTCATATCATAATTTACGAATAAACTTGTCAAGCCCCTTTTCATTTGCTCGTCTTAAAAACAAGGTGCGGTTAAATGTTAAATGAAATATCAGATGATTCAACAGATGAAATTGAACCTTTAGATCTCCAAGAAACAACATTTTTAACATATAATAAAGAGGCTTTGGCTAAAGCGCAGGATCTTATAGCGTTTGTGAAATGCCAAGGTGATTCCGAAGCTTTGCATATATTTGCATAGTTTGATTAACATTGTCAAGATCTTACTGCCAAGACCAAGACACGACACGGCAAACAAGGATAGAGGAATATTTATTGAAATAACTCATAAATCATTATCAGTACCCATAAATTAATTTAAAATCTTATTACATATCTAATGCACATTAATGATCTTTTATCTTTATTTGTTAAACCCAAATGCATTTTGTATATATTTTTGTTTACTTTATTTAATTATTGTATATATTTATTTACAAATATTAAGAATATATTTATAAATATATTGAGAGAAAATGATTGTCCAATACAACAAGTTATTAATAAATTATTAGAAAAATACGGTAATCGGGATAATATTAATGAAAATAGAAATATGAAACTGAAAATTGATAAATCTTGGGTGTCTGGTGGCAAATTTATATTTTTAAATACAATTATTTCAAAAAGTAATAAACGGTGCGGAGGGAGGGTGGCGCCGTTGGAATTATCGATTGTGCGGATTTGTCAGTCAGGCTGTCGCAGTGGAGACATTTTTTTAAGAGTAGTGATTCTTACGTAATTGCTCGTCGACAATTTTGTTCAAAGTTCGGTATTCGGCGAATAAGTGTTGGACCGAGTGTAAATTTAAATCGTTCGTGGCTGCACAGATTCCGCGCAACTGCTTCGACTATAAATGCCCAGGGCCCAGTCGATCCGAAAACATTGAACTGATTGGAAGCAGTTTACGTGAATATCCGCGACTTTCAATACTAATAAGAGCAGCCTCACTGGGACTTCAAAGAGCGATTATTCATGAAATTTTAAAAAAGTATCTGAACGATCTGGATGACACACTCTTTAAAAAATAAAATCCGCATTTCCATTCTATCGTTCAATGCTCTTAACAAAACTTTTTGTCAATTATTACGTTTTTTATTTAAGTGTGAAAATATAAATCTGATACCAGATACTCTGTAGTTATATATGTTATTATTACATTGTAGAAATATGTCATTTGACATACATCTATATATATATATGTACAAAAGAAAATAATTTTGAGAACATGTTTTTTTTTTTTTTTATACACATGTAATAAAAATATTTTTAATATTAATGACAAACAATATTTAATAATATTTATTTTTTATTAATTGAATTTATTTTGGGAATATCTCTTCATATATGATTCCAATTTTAAAATTGTGCTTTTTCCCTTAAAAAATATATGTAAAATTTATTATTACATCCCAGCAGAAACTACTGCTTCCAACTAAGCAGGTTTATGAGCGAAAATTTAGTCCGCTCTTGCTTCGAAATGCGCTTCTAATAGGCATGATTTTTGTTCGCGATGTCCCACATGGGAGCTCTCTTTTTTTTGACATAAAACTGCGCTTTTTGAAAGCATCAAAAACTCACTGAAATATCGTTGTTGCATATGTGAGACCGTTAAACCATAAAAAGAAAGGGGGGCGCTGATGGCGAGTAGTCAGCGTGTTGGCTCTGCAACCAGAAAGACCCAGGTTCGATTCCCAGCCGGGCAAAATCAAAAAAATGTTTTTTCTGAGTTTTCTGTGCTACAGCACCCTCCTTCGTCGGTATTTGAGCAATAAAAACGTCGGCGAAGTAAAATAATAAATAAAATGGCTCCATTAGCTTAAAAATAATGCGTCACAAAACATCAGAGACGCCGCAACTTTGCTTTATAATTTACACGCAACTGCAGAGTTGTGCAAGAATTACGCTTTATCTTTCTACCACTTTCACCACCTGCCTGTTTCTTCCCTATCCTTCTCTCTAGTTCCAGTGCAATGCATTGCATATGTAGGGGATAGCCCCTGAGCACTGGTCCAAGATAAAAAAAAAAAAAAACCATAAAAAGGAAATTGTTCAAATTACTATTACTCTTGCTTCTACGCAATAAGTGAGAGAGATTGTATTTATTATTTTGTGTTTACTCTTTTATGTTTGAAATCTCTCCCTTCTATTTGGGCATCCTTGGAAGCGCTAAAAAACAGCGCATATGAAAAACATTCAATTTTTTTTACTGCTTCCAGAAACCCTAAGATTTTTTGCTGGGATACTTTATGATATTCTCATAAAGTATATTTTAGAAAAGTAAACTCAATAACTGAGGAGGAAAGCATATCCATATACAGTCGAACTTCTCTATAGCGAACTTCTCTATAGCGAACTTCTCTATAGCGAACTTCTCTATAGCGAACTTCTCTACAGCGAACTTCTCTATAACGAAATCTTCTCTATAACAAATAAAATTCGTGAACACAACATTTTTGTGAGTATTTTCATACATTTTGATCTCCCTATAACGAACTTCCCTATAGCGAAGTTCTCTCTGTAACGTACAATTTTTTATGACCTAAATAGAATATTTCACACTAAATAATCTCTCTCTTGTGAAGTTTTTAGCAATCGATTTTTTGCATCAATTTAGTCACATATGTATGTATAAATAAAAAAAAAATTAATGTGTTCATGTAAAAACAATTTTTTTTGTCTTAATAAATATATTTTCTACATAAAAAAAATGTAGTCAAAATTTTCTGCAGTTTCTCTATAACGAATTTAATCTATAACGTAGAAATTTGACGGTCCCCAACTGCTACGTTATAGAGAAGTTCGACTGTAGTACTATTTCGCTAATGCTTACTTAGCTCATCAGTGTTAGCTCAGTTGTTGAGTTTACTTTTGTAAAATATACTTTATGAGAATATCATATAGTATGTAATAATAAATTTGACATATATTTTTTAAGCGAAAAAGCACAATTTGAAATATTTATTTATTTATTTCTTTTTTTTTTTTGAGCGAGGGAAAGACCATCGCTTAAAAAAATAAATATATTTAAAAAATTTAATAAAAATCAAAATAAAAATAGAAGTGAGACTAAAATGACAAACAATTTTCATTACCTTTCAAAAATAAAGGGTGGTTAAATTTCAAGGGCCGATGTTGATTTTGAATAAAACACAAACTATTTAGGAAATTATTGTAATTTTATTTTATTATGATATATTGGTATTACTCAATTATGTATGGAACAAAATATCGGCCAAATGGGCGCCGCGACCACGGCAACAGTGGATGATCAATTTTCGAAGAAAATCATCTTCAGTGATGAGGCACATTTTCACCTCAGTGGATTCGTCAATAAACAGAATTGCCGCATTTGGGCGAATGAGAATCCAAGAGTGATTGTCGAAAAACCAATGCACCCACAAAGAGTGACTGTTTGGTGCGGTTTATAATCTGGCGGCATCATCGGGCCGTATTTTTTCCAAAATGAGGCCGGTCAGGCAGTTACTGTGAATGGTGTTCGCTATCGTGAGATGATAACGAACTTTTTATGGCCCGAATTGGAAGATATGGATGTGGACGATATGTGGTTTCAGCAGGACGGTGCCACTTGCCACACAGCTAACGAAACAATGGCTCTTTTGCGCAACAAATTCAATGGCCGTGTTATCTCACGTAATGGCGATGTCAATTGGCCGCCAAGATCATGTGATTTGACACCGTTGGACTTTTTTCTTTGGGGTTATTTGAAAGAAAAGGTGTACGTCGATAAGCCAGCAACAATTCAAGAGCTAAAGGATGAGATAATTCGGCACATTAACGGCATAGAACATCCATTATGGCTAAGGGTCATCGAAAATTTGGACCATCGGATGGAGGTGTGCCGCCGTGGTCGCGGCGCCCATTTGGCCGATATTTTGTTCCATACATAATTGAGTAATACCAATATATCATAATAAAATAAAATTACAATAATTTCCTAAATAGTTTGTGTTTTATTCAAAATCAACATCGGCCCTTGAAATTTAACCACCCTTTAGTTTCTTTTCCTTTTTTTCTTTTAAATTGTTTTGTTAATATAAATTATTATTTCCAGACGATGCTACCTATTTGGTGGCTAAATATTGAAAATAAATAATTAAAAAAAAAAACTTTTTATAAAAAAGACCATCGCTCAAAAAAGAAATATACATAATTAAAAAAATTATATATATTTATTTATTTAATAAAAGTATTAAAAACAAGTAACCAGGATATAAAAAATTTTACTGATTTAAAATTGAACTTTTCTTTGGACCGGACAACCCACTTGTACGGTTACATGTCAATGGTCTCTTCGGTGTCCGTTCCATTCCACTATACACTATACACATGTAGTTGAGTAATACTGCTCTAATAATATGTACCTACTATTTCCTTACGTTATTCAGTTTTAAGTTTTTATAAATTGAAATGTTCCAAAGTTTTAGTTCCACAATTAATGGTAATTTTTTTTTTTCTTAATTAAGTCTAATTGACTCATTTATTTTAAAAGTTTGTAGAACGGCAACAACTGCCCAGGTCAGTTATTAAAGTAGTGAGTCCCTCCCTAACAAATACCATACCGAAAAACAGTTCGCAGCCCTTGTGGCAATAGAAAGATGATGACAATTCAAACAAACGACACAACTAACACTGTTACAGTTAAATATGTCCAGCGGAAAAACTATCCTGAGAAAGTAAAAGAAATACAAAACAAACAAAAAATCAATAGTTACTTTAAAATTACGTTTCAAGTTTTATACATTTCCCACTTATAGATTTGCTGCCAAATAACTATGTATTACGTACCCAGCAGATATTTATGAAAAAAAAAAAACTAATAAACTTGACTAGACCAACAACAACAACAGCAACGAATGAAGTAATTAAAATGAGCGGCGTAAAAGCAAATAACAAAAAAAGAAAAACAAAATACGAGTGCAAAAATAAAACGGAAGTAAATTTATATACTCCGTCTCCTATGCAGATGAATAAGGTTTTATAAATAAACTATACATATACGAGTACAATACATACACATGTACATATTTACATATGGACGTGTATGGGTATGTTTGTGCCTCCATATATAAATAATAATATTAATAGAAATGTTAATAATACAAAACAAGCAAGAAAAGTAACTAAACCCAGCAAAAAATTTTAAAAAAAAGTAATCGAGTTTGGAATTAAGCAATTTTGGTGAAATCACTTCCCAACTGGATTACCAACCAACTGAATGATTTTAACAAGGCGTCGGACTAAAATACTCGATTCTTGAGAAGTCATTACTTTTATATTGTGTCAAATGGTTATTTTTTTACGCAGGCAGTTCTTATAACTAAATTTACGTTTTTCTACTTTGAGTTGAAAAAGTTACATTATTTCACTATTCTCAACTTAATACGAATTGTAGACAATATGTTCAAGCTGTAATCGAGATAGTTTCATTTTATGTGTGTAAATATAACAAATTTTGAATATAAATATTAATTACACTAATTATTTAAGCTGCAGGTCCTTTTGATAAAAGTAATACTTATTTTTATGCAATATTTCGCTACTCCTTTGTGTAGCTTCTTCAGGAAAATTGGTTTTTGTTTTGGTTGGGTGGCGATGACACGATGGATGGAAGTCTGCACGTTGACTACTAAACCAAAAACCGATCTGGGTTCAACCCCAGTTTCAGACTAAAATTTTTAAATAGAAATAAACATCTGGCATTTTTCTGGTGTGCATTAGTGTGTCTTTGTGTGTCAGTTGTTGTCGGAGAGTTTCAGTGGCGAAGGCATAGTCACTCACTGGTCACTGAACAATACCGGCTTCAGCTGATAGCAATCCACAATCACATCAGCACGCCCTCCTTTGTCGGTATTGTGTAGCATCGGCGAAGTAAAATAATTACTAAAATAGCCACTAACAACGAAGCTTCAAAATTTAATAAGTCTCCTTGACATTAGAGACGTTACAACACTGCTACAAAAACAAGTAACGTGCGAAAAAAAGCAGTGTTGTAAGATAGGGAAGCTTCACCACCTGTCGTTTCTCCTACTATCCATTTCCTATAGTTCCAGCACAATGCCTTGCATGTGCAGGAGTCATCTCCTGAGTGCTAATCCCAGATAAAAAAAAAAATAATGAAAAAAAATTTTTGTTTTTTTATTTTATTTTGCTTTTTCATTATAAACAAAAACCAAATTTCGTGCAGAAGCTACACAAAGAAGTGGCGAAATATCGATTAAAAATTAATATAACAAATATAAAAAGGACTTGCAGGTTAAATAATTGGTGTAATTAATATAAAGGGTGGTTAAATTTCAAGGGCCGATGTTGATTTTGAATAAAACACAAACTATTTAGGAAATTATTGTAATTTTATTTTATTATGATATATTGGTATTACTCAATTATGTATGGAACAAAATATCGGCCAAATGGGCGCCGCGACCACGGCGGCACACCTCCATCCGATGGTCCAAATTTTCGATGACCCTGAGGCATAATGGAGGTTCTATGCCGTTAATGTGCCGAATTATCTCATCCTTTAGCTCTTGAATTGTTGCTGGCTTATCGACGTACACCTTTTCTTTCAAATAACCCCAAAGAAAAAAGTCCAACGGTGTCAAATCACATGATCTTGGAGGCCAATTGACATCGCCATTACGTGAGATAACACGGCCATTGAATTTGTTGCGCAAAAGAGCCATTGTTTCGTTAGCTGTGTGGCAAGTGGCACCGTCCTGCTGAAACCACATATCGTCCACATCCATATCTTCCAATTCGGGCCATAAAAAGTTCGTTATCATCTCACGATAGCGAACACCATTCACAGTAACTGCCTGACCGGCCTCATTTTGGAAAAAATACGGCCCGATGACGCCGCCAGCCCATAAACCGCACCAAACAGTCACTCTTTGTGGGTGCATTGGTTTTTCGACAATCACTCTTGGATTCTCATTCGCCCAAATGCGGCAATTCTGTTTATTGACGAATCCACTGAGGTGAAAATGTGTCTCATCACTGAAGATGATTTTCTTCGAAAATTGATCATCCACTGTTGCCATTTCTTGCCACCATTCTGCCCATTCACGACGTTTGGAATTCAAATTGAGTAAGTCTGAAATAGAGAAATGTCAAATAAAATTCGGAAAAAAGCTTGGCGTTTAGGTGTGGTTCACATTCAACATCGGCCTTTACAATTTAACCACCCGATATAAAGAGGTCAGAATACTAGAACAATTATCGAATATAAATATTTTTTATATTTTTAAATACATACTAGTAAATACTTCACTTATTTCCACAAAATGATGATTACGTTTAATTTGTTTTTGTTATATTTTTCTTAGGTACTCGTATATGTAATTTTATGTTAAAAAGTATTATTTGTTAATGTAATAATATAAATTTTGAAATATTTTTAAGTATTGCATTTGTCTATATAAAATTATAAATATATATAAAAAGTAATTTTAAATGTAAATATTGTAAATTTTTTTTAAATTTTATACATTTTCTTAATGTTGTATAAAATTTTAAAATATTTTCAATCATATTCTTTACACAATTTGTATGACAGATGGTTATATATAACATATTAATTTCAAAAAGAAAAAATTTTATATAAAATATTAAAAAATTTCTTGAAGATGTTAACCGATGGTTGACGAAATATCGAAAAAAGAGAATGAAAAAAAAAAAAAAATAAGAAATAGAAACAAAACTTTAAGCTTGAAAGAGAACATAGAATTATTTATTATAAGAAATAAGGTTAAAGAATAAAAATTAAAAGATTAACATATTAATATTATTATTTATATATGATTCTAATTGTGCTTTTTCCCTTAAAAAAATATATATCTCAAATTTATTATTACATACTTTATGATATTCTCATAAACTATTTTTTAGAAAATAAATAATTATAATAAATTTGACATATATATACATATTTTTTTAAGGGAAAAAGCACAATTAGAATCATATACATATAAAGAGATATTCCCAAAATAAATTCAGTTAATATACAATATTATTATTTTTTTTTGAACTGGTTATATATTTATTTTATTTCCCCAAAAAGTAACTACTTGAATTTTGATTTAAAATAATTAAGAATGTAATTAAGAAATTCATATATTTTTTTTCTAAATATATGTATATAGGGATATTTGAATAACTTTTTTGTTTATTTTTTAATTATATTATAATTATATTATTAATTGACCTTTTTTATTATATTTTTTGATATATATTTATTAAGCCTGAGGTCTTTTTTTTTTTTTTTTTTATTTTATTTTGTTTTTTATTATTCGATATTTCGTTAACAGCTTGTTAACATCATCAGGAATAATAGGAAATTATAATTCTTTGAAATATAAAAATATTTTTGAAATATGTCAGAAAATTTTTGTTATAAAATTTTTTTTATACAATTATATTTTGTTTATTATTATTTTTTATTATTTTTTTCGATTTTATTCATCGAACAGCATATTTTTACTTTTGATTTTTATAATTTTGTATAATGTATTTAGTAATCGAGCAGTTAAATTTGGCAATCACCAAAGTAAGTCATTATGTGGCAAGTACTTTTCATGATAATGTCTAATTTTTTGCTGGGAATTTATTTTATGGATACACAGCAGGCGCCACTCGTTCTTGCATTCGCAAATGAAATTTAAATTTATGTATTTCTGAAGTCCCCTTTAAATGTGAATTTTCTACATTCTAAAAGCGCAAAATGAAAGAAAAACCTGCATATAACCCTGACCCATAGATTCCTTTAGCAAACTAATTTATTTTTCACTTCACAATTTTTTTCTCTGAATTGAATTTTCTACAAGCACCCATTTTAAATGTCAGCTACATATAAATGGTTCATACACAACAGAGAATGTGGGTTGAATAATAATAAAATCTCTAAGATTTTCCACTTTTCATTGTTGTTTTTGAGTACCTCGTGCCCCATATGTATGTGTAGGTATGAATGTATATACATACATACATACATATACTATAAAGAATGGAATTAAGGAAATTCTGAGAAAACACTAGTAAATTGTAGTGCATATTAATAAATATTTAAATACCTAGGTAACGTATTACAACTGATTCACTCGTTTTGTATGTATGTATTGTATGCAAACCAGCAGTAAACAATTTTAATTGATAAGAATGCTATAAAACAACAGAAAAGATTTTAATGTCAATAAAAAAAAAAAATAATAAATAAATGCGCTTCGTTTTATCAAAGAGGCAATTGTGCATACAAAAGACGTAATAAAATAGCGTAACGTAATATACCAGTAGTAATTATAGCTTAAAACAACAATAACATATGTAGTATGTGTTTATAAAACACACATGTACAGTTGAACGAGTAAAAAAAATGTGTTTCAGTCATTGAATTCAAATTGAATAGAAGAAAATAACTTAACAATGACATATAAACAAGCCGGTCATTATGTGGAGAAACGGTACTAGTGAAATAATAGCGCACTGTGTACTATTTTACTACAACGTTTTGAAAATTGTAGCAATAAAATGATAAATAGAAAAAAAATATAAGAAAGGAACAGTAGTTACAATACTAATTACGTAACGTAAAATAAACAAACATGGTGTGTAGTTAAGAATAAGTTGCCTTCCTAATCAAATACGCAGAAGCACTTACATTAGCAATTACGTAACGCAAAGCTAAAAGTACAATTTTGATTTTTTTTTGATTTTAACTGACATAAATTTCTTTCAACAAAATAGTTACAAATTGAACACTCCAACGAATTAATCGAAAGTTTCACTATTCTAAAGGTGATGTGAAATGGAAGGGAAACGTAAACGTAATGATATTTTATAACAAAAAAAAAAAAAAACAACATCCATCCAAAAGTAATTTACAGTGTTATGTTGCATAAGAACCCATTACGGCAGCACAACGATATAAAAGTAGAATCAAAATACATTAAGCAAATAAAAATAATGCATGCATGTGCATGCCAAAATTCAGCACAAAGTTAAAACAATTATTATGCAAATAACAATATTTACAAAAAGTTATTAAAACTAGTTTAAAAAGACCCAAACTAAATCATAAAATATTTACATAACGTGTCTCAAACTAAATAAACATTAAATATGTCACAAAAATTTTACAACTTATAATGCAGTCAATTCAAATAACCACATAAAAATATATGTACATATGTGCATAAACATTACGTACTAACTTTAGCAAATTAAAAGTTAAAAATAAACTTTTTAATAAAAATAAGACAAGATAAACTCTATGAGCAGAACAGAAAATGGATTTGATTTGAAATGTGCGCGTAGTTCTTCAATAGATTACGTGCAGCTAAAACGAACTTACACTCATACATACTACATAATTGTGTATGTGTAGATATAGGATTTGAAATCATACAACCGTTTCGCAGTAACCTGTGATGTTGGTCGGCGTGGATACGAATAGTCACCTTAATTTCATGCATTATATTTCCTTCCATAACAATAAAATACGTATCAAATCATCTCAATATTTATTTGCCAGACTCTTGTCACAATTATTGTTTACCTATATCTTCTCAACATTCCGAAAGATCAAGACAAATGTCAAATGTAAAGCAACATGCAACCAGAGTATAATGAAGAAGAATGCAATGAAGCAACTGCGCACAGTCCCCCTCGATCCCAAGATGCTGCACTAGAAATATCATCGGATAATTTGCAAAACGTTATTACCGTTATATCATCCTATAGTGATATAGAAGATAGCACAAGTATACCAGATGCAAATGCGAGTAGTCTAGATAACGACGACAATATAATAACCATAACTGCAGCGAGTATAAATGATTATGCCAAAAATCCCGAACTATACACGGAGTTAACTCAAGTGAAGACTCACAGAACACACAGTACGGCAACGAAAATTCTCAAATTCTTCAGCAAGAAGGACACTCAGCCGCCCATAGAAAATTCAAATAGTTCATCAGAGGGTCTTAACGGTCTCAAGGCGTCTACGAATAACAGTAATCATTTGGCAAATATTAGAAGTTCCAATTTGCCAGCGGGGCCATGGAAATTCTCGCATTGTATCTCCTTCCAAGAGAATATAGCCGATGTGCACCATCGTAAAGGTAGACGTATAAATGGTTTACAGACGCCCCTTCATCCCCTACAACTATTTGGTTGGTTTGTACTGATACTTTTCGGCTTGACGGCGTATTGCATCTTGATACCGTCCTTTAGTGCAGACATACAGGGGCCCCTCTATGGCTTAATAACCGGCCTATATATTGTGCATATCGTGTCCCATTTAGTGGCCTTGCTAATAGACCCCGCCGATCGTGAATTACGTAGAGTTCATCGTAACGATCGCATTGTGCCCGAGTTTGATCGCTCTAAGCACGCCCATGTCATTGAGAACGGACGCTGTCACCTGTGCAACATACGTACATCATCGCATCGCACAAAGCACTGTTCGGTGTGCAATAAATGTGTGGGGAAATTTGATCACCACTGTAAATGGTTAAATCATTGTATTGGATCACGTAACTATGTCGCCTTTCTAATGTGTGTCGTAAGTGCAGTGTGCGCTACGTTGGTCATTTTATTGGCGGTTATAGGTCAAATAGCTTTGTATTACCTCCAACCACAATGGCTTAGCTATTGGTATCCGACCCAAAAGGATTTGGATGGGCAATTGGCAGATGGTAGTCCATATTTGATATTGCACGATACGGTCAACACAACAGCTGTCACTCCAAATCCAACTAATGACTACGAGGATATTTTATTCTCGGATAACTCCACTTTGCCTACACTGGTGGAGAATGCTACACTGCTTCTTAAGGGAAATCTCAGTGATACCTTAACGAACAGCACATTCAGCATATTAACTATTCCAAACGACGATGAGATAGGAAACGATAGTTTTACAGATAACATAACGCGCAATAGCACATTGGTTTCGTTTGCCGGCATAGCTGTTAGTCATACCATATTCCTCATACTATTGGGATGCATAGGCCTGTTGGCTGCCATCACAGCTGGGCTTTTATTACATCTATGTTTCTTTCACATTTATATTTCGTTTCTGGGTTTAACCACCTATGAGTACATACGCAACCATCGTCAAGCTCAAGAGGCCAAAAGCAAATTAGCAGCTGCTGTCAAAAGTGCACAAGCCGAATCGCAACCGTCTCCGCCTACCAGCAACCATCCGTCCAAAAGGAGTTTAGAATGCGGCCAATTTTATATATGTTCCAAACTACGTCACCCAAATGACGGAGATAGAACACTAGGGCAACAAAAATCATACCGTTTAGAGTCCAATCCAAATTTAAATTTTCACTGTTGTGCCAACTCTAGGGAATATCATCAGACTGCCTTAAAAACATACTACATGTGTTCTTTGCTGGAAGAAACCAACATCAAATCACCATTGACCGTAGCGCACATCTCAGGTGCCAGTGCCGAATTAGACTCTACTCCCGAAGAGAATGGCGAACCGACGACGAACACATTTCACTGCTGCTCGTCCTTCAAGGCAGCCGCTACGCAAAGACGTGTCAGCGCCGCTACAAATAAAGCGACCCTGGTAACAAATCTGGAGACTGCAACAGAGGCTTTCAATAGTCGTCGATCGTATGTTCAATATAGTGAACAATGTACATTTTGTTCGTTTCGCTTACGTAGTCCCATTTTGGGAAAGAGAGACTCCAAGACTTATAAGAACAATAAAAAGGCGGCACCCAAATCAGAAAATCCTCAGCAAGTGTCACGTACATCTTCGGGAAAATCACAAGCATCCGTTCAAACATCTACGGCCCAAAAACGATGTTGTATGCAGACAATTTCGAAGCACCAACGATGGCGTAGAAAATGGAATTGCTGTTCGGCTGTTCCCGACAGCCCCGATGTGCCCAATGATATTATTGCGGCATTGGCTCGCAAACACCATCAAGAACTAGCTGCAAAAATGGCAGCTAAAGGAGACGTTCTAACTATTCATGCCAATGCCAATGGCAATACTGCTCCTCAAATGCCACATAACTCTCCCAGATCAATGGATCATTTGAAAGTGACACAAACTAATTTACGCAACACAAGAACTTGGCCAGTAGCAAGATTCAGACATTTCATGCGTGTCATTAATCGCTATAGAAGACCCAGGTGCAGGCTACAACACAATGTCGAACACGGTCTAAAGCAAAATCAAGTAAGACCCATTCATTTACAAAAACAAGACGATTGTTGCCAGCACAAACATGCTTTTGGTTCCAGCTCCTCTCTTACAACAAATTCCCCAAATTATACACTCTCAGAGAGTTCCAGAGAACAAAGCAGTTATTCAGACAGCAGTAGCGGCATCACAACATCCAGTTCCCACAATACGGCCACATATAAAACATCCCTATTGCCCACATCAATTATAAGAGATGACACGTCAGTGACATATACCTCTCCCATTGGCATATCACTACCTCCTGCCCTGCCTCCGCCTACTCGAAGGCGAATACCCAATACAGCAGCTTTAGAAGAGTTGGCAGAGACTTTAGCTTTCGCCTCGTCTCAACCGTCCAATAACACGAATAAGTCCTTCAATCCAATGCAGCGACTACCAAGCATCAACAATGTTTATCGACGACAACGACGCAAACACTTTTTGCGAACGCGATCACCTACTTTATCGCCAATACATGAGTCCGGCTTATCCAATCCCACTTCGCCTCAGCCGTGTCGCCACTCGGCCACATCCTGTTCACCGGCAACAACAATGGCCAACAGCTTGTGTGGCAGTGTGCTGAATACAACAGAACTGGAGCGGAAGACCTTATCGAACAGTTCATTGCATAGCGATACCTCTACTACATCGTCTAGTAGCACCAATTAAAACAACAAAATTTATAGCGCATGAAACAAAGAACGTTGTAATTGATCGTAATTCTAATTCGAGTGACTTTTAACAATTAATCTCACCATTAATTCGAGTCTAAGTTCGAATGACAAAAAAAGACTACAAATAATAAAGTCTGCCACAAATAGAATTTGGTTTTTAAAATCACGGTATTCACGGAATAACCGGTACCATAGTTTTTTATATGTAAGAGAACTTGGTGTTATTTTTATAAATGTTATATATTTTATAGTAAATTAATTGAAGACCTGGATCCATTATCTTAATATGCGAGCTACAGAAGAAAAAGTCATACCAAATATGCACATGTCAATTGCGATTGATTTTGGTTTGAGAAAGACAGAAAAATATTTATCAGCATTGACGTCAGTTATATTATTCGGAATTCGGAGCAAATTGTCAGTATTAATACAAAGAAGTAATCAGATCAGGTTGAAGAAGCAATTGGAACGATAGCTGGGAGATCACTGTGTCAAGACTTTCCTGTTGTAAGTTAGTGTGAAGTCCCTACTTTATTACTTCACCACATCTCACATCTCTATATCCTGGGCAACTTTTCCAATGATGTTAACTTGAAAAAATCTCTCTCTTCAGCATTATTATAGGGAGATGCGAGAATAGGTGCAGAAAGATCGAAATGCAAGTGAAAAAGGATTCCATTTCGCGTTGATTATTTTTCTGTAGAAGTACTCTAACCAAACTAGGGTAGTTATCATCTCTTTTTTTGACTTTTACATCAGGATAGAGGATGGATCCCCTTACAACAACTACTGTGCTAGTTTTCGGGATGAGGAGGAGGAACAGACACAGGCATATATCCTGTACCTCTGTCCTCAACTACCTATAGTTGACTTTGCTGGCCAATCTCCTTTATTAGGGAAGGGCTTCGGATATTTGAATTGGGCACAAAGTGTGCCCTCTTCCGGTTTCTTCTCCTTTTCTTACCCCTTCGTCTCGTTTCTTCTTTCTCTTTTTTTTCAGTGTAGGGGCAATCGAAATAGATCAGCACTAAATCGGGTACCGTTTCGACCCACTTCTTGTGCCAATGATTGGAGGTCCGTCCAATAAGTGGCACAAAAATTAACCATTGAGATCCGTGCCAAAGCTAGTATTTGCTATAAACTCTATTCAACTTTGGTAGTAAAAGTAGCCTCCGCTAAGAATTGAACTTAGACCATCCACACTGATAGACTAGCGCACTATACACTAGACTACAGAAACATCCATCTTCTCTCTCTCGCTCTCTCTTTTGATTATCGCTGTATTCTTCTCTTCTATCCACCTCTAATGGGTAACACAAAAGAAACTTTTAGGAGCCAAGTGGGGCGAACGTTATGATTTTCTTTACCGGCGATCTGGACCACCTAACCTAAACTAAAATAAGTCATTTGGCTTTTATATCAGGATGCTTTAGCACTTTGTATTCCTAAGAATACAATGAATGTTACATTATTGCCACTTACATATGTATGATTGATACGGAGTGGGCTACCGTGTTCATGTGAAAAGATTTGCAAACTATTGCTTCCATTATTTTGCGACTGAACATTATTGCTGACAGTTAGCAAAAAACATGGAAAACAAAGTTCATATTTATTTATTTTTCTGCGAGCACATCCGTTCATAAAGATATTTGTTAATGAAACTGACTTTGTATTTTAATTGGTCAATATATACATGTGTATGCAGTGTCTTATTTCGAACCTCAGTGTGTGGAATTAGTTAAAAAAAATTACATGTGATAAAGTTACTAAGAAACAAACTAAATCAAAGACAAAATTGTAAATCACAATTTAATAGAACGGATTAACATGCTGCTTTCGAAGGCTGCTACACCTTCATCTTCAGCGTTCTTCGTGTTTTGTCCACTGATATAAAGTAGTAGCTGTATATATTTATTATTTCCTATTAATAAAGGGTGTGTGGTAGCAGATTTATATTTTCGAACTTAAATAAAAAACGTAATAACTGACACAAAGTTTTATTAAGAGCTTCGAACGATAGAAATTTTATTTTTTAAAAAGTATGTCATCCAGATCCTTCATGAATAATCGCTTAAGGAAGTCCCAGCGAGGCTGCTCTTTTCCGTATTGAATGTCGCGGATTTACACGTAAACTGCTTTCAATAAGGGAGTCTTTGAAGATCGACTGAGCCCTAACCGGGGGACATTCATTGCCGAAACAGTTGCGCGGAATCTCTGCACCCACGAACGAATTAAATTTACACTCGCCCCATCACTTATGATGCTCACTCGACCACTGCGACAAATCCGCACAATCGATAATTCCAACGGCGCCACCCTCCCTCCGCACCGTTTAATACTTTTTGAAATAATATATATTGAAAAATATAAATTTGCCACTAGACACCCTGTGGAATACGAGAAATGATTCCTCATTATTCCCCGTTCCGTTCTACTAGTGTTTGACAGTGTGATTTACAATTTTGTCTTTGACACATGTAATTTTGACTGACTGTATAGTATCGATTATCGGCCTATTTAAAACTGAGAAACTGACCTTTGTTTTCCAAAATGGACTGTGCAATTCATATCAATCACAGCACATTCCTTTTTATTGCTTTTACATACACTGACTTCTTGGCTCCATTTTTAACAGCGATATCTTCTTATTTTTATCATACATTTATTTAGTATTTTTTAAAATTTTCATTATATTTTTATTATATTCTTATTTATAATTATACTTTCTGTATTTGAATAAATATACTTTAGCAAGGTGAATAATGTATTTCTCATAAACCAATTTCTTAAGATTGCAATACACTTGTGATTATATTTCTGCAGACAAGCTTCTGAGCTTTGCGGAGTTAATTATATGTATATAGAAGAATGGCATTCAACGGCAAATACATAAATGAATAATAAATTAAAAAAAATTTCGGAGTGAAAATGTTATTAGAAAAATTGTTTTACATTTTTATACAGATATTGAAAATAGTAGTGCTTTATCTTTTTAAAAGAGTCGATTTCATAAACTTAAATATGCGATAAATAATTGGCTTTGTTTGTTTGTGCGTTGTGATTACTGTTCCCCCACTCCCCGTTATGGTATCATAACAACTTCGATTGGAAAAAAAGTCCCGCTTGTTTTTCACTATTCAACAATTTTGGTTATTACGTTGCTATGACCACTTGATGCGTCCATAAGTGTGTATATTTGTACGACAAGCTGGGTAGAGGGCGTTCTAAGAATCCTTATATACTACATACGAGTATCTAGGCATATTTTTTTTTTTGCATACATATATATAATTTTTAATTTTAATTCGGTTTGATTACATTCCATGCAGAAAATATGGGACGTGCTACGCGGTAAAAGCACTTTGAAAACAAGTTAAACAATTTATAACAGGAAGACAATTTATTAGTGAGTGATTGATGAATGAAATTGCGAAGCAGACTATGAATGAATCTTGAAATGAATGAATATTATAGACGCTGATATGTTGTGCTTTTATTCTGCAATGTCAGGTAGATTTTTGTAATTTCGCTGGCTTGAAAGTGTAAAGAATTTAATTGATTATTTTTAAATATTTAATTATTTTTTTTATTCTGCAAACTGTCTCAAGCTTTTAATGGTAGTTCGGTCAGCACCCTGTAGTGGAGTTAAAAATCTTTTTTTCTTATTATTTTAGTTTCATACACTTTTGTATTATCATGTTTGTTTAATGTTTGTTAACTGTCTTTGATATAAAACTTACATTTTAAGAATTCAATCGAAACAAACAATGTTAGTTAAAATAGTTTAAATAAATAAATGTAATAAAGGAAATAGTTAACTGAAATTAAGATATTTTCGGCGCCAAAATTAAACGGTTTTAATGAAAGAAATTTAAATACAAGTTTCCTTCTAGATTTATAGTACTAGACTAGTTAGCCAGAAAAAAAAAATAGGAGTAAAAATTTAAGTAAAAATAATTAATAATTAATTTTTGGCTAAGAACATGAAAATGTTTAATAAATGCCAATAAATCAGACTGGCTGAAATGAAGGCATCATTAAATAGATATGAAATACTTTTAGATTTGGATTTGAAAAGAAGCTGGAAAAGGCCGAATATAGAATTGAGATTGTGTAGACACTGTTCATTGACTGAGAGTATAATGCGGCCCAAAGCGACGAATTCCGATGCCGTACGTAAATTCTCTAACAACAAGTTACTTTCACACAACCACGAGTAGTACAGTCAAGCCTGAGAGGGCATAATTTAAATTCTAAAACGAATGATTTAACAAAAAGTTTCTCCTTATTTGTCCTCTGCATTTCTAACTATTACATTTGGAGTGGTTTTGTTTTGTCTGGCGATTCTACTCGATTGCTTGTATGCAAGCAGCCATGCACCTTATTTGGGAAATTCTCTTTTGGTTTTTTTGTTCGCGATCTCACGCACGAAAATGTTGCCGGGGACATTCCATTATTATTGTTAATAACGTTCCATTGTTTTTGTTATTTTTGAAAGCAAAGAAAAGGAGAACAACGACATGTCGCCGAATAACGAACACAAAAACGATGCTCTCTTCCCCAGCCGTAATATGCCTTCACGCTAACAGTTTCCCTTCCAAATAAACATCTCGCATTTTTCTGATGTGCATTAGTGTGTCTTTGTGTGTGTCAGTTGTTGTCGGAAGGTTTCAGTGGCGAAGGCATAGTCACTGGTCACTGAACAATACCCCGGCTTCAGCTGATAGCAATCCATAATCGCATTAGAACGCCCTCCTTCGTCGGTATTGTGTAGCACAGGCAAAGTAAAATAATAAAAATAAAATTGGCTACTAAACCGAAGCTTCAGCACTGCTACGAGTATAAAAACAAAAGAACGTGCGAAAGCAGAGCTGCAAAA
Organism: Dexiosoma caninum; assembly: GCA_963924685.1. Taxonomy (NCBI): domain Eukaryota; kingdom Metazoa; phylum Arthropoda; class Insecta; order Diptera; family Tachinidae; genus Dexiosoma; species Dexiosoma caninum. The sequence continues at coordinate 84,726,521 of OZ004727.1, forward strand.
TAATTAATTAAGCTTCACATCCTGTCGTTTCTCCTACTATCCCTTTCCTATAGTTCCCAGCACAATGCTTCGCATGTGTAGGAGTCATCTCCTGAGTGCTGGGCCCTATTCCACAAAAGAACTTATCAACTTTTCACTTTGCACTTATCAAATTGCATTTTTTGGCAAAGTGAAAAGTGTTTCTGTTCCACAATATTCTTTGCAAATCTAACTTTGAATTAAGTAAATTTTTGTAAATAATTTGCTCTCTTTGCAAAGTCTTTGCTCATTTTTCAAAGTCTGATACTGGTCCATGATACTGGCGGCCATTTCCGAGCCAACGCAAGCACAGTAGCAGTTGATTTTCAGCCGACAAAGCATGACTGCGCTGTGTATTGTGCAAATTGACGAAAATATTGATAAGTGCAAAGTGAAAAGTTGATAAGTTCTTTTGTGGAACAGGGCCCTGGTCCTAGATAAACAAAAAATGTTTCCTCGTCTAAACTCAGACTTGTAGAGGCAGAATTTGTTCACATTAACTGGGCACAGTGGACATTTTGAGTCACCTTGAGTAAAGTTAAATTTGGAAAATTGTAAGAAAATGATTATCGTATGATGAACATTTTCATCTAATTTAAACACACACTGTTGATATTTTGACTAATTGCCACAATGCACTCCCTGCCTCGAAGACACATTTTTGATCTGCTTGTTAAACGTCTGTCAAATGCTGCACAGGCTGGCTCAGAATGACCGAAGGCGTTTGAGTTCAAAGATTTATTGTGTCCGTCACAGTGTGCGCTGTGGTTGCATCCTGTTGGAACCATACTTGCGGATGGTTTTCCACGGCTGGCCTTAAAATATCCAACACTAGTGATGGCAACAGCGATATACACATCTTCAAAAAAGAATATGGTCTAATTATCCTTTCCGCCGAAACACCACACCAAACGGTACACTTAAGTAGGTGTAATTATCGTTGCTGAGCTACTCCTGTATTTTCGTACCCCATTTTGCCTACTAATGAACCCATTCCATTGGATATGGGCTTCGTCGCTCATAATTAAATTATGAATAAAATCATGATTTTCTGCTAAAGTAAAGTTCAACGATTTTGGCACGTTGTTCGATTGTGTACTGTTTGTTCCATTTTAAATTCCCCAAGTCTTCTTGACAAAATACTGAAACCAAAAAAAAAAACAATTTTACTAAAACAGTTATAAGGAATTCAAACACTATCGCTCCTTTTGCGTCACTCTGTAGTTGGGGAGTAAAATGAAAAAAAAAAAAAAATAATAAAAAATAAAATTCAACGGCTTACAGTTTAGTTACAGGTGACTAGAAGTGAAATAGACCTTACGAATATACATGCATGTGACAGTTCATGCTGCAGATAGCAAAACTTCCTGATCTGTTGTTTAAATTATTCGTTTGTGGTATGATTTAGACAACTTTGTATTCCTAAATGACTTCCTCGAAGGCCGATTAATAAGAGTTATTTTCATCCGTAAATTCAAGACGAGTTTTTCGTATTTCAAATTTATTTTACAATGTCATTTATTCAGCAGTATAATTAGATAAACAATAACCGAATAATGAAATTATTAGAAAACTAGACTAAATGAAGCTGAAGATACACACTTCTCTACGAGTAGGAATGTAATAAATTCGTTGCAATTAGATTAAAACGATTTAATTATTTAAGATAATCTTGGCAAGAACAAACTTACCGACGAGAAATTTTATAAAAAAATAAATAATTTATTTGATGAAATACGATAAATCAAGGTTGTGAACATCTTTTGCCAAATGCTGCGTACAGTCTGCACAAAGAGTTTAAAGCTTTCGGCTGATATCGATCGAAAAACTTACAATTACCGGTATGTTCGGAGGTATACATATATACCACGGTACTGTCTAGAGAAGTTCTAAAGAAGTTATTAACTTATCTGAGCGGTGTTGAAAATTTGGCTGCCTTCCTAAACGTCAGTTACTTTGCAGTGTGACAACGTCACAGGTTTTTTAGTGTCTAAAATGTCACTTGTTTTTGGTAACGTTTTTTATAATTGCTGTGAAATAGATGCACCTTGAATTCACTTTTATGTAACCTACACGTATTTACAGATATTTGAACGAACGTTTAGGAAATTGCAAAAATAAGCCCAAAGCAAAATGCTACATGTGTTCGAAAGGCATCACATACTTTTTAGCTTTTAAACAAGTCAAATGGTGTTGCATACTTCTGAAGGAAAAGATAAGCATAGAAAACGGTTTGAATTCTCTAGACCAGTGGTTTTCAACCTTTTGGAAGCCGCGACCCCAAAATGATTTTCAAAAAATTTGGCGACCCCTTAACGTTTTTGCTCTCAAAAAATACAACTGGCGAGTGTTTGTATGAAATTTTTTTGGAAGCCACCAAAGATTTGAACTTTGACTGGGAGCTTTGTGTTGGTATTTGCAGTGACGGTGCTAGGGCAATGACTGGCAATAAAAGTGGATTCGTAGCAAGACTTAAAACAATGATGTCGAATGCGAAGTGGACGCACTGTTTTCTCCATCGTCAAGCCTTGGCAGGCAAGTTCTTACCGTCAAATTTAAGCGATGTGCTTAATACTGTCATCAAAGTTGTAAATTCCATTAAAAAAAAATCTTTACAGTTAAGGTTGTTTCGAACAGTGTGTGAGGACATGGACGCTCTCTATCAAAATCTGCTTTATCACACAGAGGTGAGGTGGTTATCCAAAGGAAATATGCTGACAAGAGTAATTGAATTGAGATCGAAATTGAACATGTTTTTTCAAGAAGGAGAATCCGCATATGAAAATTTGTTCACTAATCCTAAGTGGCTTTTGAAATTAGCATATATTGCAGACATTTTTCGTCATTTGAACATCTTAAACGCCAGTATGCAAGGGAGAGACGAAAACATTATATCAGCCAAAGATAAAATCAAAGCATTTATTTTAAAAATTGAAATGTGGCCAACATCTTTGCAACAACTAAAATTTGTTTCTTTCAATATCTTTGAAAGTATTGCAACAGAAATTTCATCCGATGAATTGGTGAGCGATTTTATTCCTACCATGATAGAAACGCTCCAAAATTTAAAAAAGGAACTATACCGCTATTTTCCACAAGAGCAGCAAGAAGATAATGGTGATTGCTGGGTATTAAATCCGTTCATAAATAACTTCGTTGAGTTCGCCAATCTTGCCAATAATTTTAAAGAAAATTTATGTGAGCTGGCAGCGGCCAGTATGCTCAAAATCGAATCTTTATCTCAAAATAATTCTACATTTTGGCTAAAGAGAAAGGCAGAATACCCTGAGCTAGCTAAAAAAGCACTTAAAATATTCATTAAATTTTCAACATCTTATCTGTGCGAAAAGACTTTTTCACAAATGGTGAACATTAAAACAAAAAAAAGGAATAACCTACATTTACAGAACGATGTGATTGTTTGCGTGTCACAATTGCAACCACGTTTTTCGAATTTAATTCAAAATAAGCAAGCCCAGGGTTCGCATTAATATAAGTACTTTTATGTCTTTGAATTAAAATTTTTTTTTTTGTTTTTGAATTAAAAAAATAAATATTTAAAAAAAATCAATGTATTTTATTTAGATCAGCTCGCGACCCACCGGGGAAATAATTAAGCTGCAATCGGAAAAAAGTGTTCACAACCGAACTAATAAATTGTTTTAACTCAACTATAAACATATCGAGCCTTTGGTGCAATACCGTCATAATTCAAAAAATCGTGAACTGAAAAATATGCATTTGAAGTTTTGAGCCATCTTTTTCGTTTAATAAAGTTATTTTTTTACAACTTTTTTAATAAAAAGAAGCATGTTTTGTAATGTTTTCTGTTTGTAAATTTCTTGTCATAAAGGAAATATTTCATTATTGCAAATAAATAAATATTGTTGGAAATAGCTGGAGGCAATAAAGACATTTGTAGCTATAGAATCTGAACCGTTAGATATAGAATCATAATCTTTTTTCCTTTAGATTGTATATTTCCCCAAAGATCATTTCTGCATACCCAGCTCAAAAAATTCAAATTTTGAGTTACTACGGTATTGCACCAAAGGCTCGATATGTATGAGTATATATATATATGTATGAGTATACATATGTATGCATGTATGCATATTATTTTCATAAATATTCATCTGTACAATTTGATGAACACCCAAAATAAAATTCGCGTGGTGGGTGGTGTTTATATTTGCCAAGTGAAGGAAGTTCGGAACTAATGTTTCATAGGAATGTGTGCTGGGCGTGCGCGAGTGTGTGTGTGTGTGTGTGTGCGGGTGTATAAATTTGAATTTTTAAATTTTTTACGATACACAAAAACAATTTGTCTAAATAATTACGCCTTTTAGTATAAATTCAAATTGTTAAATAAAAGAGTGCTAATTAAAATTAATTAGTTTATGTAACAATCAGAAACAATAACAAAAAACGAATTAAAGAATATAATGAATGAAATATGAAATTATTGCATTAAAAATAATTTTCATTTAAATATTTTTTTACTCAAACTAAATTTATTTTGTACAATAGCATGTATTTAAATGTCTGGTATTGTAAGAGGATTTAATTAATTTGCATTATTTTTGAAATATTTATTAAATGTTTATTAAATAAAAATAGACTAATAAAGGAAATTAAAAATCAAAACAGAAATTTAATATTCGCATTTCAATTTCATTTAATTACAGGGGCTTCATTCAAATCCTCAATTAAGAACCCATTAACATTTTAAAAGTGAAAAAAAAAGAAAAATGTTTTTTTGAACTAATCAAGCACATTTGTTTAAGAATTAAAAGGTAAGTACCAAAATAGCAAACAAAGTGATAAAATAGTACACAAATAGTACCAGGGTCACGAATATTAAAAGGTATATAATTAATGAATGACATCAGGGATTCTTTTGCTGAAATCTTCGCTGATATTGTGGGTGTATTTAACAAAACGGTAGGGCGACAAATGTCGAACACCGCTTATCTACAACTACAAAGTCTATTCAAGTGAAGTGCAAAGCAATAAGTAAATCAATTAGTTAATTTTTTGTACATGCCGTGGCCTCGTCATTATTGTATTGATGTACAATAAATTCTGGATTTTGTGTAATTGACCTTCCCAGGAATAAATTCCCTGTTCCATGGAAACCATACAAGTTCTCACAATTTTATACGAGAAACTTTCATAAATGCTATTGCATGACGCTTGTTGTCTGCTTGGCCCCACAATTCAATTTCAATTTAACAGAGAATTGGAAACGTTAATGCCTGGTTGGCTTCCTTATTCACATTATTTCTGCTGATGACCTACTTATTTACCACCATAATCAATGGACTTCAATATAGTTTTCTGTGTCCTGTTAGAAATAAAAAAAAAAATATTAAATAAATGAAAATCAATAGAAAAATAGACACACTTCTGTCGTCGTTGTGGTCACTCACTAATGTGTTGTTAATGATTAAAGAAAAAAAATATACGAATAAATAAATAATTCAAAGAAGCGGTACATACGTTTCTTTGATGTCTTTTAATTTGTTTAAATAAATGAGCAATTATTACGGCACAATGGCCAGCGTTAAAATAAAATAGATAAATAGTGATTCAAGTTTTGGTAGTTTGACTGCTTTTGTTGGGATTACGAAATAAGGAAATTTTCCATTTCATTATGTTTGAAACGGAAACATCTTGAAATGAATTTTTTGAATTTTTTTCTAAACGTTATCACCTTTTAGAAGACTTTGTATTCATTATTCAAACAATGAAAAAACTCAATTTACACACATATTCGCTGCTGCTTTTGAATCATTCCAATCACTCGGTTATTGTTGTTTCGGTGATTTCAATCATGTGTCGTATCATTCCAATCCAGGGTAGGAATTGGCACAGTTATGCGTGGCACATGTACATACATGTGTCATGTTTGAAATTTTGGCCGATGTGCTGCACAATCAGTCGCAAATTCGTACCCTGTTTCAAGAATTTTGGCTGTTTGCTCGTTTGGCTCACTGATGGTTATTTTATTTTTTAAAAATGTCTAACCCTAGACACAAACCCACGAGTTTAACAGAGCCCTGGGCAGAGGCGTTAACTTGGCAATGTTAAACAATTAAAAAACGATTTTTACTTTAAAATTTAAAATTAAACATATTAAAAATATGTAAATAATAAAAATAAAGAAATTATCAGAAGGACTTCTAGATGTGTCTAAGTGTCACTTTTTTTTTTTTTTTTTTAGAAAATATAAAAATATTTAGAAAAAACCCATTGCTACTACTGTTAAAGAACTTTTATCCTTTTCTCGAAAATGATAGGAGCAGGGCGTTAACATTTCCTACTATTGGCCATTCATTTAGACACTTCCAGCAATCGACTTCTTATTTAATATTTTTTTTTATTTTAAATACAGTATATTAATGTAGATTTTTATTTTTAATTAAATTATGAAAAATTATATCTCGCAAGTGGCGGCCATTTTCTGCTTCGCATATTCCTACTCTTTCCAAAACATTTTCCATGACCTTTCGCAAAACTTCAGGTTTTATGTTATTCATTTCGCGGCGTATATTATTTTCTAATTGCTGTATGGTTATGCTGGGCTTATTAATGTAGATTTTTCCTTTCCATTAAATACCCAAAGGAAAGAGTCTGCAGCGGTTAAATCCGTTAAACGCGGAGGCCAATAAAAATCACTTGTACCGGAAATAAATCGTTCATCAAAGATGTCGCGCAAAATAGCAATTTTGTCCCTCTCAGTGTGATTTTTGTATGGAAACATTTTTATTGTATGCTAAATTCTCTGCAGGGACCCTTGTGAGAGGCTAAATTGTGTCGAACGTCTCCCAGTTGATGTTTCTCCATCTAAACGAATACTCTCCTGTATCCGTTCAATATTGTTACCCGTCTGCACCGTTCGTCGTCTGGCGGTACCAGGAAGGTTCCTTACTGGCCCTAATTGTCGAAAATTTTCAACAGACGCACAGACGAGTATTTGGCCTAAAAAGCTGGCCAAAATTATTTAAAGTGTTTTTTGAATTTAAAATGTTTTAGTTTTTTGATAGTTTTAGGTGTAGTATGTTATAAAAAGTCTAGTGGCAGAATTTGAAAAAATTACACTGCGCAACAAAATTACACTGCGCAACAAAAATATTTTTTGTCTACCCTAGAAATAAAAGTATGTGTGTGATGCCCTAAATTCAAATCTGTTTTCCGTTTTTCGCTAGTACGTAAGAATTTTCTTTAAAAGGCGTGGCATATTTCACTCCCTAAATCGTTGGGTTGCCTAATATATTTTGTCATAACTTGAAAACGATTTTAATAGGAGGAGGATCAGAAGATGCACCGGAAAATACTGCTTAAACTGGCCAAACACATTTCTTTTCTATCTATTACTATTTCGGAGTTATTGAAAATTTAATGGCGAAAAAAAATGTTTCCTGCAAAATTCGTCAAATTTTTTGTTTTCAAAATGCAATAAAAAAAAAAATAAAAGAACCAAAAAGTTAAAGTTTTTAAAAATCTTGTGTAAACTTGTTCCATGTTGACTCTCGAAGTTACAAAACGGTTTTGCTAAAAATTGTGTGCATTAACCCTTTATAAGTATTTTCAAGCGCATGTTTTTGTGCGTTAATTGGACGGTAGCCTAATACCTGAGTGCCCATGTATTTTTTATGTACCTATATTTAATTTTTGTAATCTTATTTTTGTGATTAATGCTTTTGAAAATTATTCTTATTAGGTATGTACATTTATTTTTTTTAACAAATAATATTTTATAGAGCAGGTATATAAAAATCTCTTTTATGGGGATGTGTGGGACATTCCCTTATAACAATTATCGATAATAAAGAATTTTTCAAATTTATAATTATAGGCAGGCATTCACATTGTGAAGTGTTAAAAGTGATGTGAATAACAGTTGAAATCAATAATTCAAAATACAAGTTAATCTTTCCCTTAATTAGGAAAATAAAAAACACACAATTTTGTTTTTTTCTGCGGTCTGCATCATGACACACTTTATTGAAGTTTAAACATGAACTTAAAATTAATTTTACAATTTGTTTTATTTATACTTATTCTATTTTTTTTTTTTTTTTTATTTTTATATTTTTTTTTTTTTTTTTATTTTTTTTTATTTTTTATTTTTTTTTTTATTTTGTTTTTTATTATTCGATATTTCGTTAACAGCTTGTTAACATCATCAGGAATAATAGGAAATTCTAATTCTTATTTTTTATTCAAATTAATTAATAATTATTAATTCTTATTTTATTTATTCAAAAGAATTATAATTTCCTATTATTCCTGATGATGTTAACAAGCTGTTAACGAAATATCGAATAATAAAAAACAAAATAAAATAAAAAAAAAGACCTCAGGCTTAATAAATATATATCAAAAAATATAATAAAATAGGTCAATTAATAATATAATTATACTTATTCTAGCTTTTTTCTAAATGTGGCGTGATATAAATTTCCTGATAATTTTGCAATCGCATAATTTACAAATTTAATTGATCAAATTGCAATTTATTCTTTTCCAAATAATTTTAACTGCAAAAACGGTAAGTTGCAATTTGTTCGGTTATTACCCTTTTCCAAATAATTTTAACAATATTAATTAGGTCAGCATTTTCTTATTCATAATTTTTCATTTGGCAAAAGTTGCAATATTATTATTTAATTATTGTTTACCTTCACTTACATAAAGGTTTATGACGATATAAATTTATAAGAAAAAGTGCCTGATGAGCAAAAATAGAAGAAATGTGAAAATTTAAAAAAATCGTCAAAAATAATGGCGCAAACTTGCGCACACTTTTTTTTTTTTTTTCTAAAATTAGAGATTCCAAATTTTATTGTGGTATTAAACATAATTCGTAGAGATGCTAACCTCACTTTTAAAAACCTTTTCTTTTTTTTTGTGTTTTGCAAAAAAAGTGTATAATTTTTTTTTTTTAGCTTTTGAACGAATTCTTTCAACATGAATATTCAACATATTTTTAATTTATTTTTTTTTAAATAGCTTTTGATCAAAACTTTCAGAGAAAAAAAAATCATTGTTAAACCTTTATTCGTTTAGCCGCAAAAAAAATATCATATAAACATCTAGAAACCGAAAAAAACATTTAAATCTCATATAATTTTCTTCACTTTGCTGACTTTAGCAGGGTCTCAGAGCTACAAATCGCATCTAAAAGTCTTCAAAAATTACAATATAATGTAAACTATAATGTATCTCTATCGAGCTGTGTACTTAGTTCTTAAGTTTTCTTTAAATTCAGTATTGCCTTTTTGGCCAGTTTTTGGGGACCGTCAAATTTCTACGTTAAAGAGAAAATTCGTTATAGAGAAACTGCAGAAAATTTTGACTACATTTTTTTTATGTAGAAAATATATTTATTAAGACAAAAAAAAATTGTTTTTACATGAACACATTAATTTTTTTTTTATTAATACATACATATGTATGTGACTAAATTGATGCAAAAAATCGATTGCTAAAAACTTCGCAATAGAGAGATTATTTAGTGTGAAAAATTCTATTTAGGTCTTAAAAAATTGTACGTTACAGAGAGAACTTCGCTATAGGGAAGTTCTTTATAGGGAGATCAAAATGTATGTATATATCACAAAAATGTTGTGTTCACGAATTTTATTTGTTATAGAGAAGATTTCGTTATAGAGAAGTTCGCTGTAGAGAAGTTCGACTGTACTGAAAACAAGAAAAATTATAATTAAAAAGTTATAAAGAATTCAAACACCTTCGCTCCTTTTTGGGCCACCGTGTACAACAATAGAGAAATGTCAAGATATTTTTATAATTTTCCTTAGGCTCTGTTTTTGTAACAAGTTTATTTTTCACCAGTCCATATCAATACACAATACACACACACACACAATGGCGATTTATTTTAGCGCCACAGTTTTCTTTGAAGATTCAATATTTATCTTGAACATATTTATTCTACAAAACATTTTTCTTTACACAAATTAACAGGAACAACTGCATTGCTTTGCCAATTTACCTAAAGAGGCTTCAAGTAAAAGAAAAGCAGCAACAATTTCAATGTAAACAGTTTTTATCGTAAAGTTTTCAATGGGATAAGAAAAATCGATTTTAAAAATTTAAACTAAAAAATGTCTTTCATATTGTAGAACAGAAAGAGTAAAGTACGTATGTATGGATGTGTGTGTGTAAATAAAGTAAATAAATAAAACATATAATGAATCATTTACAAGGGCCTATAAAAACACTCGTAAGACTTTTGTCCCAGCATCAGCAGCTATAAGTTCCGCATTATACACTTGCAAAAAAAAATTAGTTATTTGTTAAGGATTAAACCTGCAAATATCTACGAGTATTTGGATTTCATAGATTTTCCAATTACACTAACAAAAGCGTGGGCCAAATATTAAAAAAAAATATAAACGATTTAATCAAGAAAAATGTTCTAAAAGAATTCTTTTTCAGAACTGTGTTTTCTGTTTGACTCATTTCAAGTAATCCATATATTTTGTGAACCTCCGGGCAGGTTACACGGTATGTCTTTTTTTATTCTTTTAACTTAGCCTAGAAGGCAAACAGGGCAGAAATTTATGCCTTTCCAAACATTTTAAACCCATTTTAGGGAATTAAAATCAAAGATAGATCTGTGTCTAGGAAGTCTGATAGGATTTCGAGTCTTTGGTGCAATACCGTCGTAATTCAAAAAATCGTGAACTGAGAAAAATGCATTTGAAGCATTTTGAGCCATCTTTTTGAAAGTATTTTCGTTTACTAAAGTTATTTTTTTACAAGTTTTTAAATAAAGAGGCATGTTTTGTAATGTTTACGGTTTGTAAATTTCTTGTCATAAAGAAAATACTTCATTATTGCAAATAAAAATACTGTTGGAAATATAGCTGGAGGCAATAAAGACATTTGTGGCTGTAGAATCTGAACAGTTAGAGATAGAACCATAATCTTTTTTCCTTTAGATATATCTGTGTCCCCAAAGATCATTTCTGCATACCCAGCTCGAAAAATTAAAATTTTGAGTTACTGGTGCACCAAAAGCTCGATATGTATCCTTGCAAAATTAAAACCAATAGGAGCTAAAGGAGACAATTTCGTCCTCTCAAATCGATTGTATTGAAATTTAAAATATAGATACCCCTTCGCATATTAGTGCCGGGCGCAACCACTGTTTAAAAAAGAAACACTAATATTATTATTAATTTTATATTAATAAATTAATCTATTGTGATAAGCAAGTTGCTTAAACAAAACTATAAAATGTAATTAAAATAATACTTTATAGTTTTTAAAATTGTATAATTGTGAATCTTGTAATAAGAAATTAATAAAGTCTCAATAAAAATAACTAGCTAACTATAGCTCTTCAATTAGAAGTAGACATACGCTATGTACCTATGGACCAGCAAGAGGTTAGAGGGCAATTTTTGTTCTTCTGCAACTTTCAAAGTGATTTTAATGAGATTTAAAATTGAATGACAGACACATGCTACGGACCTTTTCAATAGCAGAACTGCGTGGTACCTAAACAGGACAATTTCTGCCTCTCCGATACTTTGAACTCGTTATAAATGAAATTCAAGACACAGTGACAAATAGACACGATCAAAGAATCTTTTAAAAGATATCAAAAGGGCAGGGTAGGGGAGCAATTTCTACCTTTCTGAAATTATAACTTTTTAACTTCAATCGATTGCAGTTGCTGATTCTTGGTCTTGCTTTCTCAATTACCGTGAACAAGCCGCAGGGACAATCAATAACAAAAGCTATGCGGATTAAATTTAAAAAATCCACGTTTTTTTTTTTTATATTTTAGTATCACTTCTATTTTTATTTGACCTTTATTAAAATTTTTTAATTATATTTATTTTTTATAAAAAATATTTTTTAAAAAAAAAAAAAAAAAATTTTTTTTGTTAATACAAATTATTATTTCCTGACGATATATTGAGAAATAAATAATAATTAAAAAACTTTTCATAAAAAAGACCATCGCTCAAAAATAAATATAATTAAAAAATTTTATTTATATTTATTTTATATTTTATGGTTGTATTTAAACATTAGTCTCTGACTGTACATACGGAATATGGAAAAAAAATTCTAAAAAAAATTCACAATTCCCAGGTTGTCATATCACAAGTCAGGTCACATAATGCCACATTTTTTTTAAATTTTAATCATACATTTATTGAATTGGGCTGACAAAATATCAGTATGTACAGGTAAACCTCCTTTTGCGTGGTACTTTGTTTTCACGAATTCGGTATATCACGAACTCAAAGTATCAACCATTTTTCTAAATACGCTTTTTTACGCGATTTTTATATAACGCACCAACAAAATAGTGGCAACTCTTTTTTTACGCGAAGAACAACACTGTTTTTGATCATTTATCAGCAGCTGTTAAATTGAAACAAGTGCATTTGTATTTATTAATAAATCGCAGTGAAACTTAAAGAAAATATGTTTAAAACGTTGTAAAAATGGCAAAAGCAAAAAAAAAATTCAAGCTAAAGAAAAACGATATCGCTGTTAGAAAAACTTATGATTTTAGACCGTTTGAAAAGTGAAGAAATTGCCACATTCTTACATATGTATGTACTTATGTATGTACATATGTATTGGAGTAAAATTTTTTTTTTTTTTATCTGGGACCAGCACTCAGGAGATGACTCCTACACATGCGAAGCATTGTGCTGGGAACTATAGGAAAAGGCTAATAGGAGAAACGACAGGAGGTGAAGCTTAATAAATTATTTTACAGCTCTGCTTTTGTACGTTCTTTTGTTTATACTCGTAGCAGTGCTGAAGCTTCGGTTTAGTAGCCATTTTTATTATGAATTTACTTCGCCGCTGCTACACAATACCATTGCTGTCGCGTGTTCAATAGTTGGGCAGCCAAAAAATTTATATGCTCAATGGAGAAAAACAAAAAGTATTCGGCCTTATTATGGTTGTTCAATAAACAAGACAAAAGTTTTCTTTAATCTATTACAAATTGTCGAGTCGAGTCGAGTCGATTCGACAACTCTAATAAGGCTGATTGTATCTTAAAGCACTTAAGTAACAAAATAACTACCAATTGAATTTTATATAATTTTTGTTTAAATATTTATTAATTTCATGAATGGAATGGCCTGCCGCAGCAACGGGCACGGCCTTAGCTTTACGCATGCAATTCAAAGAATTTAAAATCTCTAAAATTTCTTCTCTTCGAAATTTATTATTTTTTACTAACATTTTTCGTTGGGTGCCTTGGCATTTTTTTTTCTAATTTTCTGCCATGTTAATTTTGAAAAGGCATTCATTTTAGTACGTGCACATTTTTAAAACGAAATATATTTTGTTTGCACAAAACTTTTTTCCTCTTCTCAATATGTCACTATCGTATGCAGTTTTTGTTTAAAGGAGTTACGAGTTGCGAGAGTTTAGTTATTCTTTTCGGTTGTACGGCAGTTTTTTCTAGAAAAAAATTTATTTGTTAAATGTGTACGTTTTAAAAAAATCTTACAAAATTCATTCTAGAATAGTCATGAATTTGGTCAATAAAATAAGGTAGGGTGTCAGGCATAGCAAATAAGCAGTAAGTTTACGAGCCGTAACCGCTGAATAGCTGCTGTAAGCGCTTTTTTCGCCGGAAAGAACTTTGGAAAATTATGATTTAAAATTTATCATCGGACAGAAGTTAAAAATACACGTTTTCTGTCTAAGAAGTGTTCTTTCCCCTGCTAAGCTTTTTTTATTTTATTCGTCACTGGACGCAGAATCGGCAAGGAACAACAGTTTTATCTGAATTTTCACAGCACTTTTTCTACGAAAAATAGCATGTAAATTCGGTAATTTCTGTATTGGTTGTCTGTTTCACAGCATAATTCATGTATAAAAGAAAATAAACTTAAGGTACGTACACACGATTGTCATATAATACAATATTGACACAAAAAATTGTAGTAAAATGTTAGAGAAGCATGTGAACTTACAATTTTTGTGTGGCAACAGTGTCACAAAATGTATTGTCCGTGCGTTGTATGACAATTCGGACAATCGTGAAAACACCCTTCATTGCCATTAATTGCCACACATTTTACAATCATTCGTTATTGTCACATGTTCTTAATTTAGTCCACCATACAATAAGAACATTGGCAGATAAATATTTCTGTTGGCAATGCTGCCCATAAATATTTCGATACAATGTTGATCATGGTATCTGGCAACTTTTTTTTTTTTTTTTGTCTGCGACCAGCACTCAGGAGATGACCCTACGTATGCGTTGCATTGTGCTGGAACTATAGGAAAGGGATATAATTAGAGAAACGACAGGAAGTGAAGCTTAATTAATTATTTTGCAGCTCTGCTTTTGCACGTTCTTTGTTTATAGCAGTGCTGAAGCTTCGGTTTAATGGCCATTTTTGTTATTATTTTACTTCGCCGATGCTATACAATACCGACGAAGGAGGGCGTTCTGATTTAATTGTATATTGCTATCAGCTGAAACCGGTATTGTTCAGTGACCAGTGGCTATGCCTTCGCCAATGAAACCTTCCGACAACAACTGACACACAAATACACACTAATCGACATGAGAAAAAATGCGAGATGTTTTTTGTATAATTTTAGTCTGAAACTGGGGTTAAACCCAGGTCTGTTTTGGTTTTGTAGTCAACGTGCAGACTACTTTGCCATACACTAATCTGACAACCGCGTGAACAGACAATTTTGCGTTGATAGATAAATTTATTGTGTGAGAATGCAACAGTACAGTTTTCTTACAATAGTCTGAACAGACAATTTACATTTCGGTGACAATTTTTCTTTGGGAGTGCATTGCCACCATATTGTCATATTCGACAATATTGTAATATCTGACAATAGTGTGTACAAACAAGAAAAATCTCACCTTTTTTTCTGACTCATCCTGTGCTTCACAGCATCAGAAAAATCAATATACAGTAAACAAAATGCATCAGCTGACTCGAACAACGTCCACGTCGTTCTAAACCCGTTACGGAATACCATTTTAATATTGATGTTGGTTGTATGTATACACATGCATACAAACACATGAGTAACATATACATATGCGTGTGCATGAATAAACATAAAGCAAAACATCGGGTATGTCATTTTAAAATTGGTTTAAACGTGCGGGAGGCAAGCAAATTTAAAATTTGCTTATTTACACACATGATTTAAAAAAGACTTTTTAAAGCTAAAATTACTTTTATGAATACAATTTTGGCGAATATTGCTCAACAAAGATTTGAAGTGCTGTTTACAATTTGTATGAATGCGGCTGATATTCTTTGAAATATATTTTTCATATCTTTGCATAAAAGCTTTAGAGGAATATTGTTACTTTCCTTTGTCTGTAAGCGATTTCGCTCCATAATGAACAACAAAATAAAGCAATTTAAAGTTATTTAGTAGAATTAGGTAGTTGCTCTACAAACAAAATTGCTTTGAAATTTTGTGCTGAAAGGAAACTTTATATCTATAATTTTCACTCTTTTTTTTAAGGACATGCGAATATTTGAATGTACGAGTATGTTTTGAAAGTCACATAAATACTCGTATGTATCACATGCTGCCTTTGTGTCTTTGAAAACTCTGTGGAAATAAATAGTGAATAAAGTAATCTCGTGACAATAATGTTCATTCAACTGAAATAAAATGAAACAAAGATTGACGATGTGAAAGAATATGACACGAGTATTCATACGGACGCGTTCATTAATCGTCATCACTGAAATGCCATTAAAATATTTCATACATACTTTAAAAGAAACTGAAATTTTCATACTAAAATTGTCACTACTCTCCGAATATCATTCATATACTTATGTATGTGTGTGTGCATATACATATGTTTATTTCCATATCAGGCTATTCGATATTTCGATGCATCGTCGCGCGAGACTGTTCTCCAAGTATGCGACCTTTTTCTTGACTGCCATAAACGAACGGATCATAAGTCCTATTGACCTGAAGAAGAGTCTGCTATTATACTGTGAACTACTTCCTGACACAATTCCTCTCGGGCCACGGATACTTCCGAAAGTACCTGTACCGGTTGGGCAGAGCAGATGGTCCCGACTGCATTTACTGTGGTATGACGGATGATGATGCAGAACACACTTTCTTCGACTGCATCAGAAGGCATACTGAAAGAAATGCAATGGCGCAGCGGTTTGGCGGGTTCACTCCTGCCGGCGTGATAGGGAGGATGCTCGATTGCGAGGACAATTGGGACGCTATGGCGCAATACGTAGGGTACGTTCTACGGAGAAAGAAGAGGGACCTAGATGCGTTACTGCATAGCGGAGCCCCCTCTGACGCGGACCATGGGATACGGCCCGGGGCCATGGTGCCCTCTGCAAACTTGGCGGACCCAGACGTGGGTGAGTAAGGGCGTTCCTGATTGGGACGTCGCTCTGGGCCTTTCCGAAGTAATGCGGAAAGCGGTACCGGGAAGGAATCTACCCTGAGGAGGAGGAGGAGGAGGAGGGAATTTTTTAGTGGTAAAACCACTCGACACAGATGACGACGGTCTCTGTAAGTGCGAAGGCATTTTCAATCCTACCTCACACGCAAAAAATAAAAAAAAATACTGTCATCTCCCTATAGACCACATATTCCACCTGTGTCTTATGAGCTCATATCTTAAGACTGGCATTTGTGCAGCAGATATTTCCAAACTAATGGGAAACGCATATGGCCGTACAAATTGCCTTCATCTTCATCACAATGAAGATGGAATACATATTGTCACTATTGCCTGTAGGCATGTCAATTGTCTAAGTGTTCCCATCAATAAGAAATATTACAATAAAACCAAAAAAACTTACCCGAAATGGCCCTACTGAGGCACTATTGGTGACCCAAGGTGCCGCTGAGCCCTTAGAACTCACAATTTAAAGGAAACACGGCAACATGCTTGACTACGAAGTGACTACATGGTATGGCATTGCGGTACATTTATACTATTCCCATTGTAAGAAGAAAAGTGCGTAGTAGTCAGTAATTATTTTAAATCACCTAAAACGCTCTAACTCCTTAACGGCTAGAGCGATTTTAATGATGGTTTCACTGTTGTTTTTATCTTGGGCCAGCACTCAGGAGATGACACCTACGTATGCGTTGCATTGTGCTGGAACTATAGGAAAGGGATAGTAGGAGAAATGATAGGAGATGAAGCTTAATTAAATATTTTACAGCTCTGCTTTCGCACTTTCTTTGTCTATACTCGTAGCAGTGCTGAAGCTTCGGTTTAGCAGCCATTTTTTTTTTATTATTATTTTACTTCGCCGGTGCTACACAATACCGACGAAAGAGGGCGTTCTGATGTGATTGTGGATTGCTATCAGCTGAAGCCGTTATTGTTCAGTGACCAGTGACTATGCCTTCGCCACTGAAACCTTCCGACAACAACTGACACACAAAGGCACACTAATGCACTAGTGCAGACTACCATCCATCGTGCCATCGCCACCCTCATTTGAAGGATTTGGCAGTTGGCTTTCCACTGGTGTAGGTTTAATTTCCACATGTAGGTTTAATATTGTCCTCTATATCCTCGTCGGCCCTTTTTATACGTTTTATGTTTGGTTTTTACAGATTTTATTTATTTCTTCTTTTCTTATTATTTGCTGTCTCTTTGCAAACAAGCGTTGCAAATGTCTAGCAAATAAAAACTATGACTTTCATTGTAGTTTATTTACATAACTGTAGCAAATGCATCTGTGTTTATTTTGTTAGTGCAGAGTAAAAATTGACTATACAACTTTGCAAATGCAATGATGCAAGACCATTTGGGCAAGATTGTGAGTTGGGGTATTATTTCTTTATGAAGTAAAATTTATTGACTGCTTTTAATAGATTTATTTTGCTTTATAGTCTTTGATTAAGCGTTAGTCCTAATTAAGCTTCATCACTGCACCACCTGCCTCTTGACCACACTATCCCTTTCCAAATATTTCCGTGTTATAATGCATTGCCGTTCAGAGAATGGGAACTTCACTCTGCCATGCCAGGTATTTCATCTTTTTCTCCATTTTTCTCTTGTCATTTGATTTGAGTATTTTAACACGGCTTTCTAGAGTTGTGTATGTGTATATTAAATGAGAGAAATACCTTTTATATGTTTATGTCAATTGTTACATTGCGAGCAAATAGTGCTGGATGCATTGCATTCCCCAACTCTTATGAATGCGGTCGTCGTGAAGATGTGCAAATTATTTGCAAACATTCTATACAAACTTTTATATACTTTACGTAACATACACACATAGTAAGTACATATCGTCACCGGAAATGCAAAAGAGCGGATCAAACAAAAAAACTTAATATTGGCACATCGCATCAACAAACACGTCTCTACAAATTTTCAGCTTTATATTTTGGAAAATAACGACTTTATTAAAGAAATTCCAAAGGTCGTGACAAATGAGTGTTTATCGCAATTTAGAAATGTGCCAAAAATGATTACAAAAATGTTATGTATGCAGTACAATTTTAAAATATTTCCCTTATTTTTTGTGTAGAAACGTAAACTCATCATTTTATTTGGATGATGTTGCGAAAAAAAAAATCATGCGGGTATGTTCTGTTAATCGAATCCGCAAAAATTTTTTCGTTTTTACACATACATACACATACTTAGATATTGAGAAATCACTCGTTTTTAAATAGACTCGGCTTACAGAAGACTTTTCATTTCATTAAGTTTTATGTCCCTCCTGTAAAATTTTTAAAAGTGTTGATAGACCCTTTAACATTTTAGGTGACGATATGTATGTACGTATATGCATGTCAGGTAAGCTCGTGGTTGTGGTACATGAGTGGCAATTTAATAGATGCATTTTTAATTTCAATTAAAACTATATAATAATACGGTGTCTATGAGTCTCATTAAGTCCCTTTTTCAACACATACTCGCACAAATGCACACACATGCTACAACGGAACAGTTATTACGAGTAACATGTGCAGTTAATATATGTAATTATCGCCATTCCTTCGGCATCTCTTATAATAGAAAAACAAGCATAATGTGTTCTCACTTTTGCTGTTTTTTGTTTCTTTTTATATTTTAAGAAGCTGATGTCTGCAGGAACTCTATTTATGTAATTGAAAGATTTAATAATTAAAATTAAGCGGTTGTCGACGAAAACTCTTCAGAGATTTAGATGGTTTGAAAATAAAATTAAATTTGCTATGAAGTTAGTTATTCTTTTCTATACTTTCATGGCTGAAAGTTGGAATGCATTGCAGCTCTGCTGGAACATTGCATCGCTGAAACGTATTGAAAAGTTAATTTTCAATTTGCAAATAAATGTTTCTGGGTGTGACTTGGTAAATGTATGTCATTAATTAACTATTTAAATACACACAAAAAGTAGTTGCAAAAATCGCAATTTTTCAACTTTATTTAAAATTTTCTTAAAACTTTTGTTACATCTACGACTTTCGGACTCTCTCACAGGCAATGAAATGTAGTCCAAGGTTTTGCTAAAAATTTTTGCATTCATTTTTTACTTCTACATAAATGATTACAAAAAAATCATTTTCATTGTCATTTGCTATTTGTAAAAGAGAAATCGTATAAACTTAGATCTTGCAGATGCATGTCAAAACACATACATATGCATTTATATTTTTAAATACGATTATTTCAAAAAGTAATAAACCGTGCGGAGGAAGGGTGGCGCCGTTGGAATTATCGGCTGTGCGGATTTGGCAGTCACAAGGTCGCAGTGGTCGAGTGAGCATTGCGCATTTGCTGTGGAGACATTTTTTAAAAATAATGATTCTTGGTCGTCGATAATTTTGTTGAAAGTTCGGTATTCGGCTAAGAATAAGTGATGGACCGAGTGTAAATTTAATTCGTTCGTGGGTGCAGAGATTCCGCGGAACTGCTTCGGCTATGAATGCGCCACGGTCAGGGCCCAGTCGATCTTCAAGGACTCCCGAAAACATTGAACTGGTTGAAAGCAGTTTACGTGAAAATCCGCGACTTTCAATACGGAAAAGAGCAGCCTCTCTGGGACTTCCAAGACCAATTATTCATGAAAATTTAAAAAAGGAGCTGGATGACAGACTCTTTATGAAATGAAATCCGCAATTCTATTCTATCGTTCAATGCTCTCTATAAAACTTTCTGTCAATTATTACGTGTTTTTTTTTTATTTATTTTTGAAAATATAAATCTGCTACCAGACACCCTGTATTTTCATTGCATTTATTACACTGTGTGTGACGAAACCGATTACAGTAGAGATATCTGGCTTAGAGGGGAATATTCAAGCAAAATTTTATTAAAATTTATAGAAATACTAGATGACTGTCCCGACTTCGCACGGAAATTGTTTACTAATAAAAAAAAATAAGTTTTGCTGTTTTTAGCTGACCCGGCAACCGTTGTTTTCCCATGTACATATATTATTTCTCGGAAATTCTTAAATTTTTCTTAAATCAAGTACAGATTATTTAATTCTCGTGCGAATTCTTCAATCGCTAAATACTTACTTGTAGCTGTATTCAATCCCGATTCGGTAATTGCAATAAGCCGAAAACGAGATTGATTTAAGAAACACTTTATTTAATTTTTCAAACTTGTGCTATTGTAAAGCTAGTATATATTGTGCCATAACCCCCAAAATAACGTAACCAACAAACAAAAAATTTTACAGAAGTAGGTTTTTTTTTCCGATTTCCGTCTCATTTGAATTTTTTTTTTGCCTAAATTTTTATAATAAACTAGATGACCGTCCCGGCTGCGCACGAAATCTGTTGACTAATGAGAAAAAAAAATAAGTTTTGCTGTTTTTAGCTGACCCGGCAAACGTGGTTTTGCCATGTATATTATTTATAGGAAACATTTTTTTAGTTCAATAAAAATAACTGTCTACTATAAGTGTGCGCGGATTCACTTCTAATCGAAAGCGTTGTAGACACTAAAAGTATGGTTTATTTGGGTTAATAAATTAATTTTTATCAAAGTAACAAATATATCATAAATTCTCGATAGTTAAACATAAAAAATAATTATTAATATTTTTACTATCAACTGTATAGTGACCAAAAACAGAAGACCGGCTTCGTTCTCAGCCCTTTAAAATCCCTTTTTAAAATCTCCTCATCATACCCTTTTATTTCATACCCATATTGCAAATAAGCATTAAAAATTGGTTTTGCAGTTTTAGGGTGCGTCGCCATATTGGTTTTGGGTTGATGATAAACTTTTTAAAATCTCCTCATCATACAATTCCATTTGATACCCATATTGCAAAAAAGGAAAAAGTAGATGAAACAAAAGTGGGAGTAAAGTGGGCGTGGTTAATTTTAAGGGAATGAAAAAGAGATGTTGTTCGATTCTCAGACCTACCCAATATGCACATGCAATATGCAAAATTTCATGGGAATCGGTCAAGCCGTTTCGGAGGAGTTTAACTATTTACAAACACCGCGACACGGGAATTTTTTTATATTCGATTTATTTCAAGTAAAATTTTATTAAAATTTATAGAAATATTTAGAATTGCATAGTTATATTTAATTGAATTACAATTATTAAGAATGAATGAATGAAAATGTGGTTGTGTTTTATTTCACAGTTTAGAAATTTCATGCGATATTGAATGCCGTAATTTGGACCCTGGGATGTGATCATCATACATATTTTTGTGGCAGCTATTGTCGAGCAAAACAACAATCTAGTTTTGAAATTTTCCAAATCTGGAGGTGCGTTTGAAAAAACCATAACACATGGCATTCACACTGTCACACTTGTACGTTATATTTGAATTTTTGACAGTTCTTAATACAAAGTATGGTTGTGTGAAACGCCCTTTAATGACTTGATAAAAGAAAAAAACCAATATGAAGGCTAAAAACCTCGTCTCCTATTTCTATTTTGGTACACCATTTATTAATAACACATCCACATACATCACGTTGCATCCATCCCTAAAGATTTACTTGGCTCGGCAGCAATAGTTTTCATTTGTAAATTCAAAGTTTTCATAAAAATTGTATCGTACATTTACCTTCCTCTTTGCTCTTTAAATTCACCAAGATTATTTTTTTCTTACTTCTCCATTCCATGCCAATTTTAATCAAATAAAGAAATTATTGTTTGTTTGTAAACATTTTAGTAGCTCGTTTGTGTATGTGTATCTGTCTGTCAAAGAAATAATTGAATTAAAGCAAAATAAATAAATAAAATAAATAAAGAGAAACAACTTTGAGCCTTGGAACGAGATTACAAATAAGAAAGAAAATCGAATTATAAAAAAGAAAATGCACTTTGAATTTCCATTAAAATAATAATAAGAAGAAAAAAGAAACACTTAGAAAGTTTGAAGCGACTGCTGTGCGGGCAGCTTTTAAAAGTGTGTGTATGACAGAATTGGCATACTGCTCGCGTACTCCTACTTCCACAGTTGCATTATTTAAGTTGCATGATTTGAAGAGTTAAGTTTTATACTTCATGCTCGAGTTATTTGCAAACTAAGTTTATAATTACTTTGTTTTTTTGTGTTGTTTCGAATTGCGCAGAAATAAAATATTTTCAATGTATGTATTTTGTATTGAAGAAATGGGAAAATAATTAAGTATTTATTTGCGAACGAACTCCTTTCATTATTAATTGAATGATTATTTAATATCTTGCTCTATAAAAACATGCTTCTGTTATAAACAATTAAGTTGCAGTTTTAGTTGAAGTTTAAGTTCACTAGAGATTTTGTAGTGTCTTAAGCGAATGCTACACGATCAATAATCAGCTTCAATATTTGTCATTGTGTGCGTTATTTCACCGTCCTCCTGGTCGTACTTTTAAAAATGCACATTACCTATGAACACTTTTAGATGCAACTCTATCTACTTATGTTCTAAATGTAATTAAAATCGGTTTGAACGTTTCGGAGGGGCTGAAATTTCTTCCCTATCGCCCTCTTGGTACTAGTTTTACAAAAAGTAATACCCTATAACCTTTCCGCAGTTGCACAGACTAAGTCCCCGTCCATATTGTGAAACATTTGCTGCAAAACTTTTTTGAATTCTCTTTTGAAGCTTCAGTAGTGTCCATACATGAAACTTTTGCTTCATGTTTAGTATTTTTTATTCCTCCCTTCTATCTTGGTTCTTTAATTTCTTTTGACATTTCTCAATACCGAATGTAAATATAAAATAACTACCCTGTGATAGAAGGTGCGAATATTTTTTTTTGGATACACATTTGAAGCACAAGATATAATTTGAAGCAAAATGGACGCTAAGAAGAAAAATTATATAATAATTTTTATATTTTTTTTTTAAATTTTTGATTATATTTCACAAAAAATTAACATTAAAACAGGGTAGCTATTATTATGATAGAAGTTAACAGTATACCAAACGAAAAGAAATAAAATGAAACGTCAAATACACCTCATCTCAAAAGATGCAAATAAGAAATTCAACAAAAGCTGCATGTACATGAAACAGCGTACATACTTCCACTCCTCTTCCCCTTCTCGTCTACAAACTCAAAAGTTTTGCAGCAAATGTTTCACAATATGGACGGGGACTAAGTGCACCAAATTTCATCGCGATTGGTCCACAAATGGCAAAGTTAAGCTCGTTTTTATTATAATTTCTGTTAAAAACCATGCGGAAGGAGTAGCAAAATTAAAAAAGTAGGCGTAAAGGTGGGCGTGATTAAAAAAAAAGTAGCCTATAATTCATTCAAGAGTCCCAATTATATGGTGTGGAAACTTCAGGAAGATCGGTCCAGCGGTTTGGGCTTCTATCAGGTACAAACAAACAAACAAACAAACACACATTCAGATTTATAGATATATGTAGATTCGAAAATTCGTTCGAATAATAAATATAGACCAGCTAAACCATATAATAAGCATAGATAAATAAATGTAAATTTACAAATTTTGTAAAAGTCAAAAAATGATGTAAAAAACTATCGTTCGATTGAAAAAATTTTAAAATTTCACTTATGATATTTTATCACAAGTATGAAATGAAATTGAATTTATGTATGTACTTTAGCAAACATATTGCCAACATATGTATGTATTCAGTTAAGACGATTTTCTTAATTGAATTTTTCCACCCAGGAAAAATAGCCATTTGGCAGCTGTCACGTGAAACTATCTTCATTATAGAGAAAATAAAAGGGCACACACTCAGTTCAAACTAAAATATTTAAAATTCCAGCACTGGCAGTGATAACAATAATTATTATATTTTTTTATTCGTTTTAATTATAACATGTTTGTTGCACATGCACTACATGCAGCAGTCTAGATAATAATCGTATTATGCATGTGTAGGCACTTAAAAAGTAAATATTTTACTTAACGCTTCCCTGACCAAAGAAAGTAAAATGTTTTTAACGATTAACACCAACGAAACGTATGTATATACATATACGAAAAGTACACACTCTTAATTACATATTAATATTAATTGAAATATGTATGTACATATGTATATTTACTAAGCCAATAATGGAAGAAATTGACTGTTTGCCACTTGAGGTTGCAATTTGAAAAGCCTCATTTCAGTCAAGAAATTTCAAACTAAAAACTATTATTATTTTTTAATTGAATAATATGAATATGGAGAGGCGTTCACAGCGAAATTATAAAATAAATGAATGTGTTTTTTTTTTTTTTTTTTTTTAATTTAAGACCTTAAAAAGATAATAGATTTTGTAATATTTTAAATAATAGAAAAATGGCAGATGACAAGAACAGCTGAATAAATTTGTGTCATCCTGTTAATAACAGGGTATGTTAGTTAATCAGTATTCGTAGTGTAGGAACTACCCTGTGAAAGCCAGCTGACTAAAATAATTTCCTTCTTTATTCCGGTAAAAGAAATCACACAACAGTTGACGAAAGCTTTTATATATACTGTTTTAAGGCGCAATTGTTTAAAACAAGGCGAATTCAAACCGGGTGACTGCATTAGCTAAAATTCTCATCAGCTGATTTATGTTTAGTTGTCAAAGCATGTTAATACGTAAAATGTTTGGACAACTTGAATAAAATTGTTGCATTTGTAAATAAAAAATGCTGTTGTTGTCGTCACGAGTTCACCTGGTATAAATTCGCCTTGGTTTAAAAGTTGTAAAAGAACTTTTAAAAGCTATCTGACCAGCTTTTAGAGTTTCGTTAGGATATTTGCTAAAGCTTTACAGCAGTAACCAATTTTAACCGAGTGAATCGCAATTTCGAAATTCACTTGTTGTAAAAAGAAGAGTTGAGGCAAAAAGCTTTTGCCGAAAGTAAATTAATATCATTTTATATATTAAGCTTTTAAGCTTAAAATATTGTTTTTATTTTTTATTTTTCTATGTCCATATTCCGTTAACCATCGGTTAACATCTTCACCAAATTTTTATTATTTTTTATAAAATTTTTTCTTTCTCTTAATACTTTTTTTTAACCGTTTTTATTATTTTTTTTTTAACAATCTATTTTTTTAAGCTTTAAGGTTTTTTCTTGAAAAAACTTCCTGAAGATGTTAACCGAAGGTTAACGAAATATTGAAAATAAATATAAAAATAATAAATAAAAAGAGAAAAATCCTTAAAGCTTAAAAAAATAGATTGTTAAAAAAATTTTTTTTTTCTTTTGAAATTAATGCAGTGCGAGCACGGTTTGCGCAACCGAATAAAAATCGGGGTTGTTGCTTTCACCGAAAAGTTGCAGTAACAGAACATTAAATACTCATTACAAAAATAAACTATTATTTAAGTTAAACTCAGTATATTCAACAAATTCAGTATTCAGTAAATTCAACATAAAAAATTCATTTATTAAGGAAAGTTGTAAGATTTGCGTTATACAGTTAGTACATTAATAAAAAGAAACACAAAAAAAATAATTCCTATATTTTGTACGTACATACATATGTAAATCTGATCAGGAACTAATCCTAGTTCATTAATCCTAGTGGTTAGTTCTTCGACAAAAGGATCCACATTTTCCACTTTATTGGATAATTTTTCTCCGCATATTTTTAATCTACGTATACCATGTCGCTTCTTAAAGTTCTAGGCTACAATTAAAAGTTCCAGGTTTTTCTCTTAACTTATTATTAAAAAAAATAGAACTTTTGCTTTAAAATTTGCTCAGAAACTGGAACGGTATGCGTTCTTTGTTTTAAAAACCATCTGAATAAGAGCTTTTCCATTCTTGGATACTCAGCTGCCTTAAGTGTAACTCGATCTCTCGTTCCGGACTCAGTTTTTTTTGAAAATTTTTGGATTGCAGCTGATTGTGGATTTGTTAACGTCGTAATCAATACAAAGGTTTTTAACAGATTCACCAAGCTGTAATTTGCTCAAAATATCTGTTTTTTGTTTAATTGAGAACTTTAACACTTTTTTTACTACTCCCATATTTATTACAATAAAATCTAGGTATGCACTAAAGTGTGGCACAAACACCACAAAAATATCTTACAACCATTTCATGAAATTGCAATCGGTGTGTATGTATTTCTTGCTCATTGCAAAACACATACTTCCAAAAATATTTCTTTTGTTCCACGATCAAAACATTGAAGAAGAGAACACAAGTACAACAAAACAATGTTAAAATAAAACAACGCTGAAGTAGAAGAAAAATGAAGTAGAAGATCAAAACTATTTTGGAACATTCAAAACATGTTTGAATAACTCGTAGACAAACTTGCAAAGAAACTTTTGCATTTTTCATGAACATAAAAAATCGAATGTATACAAATGAAATAAAAATATCACAATTCATATTAGGTTTGAGGTTCGTTTGTAAGGTTCTTTAAAGAAAAATATTTAAAATTTCGCAAACAATTTTAAAAATTTATAATTTCACCTACTTTTAATGCATCCATTTCAATATATATTTACGATTACTAAAATTTAGAAAAATCACGAAAATGAGAAATTTGAAATTGTGAAAAAAATTATATACGTGCTTTTTACGCTTTTTTGTGTTTGTTCTTGTGTACTCGATGCTTTTGGTGTAATTTGCCGTTTTTTTATTTCATTGTATGTTTTTTTTTTGATGTGCTGCTTCATTTGAACTCACAAGCACAAACAAAACTATAGAGAGAAACTTTTCAAATGGTGCTTGTTTTGTTTCACTGAGAGTCATGTTTTGTTATGTTTGTTTTGTTGAGAATGTTTACACTGGAATACACGGCTTGGAAGTAGTGTGCTTTAGCATGCAAAACTTTCAATACATTTTGTACAGCTCTTTAGTATGCACCTTACAATGATCTACATTTAACTGATATGCAACTTTCATCATAAGATTAAAGAGAGTAACAACCAAGCAAACAAAAATTAACTGTAAATTAACGGCTAAAATTTTTGCTTATCACAATACATTAGCGTAAAAGTATTTTTCTCTATGAAAAAAAATTGCTTTTGCTTTAATAAAACAGAAAAAGTTGCACTTATCGAGACTGTTTTTCAAAAAAGTTGCACTTATAGACACTGTAATGTAAAAAAATTACCTGTTGCGCTATTCGTGGTGTTGCAATAATCAGTGGTTGCGCAAACCGCGCTCGCACTGTATAATATATACGGATAGTAAAATTACAACGTTGACAAATGCGAGCGCAACTCAAAAGCAGACAATCCACACACACTTTTTCGAACTTTCGATTTCAGCAAGTTTTGGTTGTTGTAAGTTTTTGTATTTTAATCAAATTACTGGGCTGTAATTTAATGTTTTCCCGCGTTTTTCTTTCCCCATTGAACCATTTTTAACTAATTTTTTAATTTTCGAAACTCGAGTTTTCATCATATTTACAAGTATTGAGGTACTGGCAGTCACTTCTGACTATTTTCTCATAACTTGAGAACTGCTTAATTGAACGTAACCAAGTTTGTCAGATTCCAAAGGTGTCGTGAGATAATAAACCGATTCGATAGATTTCAAGAACTTTCGAAAAAATGTTCCTTTAAA
This sequence comes from Dexiosoma caninum, assembly GCA_963924685.1. Lineage (NCBI taxonomy): Eukaryota > Metazoa > Arthropoda > Insecta > Diptera > Tachinidae > Dexiosoma > Dexiosoma caninum. The sequence goes on from OZ004727.1 coordinate 84,754,519, forward strand.
ATCAACTTCAATTCTAATCTGTTTTTAATTTGATTGATCCGGGTTTTTGGAGAGTCGGCCATATTCAAAAAAAAGTGACGTCAAAAATTTTAAACAAATGGGACCTCTGTGCATACGTTTTTTTTGTAGTCTGCTGTTTTTGACAATCTCAGTGATATTTTACACAATCAAAATGCCTGTTGTTTTTTGTTGTATAGCTGCGTCTACTTCTAAAGCTTCTAAGTCCCCGTCCATATTGTGAAGCATATGCTGCAAAAGTTTTTTGAATTCTCTTTTAAACTGCAGCAGTGTCCATACATGAATCTTTTGCTTCATGTTTAGTATTTTTTATTCCTCCCTTTTATCTTCTTTTTTTAATTTTTTTTTGGCATTTCTCAATACCGAATGTAAATATAAAATAACTACCCTGTGATAGAAGGTGTGAATATTTTTTTTTGGATACACATTTGAAGCACAAGATATAATTTGAAGCAAAATGGACGCTAAGAAGAAAAATTATATAATAATTTTTATATAATTTTATATTTTTTTTTTAAATTTTTGATTATATTTCACAAAAAATTAACAATAAAACAGGGTAGCTATTATTATGATAGAAGTTAACAGTATACCAAATGAAAAGAAATAAAATGAAACGTCAAATACCCCTCATCTCAATAGATGCAAATAAGAAATTCAACAAAAGCTGCATGTACATGAAACAGCGTACATTCTTCCACTCCTCTTCCCCTTCTCGTCTACAAACTCAAAAGTTTTGCAGCAAATGTTTCACAATATGGACGGGGACTAAGTGCACCAAATTTCATCGCGATTGGTCCACAAATGGCAAAGTTAAGCTCGTTAATATTATTATTTCTGTTAAAAACCATGTGGAAGGAGTAGCAAAATTAAAAAAGTAGTAGGTAAAGGTGGGCGTGATTAAAAAAAAAGTAGCCTATAATTCATTCAAGAGTCCCAATTATATGGTGTGGAAACTTCAGGAAGATCGGTCCAGCGGTTTGGGCTTCTATAAGGTACAAACAAACAAACAAACAAACACACATTCAGATTTATAGATATAAATTCGAAAATTCGTTCGAATAATAAATATAGACCAGCTAAACGATATAATAAACATAGATAAATAAACGTAAATTTACAAATTTTGTAAAAGTCAAAAAATGATGTAAAAAACTATCGTTCGATTGAAAAAATTTTAAAATTTCACTTATGATATTTTATCACAAGTATGAAATGAAATTGAATTTATGTATGTACTTTAGCAAACATATTGCCTACATATGTATGTATTCAGTTAAGACGATTTTCTTAATTGAATTTTTCCACCCAGGAAAAAATAGCCATTTGGCAGCTTTAAAAACATTCAGAGCAACAAGAAATAAAAAATCACACACAATGAAAACAGAATTGTTTTTTAATACTTTATTTATGCAGGTGTTAATATAGTTTTATTTTATTTTATTTTATTTTAATTATATTTTTATTGGTATAATTTTTAGTGTTTAGTTCTGCCTTTTTTTGCACGAGTATTAAATATATTTTATTTGGATAATAAATGTCATTCTTAAAGGTTGTGGATTTTAATTAATTGTTGTTTTATTGTTTAAGTTTTATATTTTTGTTGTGACGTTTTAAGTCGTATAATAAATCTTAACTTTAATTATTTTAAGTTGCAGGTTTAGTTTAATAAATATAAAAGAGAAAATTAAGATCTAAGAAAATGATTTGATGAAGTTTAAAATTAAGTGTTGTTTTAGGAAAATATGCATTAGTTGTGACTTAAACATTTTTTTTATTTTCAACATTTCCGAAGGTAAATTTCATTTCGGATTTTCTATTTATACGTTTAAAAAGTGATATTTTGTATGGTTGCAATTATTAGTTTTTTTTTGTTTTATATTTACAAACGAGTAAATGGTGTGAATTAAACCGCTCTACAAGTTGTTTGCTTTCCTTTTTTTCTGTAATTTTATTTTAATTAATTTAATTTGTTCATAAACCAACTAATGTTAAATGATTGTTTCCTTTTCAATGTTTTTGTTTGTTTGTATTTATTAATTTAATTAATTTAATATTTAGCCGACGACTAAAATTTAGATTAAGCTTATTTGACTTTTGTTCAGCTAATATTTCTACAGCTACAGCTACTTCTATTTAGTTTTTACTTTTTTTTTTTTTTATAATAAACGTATTTAATTTTAACAAATAATTATTGCAACAATTTGTCTATTATTTGCTTAAATAATTAAATTTTTTTACTTAAATATAAAGAAGCGATATGCGTAACGTATTTTAAACTTTGAAGAATTAGAGCCAAAATTTAACATACTTTTTTATATTTTTCCACAGAAAATTTTTGTTATTCTTTAAATACTTTTTTTTTTTTTTTATTAATATAAATTATGCGACCTTTTTGCTGATTTTATTTTATATAATTATTTGTATATTAATAACTACAAGCTTCAAGTGAATTATAATATATTTTATATAAATTAATTTTTTTATATTACGCTGCAACTTTGTGTAGCTTCTTCAGGAAATAAATATAATAAAAAAAAAATTTCTTGAAATCAATTTATCTCAAATAAATGTATTACAATTGACCTAAAGCTTGTATTTATTAAAATGAAAATAATTATATAAAAATAAATACTTTTTATTTATTTTAGTAACAAATTGTTTTTTTTTTCACAGTCTTAGAGGCACTGGGTGCTGAGAAATAGAAATTGTTAGGACATTTTTACAGTTTTAGAGGAAGAGACAGATGGAAACGGAGAGAGAGGAAAAGCGATTAACTAAAAAAAGAAGTTGAAGCAACTTCAAGAATGCTAAAAGTTAATATTACGACATTTGGCAGACAGATTCATTCATGTATGAAGTCTGACGTCACGCAACAGCTGTTGCTCTCAAACTAGTGTGCTTATTTGTATAGAGAGGACAATTTATTATTTTTCCATATACAATGAACTCCCGATAATATGAACTAATTCAAACCAAGACGAATGGCATTTAATTATCATTTAATCCTTTCCGGCCACACCTACATATATTTGTAGGTGAATTTTAGTTATTTCAAAGAGAGATTTACACATTAGTTTATAGTTTTTTCTTATTGGTTTAATTTTCATAGAATTATGTGTTCTATTATTTTTATTTTCTTATAAGTTTTTGTGCGGTTTGTTTAAATATCTGTGTGTATGCGTCCAAGAAAGGTGATCTTGTTTCGTAGTGCGGGAGACAGCAAATGTAAGTGCTGTTTTATTTGTATAAATTAAACGAAATATATAAATATTTTGCTATTTTTTTTTAATAATAAACACATTAAATATTTAAATTTTAGGCAAATATTTGAAAATGTGTAACGATTTGTAGCATTTTTTGTAAGCATTATATGTGCCTACACAAATGTGTATTATGGCCTTTTACAAGCACAACTTATCGTTACATTTTACAGCAAAAGTACTGGAAAACAAATTTTTTTTGTGTTAAAGTCAAATTCCAAGATATCCTTATGTGTATGTCCTGCTTCTCAGGACATGAACTTCGTAAGGATAAAAAAAATTATTTTTCTGGTCTTTTGGGTTCAATTGTCACGTACCGAAAATTTCATGGAAATCCAACCATTTTTAAATTTTTTGGGTCGGAAAGAACGTTAAGAACGTTTCTTATGCTAAATTTTTTATTTTTTCTTTATTGAAATTAAAAACAATTTATTCTTAAAAAAACTTAAGTCAATTTTACGATTATTTATCTGTGTTTGTTAAATGGTTTAGCTGGTCTATTGGTCTATATGCTCATTTTGCTGCTAAAACCAAAATCTTTAAACAAATTTCATATTTTTATACAAGAACTCCCAACAAATATTTGAGAATTACGAAATATACAAACAAAACAAACCAAGGAGTTGCTTTAAAAATATTCTTTATACAAAAAATCATTTTATTATTTGATTTTAAATCGATGTAATTCCAGACACTTTGGTTGACAGTGATTGCATTTAAAAGACAAAATTAAAAATTAAATCTTCCAATACAATTGTGTGACTATTCTTTCAATTATATCGACCCCTGTGCGCGAAATTATCGTATGTTACAAAAACTAAATTTTACAGGAGAGCGTTTTTATTCGTTTTTTTTTATTTGCCTGACAGCAGTAACTGTCACATACGATAAAATGTACATAGTGTTATCTCCATAACTATAACAATTATCGCTATAATACTTTATCTGCAGATGAATTAATGCATTTAGAACCATTTTGCATAAAAAAGTCGATTTCGATAAAAGTGTAACATACGATAATTTCGCGCACAGGGGTCGATATGGTTATATAACAAACATAGATAAATAATATTAATGAATTTGGACTAACGTTGAATAAATGAAAGATTAGTTACTTAAATCATTATGCGACAAATTCTGTGATTGCTTTTTCCTGTTGTGTGTGCGTGACAGCTGAATACAATTTGGAAACAAACAGCCAGGGCAATCCCGAAATTAATGTGCTTTTGAATAAGAATTTAATCGCTTTGATTTCAACACTGTCTAGATACAACAGTTTAAAAAAATACAAAAATAAGCTGTTCATATTTAAAAAACAAAGTGTTCATATTATCGCGAGTGCCCTGTACATAAATTATTTGAAAGCAAACTCGTTTTTTTAATAGAAGTTATTTTTTTTTTTATAATTTTATATATTATAATTTTTATATGTTATAATTTTTAAATGTTGTTAATCTCGACTTAAAACGACTTCTCAATTTCCAATCATTTCTGACTTGTTTTTGCTGTTGCTTAGTTTGCATTTTCTCCCTCCGCAAATGCTTCTGCTTTCTTGTGCAACAACAAATATGTAATATTTTTTGGAGAACTCTCTGAGTTGCCAACTAACGCATAATACATACATATAAAAAAAAACTAGTATGGTAACACTTACAAGAGAACAATTACATCACCGAGAGAGCAACCATGCGCATGACGGAATAATTATTTGTAGCATTCTTGATGGCGCTTAAAGGCGAGAAAGCGTTTTAAAAATTTCAGGTTTCACAATTGTAGAAGGTTTTTTTTTTTTATATCGAGATACGAGTATATTACTCGCTTCATTCATATCTTTACTTTAAGAGATTCTGTTTCTGAACTAATTCTTTGCATTAATTATTTGTATTCTTTGTATTCTTTATTAAGTTTGATTTTGGATAGCATTTTGGTGAATAAGGCTTTGCTTTGATCGAATTCATTAGTTAAAGCCACATTAAAATTTGGGAAAATTAAGAAGGAAATAGCGCTTTATCAGTAGTTTTTCGAACATTTTAAGAAAAAGTTTGATTTTAATTTTACATACTTAAGTATCACTCTCTCCAGAACAAAGCACACGTCTTATTCTATACTGGTGATTGCGTCAGAGATATTATGAGTCCGTGGAACACATTAATTAAAGTAAAACAAATTGTTAATTTTGTTTAATCTGGGAGAGTTACGCCAACAAAGTAATACACGTTTTAAAACTTTAAGATAATAAAACTTAACAGAGGTTTTTGGGGCAAAATACAGCTTATAAATGTGAGTAATGCAAGTATACTCTTTAATATGGGCAATTGTCTGTTGAAAGCACTATGGCATTGAATTCATAGATTTTGTAATGCAAATTGCTCCCGCTTTAACCCTAAATTTTTTCTTTTATAATTGAAATTTCAAAGCAACATCGAATCCCACAAATTGCGTTATGTAAGTGTTGCAAGTGAATTGGGGTTTTTAATTAAAAGTGCTTATAACTGGTTATTTATTCAATTGCAGTAATATTCTTTTATTTTTAATGTTTTATTGTGTTAGAAAAATTAGAAGATATTTTTTTTCTCGTGTTATTTGGAACGTGGAAATTGTTAAGAATTCGTTTTTTTGTTGAATTTCAAAAATTAGTTGCTGTGCTCTCAAATTGGTGTGGAACAGCTATTTCATTGAATTTTGACTTTCCAATAAATACACTTAAATACAATCGATTTTTGATATTTGAACTGCAGAGTGTTCAAATATCTACTCCTAAATATGTACTTCTTTAATGTAATATTAATTTATAGTTTCATTATATATCTATTATATATTTATAAGTATTTCTATAATTTATATATATATATATGTATATATGTATATATTTGCTATGTATGTATGTATATATAGATTTATTTGACTACCTTAATAAAGCTATGATCCCAATTTCAGCTGATATTATGGTACCTTACTGCTAAGTAAATTTACCACTGCTCTGAGAAAAATAATTTTCTAAATATAATAATAATTTTCAGTAAAAAAAAAAAAAATTAGAGTAAACAAAAATACAAATCTTGTGTATAAATATTTTAATATGTAAAGAGCTAATAATTTCGTCCCGCGAAACTTCCATTTGTTCTAAATTCATTTGTCTCAGTTCTAGCAGTTCTGTGTTAAAAATTAACTATTTGTCATTTATTGGACATTTTCAGAGCAATGGTAAACCTTAAAAGACTGGTCCCGCTATCAGACATTTTGAAAAATGTTTTTGTTTTATTTTTGTAACACTTGGTTTATTTTTCTCCTTGGTGTACTATTAAATATCCGTGTGTTTTTCACTTTTTTCATTTCAACAAAAACAAAAAAAAAAAATTAAATTCAAATCAGTAGTTTAAAAATGTTTCAACTCAAGCATTTTCTTGTTATAAAAATAATATTCTTTCATTTGTTTTTTTTCTTGTTTATTTGCTTTTCTTTTTAAAATTTTTAAAAGCATTTTTTTTTTATATGTAGATTAACATTTATGTGAGAAATCTTTTGGCAAATATTTGCTTGAATAATCCTAGAAGTATGCAATAGTATAGCATAATGTATATATGTAGGGAGAGAGAGAGAGAGTGAGAGATTTAAATATATATATTTATAGAGAGAGAGCGAGAGAGAGGGAGAGAGTGAAAGAGCGGGAAACACAAGTTTTGATAAGTGAAATATAGGAAAGGGCTTCATGATGGTTTAAATTTAGTTTTACCTTAAGCATGAACACATTCGCCACAGCAGGCTACGAGCTACAGAGACTGCAGTTGGCTGCATTCGTTTCTTTGTAGCCGGCAACTTAATTATTTTGAAGACGGCAGCTGCGCACAACTGCTCACCGCAGAAATGTGTATTTCGTATATTTCAGTGGTGCCACTTTAAAGCATTTCAAAAAACACTTGTTCCAAATATCCTCATTCCACTAAAATATTTAAAAACAGGGCAACTTATCTATGCAAAACTTCTTCGTTGTTAATATATGAGTTAATAATCAGGTATGTGATGAAAATCGTTTTCGGCGTTAAAACGTTTTGAAATCGAGAAAAAGTGTGATGAATTTGTATGTGACGATTTCATATTCCACCTTGTTTCATTAAAAAAAAAGCCGTTTTTAACATGTGACGCATTTCGATAATGCCAGTTTAAATTCGTTTTCAAATCATTTAATTTTACTTGAACAAAATGTAAGGAAATATACAAAAAAAAGTAAAAAAATAAATAAAAAATGATTATAAATCCGTCCTTATTTAAACGAAAATATTCAACAAATCTATTTAAATAAATACTAGTTAATATAGAAGTGAAATTTAAAAATTTAAATACCCACATTTCATTTGGTAAATTTAAGGGATTCGATTTATCTCTTAAACGTTTTCTTAGAATATTTTCGCTATTCATCCGATTATTTTCTTTCAAGAGAATTAGCGAAACCACAGCAAAAAAAGGCATTTTATAAAGAAAAATTGATAAAATATGTTGATACAAATTTTATTTTGTTATTTTGTTTAAATATTTTACAAACGTCACTCACATACACATATGTATGTTAACATATTTTACAGTTGTTTTATTAGATTTTATACAGTTGTATTTAGAGAAGATAAGTGGAAACGAAACAAATATGGATTGTGAAATCGATTGAAATTCATCACACTACTGTCGATTTCAAATGACGATTTACTTTTCATATCGATCGATTTCCATCACATACCTGAATATAATATATTAATTTTTACTGTTCTTTGCTTTTCAAATGAAAGTAAATAAATTTAAAGTTTTTGCATATTAATAATTTCTCATTACATTGGCAGCACTATAATTGCATATTGTCGCTTGCTAAAATAGAAATTATCCTAAATTGGCGACAGTTACAAAAGTGGTCGTGTAGCCGTGTAGCAGTGATATCGTCACAATAATCGTTTCCATATAAACGTGTTTATTTTAATTTTGACAGATTGTAGCTGGTAGCCTGCTGTTGCGAATGTGTTTCATGCTTTAAGTTGTCTTTCTTGTTGTTGGATTTGCAAAATAGATACGCGGAAAAGAAATTTTGCTGGCCTTGAGGCAGGCTCGGTGCCCCTTTTTATTGTTTATTCTGCCATTTGTGTTATGAAATTATAAATTTATATACAGTTAGTTGGCCTTTGTTAAATCATAAAGTAAAAAAAAACATAAAATGTGCAATTTTGTTGTATCACGATCTCAATTTGAAGTTATTTTGTGGTATTTTTTAAAATTTAATTTATTTGCTTGTTTCCAAGTTCATGGAGTAAGTACATTTTGTTTGTACCAGCCTAAATGGAAATGTTGGTTATTTCCTTAATCCAGTACAACAAGTCAAAGTTGATTAGAAAATTTGCAACAAAGCAAAGCAACTTTATAATCATATACCTGTTTTTTTTTTTTGGTGGTTGGTATTAGAAAAAAAAAAATGGCGACAAAAGAAAATAATAAAACAGAATAATTATTGTGAAACGAAAAGAAAAATATATCGACCGCTGTGCTCGAAATTATCGTATGTTACACTTTTTTCGAAACCGACTTTTTTATGCAAATTTATTCTAAATCCATTCCATTCATCTCCTAATAAAGTATTATAGTGATAGTTGTTGTGATGTGCATTTTATCGTATGTGACACGCTAATGCTGTCAAGCAAATAAACAAAAAAAATAAATAAAAACGCTCTGCTGTAAAAGTTACTTTTTGTAACATACGACAATTTCGCGCACAGCGGTCGATATCCAAACGGTGGCTTAGAAAAGTGTAGAAATTAAAACGCTTGAGGCGTATGAGCAATGTGAATATATGAATTTATATGGATAGAAAGGAACTATTAATCGAGACGTATACGCAATATTCAGTAATTTTTAATTTAACAATGCGTTTAAATACGTTTAAATTTAGAATTTAGGAAAATGCTCGTCCCAAAAGCAAAAAATTTTAATAACAATTCAATGATTGATTAAATTTATAACAGGGGTCTAATCAGCGCATTCGATAGTGAGTAAACTATTGTATCGCTTAATATTTCGATACGTATCGAGTGAACAAATCATCTCGCAAGTTTTAGCAAATTGTAATAAATTGCCGACTAAAAAGAAAAAAACATATTACTAATTTTAAAGCATAAAAATAACACAGTACAACATTTTTCAGCTCATTGATTTCGGACTCAGTTCTGCGAATTGAACGTGAAAGTAGCCCCAAAAATAAGAACTTTTGCATTATTCGTTTTGTCAAGTTGGCTATTTTAATAACTTAATGGCCATAACTGTCTATTAATAATTGTCAATTCCACAATAAATTGAGCATTGAAATTGAGAAAATTCTATTTAAATAATTTTATTTGAGTATTGCGTATGTTAAATTTATTCTTATTTTCGCGTTTGGCAATATTATACAAAATTAATATTTAACTGATATTTCACATGCAAATTAATTGTTAATTTTATTAGAATTATTTTTAGTGGCCAACAGACATATCATACTAATCCAGTGCTGTTTGATAAAATGTTCTTATATGTTGTATAGATCTCCACTGCTGCAATCTGCTGAATTTATACAGGATTTTAAAACATTAATTACATCCGCAAGAAATGCGAGTCTCTGCTCACTTACACATTTCAATTCAATTTTGTCGGTGAATAAGGACTCAATCTTAAAATGGTTTCTGTTGAGTTTTCGAAAAGTTGTTCCAAAACGATTTCGGGAAGCTAATTTCTCCAATCTTTCCACCCATCTCGAACTCCATTGATCCATTCGTTTGCGCTATCAGCTCGTAACCAACCATTGACTGTCACTTTAAATTATTCCTGATGTACTGATTACAGCGATCACATGAATGTTTGGGCCAGGGGGCAAATTTGGAATTTTCCCAATTCCATTCAGAATTTTCTCAAATGGCGATGGCTGAAGTAGTCCGTAGCCCGTTGACTACAAAACCGAAAATTTTCGTGGACTCTACCCCAGTTTCAGATCAAATCAATAAAAAACATCTCGCATTTTTTCTAATGTCCATTTGTGTGTCTTTGTGTCAATTGCTGTCGGAAGCTTTCAGTGGCGCAGGCTTATTCACTGGTCACTGAACAGTTAAAGGCTTCAGCGGTATCCAATCCACAGGCACATCAGAACGCCCTCCTTCGTCGGTATTGTGTGGCACCGTCGTAGTAAAATAATTACTAAAAGCGGTTACTAAAAACAAAGCTTCAAAAATTTAATACGTATGCTTCATATCAGAGGCGCTTCAACACTGCTATAAGAAATAAAGAACGTGCAAAAGGAGAGTTGTAAGATAGTGAAGCTTCACCTCCTGTCATTTCTCCTACAATCCCTTTTTCTCTAGTTCCAGAGCACAATGCATCGCATGTTCAGGGGTCATCTTCTGAGTCCTGGTCGAAGTTAAAAGAAAAAAATTCATTTGGGGTTTTTTGCAATTTCTTTCGCAAATTTTTGAATTGCAACTAGAAATTCTCAATTTCATTTGGAATTTTCCAAATTCCGTTCACAATTTCCTCAATTTTATTTGGAATTTTCCCAATTTCATTCACAATTTCCTCAGCTTCAATTGGAATTTTCAAAATTTTCTCAATACCATTTGGAATTTTCTCAAATTCATTTGGGATTTTCTCAATTTTATCGGGAAAATTCTCAATTTCAATACAGTTGAGTTGAGTCGGTCGCATCATTTGGATTTTTCTCAAATTTTATCGGGAAAATTCTCAATTTCAATGAAAAATTGTGTAGGTGGTTGAGTCGGTCGCATCACTGCGTAAAATGCCCAAAATTGGTTAAAAAAAAACAATTTTATTTTCGTTATTAGCCACGCAAATGTTCACATCGAAATTTTCCTTCTAATTGTACAGAGCAGACAGTTTTTAAATACATTTTTTTTTTAAATTCTCGAATTCAGAAGACTGTTGAATGAATATGGGACTAGTCTAACATTTGAGGAAACAATAAGTGAAATATAATTTAAACTAAATAATGTGAAATAAAAAATGTGTATTAACAATTTCTTAAATTAATCGAATTTTATTTTGCAACCATATTTCGAGCGTCCTGAACGCATCAACGATGAAAATGATTGGAGAACAACCACTGTGCATTTCTTAATTTTTTTATTTTTTTTTTTTTTTGCTCAATATTGCAACGCAGGTTTGGCAAATACGAAAAAAACCAACAAAAAAAAGGAAAAACATACATAAAAACCTTTAATAAAGACGAATTAATGATAATGATAATGACAATTATAATACCGATAATTAGAATATATAATTTTGTTCGTACGTACATGTGTGCTTAATTTACAGTTACATATTTTAACTAATACATACACGTATTGTATTGTAGTTACATCTCCTTCTAGCATAATTAATAAGTAATTATTTACTAATTAATGTTATTTTAATTACAATGGAATAATCTTCCACTGTCTCTGTTTCGGTTGCATTAAATTTTAATTAAATTTTTCTTTTCTTTTCTTTTCACTTTTCTTATTCAAATACAAATGCATATATTTACAAAAAGAAAAAGAGAAAAAACGCAACGTTGAAATAGGAAATGAAAAGTAATAAATAAAATTATTTATGAAGCGTATTTTTGTGGTGTTTTTAGTTTAGTTTTGTTCGTTGGCCTCGTTTTGTAAAACGTAGAGCTCTTAAATATTGTATAAAAATACCTGCTTTGAAATTCGCAGCTTTGAACTTTTAGAAACAGTGCATTTTACAAAATTGGGTCATTAATTAAGTACTTAAGTTAAGTCTAAATTAAATTATTATTAAACTAAATTAATTAATTCATTAATTATAGACATTATTCTGTTGCTTGTTTAAGGTTTTGTTCTATTAAGAGTCCATGTGTATTTTGCATTTCGAATCTATTCTTAAAGTTTATATTTTTGCTTATTTATATTTGAGCTTGATTTCTTCAAAATGTCATCTTAACTGCCGCCAGAGAGGCCGGCATATTTAAATGAGGAGCAGGAGGGGGGGTGCGAGGGAATGAATTAATCCTCAATTTCTGATTTGTCTGGCTCCTCTGATGCCGCAGCAGCTGCTTTAGCTTCGGCGTCTAAAATTCAAAAAATAAAAAGAAAAAAAATTTCAATCAATAGACAATTCAATCAATGGACTCACCTTTTATTGCTTGTTCCTTCCAAATTTTCTTATTTTCTGCCAGACATGATAACCATGGCTTTCTTATGGTGAACTTTTGCTTAAATGCTGCTCCCGGTTTACTGCCTCCCGAACCCTCAAGGCTTGATTTATCGTCCAAGGTCTTAGTCTCATTGTTCTCTTCTATGACCTCGCATGTAACAGAACGATTTCGCAAGGAAGGTTTTGAAGTTGGTGTGCCATCGACAGGAACATCGCCGGCATCTATGCTGGCATTAACATTTTTACACATCGGAGCTATTGGAGACAACACGTACTCCAACATATCGGCCATCACTGTCATGCTGGGATCAACAATGAAATCAATGAAACCAATCTGCGACTCGGCTACCAGGGTATTATTGCGATCGCACAGAGGACTGAAAGGCAGGCCCAGCTCTCGTTCGAGATCGCCTTGGCGGAAAAATTCCTCCAACAATAACATCGTCCAGCGATGATGCAGATTCCATCGTTTGGCAGGATGTGAAATGTCACAACAGTGCAGGACCATAGATAAAGCCTTCGACTTGTCCACGGCAGCATCGTTGAGCGATAACAGATTCTTCATGTTCTTCAATTGTTGGAAGTGAAAAGACATATCCGTGGACAGAACCATATCGATGACAAGAGTCCTCAGTTCACGATACTCTTCGCGCGACAAATGTGACAACACATTGCACTCGTCGTCCTTTAGCAAACGGAAGGTAGCGCTAATGTGATGGTTCTCTAAAACTGCCCGATCGTTGTACAGCAATGCCGTCTCTGAGCCAGACATTACATGGAAATTGTTGGTGGTGCCAGTGTGTTCGTAGTCATGAATGAGTGCAGCCAGCAGAGTGGCATAGATTTCGAGATCTGTTAGCCAGTTCATGAGACCGGTTTGGCACAACATGTGATGCACCGTTTGGGTGACATCAGCCGCATGTAGATTATTGTGATATGGATTGCGATAACGGCAGTAGCCTTCCTCGATGCGATTAAGAAAGATTTCCAAAGTAGCGGGTGCAATTTTAAATTTATGTATGATGCCATAGCGATTGAGCAAATCGTAACCGATGTATTTAACTGGCTGGCCATTGGCTGCTTCGGCTAAAGCGAAAACGTCAAAACTCCAATCGTCCAAAGTCTAGAAATTTCACAATAAATTATAAATTATTTTATCGACAAATATGAAATAATAATATTAACACAGTAGAAGTAACACTGCCTTCAAAAGAAGTTGTTTAAAGAAACTACATTAAAATATATCAATCAAGGATTATTCAGCGTGACGAGCGAAGGCAACGTATTGCAGGCAGAAGTGTCGGCAATTAAAAATGCGGCGAACTTGCAAGATTTGCATCGAATATCGATTATCGGATATGAATATTTCTAAGGCAGCCATTAAAGGCTTATACACTACAAGGCACTTTTTTAGCAAATGCTTGGCATCTCTCAAAAGGGTGGCGCGACAATCTGTTGTTACCCGGGAATAGGTGCGCTGACACTAGACCGATTGTGACAACATATTTTTTTTTTCGACGTTCTACTATGTTCCCATCATGTTAATCTTTCAATTAATCTAAAGCTCTTGAGGGCAAATATTTCTTTTGTTTCTATTAAAGCACATAACAAATTATATTGTCGTATCACACTCACCTTAAGTACTTTGACAACTTCGTCAGGGAATTGTAACAGTGCCGTACTCGACACTTTGCGATAAATGCGATCCACAAATATGCCAGCACGTATGGCATGGGCAACTGAACGAAATTTGGGTTTCTCATCGCTTTTCTTGCGCGTAGTGGCCAATTGTCGTGTAAATGTGGAAGCCAGCCACTCGCGAACCTCTGGTGGTACAGCATCCGGTTGTACTTCAGAAAGTTCATCATCCTCATCGGCCAGACGTCTGTTGGTTTCGTCATAATAATAATAATACACAGTTGCCGACATTTGCATTGTTGTTGTCACAAATAATGTTGTTCAATGCCGGACAATGCAGGGGTGGTAGGAGAAAGAAGAATAAAATAATTTCAATTAGTAAACCAGTCATATGTGTTTCGTTATTTCATTCTTTCAATTTTAAATTGCTAAAACGAAATTGAGCTTCAAGGAAAATAAAAACCATAATTGAGAAAAAATAATTGAGAACTGAAAACGGAATTGTTTTCTAATGCCATACAAAACAACAAGCTTGAAATATGAATATTTTAGAATGAAAAGAAAAAAAAAAAAGAAACGAAATCCACTATTAATTTCTTTACTTCTGTTTTTTTTTTCTTACATTCTATAATTAAAGCAGCAATAAAAAATTAACAAAAGGAATTGAGGAAATCATATTCAAAAACAACGAAATATAAAAATAAATAAAGAGAATAATCGAATCATGTTTCATGTTCGTAGTGCAGGTACTCGTAATAAAAAAGTATGTTTTATAATTTGTTGCTTATGAAGTGTTTAATGTTGGTGTGCTTGCGTGTGTGTGTGTGTGTGTGTGTGTGTGTGTGTGTGTGTGTGTGTGTGTGTGTGTGTGTGAGAATTTGGTGGTGGGTGAGTAGAGTGGGATGACTCAATACGGATTCGTTTTAATTATATGCACTGGCAGTAGAGTTTCACATGTTTGTTTTGCGTTGTTTTTTATTTCGAAACTTCACTATGTCCTTTGTTTCAATTTACTGGGAATTTTGTAATATTTTGGGGGGAGGGGGTGGGTGGTGTGCTAGTGTGGGAGTATGGAATAATAATCGTTTTCAATCTAATAAGTGCATACAATTTGCTTATACATTTAAGGAACACAAAAGTATGTAGTTGTGGTGATTCCATTCCATGGTGGGGTAAGTGTTCATACAAAACGCACACACATACACACACACACACACACACACACACACACACACACACACACACATACATACACACATACATACACAATCGATAACATGCAATTAAGTTTTATAAATATATTGACACTCATACTACATACATATCGCTCATTAGCTCAAACACAGCCACAACTCGAAAATGTGCTTTTACAAAAAAGCATTCAAAACTCAGCGTTCTAAATAGTGGTCTCTTCTAAAATGTGACCCAGTAACAATCTATTCGTTATTCTGCATTCTCAAATCACAAATCGATTTTCTGACTTATGCGCTGTTTTTTTTTTTGAGTTAATGAGCAATGTAACACATATTTGCTAATATTATAATTTAAATCAAAGTTTTACAAGAAGTTTACAAAAAAAAGCTTTAGGGAACAGACAAATCAACACGCCTTTGGGGCTGCTTTCAAATGGTTGTAGAGTTTCGGTTAAATGCCCCATGCATTTTACAACACTATTGTATATATTTTTATTTCACCGTATATTATGCAATATATTGCACAATATTTTTCAAATTCAATGGAGCGTGTATTTCAACTTTTGTACAGCTAATTTATTTATTTGTTTCAATTGTCCGGTATCGATGATGAGTACGTGCAAGCGGTGGCCAAACCAGTAATGAGCGTCCAAGAATGTGTTTCTTTCTGCATATTTGGTGCGATTGGCAGGAAGTTGTGCTGTCAACATTCGAACACACATCCGACAGGGGTACGTGGTTGCAGTTCTTAGTGCGGCAAATGATTGTGTTGATGAAAAATTCATCTCAATACAAACAAGCCACTCCCCGTCCACTATTTAGCCGCCTGCTTTAGTCAATGCTGGGGCGCGGGCAGTGCCAGAAAATGTGCGAAAGATGTTGTTCATAAAAAGTAAAATTTGTTCATAAAATTTGCTAAAAATTTTAAATCTTTAACAGTCAAAGAATTGAAAATAATTTTCAATTTCTAACAATATTCTCTTTTTGTATTCCCTTCTCCACTCCCTTCTCTACTTTGAGGTATTTATATATATACGGCTTTTCGTTACAGCCTTCTTAAATTGCTTTCGAAAATTAATTGGTAGGTGTACACGAAAAAATTTCTATTTAGATCTACTGAAAGGCACATGTTATTAATGGTTGGGGGGGGGGGATTGATTCTAAGGATGTCGAACTCATCATGCCATTGCAAGCGGAAATTATATTTCCACTGTATAATTGTGCGAACGTTACCAAGCCAAGCAAACAAACACTTTAAGTGCTTCACAAAAATTATTGAAATTATCATTGAAATTTAATTTAATGAGAGAGAAATTCCTCTGGAAATATTCAATACGAAATTAAATAAGACCACAAGACTGAAGTGGAAAAGTGCCATTGATTTTCTTCTTTCTGTTTCCACAAATGAAATTCTAGATTTTGAGAAGATTTCAATTATTGAATAAAATATCCCCATATGTATGTGTGTGTGGGTGTGTATGAAGACAAGTATATACACACACACACACACGAGGGAAATTCATGCTTCAGCACACAGCCGTAATCATTTTGCAGGTTACCAATTAAGATCAGGTGATTCCTTTTCCTCTCAACTTAATTTTGTGTAGGCGACTTGTCAAACGTACATATTTACGAAACTTTTTCAAAATATGCTGAGAAATATAAATGGGAGTGAAGTTATTTTTGTGAAATATTTTTTTGCTTTTTTGTCACCCAGCAGTTGCAATTACGTGGCAGACACTTCAAAAGCTTCATTTTCCTACAGCGATTAAACTGTCATAAGTTTCTAATGAAACTAGTTCGCTCAAAATAATTTGCATGGCATTTTTTTTTTAATTAATTTAATTTTATGTTCGAGAGCAGCATGGTTTTGTCATCTTTATTACAAACCTTAGAAAAATCAATAAAACAATAATTCACTTGTATGGCTGAAAATAATGAATTCATATAAATTTTACTGATATATTTCAATTTATCAGCGCAATAAAGTCTTGTAGCTACAAGATACTACTTTATAGAAAAACACTTTACATTTTTAAATTATTTAAAATATCGATGGCATTTTTTCATTTTTTATACTGTCAATACTTATGATAAATATATTTTATATTTTTAAAAACTTTTTAAATGTCAACATTGAATATAATAAATTGTTTTTTTTTATAAAAATAAATGTTTAATCATTTATAATTGGTGACCCCTATTTTTTTTTTCTCATTTCATCTTTATTAATATATTTTACTTACAATATAAATTTACATTTTCGAGATTTCATCTATAGAGATGCTACAGCGAATAATTTAGATAAAGGAAAAAAACTTGATAATAATTTTTAAAATTATAACATTATTCAAAGGAAAATAGGTGAAACCTTTATATGAAAAGAGATATAAATTTAAATATAGTTCGAAAGTATCAGGTATAGCATGAAATTATCCGAGGATAATACATGCATACCTGCCACTTTCAATTTAATGAATTCTGTTTTAAGTTGCAATTTGAGAAGAAGAATTTTTTTTTTTTTTTTATCTGGTACCAGCACTCAGGAGATGACCCCTACACATGCAAAGCATTGTTTTTTTTTTCTTGGACCGGCACTCAGGGGATGACCCCGACACATGCAATGCATTGTGCTGGAACTAGGAAATTAGGTTATGGGAAGGAGGATAGAGGGAGTAGTGTTTATTGACATTTGATTTAAATCTTCCCAAGCTAAAAGTGACAGGAAAAACCTCTGCGGGTAGTCTATTCCATATACGTGCCGTGCCGTGCCGTGCCGTTCGGCCAAAAAACGAATTTTCCCTGTAATGCGTAGTGCGAGTCGCCGCCAAATCGACAACAAATGGATGCGCTCTTAATGATGATCGCGTCGTGCGCGCGAATGACTGGGTTTCGGGAACAAGTTCCCTTATTTCATTAGAACAGCTCCCATTATAGTATCGATAGAACAACGAAACGCACCCCACTTTGCAACGATGCTCAAGAGAGTCAAGAGAGTTGGCTACCCTACTGTCTGTGCTGGAACTCTAGGAAAGGGATAGTAGGAGAAACGACAGGAGGTGAAGCTTAATTAATTATTTTTTTGCAGCTCTGCTTTCGCACGTTCTTTTGTTCTTATATTGTGGATTGCTATCAGCTGAAGCTGGGGTATTGTTCAGTGACCAGTGACTATGCCTTCGCCACTGAAACCTTCCGACAACAACTGACACACACAGAGACACACTAATGTACAACAGAAAAATGCAAAATGTTTATTTTTATTTTAAAATTTTCAAGTCTGAAACTGGGGTTGAACCCAGGTCTGTTTTTGGATTCGTAGTCAACGTGCAGACTACCATCCATCGTGCCATCGCCACCCAATAGATTCGTGGTATTTATGGTTAAGATTTTCTTATGAAGTCGATACTTAATTCATATCCAGTTTCGAAAGTGGAGAAGTCAAGTTGAATATCTCCAATTTTTGTTTTGGTGTTTATCATTTTAAGACATTTATTTTGAATAATTTGTAGTTTTTTTAAAAATTTGTCTTTGCAGCATTATACCCAAATAGGACTTGCATAAGTCAAAGTTGGTCTTATAACGCTTTTGAATATCAAGTTTTTGTTCTTAAGGTTAAGTGTTGACCGTTTACTAGGAAGTGGCCACAAATTTCTGATAGTTTTCATGGATTTTTTGTACAGATTTCACCGATGGGTTTCCCCGAAATTATGTTTCTTATCGAAGCAAACGCCAAGATATTTGACTTCGTTTTCAATTGTCAGGATCTTATTTTGAATTAAAACAATAATAAATATGGCTACTGAACCGAAGCTTCAGCACTGCCACGAGTATAAACAAAGAACGTGCGAAAGCACAATGCTTCGCATGTGTAGGAGTCATCTCCTGAGTGCTGGTCCCAGTTAAAAAAAAAAAAAAATGTTTCAGTTCTTCCCCCCCAAACCTCATATTTCTTCCCCAATGTTTGAAATTGTTATACATGTACATGTACATGTGAGTGTGTATGTAATATACACACATGCATACAAATGCAGGGTGTATGCGTTACCAACTATTCTACTAATCGCAGTATGCGTTGTAATACGGCTTTTGAAATACACTGTACAAATTCATTCGTACTAATTCATGCGAAAGAAAACTTTTAAAGGCCACAGACATGCGTCAAGAAATGCATGTAATATTGCGATAATAAAGTTTACAGGTTTTTTCTTTCTTTTTTTCATTAAAATATTTTATACATAAAATGAATTTTAGAAAATTTTTTTTTTTTCTCAATTTTTATTGTTACAGTACAACATTTACATTTTTACAATAATTTAATTTTAATTTTAAGAGATCAATTCTTAATCAAATTTTTCTACTGAATCATTTACAGCAATGTTTTTAATAAGTATATTTTTATTTTATCATTTATACATTTATTTAGGGAAAAAGGGATATCAAAAACCCCATAAGTAAAGAGCAGTAATGTCAGAGGGTAAAAACAAGTGATAAACGTTATCAAACTAATGCATTGATGTGTACTTAGCTAGAGCATTTACAACGATTTTTAAAGTTTTGAGCCAATATATTAAGTTTATCTTTAACTAATTTTATGTTAGACATAGAGTGCAAAGTTTGTGTGGAAAAATGTATTGGCAATTTATATATCATTTTGAGTAGTTTATTTTGATATATTTGTAGTTTTTTAAGATGACACTCAGAGGTGACATACCAAGCAGGCGCCGCATAAAACATTATAGAATGGAATATAGTTTTTAATATAAATATTTTAGAAATGAATCGCAAAATAAGTGCGGTTTTTTTTTTAACGTCAGTCCAGAAAATACATTTCCCTGTACAACAGCACGATTATTTTCGTTCTTATGAAAGCTTTGCCCAAGAAAATCCAAAAATTTTTAGTTTCTTACTATAAAGTGCGACAACATGATACACGTTACTAATTTTATACATGGAGGAATTATCGCACGATTTGTGGTAACGTGTATACCCGACCTTACGAATTCTTGCATACAACTGAATATTTTACACTTAAATATTTGCGTAGCAATTTGTACACTTGTTTCTAAAACTACATACATAAATTTATCAAAGTTTGGGAAATGTTTCCGCATATATTCAATTAAGAGGAAATATTCCATTAGATAACAGAGATTTTAACTTTAATCTATCAAATCAAATCAAATTCCATTTAGAATTACTTGTATTAAATAAATTGATTTGTCGTATTTCATTCATTGCCTGTCAAACAACCAACGAATATGACAGTGAATTGAAATAATTTCATTTGGCTAAACGTCATTAGGTTTGTATAAATAATTGGATAAAGGAAATCATCACTCTGGCACAAATACTTTGCAACTTTGCAGTGAAAAGTTTTCTTGCGAAAAGTCTTTAAAAGTTTTGTTATTTTTAGGGGTTTGCTGAAATTTACGCAAGTTTTCCAAATTCATATCTGATTGACTGAGTGACTGATCATAAGTTCTATCATAAAAATAAAACTCCTTATGTAGTTGGTAGCTCCAACTGCCGGCTAATCTTTCGATATGACTGTAAGAATTTTGATTATGAATTTCGAATAGTCAACGAAGTGTTTAAGGGAATTTAAAGCCACTCGGCTGGTAGGCAGGTCAAGTCATATGAAATCAGTGAAATTTAAAACACAAACCAAATTATGGTATACGAAATGTGAAACAAACTGTCATTAAAGTGTATATAAATTTCGTTCCATATTCAATGCCGTAATTTGGAACCGGAATTTCTAAACTCGTTACTCGATTTCACATAAAGCGATTTACAATATTTCGCCAGCCAGCCACTTGCCACCAACGACACAATTTCTGTGGGTTGTTAGTGTGCGTCGATGATAAAAAGAAATAAACTTGACCTTTAAATATGCACGCGAGAGGGATACACTGGCATTTGGTAGCACAATTCCACGTACTTCTAAGTGCAGAGCGTGTCATAAGTTTCACGACAAAAAGTTAATACAATTTTTTTTTGTTTTCTATAAATGTCTTAAACATAACTGCCAAATACTTTTAGCTTTTAATATCCTTTGAGAACTACTAACTACATGTGAACGTAAGGATAAAACAAACAAAAAAAAATATGTAAAAAATGCATCCCTTTGCTGGCAACTAGACGTCTGCACGAATGCATTTAAACTTCGTTTCAAGTCATTCCCTTTTCTTCGTGTTTAGTGCTTGTCGATTGCTTTTGGCTATGCTATGCAACTCGTGAACTGTTTAAAATAAAAACGAAACAAAAGCACGCACGAAAATTCAAATCAACTCAAAAGGGAATGGGAATGGGAATCAGCAAATGATTCCCTCACATCAACGAAAGATTACTGATGGTTTTGTATCAACAAGCATACTGTGACACCCCATAACATTCCTTAACATTGCGGCTGTTATAAACGACAGTAAGGGAAAAAATTAAATGTAGTAGTAGCATTTAAATAATTTAAATCGAGGGCTGACTGACATTTTAAATAAATATGTATATGTACATATGTATGTGTAAAGGAAATTCTAATATATTTGAACAATGTATATATGTATGTACATATGTAATGGTAAACGTTAATTGTACTTTTAAAAAATTTTCTAAAAATTTGCAAGGTTTTCTTGTTTAAAATAACACTTTTCTACTATAACAAAATTATTCACATTTGCACACTCCTACACATCAACCTATACCGCTGAATCGGCTAAATTAACTGCAACCGATGAAACAAAACTTGTGTATGGGCTTGTATGCATGTGCGAATGATTTTGTTGTTGTTTCTCTCTATATTTTTCTCACTTATTATATGCGCTAACTTTTGGGTTTTTTTCAATCCAGCAACAAAAAAGCAGAAAAATGTTAAACTGTACGTTGATGTTTTGGTATTGTTATATGTGTTATATTGAGTTCAAATTCAGCACAACAACTACTGTAAACAGTTAATTCGTTTTTTTCTTATGTCGCATTTGATTTGTTCGTAATGAAAAATATCAGTCGTTGACAGCAAAAGTAGTGATGTGAGAAACTGTGAGTTGAAAAACAAATCCATTCATGCAGAGGTCTACTGGCAACCAACCAACCAATGAAGCAGAGTGCTTAGAAAAGGAAGAACTAACGAAAAAGACACTTGGAATCTTTAAGGAATATGTTGCGTTGAATAGTAAAATAAAAATAAAAAATAATTTATTATATAAAAAAAATTTAAAAAGTTCTTTGAAATTTAATGAAAAAACCGCAACAAATGCAAGGCTACGTGCAGACGAAACAAATACCTACCAGAAGCAAAAGTTAGAAACCACGTTCAGTAAAACACAAAAAAGAAAAAACGACCGAACACACCCCATTTACATGTTTTCGAAAGAGTTCAATTTAATAATCAAGTAAAAAGCACCTAAAACTTGTTTAAACACGGCAGTGTCAACACCATCTAAGACTTTCTGTATCGAAAATTTGCCTCGTCTTAACGTTACTACCCGCGTGAAAATATTATTTTTTATATATTTTCAAATGGTTTGTCGTAGTCGCTGCAGCCATAAAATATGTTGTTTTCCTTTCAGTGCTAAAATGTCTTGTTCATTTTCTTACTTTCTCTTCTTTGTTTTTTCAATTTACGCGCAATCTTGGAATTTGCAGTTTGCTTTAAGGAATTCGCTTTGAAAAGTTGTTTTATATTTTAATATTTAAAATTAAATGCTGCTTAACACGAGTGGCACCGAGAACAATAAATCCAGCTGGTAACAGTTTGTTTGGTGTTCTTTTTTATTTATTCCAGCTTAAAGTCAATTTACTTGGGGACGGTTTGTTTCTTTTGGCGTTTAGCAACAACTGGTTTACAAATCTAAATGTAGCGTTAGTAGAAATTTAATGGGGAAAAATGGGTTTGTGGCTAAAGTAAACAGGCCATTTTTGGGTGAATCTATTCTGAATGAAGTAATCTGCACGTTCACTACAAAACAAAAAAGTCCTGGGTTCGAGCCCTGTTTCAGGCGAACTCATAAATACATTTGGCATTTATTCTGATGTGCATTAATGTATCAGTTGTTGTCGGAAGGTTTCAGTGGCATATTCACTGGTCAGTGAACAGATTTAGATGATACCAATCCACTGGGACATTGTCAATTCACTGGCACAGGCAATTCGTCGGTATTATGTAGCACCAGCGAAGTAAAATAATTGCTAAAGATTGCTACTAAAAGACGGCTGCAAAATTGAGTACGTTTCCTTCAGATCAGAGACGCTGCAACACTGCTATAGATAAAAACCATGCAAAAGCAGAGCTATACAGGGTGGCGCAGACTGAACTATATGGTTTGAATTCTTTATAACTTTTTTAATTATTATTTTTCTTTTTTTTTTTTTACAGCATTTTGTGAAGAAGACTTGGGGAATTATTTATGAATCATTACACGATCGAACACAGCACATATCTACTGCAGCTGCCTCAATGGCGAACGCATTATTTCGCACACAAGCGATTTTAACTGGCCTCCACTTTCACCAGATTTAACAGCTCCTGACAGTTTTCTTTGGGGATATATGAAATATATGAGTGTACGTTAACAAACCCAGAACCATACTAAACCAACTAAAAACCAACACTCGAAACGAAATCATGGCCATTACAGCCGAAATTTTGCGAAAAGGAAAAATGTAAATGGAAAATATGCTAAAAAGAGCACGTATGTGCGCATTAGAAAATCGACATCAATTACAGGATATCATTTTTCAAAGCTAATTGCAAAAAATTCACCAATAATATACTGTATTTAAAAAAAAAATTATAATAATCGCATAAATGAATATTGAATATTGAATGAATTTAAACCATATAGCTCATTCTGCACCACCCTGTATAATGGTGAAACATTTCTCTGTCTATCCCTTCACCACATGTCATATTTCTCACTCCA
The DNA here is from genome assembly GCA_963924685.1 of Dexiosoma caninum. NCBI lineage: Eukaryota > Metazoa > Arthropoda > Insecta > Diptera > Tachinidae > Dexiosoma > Dexiosoma caninum. The sequence continues at coordinate 84,778,723 of OZ004727.1, forward strand.
GTTCCAGCACAATGCATCGCATGTGTACGGGTTATCCCATGACTGATGGTCCAACATTAAAAAATACATTGTCAGAAGACATTGTCAAATCTTGTAAAAAATTTAAGCTTTTCTTTGCATGATGTCTGCTGATGTCGATCTACTTTGGCGTTAAAATCGTTACAGCGTATTTGAGTTGTTTGACGAGAATTATTACGAAAAAGAAATTTGACTTCTCTGCCATAAATTGGTTTCGAAATATTGGTTTCGTGGAACACGATAAGTGTGTACACAGCAATATAGAGAAATCTATTTTGCCACGCCCACTTAGCCAATTCACTATTCTAAAAACATCCATCGTGCGGTAGATATCAAATATAAACACTGTACATAACAAATCAAAGTACTAGAAAGAAAAACGGTACAATTTTCCCCCTTATATGTTCATATTGAGATTTTCTATTACTTTAGAAGATAAATGGGGTACGAAAAAAAGTACCAAAATTCAGTTTTTACTCATTTATCCCCTAAAAAGGTGTAAATATTGAAAAAGTATCAGACATCTGGCAGCTTTTTTTTTTGTGTACATTAAGCTACATTACGAATTTTAGTTGTATCTAAATTAAGTCCGTTTTTACCCTTTATACCCCCTGAGGCATTCAATGTCCAAAAATCCCTTCTTAGTGGATATATATATGTATATCGGGAGATCAATAGATTATTTAGTATATAGATTGTGGAAATATAATTTTGATTGCTTGAGATTTTTTTTTATGAATTACGACGATAAAGCCAACTGATGTAAATGTAAAGTTTTAAAATATGAAACTTTTATTTAACTTTCATCTTCAGAGGAGTCGATATGCTATGGCGTTTTATACGATCTAGACTGGAACAGTCTATTTCTATTCACGCCTGAGCACGCGTGACTGTAACTCGTTTGAGTGATGCTGCAGGAGTGCAAGTAGAAAGAAAAAAATCACCATGAGTGAGAGTGCTTTTTTTTAGACTTGTGCACATCTATCATCCTTTTATAGTGATAACTTCGTGAGCGTGAGTTTTAGTGCTCGTGACCAAATTCTTTTCCACTCTCGCGCATAACACAGATCAACAAAAACAAATTAATTTTTGTGTATGATCTAAGCTGTCGTAGTCAATTTTCAATAGAAATGAAACCACACAATTTTTCTCTAAAATAAATGTTACCAGTTAATTGAGAATAAAATTGTGAATGAAAGAATTTATAAATGGATTTTAATGAAATATGGCTCATTTTATTTCTAACATATGCGAGTACAACATTTCAACAACATTTTAGATTTTGTTTAGTTTAGATTTTTAATAAAATAAAAAAAAAAAAATTTTATTTAAATTTTCTTGAAAAAAGCGTCGTTTTTTCAAAACATTCTGAATATCTTTTAAACTATAAGGATTTGCTAAAAATGCATAATAACATAATTTAAAGGTTATTTTCTTTGCGAGTTTTTCTTAGTTCTATCGAAGAGCTGGAGTTCTGGAGTTATTGCAAATTACGTGGTGCAACCTCCGCTTTTTTTTTTATAACGGCAAATCTCGAAAACCAGAGTCAATCCAAAAAAAGTAATTTATAGGAGGGATTGAATCGGAGCACCATATATATTCAAATTGACTAAAAAAACTTAGACCAATAAATTCTTGTTGACCAGTGTAATCGTAATGGAAGAAAAAAACCGTCGTCACATGAGTAGATTTTTATTTTGCGTGATCACTCACTTTACTTTGTAGGAAGAACTCAAAGATTCTCAAGTGATTCTTATTTGAAAAACATTTAGAAAATAAAAAAAATTTTTTTTTGAATTTTTCCATGAACATTTTATTTCAGACTAAAAATGAAGAGCGGAGCGACAGATTTAATTTTAATTCCTACGTCACGTAATCTGATTTTACGTCACAAAGGCATTTAAAGAGGCACTTAAAATTTTACTGGTCTAAAACTTCTTATTTATTAAAGTGGGCGTATATGAAACGGCAGATTTTTTTTAAATTCAAATTTGCTTATTTTTTAAATTAAAATTTTCTATATTTTAAATTATTGATACGATTTGTTGTTTCCTTTCTGTATAGTCAGTATGAATATTTCTAGCAAAATAATTTTTTTATCATTAAAAATTTTAACACTTTCCTTCCGAAATCGTAATAAAACATTTAAATTTTTGCTTCAAAACGTCGATGTAGATTTTACACAGCCAATGTTGCCTTTTCTTTTTCGTTTTCGTTTTCGTTTTATTTTATTTAATTTGAATTTTAAGTGAAAAACTGTACACACATACACACAAACATACGCTTATATGAGGCAAGATCACAGTCACATGCGAGCGAAAAAATGGATATGAAAATTTTGCAATTGCACACCTTTTCTTTGTCTCCTTGACACGATTCTGTAAAATAAACTGAATGAGTTCGACGGTTATTATGCTATTGCGACTATTTTGGCGTGTCAGACGACTCATTACGCTGCAAAAGAATTAAAATTTAAGACGCAAGAAGATCCGTTTACGTAAACGAAATGCTTTGCGTTGTCGTGCTACTCGTACGCCTTGTGTCTTCGTTTTATTGGCAGCAGCAGCAGTTGTTGTTGTTGTTGTTGTTGTTGTGTGTAAAACAACATAAAATTTAGCAGGAAGAACATGAAAGAAGGACTCGTTTGCATTTAGCAGGACATGTGGCACGGCATAGCAGGGCGGACGATTAATATCTTTTTAATTGAAAATATGCGTGCCGTTCCCGTTCCCTATGCCCTTCGTTTTAATTTTTTGTCTATTTTTGTAATATTTCTCTAGAAATATGTAGTATTTGCGCGTTTGCGTTGCCTTTACTTTGAGTTTGAAATTTAAACTAAATTTGCGACCAAAAATCGTTCATCCGTTTAGGCCATCAATTCATTTTCCAAGTGGTAATTAAGCAAGCATGTCCTTTCCTTTCCTTTTTTATTCCATTCTACTGAGCCATTTTTTTTTTTTTTATTTCTTGCCCACTCACGCTATTTATTTAGATTAAACTGTAAATTTATTTGTACTTTCATTTGATGAGATACAACGAGCACTTTGTAAAGGACATGAATGGCACTTTAACCAACTTCAGTGCTTAACCCACTTTCTCTGCTTCGAACATTTTTACTATTTTCAAAATAAACACTTGTGATAGACATTCGTTAATACTATTTATAATTCTGTTTCTAATTGAATTTCTTTTCCATATTTAATTTTCCCTTGTGATTAAGTTCATGCAAACTTATTGAAATTTCAATAGAACTTTATATTTTTTCCTGAATAGCTAAATCAATTCATCACGTGCTGCTTATAGTACTTATTTAGTAAAATTTTAATATTTTACTTTTTCGTTATTATTAATTGAAATTGAACTAGTTACGCGGAGATCGAAATACAAGTTGAGCCATTGCAGTGAAAATGTAGTGACAGGAGCGTATCCTGCCGTAGTCTCTTGTCTTAGCGTTTGTAGTCACAACGAAACGAACTGATGAGTTAATTTAAATGTTGAAATGTTATCTATTCAAAGCTGAAATACATACATACATTGTTTTGCCCGGAGATACTTGAAAGACGCCGCATGTTGGCATGACTATGATCTCCCTCATTCTCAAATAAAATCCATTATAAATACACATCACACTTAACAGTTTTATTTGTGCATGGTTTAGTATTAAAAGAAATAATATGTAATAATGTAATTTTAGATTTGCTGGGCTGCCATAAGGAAACGAATTTGTTTGTTTTGCTTCAATCAGGAAGAAAATAATTTTATCGATTTCATTTGCTCTCAAACGAGGTAGTGGATTCCCGGTTCATGAAATAGAAAGCGAACGGATGGTGTCCTTAAACAAAAAAGATAAACGAATTATATCGGTGTGGAAATATAAGAAATAACGTCTCCTTCAGTTCCGTACATGAATTGAATTTCCCTTTAATTTTCTAATTTTTTTTTTTTTTAATCTAGGGCCAGCACTCAGAAGATGAGTCCTACACATGCGCAGCATTGTGCTGGAACTATAGGCAAGGGATAGTAGGAGAAACGACAGGAGGTGAAGCTTGATTAATTATTTTACAGCTCTGCTTTTGCACGTTCTCTGTTTTTACACTCGTAGCAGTGCTGAAGCTTCGGGTTCAGTAGCCATTTTTATTATTCTTTTACTTCGCCGGTGCTACACAATACCGACGAAGGAGGGCGTTCTGATGCGATTGTGGATTGCTATCAGCTGAAGCCGTTTATAAATGTAATTTATTTTCGAAATTGTGTAAAAGCGAACAATTACTCGTACGTAGTGCATTTATTTATTTTTATTTTTCTTTTTCTCAAAAAAAAAACCAAAATCATCTTGGCTTTCGTCGTCGTGGGTTCTTAATTGTATTCTGTAACATTTGCCATTCATTTCCTCTTGCACAACCATCTGTGGTGACGCTGTGTGTCATGGCTTTAGGCTGATAAACTTATCACCCTAAATAATCAATTTCTCATACCAAGTTATTCATTTAGCAAATTAAGTGGAAGCCAGCGTGTACCTAAGGCGGCATTCTGCCAGCTAAACTGTTAATTCCCAATTCCACAATATCGCTTCTAAATTTAATCTTGGCACAAACTAATCTCTCGTTGTTACACTCTTTCCTAGGGATATGCAGTCCATTAGGTCTTTATTTATGTACATACAATTTATTTACAAAAAAAAAAAAAAAAAAAAAAAACAAAAAACATTCATTCTTTTTGATGACCACAAAATGGAGTGTTACCCACCACCCCACACAGTTCCATTCATCAAGCTTAACCCTTATCCTGTCTTAATGGGTCAAAATTGCCCAAACAGTTTGTTTGTTAAATACTCACTTAAACTTTGTTGTTAAACTTTAGTACAATTATTTTCTTTAACGAATACTATTTAAATATAAAATATAATTCACAAAGCATGTGTGAAAAAACTTTCGCATCTTGTACACTTGGGTGAAAATTGCTCAATTGCATTAAATCATTGTGTGCATGTATGTGATACGAGCTTAGTAACAGATTTTTTTACGACATCATACATGGCAACGAAAACATGGTCCTTACATCTGTACACTGGAAAAAACAGTAACTGTAAGCCACAGCGAAAGATCAGGAACGCTGCGTCGTCTTGGAACTAATCAAGGATTTGAAAGGGCATAATGTTACTTTGGACAATTTGTTCATTTCGCATGAACTGGTTATTGAGTTGTTAAAACGAAATATTAGAATGGTTGCAAAACTTTTTGCAACTCAAAAATCAGCCAGAGAATTTTGCACCACTTCCTCTTCGATATTGAGAACAAAACATCCATTGTGGGATATGACCAAAAAAAAAAAATCAGGTCCGTGTTTTTGCCCAGCACATTACATCACGACAACAAAATAAGAGCTACCCCCAAAAAGCCAGAAATTATACACTTTTATAATGAAACAAAATCCAGCGTCGATACTTTACATCAATTAATAACAACTTACATCTGCAAAAGGAGAAAAAACCGATGGCCACAAGCGCTATTTTACAATATTTTCTTTATTCATATGTAATCCAAACTGGAATCAAAAGTATAAACGACGAATTTTTTTTTGTTTTTTTATCTGGGACCAGCACTCAGGAGATGACTCCTACACTTGCGAGGCACTGTGCTGGAACTATAGGAGAGGGATAGTCGGAGAAACGACAGAAGCTTAAATAATTATTTTGCGGCTCTGCTTTTGCACGTTCTTTGTTTATACTCGTAGCAGTGCTGAAGCTTCGGTTTCGTAGCCATTTTTTTTTATTATTATTTTACTTCGGCGGTGCTACACAATACCGACGAAGGAGGGCGTGCTGATGTGATTGTGGATTGCTATCAGCTGAAGCCGGTATTTTTCAGTGACCAGTGACTATGCCTTCGCCACTGAAACTCTCCGACAACAACTGACACACACAAAGACACACTAATGCACTTCAGAAAAATGCGAGATGTTTATTTTTTTATTTTAAAATTTTAGTCTGAAACTGGGGTTGAACACAGGTCTGTTTTTGGATTCGTAGTCAACGTGCAGACTACCATCCATCGTGCCATCGCCATTGCTACGAAATTTCGTATGAGGTGTCTTACCTCTATATCCATCCGCAGCTGCTAATATTTTCTTCATGTTCTCCCCGGTCCGATTTGATTTGTTGGGCTTATCTTTTTCTATACGTTTAAATATTTTATTTTTCTTTCGTCTTTGTTGGGCTTTTATGTTTCGTTGCAAATATCTAACAATTTTTGGCAATATCTAAGCAATTCTCTCTCTGAAACATGCAGTTGAAAAACATTAAAAATGTGTGACCGACGAACTTCCGAAACGCAAGTTGGAAAGCTTTGAACGAAAAACTGCGTATGCAATGCAAAGCCACTGCTCTGTTTTGCAAAGAAATCAAATAAATTGGTGCGCAAGATTTTGATACCTGATCTACATTCAACTAAGTTGCCAACAGACAGGTGTTTGTTGAAAGACAGGTGTGGAAATAAAAGAAAGGTCGAACATGCCTCAAAGTAAAGTAGTCATGCTAAAGCATTCGAGAAAATCCTTCAAAGTGATGCAGCTGCAATTAGAAGAGGCGACGTTATTTTTTGTGTCCAAGTCGCTCCGACAGCACAATATATGCTAATAAATGTGGCCAATGTCAAAATTTATTTAGACAATCCCTTTGGGAAACACATATTGTATGAAATATTATATATATTATATATTATATATTATTTTTATTATATATTATATTATATATGTGGGATGAGACACTCGGACCACTGTACGTGACGGCACTTCGACTCCACTGTGCGGCGAAGTACATAAACAGACCTACGGTATTTCTTTTACATAGAGAACAGAATGAAGAGTTTTAGAGGGATTGTTTTGAAGACAAACAAGAGTCAGAGGACAGAGTAAAAAGTGATCAGTCAGAGGACAGAGTAAAAAGTGATCAGTCAGAGGATAGACGGTTGTGCTACGGAGTGTTGAAATCAATTATATTTTTGCGCTAACAAAATAGTGATTGTGGGTTGAGGTGTTTAAATAATCTTAAAATTGTGAAATGAGAGCTTAACTTAGCTAAAATAGTCAAACTTAACTTAAAATAACTAAACTTAATTTCTACCTTATACTATTTGTGAATTATGAATTAATCTAAACTTAAAATCTATATTTAAACTATATACTATTATACTATTGTGTCTATACTATTGCGAATGCATAAAATAAAACACATGAAAAACTTATCGGAAAAGCGTCAACTTTCTCCAAATCCTACATATATATATTACATATTATATGAAAATATTGTAGAAAAAACAATGAGACTGAATAAAGGCCATGTCAGATAAAACTGTTGCTTCGCGTTGCGTTACAGCTTTGCTTTGACATCTAAGATAAAATGTACAAAATGCACTCTCAACGTAACGCGAAGCAAAATGTTCGTCAACTCTCAACTTTTTGCGTACTTTGCCAAGAAGCTAGAATAATTTTTTTTACTCGTGTCTCCCCTTTCTATTCTTTTCCTTTTTAAAACAGAAGAACATTGTAAAATATATCGTCGAATAACATTTTTGACTTTTTTTTTAAATAAAAAAATATGTATATAGCAAAATTATGAACCATTTTTTTTTTTGAAAAACAACCAGTGCGCGAGAGTTGTCAAAGTTTTTATTGTGTCATACATCTTTTGCTTTACGCTTTTCTGTCAAAGTTAGAAACGTTACGTAAAGCGACAAAGTTCTATGTGACATGGCCTTAAATATTTGAATACAGTCGCAGTTCATTATAACGTAGCAGTTGGGGACCGTCAAATTTCTACGTTATAGAGAAACTGCAGAAAATTTTGACTATATTTTTTTTTATGTAGAAAATATATTTATTAAGGCAAAAAAAAATTGTTTTTACATGAACACATTAATTTTATTTTTATTAATACATACACAGACAACTCTTCCAGCATATTGTGTCTTCTTTTAAATTTATCAAGCCTATCAAAACACTCGCAATGAAATCGGAATGGCCCAATGATTCTGCAAATTCAATTGCCTTTTCTCGAATTATTGGTCCGGAAAGAGGAATGTTTTTATGCCTTGCAGCTGTTATCCACTTAATCATAGATTTGTCAACATCGGCATACTCGCAGAATCTTGCTTTTCGAAATTTGCCATGTGCAATAGATGAGCTTCTAGCTTTTTATTTTATTTTTATTTTTTTATTTTTTAAAATAGTTGAGAGAGTGGTGGGGGAAATTTCAAACTCCAAAGCAATGTCCTTCTTTTTTTTTATGCCCTTCTCAACTTCAAATATTATAAGACACTTTTGTTCTAACGATAGACATTTACGTTTTGCCATCTTTCAATTTACGTCCGATCAATACAAAAATCACTTGAAACTGAGATGTTGTGTACGTACGTAGTATGTATGTATGTGTACGTAGGTGTGTAAACTTATGCAAGCGTTGAAAATGTAACGTCTTTTACAGTTATATTTTCTGTGACTAAATTGATGCAAAAAAACGATTGCTAAAAACTTCGCAATAGAGAGATTATTTAGTGTGAAAAATTCTATTGAGGTCTTAAAAAATTGTACGTTACGGAGAGAACTTCGTTATAGGGAAGTTCGTAACAGGGAGATCAAAATGTATGAAAATACTCACAAAAATGTTGTGTTCACGAATTTTATTTGTCATAGAGAAGATTTCGTTATAGAGAAGTTCGCTATAGAGATGTTCGACTGTACTTTGTATTGGGCAAAATTGACCCTCTAATGTCATATGCGTTTTATTTTTGAAATACAGGTTAAGGGTTAAACTTAATGCTTTATTATTTAAATGCCGTTCATTCGTCCATCGCATACCTTTTTACACGTAATCTTTGTTTATTGTTATTGTTATTATTATTATTATTATTATTTCTATTAGCACGAGTATTTATATATTTCATTCTATTTTATTTTTGTTTGCCTTTGTGCACCTTCCTCCTATTCACTTGCTGGTATTTCATTGTTTTGAAGTAGAAACCAGTTTTTTTTTTGTTCTTCCTTAAAACATTTGGTGCTTTCCTTGCTAATGATAATGGTAAGACAACAAACAGCTACACTCGAAATAAAAATACTGTGATACAAAAAATTATGAGAAAAACATTATGCAGGGGTTCTCATGTACGAATTCTGTTCTGTTGGAGTCCATAGAGCATGAAAATACCTTTAATTTTTTTTAGGTCACAACGGAAAGTGATTTTATAACGGTAAATGTAGTGAAAAACGTGTTTTTTTAGAGTTTCAAATTGAAAGAGTTATAACTTCCTTGTTTCCGAACCGATTCGTACCATTTTTTCTTGTGGGACGAAAAATTTTGTTTGGCGAGAGGCGAATGTATGGGGATGAAATTCTTCAGAATTATATTTATTATCGATAATTTTATGAAATTATGTTTAATCAGAATGCCGCGGTAGTCTAGTGAGTAGTGTGCTAGTTTATCTGTGGGGGGTTCTAGGTTCGATTCCTAGCAGAGACTCTGGTCTGTATCACTACAATACGTGAAAGTGTTTTCACAACTTGTATCCCAATGGGTCAATAACTGACTGTTATTCCAGTGAGTTACTCAATCAACAGAACGAAAACACAGAGACGTGTGCGAACGATAAGAATTGCAATAGTGACCCGCTTAGGTTTAGCAAATTTGTAACTTAGTGTAAAATATGTTGATACTTAGTACAAATATAAATATAATCAATAGAAATATAGCTTAATTTTTAGCAGAAACGTCTTTTTTGATATTAGGGGATCTTTGGGAATATTTTAAAATTTGTTTGGTGATGTCAAGAAAAAGTACCTGGTAGCTCTGGTTGGTCATTAAACCAACTCATCACTAGACCTTCAAGCAAATTTAAAAAAAAAAATCTTTCATGTTTATAAAAAAAACTCACAAAAACTTTTTGAGAATTACAAGATTACAAAATAGATTTCGTTTTCTTGATTTAAGTATTTTATACTCATTTTATGATTGATTTTAGGATTGGATCTCTCAAATAATCTAATTTGCGGCCTCTTTTAAATACATATGAGTACTATTTGCACTTGCATTTCTTAAGTACGATTCGTAGAAAAATCTTAAATTTAGAACGAACTTTTTTCGGTCTGTGTACAGAATGGAATGGAATGCTGACAACAAACCGTTTTCTCTATTCAAATAAAGATATATGTACATATGTACATACATACATACATACATACATACATACATAAGAAAAGCATTTATTTAAAACAATAATTGGAAAAAGCAGAACAGAAAACGGAAGTGCCGAACAAGAAGACGAAGAAGATATAAGCGGCTTTGAAACAGTTACTTCATTTATTTGTTTTCTATTCGTGAAATATTTTTATCTCACCTGTACGAATGTTGAGAAATGTTTAACATCAATACACTGATATTTGTAAGTCACAGTGTAAGTGGGAGTTGATTAAGTGGTGGTGGTGGGTGGTTGACAAAGTGCTCCCATGGAGTCCTTTACTTTACATGTCTTAACATTTATTATTAAAAGAATTGCATGTTTTACGTTCTTTATGTCCCGTCTTATATTCTCATTGTAGTTGCTATCAGCTCGACACGATTTAAGTCGAAAATTTCCTCATTTTTTCCTCATCTCTCTTTGGAGGAACGAACACGCAAGTTTTTGCTGTTTTTGTTGTTGTTGCTTAAAAGATACAACTAATGACCTTGGAAGAATTATGCCAATACAGTCGACTCTCGATAATTTGAAAGTTCTTTAAAGAATCTTTGTCCTTTGGGAATATATGAAGTATCAACTTTACTAGAAACTTAAAAAACAACAAAGCTGGCAACCTTTGTCAATAGTATGTAGATTATTATCGTATGCATTTTCCTAAACTCTGACGGTTTAAATACATGATATTAATGACTTTACAATTACCTCTCTATTGACACTAAGAGTACTGATGACATGCGTACTGGCATAGAAAATACGTATTATACTCAACTGGTGGTGGAGATTAACTGTTCTTTTTCTGTTCTTATTCTTATTCAGAAATGTAATTTCTTCACAATATTGTGATAAATTGACTGTGCACTTGAACACGACAATGGGTAGCACCGGCCTAGTAAAACAGTAATAAAAATGGCTACTGAACCGAAGCTTCAGCACTGCTACGAGTATAAAGAAAGAACGTGTGAAAGCAGTGCTGCAAAAATAATTAATTAAGCTTCACCCCCTGTCGCTTCTTCTACTATCCCTTTCCTATAGATCCAACACTTTTCCTGAGTTCCTGAGTGCTGGTCCCAGATAAAAAAAAAAAAAATTATATTGCCCTCCTTTAGCTGAAGAATTATATTATTATATAATTAATATCTCTTCACCGCTTTTCTCGTTTCTATCTTGGACCAGTGCTCATATGCATTACATTGTACTGGGGTAGTATAGAAAATAGTGGCAGAAAGTGGCGTGTTATTTATAAAGGAAAGTTGCGGCGTCTCTAATGTTAATTTTGACGCATCATTTTTAAGCCAAGGGGGGTCATTTTATTTATTATTTTAATTCTCGGATGTAGTCGAATAGCGACTAAGGACGGTGCTGTGATAAAGAAAACTCCGAAGAAAACTTTTTCTGATTTCACCGAGCTGCGATGGGAGTCTGGGTCCTTTTGGTTGCAGAGCCAACACGCTGACTAATCACCTACAGCAGCCCTTGTTTACACACTGCCTTTCCAACCACATCTGCTTCAGTAGCAATCAAAAAGCGAATAGAATTGAATCATGATCCATAATTTCTGGCACTTATACGCATTCATACTCTAAAGAGCGAACTACTCATCATACTCATACTCATACTCATTTCAAATTGTATGTCAGAGTATGAGTAGCGAAAAAGTGATTCATTGCTGATCTCTCATACGGTGCAATGGATTGCATACGTTGGTAACACGTAGCGGTCACTGGTCCAAGAAACAAAAATTAATTCATAAACAGATAAAGAAATGAGTCTATAGAAAAGTAAACAAATTTTCTGTTAGTGTGTAAAAATGACTAGAAGTGCCCGAAATTGAACACACGACTATAAACTTTCGTCGAAAGGGAATGAAATTTCTAAACTGTCGCTATTTTCGCCATGCGCCATTTAACCATTAAAATACAGCAGTAAATAAAATAACAGCTGAACGAAAATAAAATAGATGTAATCTAAATTTTAAATAGAATTCTGTGTACAATTTGGCTTAGAATATGTGCATTAACGAGAAAACGTTTCAACTTGTCTTCTGCAGTTGAAGCTCCCCAGTAAATCATCAGTGGAAGTGGAGTACCCTGCTTACTTGATTGGCTAAAGCGTTCACGATATTCAGCAAAAGAAAATCCAATTTTGATATCACAGAACGATACGTACTTATCAACTATTTGTAATCAATATAAAATTCGTTTATAGACTTATTATCTTTTTGGACAATGTGCCACTTTCCCGAAATCGACAGACCTTGGTCGCCGAGATAGTTCTGATTTGGAGTTGTGCTGCTAGAGCATTTTCGCTTAATAGCAGCCGACTGTTGACCAAGCTTCCTTGCTTTCGCAATCGCATGTCCTTTGCACACGTAGTATTTCTGGTCGGTCTTTAGGCTCTGTGTGGCTCTGTAACTACTGGCCTTACATGGGAGGTACTACGATACTTCACGCCCATTTATAGACTTCCGTATTCCGTATTCATAACTATTTCTTTTTTATTTATAAAAGGTATATTAGACAAATTTCCATACAAAATTCAATCAGTATACATTGTATAATTAAAAAAAAAGAAAAGGTTTGTAAGAATATGGCAGTTACTTTTTTTTTGGTTTATAAAACAAACAAAACTCCAAAGTTGTGAGTAGAAAATGCAAAATCCCGACTGGCGAAAAACCGGCAATATGAAAGCGGCATATAAAACTAAATCCCGCATCCCACGTTTCATAAAGTCAGCCATCCGTAGTAGAAATATTGAAATAGAAGGACAAAGACTCGGATGCAATCAGTTTAAAAGCACTGCTTTCTACTTTGTTGTTGTTTTCATCAAAAGTTAAATATCGTTTACGTACGAGTATATACTCGTCCATACATCGAAAAAAAGTTCCTCTGTAAATGATGGCATGCACACGATAAAATCCTAATTAGCAAACAGATTTTTAATAATAATAAATGGATGTGTGGACGTATACAAATATATGTGTCTGAATACATTTCGGCAATGTCAATGCGAGCATACCATGCAGTCGATTCAACAAAAATACCGTTGAAAATAACGAAAGAAAAAGAAAACCATTTTGCCCTTGTGATTGCGATACAATCAAAACAGTTGCAATAAAAGTTAGACAGGACGAAACAACACACAGATGGAATGACAGACAGATGACTAAATTGCGGTCAATGTGTACTAAAGTGTGGCACAAACACCACAAAAAATATCTTACAAGCATTTCATGAAATTGCAATCAGTGTGTATGCATTACTTGCTCATTGCAAAACACATACTTCCAAAAATATTTCTCTTGTTCCACGATCAAAACATTGAAGAAGAGAACACAAGTACAACAATACAATGTTAAAATAAAACAACGCTGAAGTAGAAGAAAAATGAAGTAGAAGATCAAAACTATTTTGGAACATTCAAAACATGTTTGAATAACTCGTAGACAAACTTGCAAAGAAACTTTTGCATTTTTTATGAACATAAAAAATCGAATGTATACAAATAAAATAAAAATATCACAATTCATATTAGGTTTGAGGTTCGTTCGTAAGGTTCTTTAAAGAAAAATATTTAAAATTTCGCAAAAAATTTTAAAAATTTATAATTTCACCTACATTTAATCCATTTCAATCCATTTCAATATATATTTACGATTACTAAAATTTAGAAAAATCACGAAAATCAGAAAGTTGAAATTATGAAAAAAATTATATACGTGCTTTTTACGCTTTTTTGTGTTTGTTCTTGTGTACTCGATGCTTTTGGTGTAATTTACCGTTTTTTTATTTCATTGTATGTTTTTGTTTTGATGTGCTGCTTCATTTGAACTCACAAGCACAAACAAAACTATAGAGAGAAACTTTTCAAATGGTGCTTGTTTTGTTTCAATGAGAGTCCTGTTTTGTTATGTTTGTTTTGTTGAGAATGTTTATACTAGAATACACGGCTTGGAAGTAGTGTGCTTTAGAATGCAAAACTTTCAATACATTTTGTACAGCTCTTTAATGTGTACGCAACAACCGCTTAATGTACATATCGACACCTGTGTGCGAAATTGTCGTATGTTACACTTTTTTCGAAAGCGACTTCTTATGCAAACTGGTTCCAAATCGATTAATTCATCTGCAGACAAAGTATTATAGCGATAATTGTTATATTGAGCTCGAGCTTAATAAATATATTTCAATATTTTTTTTTTCTAGTTTTTTGATCTCTTTTTATATTAACAACACTAATTATTTAAGCTTTAGGTCTTTTTAATATATTTATTATTCATTCTGATGCGATATTTCGCTACTCCTTTGTGTAGCTTCTTCAGGAAAATTGGTTTTTGTTTATAATAAAAAAATATTTTTTTAAAATTCGCAATATAGGAAAAGTTCTTGTCACTATCCAAACTTTGAAAATGTATCAGTATTGGACACAGAAAATAATTATAAACGTGGATATATGTATGTTAGAAATGTTACATGTAATTAATACACCAATTACCAACAGAATTAATTTTAAGGCAGATACAGCAAATGTTGCTCAAAATTATAGACATTTAGTTAATACGAGATTAAATATATTATAATTGTAATTGTAGTTTTTATTCTTATACATAGAATTACATTTAGAGACAGAACAAAAATTGTTAGAACTATAAACATAGAGTTAATTATTTAAAAAGATATAGAAAAAAGATTTTTATTATTATTTTTATTATTATCATTATTATTATTGTAATTATTGTTTTTAAATATTTTATTATATTGTAAGATATTTGTAAAAAAAATGTATTTTAAATTTGGTTCAAAAACAAATTTCATTGACAAGTACTTTTCCTATATTGTGAATTTTAAAAAAATATTTTTTTATTATAAACAAAAACCAATTTTCCTGCAGAAGCTACATCAGAATGAATATTAAATATATTAAAAAGACCTAAAGCTTAAATAATTTGTGTTGTTAATATATTTCAATATAATAAAAAAAGGTCAATTAAGAATATAATGTTAATTGTTATAGTTATGGAGATAATCCTATGAACATTTTATCGTATGTGACACGCTAATGATGTCAGGCAAATAGAAAAAAGGAATAAAAATGCTCTCCTGTAAAATTTAGTTTTTGTAAGATACGATAATTTCGAGCACAGGGGTCGATATGTACATATCGCACACTAAATCATAAACAGTCACAACTCAAAATTCATAAAGTTCTTAGGAGAGGCAAAGAATTATTTTTAAAAAAATGATTGCAATTTTATAATCAAATTGTGTTGCACAGTAAAGAACATTATCTTTAAAGAAAGTTAACTTGATTTTTTTTTAATTTTGTGCCATTATTATGAAAATAAGGAGATATTTTGAGTTGTGACTCTTTCATAGCACTCTTCACTCTCTGACAGATAATCTTCCGACGAGCTACTATTATCGTCTTTGGGCGGACTAAATTCACTCCCAGAATCGTTAAATATATTTACACTACTGTCACTATTTGTACGAGAATTCAGTTTCTTCACTTGAAATTTTTAGTGTAGATGCATAATGTTCAATATGTGGGCACGACATTTTCGACAGCTAAGTGAAAACTAAGGAATTAAATTTTGCTTTAAACTTTTTGACAAATTTGAAATTGAACTTTAAATGATGCACCACAAAATTTAACACTTTTTTCATTAATAGCGTCCCAACTCGAAATAATACTATTAACGTGAAATTAAAATACTCCGTTACTAATAAGCGCGATGTCACAACTGAAAATAGTACTCTTTCGTTGATTACGTACAACCAGCACAAATAACATAAAAACAGACATAACGGTATTTTTCCAGTTAAAGGGTGCTTTAGACCATAAGATCTGTCGTATGACATGTCAAATTTTTGTATAGAAGAGCACAAGTCGGATCGTCTAAACGTAATATGTAATGAAACTATAAGATTTTGAGAGAAAATACGGATGAAAATTTGACAGTCGTATGGGTCTCCTCATTTTTTAAAATTTTTCAAAAACCAACGCATTCCATTAGATCAGGGATGCATTTTTATGTAAACAAATGTGAGAAAGCCAGGGAGGGAAAACTGGTTTCATAGATTTATAGCAATTATAAAATCAAAATGTACATTTTAGACCACGACAGCACAATTTTATAAAAATATACGTACATTTTCTAAAAGTACACTAAAAATTTTGACCACGAAAATAACATATTCGAAAGTTATAAAAATATTTTTCAAGGTTATTAAAAAAAAATTCAATTGCACAAGAACTCCATCCCTGGGGAAAACAAACAAACAGCTGTAGTTAAATTAAATGAGAATGTTTTCATCTTACTTGATTTTATCCATACCAATGGTGTAAAAGCCAGAAAACAACCATTCGATTTTTACTCTCTTTTTTTGAAATACGGATGCAATTTCATTTTATTTTTTCTCTCATTTTACGTACGACAAATCTTATGGTCTAAAGCACCCTTAAGGAAAACAGTGATGCCAACAAAATTTTTGGTGGTCGTTGGAGATTTGTTCTGTGACCTCGATTATGCAACAAAAAAAACGATTTTGAAAAATTTCGAGTTGTGACCGTTTATGATTTAGTGTGCGATATATAATGTATTTTATGTGAATCCTACAGTCATACTTACTCCCATACACACATTTTAATACAATATAAGCACACATCAGCTAAAATGTATTTGGCATTTTTATATCTCCTAAAATCACGCAATATCTTATTTCAAATGAGAGCTGACAAAAGCAAAACAACAAATATAAAGAAGCAAAAACAAATAAATACCACAAAGTGTACATGTATGTTTTTGTTCGAACAAGATGGTTGCAGAGCCCCCGTTAGCATCATGGCATTCAAATATGAACTGAATGAAAAGCCGACATCATCAAATGGTTTAATTTTATATGGCTCAATGCACTAACAAACATCATCCCGTACGCACATAATCACACAAACAAACAAACAAACAAACAAACATTTTCATGCCTTCATATGGATTTTATGTTAAATACCCTGTTGAAAAATTAACACGAAAATTAGCTGCGAGAAAGAAGAACAACATTAAAAGTATTTGAATCCCACTTAATTGAACGGAAACGAATAAAACAAAAAAAATAACGAGGAACAGCAAGGGGTCTGCCAGTAAAAATATATTCAATGATGCCGTTAAAAACTTTTCCAACAACTTTTCCGTTCAATGTGTTTTTATATTAAAGAGCAGGGTATTAATACGTTTCAAAAACAGGGCCCAAATCGTCATAGTCGTCATCAAATGAAATTTTATCGAAACTTGACTTTTTGAGATCGTCATATTCGTTATCGAATAAGAAGACATTCATTCCACTTGCATTATTGCAACAGGTTAGGAAACGTACATGTATTAAGTCGTCAGTAAAATGGGTAAAGCACGATCTGGAAGAAACGGAGCCTATTGTTACAGTATGTAGACGGGAAATTTTACCTACACTATTGAATTCGAAAAATATTTTGATGGTGACTTTCTGCAAGTTATTACTCAATACTCCAATGAAATCAGATGAAAATATCTGCTAGTACCGTGTATCTATTCAGGATAAAAAATGGTATTTCCCAATATTCACACACCTCATTGATCTTGCAGAGCATAATGCGTGGCAGCTGCATAGACATATGGGAGGTAAAATGGACCAGTTATCTTTTCGTCGGCGCATTGCCACGTCACTAATATCTACTGATGGGAAACCCAAGCAACGCTACCATCAGAATCATCACGCGACTTCAGATTTGATCGAAAATATCATTTACTTACTGAGAACACACCTCAAGCCGATGGAAAATGTATTATTTTTTAAATGTGATGTGCCTCTCCATGTAAAGTGTAATGTGGAGTACCACACCACCAAATAATTTTTTTTATTAATTTGCTTTTTTTATTACTTATGTATTGTACACAAAAGTTGCTGAATAATAAACCACTTGAATTAGATCAAAAGACAATACTGCCTTTTGCTTCCATATGTGCCGAGCTTACTAAATACATGTAGTACGGAGACTCAAAATCCAAGTTAAAAAATATTTTTTTTTATTCTTTCTTCATTTGCTGTGTGGCACGTAGCCCCGTCTTGTTGAAACCAAATGTTGTCAAGATCAACTTCTTCCAATTTCGGCCAGAAAAAGTTGGTTCTCATCGATCTATACTGCTCTCCATTGACAGTAACGGTGTTACCAGCTTCATTTCGAAAGAAGTACGGACCGATGATTCCACCAGACCAAAAACCACACCAAACTGTCAATTTAGGTCAATGCAATGGTTTTTTTATGAATAATTTGTGGATTTTCTTTGCACCAGAATCGACAGTTTTGTTTATTTACCGCACCAATCAGATAAAAGTGAGCCTCATCGGAGAAGATGATTTTCTTAAAAAAATCGTAATAGTTTTCAAGTTTTTCCAAGGCAAAATCATCCAATTGACGACATTATGGTAGTCCAATTGCTTCAGTTCTTGACTGAGAACAATTTTATATGGATGCAAACCAAAAACCCAATTGTTGAGAACGTCCTGGAATCTACAAATTGCGGTCAACACTTGCCTCAACGGCAGCAATATTTGCATAACTTCCAGCGGTTCTTTATATTATTGACACTTAAACATTATGTAAAGGAAATGTAAGTTCAAAATTTTCAACAATTCGACGAATAGCGAGCACACTTGGACAATTATTACGACCATAAAAAGCCAAAAACGCACGAAAAGTTGCAACTGGAGAACGATTGTTTTGATAATGAAAAAGTTTTATTTTGTTTTTCTGTGTTATCGTTAAACCTACTTGAAATGTAGCGTCACAGAGTATAAGAATTCTGACTGGATCTGGCCTAATGAAAACCAACCAATTTTTCAATCATAGAAAAAAACAAAAACAATGCAATCGAATATTCGAAATGAATAATTCACGGCAGGGGGATTAGTTTTCTGTTTGTTACATTATCAGTATTTTGAGGGCAAATTTCATATTTATTATCTGTTAATGGATATTTTTTATGTGTGTATGTATGTCTTTCATTCACACAATTCAATTAAGGAGACTTCTCGCATATTTTTTTTTATTTTTAATTCATTCTGCCTACAAGCAGCCAGCTGAACAACGTAATTGTGTAAAAATGCGAATATACAATAATTTTGGCCATTTAAATCTATTGATTTCTAAAACAGTTCATATTTATTTAGGTCAATCGTATTTATTTAGGTGAGAGAAAACAAAATTTATAAAATTATGAATGTTGCCGAGTTAGTGACGTTTTTAGTGGGATGTTATTTAATTGGGCGCATGTACTTGTTGTACATCAATATTATTATCACTGTGTGATGTAAGAGTGCGTGTTTGGGTGTGTGTATTTGTGTTTGATAACATTTATGGGAGCAGTTAGTCATGCACCCTTTATTTGCCTCAAACATGCCACTATGAAAACCAGCCAGAAAGCCAAGGGCTATCACGAATTGCATTTACCCTACACTTATACGAAAAACACACACAGTGTGTAGTGGTTTTGTCATTTAGCAAATGTGCCAGGAATTTCTGTTGTCAACTATCAACTTGAGCATCAGCAGAAAGTTCTTGCGCAGACGGCGTAAATTTTGTTTTAATAAAAATTTTTTTTGATTTTTTGTAAAGTTTAACCCTCTAACCGGCGAGCCTGCCTTTAGGCGGTGTATAAAAATTTTTAAAAGCTCTGTTCTAACGGTAAATATCAGCTAAGAAACACACAATTCTCTCATTGAGGCAAATAGCAACGAGCATTTGCCATTTGATTGCAAACTGTTGAGTGCGAAAGTAATTTTTTCGGCAAAGTGTACAAAATAATTATTTGTGTTTCCAGTGAAATTTAACAAAAAAAAATTTTAAATTCTGAAAACTCATAATTTGTCTCTAAAAATTATATTTTCATATAGATAAATTGTATGTATTCTTTTGTGTTCAGTGTTTTCAATATCAGATTTTTAGCAAAACTTAGTTTCTAGCCGGTGAAAATCGAACTCCGCCTAAAGGCGGACCAAGCAAATTTTGCATACAAGTTGCTCTGGTTTATAATGTTTAAACATTTTTCAATTTTAAGCGCTCTTTTAAAAATGTTTGCACAAAGAAAAAATTTTAATTTTTCAAAATCGACTAATGAGGAAATTGAAGCAGTCATGGCGGAATCAGTTGATGGCGAAGATTCAGAAGATGATCTTGACTTTGACGACGATGTTGATTTGAAAGACCCAGCTTTTCAACTACCAAACCCAAGCTTTGCTACATTAGTAGTAGATTGTGATAATGCATATAGCAATGGTTTTCTTTCCGATATCATAAACATCTCTCAAAACGTAGAAAAACATCAATCAGAAATGAACAACAACATGGAGCATTACTCAGAGTCTTTACCATCGAACACTGGGAGAACAAAAAGAATAAGGCCAAGCTCTCCTTTGCCACATGTAGAAACTGGTGGAAGTGTAGTAGTTTCCAATGCGGGCGGTTTATTGGAAATATAAATAATATTTCTCAGCAAAATCCGGAGTTCAAACAAATTTTATGGAAAAAAAAATTCCCTGAACTTGAAAAAAACGATGTAGTTTTTCAAGGAGACAAAGAATTGCCGCAACAATTCCAAGAATTGAACAGCCCATTCCGTTTTTTTTTTGTTATTTTTTCGTATGGTTCACCAGATGACATTCGTTTAGATGGAGTTGGATATATGTGTGCCTGACATTTTGGACCGCATTGATAAAAAAGTGTGCAAATTACAGGGATGTAAATCCAAAACACAAATGTATTGTACTAAATGTAAACTATATCTATATTTATCAAATAATAAAAAATGTTTCCAAATTTACCATACAAAAAATAAAAAAAAAAAACTGAATAAAATTTCAAGTAAGATCTTTCCTTATTTAAAAGGTCCGCCTTTTGGCGGCCAACATATTTTCTCACCTGTAAGGTAAGTTTTTAATATTTTTAAAATTTGTACATTTATATGTTTTTTATTTATCCAAAAACTACTGTTAAAAAATTCGCCGGTTAGAGGGTTAAAGGTTTTTATTAAATAAGTTCTATTTATTAGTATCACTTCTATTTTTATTTTGACCTTTATTAAATTTTTTTTAATTATATTTATTTTTGAGCGATGGTCTTTTTTATGAAAAGTTTTTCAATTATTATTTATTTCTCAATATTTCGCTACCAAATAGGTAGCATCGTCAGGAAATATAATTTGTAAGTTCTATTTATTTCAATATTGCGTTAACCTTCGCATGCCGTCGTCTTCAGGAAATTTTAATATTTTATAAAAAATTTTTGTTTTCTTTTTGAAATGAATATAAAAATTTTACATACTCAAAATATTTTGAATTGTATTCTTTACACATGTTTTATGACACATGCTATGTACAATTTTTATATTATTTACAAAAAGAACACAAAATACAAAAGAACGCAACACGAAGAACACTGAAGATGAAGGTGGTAGCAGCAGCCTTCGAAAACAGCATGTTGTGCCATTAGGCTAATTAGTGTTTGTCAGTGTGACGTACAATTTTTGTCTTTGACTTAGTTTCTTTCTTAGCAAATATCACATGTAATTTTGACTGCCTGTATCGATTAGCCCATTTTAATTAATTACATATTTAAAAAGAAATCTTCTTTTAATTTTATAATAAAAAAAAAACAAGGCTGCTTGCCTTCACACTTATCATTCTGCAATAGCTTTTTTGTGTTGTAAACCAGCACAAGTGTTGGAAATCTCAATGTCATGCATTCTGTTGTGGTACAACCGTATGTGGCACATTTGCTGCACCTCTAAGGTTTGCACCGCCAGTTTACAACGAACAGTGAGTTGCGCTAATCTTTTGTTCAGGTCTAAAATTCAGAGTCCGAACGATAATTTATCGCGATGCAGTTTTTCATACGATTTTGATGTAAAAAACCGCAGTGCGGAACGGCATAAAATTAAAATCTATTTTATTTTCATTGCTTTCTTATTCTGTCAATTTTTTATACCCTTTCTCTTTCTGATGTTGCCATAGTTTTGGAATAATTGGCGATGTTCACGACATTATTGTAAAAGAAAAATAAATTAATAAAAATGTAAACAAACAATGGGTGGAGTGAATAAAAATGTAGTTAAAGCTAGTACTTTTTACTTACTGGTAAAAGCTAGTTTTTCCAGCGTTGACTTGAAAAAGGTGTGAATAAAAACTAGTGAACACTTAAAATTACTAGTTTATGCTTTGATTTTTTTAAGCAAGTGATTGAGATGCTGGAAGTTTCTGTTTTAAGACTTAAAAAGTGTATTTTTGTTTATATAAATTCAAATATTACTATGGCTGCTTTTATGAACATACGTCAAAGGAAAGAATACCGCAAGCGGATGCATTCTCACCCTGCCGATTATTTCAATTTATATAGATTTCGGAAAGAAAACGTAAATTGGTTAGCAGAACATTTTTTGTTTTCACTAAAGGCACTTGTGACTTTTTAAATAAAACTTGGTAATTTTTTAATATTTCAAAAAACATCTTATTTCCTTTATCAGCCATCCTAAAAAAATAAATCATTGCGACATAAATTTCATAAATTTCTGCAGAAGTCTCTACCAGTATTTAAAATTAAAAAAAGTGGTAACTCATGAGCGATTTTTTCCAACTGATTTAATATACACATTTACCAGCTTTTGCTAGTAATTTCCCAGCACTAGCTATGTAGCATTAGCTAAGAGTTATTCACACCAATCGTAGCATAAGCTTTTCCGCATAGCTAGTACTGAACACTTTTTATCATAAGCTACTTTTTTATTCACTCCACCCAATGACAAGTATTACCGTCGTCGTCTTCCGTTGTATTATGTTTATTTTTCTCTACCGCAACGAGAAATCGCACCGCACCGCAAACATTGTGTTCAGACTCTCACTCGTTTTTGCAACTACAATTTGCACGATCATCACATTCTGTTTGTCTTTAGATCGCTGTCATTTTCCGGAATTGTATCATTTTCAAAAAAAAAGAATTTCTTATTGAAGAACTCAAGTGTGACTAAGCAACATACACACACTCACACACACACACACACACACATACTTTATAAATGACGTAGACGTTACAAACGCAATGACACATATGTATGCCACTTGTAGCGAACATGATTGATTGTTGGCTTAGAATTTAATGCAAAATTTAAACAAAAGTAAATTGTGACCAATAATTGTATATTTTTTCTTTTTTAATTTTATTTATTTCAATTCTACTGAAAATATAAGAAAAGTTTGTTTTTTATAGTGACCCTCAAGAGCTCTCAACTTAAACTTTTTAATTTTTTTTTACTTTCAGCTCAGCTTTCATTGATATTGTAATTCATGAGATTTGTTTAGGCACTTTATGAAGGCAAATGTTACGAAAAAATAAATATTTATATCCAAGGCGAATTCATAACAGGTGAACTTACCAGCCCAGCTGGCCGACTATATGTATATCACTGTTTGCTGTCGAAATTGTATTAATTATTTTCACAGCGTACAATGAATTTTTTGTTGTTGTACTAGTAAGTTTAGCTGGTATGAATTCGCCTTGTTTATATCAAATTTTAGGATTATGTGATATAAATCCATACATACATGCATACATATGTATGTGTTTAGCCTGATTTCTGTACATACACACATATGTGTGTGAATTTATATACATATATATATATATAAATATGCCGATTTGACTTTTTTTCTTTTATTTATTATTGTACATTTCCTTACAGAGCTTTTTTAATATAGAAACTGTTTGGATTTCTTGTTTTAATTAGTTACATTACTATAGATATTTTTGCAAATAAATTGCAATATCTGCGTGTACATTTTTCTCTTTTAATAAAAAGAGAAAAATTATAGTTGCTAAAGTTCCTGCACGAACTACGAAAAATGGAGAAGTTTAGAAATTATAGCATTCTTAAAATGTATATCTCCGATTTTTTGAAAAGAATTTATTAAAATTTACTTTTTATACAAAGTTATAATTATTAAAATTGCATTTTAAAACAGGTAATATTAATAAACGTTTCTGTTTGCGTAATTATTTTTAATAGTGCCATATAAAAAGAGATTTTGAAAAAATTCTTTAATTTCTGTATAAAGTTTTCTTTTTACTTTCTGCAATACTACACTTTTATTAAAAGTGGTGTTTGGGAAACAAATTTTAAATCATTTACACTTTTTATAATATATATATGCACCAAAAAAGAACGTTTATTAAATCTATAATAATAAAATTGTTTTTGTTTTACTTGTATTTAAAAAAAAAAATTTAAAAGGGTTGTTATATTAAAAGTAATTTTTTAAGAAATATAAAAAATCTCTTTCCTTATACAAAAACCAAAAATAGTACATGTGATAAAAAAAAGTGTTAGCACCACTTACACAATTGATATCTGTATTACAAAGTTGTAGAGTTATTTCAACGCCGTTTAATACCGGAAGTTGATTTATAACAAAAATATGGCAACAAAAATTTTCATTTACGTATGAGTGATTTTCAGGTCGTGTGCCTAAACCACTCTTTACGTATATTATAGAACCTCAATGTATGCCAAATATAGCACAACTGTAATTTTAACAAAATTATTTAATATTATACTCAGATATCGGGTAATATATAAAAGAATGTTAATTTTTTTTTCAAATATCATATAAAAACTCGATATTTTTAGTGTGCCAAAACTATCGTCTGTGCATATATATATATATATGTGTATGCATAATCTGACTGTATATAAACGTGTATAGAAATAGTATATAAGTGATTATCAGGCCTGTTCTGCAAACCACTTTTTGTCAAAGTGATTGGAAATGTGAAAGGAAATGGTGTTCTGGCCACAAAAATTTTAATAATCTCGTGGTTTGAAATCGTCAGCTAAATGACTAACGATTTGAAATCACTTGCTTATTTTTTCTATGTATTTCGTTTAGAACTTAATAAAACTGCTATAATATATTTCATGTGATTTGTTTTCTATTTATTTTTCTAAATTAAAATTGGGTTTGCTACATATATAAAAACTTAAATATGAGCAAATTTGTAAGAACACTGCTTTTTTTGAAAATAATTGTTTTGCTTTGTTTAGCAATGTCGTGGTTTACATTTTCTTTTTACCAGTCAGCTGGTTAATTTTTTCTAACATGTTTTTGAAGTTGCCAAAGTAATACATTCTTTATAAGTCATCCAAATATATAAATATTTTACATTCATGTTCTTTATTTAAGACAAATTTTATATATTGTTGTACAAAAAATCAATATGGTCAATAATTAAATCATTTTTGTGCAAATTTATGAATAAATAAATGCAAAATTTAAGTAAATTTCGTTAATGAAAACACTGGCAACTAATAAAAAATTTATGATTTGTAAAACTTCGTCTTCTTTTTTGAAATGATGCTTTCTTAAAGCAATTATTGTCAATAAAGTAGCTCCTGGCATTTTAATATTCTTTATTTCATCTAATATTTTAATTCACAATGCACAAATATAAACAAATATAAAACATCAGCTGTTTTCTCGTGTTTTCGAAAAATTAAAACCACACCGAAAAATGTAAAATCGCGTGATTTACAGAACAGCTTCAAATCGTCGGCGTGGTTTCAAAACGGTTCGTGATTTCAAATCACGTGATTTGCAGAACAGGCCTGTATAAATTAAAAAATATGAGAATCGCTTGACCTTGCAGGACATCCTTGAAACTTCCCGCATTCGCAGCATGTTTGCAGCATCGCGACACAGTTTTTAAGTCCACAAAACTTAAGGCGCATTGAAAGTCGTTTTCACAAGAAATTACGCTCTAATTAAAAACAAACACTTGTCTTTCGTAAATTTTCGACATTGTTACATTATCGAAGTCAATAAAAATCAGATTGATGACGACTTTTGGAGTTATTGGATAAAAAAAAATTATTTGCTCTAAATTTTTCTTCAACGCCATCTCTCGAACGAATCACCCGATTTTTTTTCTTCAAATTTTCACATGAAAAGTTTTTGTCACTTGTTTAACAATTTTGCTTCATTCCACTTGTTTTGTTCATCTGAAAACATTTTTATTTCTATTTTTTGCTTTTGCATATCTTTGTCACCCAAAGTGACTGAAATAATAATACATTCCTGCTTTTTAATTATTTTACGATTTTTTTTTTTTTTTTTTTTTTTTTTTTTTTTTTTTTAATAAGAAGAAGAATTTGATGAGATTTTGAAAAAGAAATTTAGAACTTAGCTGTCTTGCGAAAATTTTCATACACGGGTATGTTCTGTAAACCGAATTCGCATAATTTTACTCGGTTTAAAATCGAGTATAGATAAGTCCGGTCGAAATTAAATCGAATGTATTATTTTCCTAATAAATAACTAATGAAACATAAAAAAAAAAACAATTACCAATTTTTACTTGAATTCTTTTTTTTGTATTTAATTAAGTCAAATTATATACTCTGTAATAGATTTTAATACAAAATGAGCAATTTAAAAAACACTCCAATATTTCTCCATGTTCTCGTTAAAGTATGCAGATAAAGTAGCGACATGAATAAAAGCACATTTTCACTAAATTCATGAGATATATAAATTGAAAAAAATCACTTTTAAATAACAATAAACATTATTTTGATCAAATTCTCAGTTGCTTAATTTTAATTTAGTTTTTAAATAAGTTTTATCTTTAAGTGAATATTTATGAAAATAGTTTAAAATGTGTTTATTTTTCCAATATCACAAAATTTTAAATCAATATGGTGACCAAATTGTTGTTTATTTCGAAAATCAAAGCTGCCCAATTTTTTTTTTAACAAGTATATGTTAATGTAACTCTCTGAATAACGCAGTAATTAATAATGTAAACAGTATTTAAACAATACGATTAAAAATTTAAATTTTTAAAAAAATTTTTTTTTTTTTAATTTTTTTTTTAGTGAATTAAATACATTTAAAATAATTCACCTCATGCAATTATTTGGCATTGAATGGTCTGGTAATACTACATTTTGGTAACATATCTTGTCATTGAAATATTGACGTTAAAAAAAATCTTATTCGAATGTAAGTTCGAATGTTGGAAATCGTGTGATTTTTAGAATCCGAAATTAGCATTTATTCGGTTTTGAGCAGTCACTCGTTTTTAAATCGACTCGGTTTACAGAACAGAGAAGATAATGTTTATAAAATTCGTTCACGTATTTTCTTTAAAATTATCACTGATAATTAAAAATTTCCAGAAATTTCCTTCACCCGGCGTAATTGAAGAAAAATAACATTTTGCATAAATTTTATTTTTGTGCGATAGACTGGTAAGATGAAATAAAGCAATCAATGTCATCTAAAAGTCTTTACTCTTGGAAAGTATATACATATCAATATTGTAGTTAGTTATAGGCGTACTCGTTATTTAAAAACCTCTTGGAAAAATTGCGTTGTATGCCAACTAGCAGTAACGCTATAGTGTCATACTTCAAAAGCGTCAGCGCTATGTCAACCTTTTTAAATACACATATATACAGTGATATTAACCCTACGGTAATTTAGACCTCCAAACGGTAGGCAGATAATTTCTATGTTTGTATGGTAATTTTAAAAAGTTTAAATTTTTAAGTACTGAACTCGGACAGTATATTCCTCATAACGTGTCTACACATGATATACATATATACATATTTCTAATAAAAACAAATCATAAAAAGTACGGTTTCATTACAACTATGAAAAATAACGCCAAGTGCAGTTAAATACAACAAAAATGCATACGTTGATTTTATTGAAAGTAAAAATTTTAAATACTTCTTGCTTTACGTTTTTTTGAAATAAATATAAACCTGTTTTAACAAAAAAGAAATTTTAATTATATTATTAATTGACCTTTTTTTATTATATTTTTCGATATATATTTATTAAGCCTGAGGTCTTTTTTTATTTTATTTTGTTTTTTATTATTCGATATTTCGTTAACAGCTTGTTAACATCATCACGAATAATAATAAATATATAATTTGTAAAAAAAGACCTCAGGCTTAATAAATATATATCAAAAAAAACAAATAAGAAATTATTATTTTTATTCAAGATTTTGTACAAAATTTTTAAAACGGTAATTTTTTAGGGACTGTACGGAAATTCAAATAGAAAAGTTAACATCACTGCATGCATATGTATTTAGTGTTTTTTTTTTCACTTTCCGTCAAAACCGAACATACTCACAGTCCATCGTTGACGCCGCATTATTATGGTTGGCTCCATATAAGTACATAAATTGTATTGGCATGAGAATTTTTGACAGATAAACAACGCTGGCCGCTTTTGTTTAGGTTTTGTATGTTAAAAACGTCCGATTTTGATTCGTAATGAAAATTAAATTTAATTCAAATAAATTAATTTTAATTCGCCGCAAAATAAAACAAATCAAATAATTAAATTTTAAAATTACTTATTCTCTTCAAATGAAGGGGGCATCTTTTTAAAAATAAATTTCTTCTTTTTATTTGTCTCACTTGATTCCGGCAAAGATTTTCATTTTACAATTAAACTTTTTAAAAATTATTTATATTTATTTCTCAATTATGTACATATATTAGTATATTTGTCACAGCATGTTCTTGCCGCAATCTTTTTTAACTGTTTTCAAAATAATAGAATATTAAATTCGACTTTCTATTCACGTTTTCACTTTTCGATTGCCACCGAATTAATTCGTACGATATAAGTAAATGTCTTCGCATTTACGTTTGATTAATAATACTAATAAACAAATGACTAAGAAAACCATTAAATTTAAATTAAATTATAATTCCTCTTTCGTGCGTTGTTGTTGTTGTTGTTGTTGTTGTCGTTCTTGCTGTTTTGTTCTGCTTCTTCCTGTAATTTTCATATCTAAATTTCTGGTGTCGAATTTCTTTTGACGTACTCATATTTATTGACTCGTATTTCTTTATTTATTTATTATTATTTTTTCAAACGTTAAACGATTTTTTATTTAATCTAAGGCGGTAATTACACCTCTAAAAATACAACAATTATAAGCAGAACATTTACTCGTATGCTCCGTTGGACGGCCGTATATCCAGAACAAACAATTCATACACAATCAAAATTACAAAAACGTATCCAAGGCAAATACATTACCAGGCAATGTTTATTAATACAAGGTTGTCGCAAGGCGAATTCGTCAATTCGCTTTTCGTCCAAACGTCTATTTATTTGTATACACTTGTTTTGTTAAATTCAACATAAGCTAAAAAGAACGTGTTAATGTAATATGAGTTAAAATTAAATGAATTATTACAAAAAGTAATATATTTTGCATTCTTCTTAATATAGTACTATATTATTATAATTATTAAATCCACTTTTCTTAACTTTCTTAAAAAAAAGTAAACTAACTTTGACGTTCGGCTCAGAAAATGCGTTGCAAATTCTTGTATCAGCTGACGGGCGAGTTTACCTGGTAATAAATTTGCCTTGTTACCAGGTAAACTCACTAGCAAATTCGACCGTCAGCTGATTCAACTTTTAGTAACGCATTTTTATGCCGAACCCATGATCTAAATATATAAGGTCTGCTTGACAGTTCAAATTATTTTTACTGTGACGTCACCGTCGAGATTTGTTTTTAATATGCATGGGGTTTGTTTTTTTGTTGAAATATTTTGCAATTTTAAAGGTAAAATAAATAAAACAAATTAAATTGTTATGTTATAGTCTTTTTTAATTTTCTTTTTTCGTTTTTTTCTTGTATTAATATTTTGTTTAAATTTCTTATTCTAAAATATAAACGACTTTTAAAAAATAACGATTTTACATTTTCAGGCACATCTATGTTATCACATTTAATGTTATGGTATTTTAAATAATTATTTCGAAGACAAAGTATTATTATTAATTTCCTTAAATATATTTTCTAATTTTAATATGTTTCCCATAAATTCTTGGCAGGGTTTATAGAGCCCTCTGTTTGAACTGCAACTGACTTATTTGGATTTTCATTTTCAATATTTTCAATACTTTCTTCTTGTAATTTCTGCAGACTATAAATAATTGTAAATATTATTTCATTAAAAAAAGTGGATTTTAAAAAAATTGTATTTACTTTAAATCAAATTCACCAATTGCTTCCTTTACAATTTGTTTGTTTGCTCTTTTTACGTATCGTTTCGATCTTTCGACTGGTAAAATGCTATTTACATGGATATTTATAGATGGGACAGCCTTCGCATCTAACATTCTTTTTCTTATTGGCGTGTTCAATAATATATCCTTTAAACGCCAATCATTATTTGTAAAATGTTTAGAACAAATTGTTCCAGATTTCCAGTTAACATTTTTTTTTACCGCATGCATTGATCCACACTTTCTTTATTTCTGGATCTTTTGGAAACGTAAAATATTTTAGATTTTTATCATCCTGCTGCGAGCTTTTACAATCTTTTACCACACAGTATTTCATTGTCCAAATAAATTTTATCACTTTCTACACGAATTGTTTATTAAAAACTCTTTTTTTTTTTTGCTCTAACTCAGTTCACATTTATTTTTAATTAATTGTCAATAAAATAATCCTTTAATTTTCTTAATAAATATGTAATAATAATAATTTTAATCACTAGCTTTTAAATTTCCATTTAACCACAACAAAACATTTCCCGACGATGACGTCAAATTAAAAAAAAAATGGCAGCTGTCATTCAATATCAAGCAGACCTTATATATTCAGATCATGTGCCGAACCTCAAAGTTTGTTTGTTTTTCGTGAAAATTTCAAGAAAAGTGGTTGAGAATAATTTTATAATAATAAAAATTCAAAATATATTGCTTTTTGTCATAATTAATTTAAATTTAACTTAAAATTTCAAGTACGGAAAATTTTGAAAATTTTGAAAAACTACCTTAAACTCGCACTGTTAAAGATTCCCTTAATGTGAAAATTTAGTGGACATCCCTCTACATAAATCCCATTTTAGCTTGGTCTCCCACGTTGCCTTTTAACAGAAAAAAATTTGGTCATCCCTCAGAGAATCAACATTGTTCAAAATTTCAAGTACGGAAAATTTTGAAAAACTACCTTAAACTCGCACTGTTAAGGATTCCCTTAATGTGAAAATTTAGTGGACATCCCTCTACATAAATCCCATTTTAGCTTGGTCTCCCACGTTGCCTTTTAACAGAAAAAAATTTGGTCATCCCTCAGAGAATCAACATAATTTAGCACATGCTTTTTGGGTTACGTTATATTTAACAAAACACACTGGTATATAAAAGAAGATTCTTCGATTCGTGAGGTACAATTTTGAAAATATTTTGGTAAAGACAGTACAGTTTGGCATAAAACACCTCAATAGCAAACCAAAAAATAGACGGCAGTATTTGAAGAATTTAAGCCTTGCTCTTGTCAGTGAACATCTGACAGTCTGCGTCAGAATGTTACACATTTACCTCGAGAAGTCCGAAAGAAAATCGGAATACTTAATAACGAATCATCGGAAGAGCCACCAATAAAAAAAGCCAATGCTCGTAAAAGATGTCAGGTGTGCCCCGCTAAAAAAGACCGAAAAACCAACCATACGTGTCAAGGGTGCTACAAGTATATTTGTCTTGAACATATCATACCTTTCTGCGCCGATTGCACAAATAGTGATACTTCCAACTAACCGTTTGTTATTGTTTTATAAATATTAATTAATCAGATACATAAAAGTGTCATTTAAATTGAAAGACTAATAAAGAAAAAAACAAGTGTTTATTATATTTAAGCTAGAAGAAGGTAGTTTTGTTAACTTTTTTAAAATTAATTGTTTTTTTTTTTGTTTAAAAATAAAAATCAATAACTTTTTGTTCATAAAAATATGTTTTATTTCCTTAATAACGTCAGATTAAATCAATTTTTTCATAAATATAAAGAAATACCTTAAGTTTAATAAGTGGGTAATTATGACCCAACCCCCAACGTCATTTTAACAAATTTCCGCCAGCATGACGCCGGGTTAAAAAAGCGTTTCATTAAGCACTCTTCCATTAAGATATGTTTGTGATCATTTTTATTTTTCGCCCGTTAAAAAAGTATACGGTTTGGGAATTACTATAAATATCTTTCGTTGCGGAATGTTTATACAGCAGTTTATTGATTAATTCAAAGTAAACGACTCTCAATTTCTAATGTGTCTAGGGGTTTAGTGAATGAATGAATGCCTTCACAACAACTCAAATAACACTGTTTTTCTGTTTTATTCACTTCAACAATAACAAATGTAGTGAAGTGTTTTACCCTTGGCTTTAAACCACACCGCAAATTTGCATATTTCACTAGCGTCTTTTTAAAGTTACAAATTATTACAGCTGTTTTCTCTTCATTTGCAGCCAAATAATGCTCTACGAACCATTTCGATTCAAAAAATTTGCTGCAATTTTATTTTTAAATGAACTAAGCTGCTAACAGAAACACTCAGACTCGTTTTTTCAAACACACGCTCATCAGGTATGGTCTGACACGCGCATATCGCACAATATTTTCGATTGTGACTTGCACTCGCTAGAGAGAACACATCGCAAGACCATTGGTGAGTTCAAATCACAAGAGTATATCTACTGCAGTGTACTGGTGTATTTAGACCAAACACATCTTCAAAAAAGGAAATTGTAAAAACATCAAATCGCAAGCACAACGCGCAACTTTCAGAACATGTAAAATCAAATTTTGCGATCCTCAACTCATATGGGATTTCAATGGTCATGCGAGTGTCGCCAGGGGGAAGCTGAACCGGGTCATGATTAGGACTCGGATGTGGCTTGAGGACCACGGCTTGGAATTGGCCGGCGAGAAGACCGAGGTGATGTTGATGACGCGGGGTCGCCAGGGGGAAGCTGAACCGGGTCATGATTAGGACTCGGATGTGGCTTGAGGACCACGCACAGAGTGCGATAAGGTATTTGGGCGTGAGACTCGACTGCAGGTTGACTTACTGGGCCCAAATACGGCATGTGGCGACTGAGGCGGCAAAGATGACTGGCATGTTGAGCAGACTCATGGCGAATGTCGGCGGCCGACACGGAGCAAGAGGAAGCTGATTATGGCAGTCACGAATTCCATCTTGCTGCAAGGGAACGAGATTTGGGGCGATGTACTGGGTGAGAGGGCTAGGTCAGAGTGGAACATCTGCCTCTGAGGGAGGAAATGGAAAAAGTAATGAAAGCGAACAAAGGTTGTCATTTGTGTGTGTGTGTGTGGTTGTGTTTGAGTTTTTTTTGCAGAAACATTATAAATATTTTATGTGCAGCGTACCTAGTGGGAAGGGTTGGAACTCATCTGGGATACGTTCACCGATACCTGAGCTAGGTGGAAGTCCCGCTAGTCACTGCGGCTGCAACAAAAATGGCAGGGTGCTCGAGGCGGACGGCGGCCCTTAGGGTTGCTTCGGCTTACCGCACGGTCTCGGGCGCTGCGGTCCTGGTGATATGTGGGGAAATACCCATAGACCTCTTGGCGCGCGAGCGGAGGAAGGCGTGGAACTCGAGGCGAGAGGGCCATTGTGTTGGTGCTATTGGTCTGAGACCCCAAACTGTCCGGCGGTGGCAGGACAGGTGGACCGCAGAGACGGTCGGCAGGTGGACGGCAAGGCTCATCCCCTGCGTGGAAGTATGGATTCGGAGGAAATTTGGGGAAGTTAACTACTTCCTGACACAATTCCTCTCGGGCCACGGATACATTCCGCAAGTACCTGTACCGGATGGTCAGGGCAGATGGTCCCCACTGCATTTGCTGTGATATGACGGATGATGATGCAGAACACACTTTCTTCGGCTGCATCAGATGGCATAGTGAAAGAAATGCAATGGCGCAGCGGCTTGGCGGGTTCACTCCTGCCAGCGTGATGGGGAGGATGCTCGACTGCGAGGACAATTGGGACGCTGTGGCGCAATACGTAGGGTACGTTCTACGGAGAAAGAAGAGGGACCTCGATGCGTTGCTGCATAGCGGGGCCCTCTCTGACGGGGACCAGGGGATACGGGCCGGGCCCATGGTGCCGGCTGCAAACTTGGCGGACCCAGACGTGGGTGAGTAAGGGCGTTCCTGATTGGGACGTCGCTCTCGGCCTTCCCGAAGTAATGCGGAAAGCGGTCCCGGGAAGGAATCACACGCCAAAAAAAAAAAATGGTCATGCGAGTGTAAGAGTGTATTTTTTTCTAATTCATAGTAAAAATAATATTATATTTATATACAATAGCTGAAACCCGGTGTGTTTCGCTACGCCTATTTAAATTAAGAAAAGTTCAATATAAAGAATATGTTCATGAACTTATATGTCAATTTTAAATATTTTTCCTGAAATAAATGTTAAACTTCTGTGATTCGATTTTGAATTGCATGGGAGGTGCCACGCCCACTTGTTCAATTCCTCCCAGTGTTTGACTGATGACTTGTTTTAACTACAAAGTCATTTGGGTCATGTTCAGAAACTTTCACTTCAACCGTTCTCAAGATATACAAAAATAAATATATACTTTGTATGGGCGTGGCAACGCCTGGTTGGAATTTTTTAAAATTTATATAGCCTATAGTTCCTTCCACATATATACAGAGATATACTGTGAAAATTTCAAGAAATTCGGTTCAGCCGTTTTCAGCTGTCCAGAAGGCACAAACCCACATACATACATACAAACATGTTATTTTTATATATAGGATACATACATACATACATATTTTTATTGTCCATAGACAATAAATAAATAAAATTAAATATTACATCACATAAAATACATCAAATATCTTCACACTACGACAAATTCAATAGGGATTAGCAAAAGAAAATATTTACAAAAAAAAAAAATACAAATAAGTTCAGTTAATTTTTATTAAAACTTTTTAATAATAAAATAATACTGTTAGTGCGTAATTATTTTATTGCACTGCCAGTAAAAGCGTAAAATAGGATGCTGTTTGCTTTTCAAAACATTTATTGCTTTCCTTCTAAAAAAACAACACGATTTAGACAACACTTTTAACCGCGTTTAGACGGGAAAACATTTGCCAGAAAAGCATTTGGAATTCTCTTTTGTTTTTTGATTCGCGGTCGCACAGACGAAACTGGTGCCTTTATTATTGTTAATATTGTTCCATTGTTATTGTTATTGTTATTTTTGTAAGCAACGAAAATGAGGAGTAGGCATGTCGCCGACTACCGAACACAAAAAACCATGCACTCTTCCCCAACCGTAATATGCCAACAAGCTAAATGTTTTCCTTCCAGATGTTTTCTCGTCTAAACACAATCTTTCAAATACCAAAAGAATTTTATAAAAATTCTTAACAAATAAAATAACGAGAAAATAACCAACCCCTTGAAGGTAACAGAACAACACTTGTTATTATTCCTGTTACTCTTGCGTCTGTGACCAGCAGCATTGCAGGTTGTAGGTTGATGGCCAAAAATCGAAAAACCTCTGGAACCTCTTTAATGACATTACGGAAATAAAAATTTTAAAAGCCTTAACACAATCGTTATGTTAATAGAAATTCTAAATAAACATTTCATTTGTCACCTAAATCCTTCCAAAAGACATTAAGGATATTTTATATTGTGTTCAATACTTTGGAAACAGTATCAAATTTTATGAAAATTCATATTCACTATTGCCATTTAAAATGCGAAAATGCAACAAAGTGTGTCCGTTATTAAGTAAATATTTTTTTATTCCTTTTTCAACTCATTCAAAACATTTGGACATCTAAATTGCTCTGCCGTCAGTCATTTGATTACATTTGGTATATCATCATCATTCACATACATATACATATATATATTTTTTTAACCAATTGATGTGACTAAATTGTGAGATAGAAGTTATTTTATGTAATTCATTTTTTTAAACCTTTAAACCTTTTTTTTAGTAATAATTTTCGCAAATTTTTCGAACAACAGTTCTGCTCGTTTCTTTTTTTTTTTTTTTTTTTTAATAAAAATTAACAATATTTATTTATTTTTTAATATTTCGCTACTCGCTTGTGTAGCTTCTTCAACCACGACATATTGGGTTTTTTTTTTTTAACAATCTATTTTTTTAAGCTTTAAGGTTTTTTCTCTTTTTATTTATTATTTTTATATTTATTTTCGATATTTCGTTAACCTTCGGTTAACATCTTCAGGAAGTTTTTATTTTTATTTTTATTTTTAAATTTTTTTTTTTTTTTTATATAATTTTATAAAAATTAATAATACAGTGTAACCTCGATTAGCGATGAGCGCAACTCCTGGAAACATCCAAATTATTAACTTTGGTGACTGAATTAGCGCAACTTTGCAAACAAAGTTAAGTTTTTTATAAATAAAAAAATATGTCATCTATAAAACAGTCGAAAATTTCACTACTTTTCCGCTAAAAATATGAAACACATTCTTTTTTTTTCTTCTCTATTTATGCTTATAGGGCTGGGGGCCACATTAATTAATTTAATAATTACTTTGTTAATTTATTTTGCTTAGTATTAACTAGTACCTGAATTAATTAGCAATTTACTGTACAACACATTTATAATTAGCAATTTGGCTTGCTGTGTTGATGAATAAATAAATAAAAACAACTTTGAATATCCAACTTGATGAAAACCATCAGTACAAATTTACGTAGCATATGTATTTTTTATATATGCTTAATATATTTTTGTTTTAATTTGTTTTCATTCTTTATTTTAGTTAAATAAATTTTATTTTATTTAATTTAAAAGTTAATCTTAGTTTTAACAATCTATTTTTTTAAGCTTTAAGGTTTTTTCTCTTTTTATTTATTTTATATTTATTTTTATATTTATTTTCGATATTTCGTTAACTTTCGGTTAACATCTTCAGGAAGTTTTTTTTTTTTTTTTTTTTTGCAATTATAAAAATAAATACAATAATAAATAAAAAGAGAAAAAACACAGCTTAAAAAAAAAATAGATTGTTAAAATAATAAAAAAGGTTAAAAAAAGTATTAAGAAAAGTTAATCTTTGTTTTTTCAAATACTCGTAAACCTTAAAATAATCAGGTATGTGATGGAAATCGATCGATTTGAAAAGTAAATCGTCTCTTGAAATCGACAGTAGTGTGATGAATTTCGATCGATTTCATATTCCATATTTGTTTCGTTTCCACTCATCGTCTCTAAATACAACTGTATAAAATCTAATAATATACTGCAAAATGTGTAAACAGATGTGTATGTGAGAGACGTTTGTAAAATATTTAAACAAAATAAAATTTGTATCAACATATTTTATCAATTTTTCTTTATAAAATGCCTTTTTTTGCTGCGGTTTCGCCAATTCTCTTGGAAGAAAATAATCGGATGAATAGCGAAAATATTCTAAGAAAACGTTTAAGAGATAAATCGAATCCCTTAAATTTACCAGATCAAATGTGGGTATTTAAATTTGTAAATTTCACTTCTATATTAACTATTATTTATTTAATTACATTTGTTGAATATTTTCGTTTAAATAAGGACGGATTTATGATAATTTTTTATTTATTTTTTTACTTTTTTTTGTATATTTCTTTACATTTTGTTCAAGTAAAATTAAATGATTTGAAAACGAATTTAAACTGGCATTATCGAAATGCGTCACATGTTAAAAACATCCTTTTTTCAATGAAACAAGATGGAATAGGAAATCGTCACAACAAATCGTCACATACCAATTTTATCACACTATTTGTCGATTTGAAAACGATTTTCATCACATACCTGAATATTTTTAATCGAAAAACAGACATAGAAATTTTTGACTCTGTTTTCGCAACGGCCCAAAATTCCTTTTGATTGCGTACATTGTATTTATTTATTTTTCTATATTTCGAAAACTCCTTGAGCTGGAAAAATTAGTAGAAATTATTATTAAATAGAACTTCTAGGTTTTTGAACAGTTTTTAATAATAATCAAGAACCTACACAAAGCAGTAGCGGAATATCGAAAAATAAAAAATTTTTACAAAAAACAAAAAGACCTTAATTATGCAAAAATTAGTACTAAATAGCGAAAATTCTTATTATAATTTTTATATTTTTATTTGCCATTTTCAAGATGTACAGAAAATAAAACACAGTAGCAATGCGTCGTCCAGTCTGTCTGTTCCAGCTTCGTGAAAACTGAAAATTTTGTAAATTTTATTGAAATAGATTTATTAATCCCTTTTAATGAATTATAAATTTTGAAGAGATATAAGTACATACAATATGCATGTCCTATTCGTTATAATAGAGTTATTAATCTCTTGAAACTTAAATATCTGAATAAATAAATTTAAAATAAAATTTAAGGGTTCAGATAAGAACAAAAATGTACAAGTTTTATTGCGAAGACATTTGTTCAAGACTTTTATTCAAGCGCTTTAAATTTATAAAACAAACCGTATTTTTTTTCAATAAAAACTTAGGAATAATTCTATAAAATTTAAAGTTCTCCTATTGTCCACTGGTTCCTAAAAAATATTATTCTACAAATGAAAGATGCACTTTATACCTAAAACATACATACACACTATGTATGTATGTATGTATGTATATATTTATGTAGATAGTTGCGTATCTAAGCATGCACGAGTATGTACATATTTACATGGTCACACAAACCTTGTTTTGATATTGTTCCGAGGAAAATGTCAAGCGCAAAAAATTGGCTCCATATGAAGACCGTAATTCAAACGAAACAATGTAGAATGACCTGGTTTCGGACAATGTCAAACAAAAGCACTGACTACTGCGATGAATGCTCTCCAGTGACAAAAACGACAAATCCTCTAATGTTGGTTTAAGTTAAAAAAAAAAAAATTAATTTGCTAGAAAATAGTGAAAACACAGAAAAGAAATTGTTCCAGAGATGAGTAAAAAGTTGCGTAAATTTCTATTTTGTAGCAACTGTGTTGACATTTCCTTTGTTACTCAGTTCTAAATGATTTCATAATTCCAAAACCTGTGGTTTTATCATTTCATGTTCGAAATGGAAAAATTACTGAATGGTGGAATGTATGTCTGTATATTGTGAAAAACAAGATTAACTTCCACGTATGTAAATAGAAACTATTTTCAATAAACTGTTTTAAAATTGAAATCATCGAACATGCACATCACTTTGCTAGCTTCATTTTTACTAATTGATGTCTAAAAGCAGTAATTTTTTGCCGCTGACTACAATAACTTGAAGAAAAAATTACATTTTCTTGTGAGTGCAATAAAATTTTCAAACTCTTATTTGTTATCTTGAAAAAACTAACATTATTTGCAAATTGTTATACAGTAAAGCCTTCAGTTACTTTTGTTTTTGTTTTAGATCATTTGGCAAAGCAATTTCGAATATCTTCATGTTACTCTTTAGCTAGACATTTTCATTATGTACAACTCAGATAATTATAAAAAATAAATTCCTTTTCTACACTACTAGTTAAGCGAAATACATATTTCAAAACTATGACACTTTCAAACTTTCACACTATAAAATATCCGCTTAGTATTGAGTAGTTCATTATACTAATGGACAGCATTCTATAAAATATATGAAAAAGCACATGATAAGTGATAAAAAAAGAAACAAAATATTATACACAACTCAGTTACGTAATCTAAAGGATGAATATAAGTCTAAAACTACATTTTGAAGTGATATCTGATAAAAAAAAAACGCAGATTTATTGTTGAATTAAAATCGCATAACTTGCTTTATTATTGATGTGACCAATTTTTCAAAATTTTTATAAAAACTAATCAGAGTATATGTAGTATGTATATCGTATAACTGCATGTACATATGTTGCTTTTTTAATGAATCATTCTCAAGGCGTATGTACTTCAGCATTTCTTCGATTCCAACGCCAGACGGTGCCGTCGTCACACACCCATACCAAAACATTTGCATCGCGAGAAAAAGCTGTTTGTCGTACTATAGATGTGCAGCGAATATTATTCAAAGTACTAGAGTGTGTATGTTTAGGGTCTGAAGGGTCCAACTCCCAAACATATACTTTGCCATATTGATTGCCCAAGGCTATAATCTTATGCCAGGGATTAAAACCGAAGCGTACAAACCAAATTTCACATTCATCATAATCAAACTCACAGATAATCGTACATGAAGCATCGTTCGGCTTAAGCTGGGCAATATTCTGATGTAATTGACCAGGCTTCCAGCAAACAATTGCGTTTTCGCATGACTTGGAGAGCACAAAATCACCGAACCACTGAACACAATCTACATAATTACGATGTATATCTCGGGTTGAAAAATCCGGAAAATGTTGGATAATTGTGGGGAATGGTAATTGAGATTTATTGGGATTGAAAGTACGCGACATTTCAATGGTTTCCTTAAATTCTTGTGTATCAATACGCCATAACTTTAAAGAATGATCCATACCACTAGACATTATACGTTCGCCGCGTAAATCAAAATCTATCGAAAGCACTTCATCACGATGACCTTCAACACCTCCAAAGATGGCGATACAAACGTGTGTCTGTATATTCCATAGACGTATGGCGTGATCTTTACTGCCAGACAACAAGAGATTCGGTTGACGGGGATGAAATTTTAGTTCATTTATAGCTTGACCGTGACCCACATAATTTCCAACTGCTTCAATTTTTTGAATATCAATAACTCGTATAACGCCACGATAACCAGCTGTGGCTAACAAGGGTACTGAAGACTTGCAGTCATATGACCAAGTGCAGGTATAAAATACTTCGTCAGGCTAAAGACAAAAAAAAAATTTTTTTTTTTTTATAAAATTGCATACTGATTCAGGGGCAACGTATTAGCAACGTTTTAAGAATTTAATATTGTAACAAACACTTTTAATAAAACACAGTCGAGAAATTCCATGTTTGCCATGTTTTTGGAACGACCTGCGCAAAAAATTGCATTATATGAAAATAATTTCATTGTACGAAAAAAAAACCAAAAAAATGCACCATACTTGCCAAAAAGTGCATACAAACTATGAAGCAATTATTGCCCCTGAAGTTAATTTTTCAATATTTAAATATTTAAAAAAAACCTACATCTGGATCTGCATAGCACATTATTAATTTAATACCTCCTTTGCGTGGACACTCATAAACACTACACCTATTGCTGCCAGCGGTAGCAAAAATATTTGGCTGGTCTTTGCACAATAAATGATTAAAGGCCACACCAAAAATAGCTTGGCCGTGATCCTCTTTTAAATGACAGCTGGAATCAAAATAATTAATTTGCTTTCAAGTGCAACTAAGCAACTAAACAAACTTACTCATATTTGAATGCAGGCACATTAACATGTGATTTACTATGACGACTCTTTCGACGACCACCACGTGAACCTGGTGACTTGCTGCGG
This sequence comes from Dexiosoma caninum, assembly GCA_963924685.1. Classification (NCBI taxonomy): domain Eukaryota; kingdom Metazoa; phylum Arthropoda; class Insecta; order Diptera; family Tachinidae; genus Dexiosoma; species Dexiosoma caninum. Next base: position 84,820,334 of record OZ004727.1, read on the forward strand.
GACGTGGTGCTGGTACTTACACTAGCAGTTTCATCCTAAAGACAAGTTTGTTGGAAGAGCAAATATACTAAATTGTTCTATTCAGAATTTATTTACACTTACGCAAACTGATTCGTTTTCACTATTTTCTGCTTTGGCAATTTCTTTGGGTGATTGTTTATCGGCTTTTACTTTGGACATCTTTGATTTATTTGTTTTCGTTCGTTTTACTGCTTTGTATTCCAAATATTGTCTCGTTTGTTATTATTAATGAACTTTTTGCACATCACCAAACAACTATGGCTATTAACATCACAAAGAATAATTAACATTCCTATTCAAACATAAACACAACCGATGACAGCAAATTTGGCGGGCAAAGCAATTGTGTTATAGCACTGCATTACCGTCACCAGCTGGTTTTATTTTGAAGAATACTAGAGATGCCAGTGAACAATTTGAAAACAATGTAACTTTTTCTAAATTAAATTCTACAGCAATAAAAATGTTTATTGGAAAGAAAATAATTATATTATAATTATATTCATTCATTTATTATAAACATATATGCTTTTTCATGCTATAATAGTTTTTTTCATTACTATGTCAATTATGGTTACAAATCACCCAAATAATTAAAAATCGTTCTATTGTAATAAAACTGCTGTCTGGCACTTTCTTGTTAACTTCGATATAAAACAGCTGCTGCAGCAGTCTGTGCAGTGCATTATGCAGTGAATAAATAATTAAAAGAGTGTAATTGTAAATAATTGAAACTATATTTTAATACGAGTGTAAATTGATAGTTAAAGTTTATAAAGTGAAATCAAATCCATTTTCTAATGGAATTTAAATAGTGTATTTATGTACTGAGTGATTTCTAAAATATTATTCTCCACCGGTTAAAAGCGTAAGTAGTTACATTTGTATGTACATACATATGTACATAAATATATGTACATATATGTAGGTGCATACTTTATAGCAAATAGATTGTAGAATATCTATTATCTTGGCTACTTACCTCTTTTTTTTTATGTTGATACTCCATATCTTTCTTTTTTATAATAAACAAAAAAAAAAAAAACTGACACCCACTATAGCATGTGCACCTTTTTCGTACGCTTCCAGTCGTCATCAGTGACACAGTAGACTTTGTATTTTTTAAAAAATAGCACGTCAACATGACTGATTCCGACATTGACATTGTTATCCAGTGATACCGGAACGGACTCCATGAAGTCGTACGGCGATATATTTTTATTATACCCCTTGTTTATGACGAGAAGCCCGTAGTAGTCACTATTATTTTACAACACAACAAATGATTTAACTCGTTCATGGCTGGAGCGCTTTTAATGATTCTTTCACTATTGGATTGATTTAGAAGTTGGCTATACGACGGTTCACCATATAAGGCCCTAGATGCAATTGGGACAATAATAGTATTTATTAATTGTTGAAACAGAACGCTTGCAGATATATAATTTATTTCCAACTTAGAAAGAGTGAAAGTAGTACTGCCAAAGGCTGAACATCTTATGCTCGATATGCTGATGTATCCAATCGTGAAAAAAATCACTCAAATTGCTTCAGAGGTTGATGAGTTACATCGTTTTCAAGCAAATCTTTGAAAACTCTTTGTTGATTGACCTTAATAGTCGTAATTAAATAAGAAAAATTCCACATTTTCTGTGAAATAGCAACAAGTTAACAGATTTGAAGAAATCTTTGGCCTGAATACATTTTTATACTTTTTTCCAAAAAATATTTTTGTAACGTAGGTGAGTGCGGTATGTGAAATATTTTTTTTTTTTTTTTTTACACAATATATATTATTTATTGAATCTTCAAAATCAATTGAACTAACAATAAGTATTCAAATCTTCAGAACTAATTGCTAATTATTATTAAGTACGTATTAAGAAACGCAATTCTCTGGGGCAGCATTATTTTCGTAATAGATTTTTGATTCCCACGAATAAACAGAATGTTCAATGTTATATGTATGTATAGTTAGTTATTTGCTTAATTACGTATTAGGTGCAGTCCATTTCTCTTCGGCATTTTCCTTGATAACAAACAAACAATCTCCATTTGTTTTTCATTTGCGATATTATTTTTTTTGGAATAGCTTTTGAAGGAAAAGAACGGCCACAAACAAATTTTTGAACAACCACAATTTCCATGTATGTATGTATATTTAATGTGTGTTGCTTTTTCCTTTATATAATGCTTCTCGTTAACATGTGAGCACAAGATTATTGTTTTTCCTGTTGGAAAACTCACAAAAATTTTTTCCACTACTTAGTCAAAGAACTTTCTGTTCAATCTGTCAATTTTTACATACATATGTATTGACATAGTTACTGGAGTTTATTTTAACGAAGGTAATCTGGTAAACACTTTTAAATTTTCGTAAACAGCTAATGCGTTGTTCACACGACATATTCGATTATCTTGTATACAATGTGCAATCAATTGTGAAACTCATTAGAAATTATAAAGCTAATGCAAATAATGTTCTTAATACATGCATACATACATACATATAAAAGGCCAAAAACGTTATTTTCTTTCTTAATAAAAATAAAAGTCGTTCTTCAATGTTCAAAAGTATATCTAACAATTCATTTATTTGACAATCTACCAAAAATAATTTTTATATTTTTCAGAGTGAAAATTTATAAAGCAAGGGTAACTAGATAGTTTTTGTTGAACATAAAACAGGTATATTAAATATTTTAAAAAACATATAAATGAAGATTTCCAACACATACATTCATACATACATATATATGTACAATAAATACAATAAATTATGTTTGAATGTCGGTGATAAATGCATATCGTGGTAGAATGTTTCTAAATGGTGTGTAATCTAATCTGGTAATTTTACAACATGCTGTGGAAATAAATACATTCACACATTGTTTCGTTAACTTAAACTACTTAAAAGAACTAAAACTATTTAAATTGACATACGCGTAGTATGTATAAGTTGCATTTACAGATGTATGTACATAAAGTCCTTGCAAGGCACATGCAATTTAGTCGAAATTAAGATTTTTATTTACAAAAGTTAATAGATGGAGATAGATGTTGGGTTTAAATAGAAACAGAGGCAATAGAAAACGGAAAGATATACATGTAGGTACTATGTTATACTGTAGACAGACATTAGAAGGTAAGAGATTTGACATAGTAAAAGCCAGGCTTAAGGGGTCAGTGTTTAATTCAGTGTTATTACCTAAAATATAGAAGTATGTATAAACTTTTGTACACAGTGTTGAGTTTTTTTTTTTTTAATTGTAACAATTGACACAAATCAAATCAATAACTAAATTATAAACTATTTAAATATACAAAGGTGAAATAAATTTGGTAGGAAATTATTACGAAAAATTTATGTACGTTTTATTTGTCGACATAGATCTGGCCCAGACCGGTGTTCTTAGACGTTTCTGTCTCTCTATAGTTGCTTTATTACTACAACTGCTACTGCTAACCGAACTGTTGCTAACACTTTTTGGGGTTGATTGGCTAGAGCTCGAGCAGGTAATGGTTTCAATCGTTTGCTGTTGCTCTGTTGCACTTTCGGCCGGTGGGCCCGTTGGACCACCATGTGTATGAGGTGCTGAACAGACACCCTTAGTGCGACTGTCTATGCTGGTTTGATCATTTGTCAACATTTGTGTATGAATAGTTGGCACCTCAACGGTATGATCACTTGCCGCCGCATTGTTGTCCAACAGGGAACAGCTAGTATTCTCAGTACTTTCTACACTGGCCTTTGGATCCGCGGACGAATGTGCTCTGCCTTCGTGTTGTCTGCAATCAACGTTTTTACAGTGGCCATTACAATGCTCTCTTCTATTGCTCTGACTGGAGCGTAGGGATCATCAATATCGTTTTTTGGTTTTTCATTTTACGGCATTGATTAAGTGTTAACGTTACAGCAAATTCAGCAATTAGCAGTGAAGTAATAGCAACCGATTTCAGAGAAGCATCATTATTTTTATATTTTTTGAGTAAAATAAATTGATGGCAGTTAAAAAGAGGAAAGAAAAGATAAGAAAAAATTTTGTTTAAATTTAGCTTTGTTCTTGTATCCTGCAAGAGCGTAGTACTTTCAGTACAATAAGAAGATGACATGAAAATAAAATATGAAATGATGGCCTTAAATGATGCGGATTTAATTAACTAAGATGCAATTTTGTTTTGATATTTATTTGTGTATCATTTTGAATTTTATCCATTTCACAAGGAGCTCCTCCCCAGCAGCGTGCGTATTATATATTTACACACACACATACATACAAATATATACAATATTTTTCCCTTAGTCGCCGGCCAGACTTGCAATTTTTGTTGTCGCAATTCTAGGTTTTTTTTTTTTTATTTATTTTTGATGAGAGAGCTGGGGAACGGGTACATACAGCGTTTCATTTACTCTGTAATTATATTTTGCTTTGCAATTCTCATTATTGAATTTTAATGCAGATTTATAGAGGGTGTCCGCCGGGAAGGTATACTACATTGTTTTGCCGCCATTTTGGTAAACATTAGTCTTGACAGTTCATATTTGGCAGTCGTAAAGTAGACACGTGGCAAATTTATTATGGAAAAATATTCGATAAACCTTTGTGTTTTAATCGTTAAAACATTTTATCAAAATCAATCATCGATTACTGTGACGATGAGAAAGTAACGTGAAATTTTTGGGCGAAACAACGTGCCAACAAAACGCACTATTTATCGTGTAGTGAATGATTTCGAAGAAAGAAGGTGTGTAGGTGATAGGCCCAAGCATGGACCACAAAGTACTGCAAGATCGGCTGAAAACATTACTGCTGCTCAAGAAAGTGTTCAAAACAATCCATCAACCTCAATTCGACGCCGTGCTCAGGAGCTTGGTCACAATTTTTAACGTCACAACTGCATGCTTTGAGCTTGATTAACATGTGTGGTATCAACAAGACGGTGCCACAGCCAAAATTACAATGGAATTACTGCGAGGCCTCTTTCCACAACTAGTTATTTCAAGAAATGGTGATGTTGATTGGCCTCCACGGTCGCCTGATTTGACTGCTCCGGACTTCTTTTTGTGGGGATATCTGAAAAGCAAAGTTTATGCAAACAAACCAGAAACGCTTGAGCAACTCAAACAAAATATTCGTGTTGAAATTAATGGAATACCGCGTGAAATGTGTGAGAATGTAATGAAAAATGTGCTCAAAAGGGTTCGGGACATTTATCTGATATTGTATTCCATACATAATTGCCGACATTAAATAAAACATTTATCAATATAAGATCCATTCTCTTTCATTTAATCGAATAAACAAACAAAGTAGTATACCTTCCCGGCGGACACCCTGTATATTGTTACTGTAGGTGAAAAAATGTCCTAGAAATAGAAAAATTGCAAAACAAAAATTTCGTAATGTCAACACTAACAGATCTACCTAAATTACGACGCAAAGCGTTGTCGGGCTGTTAGAAATTCGCATGCCCATAAAAAATTTATGAAACCAACCGAAATAACGTGGCATTAACGCTTTGTAATAGGAAAATCCAATTTGGAAAGCGCGTAAAGAAGTGAAGTTGGCTGCAGAAAAATAAAATTGTTGACAATTTAGGTGTTTTTTTTAGGTCAATTTAGCGATTTAGCTCTATTTCTTATTTCTATTTATGGTTTTTTTTTTATTAATCGAAGTGAGTAAACATTACTGTGTCTGGCGCAACGTTAACTCATGATTCACAAACATCAAGTTTGACTCGTCAAGTCCTGAGTATTTGGTAGAGCGGGGAAAATAGCATGAAAAGGGGCACAGACTTGATGGTACTCGTCAAGATTGTTTCCTTCTCACTTCTTTCATGTTTTTTTTCTCTCTTCTTTTCTTAATCGTAGTATTGTAAAACAAGCGAAGCGAAACTTGAGGGCAAAATGTTTTCGTGTATGAACGTAAATGCAGGTTCAAAAGAAAATCTAACAAAAACTGATCAGGTAAATGTGATAACTGTGAATCAGCTCTAACGTTCTAATTTAGGTTACTCATTCACTTCAGCGTAGGAGTGTAGGAGTCAGCTCCTGAGTGCTGGTCCCAGATAAAAAAAAAAAAAAACTAAGCGCTAAATTGTCTTGCGCCGAAATTTAGGTTGGAGTGTAATAATGCAATTTCAAAGCAGAATTTTTCGAAATTGCAAGTCTGGACAGTTAATGAATGGACAGTAATTTTTATGCAATTCGGTAATGACTTTTTTCCACTTTACGTTTTTGAAGGACGAAAATAGTAAAAATATATATTCTGATATAGAGGATTTTTTCTTATAAATATTCAAACATAATTTTTTTCTTTCTGTTTGCCTGCTGCTATTGAAAGAAAAGCTTTATTTTTCATTTCATTTCTATTATAATTTAAATATGAATCGCTGTGGATTTTTTTTATATTTTCTACAGATTGTGATTCTGTCATAAAATATATTTCACATTCAGATATTTTCAAAAGCATAAAAGTCAATTTTAGAAAACGTTTTTTTGTGGTTTTCTTAAGCTTTAATTTCATGGTCTGGTAATTAAAAATAAAAAATGTTTTATAACCAATGCTAAAGCGTATCAATTTTCAATTTTATTGTTATTTTTGACATTCTAATTAATTTGTTGTATTGTTTATCTTTGGTAATTGTTGTTTTTATGAAAACTTTTATTTTATCTGAAATAAATGGCACAATTTTTCGTTTTCGTTTGTCAACAGTTTTGGGGTTTAATTTAAATTTTTTCTAGATATTTTTTCTTGTAATTTAATTGATTTACAAAAATTGAGAAACCACGTTGCTTTAGAGTATGGTCGAAAAATTATGCACATAATTTTACCCCCCCCCCCCCCAAAATATCAACGAACTATTTTGGAAAACATTTTTCATTAATCAACGATTCGGATTAAATTAATGTGCATGAATAACTTGTGCCGTTTAATTTATGTTGTTTTTAAAATTTATTTTAGCCGTGGATTTATGCATGTTTAGAAAACATATTCTAATGCTGAAACTGAATTTAATGTGGTTTCACATTTTTTGTGAAGAACAATGTGAATTTGTTTTGTCCCACACTGTGAGTTTATATAAATTTTTTAGATTAAAAATATTTAACTGCAAGAAAAGAATACTTCTTGATTATGGTTTAAAAATTTGTATTTTAATTTTGGAATAACATTTTGAAAAATATGTCAAACGGACGTCTATATATTTTTGTTAATTTTCTGCAACCAACTTCACTTGTTAACGCATTTCCAAGCGCTCAGCATAGACGTCGCATTATTATGATCTCTTCCACATAAATTGTAGTGGTAAGAGCTTTTTTGACAGATAAAAAACGCTGCCCGCTTTCGTTTAGGTTTTGGTGATACATAACCAAGAATATAGTTGTTTGTAATGAAGAATATTTTATGTTTGGCATTACAAAATGTACTAAAAAATTCAATATTTTCGAATTCAGTAAATCCTACAACATGTACTTAAATAATGATTAATATTTTTGTCTAAAAAAATAACCGGACTTGTTGCAGTTGTGGACGTCGAGTTTGATACCAAAACTTGGCCTGTCGATATGCTGCCGCTTTCATTTAAAATTTAAATTGTCATTTACAGAAATTCGCATAAAGTTTTGCATATCGCTTTGAGAGAGACTAAACGAATGTTTAAGAAATTCTTACTCATAAATATAATTTAGTTTTATAAAAGTTTTATACCATGAATTTTAAGGGAAAATAGATTTATGAACCTACTTAAAATTGAAAATTTTTTTTTTTGAATATTTAAGTTTATATTTTTGATGCAAATATCAAAACGCCTTTCGCATTATGAAATCAGTTCTCAAATCTTTTTTATAAACTACACCTAACTATTTTTAAAACTGTGTTTGGTAATTTTAAATCTAAGACAGCATATTATTTCAAGTACGTATTCTATTCCAATAGATGTGAAATAAAAGTCTTACCATTAAATTGTATATTTATGCATTATTAAAAGCATTAATTACACTTAAGGTACGTTTACTTATGGAACATATTTCACCAAAAAAAAAACGTAACCACTTAATTATGTACACTTTTTCTATTTTAGTCTCACTTATATTTTTATTTGACCTTTATTAAATTTTTTATATATATTTTTCATTTTTGAGCGATGGTCTGTTTTATGAAAAGTTTTTTTTCATTATTTATTTTCAATATTTCGCCATATTTCGCAACCAAATAGGTAGTAGCATCATCTGATAATAATTGAAATATTGAAAAAAAATAAAACTTTTTTTTTTTAATTAAAAATACTTTTGATTTGAAAGCTGGTCTTTAGCTTAAATCAAATACCATCGGTTTTCAATAAATTATTACTTCAATCCCTTACAATTTTTATACCCAAGATATAATAACTACAGTGCACTCGCGATAATATGAAAATCCCAAAATATGAACACCCCAAAATATGAACACCCAAAAATATGAACACTCTTTTCCTTCCATCAACTACTCTAAAATAGGTAATTGTGCGAACCTCTAAAATATGAACAGCTTATTTTGGTAGTTTTTTTTAACGGATTTTATCTAGACAGTTTTGAAATCGAACTTAATTCCGATTCAACTTTTTTATAATAATAATAATTTGGAAATTTCCTTAGCAATTTGTTTTTAACTTATCTTCAACTGTCCATAAAAATTTCATTCATTCACCAAAAGGTGAATCACAGAATTAATTAGAACATAAGTTTAAGTTTTACAAAGATTGAATTGCTGTTTTGTTAATGCAATAAACAATAAATAAAAAAATTAACATAAGAAACTTATTTTTTTTTATGGAAAAAACGTTTTTAAAGGTAAATTAGTTGCCATTCGCAAATAAGAACAATCTCGCAAAAGTGAACTGGGTTTGTCTTCATTAGGTCATATTATCGCGAGTACACTGTAATTAATTGCCCAACACAGTGGTTACGTTTTTTTGGACAAATATATGACATGTGTAAGCGTACGTTTACTCTAATTATTGAACCCATTTTGTTGCTTAACATTAAATGAAAAAACAAAAAAAAAAAAGAAATGGTGAAATGTTTGGGAACAAAATAAAAGTGTTGTGGGATTTATCAACGTTTTTTGTTTCATTAATTTTTAAGCCTTGTTAACACTGCAGCCACACGTTCCAATTTTGCTTTAAATTTTTTTTACAAATACTGCTCCTCAAAATTCATATGTGTATTGGTAGCTGTGACTCAAGTTTTGAGCAATTGAACAGCAAATTTATTTATCAAGAAGGCTTCGCTCTTTCATAAGAATAGGTGGCATCAGCTGTTTTCTTGCCCATAATTTGAAACAAAATTTGCCCAGAGAATTTGAAGACAAATTCTCATCAAATTTTAAAAGTGTATTATAGTGTATTAGTAAAAAAAGTGAGGAAATTTTAAAATTTGAAAGGCAAAATTTGAACGTGTAACGCCCAGAATGAAGGAAAACTGAAATGCTTAAATGTAGTTTTAAGGTGAAAATTAAATTTCTAGAGAAACTAATAGAATTAGAATGAATGAAGAAAGAATTTTAAATTGCTCGTTCGGCATACTGTATGGAATGAAAAAAGGCACAAATATCAATTCATTATTTTCTTTGTAAAAATAATTTAATAATTCAGAAATCGATATTTGTGAGTATTTTTATTCCCATCGATATACCCAATAGGGAAGATTAGCAACGAGATTCAATTCAGATGACACCAAAAAGATATGTAAATTTAGTCACTATGAAAAGCTAAAAAAGAGTTATGCACATACATTCTACAAAAAATAATAGAAATAAGGATTACGCCAGGCTTGTGATTTCTCTCCCTCGATGACATAGTTGTTCTCTTGCAAAAGGTTACCACACTTCTTGCATGTGTGAAATTTTAAATTATGTATGTATTATGTGATAGTTGGCAAAATTTACTCAGAGTTCTAAAAAAAAAAAAAAAGCACAAGAAATAAAAAATTGAATAGACCCATTGCAGTGGGCAAATGCACAAGGGAAAATGACAAGTCAGATATTATCAGTCAATGAGAAGGCATTTCATGTTCCAAAGCAATTGTCGAGCTTTTCGATATATGAAAATAATAATGAAAATATTTCAAATTATGAAAAAAAATTAACTTCTAATAAAAACTTTGTTTGCCTCCAAATAATTTAAATATGAAAATAATAGATTGTCCCACTGTTTACTGTTTACATATACAAAAATATTATAAGTTGAGAGCAAAAAATTATTAGCCAATAAGAACACAAATATTATGTGATGTCAGAGTTTCCACATGCCCAGAGAATTCTTATTGTGGCCGCCTGATGTCGTAATCTTTATTTCCATCACTCTTGCATTCTACTCTCCCTGGTATTATTTTTTCCTCTCCCTCTCTCTTTCAATGCGAGCATTATATTATTCCAACATTTACAACATTGTTGATCACACACATACATCCATACATACATACATACTAAAAGAAAAAAATTAAATGGAAATGCTGGTCTTTTGTAACAATTAACAAAAAAGTAAATGCTATTTAAGGAAAAATATAAAAATTCTTTTATTGATAAAGTCCTTTAACAAATAATTACCAATAAATAATGGTAAGCGTAGACCACTAAGAACATCAATAGAATTTTCTTAGAATATAGAAATTAGTTTTGATAGAAATCTAAAGCAAGACAGCAATCAGAAGATTGTTTAGGCAAAAATCCGCAAAAGACTACTTACAGCGATACCTAAACAAGAGCGGTAAGCGGAACGTTTTTTCCGCTTAGCTTTTACGCTGAAATGCTAAATAAAAGTGGCAATGCTATGTCAAAACGATAAAAACAGAGTTATCAAAAAATTATGATTATTTTAACAATAAAGTTTATTGGTGTTTTCGATTTTTAAATAAGCATTTTATAAAAAAAAGTTTATACAATGCGTTATATGGAGGATTTGGAGGATTTACTTACCTCCATTTTCTAATAATAAATATTTTTTTATGTTTATTTCTTTCACCTTCTTTATTTGCAACTTACTTCACTATTAAACGCACTGTTAAAATCGAATTTTCCACATGCAAAGCGTTGTCGTTGCGTTGACGCCGCGTTAGTTCGGTATGCTACATACAAATTGTATGGGCATGAGAATTTTTGACAGCTAGAAAACGCTTTCCGCTCTTGTTTAGGTATGGCTGTTAAGATGACTATAAACTGGTCACGAATATGTGTTCGAAACGCGAGTCATAAAAGACGAATTCATAAGAGTCGCGTGTACCATTTTCCCAGAACAAAATAATCATTTTCCACTCAATAACGAAGATATGATTATTTTAATCGCGCGAAAGAAACCAAGAAGACTCGCACTTGATTAAAAATATAAACAAATTTTGGCAGGGAAGAGATATATGCTCGTATGTATGGACATTGGTGTGTCTCGAAAATTTTTTTTTGGGGCTCAAACATTTTTCGGAATAGGTCGCACAAATCGCATTTTTGCTAAAAATCGGATTTTTTTTTTATCTTGGACCAGCACTCAGGGGATGACCCCTACACATGCGATGCATTGTGCTGGAACTAGGATTTGCCGGACGTTTCTTGTGTTTTTTTTTTATAACTTTGTCAAAAAACACGATTTTCTATATTTTTAAGTTAAAAATTTAAACAAAAATATCCAAGATTTAAAACTGTGTGCAAAAGAATATAAGTTTTGGCAATAACTTTGCTCATTTAAGTACTTTACATTATAAGTTTTCGTAATTTTTCCATAAATTTTAATAATAACGTTTTTTAACTTTTAAAATTTCTATGGAAATTAGAAAAAAAAAACTAATGAAGCAGTTCGAAAGATCAATTAGTGGCGATGGCACGTTGACTACAAAACCAAAACAGACCTGGGTTCAACTTCAGTTTCAGACTAAAATTATAAAAAAAAAAAAACATCTCGCATTTTTCTGATGAGAAAGTTTCAGTAGCGAAGGCATAGTCACTGGTCACTGAACAATACCGTCTGCAGCTGATAGCAATCCACAATCACATCAGAACGTCCTCCTTCGTCGGTATTGTGCAGCACCGGCGAAGTAAAATAATAATAAAAATGGCTGCTAAAGCGAAGCTTCAGCACTGCTACGAGTATAAAAACAAAACAACGTGCAAAATCAGAGCTGCAAAGTAATTAATTAAGATTCACCTCCTGTCGTTTCTTCTACTATCCCTTTCCTATAGTTCCAGCACAATGCTTCGCATGTGTAGGAGTCATCTCCTGAGTGCTGGTCCCAGATAAAAAAAAAAAAAAAAAAAAGAAATTTGGAAAAAATAATTTTTTAAATTTGCTCTTATCTCTCCTGAGTTATATCATTCTTAAGCTTTGTGCCCGATGAATATTAAGTAAAAATTCAACCATTTGTTTTGCTTTATTTATAAATCAGTGATTGGAGTTCTGACGATTTAGTTGTATTCCCTGCACGGGAATAAACGGGTATACACCTTAAAATTGATATAACTCGGGGGAGGTGAGAGCAAGTTCAAAAATTATGTAGAATTAATTGATCTTTCAAACTGTTTCATTAGTTTTTTTCATTTTCATAGAAATTTTATAAAAATAGAAAATTTTTTTCTTTGGTACACACCAATGTACATGTCCACATACATATGGAAGTGTCCTATTAAAATATACCCTGCCAACATTAGTCTTTTTTGCCTCTTCTACGTCTAGTCTGTGAGTGTTTTTCTAGACATTTATTAGTCTAGTTATTATTGGAGGAAATGGTATGCTACAGGCTACTTTTCCTCAGCAAAAAAAGACATGCAAAAGAAAACTTAATGCATGGCTTTTATTGCAAGTGAACTGGTTCAAATTATTTAGGTGACGAACCCATGTCATTGGCGAACGTGCATTCACTTTTACCAAAACAGTTTGTCATTTAAATGGCTGCTTAGAACCAATTGCTGTTCCATGCTTTAGTGATGTTTTAGCATGAGTTAATGAGTTCCCAAAACGTATTTAAAAATTTATTTAAATTACAATTACAACTGCGCAGTTCATACGAATTAATAGGCAGACTTGAATACATTTTCCATGAGTTCAAAAGTTGTAAGCTTGTTAATATTTAAGATTTCATTAAAAATTAAGTCACATAAAGAAGTACTTAAGACGGCATGACAATACGAATTCATAGTGCACGAACGCATTCGCTTTTTCGATGAGTTAATGTTTGATTTAAAAACAAACACTTTTAACCTTTAATTAGGCGCATGGGGTCAGGAGAAATTAAAATTGGAAAATTGTTACGTTAAAATGTTCGGAGCGAACTTGTTTTTTCTATAGCTTCATACATTTGAAAAGAACGCATAAATTAGTTACGGTTGGATGGTTAAAGCGTACTAATACGTGTCGCTTTACTAATACGTGTTGACTCCATGCGACTAATAGTGTAACTTTTTTTGATCGTGCTAAGTCTTAAGTAAGTTTCAACGAAATGTAATAAATGTGCTAAATTTATTTGTCAGCGACATGTTGTCAGCGACATGTTGTCAGCGACATGTTTCATGCGCTGCATGCAGAACATCACAACCTGTTGATGAGTCTGACAAAATTTTTTTTTTAAATAACTTTTTTCAAATAGTTGTAAGAAACCAGTGCTGAATTATATTTATGTTTTTAACCCAAATCAAGTCAGATAAACTTTGTAACGAATCCAACCAAAATGTGCTGCAGAGGCACATATAAACCCATTGCATATTATATTTGGGAATTAATATTTCTTTTTTGCATTTTTTTTTTTCTTTCAAAGCAGTACTTATTTCATATTGTAGAATAAAGTCCGCATCCTCCGAAAATTTACTGTCGCATAATTCATTTTGGTTTATAGTTTCTGCAAAATCAATCGCTTCAATAATTGTCTCGATTTCTACATAAAAAAATATATTTTAGATATTGTGGGAAAAAGTTCAGTTTTTACAACTTTCTCTTTGAAAATTAGCCAACAATTTAATAAACTGTGTAAGATTACATTGACTGATAAAAATTGAATGGGAATTCCCCGTAATTTAATTTGTTGGTTCATAATGTTGCCGTATGTGCCTGATAGGCACATTATGACAGGATTAAGCACATTTGTGGTTTCACATAAATAAATAAGTAAATAGAAAAGAGCTAAATTTTTTTTTAAAGAAATAAAATAATTCAAAGTACGAATTCAAGAAGCACCAAGAACCATGACTTCAATTTAAAGAAGTTAGAACACTGCAAAGTGAAAGATGTGCCTGAAAGGCACATGTTAATTGGATTAGGCTTTAATGAAGAAATGTTATGTGTTTGTTTTTTTTTTTTGCATTATTAATACAAATAACTCTGAAAATATAAAAAAACTTACTAATTTTTATTTTTTTGTAAAATCCAACACTTGCAATCAACTTTGGGGTCACGTGAGACCCCATGCGATTAAGTGTGTGATTTTCTTAATGCGCCTAATTAAAGGTTAAAGTATTAGCGGGAAACACTTTCCTTTTTTAAGCCAGTACGAGACTTATCAATTTTTGATCACGAAAAGCGCTCGGAAAAAGACTCATCAAGGCAATCTTACAAATGCCAGCTGGATTATGATTTAAATTTCTATATTTTTCCTTTCATTATAAGACTGTCTGTATGGGAATGCAAAACCATGTTACAAAAATCTCTTAAGTCTCATTGATATACATACACATGTATGTATATGTAATCTAAACGAAAATGGCCGTTATGAAAATGGCAAAAAAAAAAATTTTAAATTTTGTCTTTAAGCTGAAGCCACATTTGAAAAAACCGATTTGTTTTTCGTTTTGTACAATGATTATTAAACTCATAAAAAAAATATATATATAATCTACGATATAGGTAAATAGAAAATATGTAAGTATATTAAAGAAAATATGGGAAACACTGGAATATGTGGAAGGTAGTTAGCGAACCGAAATGCCAATAAAATATAAAAGCAAACGGTAATAGCGAACGAAATAAGTGAACTTTCGCCACATTCCTAGTACACATTACTAGATACATACAAACACTGCCGACCACTTGAATAGGTTCACTATATTCATAACATTCAAATTAAATTTTTTTCTAATTAAGTAATTAAGTTTATAATTATATTAAATTTTTAAATAGTATAATATTGGATTATGTGTCATTAAAATGAAAAAAATTGTTGCTACAATTAATAACGGAATTTTAATATTTTTTGTTGGAAAACTAATATGTTTCTGAACATAATTTTTTTTGTGCCACTTGAATAGGTTCACCATCATTAATTTAAAAACTCAACAAGAAAATGTTTTTTATGTTAGTGCGAAAATTTGTGAACCTATTCAAGTGGTCGTCAGTGTACATACCTGCATGCATACATAAGTGTGTATTTAGTTTTATTTTACTTCCCTGAAATTGTTACTTTGCATAAGAATTAGTACTGCGATTAAGTTAGAAAGAACTTGTGTTTTTTATCAGTTGATACATTTTTAAAATTTTATATGTAGTTGCACGTACTCGTACATAATTTAATTAGTTTAATTTATTTTTTAGGCAGAAAAACAAACGGATTTTTCACTGCATGCAAATATTTATTTATACGCAGTGTTTTGATACACCCATATTAAAGATAACCAGTATAAAGAACAAATTCTTCAGAGACTTTTTTTTCATAGTTTTAACGAAAAAAAAAAAAAAAAAATAGAAAAAGAATACATATCATCATTATGAAACAAAAATATGACAACATGCGTAAAAGCGAAAAACGAATAAATACAATTAAAACACAAGAAAACTTACTCTTCATATTCGACAGACGAGCACGAATTTTGCCTTAATTTTGATTTACCTGATGGTGGAGTTCTGGTATTTTATATTTTATTAAAAGATGTTTGAAAATAGAAATAAAACAATAAACAATAAAGAATTTTACGAAAACAAATGAAATATTATCAGTATTTTTTTTAACACAAAAATACGAATACAACAAGAGCTATTGGCGGCAGAAAATTGCGTCTCAGGCTTTCAACGATTAAGGCAAAGAAAATTTGTTAGCAATATCGGAAATAATTACATATAACGATGATATAATGCGAATATTTATACAAATATTATAATGAATCCTTTAATAAATTAAAAATGACAAATAAAGAAGAAAAAATTATGAAACATTGAACACGAATTTAAAGTCTAATTAAAATTACCAAAGTATATTTATCAAGTAATCGCAGCAACTGTGCAACTCTGCAACAAATCAATAATACAATCAACAACAATAGGCATTTTGTTTATGTAAAACACATTGAAATTGTCAATAACAGCTACAGACTACAAGAGCAAGAAAAACATACACTTTGTTTTTGTATGGCCAAGCCGAATTCATACCAGGTGGCCGCATTACCGAAACTTCTCATCAGCTGATTTTTGTTCAACTGTCAAAGTTGTGTTCAACTCAAACCATGTTAATGCGTTAACTGTTTTGATAACTTGAATAAAATTGTTGTATTTGTAAACAAAAAATGATGTTGTTGTAGGGATGAGATCACCTGGTATGAATTCGCCTGGCTTAATTGCTTTTGCAACCCTCTCTCGAAATACAGAAATGAGTTAAAATGTTATTTGCACGTAAAAAATGACAAAATTTTGACATTAACGTTGTGTAAATCATAAACGAGCAAACAAAGTCATCTGATTAGTCGAGTCTACTTGATAAATATACTTCGATTATTACCATCTTATATTAATCCTAGATGAATTTATTAAGAAAGCAAATGAGTGTAACAGGAGCATGAGAGAGAGAAAGAGAGTATGAATGTTTATTTTTTTTTTTGTATGGATGTTCACCCATCATAATTTTTATTGAAATTCTATGTACCGCCAAAGACTGTTTACAAAGATGTTGCACTGCCATAGATTGTGTGCTGCTGCTGGACGGCTAATGCTACCGCTTTGATAAAAAGAAATTATAAAGAGGACTTGTTATTCTCCGAGAAATTATCATTCTCATATCTCAGCAATTCATTCATAACAGGGTACGGATTTTCGAGTGAGTCTGCAGCACATGTAAGGCACAGGAGTGTACCAATTCGTACCCTGATTCATACATTTGGACGTATATGTAGATGTATGTGTGCATATATATGTTACCAATTGTGTAATTGTAGAGCAAAATTTTAATTTAATTTTTTTAAGTTAATTTTTTTTTATGGAATGTGTGAATACGTAAACGTAATTTTATGTTTTTAAAAACGTCGTATTTCATAAATTATATTGAAACAAGCCATATTTTTCTTTTTTGATATTATTTTTGTTGAATAAAGTTTCGGACGAAAAAAAAAAATTAAAAGAAATCAACAAACAAAAAAATTTTTTAACAAGCCCAATTTACATGTGTATGTTTTAATGTGTGTGCTTTTAGCGTTCAATGATCCTGCGCAATCTCTTCATTAAAAAAAGGACACGTGCAACATCTTTGTATGTATGTTTGTAGTCTTCGGTACAGCAGTTTGTTCTTATTCAAGCCTTTAATTCTCACCATTCACTTCCAATTTCTTTTTTGCGAATTGAATACTACATTTCGCTAAAAATTTGTTAAATTTTACATTTTATTTTGATATGTTTTGTTAAATACTTCAGAGCCATGGCCTCTTAATAACATTACGCAGCGTATTATTTACGACCTGCTGACATTGTAAGAGCAACTTTTAGTTACCAGCAACAAGTGAGCGGTAGATGTTTAAAGATTATTATTATTTTTTTAAAACATGTTAGCTTTGCAAAAGCCAAAACTATTCAAACTTTGAGGACATTAAAATCATACTTACTTGGATTCATCGAGGAAAACGGCCTCTAGGACACGTGCTGCGTAATGCAAATTTTTTTGCAATACATCGGCTTGTATTTCGCCAGTACTAAGTAAATGTAAAAGACTGCGAAGTCTGTAACAAAAAGAATATTTGACAAGTATTAGTAAAATGCGTGTAAAGTAAATAGAAATTAGTCGTTAATTTCGGGAATGTTTGGGACACATCTACCACAATCTAATTGAACTTATATGTCTGTATACGTTATAGAGAATCAGAAATCATCATATTTATATTATCCCATGAAGTTGTTATAGTGAAATTAAATTATTTGCAAGTTGACGTTTAATAAGCTCACAGAAGATTGAAATGATCTTGAGGTCGCATTGTCCCTCACGACGAATTGCGCCGACGGCGCTGTTGTGCGTCAAATCGCTATCGTGTTCAACAATGTGTTTAGAGGTGGTGAATACGTACTCGTACATATCTTAAAATATACAGGGTGTCTGGTGGCAAATTTATCACCCCTATCACGAATAAAAGTGAAATTTTTATTCACGTAAAATTTTCATTCCCGTCGAGGTGAAAATTGGTATCATGAAATTCAGGTGAAATTTTTTCCATGTTCTCATTCTCTGTCAATGCAGAAAAGTGAAGAAGATTTCAAAAACATACAAATTTATTAAAAAGACAACCAATTTAAATTTAATGCGGAAATAAAAATTCGTGCGTTTAAGTCTTAAGTTGTGTTTTTAAGTTAAATAGTCACCCGCATTATTAGTATTGCATTTGAACAATAAAAGTAACTGAATTCGAGAATTAATCGAAAGCGTGCAAATTATGGAGTTTAAAAATAAAATAAATACAAATAGCGTACTCCAGCAAATTAAATAAAATGTTTAGGCTTGGAACTATGATGCAGTTTACGTTAATCCGTAAAAGAACTCCAAAATTGGAACGCAATATCTTTGTATACTCTTAACAAAACACACTCAATTGGTCTGTTGGTTTGCATTTTATTTGTTTTCTTTTGTATGTTTCTACTATAATAGCTGACATTGATATAAAAAAAAAATATTTATCAAAATATATAAATGAAAGAAGAATTTACTTACATTTTGCATATAATTCCCCAGCAAAAATCAAGTGAATAAATTAAAGTGAAAAGTAAAAAAACTCGCGTGAGAAAAATCGTTCACGATAGGCGGAAATTGATTGATGATTGCAAATACGTGAAAAGGGAAATAATTACGAGGGAAATATTATTCATGATAAGGGTGTATATTTTTAAATACGATTATTTCAAAAAGTAATAAATGTAATGAGAAATTATTAATATGCAAAAGCTTGAAAATATTTACATTTTTTTGAAAAGAAAGGAACAGAAAAAATTAATATATTATATTCAGGTATGTGATGGAAATCGATCGATTTGAATAGTAAATCGTCTTTTGAAATCGCCGGTAGTGTGATGAATTTCGATCGATTTCATATTCCATATTTGTTTCGTTTCCACTCATCTTCCCTAAATACAACTGTATAAAATCTAATAATACAACTGT
The DNA here is from genome assembly GCA_963924685.1 of Dexiosoma caninum. NCBI lineage: Eukaryota > Metazoa > Arthropoda > Insecta > Diptera > Tachinidae > Dexiosoma > Dexiosoma caninum. Next base: position 84,839,706 of record OZ004727.1, read on the forward strand.
AAAATATGTAAACATATGTGTATGTGAGTGACGTTTGTAAAGTATTTAAACAAAATAAAATTTGTATCAACATATCGACTCCTGTGCGCGAAATTATCTTATGTTACAAAACTAAATTTTACAGGAGAGCGTTTTTATTCCTTTTTTTCATTTTCTTAACTGCATTAGCTGTCACATACGATAAAATGTTTATAGTATTATCTCCAGAACTAAATTAATTATTATTATCAGGAGATGAATTAATGGATTTAGAACCAATTTGTGTAACATACGATATATTCGCGCACAGGTGTCGATATTTTATCAATTTTTCTTTATAAAATGCCTTTTTTTGCTGCGGTTTCGCTAATTCTCTTGGAAGAAAACTAATAGAATGAATAGCGAAAATATTCTAAGAAAACGTTTAAGAGATAAATCGAATCCCTTAAATTTTGCCAGATGAAATGTGGCAATTTAAATTTTTAAATTTCACTTCTAGTATTTACTAGTATTTATTTAAATAGATTTGTTGAATATTTTCGTTTAAATAAGGACGGATTTATAATCATTTTTCATTTATGTTTTTCCTTTTTTTTTTGTATATTTCTTGACATTTTGTTCAAGTAAAATTAAACGATTTGAAAACGAATTTAAACTGGCATTATCGAAATGCGTCACATGTTAAAAACGTCTTTTATTTCAATGAAACAAAATGGAATATGAAATCGTCACATATAAATTCATCACACTATTTGTCGATTTCAAAACGTTTTAACGCCAAAAACGATTTTCATCACATACCTGATTATTAACTCATATATTAACAACGAAGAAGTTTTGCATAGATAAGTTGGCCTGTTTTTAAATATTTAAATGGAATGAGGATATTTGGAACAAGTGTTTTTTTTTTTATGACACTGAAATGCTTTAAAGTGGCACCACTGAAATATACGAAATAAACATTTCTGTGGTGAATAATTTCATAATGTTCATAATTTAAAACTTTTAATTAAATATACCATATTTGTTATAAGAACTATTTTATTAATAGATTTTATAAATTTCACAGAATTTTCTGCAGCCATTATTTTAAAACTTTTAGTTTTTATTAAATTTTCAATAAAATTTCAGTCAAACTTCAGAATCAGCTGCTTACTATGTAGCTGCCGTCTTCAAAATAATTAAGTGGCCGGCTACAAGGAAACGAATGCAGCCAACTATATTTGTAGTGTCTGTAGCTCGTAGCCTGCTGTGGCGAATGTGTTTCATGTTTGGGTAATTAACGTAACTACTAATTAATAATTGCTGGAGATGTGTTCAACATTCGGTGGCTATTTTGTCATTCGTTTATGCCGTCGTAACTACCAGTTACGAATAATTGAATTTAGAACTCACCTTAGAGCTGCTTTATCACAGGCATCTGGTGTATCGACAGCTGGTAAATTATCCGTTGTTAAATCGATCGAAGAGGTGCTCATTGTTGAAACGGACGCGGTGCATGGCTGAAAATCTTCCCCTGTGCCTTCCATATCGTTACCGGTTGCTAAAGCGTTATTTGTTGAATTCGGTGAAGTTGGTAACATTTTCTTTATATTTTGAGCTGTAGCGGTGCTGGTGGTATTTGCGTTTGCCGATATGGCCAGTGATGCGTTTGAAAGTGGCGTTGATGATGTTGGGTTATTTTGTTGTAAAAAATCGTCAATGCGGTTTTTGTTAGAGTTGTAACTCAACGAAGCTTTAGTCGTAGGATTGCCAAATAAAGCTTGACTTGCTAGAGATGTAGGCGTGGCGGTATTGGCTGTTGAATATAATTGCTGGTTGTCGTGTGGGCAGAAATTTTTACGACTATTTGAACGGCGTACGATGGTAAGAGCACCGTGTTCTGTAAAATAAAAAAGAGCAAAATTGGTAAAGTTAAACAAAAATAAGTACGAGTACATATATGTTGTTGTTGTTGTGGTGCTTTAGTTTGGCTTCCTATTTAATTTACGTCAGTCACGCGTTGTCCTGTGAATCGAGTATTTGTTAGTTTCTTAAGTATGATTTTTATTGGCAAAACTAAACTAACGAAGTGTGCCAAAAGATATTTAAGAAAGCAATAAAAAACCACACGAGCAAGAAAAATAAACAATAATAAATACGCATATGCGAGCAAAAATTTAAACAATTCCATGCATTGATATTATTTGCCCCGAAAGCGGGATTGCTGGTGGAAAATATTCCAGCAAAGTCTGATACAAATTCTGGTACAGCGTTCTTGTAATCTGGAGACGAGCGTGTGGTAATATTTTTTCCATTTCTTCGAAGAGTTTATTGGCCTGCTAAAAGAATAAATAAATAAAGAGGAGGACATTTCTAATAAATGTTTGAAAAAATATTTTATTAGTTGTATCTGGACGTGACGCTCAACTTTTGAAACTTGTAACTTGTTATAAAATGCCGGTTAAATTATAGTCAGAATAACATGTGTTTTATGAGGAAAGGGTTTTGCAATAAGAGATTTCATTTTGATATATAAAAAATGGGAATACTTTTAAGCGAAATCATTTATTCACTACGCCAGCAGGAACGGATTCTTTTCTTGAAAGTTTCCATCACGTATTCGCAAATTTGCGACCGTATTTACACGATAACTTGACGAATTCCAAGTTTTAAGGGCTTGAATCGATAGTGGGCCATAGATGCATGATGTGGCACGTCGTCCACATCAATATCATAAATGACGAGGGGGTTAAATCCAAAGATCGACAAACCTGAGTCCAAATTACGGCGTTCGATATCGACAATATTTCAATAGATTTTCTTTGGACCAGCAGTCAGGGGATGACCCCTACACGTATGCCGAGCACTATAAACTAGAGAAAAGGTATAGCGAAAGAGATGGCCAAAACTCCTAACATTAAGTGTTTTCATAAAAAAAAATTAATTTTTACTGAAATTTCAAATTTGGCATTTTTCTAGAAGATGAATTTCTGGAGAACGCAGAAAGATGGGCGGATGGAAATGAATGGTATTTATAGCTGTTGTGGTCCTTTATAAAATTTCAGTAAAAATGAATTTTTTTAATGAAAACACCTAATGTTAGAGGTTGGATATCATAAAGGGCCACAACAGCTATAAATTCCAACAATTTCCATCCGCCCATCTTTCTCCAGTTTCCTGGAATATGATGCATCTTCTAAAGAAATGGGAATTTTTTATTTGCAAGAGTAACAAGATTCCTTGACATATTGGCGATACAAGTTTATATTTTTGTGAAGGGCATTGGATAAACTACTTGCTCCTTTAATTTGTGTCCATTTGGTCCAAAAATGTAAGCACAGTTCCATTTGGAATAGGTACATCTCGATTTTTCATGTTTAACAGAGGCCTGTTAACACGTTAACGGAGCTCTGTTAAGGCAGTTGGTTTGTGTCTAGGGTTTAAATTTCGAAATTTATCTTCACACAGGTCAGATTTCAAGGAGACGTATTAAATTTTGAAACTTCGTTTTAGTAGCCATTTTTTTTAGTAATTATTTTACTTCGGCGGTGCTACACAATACCTACGACGCCAGCCCGTGAATTATTATCAGCTGAAGTCGTTACTGTTCAGTTGCCAGTGACTCTGCCTTCGCCACTGAAACCTTGCGGCAACAACTGACACAAAGTCACACTAATGCAAATCAGAAACAATGTGAAATATTTTTAAGACTTTGGTCCGAAACTGGGTTCGAACGTAGTTGTTCTTGAGCGATGTGGCCGAGTTCGATACTTCATATCACTAACTGTTGCAGCAGTTAACATTTTTCCAAACAGTTTTACAAATGCTTCACGACGGCACAGAAATGGTTTAGTTTTGCGTACTGTAACCACGAGATTTGCTTTATTTTTTTTTTTTAATGAATTTCAATAAAGTGAACTCGCGATAATATGAACTAATTAAAACCAAGCCAGCTCATATTTGCGAATGCCATATAATTTTCCATCAAGAGGAAAGTTTATGTTAAATTTTTTATTTCTTGTTTTTTGGTAAAAAAAAAAACAAAAATTTATTCTTGGAAAGTCAAGTGAAGTCATTATACGACAAATTCTGTGATTTTCGTTTGCTGCTTTTTTGTGTCTACGTAACAAATTGTGATTGACAGCTGAATACAATTTAGAAGCAAACAGCCAGGGAAATCCCCTAATTCATATGCTGATGAACAAGAATTTAATCGCTACTCTGTGGCTTTAGATTTCAACATTGTCTAGATACAACCCGTTATAAAAATAGAAAAATAAGCTGATCATATTTGAGAGCTTTGCATAAGTTCATAATTTAGAATAGTCAATGGAAGGAAAAAAGTGTTCATATTATTGCGAGTGCACTGTAATTTCAATTATTTGCTCGAGCGTATATTTTTTAATTTTTATGAAGTCGTAGTTACAGGCTTAGTGAAGCCAACTGTTAAAATGGCGGCGTATTGAAAATGCAACATCTCATTGGAACACCCTGTGCATGAACACTTTCATATATGCAAGCGGTCTCTTCTCTATCCTGGAGCTGTATATTGAGAAGAACATACAGTTTTTCTTCGTAATTTAATTCAGTGAAAGAAATTTTTGGCCATGCCAAGTAAGATGTTCGCTCGTAGGACTTCTACAGACCCCACTCTATTTATATTTTTCATTTTCCTCAGTGTATTTACAAGAGTAGAGTGAGTTTGCATATACAAATAATTTTTTTGTTTTACAAATTCCTGTAGGCAATCAATTTATAGAAATCAGTAAATAGCTTTTCGTATACGAGTATTATGGCTTAAATATCAAAAATATAACCCTTATGTACAACATATACATATGTATATACTACATATGTCTGCATGCTCATGCATGTACGATTTTGTTAATGTTTCATATTTGTTTTTTAGATACAAAATAAGACCCAGGCTAAGGATGTTTATTATATTGGCAAACCAAATATCATTTAAGGTAGACGAGAAGAGCTGTGTGTTTTATTTTACCTCGTTAATGTAAATATGTACACATACACATACATACATATGTACGTATGCGTGTATGATGTGTACTAGTGAGGATATGTTGTCGTATTGTCTAAATTAGAATCCTGTAAAATACATATATTTATTACTTTTTGATGTGGACATTTAAATGCAAAATGAATTTTTGACTCCCCGTCTCTTAGCAATTCAATTTAAATAAATAAAATTCTATAAAATCCATAAACAGCGTTGCCAATTTTAAAATTTTCAAAAAGCACCGAAAGCATGAAAAACGCGTTATTTAAAATCAGCGCTGACAATTTTCTATTATGCCAAATAAATTTTTAAATAAAAATTTCGTTATGAGATTTGGGAGTTTAAAGGGTGGTTAAATTTCAAGGGCCGATGTTGATTTTGAATAAAACACAAACTATTTAGAAAATTATTGTAATTTTATTTTATTATGATATATTGGTATTACTCAATTATGTATGGAACAAAATATCGGCCAAATGGGCGCCGCGACCACGGCGGCACACCTCCATCCGATGGTCCAAATTTTCGATGGCCCTGAGGCATAATGGAGGTTCTATGCCGTTAATGTGCCGAATTATCTCATCCTTTAGCTCTTGAATTGTTGCTGGCTTATCGACGTACACCTTTTCTTTCAAATAACCCCAAAGAAAAAAGTCCAACGGTGTCAAATCACATGATCTTGGCGGCCAATTGACATCGCCATTACGTGAGATAACACGGCCATTGAATTTGTTGCGCAAAAGAGCCATTGTTTCGTTAGCTGTGTGGCAAGTGGCACCATCCTGCTGAAACCACATATCGTCCACATCCATATCTTCCAATTCGGGCCATAAAAAGTTCGTTATCATCTCAATAATAATAAAAAAATTCAACTCTGGTCGCAATCGACCGTTATATTAAAACATTCAAAGAATCAAAATTAGTTCGTAACAAGTACTGAACCTTCGGCTTAGTAGCCATTTTAATTATTATTCCTTCAGTCCTTCCGACAACAACTGACTCACAAAGCCACAGTAATGCTGATCAGAAAAATGCGAAAAGTTTTTTTTTTTTTTTATATAATTTAAGTCTGAAACTGGGTTTGAACCCAGGCTTGCTTTGGTTTTATAGTCAACGTGCAGACTAGTTCAGCCATCGCCACCCTCATTCGGATTTCTAATTGCAGGCGTGCAAAATTTTGCAGGAACATACAACGTGCATCATAAGCAATCAAAAAGTTGGTATCGTTTTGAAATGATATGACGACACGTACGAGGTCTGTTCAAAAGAAATGGTGAATTTTGAATTTTTTTCGAAAGTATTAATTTATTCATCAATATTCATGTTGACGTATTTAAATTATGCAATTTTTGCTAAAGAAATTGTTGTTTGTAGTTATCAATTGCCATACGGCAGATGGCAGAAGCAAGTACGCAAATTGTCAGGGTATCCCACACACTATATACATACATATATTTAAACGACCTATGCATTCACATAGGAAGTTAAATTATATATAAAATTCTTGAGTATGAGCAACGTGATTAATAACGAAAAGCCACAACACCCGTAAATGATACAGTTAGCCGTGGCAAATCCATTAACCAGTGCGAGTGAGACGCAAAACTCTCGTAGGCCAAACAACAAAAACAAGCCTGACCTTACTTAAATAATAATTACGTTGACGCGTGAGTTGCTCTTCAACCCAGAGCTGCTTTACGAGTGGTAAAGAAATTGTAGACCACCTTCAGCTGTAACAATATTAGCATCTGAACGACAAATGACAAAAATTATATCGTACAAAGCTAATATTAATATTAAAAAAAATAGCTAAAAAATAATAATAAAAAAAAATAATACAAATTATTATTTCCTGACAATGCAACCTATTTGGTAGCAAAATTTTGAAAATAAATAATTAAAAAAAAAAAAAAACTCTTTTAGTTTGTATATTGCATCGCAGAAAAATTGAATATTGAATTTTTATTAGATAATCTATATTATCTGCGAGAATAGATAATCTAAAACTCTATTGTGTTCAGCAAATAAAACATAAATTTCTGAATTGCAATAAATTATGAGTGATTGTGCCAAATCTCAAAAAAATATGACAAACAAAAACATTGGAAAAATGTCCGATGACGCATCCAAATTTTTGGGAGGCATTTTAGGAGACATTAGTTCTCGGTCTGCATACACACAAATATTTATAAGAAAATAAGAAAACAAAAAAAAAAAAAAAAAAAAAAAAGAATTATAATTTCCTATTATTCCTGATGATGTTAACAAGCTGTTAACGAAATATCGAATAATAAAAAACAAAATAAAATAAAAAAAAAAAAAAAAGACCTCAGGCTTAATAAATATATATCAAAAAAAAAAAAAAAACTTCGTAAAAAAGAAATATAATTAAAAAATTTAATAAAGGCCAAATAAAAATAGAAGTGAGACTAATAAACAAAAAAGTTATTAAATTTTTACACGCAGGCGTGACCCTTGGCCCACCCGGTAGTAACGCCACTCAAACATATGTTCGCTGTTGTGTTTATGAGGAGCACCGAAGTTGAAATGACTTTTGGAAATTAAAAATTTCAAAGTGAATATAACAAATTTTACACACTTTGAAATTTTAATCTTCGAAATGGAAGATATCACACATATGCAGAGTTTCGATGGATTTTGGAATGAAGTTTCAATGAAACTAAATCCACATTTTCGCATATTGCAAAGCAAAGGCAAAGGTTAACTAAAATTTTTCTAGGTTTTGAAAAGCTGCAAGCTTTGTGGATAATTGTTAAAGAAAGTTGTAGTTTTTTTTGTTTTTCATAAACAATTCGGGATAAAAAACAACTAAAGAAAACTTTATTTACTGGCTGTTGACACTATACGTAAAATAAATTTCAGTCCTTGTTTCATATTGAAAACAACAACATAAAAAATTAGAAAAATTTGTTTTTACTTTCAATTAAAATTATCGTACGAGAATTGTTTTGCGTGTCCAATAAACGGGCAAACGGGAAACAGCCAGTCCGTACATTCTTTGATTGTCTTCTTTAGATTGTTCATGCTAATTTTATTCTAAATTTTATTTTTTATTATTTACTTATTTATTCTTTTGTATTTATTCTTTTTTATTTATTTTTTTCTTTCAGAACTGTTCTCAAATCAGAAAAAAATTTAATATTTCTGAAAGAACCACAGGTGAGTTGTTTTAATTCTTTTACCACATTAAAACTTATAAAATCAAATTTAATTAAGAACACATTGAATATTAAAAATTGAGCGTTGCTGAATGCAAAGCAAATTGAAATTCTGTTTCCACTTTTTTTTTGTTGCAAAAAATCACGACTTTTCTTTTGCACTTCAATTCACAAAGTATTTCAATATGTGTGTTTTTTATGTTTTGCATTCCAAGGAACTAAATTTCCACAACATGTACTACAGGAAGCATGTGTTAAGGATGTAAAGATTTTATTGTCAATAAAATGAAAGAAAATATCGAAATATTTCATTTGAACGTATAAAAACAGCCTCCCATGTAATTTGTCTAATTGCAAGAGAAAGGGAAGACAAGCACAAATGGAAAACCTTTGACTTGAGAAAACATATTTTATGGGGGTTTGGTTTAATTAAAAGTTTGCAAAGCGAACACTTTCCCCGCACGAGAAATGTTAAGAGCGTTGACTCGTTGGCAATTAAATTGCTGGAACATTTTAATTTAAGTTTGAACAAAAAAAAAAAAACAAAACAACAAGATTAATAAAGAAAAAGTATACAAAATAACAGGAAAGAGAAATATTTGTGGTTATAAAAAGGTAATAAAAAGGTAAAACATGCGATTTTTAAAGGCGTTTTCTTTTGTGAGCAACATTCTGCCTTTTTATATTTTCTTGTGTTATTTTAAAAGCGGAGCGGCTTCTATTGTCATGATGGTCCAACCAAAAAGTTCTGGGTACGACCCCAGTTTCAGGCGAACTCATAAAAACATTTCCGCATTTTTCTAATTCTCAGTTGTTGTTGGAAGGTTTCAGTGGCGAAGGCGTCCATCACTGGTCGCTGAGGAGCGCCCTCCTTCGGCGGCATTGTGAAGCACCAGTAAAGTGAAATAATTACTAAAAATGGCTAAGAAAATCAGTTTCGAAAAAAAAATTTTAATACGGCTCCTTGACATCTGAGGCGCTACAACACTGCTATAAAAACAAAGAACTTGCAAAGGCAGAGTTGTTGTGAGATCCTTAGCTTTTGGAACTGTGGTTAATGTTTTACCATAAAAAAACAGTAGGAGTCTGAGTCGAACACCAGAAATAATTAGCCGCCGTTACTTAAAAATGATACTGGATGTCTGGTGACAAATTTATATATTTAAATACGATTATTTTAAAAAGTAATAAACGGTGTGGGGGGAGGGCGGCGCTGTTGGAATTATCGATTGTGCGGATTTGTCGGTCACGATTCTACACCAAAAACATTGTGCAGGCATTTTGTTAAAAATTTTGTGTTCATGAAAAGTTTAATAACTCAGTCAATTATTTTTTTTTTTTTTTTTTTTTTTTTATCTAAGACCAGCACTCAGGAGATGACTCCTGCACATGCGAAGCATTGTGCTGGAACTATAGAAAAGGGATAGTAGGAGAAACGACAGGAGGTAAAGCTTAATTAATTATTTTTGCAGCCCTGTTTTCGCACGTTCTTTGTTTATACTCGTAGCAGTGCTGAAGCTTCGGTTTAGTAGCCATTTTTATTATTATTTTACTTCGCCGGTGGTACACAATACCGACGAAGGAGGGCGTTCTGATGTGATTGTGGATTGCTATCAGCTGAAGCCGGTATTGTTCAGTGACCAGTGACTATGCCTTCGCCACTGAAACCTTCCGACAACAACTGACACACAAAGACACACTAATACAACATCAGAAAAATGCGAGATGTTTATTTTTATTTTTTAAAATTTTTTTTGGTCTGAAACTGGGGTTGAACCCAGGTCTGTTTTTGGATTCGTAGTCAACGTGCAGACTACCATCCATAGTGCCATCGCCACCCTATCTATATTTAACCCCAAACATGCGTTGTAATTGTTAATAAACGTACTTTTTAAATAAATTCAATAATAATATAGTTTATTACATTATAATGTATAAAAACGTCACCAAAGTTGAAAAATTGTTTAAAAATCTACAAAATTTGTGTTTGCTCGACAATAACACCCAAATTTCTCAAGTTTTCTTAGATAAATTATATATCATTCGAAAGATCTCAGTCACTTCTTTCCAAATCTAGTAAGAAATTGAAAATCGGATTATTATCAACAAAATTACAGGCTTATAAGTGCGCAAAGGTAAAAAAACCGGTTTTTTAACCGTAAATCCGGATTTTGGAGGTGTCCGGCATATTTCACTATTGGATTCTTCTTTAACTCGACAACACCTACAAGAAAAATAATATCCGGCCCCAGGTTTTTCTACTTCATTCAATTTTGTACCACTGTGTTATTCATGAAATTTTAAAAAAGGATCTCAAGGATCTGGATGACATACTCTTTATGAAATAAAATTCGCGGTTCCAGTCTATCCTGCAATGCTCTTAATAAAACTTTGTGTCAATTATTACGTTTTTTATTTAAGTTTGAAAATATAAATCTGCTACCAGACCCCCCGCTGTATAAGAATATAAAACTGTTTAGAAAAAAAAAATTTATATTAAATAGATTTAAATCGAATTAGAAAATGTTTGTTATATAAAATAAATTCTGAAAGGGCTAGCTTAACCATACAACAAACATATCGACCCCTGTGCGCGAAATTATCGTATGTTACAAAAACTAAATTTTACAGGAGAGCGTTTTTATTCCTTTTTTTTACATATTCTTAACAGCATTAGCTGTCACATACGATAAAATGTTTATAGTATTATCTCCAGAACTAAATTAATTATAGCTATAATACTTTATCAGCAGATGAATTAATGGATTTAGAACCAATTTGCATAAAAAACTCGATTTGGAAAAAAGTGTAACATACGATATATTCGCGCACAGGTGTCGATATGTGGATGTGTGTGTGTGTGTGTGTGTGTGTGTGTGTGCAAGTGAAAAGGTGGGAAAAATAATCTTAGTATGAATGGAAATGAAGCAATAACAACTTACTTGCCACTTGACCGTTTATAGTGGACGCCGAGCTATCACTTGTAATTGAGGTGCTGCTGCAGATACTCTCTGGGGTATTATAAACGCCGCAGGGACTTGTAATATTTAACAAATCGTGTTTGGTATCGCTGCCTACGCCTCCTGCAGTTGAAACAGTTGCTGTTGATGATGTCGATGCCGATGGTGTTCCTGCATCAACTAATAATACTGTCCCATCTGGTCCTTCACCCGCGATTACCTGTGATTGTCTATTTGCAAATGCGGCTTTATCACTCGTTGGATACGCACGCTGTTGGCTGTTGGCTGCACTGCGAGCTGTTTGCTGTAGCTGACAACCCGTGCTGAGATTGTTGCCAGATAAATCGTCTTTCTTGGTCAGATTTTCGGGGCTGCTAGCAACTGCAAAATAAACATTTTCTTATGAATAGTTTGCTAAAAGAAAATTTAAAAAAATATTCAATAACGAATAATATTCATATTAATGCAGTCATTTGAAATTACTTAATAAAACCACAATAAAAGGGCACAATAGCCAGGCAACATAAGTTTTCAAGTTTCTTAATTTACTTTTTCTTGTTTCTTCTCAGTTTAATAGGCTTTAGTTAGCAACATAAATATTTCAGTAAATAAATAAAACGAAAAGCCTTAATTGATCTCAATGTCAAGCTTATGGGAACCCTTCTCGAAATAATAGCCACTTTAACACAACTTTGGACACATTTAGCTTTTGTACAATCCTCTCGTTACAATTTTAAACTCAGTTGGGAAGAAAAAAAGAGGTCCCAGCTTTAAGGTCATTGAAAAATTATAAGGAACTGGAAAATTCTTTTTTTTTATTATGCCACTCAGACTTCAGGAGAGATAAACGGAAAGCAAATCTAATTGAATTTAAGGATGGAAGTGAATTGTTCCATTTGTAAAGAATTTAAAATGTAAGAGCAATAACATACACGTAGAGAAAAGAAAAATAATTATAGTTCGGCACATTCAGTAGCAACGATGATTTAGTTTGACTCTAATAAAACAATTTGCTTCCACATGGTCTGAAAGTCACTATGATGCCAGCAGTGTCTACCCATGCAAAACTAATGCTAGTCACAATACTCGTATATCACCATCTACCTAGTAGTTTCAATAATTACTGACACAGTGTTAATGGCCCCCCCCCCCCCCCACACTGCAAGAACTCCACTGACCATAGACAGAAAACTTAATAATTAAATTTTCCCCCAATTAAGACTTGGCACAATTAATAATTTCATTGAATCCACGTTTATTTTAATTAATTTTGGTGTTCTCTCAAGTAAGTGCAATCAAAATGGTAAAATTTAAAATGTTTTTCAATTAGAATTGTTAATTGATTTTACGTTTTTCGTGATCGGTTGAAATCTAATTATTATTTTAATTGAATCGTCGTTGTTTTCAGTTCAACCTTGATTTTAGATTTTTCTGTGTACCCCCTTTAAATTGACATTTTTTTTGAAAACTAATATTTATACTTAATTTTTGGGTAAAAAGTTTTCGGCGTGCTTTACTTACAATTATGGAATGGGGAGATTTTGAAAACCGTGTTCTCGTAATTGGCCTAAAAAAATGTCGCATGAAAACTGGGGACAATTTGCAAACGTGCCAGCCGCTGGGTGTGTAAGTCGTAGTTTTCTGCATCGTGCTGTGAAACTGTTTGGTGCTACTGGTAGAGTAGCAGACCGGTCGAAATCTGACCGTTCGCGCTGTGTGCGAACTCCCAGAGCCGTCAATCGAATTTATCGAAATCCATTCCAAAAGCAGTAAATATTGTCGCGCTATGATGAATATATGGAAGGCATCCCTTTATCTCATCATTAGGTATGACTTGGGACTTTGAGCGTACAAAAGACACACAGGACATCTACTTACGGCGCCGTTAAAGCTGAAACGCAAACAAAAATCAAAAGCATTGATTCGCCAGTACGCCAATAACGGCCACCCTCAAATTATGTTTACTGATGAGAACATTTTTACTGTGGAGGAGTCATGCAATAAACACAACGATCGAGTCTATGCTCAGGCATCTCTGCAAGCAAATGAATATGTTCCCAGAGTTCATCCTGCTTCTGTGTTGGTATGGTGGGAAGTCCCCTCTAAGCTTCATTTCTGCGAAAAATATGTAAAAACTTTGGCAAATCTGACGTTTTGGAAAAGCCCATTATTCAAAAACGAGCCGTAGACCTTTCAATAGTACTCCGCCTCAGCCCGAAAGGCAAAAACCACTCAAGACTGGTTAAAAAACAATTTAGCAAACTTTATATCTGCGGAAGATTGGCCAGCGGGTTGCGCATATGTAAATCCTTTAGACTACAAATTGTGGTCCGTTTTAGAAGTCATGGTCTGCACTACTCACGACAAAGCTTTGGTATCTCTTAAGCCTGCACTTATCCGCACAGTGGACAATTTTCCCATGGAGGTCGCGCATACTGCAATAGACGATTGGCCGGTCAGACTTCCTTATATTCTTAAATAATTAATTAGCCAAAATAAGCAATATGGTACTGGGTACCATCGCTACTTCTCATATTGTTAACAGTTTCAAAAATTCTTCAACTTTCATTGGACCCGCGACTGCATTCCTAGTTGTGATTTAGTAAACTGTTCATCTGCTTCGATGGCTTCTTTTTATTCATTCCCTTCAATGCGTCTTTAAATGGTGGTTGCTTCCCGTATACATGGAACGATTCTTATCTTATCCACCTTTTGAAATTCAGAAATAAATCTGATATTAGTAATTAAAGCATGGTACATGTACATACATGTGTTTGTACAAACTCGTTGTGTAGTTTATGGGGCATTGATATGCCTGACAAGCGGCTTGTACAAAAATTAATAAAATTAAATATTTCCGTAGACATTTTGAAAACAGTCGCAGGCCGCTTCTGTAGTCTGTTGTCATTTTGTTTCATTTATTTATGAAAAATAATTCGAATAATGAATGATGAAAAAGTCTACGCTTGTACAAATTAATGTTGTGCAGTCTGTGTGCAAATGAGAGAAGTATGTTTTGCAAAACGCTTATGTAACGTATTTGGCCCTTTAGTGATTATTTTTTTTAATCTTTTGTCAACACTGTTGTGATAAGATCCCAAACTAACAAAATGCCAAACTGTTTTGCTGATAAAAAGGAACTCAATGGTAAGAAATCAGTTAGTCTACTCGAAAAATTACGACAATCAACAGTGAAAGCTTTTGCGCAAATTTGCATTCGATATAATTAAAAAAAATTTTAATAAAATGAAGTTCCTGTCCATTTTATTGGTTGTGGTTTTGACAATTTTAGCATTTTCTGCAAAAACTAATGCTCTCGCTACCTGCAATTGTAGCATCATATATGATCTCGTATGTGGTTCCGATGAGAAAACTTACAGCAATCCCTGTTACTTCGAATGTGTTAAAGAAGCGAAAAGCCGCAAGGGAATAAGCTTAAAGATGTTGGGAAAGGGACGCTGCTCGGACATAATCATGAACATGGTGGCAATAGAATAAGCTGGAGAATTAAAATAAATGTGTACTTTAATAAATAAAAATAAATGCAAAAATCAAATTGCAACTTCAGTGATTTAATCGTACGAATATCCGATTGATTAATATATAATTGTGGAAAAACTATTAGCAGTGATAGTGATTTAAATTGTGTACCTTATGCGGTCGGTCATAAATCATTCCAGAAATTAACATTGAGCAAAAGTTACAATACAAAGAGGAATTAAAATTTAAGAAGAATCCATTGGGAATCCATTGGGAATCCATTGACCTTGTAGGCCATCCATCGCTGAAAGCTCCCCCCAAGCTTGCACACAAAAAAAATTAACTGCAAATTTTTTTTTTAATTTTATTTTTCTTAAAATTGTTGTTTTTCCATCTTTTAATTTTTTTTTTGGCTCAACGCTTTATAGGCTCTGTAGAGGCTGTAGTCTGGTATTACAATATACAATAATTTATGTAAGAAAAACACTCATAAATATATCGGCATTTCTCTAATGTCGAATGCGGCATTCGTACGCAGTCAAAGTGAAAAAAAAAACATATACCAAAATATTATTTTATTTCGACAAAAGGCGAATTTTATAGTTCATTGGTAGCACTACAATTGGTGTTAAAACTGGTTTTGGCTCTTTGTTCGTTTTGAAGAAAATTACAAATAACCAAGTCATTCGCATGCGACAAGAACAGAAGTGGCTTTCGAAGCAAACAAATGAAACACTGATTTCAGCGAAATCTGCCGGAATATTTTCATGCGATAAACTTTAAAATGTTATGCATTGATGTATTTTATTCAAAAATATTCAGTAGTTTATTTTTTATTAAATTTAAATGATTGTCGAATGCGACATGTCGAATGCGACATTTTGTTCCATTGTAATTATATTCAATATTTTTAACTTTTTTATGAAATAACACATGCAGAAGCTGTTAATATATGATTTTTAATGTATTATATAATTTTATTTTTATTTTTATATTTATTTTCATAAATTTTCAACTTATTATAAAAAAATATTTCCAATAAAAAAGAAAGAAAAATAATACATATTCATTTTATATCTGCCACTATAAAGTCAATAATATATCTTAACTAAGAATAGAAATCAAGTAAAGTTTTTTCAATGGAGTATGCAGTCCTTGCTGCTTTTAACCGTTGGCCATCGCAACGATATGAATGCAGCTGCGATATACCCGGAATACTTTTTATTTCTTTAAATTTTTTGTCCAACTTATAGACCAGTGACAAATTTTCAATTGTATTAGACGGAATATATGTATAAGATTTTAATTCCATTTATGCGTCATCTGTTTGACCCTTCGGGTCAAAAGTCGGGACATCAAAATACATTGTAGAGGTATGGTTCCTTCGGCAAAGTTTCTTATTTTGATCCCTAGAATACGATTTTCCTTGTAATTTGAGCGTTTTTTTTTTTGCCTCCATACATATCGACCCGCCCTAATGTATATGCATAGATGTATGTATGTATGTACATATATGTGTAGAAATTTTGTATTATCTAATTGTATATACATATGTATGTAAATACATAGTATATAGAATTTTCATTTTTTTTTGTATTCTTTACTATATTTATGAATATATGTGATGCGCAAAATAGAAAGGGACCTAAGGGTGAAAACCGGTTTTGTCCGGGAGAGCCATTTTAAAGATTTAAATACGTGTATCTTTGGTGTACCATCACTTTCATAAAATGCGCATATCTCTGGGAGGGAACACTTTTGGGGCATGGGATCGGTCTCATTCGATGCTCAGATGTTGTCCACAGCAAAAAAAAAAAAAAAAAGTGAAAATTCCTTTTTTTTACCCTAAGGTCCCTTTCTCTATGCGCTGTCACATATTTTTGTTCTCAAAGGAGTTCAGCAGTAATTGTTAATATTAGCGACTTCATAAAATTTACTCATTATCTTCAATTGATAATAGATTGTAAATAAAGTTCAATTAAAAAAAAAAAAAAAAAAAGTTTTAACGCCAAAAACGATTTTCATCACATACCTGATTAAATTTAACAATCCGATGCTACAAATTGTTAACATCGACCAATACTTATTTGTAAACGGTTTTATATGGAATTATCAAAAAAAAAAAAACAAAAAAGAAAAAACGAAAACTACTATAAAACCGCATGCCGCACACTCGATGGTATTGCCCTCCGTTATCTACGTGTCTCTCGTACCCGAAGCCATGTTGTTGGTATTTTCATTCCTTATTTTGCCACTAAATTCAAAACAAAAGCTTCTTTTCTGTAATTTTATTTCACAGCTCTCTACATATTGCTTTGTTGTTGTTGTTGTTGTTGTTACATTTAGCTTTCCTTATCAGCATTTCTGGAATCGTAAATAGAATGAAATCAAATCAATTGAATGGAAAAGTTTAGTTCTTTTTTAGTGCTTTAGCAAACGGACACAACGATGAAATATGGAGCTGTATTTTGCATTATTTTGATGACGATTACGACGGCTTTTGCTGCTGCTGCTGCTGCTGCGGCTTATGTCCCCTTCCACGAAGACATTTGCCCGTGTTCGCATGATTTCAACCCTGTTTGCGGTGACAATCTTGTAACGTACTCAAATAAGTGCCTGTTTGAATGTGCTGAAAAGAAAGTGGCTCGCAATGGTCGATCAATTAAACTTGTTCATACAGGACACTGTTAAAAAACGACAACAATACGCCCTGTGACATTGTAACACAAAAAATTCATTAAAAATCTTTTACACAGTTAAAAACAAAATCAAAGACTTTTTTTTTTATTATACTCGTGCATATCGCGAAGTGAATTAATTTAAGAAAAATATTCGCTAAATTGAAAAAAAATTAAAAGTCAAAACAATTTATTTATTCATTTGCAATCAATGGAATGCTGTCATCTTGTTCAATGACGCTTGGGTTTCCATGGCAGTAATTTGATGGCGGAGAGAGTGGGGGGCGGGGGACTCTGTAATTGCCAACGCCAGAATTTGTTTTCGATTCGAATTTCAAAACAACAACCTCCGTGGGTTGCGTTTGATTTAGTGCAACAAATAAAAAATTAACTGCCTGTTCGTAGAAGCCGAGGTGCAAATAATCGTTCGTCATTTATATTGAAAACAAAAGCAATTTCAATTATTTCATTCAATATTTTGGGCTTCAAATTTCAAAACAAGACTCCTTAGAGCACTTGGAAGCCCAGTCCAGCACTCCGGTATAAAATTTTTTTTTGCTTTGTGTTTCTAACAAAGAAAAATGTGTTTTAAGTAGAGATGAGATCGTGAACATCTTCTATCTCTCGATCATGCACACTGACTCACATACATTCGAATAAAAGATTTGCAATTTTATTTGTTTGTATTTCACAAAGTTTTAGATTTAGATTTTCAGAAATTGCATGGTATTCTCAATTATGAACAGATATTTTGTTTGTGCACACACACTCGAGCAGAAAGTGCTTAAAGTACACTCCACTCCACGGTCGTGTTATTGACGAAGAAATAAAAAAAATGCTCACGCTCACTTGGATTAGTAGAATGCTTTGAAAAAGATTCTCGAAAATTTCAGCTTCATATTATTGGCACCGTACTTGGTACTGATAAAGATCAGACAAATCTGTATGACTGATGATGCACATCAATAAATGTGCTTCAAAATCACAGCCGTATTTGAATGCAACAAATTTTTTTTTGGTAAATTTTCGAGCTTGTAATGATTTCCTTTCTTGACAGTTAAAATTTTTTTCCATAATTAAATTATTAAAATTACCCTAATGATATTTAAATTACATTATCCTAATTATAATTCACACTTTCTATTCTTCATACATCATGTCTTACGAACAGAGTTCAGTGCGTATTATTTAAAAATATGAAGTCCAAATATATTTCTGTTCCATCTGGAGTTCCTCAAGCTAGCCACCTAGGTCCGCTTTTATTTTTACTTTTCATCAATGATTTACCATCTTGTATCAAATACAGGCGAACTTCTCTATAGCGAACTTCTCTATAACGAAATCTTCTCTATAACAAATAAAATTCGCGAACACAACATTTTTGGGAGTATTTTCATACATTTTGATCTCCCTATAACGAACTTCCCTATAGCGATTCTCTCTCTGTAACGTAGAATTTTTTTAAGACCTAAATAGAATTTTTCACACTAAATAATCTCTCTATTGCGAAGTTTTTAGCAATCTATTTTTTGCATCAATTTAGTCACATATGTATGTATTAATAAAAAAAAAATTAATGCATTCATGTAAAAACAATTTTTTTTGTCTTAATAAATATATTTACTACATAAAAAAAATGTAGTCAAAATTTTCTGCAGTTTCTCTATAACGTAGAAATTTTATTATTTTGTTAATTCTTCAATTAAATGCGCTTTTGTGACACTTCTAAAAATATAGTATGTACATTGCTTGTGGTACTTTTAAAAATATAAATTCGTTCTGTATTTATTTATTTCAATTGGTTAAATACACACACACATATATAGAGCTAGTAATTTAATTATATTTATGAGCAACGTCCCTCTCTCGCCAGCGACAAGCTTCTTCCATGGCGGCTTTCAAATTTTTTGGAACATTCGAACTGACAGCGGTTGGGATAAGTTACCGCATCGGAGCCACATACGGGATCATAGTTGCGTACACATGGGCAGTCCGGTTTGCTCTCAGCATCAGTTGTTGCAGAAAATGCAAAAATTGTTAAAACCACGACCACTAAAATCGGCAGGTATTTCATTTTATACAACTTTTTCTAATTCTACCGCAGGCAAATTTGTGCAAAAGCTTTTTAATGTTGATTGTCTTAAATATTCAACTAGACTAATTGATTTGTCAGCATTGGGTTCCTTTTTATCGGCAAACATGGTTTGGAATTGAGTTGTTTTCGAGTCTTAAGACAACAACAGTGTTGTCAAAAGTTTAGAACAAATCGCCACTTAGTAGACGTCGTGTTTATTTATTTATTTTATTTATTTAATATTAATAATTATAATTGCATTATAAAACTAATAACAAAAAAACAAAAAAGGAGTACTAGCAACTGGGGCTTTCGACTCTATGGCTGGTATATATAGAATTAAATTAAGTTTTGTAAACATTTTGTAGTTATAAATTTGTATATTAATTTAATATTTTTATCACACATGTGTCTAAGGACAGCAGTTGGCGTATTGCATTCGAAAATGCATGTTCTGCATGAATTGTAATTAGGGCGCTCATCAAGTCTGTGAACTACATTGAGGTGAGTGATGAGTACAGGTGGGACAAACAGGCGCGTGAGTTCTATCTAAGAGGAAGGTTTGCAATGACCGCTTCTAAAGCGAACAAATATATTAATTTCACTCTGGGAACAGTTTATGGGATATAATTGTGTGTTTCCCATTGGGTTGATGTATTTGTAACTGTGCTGGTAATCGAACCATTTTTTGGCCTTTTGTGGACGTGACAGAGATATCAATAATATTAAGGATATCACGAGCTTTCCATGTCGCATATTTTTCCAATGGTCGCCGTTTTGCCTCTTCAGCCGCCTATTGCCAACATGAGCGGGCCCCTACTCATTTATACTTTGATATTGTTTAAATTTTGGTTACAGAGGTTTCTTATTTGATTCATTATTGGCGCTTCGTAATGTGAGTTTTTGGTGGCAGGAATAGATGAGAGACTATCGGAGCGGATTACATACTTGGCAGTTTGCTTTGTCGCGTATTGTACTGCAGCGGAGGACGGCCAATGCTTCAGCTGTAATATTGGAACAGTAATCATCAAGAAGATCTAAAATTATAATAATTTTATTTCTTCAATTTAATGAATACTTGATTAAATCCGTTGCGCTTCGCTACCCCCCCACACCCATTTATGTAGTTCACCGCCATTTTGGGTCGTCCGTTATATTGTGTTTGCAGGGATTTCATTATATTTTAAATTATCAACAAAACATTAGACCTCTGTTTCAGTAGATACATAAATCTGTGTTTCTGTGCTTCAGCCCAATCGGTTGGATAGAGGGCGAAATTGCGAAATTACCACCTCCTCCCTTTTACTCGTGGAAAAGTATAGTATATTTTAATTTGGACTGCTTCAGTTCTGCTTCCATTTGATTCAAATTCATTAAGCAGTTTTTGCGTGATGGTGGTGTGTGTAACCAACCATCTCATAACTGAAAAACGGGTCAACGGAGTTTTTTTTTCTTTTTATCTTGAACCAGCACTCAGGAGATGACCCCTACACAAGCGATACATTGTTCTAGAACTA
Organism: Dexiosoma caninum; assembly: GCA_963924685.1. NCBI lineage: Eukaryota > Metazoa > Arthropoda > Insecta > Diptera > Tachinidae > Dexiosoma > Dexiosoma caninum. Next base: position 84,860,572 of record OZ004727.1, read on the forward strand.
GACTTAAGGGATTGTAGGAGAAATGGCAGGATTTCGATTTGGCAAATTTAGCGCATTCGAAAAGTATTGACCCGGTTCGATGAATTTCGGAAATTTTTTTTGTTTTTTTTTTTTTTTTGTAAATTTAATTTATTCACTGATTTTTATAGACTTAAAAAATGTAACTGATGCCGCAAAGTTTTCACGTAAATCTGCTAAGTGGTTCGAGAGATATCGATGTAGCACATTTGCGACAAATGTGTTTGTTTTAATTACTCCGTAATTTCTTGTCAAATCGTTTGGGTGGGTTAAGCGTAGCGTGAAATTTCAGTGATACCCGGTAATATCAGCCGATTCTCATATTTTCTTTTTTGTTCCATTGAATTCCCTTATTAGAAGATAAGTGAAATGCTAAGGGTGCTCAAGAAAACGCTTAAAAGCCTGGCAAACGGTACAGTTTTATACTCGCGCAAATGAACTGTCAAAAATTCGATGAAAATTTACTTGCACAAACTTTATAAATTTGCGTTTCACAATATCACAATAAGCAAATTCTTAAAACTTAAATTAATGTAACTGATATTAACCATTTTTTTATTATCTGGCACAAGCACCCAGGAGATGCCTCCTACACATGCGAAACATTGTGCTGGAACTATAGGAAAGGGATAGTAGGAGAAACGACAGGAGGTGAAGCTTAATTAATTATTTTACAGCTCTGCCTTTGCACGTTTATAGCAGTGTTGAAGCTTCGGTTTAGTACCCATTTTTTTTATTATTATTTTACTTCGCCGGTGCTACACAATACCTACGAAGGAGGGCGTTCTGATGTGATTGTTGAAGCCGGTATTGTTCAGTGACCAGTGACTATGCCTTCGCCACTGAAACCTTCCGACAACAAGTGACACACAAAGACACTCTAATGCATATCAGAAAAATGCGATATGGTGTTGAACCCAGGTCTGTTTTGGTTTTGTAGTCAACGTGCAGACTACTTCAGGCATCGCCACATTCTTTTTTTAATTTATTTTTCTTTATTTTTTTTCTTGGACCAGTGCTCAGGGGCTATCCCCTACATATGCAATGCATTACCCTGGAAATAGAGAGAGGGATTGGGTAGAGAATATACAGGTGGTGAAAGTGATAGGAAGATAGAGCTTAATTCTTGCACAACTCTGCAGTTGCGTGTTAATTATAAAGCAAAGTTGCGGCCTCGCTGATGTTTTTTTTTTTAAACGTAAACCCCCTAATTTCACGTAATCGCGAGTTCACTGTACTTTTTTGTTTCATTTCACTACTCTGAGAATACGAAAGCACACCGTAACAACAAAGACTTCATTATAAAATATTTATTTATAATGCTTTTTTGTTTGTTTTGCTTCATCTTGTACTTTAATTTGGAAATTTTGGTTTTACTCATAGATTCAATATAGAACACAGAAGAAAAGAAGCTTGCTGGCTGACGCATCAATCGTTTCATTTAATCTTTAATGTTTTCATTTGAATTCATTTACTTTGATTTTTTAAGCATATAAAATCTTTGAGCTCTTTTGCTATTCAGGCATGTTCTGAAAATCCCAGATTTTCGCTGGTGATTTTAAAATCACAATTGTGATTTGATTTCATAGTGTTTCGAATATCACAAAACTTTTAACTTTTCGGTGTGATTTAATTTTTTCGAAAACACAAGAAAACATCAAACTTTTTGACAATCTTTTTTTTTTTAAGCTTTAAGGTTTTTTCTCTTTTTATTTATTCTCTCTTCGATATTTCGTTAACCTTCGGTTAACATCTTCAGGAAGAAAAAAAAAAAAAAACATCGAAGAGAGAATAAATAAAAAGAGAAAAAACCTTAAAGCTTAAAAAAAAAAAAAAAAAAAAATAGATTGTTAAAATAATAAAAAAGGTTAAAAAAAAAGTATTAAGAAAAATCAAACTTTTTGTTTTGGTTTGATGAAATTTCTTTATAGATTGTGGAAATAAGATAAAATAATTTTTTTTATCCCATTAAAGAAACCTTTTAATTTCAATTTGAAAAATTTAAGAAGAAGACAAATTTGACACTCGAGCTGCCACTGTTCGTAATTGCTTATTGTTGCCACTTGCTGTTACTTTATAAGTGATTTTTTTTTTAAATTAGGCGAACAAGTAGTGATCGTTAAGAACTATTTGGCATATAAATTAACAAAAATAATTAAGAATATTAACAACAACTATAGAGTGATGTTAAACCAATTAAGATGTATTTTTAATGAACTATAATTTTGAATGTTCAAATTAATTAGAATTATAATTTTTACTCACATTTTAATTTCTAATTGACTTAAATGTGGAATAACTACAAACAGTACAATCCCTTGACAAAAGATCTACGAAACGTCGGGAAAAACTGTAATAAAAATTGCTCTATTGCTCTATGGAATAACCGCTGGTAGATTAGCTAAAGAAAACCCAACAAAATTATTAAGTTTTATTGCAAATAATTCGTTTATTTAAAAAAATATTCAATATATATCTCGTTAATTAAAAATATTTTGCTACTCTGGCGAACGTCGACATATTTTCGAAGCACTAAAACAGCTGACAACTAAAAAGTAAATGCAAAATCACAAAGCCAAATAACAACATTTCTTGTAAAACAAAAAGTGTTTTCAATTTTTTCATGAATTGATAAATTTTTTGATGTAAAGTTGCTTCTCTTACTATAAAAATCAATAAAAAAACGTTTTAAGTTATTCATTCCATTAATTTCTGGTAACCTTTAAGATAAATCAATTTAAAAAATAAGTCAACTTATAAAAATTTTAAATGGCCAGCCATTTAGTTCACCTGCTTAAAATCACAAAAATCAAAAACGGTTTGTGTGCAGAACAGCTTTCTGGTGATATCAAATCACTTTCACAAAAAGTGTTTTTTCACAACATGCCTGATTGTCTATAAGGCCGCCATATTTTGAATTTGTCTCAGACAAGTCTCTCACATCATCATGTGACTCACATCACATGATAAGTTTGACAACATTTATTTTCGTTTCGAGAGCGGCATTTCACTACAAAGAAAAGATTTATCTATTGAATACCCTAATAAGTGTGTTCTTGGAAATATCAAAAAGTGTATGCTTTATTCCGGTTTTTTCTTTTGATTTTAAATATAGTTTTTTTATATGTATTTTTTTTTTATCAAAAAATTAATTTTTTTATCATCATTTATAATTCACAAAATTTAGTTTATCACTGGGGGAAATTTCACAAATAAATTCTAGAAAACAAAACGGGTGGGAATTATAAAATTTTAAAATAATAAAGAAACTCTTTGGAGAACGGAATTGAAGAGAAATTCTCTGGCTGTTTTAAGGAAAAGAGGGAAGTCACAGAAGTGCCAAAAATTTTTCAAAAAGTAACAACTTCAATCATGAAGAACTACACACGCAGATATTGGCGAAGTTGCTTAAAGTATTAATCCGAATCACCAAAAAACACTGGTGAAATGTCGAATTTAATTGATTGCCGCATGCCGACTTTAAAATTTTATGAATTTATAATTTTATTAATACGAACGCTTTAATTTCCCCTAGAGACTGCCTTGTAATAGTAATAGAACACGTAATTCGAATTTTCAATAAATGATACTCTAATTAATTCGTTAAGTGGTTAAGTCGACTTAAGCTACTTTGCCATATTAGCGCAGAAAATATACATGTGTATGTAAATATTTTTTTTTAGATTTATTTCTTACGCCAAAATATAACGATGCACAAAGAAATTGTCACACACACACACACACAATTTACATAGATAAATAAATATTTATTAATTTATTTATTATTTCATACACTTGAATTAAAATTATTCTGCATAATAGTTGTCACAGGGTCTTTCGCTGACTAACGTCAAGGTACGTCCTTCCTGCTCCCATTTTCGTTGCTCGCATAAAAATTCACATTTATTTGTATACGTTTTCGAATCTGAGCCACACACCTGGTCTCTAATGCGAAAACATGCGCAATCACTGGCATTCGTGTAAGCGGCAAAGCTAATAATTGCCAAAAAGGTGCCCAATAAGAAGTGCAACAGTTTCATTATATTTCAATTCGTATACAATTTCTAACTGATATTAAATTTGCTGTTTTACACGTTTCACAAAAAGAAAAAGAAAAAAATTATTTATTTTTTTTTCGAAGTTGATTGGCAAAAGTTTAAATTCACACTGTTTGATTTATCAGCAGTGAAGAATTTTTTATGAACAAAATTAGTTGTCATACAACTGAATAAATACCAGTATTCGAATGTATGCAGAAACGGGCTGACACTGGTGAAAAATGAGCGTTTTTCTATTGTTTAACTTGTCGAATGGAAGTCAGTTATTTTTCTTTTTGGCTTGAAAAAGGCAACAAAAAAACATTAATAAATTTCGTTTGCGTTGTTGGGTACAATTTGCTTTAGCGCTTATTTATTTAAATAATTGAAATACTAAGAAAAACATTTTTTTTCCTCTATTTTGTATATTTTTTTTTTTTAGGGTTTTTTCAAGTGAAATTAAAAGAAAAACATTTTTTTTTTCTAAAAAATAAAATCCAGATTTAAACGATTAAATTCAACAGCATTCAATATTTAAAAACAAAACATAACATTATGAACTTGAAATTTTAAGAAGAATTACTAACGGCTAAAGCAATCGATCTAAATTAAAATATGTGACAGTATGTTGATATGAAAGTTACATACTTTCAGTCGACGAAACACATCAATACAATTTATTCGAAAGGCATTTAAGAAGTATTGCATTTAATGAATCAAGTGGTGTACAAAAAAAAAAAAAAATTATAAAATTTTTCCCAATTAAGTCTTGGCTCAGAAAAATTTTTTTTCTCAATTAATAATTTAATTGAATGCATGCTTCTTTTAATTGATTTTGGTGTTCTCTCAAGAAAGCGCAATCCAAGTGCTTAAGTTTTAAAATTTTTTTCAAATAAAACTGTTAATTAATTTTACGTTTTTCGTTATCGATTGAAATCTAATTATTATTTTAATTGAATCTTCGTATTTTGTTAATTGAATCTTAATTTTACTTGTTGCTGTATGGATGTTGAGCGTAGCTCTCTTAAATAAGGGACAGCTGTCGTTGGGGTGTGTCCTGCTCCTAATCGAATATCTTTTTGTAAATGCAACTGAAGCAATATTAATAAAAACTAATGAAAACATATCCATCCGCACCCCCTATTAACTTTTCATAATATTAATGATAATATTAATTTTTTTAAATTGTTTCACTCTGTCTGTTTCTGGGACAATATAAGTTTTTCTTAAAAAAAATAATTAAATTTCTTTACTTTTTAATCTTTTTCACTTAATTTATGATCGTATTTGCTCAAGTGTGCGCTGATCTTCGAGATAACAACGAAAATAATGTCAGCCAGCAAGCTTATTTTCTTCTGTGTTCTATATTGAATCTATGAGTAAAACCAGAAATTCCAAATTAAAGTACAAAATCAAGCAAAACAAACAAAAAAGCCACATAAAATAATATTTTATAATGAAGTCTTTGTGGTGTACGGTGTACTTTCGTATTCTCAGAGTAGTGAAATAAAACAAAAAGTACAGTGAACTCGCGATTACGTGAAATTACAGGGTTTACGTTTTAAAAAGTGTTCATGTTTTCTCGAAAAAACTTAAGTGCACAAAAATCATTTCCCAACAATTGAAAGAATATGAAAATTATAAATTCTTTTTTTTTTGTTAGTCTTTTGTTTAAGAATTTTACTAAAGTATAATAATAAAATTTCACGCACTACTTTTCCCAAAATATTTAACTTATTCAGAGAAATATAAATACTAAAAGAAAATACATTGAAATTGATTTAGGAGGGGTTTGCGAGTTCCTATTCGCGTTTCACTGTTACTAAATCAGATCTTCAGGAAACCTTTACCCACATTTTTCTTAGAATAACTTAAACTAAATATTCTTTAAAGCACGAGTTGTGTCATACGGATTATTTGCAGAAAAAAAATTATCTTTCATTATTCTTTCATATGGATTTTCAATGTCATGTTTAAAACATTTCACCGGTTTGCTAGTTTAAAGTGGAAATGTGAAAGTGAACAGCTGATCACGTCACTCAAAAATATTCTTCTGCTGTAATTCGCCCACTTTTAAAGAGAAGTACATGCTAAACAAATTTTATATTTAAACCGAGGCGAATTCATAACCGGTGAACTTCCCAGCCCAGCTGGCCGATTATTTATCATCGTTTAATGTCAAATTGTATGATTTTTGGCTGTTGTTGTTGTAGTACTGCGTTTACCTGGTATCAATTCGCCTTGATTTAACCCAAGTGTTTGCTTATTTTGTCCACATTCTGGAGTAGTCAATGTAAAAGCATCGCTGTTCACGTTATCGCGAGTTCACTGTAACCTTATTTACTACGTCCCAAGTTAAAACGTGCCAGCATATGTAAAGGCTTTTCAATGAAAGCTGATCCAATATTTAAATAAAATACAAAATTCCCATAAATGCGGCGAAAGATCACATTCACATTTGTATTCTCTACTACAATTTCAATATATAATTATACTGTACTGAACAGTATACATACATATATTCTTCGTTATTTGAATGAAAATAAAAATAGGTACATGTGTAAACACATGCATGTGCTTATATGTACAGAGTGGCCAAAAAGGAGCGAAGGTGTTGAAATCGCTATAATTTTCTTATTATAATTTTTTTTTTTTTTTGTTTTCAGTATTTTGTAAAGCAGACTTGGGGAATTTAAAGTGGAACAGTACACAATTGAATAACGTGCCAAAATCGTTGAATTTTATTGCTCAAATCAACGGTCCATTGTTTTGATTCAGCGTGCATGTCATCGTTAGTTTAATGCGCGGCTTGGCCCCGCAGAGTCAACAATAAACCGTGTGGTTGCAAATTTTCAATACCAAGGGTCAGTAAAGAACCTGCCTGGTGCCGGCAGACTACGAACGGTGCACACGGATGAAAATACTGAACGGGTATAGGAGAGTATTCGGGTGGATGGACAAACATCAACCATGACACGTTCAACAGAATTTAGCCTCTCACGAGGATCGCTGCAGGCAATTTTGCATACAATAAGAATGTTGCCGTATAAAATTCAGCTTGTCCAAGAATTGTAACCGATAGATTACCACCAACGACTTGATTAAGCAATTTATTTTTCTTTTCAATTGGCCTCCGCGTTCAAGGGATTTAACCGCAACAGACTTGTTCCTTTGGGGTTATTTGAATGGAAAAGTCTATATTAATAAGCCTAGAACCATACAGCAACTAAAAAAGTATATATGTATGTATATGCGACGAAATCAACAACAGAACACCTGCAGTTTTGCAAAATGTTATGGAAAGTGTTTTGGAAAGAGCACAAATATGCGAAGCAGAAAATGGCCACCACTTGCCGGATATAATTTTTCATAATTTTATTAAAAATATTCACCATTAATATACTGTATTTCAAATAAAAAAATTTAATAATAATGTCTGAAATAAGTCATTATATTAACAATCTATTTTTTTTTTTATTTAAGCTTTAAGGTTTTTTCTCTTTTTATTTATTATTTTTATATTTATTTTCGATATTTCGTTAACCTTCGGTTAACATCTTCAGGTAGTTTTTTTAAATAAAAAACGAAATATCGAAAATAAATATAAAAATAATAAATAAAAAGAGAAAAAACCTTAAGCTTAAAAAAAAAAAAAAAAAAAATAGATTGTTAAAATAATAAAAAAGGTTAAAAAAATATTAAGAAAAAATAAGTCATTATAATGAACTCAAACCCCCTCGGTTATTTTGGGCAGCCCTGTACTTATAAGAACACATGTATCAGGGCCAACGTTGCCAGAAGCTTTGAGAAGAAAATCATTATATGCCACAAAAAAAAAATTCATATTTCATGGAAAAAATCATTCATCATTTTCACGGCATTTGTTATTTCCAGCGAAAAGTAAAAGTAAATAAATGGATTATATGACGCCATCAGCTCAAAAGTGGTGTAACCCACATTTTTTTTTAGTTGCTATTCTAGATGTTACATACATTCATTACATTACCAACTATCAATACAAAAGTAGAGTAAGCCAACGTTTGTTATTCAATAGCAGATGGAGGTGAAAAATCATTTTTGCACAGACGATAATGTAACAAAGTAACAGTGTAAAAGTGTTGTAAGTTGAATACACCACCCGGACTTTACTATTGAAGCAATAGATCACAAATTTTTGTGGTCACTGGACATTCATATTTACCATGTGACCAAGATTTTGGTTTAATAGAAAAAAAAAATAAAAAATTCTTCAAAGAAATATACGTTCCGGAAAATTGGCTCAAAGTCACTAAAACGGCTCGAAAAAGGCAACCATTTAAGGTGATACGAATGAGCCAACAGAAAAATTTCGGTTGGTAACACCAAGGTGGAGTGGTTGAAAGTTTAGTGGTTAAGATTCCATAAATTTCATCAGTTTTCAATTTTTTACAAGTATTGTAACAATGAAGATGTTGTTTTTAACGAAGTGACTGTTAAAAAAAAAGACAGTCAACTAAACGCATTGGAAAAACCAACTATAGCTGAAAAAAAAGGAAATAAGACCTTCTTGAATTGTTGCACTTCATGCCGCCAGTTCATCACACTTTTTATAAACAACCTGGTTTGCTCCAACAGTGTCAGCGATGAGGTGTTGTATTATGATGAGACAGATGATGAATAACTTTTGTATTAAGCATTTCGATTGAATTCTTAATAAATTTTTCTTAAAGTGGTGTAACTTGTTTTTTTTATTTTAGATTGGACAAAAATATCAGAAATGCAGAAGTGGCGTAGTAACCCACATTTTTACCTCTAATATTAACAATAACTGAATTTATTTTGGGAATATCTCTTTATATATGATTCTAATTTTAAAATTGTGCTTTTTCCCTTAAACAATATATATGTGAAATTTATTATTACATACTTTATGATATTCTCATAAAGTATTTTTTTTTACAAAAGTGAACTCAATAACTGAGGAGGAAAGCGCATATCCATATAGTACTATTTCGCTAATGCCTACTTAGCTCATCAGTGGATTTTTTCCTAATTTTTGAATACAAATCCAAGATTCTTATGTTTAAAATTCAACTAATCAATCGAGAATTGTGTTTGAATACCAAGCACAACAACCAAAAATCTATAAACAAAAACATAACAATCCATGAGTTTACTTTTTTATAACACACACACACACAGGGCCATAAAAGAATGACTTATTTCGAATGAAATTTTTTTTATAAAAAAAATTATTAAAACTGAATACATCGAAGATATTAATGCCGAAAATGTTCAAAACATTATTTTATTCTTAGCATTTTGTAATTTACATAGAAAATGTTCAATAAACATTTTATGAAATTAGACAAGTGATATGTCGCATATGCGATCTACCAGTCATACGTTGACACGTAGTCACTCATTTTCATCACTTTACAGGAGACAAAAAACAGACCCATAAATTAACAAAAAATCGACATAAAAGTGCAATTTTGAAAATTTCTAGTTTACAATGAATGGTTCACAAAAAGTTGTTAAGTTCATAAAATTTCCAATAATCAGGTCCGTTTTGGGAAACTCTTTTTCACAAAAAAGGTATTCTGGGCAAAAAACTTTTTGAATTTTTGTAATTTGAAACCGGTCAGCTAAGTGGCTGCCGCTTTCAAATCACTTTCTTCATTTAGAACTACTTTTTATCTTTAGCTCATTAGAAATTCATCAAGTGAATAAATTAATATGATTTTTTTTTTATATTTATGTTTCTTGCTTTTTATTTGACCGTTTTCTATTTCAATTTAAATTATAATATTTTTTAAGCTGAAGGTCGGTAAAGTTCTTTAATTTTTATTTGTTCAATATTTTTATTTATTTAAATAGTAAAACTGGTGATTGTGTACAAACAGATTTATGAAAATAGAAAAAAATTTGGAACACTTTCTATTGGAACAAATGTTGCTATTTGATTTTGTGATTTGCATTTGATTTTTAGTTGTCAGCTGTTTCTGTTCTTCGAATATACATCGATGATGCTTGCCAGAGTAGCAGAATATTACCATCAAGTAGAAATATATTTTATTTCTTAAAAGAAATTACCTATTTTAAAATAAAACTTAATAATTTATATTACTTATTAGTCATATTACAAGTTGTTATTATTAATAATAATAAATTGTTTGCCTAATTTGTCAAATAATAACTCATATAAAGTAATAGAAAATGCCATTAATAAGTAATTGCTACGTGTGGCAACTTCTCCTTAGATTTGTTAATTTTATAGTTTCTTAATTGTTTTTTGTCAAAACTCCAGGCATTTTAAGGTTTTCTATTTTATTTAAAAAAATTTTATTTAGTTTTATTTTCACGAAATATTTCGTTATAATTATTTTTCATTGCATAAAAAAATGCTGTCCCATTAAAACAAAAGCCAGCTGGTTTCTTGTGTTTTCAAAAAAGACATCGAAAAGTGCAAATTATTGTGCTTTTCAGAACAGCATGAAATCACAATATGATTTTGAAATCACAAAGTGATTTCAGATCTTGTGATTTTCAGAACATGCCTGAATAACAAAGAAAGCATAGATTTCATTGTGTGGTAGGCAGGATAATTACAAAGGTAGGCCAGCCGTGCTGATAAAAATTTGAATGCATTTACATTTATAATAACACAAGAGTGTCTATTATGACAAACAAACTTGAGTTGCGTCGCCGGCTGCCAAGCGGAAACGAGTCAAATGAAATTTACAGCTGCCTGAAAGCGTCAAATTTTTCAAAAATTAAGTTGGTCTTTATATGGGTTTTTTTAAATTTTTTTTGTTTAATTTTAATTTATTCTTTTGGATCTCTGGCTGATACTTTTAAGTAAAAAAACCGCTGCATACTTTCAACGTCTGCGACAATTACTTCTCCTCAAAATATGATTGCAATTTAAATAAAATATGTGTCTGCGTCAGTGATGGAAAGTGGTTTAGTTCAGTTTATTGAGACTTCTTTGTTAATTCTTCTAGTTTTTTGACCTCTTTTTATATTAATTACATTAATTATTTTAAGCCTAAGGTCTTTTTATATATTTTATATTTATTTCAATATTCCGCTACTCCGTTGTGTAGCTTCTTCAGGCAAATTGGTTTTTGTTTATAATAAAAAAAATTTTTTAAAAATTCACAATATAGGAAAAGTTCTTGTCAATGAAAATTTAAAATACAAAAAAAAAAAACGGATTTCTGCTAAATCAGTATAACTTTTTCACAATTATATATTAATCAATCGGATATTCGTACGATAAAATAATTCAAGTTTTAATATGATTTTTTTTTCATTTATTTATTAAAATACACTTTTATTTGTTTTCATCTTTATATTCATTATCATAATCTCCAGTAACTTCTAATAGATTCAAATCTAATTTCGAGCAGGGTCCCTTTCCCATAAACTCTAAGGTTATTTTCTTCCGGTTTTTCACTCTTTGATGACATTTTAATTGACAGGGGTTGTAATAAGTTTTCCAATCGGAACCACATACGGGATCATAACCCAGAAGACAATGGCATATAGCGACAGCATCAGTTTTTACAAAAAATGCTAAAATTGTCAAAACCACGACCGCTGAAATGTGCAGGTACTTCATTTTATTTCAATTTCGAAATAAATTTTTCTATTTGTACTGAATGCAAATTTGTGCAAAACCTTTCACTGTTGATTGTCGAAACTTTTCGAGCAGACTAACTGATTTGGCAGCAATGAGTTCCTTTTTATCAGCAAAATTTTTTGAATTTGTTATTTTCTGGTGTTATCATACCAGTGTTGCCAGAAGTGTACAACAAAAAATAACGAAAGGGCCAGTCTATTTGTGCTTTAAGCGGTTTCAGAACGAACATACATATTTTAGCCACAAAACTCATTTCCCAAAAATTGAATCAAAATGCAATCTTGAGATTTTTATGAAAAATATAAATTCTTTTTATTCCTGAAGTTAAAGTTTTTAGGAAAAAAAACTTAACTTTCTTTAAAAGACGGACTGTTTAACACTGATTATCTACAGAAAAATAATGTTTCATTATTCTTTCATATGGATTTTCAATTTCATGTTTAAAATATTTCACCAGCTGTTAAAGTTAAAATCGAAATGTCAAAGTGATCAGCTGACCACATCACTCAAAAATATTCTTGAACTCTTATTCTCCAACTATCAAAAAAGAGCACATACTGTATAAAATATATATTTAAGCCAGGCGTTTGCTTATTTTGTTCACGTCTTGCAGTAGTCAATGCAAAAGAATGTTCACGTTATCGCGAGTTCACTGTAATTATGTTTAATATGACGCAAGTTAAAAACGTGCCAGCAAATGTAGAGGCTTTCATTTAAAACTAACTCAATATTTGAATAAAAGCAAAATATTTATATCAATGTGGCGAATGATCACAGCAACGTATGTTTTCGCTAGAATTCCAAGTTATTTATTTGCTTTTCACTCCCAAATTTTAAATTGTTATACAATTCAAATAAACATATTTATCTGTTATGCAAGCAAGAACGATAGAAATAAATATTACGCCATGAGGGACCCATCCTCATAACGGGGAAGTTCCCTCGAAGCGTTACCAAATGTTTTATGTTTATTATGTGATAGTTGACAACCCTGTAACAATTTACGGGGAGAATTCTCAAAAAAAGTAATGCTTCTAAATTTCGATCATTTTTCGCAGGGTTTGTAATTAAGGACACGAGTATCAGAATGACTTCTTTTAAATGATGCTGCCAGATGTTCTTTCGTATAAAAAAAATTTATCGATTAAAATTTAATGAATAAAAGGTATAAATCTAGAGAGAAAAATTTTTTTTTAAAAATTTTGCCATTTACTACAATTCTTGCGAAAGTAATGAAAGTTAACAAGAGATATGCCACCTGTACGTAAAGAAGGTTACGTCGTAAGGTGGAAATGGAAGTGATATTTTGTAAGGTCTGGCAGGTAAAATCGTACCTGCGTAGAATCCTGATTTTCGTTTATAGTTTAAAATTAACCTATTCTCATATGTTACACAACTTTTAAAATATTTATGAAATATTTATGTTGAATTAAAAAAGAAAATGTGCCATTCAGCCATTCACATCTCTGGATATATTAATTTCCCTGAAATGGAAGCCAAATGAGAGAAGAAATTTTGAAATCAAAGAAATTTTTTTTTTCTCAAGAAAGACTCTGAAAACTATAGAATCTAATTTACAAATTTCGATAAAATTTAAAAAAACAAACTTTTATAAATTTATGAAAATTTTTTGGAAAAAAATTTTACTTTTTCAAAAACACAAAATTTTTCTTTAAAAAAGTATTAAATTTTTTTTGCTCTACTTTTTTCGTATTCAAAGAATGACACTTGGAAACTTAAAATAGTTTTTTTTGTCAGACAGCATTCGTTTGCCGTGCAGTTTCTCACACCAAAATTTAAGATTTCAGCCGAATCGAATTAACTCTGCAATACGGCAGTGCTCACACAAGATTTACACCAGATAAACTTGTGACACTGTTGGAAAATTATTAGCTTTAGTATATGATTCTATTTTCAAAACTCAATCAATCGAGAATTAAAAGTTGAATTCCAAGCAAAAAACCAAATCAATGTGTGATTTACATTTATTTTTGTATATCTTGCGAACGATGGAAGTGAAAGTTTTCGGAAATGGTCCAAATGACTTTGTAGTTAAAACAAATCATCAGTCAAAAACTGGAAAGGATTGGACAAGCGGTCGTGGTACCTCCCATACAAATCTCGCTAACAGATCGGGAGTCTTATTCCCCTCAACATTGCCGTAGTGGACTGTCAGAAATACACACACACAGTACAATCGTTCGGATGTCTGTACACCACAGGGACTGACAGAAATTACTTTTTTTTTCTTGATGTCATCATACATAAAAATTTTTGTTTGCATTTAATCATGCCACAGAAATCAACGTTCAATAAAATCAGCATCGTACTCGGGAACACTTCATTTTTTTTTTTTATATCTGGGACCAGCACTCAGGAGATGACTCCTACACATGCGAAGCATTGTGCTGACGAAGGAGGGCGTACTGATGCGATTGTGGATTGCTATCAGCTGAAGTGACCAGTTCAGTTTCAGTGACTATGCCTTCGCCACTGAAACATTCCGACAACAACTGACACACAAAGCCAAAGTAATTAATTTTTTTCTGAATTTTGTATTCGTCAATCGGATATTCGTACGATTAAATTATTATAGTTTTAATTTTATCTTTTCATTTATTTATTAATATACATTATTAATATATATTATTATTATAATTATTCCTGATGATGTTAACAAGCTGTTAACGAAATATCGAATAATAAAACCAAATAAAATAAGAAAAGACCTCGGGCTTAATAAATATATTTCAAAAAAAAAAAAATATTAATATACACATTTATTAATTAACTAAATTGTGTTCTACTTCTACCATGTCTGAGCAGCGTACCTTTCCCACCATCTCTAAGTTTATTCCCTTGCGGCTTTTCCATTTTTTAACACATTCGAAGTGACAGGGGCTGCTGTAAGTTCTCCCATCGGAACCACATATGGGTTCATATTTGATGCTACAATTGCAGGTAGCGAGAGCATTAGTTTTTGCAGAAAATGCTAAAATTGTAAAAACAACGACCGCTGAAATGTCCAGGTACTTCATTTTATTTCAATTTCAAAATAAATTTTTCGAATCCTATCGAATGCAAATTTGTGCAAAAGCTTTCACTGTTGATTGTCGAAACTTTTCGAGCAGACTAACTGATTTGGCAGCAATGAGTTTCTTTTTCTCAGTAAAATTGTTTGAATTTGTTATTTTGGGGTGTTGCCAGAAGTGTATAACAAAAAAATGACTAAAAAGGGCGAAATAGACTACTTAAGCGGTTTAAGAAGGAACATATTTTAGCGACAAAACTCATTTCCCAACAATTGAATCAAAAGGCAATCTTGAGATTTTTGGGAAAAATATAAATTCTTGTTATTTCTTTAAGTTATAGTTTTTAAGAAAAGAAAAACTTAACTTTCTTTAAAAGACGTACATACACTGATTATGTTCACGTTATCGCGAGTTGACTGTAATTATGTTTAATATGACGCAAGTTAAAAACGTGTCAACAAATGTAGAGGCTTTTCTCCCACAACTAAGTCAATATTTGAATAAAAGCAAAATATTTATATAAATGTGGCGAATGATCACAGTCACGTAAGTTTTCCCTAGAATTTCAAGTTATTTATTTGCTTTTCACTCCCAAATTTTAAATTGTTATACAATTCAAATAAACATATTTATCTGTTATGCAAGCAAGAATGATAGAAATAAATATTACGCCGGAAGTTCCCTCGAAAGGCTTAGCAAGTATTTTTATGTTTATTGTATGATAGTTGACAACCCTGTAATAATTTACGGATAGAATTCCCAAAAAGAAATATTACATCATTTACATTTAATAAACTACAAATTTTGAGTCATATTTTATTTTAAATACAAATTAAAACTTATGAAATGACTAGAATTATAAAGAGAAACTTTTTTAAATTAGACATGAAAGTATTTTCATGCAATTCGAAATACACGCACATTTCTTCACTAACACAGTCACATCTTTTCAACTTTCTACACATCTTTCAACAAAATTTTCTTGAAACAGATGATTTAACATTTTGCCAATATAAAATGCCAAATACGTGGACAGTGTTGGCCATCATACGAACTTTCAGGATTGTGATAAATTACAATTATAAATTTGACATGTTTTGTGAATATATGGAAAGAATTCTATTATATGTGTATATTTTTAATTATATACAGGGTGGCCCAAAATGACCGAAGGGGTTTGAGTTCAAATAGCCATTGTAACTCTCGCAATGTGCGTGTGGCTACATCCTGTTCTGGTCTTAAAATATTTTCCAACATTGTCCGATATCTAATACCACTGATGAAAAGGTCGGCACCGTGTTCAATTCAAAAAAATATGGGCAAACTATCTCTTCCGACGAAACGCCGCAGTCACGCTGTTGAACTAATCTTGGATTTTCGAACCCCTTTTTGTCTAATTAAGTTATTATGAAAATCATGATTTTTCTTCCGAAATAAAGTTTAACGATTTGGGTACGGTTATCAATTGTTTACTGTTCCATTTTAAATTCTCCAAGTCTTCTTTACAAAATACTGAAAAAAAAATTATAATAAAAAATTTATAAGGAATTCGAAAACTTTCGATAAGAAGATAATAATTGATGTCTTTTAATGAGAGCATTCTCATCACAAAAAATTAATAATAAATTTTTGTTTTCCATTATTCCCGTAAACATTTTTGTATATGATATTCATAATTGGTCAATCCTATTGGGGGCGCTGATGGTGAGTAGTTTTTGCAACCAGAAGGGGTCGGGATCGATTGTAGGCCCCTTCAAGTCAAATTCTTTTTTCTGATTTTTCTATACTACAGCAGCCTTTTTGATCGTTATTGGAGCTTTAAAACGTCGGCGAAGTAAAAAAATAAACAAAATGAATCCAAATAATGAATCAAAATAATGCGTCAAAATTAACATCAGAGGGGCCGCAACTGGAGCGTAGTGAATTGAGCTCTGTCTTCCTACCAATTTCACCATTTGTTTATTCTCTACGCAATCCCTTTCTCTATCTAGTTAGTTCCAGTGCAATTCATTTCATACGTAGGGGATATCCCCTGAGCACTGGTCAAAGATACAAAAAAAAAAAAAAACAGCAAGAGTGTGACCGACTTCCTAAACGCATGTTGCAATGCACATTGCACAATGCATAGAGTTCCTAAACGCATAGAAAAAATTTCAGGCAATGCCTAATGTTCCTAATCAGTTAGCAGCTCATTTCGATTAGCATCATGTGCCAAAATCTTGCATCAAGTTTGTTTGGTGTGCTAACGGTTGCATTACAATGTCGGAGTAAGTAAATGATGCATTTTTGAGAACTAGAAAGGGCGGTGGTGTGGGGAGGGGGGGCTGTGTGTACTCCCCATAGGATGCGAAAGAAAACTGGTATGAAATCGAACGATTGGTACTCTCTAATTCGTTTGTATATTTGCCTGTCGCATCTATTATTTCATCTTTCGTAAGTCTGGTATCACCGCACTCTGTAATGTGAAAGCGTCTGTCAACATCGTTCGAT
The DNA here is from genome assembly GCA_963924685.1 of Dexiosoma caninum. Lineage (NCBI taxonomy): Eukaryota > Metazoa > Arthropoda > Insecta > Diptera > Tachinidae > Dexiosoma > Dexiosoma caninum. Next base: position 84,877,776 of record OZ004727.1, read on the forward strand.
AAGCGCAAATATCTTCTTAAAAATCAAAGGGTGGCGATGGCACAATGGATGGCAGTTTGCACGTTCACTACAAATCCAAAAACAGACCAGGGTTCAACCCCAGTTTCAGACTAAAATTTTAAAATAAAAATAAAAACACTCGCATTTTTCTGATGTTCATTAGTGTGTCAGTTGTTGTCGGAAGGTTTCAGTGGCGAAGGCATAGTCACTGGTCACTGAACAATACCGGCATCAGCTGATAGCAATCCACAATCGCATCAGAACGCCCTCCTTCGTCAGCACAATGCTTCGCATGTGTAGGAGTCATCTCCTGAGTGCTGGTCCCAGATAAAAAAAAAAAAAAAACATTTGATATTTAAATTGTTATTTTTAGGGAAAAGGAAAAAAAAATACCAACGAAACAACGGCAGTTTGAAATTTAGGGGATTTCATGGTGCAACATAGCGCCTTGGCCATGGAACAGTTGCAGTCAGCAAATGCCAAACAAGCCGCAAATAATTTCTGGACAAAATGCCTGTTCCATGATATCAAAATAATTGTTTTTCGTGAATTTAAAAACAAAGAACAAAAACTTACAAAGTTTTGAATGAAATTGTACGAAAGAAAGAATCCTTTCGACATCATAGAAAAGTCAGTAAGTTTTAAGAGTATATTATAAGTTGACGAAAATGTAGTTTTTATTCAGGTGATGAACAACGATTTAGACACAAAACCGATTTGAAAACGATAAAAGGTGTCATGTGTTTGCTGTAGTCGTTTTGTCAATCACCTTCAAATTTGCTTTCAATAGCACTAGTATACAAATTTTGATTTAGAAAAAGTATTTTTTAGGGTAAGTAGCTTCTTTTTTTTTGATTTATATTTAACTGATGCATACAAAAATGACAATTATATTTTAAAATTAGTGACAATTTCTTAGAAAAAATTTTTGCAAGTTTTTTTTTCAAGTTTTTTTTTAAAAAATTACAGAAATTACACCGTTCTTCTGTTCGTTGGTGGAATTGAGACGTGGTTTTTTCGCTGCATCTCGATAAATAGTCCAGCAGTAATCCGTTAACATTGAAACATCCCACTTGCCCTGATATCGTTTTTCCATATTAACGATGTCCTGGTGGAAGCCCTTCCCCGTGCTCATCGCTGAAGGCCCCACAGTTATCCGGAAAGAAGTCCAAACTTTCAGCCATTTCCAAAATATTGCATCAACTATTTTTATCTGGTACGGAAAAATGTTATAGCCACACCTCTTTCTAAAAGGTTCCATTGTTGCAATATCGAACTTAAAAGTTCTGCTTTATTCTTTGGCAATTCTAAGTCCCTCACAAAATCTTTTAATTCAGCTTCCATTATCCTGTGTGGCTGTGATGATGTACTAAATATCTCGTATTCTGACATTGACGAAATTGAGGATGAACCGCCCGTGATTTTATCTTTGTCGTCACCGATGTTCTAAAGTTTCGCGATCGGATGAAGAGTACTGTGCAGTAGAGGACGAGTAGCCGATGATATATTTGTATATGTAATGACACTCTTCTTTTTTTTAAGAAACACTCAAAGCCTTTTCCAAATATGTGAGTCGTCGTCACTTATGTACGTGATTCGTCAATTCTCGCCACTGAATTGGCACTGCAAAACGAAATGAAGTTTTTTTGCCATTCAGCCAATTTCTCAAACCTGTAACACATGGATTGCAGCAGAAATGTGGAACCCAGCTTTTATCTTGGTGTTTGATGTTTTCGCTAAAGTAGTAAAAATAAGCTTTTTTTTTATTATATGCGATATACAATACCTTTGTTTACTAAATATCAGCTCAGCGCAAACATAACAAAAATTGTTAATACATTTTCCAAACATTTTGATATAAAATAGTATTATACTTTTTACTTTTAACACTTTTATCGCTTAATTGTATAGAAAAGCGCACTAAAACGCAATATTTTTGATATTTGATACCAACTTACTTACTTACTTACTAAGTAAATACACTGCGTTTCACATGAATAGGTGCAGTGTTTTAGCAATCAATTAGAGCTTGCTGATCTCAGGATAATTCATGCAGAGAATTATGTTGCACTTTTTATTTCAAGGTTTAACAATTGAGAAAAAGAGTATACAGAAAGAAGACTTGAAAAAGTTCCGTTAAATATAATATGTACTTCTTTTTCTAATTTGCGAAGAAAATTGTGAACTATTTTTGCGTCAGTTGAATAGATGTAGTGATTATAATGTGTTTGTATTGTCATTTGTGTTTTTAAAAACAAAAAACAAAAATTATTTTGAATCGATTTTAACTGATAATGGGCCGTGGTAAATTATTAATCATTCACAGCGAACGCGACTTATGATAATGTACTAAAAATAGTACTTATCATCACTAATCTCTTCTTCATTAGTATCATTAACTTTCTTGCTCAGGAAAGTAACGGTACAAACCTGTTTAAGTAGATTTAAGAACTTTTTATATTGATAAGTTTTAATTTTGTGTTTTAGAATCAGTCATATAAGAACATTTAAAGAATAAAGTTTAATTTATGTTTGATAAATAAAAAAAGTATTTGTTGTGATTTTTAAAATTTAGTTTTTACGTGTGATGCTCACAATCCGCTCAATCGATAATTCCAACGGCGCCACCCTCCCTCGGCACCGTTTATTACTTTTTGAAATAATCTAGTTGGAATTGCTGTGGATCTCCTTGAAACTTTTAGCTCGTGTTGAACGCCTCCTAATTCAAACCGAAATTTTGTACAAAAGTAAAATAAACCAATATGTATTTGAGAACATATTCCGCTATAGATTTCTTTGTCTTACATGCGGTCATTTAAAGAGCGTATATCGGACCTACATACATACATATATGTATCTTAAGACTCGTCTTGCAACTCGTTCTACACGGTCGTTGTCCTCATCAAATCATAACGATGACAATCCATTATTTGATTTTATTTTTATTTTAATTAAAATTATTTTAATTCATTTTCTTAACGTTCCTTTTTTTAAAGGTTTTGCGAAAGCAATAAGAGAGTACCAAATTGGCATCTCAAACAATTCGCATCGCAATAGAGAGTGATTCCCCTGATGTTACTGTAACAAAAAATTATGAACTGCGGCCAGACTTGCATTTAAAGGCGTTCCTTAATGCCTTTTGTATGCAAAACCTTTGTGTGGAAAACAGACCTCCTTTGCATTGCATACGTAGTTTTTTTAAATAATGCTTCGCAACATTGTGTTCAGGGAGTCGGCCTGCGTCATTGTAGGTTTTTTATTTTGTGGTACATTTTTAAAATGAACTGCCTCTTTTCTCTCTAATCGAACAAGAAGTCTGCAACAAAGTCATCTACTTCCTTCAAAGTTTTATGCACAATATGTACGTATAGATAAATTCAAAGAAAGTACTTTTCTGTGTAACCAAAAGACGGAGCAGAAAGGGGGCAAACATGATGTCTGCAGTGGGCCGGTGTAAACAGACCAACAACAACAACAACAACAACAACAACAACAACATGTGAGAAAAACTAACATGTAATAATATGTTTATATCATTTCACAATTTTCCAATAGATGCATGACAGGGTGAGATATGGGTCACGTTTGGCCAGCGAATGAAATCCGTAAATGTGAATAACGAAAAAAGTTTGTGCTTTACATTTCGAACAAGAAGATTTTGAGAGAAGCCAGCATAAAAAGTTGATGCGTTTACTATGACTTCATGACTTCAGAAGCACATCTATATGCCATCATAAATGTTAATAAGATTATCAATTTTGAACTCATGGAAAACGCATTCAAGTCTGCCGATTAATTCATATGCGCAATTTAACAATTGAACTTTTGTAATGTGCCTTGTATTATGACGAGCTGTTTTGTTAAATGTCGACATCCGACAGCGCTATTTTAAATCATGTATTCTTCAGCTAAATTGAACCCATGCATTAACTATTTCTTTTGCATGCCTTTTTTTGCTGGGAAACTATGAATTTGACATCGGTGGGTAATTTAATTTTTGCATTGTATAATGAATATTGCCAAGTTATTAATACTAGAATTAATTAAAACTGTGTTGTCTTTTAAAGAACAATATGTTCACATTTAAATAAAACAAGTTGAGAGCAAACCATTATTATTAACCAAACACAATTAGAACACACCTTGTGCGACGTCAGAGTTCCAATGTGCGTAGATAAATTTTTATTATTTTTGCCTGATGCTGTAATATTTATTTCTAAAATTCTTGGTATGTATATACTATGTATGTACCTAAGAACACGCGTATCAGAGCCATAGCAGAATGACTTCTTTTAAATGATGCTGCGAATAAAATTTAATGAATCGATGGTATAAATCTAGACAGAAAAAAATGTTTTTTTTTTTAACATTTTGCCATTTGCGTAAAAAATTATCAATAAAAATTTTTATAATGTGTGCGAAGTTGGTGAAAGTTAACAAGAAATATGCCACATGTGTACGGCCATACGTAAAGACGGTTATAATCAGTAGGTATCACCTTCTTCAGTTCCTGCAAATCTTTGCCGTCGTAAAGTGGAAATGGAAGTGTTATATTTTAAGGTCTGGCACGTACAATCGTATATTGGTTGGTTTTTAGAATCGCGTTTTTCGTTTCTAGTTTATAATTAACCTATTCTCATATGTTGCACAACTTTTAAAATATTTATGAAATATTTATGTTGAATTAAAAAAGAAAATGTGCCATTCAGCCATTCACATCTCTGGATATATTAATTTCCCTGAAATGAAAGCCAAATAAGAGATGAAATTTTGCTTTTGAAATCAATAAATTTTTTTTCTCAAGAATCAAGAATCGGAAAACTATCGAATCTAATTTACAAATTTCGATAAAATTTAAACATACAAACTTTTGAAAGTTTTGAAAAAAATTTAACTTTTTCAAAAACACAAAATTTTTCTTCACGAAATATAAAATTTTTTTTTCTGTAATTTTTTTAAATAGTTTCTTAAAATAAATTTTTTTTTGTCAGACAACATTCATTTGCCATGCAGTTTCTCACACTAAAATTTAAGATTCCAGCCGAATCGAATTAACTCTGCAATACGGCAGTGCTCACACAAGATTTACACCAGATAAACTTGTGACACTGTTGGAAAATTATTAGCTTTAGTATATGATTCTATTTTCAAAACTCAATCAATCGAGAATTAAAAGTTGAATTACAAGCAAAAAACCAAATCAATGTGTGATTTACATTTATTTTTGTATATCTTGCGAACGATGGAAGTGAAAGTTTTCGGAAAATGGTCCAAATGACTTTGTAGTTAAAACAAATCATCAGTTAAAAACTGGGAAGGATTGAACAAGCGGGCGTGGTACCTCCCATACAAATCTCGCTAACTGACCGGGAGTCTCATTCCCTTCAAAATTTGCCGTATTGGACTGTCAGAAATACACACACACAGTACAATCGTTCGGATGTCTGTGCACCACAGGGACTGACAGAAATTACTTTTTTTTTCTTGATGTCATCATACATAAAAATTTTTGTTTGCATTTAATCATGCCACAGAAATCAACGTTGAATAAAATCAGCATCGTACTCGGGAACACTTCATTTATGCAAAAGTGATTAATTTTTTTTCTGAATTTTGTATTCATCAATCGGATATTCGTTCGATTAAATTATTGAAGTTTTAATTTTATCTTTTCATTTATTTATTTATTAATGTACACATTTATTCTCCAGCGTATTCTATTTCTACGGGCACCTTGTCTATATTCGAGCAGCGTCCTTTTCCCACGATCTCTAACTCTATTCCCTTGCGCCTTTTCGCTATTTTATTACATTCGAAAACACAGGGGCTGTTATAAGTTTCGCCATTGGAAGCACATACGGGATCATAGTCGATGAAACAATTGCACAGTACCAAAGCATTAGTTTTTACAAAAAATGCTAAAATTGTCAAAACCACGACCGCTGAAATGTGCAGGTACTTCATTTTATTTCAATTTCAAAATAAATTTTTCTAATTGTACTGAATGCAAATTTGTGCAAAAGCTTTCACTGTTGATGGTCGAAACTTTTCGAGCAGACTAACTGATTTGGCAGCAATGAGTTCCTTTATATCAGCAAAACTGTTTGAATTTGTTATTTTCTGGTGTTATCATACCAGTGTTGCCAGAAGTGTACAACAAAAAATAACGAAAGGGCCAGTCTATTTGTGCCTTAAGCGGTTTCAGAACGAACATACATATTTTAGCCACAAAACTCATTTCCCAAAAATTGAATCAAAATGCAATCTTGAGATTTTTATGAAAAATATAAATTCTTTTTATTCCTGAAGTTAAAGTTTTTAGGAAAAAAAACTTAACTTTCTTTAAAAGACGGACTGTTTAACACTGATTATCTACAGAAAAATAATGTTTCATTATTCTTTCATATGGATTTTCAATGCCATGTTTAAAATATTTCACCAGCTGTTAAAGTTAAAGTGGAAATGTCAAAGTGATCAGCTGACCACATCACTCAAAAATATGCTTGAACTCTTATTCCCCAACTATCAAAAAAGAGCACATACTGTATAAAATTTATATTTAAGCCAGGCGTTTGCTTATTTTGTTCACGTCTTGCAGTAGTCAATGCAAAAGAATGTTCACGTTATCGCGAGTTCACTGTAATTATGTTTAATATGACGCAAGTTAAAAACGTGCCAGCAAATGTAGAGGCTTTCATTTAAAACTAACTCAATATTTGAATAAAAGCAAAATATTTATATCAATGTGGCGAATGATCACAGCAACGTATGTTTTCGCTAGAATTCCAAGTTATTTATTTGCTTTTCACTCCCAAATTTTAAATTGTTATACAATTCAAATAAACATATTTAAATGTTATGCATGCAAGAATGATAGAAATAAATATTACGCCATGAGGGACCCATCCTCATAACGGGGAAGTTCCATCGAAAGGTCTAGCAAGTGTTTTATGTTTATTATGTGATAGTTGATAACCCTGTAACGATTTACATGGAGAATTCTCAAAAAAAATAATGCTTCTAAATTTCGATCATTTTTCGCAGCGATTGTAATTAAGGACACGAGTATCAGAGCCATAAAAGAATGACTTCCTTCAATTGATAATGCCAGCTTTGTTTTCATACAAAAAAATTTATCGATTAAAATTGAATGAATGGAAGGCATTTTGTAATTTTCATAAAAAATTATCAAAAAAATTACTAAAATGCCTGCGAAATTAGTGAAAGTTAACAAGAGATATGCCACATGTCTACGGGCATACGTTGACCTTTCGGAACTCATTTTTAAAACATTTCAGGAGAGAGAAAAACAGTCTAAATTTACCAGGCAAAATCGCTATAAAATTGAAAATGTTTATTTTATAATTTTTTTTAAATTATATTTCTTATTTGAGCGATGGCCTTTTTCATAAAAAGTTTTTTAATTATTTAATTTCAATATTTCGCTACCAAAATAGGTAGCATCGTCAGGAAATAATAATTTATATTAACAAAATCATGTTAAAAAAAAAAAAAATAAAAGAAAAAAAGCGAAATATTGAAAATAAATAATTAAAAACTTTTCATAAAAAAGAAATATAATTGAAAAAAAAAAATTGAATAAAGGTCAAATAAAAATAGAAGTGAGAAATGTTTACTTTACAATTCATAAAAGAAGAAAATTAATAAATATTACAAATATAAAAAGTAAATCATACAATTAATTGTGCGATATGTTGTCGTAAATTGGGTTATTATCGCCAAGTATCACCTTCTTCAGTTCCTGCAAATCTTTGCCGTCGTGAAGTGGAAATGGAAGTGATATATTTTAAGGTCTGGCAGTTACAATCGTATATTGGTTGGTTTTTAGAATCGCGTTTTTCGTTTCTAGTTTATAATTAACCTATTCTCATATGTTGCACAACATTTAAAATATTTATGAAATATTAATGTTGAATTAAAAAAGAAAACGTGCCATTCAGCCATTCACATCTCTGGATATACTCGTATTTACTTATGTGAAATTAAACCCAAATGAGAGATGAAACTTTGCTTTTGAAATCAAAGAAATTATTTTTTTTTTCAACAAAGACCCGGAAATTGTAGAATCTAATTTATAAATTACGATAAAATTTAAATTTTAAACAATAAAATTTTTATAAATGAATGAAAATTTTTGGAAAAAATAAACTTTTTCAAAAACAGAAAATTTTTCTTCCAAAAAATTTAATTTTTTTTGCTGTACTTTTTTCGTATTCAAAGAATGACATTTGGAGACTTAAAATAGTTTGGTTTTTTTGTCAGACAGCATTCATTTGCCATGCAGTTTTTCACACGAAAATTTAAGATTCCAGCCGAATCGAATTAATTCCGCAATACGGCAGTGCTCACATACGAATTACTCCAGATCAAATTTTGTGCCTGGGAAAAATCCACTGCCCATTGTGTACTTCCAAAAAAAAATATTTATAGGAATTAATTTATAAATTCTTGATATAACTATTTATCGCATAACGAAAATTATTTAATTTCCATTGGGGGACTGATGGCTGACTAATTAGCGTATTGGCGTATCTGCAACCAGAAGGACGGGTTCGATTCCCGCCCCGGTCAAGTCAAAAATTTTTTTCGAATTTTTCTGTGATACAACACCCTCCTTCGTCGGTATTTGAGCAATAAAATGCATCCCTTCAGATTAAAAATAATTCGTCAAAATTGACATCAGAGATGGCGCAATTTTGCTTTATAATTAACACGCACTTTTTAAAGTGCAAATATTATGTTTGGAAAGAAAAATATCACAAATTTAAAGGCATTTATAAGCATCTATAAATAGGATTTGATTCCGTTTATATAACTGATTATAAATACGATTATTGTAGTGGTAGGCCCGACGTACTGATAACAATTTGAAAGCATTTTTATTTATAACAACACATAAGTGTCTATTAGTTGCTTCTTTCAATTGGTTGAATGACTTGCGAAAACACAAATTAAAATTTAATTAAAAAGCTTCAGTTGCTTCGCCAGCTGGCAAGCAGATATATTGTGGTTGGCGGAAATTAACGCAATTGAAATTGACAATTCTCGGATAAAAAAAAAAAAACCACTGCATACTTTTGACGTCTCCGACAATTACTGCTCCTAAAAATATGATTTCAATTTAAATAAAAAATGTGTCTGCCTCAGCGATGGGAAGTGGGTCTTTAGTTTCGGTAAAAAGTAACAAATTATAATTTGCTAATGAGTTTTATTCACAAAATTCTTATAAAATTAATTGTAATGTATATGAGTATGTATATATATACATATATATATAGCAGCAGCAAAAACACATATTCATTTAAGACGTTCTAATTGTTGTCTAGCTATTAATTTCCAAAACGTAACAGGTTTGAACAAGACCAACAGAAAATTTAACAAATATATGACAGTGAATTTCTTAAGAGTGAAAGCTGACTTAGTTCTGTTCTGTTCTGTTCTGTTGTGGCTCCCTCTCTGAAAAACCCAGCAAAAACCACCTGATGAAAAATTGTTTATAAACTTTTACAGAATTAAAAACAACAACAAAACAAAAAAATTATTCACAATAAATGTATGGTCAATACCTGAATCAAATTCAGCCTCTAATGCCGAATTAATATTGTTGTTTTTTTTTTTTTACAACTTTGTTTTAAAACGGTAATTTATTTTTGTTTTTTTTTTTTTTTGTAAGCAACAGCTGATTAGCTACCAGAGTAAAAGTAACAGTCGTAAAGCAGCTCTGTGTTGAAGAACAACTCACGCGTCATCGTAATTATTATTTAAGTGCGATCAGGCCTGTTTTTGTTGTTTGGCCTACGAGAGTTTTGCGTCTCACTCGCACTGGTTAATGGATTTGCCACGGTTAACTGTATCATGTACGGTTGTTGTGGCTTTTCGTTATTAATCACGTGGCTGTTACTGGTGCAGACCATCATACTCAAGAATTTTGTATATAATTTAACTTCCTATGTGAAGGCATAGGTCGTTTAAATATATGTATATAGTGTGTGGGATACCCTGGCAATTTGCGTACTTGCTTCTGCCAGCTGCCATATGGCAATTGATTGTCAATTATGTTGCAAAAGTTACACAATTCTGATGATTTTCTGCGAATCATGTGAAGATATACACCACTATAGCAGTGGCCACATAAAACTCTATTAATAATCTTCATATCGGTGGGATCAAACCCAACACCTCTGTACCATGACTTGACAGGTATCGCCGGAAAAAGGGAAAAACAGAAACGACCTGAAACTTGAGATCTAGCCTGATAGTTCTCAGACCACTACCGTTTTAAGGAATTGGCAATCTCCCATCATCATCCCAGCATCACCATAAGGCTTGCTAATTTGTTAGTAATTTTTCTTTGATATCAAGGCAGCTTTAAGAAGGTATCACCACTCGCGCGTATACTTAATGTTGACATTACTGAAAAGTGTCATAGTGTCATGTTTATAAACTGCACGAGCCGGTGTGTGTATGTGTTTTACATTTCTAGAAAAACACATAGCGCTGTGTTATTTATAAATTTTTACAGTCAAATGAAATTGACATATTTCTGTTGTACAATAAAATTGCCATGTTTTATTTATAGAACTGGTGATACCTGATTAAAGCTGCCGTGCTTGCTATCACTAATTAAAAGCCTAAACAGCGAGTGAGAAAAACAAAACACAGCAGACAAGACACTTGGAATGTGTTCGTCATAGTCATTCAAGTGCGAAGTTGATAATTTCAAATTCAGTCTTGAAAAAACAATCGCACTTGTCGTTTTACAAAATATTTTTGTCAGTTCAATTATTGCAAAAATAGAATAAAAAACTAGAAATGAAAATTTTTGCTTTATTCGTCTTGGTCTGCTCAATATTTGCTGCCATGGCGGGAATTGGTGAAGCTGCAGCTTGTCCTTGCGATTTGTCCAATAAAGAAATGGTTTGTGGTACGAATGGTGTCACCTACAAAAATCGCTGTGAATTCGAGTGCACTCAACGGGAATACAAGAGATTGAATCGCAAGTTGAACATACTTCATGGAGGTGCTTGTTAATAAAAGATTTTTTCTTTATTTATTTATACTTTGTTTTTATCAGTGTCATGATTTTTTTTTTAGTTTTATTTTCTGACCTCAACAATTAATAATATATTTATTTAATTTTTTTTCCTCCATTTTCTAAACACTTTGTTAATATATGCAATAAAACTTAATTAATTATGCAAACTTTTGTTTCATTTGCTAATGCTGCTGTATTTTTACATACAATTAAAATAAATTAAAATATTTATTCTACGTTATCAAAAAGTTGAAATTGAAAAATTATGAAAAAATATTAATAAACAAGGCTTGGCTGTGAAAATGCCTTCTTCTTCATCATATGACTTTTTTTACAATAGAAAAAAAGACATTGTATACAATAGGTTTGTTCCTCAAAAAATCTTGTTAATCTCGGGGGTGCTGATGGCGAGTAGTCAGCGTGTTGACTCTGCAACCAGAAAGGTACCCAGGTTCGATTCCCAGCCAGGTCAAATCAGAAAAAAGTTTTTTCTGAGTTTTCTGTGCTACAGCACCCTCCTTCGTCGTCGGTATTTGAGCAATAAAACGTCGGCGAAGTAAAATAATAAATAAAATGGCTCCATTAGCTTAAAAATAATGCGTCAAAAAAAACATCAGAAACGCCGCAACTTTGCTTTATAATTAACACGCAACTGCAGAGTTGTGCAAGAATTAAGCTCTATCTTCCTACCACTTTCACCACCTGTTTATTCTCTACTCTATCCCTCTCTCTAGTTCCAGTGCAATGCATTGCATATGTAGGGGATAGCCCCTGAGCACTGGTCCAAGATAAAAATTAAAAAAAAAAAAAAATTACAGAAAAACAAAGATTCCATAATAGAAATTACATGGTACGAGTATGTACAAAGTTCAAAATAAATTTTATATCTACAGAGCAATTTGCAATGAAAACAAATAAAACAACAACAAACATATCGTGTAACTTTCCTTTCGTTCTCATTTTCATTTCTCCAATTATTGTTTAATAACCTGCCCATAACATTGCCTCGGCCTTATGTTTGTGAACAAATTTAGAGCTGTTGGTAGAATGATACGTACATAATTCGAAAATATAGCTTTTTCGTTTCATTACATTTTCTATGATGATATTTTATCACCTTAATGCTAATTTCAATTATTTTATAACTTTAAAAAACTCGTACTCGTATATAAAATTGGGGCATTCACATGGTAGTCGTAAAGTCATATATTTGAAAATAATAACACGAACAATATGACTGCTGTGAACAATAAACCCAGTTTTGGGTGTACCGAAGCCATTGGGTCCCTCGCAGTGGTGTGCTCTGGCTCCACGCTGTTGGAAATATACTTGCGGATGCTTTTTCACGGCTGTTGTTTATTTTTGCATAAAAAGGATAAAACTTTGCCGACTACTTATCCTGGTGAGATTAGACCCGTCCGGTGGGACATTAGATGGGCTCTGATCGACCTTTCGATATTAAATGAAACCACACACTTCGTTTCGATTTGTAATCCAACAGAGGTTACTCACATTACTAATGACTCGATTATGGATAGCAACCGAACTTCTGTTTCGTTGTCAGGCGGCAACCACAAAATTGTGGTTGCTAGAAAAGCACTTAAATGTACTGAAATTAGGCAACTGTAGTTAATGCATTGGAAATCTGCATTACCTGCATTATCATTTTTAGCAACTGGCAACTGAACAACAGTTCGGTTGCTATCCATAAACGAGCCATAAGTATGTATGTATGTGTTTTTAATATGAATCTTTGAAGCTTAAAATTATTTAGGAATTCAAATACGTCTTTCTTCAATGATGGTTGATTAGTAATAATAATAATTTAGTACATTCCATTCGCTTTTTTTCCTCCGATCATAAGCTTATGAATCCATTCCCAGCCATTGTACTCGCTTGAGTACAGAACAAAGGCAATATTTAAGTACGTATAAATTTGTTTGCAAAAAAAAATTATACAACGTTTCTTCTGCTTTTGCATTTGTCACATTGTGCTTTAAAACACACATAAAAAATATTTTAAAAAATATTCCGTTATTGCTTTTTTTTTGTTTGTTTTTGTGTATCACTTTATCATATTTGTGATTTTTACCGAGGTCAGTAACAACTGAGCTGCGTAGAGTAAATACTGTTTCGTTCAGATAAGAGTTTCTTATAGTTTTCTGTACAAGAGTGATTGTGTGTACGATAAAAAGAAAGTTACGGGACAAAAATTGTTTTTTGGACAACCTTATGTGAGTAACAAAATCGGTGTACCCAATCGAGTACAATGGCTTGATATGTATACATTTTTTAGAATTTTCCTTGGACCAAAATGGAATTGACAGCTATCAAATCTTATCTCAGTATAACCAAAGAATGGTAACCCTAACAATCTTTTAATTTTCATTATTGGCAGCACTGTTATAGCATGTGGTTTATGTCTACATTTGTTGTATTATTTCTTAAAAATTGTGAAAACAAGCACCCGCTCATTGAACTTTACCGCGCAAGATGGTGAATTGCTGCTGAAATTGGTTCGAGAAAACCAAAATATCATCGAAATTAAAAAAAACTGATAGTAGATATTATATATATCGCACACTAAATCATAAACAGTCACAACTCGAAATTTTTCAAAATCGTTTTTTTATTGCATAATCGAGGTCACAGAACAAATCTCCAACGACCACCAAAAATTTTCACTGTTTTCCTTAACTGGAAAAGTACCGTTATGTCTGTTTTTATGTTATTTGTGCCGGTGGTACGTAATCAACTAAAGAGTATTATTTCGAGTTGTGACGCTATTAGTGAAAAAAGTGTTAAAGTTTGTGGTGCAGCATTTAAAGTTCAATTTCAAATTTGTCAAAAAGTTTAATGCAAAATTTAATTCCTTAGTTGTCACTTAGCTGTCAAAAATGTCGTTCCCAAATATTGAACATTATGCATCTACACTAAAAATTTCAAGTGAGCAAACTGATTCTCGTAGAAATAGTGATAGTAGTGTAAATATATTTAGCGATTCTGGGAGTGAATTTAGTCCGCCCAAAGACGATAATAGTAGCTTGTCGGAAGATTATCTGTCAGAGAGTGAAGAGTGCTATGAAAGAGTCACAAGTCAAAATATCTCCTTATTTTCATAATAATGGCACAAAATTAAAAAAAATCAAGTTAACTTTCTTTAAAGATAATGTTCTTTACTGTTGAATACAATTTAATTATAAAATTGCAATCTTGTTTCTAAAAATAGTTTTTTGCCTCTCCTAAAAACTTTATGAATTTTGAGTTGTGACTGTTTATGATTTAGTGTGCGATATGTACATATATATATATATTATATTATGGTATATGATATCAAAACAAAAATACTAATAATAATTAAGTAATCAGCTGTTGTCAAACTATTGGTTAACCAATGACAGTTGGCGGTTTAACTTATAGTAAACAAAAAGCTGTGAATCAAATATTATTGGTTAAACTATTGCCATTAGCTAACTAATGACTGTGAATTTGGGCATTATAAGTAGTGGCGTCTTGTAAATATTATCGCCTGGTCGACTGTAGAGTTTCAGCCAATCAAGTCAGATTTCCACTGTTCTTTCAATGCAAAACATGACTTTCGCTTGCAGCACAACAAAAACTGTTTTTTTTTTTTAATAATTGTTAAATATCAAAACATTATGACAACATGACTTCATAACACACCTTTTGAGTGCCCCAAATGCATTATGCATTACTTAGTGGTTTTGCGGATTATTGTTGTATTTTGTTTGTGCTGTAACAGAATTTATTTGTTTATTTCACAACTTGTGCATGACAGTATGATTATTAATTTATATTTATTTTGGAGCAGCGCTAGCATAGTGTAGCGGGTGATTTTTTAAGCGGTATGCTGCCGCGAAAGCACTTACATATCGGTCATTTGCTCAAACAATGTCATAACTCAAAACTCACAAAATAAAATATTTAACTTAAGAATACAGAATAATTTTTCATATCGGCTTTTATTTCGTGTAAAAAATTCATACAAAATGGCTTCAAAACTCATCTCATCAGAGGAATATTTTTGCATATCATCCCTATTAAGGTGTATGTAAATTGGAAACTTTAAATATGTTCGTTTCGAAACTAGTTTTTGTCAGTTACACAGTACAACATTTTTCAGCACATTGATTTGGGATTCATTTCTGAGAATTGCACGTGCAAATATTACCAAAAATAAGAACTTCTGTACCATTCGTTTTGCCAAGTTGGCTGCATTAATAATTTAATGGCCATGCAAAATTTCTTTGGCTCAAGGTGGATTTTTATCACTCACTTTGTTGACCTAGAAGGGGGACTATCTCAGGCCACTTTTCTGTGTAGCTTCTTCAGGAAATTTGTTCTTTCCAAAAAAAAATAAAAAAACAACAATTTCCTGCAGAAACTACACAAAGATATGGCGAAATATTGAACAAATAAAAATTAGAAGAACTTTATTGACCGACCTTAAGCTTGAAAAATATTATAATTTAAATTGAATTAAAAAAACGGTCAAATAAATAGCAAGAAACATGAAAACAAAATTTTTTTCATTTTCTAATTTATTTGCCTGGCCCACAATGTCACTCAATATCGTTTGGTCGCTTAATTAAAGTCAACACAAAAACAAAATTTGAAATGTGGTGGGACAGGCAGTAAAATTGTGCATCTGAAAATTGTTTCAAAGTAGACTTAAGCTACTCTTCCATATTGCCGTAGAAAATGTATTTACTCTCTTAAACAAATAGTAAAAAAGAAATCGCCTTCACTTTCAGTTAGTGTACGAGGGCTGTTTGATAACTCTGTGACTATTTGAATAAACATTTTTTTTTTCGGCAAATTAGAGTTTTATTTTTCAACACAATCTCCTTTTAGATCAATTCAAAATGACGGACTATGTGGTAAAACGAGAACAAAATTTGCATCTAATTAACCCAGAGCCATTTTGTGGACTTACAAAAAGCCACAGAAATGGGATTCTTGGGCATTTCGAAGAGGGACAATTTGTTGCTCACTGGCATAATGGTGCCGGTCAGCGTCAAGCCAAACGCTTCCTGATCCCGAATAGTGCGACCTCAAATAGGCCGCTTTCACTGAATAGAGCGGAATTGAGCCTATTAACGGGGTACTTTACTGGGTATTGTGGCCTGAGGTACCACTTTAACAAAATGGGTCTCTCCGAGACCAATGTCTGTCGTCGATTTTGTGAAAGTGACACTGAGAGATCTGAACACGTTCTCTGCGACTGTCCTGCGCTCGGCAAACAGAGGTTTCCCCTTCAGGTTCGCCATATAAGTTGTGCAACACCAGACCCCAAAAACTGTTTGGATTTCTTAGGATGGGGGGTCTACTATGAGAGGCTTTGCACAATGTTTTTTTTAGTCGCGTTGCTTCGGGTCCAATAATAATAGTTCAATCCAACGTTTATCCAATTTTTTTTTTATTCCTTCCATTAATAGGTTTTCTCAAGGTCCCCAAAATAGGCGTTTCTTTCGGTTATGACCTGTTCATTTGAACCAAAATTTGAGCCATTTCTTTAGGTTTGGAAAAAGAAAATATTTGCAGAAAGCTAAATCGGTTGAAGATGCTGGATTACCCCAATTAATTGAATTTTGCCATACTGACTACACACGTGTGCACTCGTGCATTGCCTTGAGGGAACAGCAATTTTTCGCCAAATGCGTTCGTTTTTTTTTTTAAATCAATATCGAATCTTTCTAAAAGCTTTATATAATGTTGGCCGGTGATCATTCTACCCTTCTCTAGTTAATCTATGTAAATTTTATCAACTAGTTCTGGCGTGAGTACCTTTTTTTTTGGGGGGGACTTGAACGGACGGCGTCAATTGTGCTGGCACGACCACAACTGAAGTCAGTAAACAACTTCATAACAATTGAAATTTATGCTGCAGAGTTCCCATACTATTTATCCAGCCTTTGCTTGGTTTCAGTGATGGGTTTTTTTTTCGTACGCAACAAATACTGCTTAATCAGCACACAAAATTCACTTTTTTTCCATTTTTGTTAAAATTCACGGGGCTGTCTGCTTTTAGTGGCCGTCAAACACAAACTAAATGACGCAGCTTGTTTAAAATTTATCACTAGTCTATTAATAATTGATGGTTGACGGCAGCAGTGTTGCATTTGAAGTTACAGCGAGGGAAATTGAAAGAGTCACGGAGTTAGCAAACAGCCCTCGTATTTTTAGTACCAGAGCAAGTGTTATAGGAGCAGATATCAGAGCACGATAACCTTCTGTTTGGTGATAAAAAAATGAAGTTAACTTAACTGTTAGTATTGCATGTGAGTTGAAGTAGAATGTAACCAGCGGCGGAATAAAACCAATGCCAAGATGAAATTCGCCATTGCCTTTGCATACATTTGCTAAAAAGGAAAAAGCAATATTTTGCTCTCCGAAGCTTAATTATACAATTGTAAATTTACTGGTACAACAATAAAAATATCAACTTCAGAGATAAATGCTGTTGTGTTATAAAAATCGTACGTACCACGAATGCAATTCAAACAATTTGTCATCCACTTCTGTTGTATTAACAGATCGTAAAAGTGTATGAAAAAAGCAGTTGATGTGTTTAAATATAAAGTGACATTGATCGGAGTCAACAAGCCGTTTGTGCAATTAATTTTGTGAATTAAAAATTTAATTTCTTTTTATAAATTGAAATGAAATTTCTACTTCCTCTCGTTTGTTTGTTGTATTTGAGTTGTTATTTTACTCTGTCGGAAGCTGGGCTTTTTAGTTTTTCTAATAAGAAAAAGGAGAAAATTTGTGGCTCCAATGGCATCACCTACATAAATCGTTATGAATTTGAAAGGTCTCAAGAGTTTTACAAGAAACTGCGACGCAATCTCGATATGGCTAATGAAGGACCATGTCCCAGGTAGAACCAAGGAAATATATGAAATATTATTGTATGTTTAGTATTTGTTGGTTGTTAAGAAAAGATCAGTGAATAAAACGAAAATGTCGCATTAATCACAAATAAATTGTATAAAAATTGTTAAAGTGTAATTGAAGCAGTTTTTCAAATATTCTACACTAAAATATCGATTTATGAGCATGATGTAGTGATTTTTGTTGACAACTTTTTATATGTCTTAATTAATTAAAATCTCACTTCGTGATAAATGTCCATTGAAATATTTTTGGAAAAAAAAATATGTTTCGCTTATTTATTTTCCAGGTGTGTTACAGAATTTACACGAAACAGAAAATTTACACAATTTTCGCAGTTCTTAGAGTTCGTCAGCTTTCATACGTTTTCAGAAATCGCGACAGAAACCAAAACACTGTTTGTTTTCATTTGGTATTAAATATGGCATCTCTATGCAACAGCTGTTTGCTAAACAACAACAATAAAAGGGGAATAAAAGAAAACAAAAGGGGAAAAATATAGAAATAATTGTGGATATTTTGAAAATTATATAAAAAAATAATTTGTAACTAAATTGTATTCTTTAAAAATTGCCAAATATCAATAGTTAGTTGCTGATTCAATAGTTGCAGCTAAGAAACACAGAAATGTGGCAATGTTTTCTTTTTGTTTATTTAAAAAATTCGTTTGTTGATTTTGTAAACTTGAAAAAATATATCTTCAATTTGCTATCAAAACTGGTTTTTGGGTATTTTTTTAAGACACAACCAATTCAGGCTTTAAACGACATGTTGTCGATTTGTTTTTCTTAAGTATTTTCGTCTTCAATTTTATACATTCGTGTGGCCCTTTTGCAATATAGCATGTATAAACCCACTATAAAACCAAGTGTTAAAATTTTAATTCTATTTGCAACAGACAACATATGTTCTCAGCTGTTTTGGCTGTACAAAAATATTCATCGGCGACTGAATATAGAAAATATTTGTCGAATTTAAGAGCTGCTTGCAACCATTTTTTTTTTATTATATTGAAAATGGTATGTTGTTAAAATATTTAATTACATTCTTTGCAAATACTTTATGTACCTTTAATATAAAAAAAAAATCATTTTTTATCGACTAACGTGGTAGTGAAATGAAGTGGGTTTTTACTCAACGAAAATTTTCAGTGGCGGCGGCACGCAGTCGATTTGCAACAAAATGACTTGAGCTGTCATCAAAAAAATTATCGTCAAGTTTAAAATCACAAAGTACAGCCAAAAAAAGAAATAATGGAGAAAGAACTAGGAAAAGTAATGGGTCGATTATGGATTGCAATCGAACTTCAGTTGAGTTGGCAGTGCCAGTGCCAGAAAAGCACTAAAATGTACTGGAATTGAGGCAACTGGAGGTAATGCAGTTTCAATCTGTATTAATGTCCAAAACCAAAGGCCTTTCATGCAATCCACAAAAAAATAAAACGTGAAACAAGAGACAGAAAGCGAAAAACATCATTTTGATTTGAGCAAAAGTTAGTTCGTAAAAGCAAGATCGACCCTTTTTTTTATCATCTGAAGAGCTAAAAAATGATTTGTGTGCATCAGTTACGAATCGAACAATAAGAAATAGACTCCAAGAAGGTGGACTGAAAGGTCGTAGTGCCAGAAAAGTACCATTATTGAGCAAAAGAAATATAACTAAACGGTTATGTTTTGCAAGGAAACATCTGCAACTGAAAAATTGGGGAAACGTGCTATGGTCGGATGAAACCAAGATTAATTTGTTTGGTTCGGATGGTAAAACATTTGTACGTAGCCCAAAAAACACAGAGTATAACCCGAAATACACGAAAAAGACTGTGCAGCACGGTGGAGGCAGTCTCATGATATGGGGCTGTTTTTCCACTTCTGGGGTCGGGCCAATTTATTGGATAGATGGTAAAATATGCGCTATGGACTATTTGAATATGCTGCAAAATCAAATGCTTCCATTTACTCAAAAGGAAATGCCTCTAAAGTGGCCATTTAAACAAGATAATGACCCAAAACATTCCTTCAAACTAGTAAAATCTTGGTTTCAGCCGAAAAAAAATCGCTTTAATGCACTGGCCATCTCAATATCTGGATTTAAAGCCGTTTGAGCATCTTCGTTCTAAAAAAGAAAATCGGGCATTACAAATCAAAAAATAAAAATGATATTTGGACAAAAGTCAAAGGGGAATGGTACTCCATATCTCCGCAAATATGCGCAAATCTAGTGGGAAACATGTGATAAAGTGAGCGAATGGAGCTTCAACTAAATATTAATATAATGGTCCGATCCGAAGATGATTGTTTAAAAAAATTATATAAATTTGAAGAAATATAACGTTCTTATTATTTTTTCCAGGGTGATTTTTACAAATTAAGAGTTCACCTATTTTATACTGTAGTTAACTATATTAATTTCCTGAAATCATCATGCTATTCTGAAAAGCTTTAAGTTTATGCATTTATTATTTTTCTTTAACAAAAGATGAATAAAATATTTGACCTGATCCTAGTAAAAGCAGTCGTTATTATTATTTTTTCCGACACTGTATGTACGTCCTCTAAAATTATCAATTACACTTTATTGTTCTGAAACAAAGTAAAAACGAAAATTTTTTTTTTCCTTTCACGTATTCTGCAGGAGGTGAAGTCATATTTACTTTCACTTTCGTATCAATTTGTTTTCTGTTATACAGCTGATTATTTCGCAATTTCGAATTATTCTTCTTCTTCTTGTTCCAGTTCTCATTTTGTTGTACAATTTGAGTGATAAATAAAAAATAAAATATTTTTGCAAAATTTTTAAAATGACATTTTCATTTCACAATTTTTTTTTCGTTTCTTTTAGTTTTCAGTAACATTATTTTATCAATTAAATTTTGCTTGTCGTTTTTATTTTAAGTGATTTTGATTGTTACGAGTTTTCTTTCAGCGAACATTACATCGTACTTTAGATATTTTAAATAATTAATTATAAATATTAGAAATGTTGTTGCGAAAGTTTTGACGTGACTCTGCATGAATCATACAACAAACACTCATAGCGTGCTTTTTTTCTAACCCCTTCTGCCTCCCCACTCTATTTGAAATTTTTATCACGAAATTAAATCCAATTATGTGACTTGTATGTGGGTTTTTATTAATGAACAATGGAATTGTATATTAATTAACTAATTCATAATTGGGAGATTCACAATGTGTCATAAAGTTAGATGTTTTCAAATAATAATAAAAACATGACATCACATTCACAAGTCAGCTGATGAAAAATAACTGCGGTATTCAAAAGAAATATTTCTGATTTATAGTAGTTTTATTAAGATAATTTCCATATAAAATTCCATTTTTAGAATTTTAATAAATTCGAAAAATTTTCATGAATACGACAGTCTTTGCAAAATGCCACAAATAATTGGAAAACAAAAAAGGTTAATAACGAGTTTCGTGCGAAAAGTACATTTAAGCGGAGACCATCAACACTGTATTTAGATTATTGCAATATAAAAGAAAATTATTTCATTATAACACGATATTATACCTTGTGCATACCCTAAATAGATATTTTTCTCTTTCATATACAAATACTTCTCTGTCGAATGTTTTGCAAAACAAAATCAACAAAGGCGTAAATTTCCTCACTTTTCAATTGTGATGTTTTAAATAATACTCGCATTATGCAACAGTACAAATGGAAATTAATTAATTAGTTTATCACTTTATTAGATGCATTTTGTAGCATTTGATAATCTGCGGTACTATTTTCAGCTTCTGGGTATTCTATTTTTGAGATTTAAATACGAGAGAGATTTACAAAAAAAAAAAAAAAACGAACAAATAAAATTACGTTGCAAAATTTACAAACAAAGTAATTTAAATCAATTTCTATCCACAATTAATATGTTAATTTAAGTTACAACAAGCACATACATATAAATAATCGTAATTCATTGTAACTCTTTATTGGTGGCGCTGATAGCTTCTCTCGATTTATATCGAGCTTTTTCTGAGATCGCGCTATTTTTGATTTGTTATAGACGGGATCTCATCTAACGAATTCTAGATTATTTAATTCCCATTCTTATCTTTCTTAATGACCTTCTATGTCAAATTTCCAACTCTTCCAACTCTATTAAATGTTTCGTAAAACTGGAACCCTTTTTTGTTCACAATTGCATTGAAAGATAAAAGAAAAAAAAACTGAAAGAAAAACGGGAAACAAGTTTACAACTTCAAATTCATTTCGATTTGATAACAATAATTTGAGATACATTTGTGTGGCACAATTTGGTTGGTTGACGAGTTTTGTCAGTCATTTTAAAAGAGCAAAAAGAAAAAAAACGGAAAAAGGAAGAAGTTAAAGTTTATTATCGATTTTTTTTGTTGCTAAAATATGCTTTTTAAGTAAAAAACACAACAAAATGTGTGTGACTGTGAATTGCCTTCCGCAAGAAACGAAATAAAATATTCTTGACGTTTTATCCATTCATTTGTATTTTTTTGAAATTTTTGTGAAGGCTTAAAATATATCGACTCCGTAGCCGCCAAATGACGTAAACACCAAAACCCGTTATTGAACATGAGTTACGTTTAAAACAAAAATGATCAACAATTGTTAAATTTTCCGTTTATAAACTTTTGGCGTTAAGAGGTCCATATATTTTAATACAAAAAAAAAATTTAAAAAAAAAATCAAATGACTAGATAAAAGGTCAAGAATATTTTATTAAATATTTTTTTTTGTTCTAAAATATAAATAAGCAATGATTGCCTACTACTAGTGTAGGTGTTACGTTCTATAAGAAAGGGTAGTGAAAGAGATGACACGTGATTAATGGATAGATCAAGCATCACTATCTTAGGTTTTTTTTTTTTTTTTTGTTTTAAAGCACCTCTGATGTTACATCAGATCGGAAAAAATGCGAAATGTTTTTATAACTTATTTCGATGCTGCGCTCTCGTCTAGAACCTTTGCTTTTATAGTCAACGTGCTAGCTACTTCAGTCATCGCCACGTGAAAGACTTGTTGAGAAAGTAAACTGCATTATTAATAAGGCTGCCTTCCGAAATGTCAGCGTGACAATGTCTCATGTTCCTAAATGCAACCGTGCAAACTTCGACGATGCATGGCATTCTTAAAGTCATCAAATGCACAGTTGATGCGCAAATAAACGCAACAAAAGAATCATTTAGATTGACAAAGATTTTTTTAAACAATGGCGACTAAAGTTGAAATTTACACAATTTCAATGAAATAAATACTTCAGTTCAATTAAAAATTTAATTATTTTATTAAGTAATAATTATTATTCTAATAATTATTATTTGGCTTACGTTGAATAATTGAAAGAATAATTATTATTTTATATAATAAATATAAATAAAATATAAATATAATTATATTCGGGCCTATTCCCGTTGGCGTTTTCGTTTTAATTGTCGTTTCTATATCGTTGTCGTTTTTATCGTCGCTTCGTTTCTAAATTGGTATTCGTGAAATATATTGAAACGACAAAGAGAAGTTATTGAAATTAACGATAAGAATGAATGAAGTATGGCAGCGCTGCAGTATTTTGTGTCATTATTTTTTGTTTAAATTGGAAAATAATTTATATTTTAAAAGAAAAATAAAAAAATGAGTACAGAATTTTATTTTTCTAGTTCAAGTGAGGATGATGAAATAATGAACATAAGTATACATCGAAAAATTTTAAGACAGAATGTTAATATCTTTACCATTCCAGATTCTGTGTAAGAAACGATATTTTGATAAGCATATACTGGTACTTTCATTAATTTTTTCCCGTTTAAGATTTGTGAATACATTTAGACTAAATAAATCTGCATTTCAATACGTCCTGGAACAAATCCGCTTCAGTTTTGTTGGTCATTAGCTTCTTTTTAACTTTAAATTTCATGTCTTTCCATACCTTTAATTAAAATTATATATTTACTGCTAATTTAGTTTTACTTACTTTGTGCCAGCCGTCCGCGTCACGAACTGGAGGCCAAGCGCATTTAATTTTCCCGCAATACCACTCCGAAAATGATCAAAATTTAAAGGTTTATACCCTTCCGGAAACGTTTAGCATATGAGGGATGGCTTTCCATTTGTGAAACCAAGGTTTCAAATTGCTTTGCTGTTGTAATTTTAATTTTTAAAAATTTAATTTGAATTTGTTTTAAGTTCGCTGCTAATAATGGCGGTGACAAAAATTGAAAGTTTCTTTGTCGTTTTTATCTTCGTTTCAAATTGAGGAGTACATATACATTTTCGATAAATGTCAATAACGTCAACGGTGATGCCAAATTGTCGTTTTTATTTCGTTTTCAAATAAGAACGCCAACGGGAATAGGCCCGATTATATAATAATTAAATGTTTCTAAACGTCGTTTAAATGTTTAAAATGACAATGCAGGACTTGCATGGTTGATAAAATATTACTGATTTACTTAAACACTGCTTTGATTTTGCATACAGATGTTATGAAGGCAGCCTAACTTGTTTAAGGACACATAATCGGGTTTTGAATTCATCTTTCTTGAATAATGGCGACAGAAATGTTAGCAAATGTTTCCATGGCCGAATTCAGTTGTTATATTAATTTTGAAAAACACTTACCAGCATCTAATACCATTTGGATTGCCCTTAATTTGGGTCCAGTGTTTTTCTAAACTGTTTTATATACTTATTTCAACATGCTTTGCCTTTATGGTTGGTTGTTCATCAATAGAGATTTTGTTGACTCTTTTTAATCTAAAAATGGTGCTTGAAACTTTTTCCATGTGAGTTCAATTTCCCTTTGCTAAATTGATAATTTTGTTCTGGTGAAGTGGAGAAGATTTCTTTTTTTATGTACAAAAATCAATCTAATTTCAAGGTTTGTAATCTTTAACCCTGAATGGTTACTCTTCGTTGAATCGATGAACACCTTTTCAAAAAAAAAAACAAAAAACGTTCAACTTCTATTTAAAAAGAATTTTTATTTTTATATTTAATTTTTTTCTTTATAAAATTTTAATAAAATAAACATTTTTTTTTTTATGAAATTTTTGTCGCGTTCAAGTTCACAGTTAATTTATCACAATATTGTGAAGAAATTACATTCCTGATTTGAATAAGGGAAAAATAAAATGTCAGCCAAATGGGACAATTTCACACCATGTGACAGAGAGGCCAGGTTCAAATTTGAGAAAATTACCTTTTTTTTTCTTCCGCCAAACAAGTTTTTAATTTTTCCCATATTATAATAAAGATTTGAGAATATATTGCTCAAACGCGGAAGATATTATTGTTCGAAATCTTTAACCCTGTTATTATTATATGTACATCCGCCAAAGTCGGCATTTTACAAAATAAGTGCCCCCCTAATGTGGCTTATATTGCGTGCTGTAAATAAACATGTCAATAAACGAATATTTTGCTGCTTAAATTTTCATAAGATGTGCCCTGAAAACAATAATATCGTCACCTAAAATGCAAAAGGGCCCATCATCACTTTTAAAAATTTTCCAGGAGAGAAAAAAAACTTTATAAAAAGAAAAGTTTTGTGGTTGCAAATATGATTTTTTTTTTCGCAATATCATCGAAATAACATGATGAGTTTATTTACAACGTTAAAAAATTATGTCTCAAAATGAGTAAGCTGATGACATTTTTGCCATTGTTTAAATTTTTCACAACAGCAAGAAATACATTGATTTTGAAAGCTTAATAAAAACTGCCGTTTGCATTTCTTTCATAAAGTCGTTATTTTTAAAAATAGAAAGCTAAGAATTTGTGAAGACATGTGCCTTGATGCGCTGTAGCAATATCTATTAAAAACTCAATTTTGATTTTCTTTTTTTGGCTGTTACGCCTTTTTGCAATTTAGTTGACGATATGTACATATATATGTATGTATGTACATATGTCCGTAATCGATTGAATTGGCTGAATGGAAGAATTTTACATGTTTTATGCTGTCTTGTATTGTATTTCTTTCACGATTTAAAATTTATTCGTTTTAAGTACATTGAGCTTTAAAAATTTATTCTACGAACGTGACTAAACTTTTGCTGTGTGTTGATTTCCGATTTTAAAATCTATAAGACAGCCAGCTTGTATCTGGGGTGCCATTTTGTAATGTAGAGGAGGGTATTTTATGCGAAGTTGATCTTACGCAATACTTAGGGGATTTCTTTATTGAAAGTTTCGATAATTTATCAAATTAATTATTTTCCAGAAGCAACGTTCGCTGACAGGCTTTCAGAGTGAAATAAATGAAGTAGCATGATTCGCTGTTTGAAGGAGTGAATAAATTATTTGGCAAATCAAAATTTATTTGCAAATGAAACGAACCCCAAGCATAATTTTTTATTCAAATTTAAAAGTTTCAAGCCAATTAGGGCAACCGTTTATTTACATCACTGTGCGTTATAACTTCACATACACATTTTGCTACACTCTGGTTGCTGGTTTAATTTTGCAACATACTCGTACATGGTAATTTTCGTATAAAACAGATATTTATTAATTATTAAATATTTTGCATTTATTTATCACGGAGAGACGAGTTTATTAAATTTGATTTGAACATTTGTGACGAGTGGAGTTGTGCAAGATGTCGCACATTCAAGAGGATGGATGCTACAACATGTATTCCGGGCTTGCCAACCTTCCTCTGCAATTATTATTTTTTTTCAAGAAAAATAACACTCCGACTATGAAAGCCTACAAAGTAATAATTTCTGCGAAGGCTGCCAAATGAACGCATATTTTCATAAATTTTTTACTTAATTTTCTGAGCAAATACAACTCTGAAAAAAAACAACATTAATTTAAAAAGTTAATAAAGAACATAAATCTCTAATATTTTAGCTTATGTACAGGGTGTCTGGTGGCAAATTTATATTTTTAAATACGATTATTTCAAAAAGTAATAAACGGTGCGGATTTGTCAGTCACGCTGTCGCAGCAGTCGAGTGAGCAACGCGCGTTCGCTGTGGAGACATTTTTTAAGAGTAATGATTCTTACGTAATTGCTCGTTGACAATTTTGTTCAAAGTTCGGTATTCGGCGAATAATTCGTTCGTGGGTGCAGAGATTCCGCGCAACTGCTTCGGCTATCAATGCCCCACGGCCAAGGCCAAGTCGATCTTCAAGGACTCCCGAAAACATTGAACTGGTTGAAAGCAGTTTACGTGAAAATCCGCGACTTTCAATACGGAAAAGAGCAGCCTCACTGGGACTTCCAAGAGCGATTATTCATGCAATTTTAAAAAAAGTATCTGAAGTTCCATCCTTTTAAAAAGTTTTAAAAAATAAAATCCGCATTTCCATTCTATCGTTCAATGGTCCTAATAAAACTTTGTGTCAATTATTACGTTTTTTATTTAAGTTATCTGCTACCAGACACCCTGTATATAAAAATGACATGTTTGTATGTATGACATATGTATGTATGTATGTATGTGTGTTTGTGCCTTATGGACAGCTAAACGGTAGAACCGATTTTCTTCAACTTTTCACAGTATCTCTCTCTATATATCTGGAAGTAACTATAGCCTATATAAATTTCAAAAATTTCAACTAGGCGTTGCCACGCCCATACAAAGTATATACTCGTATTTATTTTTGAAGATCTTGAGAACGGTTGAATGGAAAGTTTCTGAATATGGTCCAAGTGACTTTGATGAAATTTAAAAGAAATCATCATTAAAAAAGTGGTCGGGATTGGAGATGTGGGCGTGGTACATCCCATACAAACTAAATATTGATTTCTGTAAATCTTGAAAATTTTTAAAGAAAAATCTTCTAAATTTGGTAGAAATGAGTTTGTAAATGAAAAAAAATCATCAATCAAAAACAGGGAGAGATTGGACAAGTGGGCGTGGTATCAAACAAACAATAAAATTAAAAATATATATAAATATATCTAATATATAAAATTCTCGTGTCGCGGTGTTTGTAGTTAAACTGCTGCGAAACGGCTGGAGCGATTCTCATGAAATTTTGTGTGCATATTCGGTAGGTCTGAGAATCCTAAAATTAACCACGCCCACTTTACTCCCACCTTTGTTTTACCTACTTATTTATTTTTTGCAATACGGGTATCAACTGAAAGGATATGATGAGGAGATTTTAAAAAGTTTATCATCAACCTAAGTCGAATATGGCGACTGACCCTAAAGTGAAGAGAACGAAGCCGGTCTCCTGTCTTACTCACTATACAGTTGATAGTAAAAATATTAATAATTATTTTTAATTTTTAGATAGCTATCGAGTATTGTAATTTAAGATAAATTTGTTACTTTGATAGAGATTAATTTAAAGCATATTTTCACTGTCTACAACGCTTTCGATTATAAGTAAATCCCCGCACAGTTATAGTAGACAGTTATTGTTATTGAACTAAAAAAATGTTTCCTAGAAATAATATACATGGCAAAACAACGTTTGCCGGGTCAGCTAAAAATAGCAAAACTTATTTTTTTTTCTCATTAGTAAACAGATTCCGTGCGAAGCCGGGACGGTTATCTAGTAAATATATGTAATATATGTAATATATATTTATATGTAATAAAAAAATTTTTAAATTAATTTCAAAAAGGAAAAAATTTTATAAAAAATAATAAAAATTTCCTGAAGATGCTAAAGAAATATGCAAAATAAAAAAAAACGAAAACCTCCTTTAAGCTGTAAAGATAATATATAAATTGTTAAAAAAATAAGAAATTAAAAATCGACTTTTTGATTGATTGATGATGCCTTTTGGCTAATTACATCCTAATCGCAGAAGTTCAATTTGAACTTGAAATATTGAATTTTTTTAATTTAAATAGGTGTAGCGAAGCACGCTGGCTTTTAGCTAGTATCTGAATGAAAAAAAAAGTGTTTGGTAAATTTTTCTGCTCTTCGTACGTTTGCAGTATTAATAAGCAAAGATTACGAGTAGCAAAGTTTAGCACACCATGTGGTTTTTGACACTTAAAATTGTAAAATTCTTGTAGGATGACTTTTATTATTTTTTCTTGAAGAGAAGTTTTCTGCTCATTGACGACATTTATCACAATATTTCTTATTAACATTAATGTCAAGATTCTGATCAACAGCATGTAATCAATCGAAACATGTTGTTAGAGACTTGTTTGGTCTTGTCAATGCATGTGCCTGCTTGGGATTGTGATACATACATACATATACTTATGTACCAGGGAATGACAAAAATCTCTTTTTTCCCCTTCTTTCTTCACACAACAAAAATACAACGGTAAATAAATCCGCATTATAGGAATAAATGGAATGATATGCCACATGATTAATGAAATCAGTGACCCAACAACAACAACAACAACAACCGAATGATTGGAATGATTGAAAAGCAGCAGCGAATATGTGTGATTTGATTTATTTGTTTGTTTTCATACAAGGCCACATATTTATGATGTTCATTTGTTTCCAATCGCACTTTGCCGTTCTCTGATATGTTCGCAATGTTCAATATTCCGCTCCATCGTTCTTCATTGGAGCATAAGATTGACAGTAATTCACGCAAGTTCTTTGGGGGAGTATTTTCTTTAAAATTTTCCTTAAATTTGTGGTTGAAGAAAATACGAAAATATTAAATTAATGATAAGAAAAACGCTCCCTCATCGTGATTGTCATTTTTACTCGTATCTTGTCGCTGGTGCATGCAGTTTTCTTTTCACATGATTTCTTTTCACATAAATTGGTGCTAATGTGTGTATGTATGTATGTATGCATGTATGTATGCATGCATGTATCCTATATGTCCCAATTGGCCATATATTTAAGGCATCTGTGTATAGGAAATTGCACATTCTTGATACAATTTTCGAACAAATGTCCAAATGTCCTAATTTGCAAACAAGAAATGAGCGCCTAATATAAAAAGGATATTCACCCTTATTCATCCTTATTCTGTGTTTCGATTACGTTCCCGCATTCAGTTACGCACAGATCAAAAAAAGGTGTTTTCTAAAAAAACATTTATCGAAAGAAAAAGAAGAAGAGAAGAGTATGTTGAAAGCAGCAGCTTTGCTATGAAACGTGTGAAATCGGAACAAAAAAAAAAAAAAACAGTAAATTTTGTAAACATTTTAGTAAAAACTTAAATTTAGTGCAAATAAAAACAGTGATAAATGAATTAAATAATAAAAAATTAAATATTGTGGGAACTATAGCATCATATATTAATATAAGTTAAGTATGGAAAGAAATAAAAAAGGCAGCATAGAAGTAAACAGTATTCGTGCCCAAACTATTCCAGTCTGTAGAAATCTGTAGTGGCGGAGGTGATATTTTAATTTTTTATCATCACTGTAGAATACAAATAAAGTTAATTTAGCTTAATTTCAAGAAAAGTTGGAATCGATAGTAGCGGCATAGTCTTAAGAAGAGGAAACGAACACGCTCGAGAATTCAGAGTCAAGAATTGAAAAGCAGAGATATAGAGAAACCCGCCGCCTTTTCGTGCTGTTCAGGTGTTAAATAAATTTTTAACATTTCAGTACAACCAAAATAAATAATTAAAAAATAAATTTATTACAGTTAAGTAACATTTCTTAAGACGAACAAAAATTAAAAAAGGCTTTCCGTTAGTAAAGTTACAAATGACAAAAACGTAGTTTCGATCGTAATGCCGAATACATACAATCGAAAAGAAGCGGAATGCAGAATACCCCAAAGTTGGGGCAAAAAGAGAAACTTTCGATTCGACTCGAAACACAGAATAAGAGCGATTGTCTCCTATCTTAAGGTATGTACACACGATTGTCATTTACTACAATATTGACAGAAAAAGTGTTACAAAATATGCAACAACCGTATGAACACACAATTTTTGTGTGGCAACAACATCACAATATGTATTGTCGGTGCATTGTATGCCAAAAATAGTGTCACAATTCTGACAATCGTGAGAACACCCCTCATTTCCATTGACACACAATTTACAGTCATTTGTTATTGTCGCATGTGCTTCATTTAGTGCACCGTACAATGACACCATTGGCAGATAAATATTTCTGTTGGCAATGCTGCCCATAAATATTTAGATACAATGTTAAAAGTCGGATCTGTTAACGTTTGCCATACAATAATCTGACAACCGTGTGATCAGACAATTATTATTGGCAGACAAGTTTATTGTCGCAGAACTGTGTGCCAATGAAATTGTATGGGTTTCTTTCAATAGTGTGAACAGACAAATTACCAACCAGATGGTAACAATTTTTCATTGTGAGTGGCATTGCCACCCTATTGCCGTATCCTACAATATTGTACAATCTGACAATCGTGTGAACATAGCTTTACTGCAAAAAAATCAGTGAACTCCGTCAAAGGAATAAAATAATGTTTTGTAGATTTTGGCCTCTATGCAAAAACGTGTATTAAAGTCCGTCTTCACATATTGAAATAAACGCTTCGTTTTTTTTCTCTATTTCCTTTTAAAGTTGCTTCAAAATTCTTGTCGGTTTTACATTGGAATTTTTTTTAAAGCATTTATTTTCGTTCAACTCTTAAACGTGTTAAAAGAAAAATATCAAAATATAATAATAAAATGGAATACAAACATTAAGGCTGTGCTGCCTACTAAGTCCCCGTCCATACTGTTGAGTTTTTGCTGCAAAAGTTTTTCAGCAATTATAAGTTGGTTCAGCGATTATAAGTTGGTTAAATACTGAATGCAATACGAACATTAGATTTTTTTAATGTGCTTAGCTTCATACTAAAAAGTAAATGTAAAGATTAGAGTTGGATTCATGAGCTCTTTGAAGTGAGCGCTCTTTTAAATTCAGCTCTTTTTGGTGAGCTGGTTCGTTTAGTTCGTTCAGTAGCTCGGTAGTATCAGTTGACTTTTAGCTCATTTGATTTTGATGCTCAGTTGAATTTGTCGCTCAGTTGATTTTGTTTCTGAACTGATTTTTTAGCTCATTTGATTCAATCAAATACATCACCAGGCAGCTTTAATCAGTAGTAGAAAGAGCAAATATGTTTTTGGTACTGAAATTTGTTATTTTAGGGAAATTTGTGAAATGTTTTACATTGGCTAATATAAATATATAAAAAATTTCAATAAAATTTAGATTATTATTATTCAAGTATCGAAACTTAAATCAAATAAATACAAACTACAAGACAAAAATTTATTTAAGAAATAATAGTGTTTGCACTAAATCGCCAATGACGTGAAATATTCGCATCTGGCATCCTACAAATTTTATTTAAGAAAAGTTTTTGGTTTCTGGTAGAACTGATGAACCAATCAAATGAACGAACAAAATAAAAACATGGCAAGCGCTCTTCACTAAACTAGAATCATCAGAAAAAGAGAACGCTCACTTCGCTCAGTTTACTGAATCGTTCAATTGAGCTAGCTCAAAGGTTAACGATACAACTCTAGCAGAGATCAGCTTTATCTGTGCAACATTAGAGTACTTTTAACATCTGTTTCTTTTAAAATTAAGAAAACGTTATTTAATTTTTAATTTTCTCCAGAGATATTACGTTACCGATTGGACCCGTCTTAACTTTATTCGAACGTAGGCAAAATTTCGAAAAATCTTTTAATAAGATCTCTAGATTAAGAGCTGTAGCAATGTACCCAGTTTAAACTTTTTAGGTTCTGTCGTTTGGACTAGGCGTTAATATGCCAGTCAAACAGTTAATAATTTTATCTTTTTGTATGAATAAATACAGAGGTTTTAATGAATTTCTAATTCTGTTGGTATTTGCTAATAATTCAAAATATTTCCATACAAAAGTTGTCCTAAAAATGAAACGTTTTTTTCTTGAAGAAAAAAGATGACAACACTTTGAATTTAAAAATGAAAATCGAGCAAAACAGAAAGGAATAAAAAATAAAAAATTGCTTCATCAGCCGTTTTCTTCTCTACATCGCTCAATATCAAACAAAAAGTTGCATGCAAAAGTTGCGGCGTTTATTGCAAATTGCAAGCAGACATTAACTTTAACAATTGTTAAGGGCGTTCTTGGTTTATAACATTTTCGATAATAAGGCAACATAGAAGACATTGTTTTCCAAAGGTGTTGCTCAAAGACAATGTCTTGATTCCCACAAAGAGACAAAGACACTGTCGCTCGTATTGTGTACCAAGAGTGGCAATGGCTGAAGTACTCTGCACGTTGACTACTAAACCAAAAACAGACCTGGGTTGAACCCCAGTTACAGACATAAAATTTTTAAAATAAAAATAAACATCTCGCATTTTTCTCATGTGCATTAGTGTGGCTTTGTGTGTCAGTTGTTGTCGGCAGGTTTCAGTGGTGAAGGCATAGTCACTGGTCACTGAACAATACCGGCTTCAGGTGATAGCAATCTACAATCACATCAGAACCGGCGAAGTAAAATAATAATAAAATTGGCTACTAAACCGAAGCTTAAGCACTGCTACGAGTATAGAAAACAAAGAACGTGCGAAAGCAGAGCTGTAAAATATTTAATTAAGCTTCACGTCCTGTCATTTCTCTAACTATCCCTTTCCTATAGTTCCAGCACAATGCATCGCATGTGTAGGAGTCAGCTCTTGAGTGCTGGTCCTAGACAAAAAAAAAAGAAGGGCTATTTGCCTTACAATGCCTTTTAAAAACTCTAAACAAAAGAGTGCAAGAAAAGGAAAATTTTGCCAACTGGGTTTATATGTTTCCAAACTAATTTTCTACACGCTGCATGTCGACGGAAAATACAGTTTTGCACTGAAAGTCAGCATGAATTTTTGATGACATATTCAGCCAAAAATGTTTTAGTTATCAAACGGATGTTGCCAGCAATTGTTAACCGTGCTTGAGAAGACAAAAAAAAAATAGAAAGTAATAAATTTAAAATGAAAATCCAACTACACTGACATCCAAAACATATAACAGAAAAAATTTAAAAATTACTTCCTTTCATGTGATAAAAAATGTTTCATGTTTTGTTTTTCTCTTCATTGTTTGATTCGGCAAATGTAGCTGCTTTGCAGAGCTTATGGCACGACGCAATATATCAGTGGACTTGATTGTTACGTTGACTATCAAACTACTTTCATTTACTTATTTTATTTTTTATATAAATTTTATATATATTATATTTATTTATATAAAAATAAAAAATGTTGCGAACTTTAGCAGTGAACTGATTATACTTGTGGAAAAAGGATGAAAAAAAAATGAAAATAATAATATTTGAAATGCAATTTCTCTTGAAATTCATTTCAGAGTCGAAATTTTACACAATTTTTTTTGATTGTAATGAAATTTAAATTACTTTGTAGAATTTTGGGAAAAAAATTTAAAATAAACTTAATTAAATTACAAAGCGTGCTCTACATACGAGGTCTGTTCAAAAGAAAATGTGAATTTTGTTTTAATTTTTTTTAAGTATTTATTTATTCATCAATATCCATTTTGTCGCCTTCAAAGTAATCCCTCTCAGATATAATGCACTTATGGCAGCGCTTCTACCAATCCTCGAAGCACTTCTGAAATGCGCTTTTCGGTATGGCCAACAGCTCGTTCTTCGCTTCTGACTTTATGTCATCAATTGTGGCAAAACGCTTTGCTGTCATTCTTTTTCTTCAGTTTTGGGAATAGGACAAAGTCGCAAGGAACCAAATCTGGTGTATAAAGTGGTTGTGGCATGTTTATGGGGTTGGTTTTGTTCGAAAAATCACGTACAAACATTGATGTGTGAGCTGGTGCATTATTGTGATGCAGAATCCATGATTTTTTTCCACAATTCCGATCGTTTGAGCCGTATTGCTTCACGCAAACGTTGCATTACTTTCTTTGTTAACCGTACGACCTGCTGGCAAGAACGCCATTGTAATCGAAACGAAAACGAAATTCTCCTGTTCTTTTGAACAAACCTCGTACATACATATTGACATTTTGCAAATTTGAAACTTGACAAGATGCATGGAAATTTAATTGAAATCCTGAAGTAGGTTGATTGCTGCAGCAGTTATTCATTATACAACTGGTACAGCAAAGGAATCAAATTGCGGCAATAGGAGGGCATGACCTCCATATGACATTTGGATTTATAATTCGAGTAACATAGACAATTAATTGAAGTGACATGATTTTCTGCTTAATTACTGCTTCCATAAATTAAAATTCCTTCCGTCCCCCCCCCCCCCCCCCCTCCTCACCATCTACACATTATTGATTGATGATTCTTCTGATGGCTTCATTAAAAGCAGGCAGTTCAAAGGCAGCAGCAATGAGAGAAAGTCAGAATGAGTAAATTTCAACAATATTTTGAGATGTTTTCGCAGTGTCTTCCAAAAAATATTTGATTGTTTGTTTTTTGTGTTGTGGTTTTTGTCTTTCGTGCAGTTAAATTTGGCATGTTGTTGTAGTACAGCATGTATTTCCTTAATGAAATAATGCCGTTATTTCTATCTTTTAGTCGGAGAAAAGTTTTTTCCATTTAAATGTTACGATTTTTCTAAATCCATGTATTTTATGAAAGCTTTTTTATATGCGGATATTAAATGTTTAATGAAATATTATTACCAGAGCAACCGGCCTCCCTCACAGTCAATTTATGTCATTTAACACACACAATAATAGGTCTGTTCCAGGTGCATAACAAAAGTGCCCGAACTTGCACAAATTTAACCAAAACCGTTCCAGATAACAATTTTTGTGCAATTTTAATAGAGAAAATGAGCGAGTAAAACATTTCATTTCCTGTGCAAAGTTGCACGAACTTTTTCTTTTGGTAAGTTCGGATTAGAATTAAATTAGCAGATGTTTTTTATTTACTTATGAAACTAATAAATTGAATCAGAAAATTTTGCAAAGAAACGACAAACGTTTTTAGTTAAAAATTTATGCAAAAGTAAAATGGAAAATTTTGCAAATAAACCTGAAGTTGTAAGTACATCTATTTATTTAGTTTATTTAATAACAAAATGCTATTAGTTGTTTTTCCAGTTTATATATTAATTCACTTTTTACAGCTGTTGCTGTTTTGCTTTTAAAAAAGTAATGCTTTTTATGCGTCTAAAATCAACTAAAATAAAATTTATTTGAGACGACAGCAAGCAGCACTAGTATTTCAAGATGTTCAATTGTGTGTTTTTGTGGCGTTCAAGCAATTTTGGACAACTCTCTCACATTCAGAGAGTAATTTTCTCTTTAAGCTCTAAACAGTTAGACGACAGCAGACTTCACAACTTCACGGCTTCAAATGCTGCCAACTTCAAATGCTGCTCTGAAGTCAGCTGCATAATTATTTTGAAGACAGCAACAACATAATAATCAGCTGATGTGTAAATCAATTTCAAGTTTTTATAAATATTAAAAATTACTTCAAAGTTTAAAAAAATATAAAAAATGAGTGAAGAAAATTTTGTGAATTTTATCACAACAATTGTTAAAATAGCTCAGATGAAATATGACAAAAATTAATTCAAACGAAAAACATAATATTATGAAATTAAAAATGAACAGCTGTGTATTTTAGCAATACAAATTTCAGGGATGCCGCATATACATACATATTATAATGAATGAAATTAAAGTTATTTATAAAAAATGTAATAATATCACGAAAAACTATAAAAATACATAAATTTATTTCTATATTGTATTTTTGTAATGTTCTTTTATGTTTAATATTAAAAAAAAGTTTTTGTTCTTATTTTTCCAATTTATATATATAATTTGGCAACACTATATTTGTTCATTGCTGCCCGTCAAAATAGAAAATAGCCTAAGTTGGCAGCAGCAGCAAATGCTGTTGTGCAGTCCTGCTGCTGTGCTGCCGTCAAAATAATCGTTTTCATTTAAATACATGGATTTCATTTTTGACATATTGCTGCTTGCTGTCTGCTGTCGCCTAAGTGTTTAGAGCTTTACTCGTTCGTCCCAATTGTGTTCCTGGCATAACGTTGTACATATTAAAGAGC
Source organism: Dexiosoma caninum (assembly GCA_963924685.1). Classification (NCBI taxonomy): domain Eukaryota; kingdom Metazoa; phylum Arthropoda; class Insecta; order Diptera; family Tachinidae; genus Dexiosoma; species Dexiosoma caninum. The sequence goes on from OZ004727.1 coordinate 84,914,658, forward strand.
TGTACAAAATGTATTGAAAGTTTTGCATTCTAAAGCACACTACTTCCAAGCCGTGTATTCCAGTGTAAACATTCTCAACAAAACAAGCATAACAAAACATGACTCTCATTGAAACAAAACAAGCACCATTTGAAAAGTTTCTCTCTATAGTTTTGTGTGTGCTTGTGTGTTCAAATGAATCAGCACATCAAAACAAAAACATACAATGAAATAAAAAAAATGGTAAATTACACCAAAAGCATCGAGTACACAAGAACAAACACAAAAAAGCGTAAAAAGCACGTATATAATTTTTTTCATAATTTCAACTTTCTGATTTTCGTGATTTTTCTAAATTTTAGTAATCGTAAATATATATTGAAATGGATGCATTAAATGTAGGTGAAATTATAAATTTTGAAAATTTTTTGCGAAATTTTAAATATTTTTCTTTAAAGAACTTTACAAACGAACCTCAAACCTAATATGAATTGTGATATATTTATTTTATTTGTATACATTCGATTTTTTATTTTCATAAAAAATGCAAAAGTTTCTTTGCAAGTTTGTCTACGAGTTATTCAAACATGTTTTGAATGTTCCAAAATAGTTTTAATCTTCTACTTCAGCGTTGTTTTATTTTAACATTGTTTTGTTGTACTTGTGTTCTCTTCTTCAATATTTTGATCGTGGAACAAAAGAAATATTTTTGGAAGTATGTGTTTTGCAATGAGCAAGTAATACATACACACTGATTGCAATTTCATGAAATGCTTGTAAGATATTTTTGTGGTGTTTGTGCCACACTTTAGTACATACATGCATGTGTATTTCTGCTACCGCCATTTAAGCTTTTTGTTTTTATAGGCAGGCATCTCATTTGTATTGTGTTCGCAACATTTAAGTAGATTTTCTTAATGCATACTTTATGGCAGCATTAAACAAGTGCAAGTGAAATTGATGAGAAACATGTAAATCTGAATAATGACCAGCAACGATTTTGCTTGTTGGCGCACGTACAGTCGAACTTCTCTATAACGTAGCAGTTGGGGACCGTCAAATTTCTACGTTATAGAGAAACCGCAGAAAATTTTGACTACATTTTTTTTATGTAGAAAATATATTTATTAAGACAAAAAAAAATTGTTTTTACATGAACACATTAATTTTTTTTTATTAATACATACATATGTATGTGACTAAATTGGTGCAAAAAATCGATTGCTAAAAACTTCGCAATAGAGAGATTATTTAGTGTGAAAAATTCTATTTAGGTCTTAAAAAATTGTACGTTACAGAGAGAACTTCGCTATAGGGAAGTTCGTTATAGGGAGATCAAAATGTATGAAAATACTCACAAAAATGTTGTGTTCACGAATTTTATTTGTTATAGAGAAGTTTTCGTTATAGAGAAGTTCGCTATAGAGAAGTTCGACTGTACGTACTGGGAATCTTTTCAGTTGGCATTAATGGCATATGAAATGGACAGTAATAATTTCAAGGGAAAGAATTTTATTATTATTTTCTTTTCTTATTGTTGAGGTCAGTTAAATGGCTTTTTTTTTTTTTTTAATAATGGTTTGAACCATAAAATCCCTTGTGTGAAAGGAAAGTAAAACGAAATAATTATAATCAGAATAGAAGAGAATTAGAACAACACGTGTGATTGTTTCGTGTTGTTTTCATATTATGTGGGAGCTCTGTTGACAAAATGCTTTTTAGACGGTCTATTTTAAAAAATATTATTTTTGGACAGCTTTTGTTTTCAGTTGACAATCAGTAGCGTGCTCATGTGAGACCTTTGTGTGTTGTGAACAATTAAAAGAGATTTATTTGTTTAGTGCAATTAAACGGACATCTGTGAGAAATCTCTAAAAATTAAACAAACAAACAAATTATTATTATTATTATTTACCTCAACAATTATAAAAGCAATTGAAATATTAAAAGTATTGAAAAAATTAATTTGTACAGAATGCAGTAAGGCTTGCTGGAACGAGCAAACTAATTGCTGCAATTTGTCAGCATGATTTCAATATTTAAGCATGAATAAATTTCAACAAAAGTTTAGTTAGTGCTCGGCCAACAAATCGAAAAGAAAGAGCATATGTTTCGAGCAGAACACTTTGCTCTCTGTTTGAAAAAAATAAAAATAAAAATAAAACAAAAACAATAAATTAAGTTGTGTGACAAAAAAATCAATAATGATGTTCAACAAATTTAATCAGATTGAATTTTATATGCTGTTGTTCCTCTTAGTGCTACAACGACCGATGGCAACGACAAGAGCAGCTAACGAAAATACAGAATCTGGTGAAATTGAAATGGTGGACTATGGCTGGTGGAAACATGCAGTATTTTATCAAATTTATCCACGTTCATTTATGGATAGTAATGATGATGGTGTCGGTGATCTGCAAGGTAATGTATGAACGCAGGTGCAGTGATATGCAGTATGTTCAGTGAATATGAACTGGTGTGTTGCATGAACAAGTTAAATATATACTTGATGAAAATTTTAAATGCCATAAAGTAAACAATTTCAGGCATCATTGCTAAATTGCCATATTTGGCTGAGACGGGCATTACGGCCACCTGGTTAAGTCCCATATTTCAGTCGCCTATGGTAGATTTTGGTTATGATATTTCCGATTTTAAGGCCATACACAATGAATATGGAACTTTGGGGGACTTTGATGAACTAATACTGCAGGCCAATCAATTAGGAATCAAAATTATATTGGATTTTGTGCCTAATCATTCGTCCGATCAATGTGAGTGGTTTAAGAAATCAGCAGCCAGAGAAGGAGATTTCGAAGATTTTTATATCTGGTCAGATGGCCACATGAATGAACAGGGAGAACGTGAGCCACCAAATAATTGGGTGCGTTACCTGATGATATTTCTAAGCTTTTATAGTTTTTAAAGCATTTAAATATTTTTGTTTTCCATTTTACCCAGCAATCAGTGTTTTATGGTTCCGCTTGGACCTGGCATCCTGAGAGACAACAATATTATTATCATCAGTTTACCAAAGAACAACCAGACTTGAATTATCGTAATCCAAAAGTAGTCGAGACAATGGATGGCGTCATATTATTCTGGTTGAACAGAGGTGTCAGTGGTTTTCGTGTAGACGCGGTTAATCACTTATTTGAAGATCCCGAGCAAAGAGATGAACCCTTAAGTGGCAAGACTGATGATCCCAAGTCTTATGATTACACCCAGCATTTACATACAAAAGATTTGGTAGAGCAGAAATTTCTTAAAACTGTAGAAAAAGTATTGAATTTCCAATTATAATTTTCCATTTTTAAAGCCTGATGTTTACGATATGCTATATCACTGGCGTACTTTACTGGATGATTATACCGAAATGCATGGTGGCCCCGAACGCATTATGATGACTGAAGCTTATGCTGATTTGAAAGTTTTAATGGATTATTATGAAGACAAGAATGGACTTAGGGGACCCCAATTGCCCTTCAATTTCCTATTACTCACTGAACTGAGCAATAAATCGGATGCCAGAGATTTTGCTTTCAACATACAGAAATGGTTGATGTATATGCCACGTGGCCACGTAGCCAACTGGGTTATGGGTAATCACGATAATGCACGAGTAGCGTCTAGATTTGGCAGCAAGAGTGTGGATGCCATCAACATGTTAACGATGACATTACCTGGCGTAGCAGTTACATACAATGTTGGTGTACACGTTTGCCTTAAGATCGTTTGCGAACTAATTTCTTTGTTTCTGTGATTTTGTTTTTGTAGGGCGAGGAAATTGGAATGGAAGATTTTCGTGATATCAGTTGGGCAGATACCGTCGATCCGCCTGCTCGCAACGCCGGTCCCGACAAATACAAAACAGCTTCTCGGGATCCGGTGCGTACACCCTTCCAATGGAGTTCCGAAAAGCATGCTGGATTCTCAAATGCCGACAAAACTTGGCTACCTGTTCATCCCAATTACCAGGAATTGAATTTGGAACAACAACAAGCAGCCGAAAAGAGCCACTATACGATCTACAAGGATTTAGTGCAACTAAGAAAACTAGATGTGCTAAGGCAGGGACGTACTCGTCTGGAGGTAATAAATCGTAATGTGTTTGCCATCATCAGGTACGTAAATTGTAATTCCAAATATTCGTAAGAACAATTGTCTCTTCTTCTTCTCTAAAGATATTTGAAAGGCACATCATCTATTATGACTCTGGTAAATGTGGGTGCTGAAGAAGAAGTTGTCGACTTTAATGAAATTCTTGATGATGTTAAGCAAATGACGGTGCTCGTATCTGGTGTGAATTCCACTTATGGAAAAGGGTGAGTTCTTGTTGAAAAGTTCGTCCTCCCTGAGTTTCTGCACGCATTTACTTTTTTGTTCAAACACTTGTGCAGTATAATTTATTGAACAGTTGAATTTATGAAAGTTTATTTTATTATGTTCTGCCAATACTCCTCATGCTTATTTCATTTCATTTCATTTCATTTATTTTTTGTTTCTTGTTACCACTTAATAGGACTGTTATGCCTTTGGAACAACTTACAAATTTTATTATGGCACCCCAAGAAGCTGTTGTTTGTGCGATTGATTGAATGAATGAAAGTTATTAATTTTCAGCTCATACGGATACTAAACTTTGTACATGAAACAAAAAAATAAAGCAAAATAAAAAAAAAAAATGAAATAAAATCAAAACTCTTGCAAGTGCTTTTAATACGCAGCAGAACTTTTCATGGGAGAATGGATAAATAAAAATTCAAAATAAAATTTGTTTGTATGCACGAGTATGTGAATTAATAAAAATGCATTTTTTTTGTTTGTTTTATTAATTCATTAAATTCAAAGTTATTGCTTTTTTAATGAAAACTGTTCACTTAAATCACTACTGGATTTGGGGTGCTTCCGTAGTCTAGTGCATGAGCGTTAGTCTTATCAATATGGAGGTGCGGGTTCGATTCCCGCTTAGAACCTGGGTGTTTCTACAGACAATCTGTAAGAGCTTCGTAGAGTTTGTCTTGTTGTAAAAAAAAAAAAAAAAAAAAAAAACATGAAATAAATTCAGTTTGAGAATAAGTTTGCAAGAGTGCTTAAGATCAATTAAGAAAGAACGAAAGAAAAATTATATCAGCACGACCGCTTCGTTTGCACAAAGACGAATCGCAGCACACATGTATTTAGTAGTTTCATAATTTTTTAATTATATTTATTTTTGAGCGATGGTCTTTTTTATGAAAAGTTTTTTAATTATTATTTATTGCTCAATATTTCATAATAATATAATATAAATAACAAAATATAATAATATAATATTAAATTTTAATTATATTATTAGTTGACCTTTTTTATTATATTTTTTGATATATATTTATTACGCCTGAGGTGTTTTTTTTAATCTTATTTTGTTTTTTTAATTATATTATTAATTGACCTTTTTTATTATATTTTTTTTTTTTTTTTTTTTTTTTTTTTTTTTTTTTTTTTTTTTGCAATATATTTATTAAGCTTGAGGTCTTTTTTTTTTTATTTTATTTGGTTTTATTATTCGATATTTCGTTAACAGCTTGTTAACATCATCAGGAATAATTTTTTTATTTTTATTTTATTTTTACATTATTCCTGATGATGTTAACAAGCTGTTAACGAAATACCGAATAATAAAAAACAAAATAAGATAAAAAAAGACCTCAGGCTTAATAAATATATATCAAAAAAAAAATATTTATTTTAATATTTTTTAAAATTAATAATAATTAAATTTTTCCCAATTAAGTCTTGGCTCAGAGAAATTTTTTCTCTCAATTAATAATTTAATTGAATTCACATTTCTTTTAATTGATTGTGGTGTATTCTCAAGAAAGTGCAATCGAAATGGTAAAATTTTAAAATTGTTTTCAATTAAAACTTTTAATCGATTCTACGTTTTTCGTCATAGATTGAAATCTAATTATTATTTTAATTGAATCTTCGTTGTTTTTAATTGAACCTTCTGTGTACCCCCTTTAAAGTGACAGTTTTTTGAAAACTAATATTTTCGTTTCATTTTTGTGTGTAAAGTTTTTGGCGTGCGTTACTTACAATTATGGAATGGAGAGATTTTGAAAACCGTATTGTCTTATTTGGTCTGAAATGTAAAATGTGGCAAGAAAACTGGGGGCAATTTGCGAACGTGCCAGCCGCTGGCTGTGTAAGTCGTAGTTTTCTGCATCGTGCTGTGAAACTGTTTGGTGCTACTGGTAGAGTAGCAGACCGTTCGAAATCTGACCGTCCGCGCTGTGTGCGAACTCTCAGAGCCGTCAATCGAATTTATCGAAATCCATTCCAAAAGCAGTAAATATTGTCGCGCAGTGATGAATATATGGAAGGCATCCCCTTATCTCATCATTAAATATGACTTGGGACTTTGAGCGTACAAAAGACACACAGGACATCTACTTAGGGCGCCGTTAAAGCTGAAACGCAAACAAAAATCAAAAGCATTGATTCGCCAGTACGCCAATAACGGCCACCCTCAAATTATGTTTACTGATGAGAACATTTTTACTGTGGAGGAGTCATGCAATAAACACAACGATCGAGTCTATGCTCAGGCATCTCTGCAAGCAAATGAATATGTTCCCAGAGTTCATCCTGCTTCTGTGTTGGTATGGTGGGAAGTCCCCTCTAAGCTTCATTTCTGCGAAAAATATGTAAAAACTTTGGCAAATCTGACGTTTTGGAAAAGCTTGTGAAGCCATTAAATAGCCCATTATTCAAAAACGAGCCGTAGACCTTTCAATAGTACTCCGCCTCAGCCCGAAAGGCAAAAACCACTCAAGACTGGTTAAAAAACAATTTAGCAAACTTTATATCTGCGGAAGATTGGCCAGAGGGTAGCGCATATGTAAATCCTTTAGACTACAAATTGTGGTCCGTTTTAGAAGTCATGGTCTGCACTACTCACGACAAAGCTTTGGTATCTCTTAAGCGTGCACTTATCCGCACAGTGGACAATTTTCCCATGGAGGTCGCGCATATTGCAATAGACGATTGGCCGGTCAGACTTCCTTATATTCTTAAATAATTAATAAGCCAAAATAAGCAATATTTTTTTAAAATCTCTTGTTGTTTGTTTTTTTATGTGTCGGATTATATGAAAGTACTGGGTACCATCGCACTTCTCATATTGTTAACAGTTTCAAAAATCCTTCAACTTTCATTGCACCCCTGACTGCATTCCTAGTTGTGATTTAGTAAACTATTCATCTGCTTTCTAGAGTTCAGAGAGATCAGCATCCTGCTTCTATGATGGTATGGTGGGGAGTCGCCTATGATGCGGTCACAATGCGAAACAGGTGTTAAAACTTCGGCATAGCTGCAGCAATCTGCGGTTTGTAAAAGTTTATGAAGCCATTAAATAGCCTATTATTAAAAAAAGAACAGTGGACCTTTCAACAGGACTCCAGCTCCAGCCCATAAAACAAAAACCGCTCAAGACTGGTTAAAAAACAATTTATCAAACTTTATATCTGCGGAAGATTGGCCACCGTTGGCCGGTCAAACTTTCATTTTGAATTATTGTTTTTTTTGCTGTATTCGTAAATATTTAATAAGCCAAAGTAGAAAAATCTCTTTTTATTTTTATTTTTATTTTTATTCGCCTTCGCTGTTGGGCCACTTGTACATATATACCAGCTTTTGTCTAGCTTAAGGCCTGCTTAGAAACTGTAGTGCAGTCATCACATTCAACTGGCATAGATAGGCAACAGATCACAAGTCTTATTTAAATATTTTAATTTCATTGCAATTTCAATTAAAATTCCCTGCCTTGATGACAACTACTAATCCTTTATTAAATTGCATTTTTTGTTTTCATTTCAATAGCCTCCATGCATTTATAATTTTATATTTATTCACGCTAATTACGGTGCCAGAAGGCCAATAAATATGTTAAGAAGCTTTTTAATTTAATTTCCCTGATGATGTTTATTTAATATTACAATAACTGATGTCATACGAAAGGATTAGCAGCACGCAAAAGTTAAATAATACTTTGAGTAGAAAACATTTTCATATACGGAAGGCAACAATTATTCATGTCCACTTGAATTTTTCATATCCTTAAGATACCTGTACATGTGTATGTACATATGTGTGCACGTTAAAAGGAAACAAAGGACATGCTGAATAATGAATGAATTTATATGAACATGTGTAGGCGTATAATGGAATTAACATGTTGGGCATTAAAACATATTATTTCTTCGCATAATATATTTGGTGACAAAATTAATGAATGAATGTTTAATTAATTAAACTACTTACACAGCAACAAATTGTGAATTGATATCAATAATAATAATAATAATAATAATAATAATAATAATAATAAGAAGAAGAACGGACATTAAATTACATATATAAATTAAATTTAGGAAAAGATATGGGCGCATGAAATACAAAAGGCTTCACACAAATCGTTCGATATCTTTTGATTGTCGGTTTTGTTTTTAAATTAAAATAATAATTTTTTTTTGATTTTCCATTTCTAGAAATACAAATATAATAATCTAGAAATTTATAGTTTTAACAAAGCAATAGGTTTCGATATTGTTGAAACAATTTTCTTCATTTCATCTTAAAAAAAAAAATTTATACATATGATTCTAATTGTGATTTTTCCCTTATAAACTATATGTGAAATTTATTATTACATACTTGATGATATTCTCATACAATATGAAAAATATCATAAAGCATTTTATTACAAAAGTAACTCAAAAATTGAGGAGGAAAGCATATCCATATAGTACTATTTCGCTAACGCTTACTTAGCTCATCAGTGGATTTTCCCAACGTCTGAATATAAACCCGAGATCTATATGTTTAAAATTCAATTAATCAAACGAGAATTGTTTTAGTTTTTTTGTTTAAAAAAAAAAAAATTACTTTTTCACTCGTATCGCTTCGTTCAAGAATATCCCCTGGTCGCAATCAGAAAGCGCTTTATTTAAGGATTTTTAGTCTACGTTGCTGAATAAATATTTACAGTAATCCCTTGATTTACGTCGCCTCCATTTGCGTTGTTCGATTTACGTCGTCAAATATTGTGTACCTTTTAAATTTGATTTGCGTCTTCATTCGATTTACCGCGCCTCAGTGGCTCACTATTGATTAGCAAAAACCGGGGAATCCCTGTGTTAAAATCGTTTTAAGGTGTTTGGTCACTACTACTACTACTACTACTACTACTACCACTGCTGTTATTCAATCTGTACATGCAAACATTACTGTTTTGTTAATCAAACGCAACGCACTGTAATATGAGCTCGAAACATACATACATACATCTGATAAAGTTGCTGCTTCTCAAATAAAAAGAAAACGAAATATATTTTCAATAAAAACTAAATTAGAAGTTATTCGGGAGAAAAGACTTTTATTATTGGCAGCACGATGGGCTGCCGCCAACAACAGTACGAACAATTATAAAAAAATGCGGCTGAAATTCGTACCAGTGCAACAGCGGCTGGGGTTTGTTCTCTTTGTTCTCCATTAAAAGAAGGCCAGTTATAATGGAAAACGTATTTTTGATCATTTAAACTTGGATGAAGAACCACTTACTAACTCGGAGCTACTTGCATTAAGAAATTCTTTAAATCAACATGAAACTGAAGAAAAGACTTTAATTATTGGAATTTCTGCAGACGATTCCCAAATTCTATTGGCAAAACTTTCAGAGGCCTTAGAACAACGCATTAATAAGGCTACAAAGATGATGAGAGAATTGAATTGACAAAGATATCAATTAATTCCAGCATTGCCTACTCGCGGGAAGCTGTATGAACAGAAAAAGTTAACGTTACCTCCAGAGCGAATTGATGCCTTCTTTGAGCCCATTTCATCGGATATGCCTGTTCTGAAAATGATGACATCGAAATGTATATTTCTGAAATACTAACTAATTCTAATGATTAATATCAGTGTTTACCACTAGAACGCCCGCGGGCATTGTTTATGTGTTAGTGTCACATACGTGTGAGCTGAAGTGAGAAAGAGCAATAATACAAGTGTTGCCAGTGAAGAATTTCGCACCACTGGCTTCCAAACTACGCATTTGAAGAAATATTACACGTGACTTCTTTTAAGTTTTTTTTTAAATGGGTAAAGTACAAATGCGGACGCAACAATTTTTTTTGTAAAGAATAAACCACAGTAATTTTACTAATAATATTGATTGAACTTTAATTAAAAAAATAAAACAACAACATAAAGTTAAGTTCAAGAAAATGATAATAATAAGAAAAATCTAATCGAAATAAAAAATAAATAAAAATTTTTCACTCGAACTTTTTCTGAAATATGCGAATTAGTTGTTCCGATATTTTATGACTTCATCTATATTAATATCATAAGGACAACATTTTATTCAAATGAGATCTTCCAAATGACTATCTAAAAGTCTGTTTCTGTGTTTGGTCAGAATATTTGTATAAAGAGTACTGATGACATGCATAGTGACATAGAAAATACGTATTTAACTCAACTGGTGTTGGAGATTATTCTCATTAAAAAAGTAATTTCTTCACAATATTGCGATAAATTAACTGTGAACTTGAACACGACAGGAAATTTTCATTAATAAATCCTGATGATGTTAACAAGCTGTTAACGAAATATCGAATAATAAAACCAAATAAAATAAAAAAAGACCTCAAGCTTAATAAATATTGTATTTCAAAAAATATAATAAAAAAGGTCAATTAATAATATAATTAAAATTAATAAAAAAAAATAATTTTAAGTGCTTGAAATCTTTATTTGAACCTGTACAATTTTTTCTGTTAATTGGAAAATATGATATCAGCCAAGTGGCTGCCGCCAGTGTTGATGCACGTTTGTGCCCGTTTTATCGCATTTTCCATAACTTTCTGCAATATTTCTAGTGATAACTGTTCGCATTCCTGTCGTATATTCTCGCAACTGATGGTTAACAGACATTAATTGATACACTGTTTGCACTTTTTATGGAAACATGTGTAAGTCTTCAACTAAAATTCGCTGTAAGGTCCTCTGCCTGGTGACACCCAATTGCGTGGCACGTCCTATGCTTGATGTTTCTTTGTTCTCAGCAACATCAGCAGCCACATCTGCGATATTCTCGACAGAACGACCAGTTCGGTGCCGGCCACGCCCCAAAAGATTTGTTGTGTTTCCAGTCTATTCGAGTCGAGCAGCTAAGCGCCGTAATGTTTGTCCATGCGGTCTATTGTTTGTCTGTCTAGACAGCTAAACATGTCTAGTTCACAAATCTCAAGTATGATTGACGTAAAACCCCATTTACATCTCACGATGCAGTGATTAGTTTTTCGCCACCCAGTATTTGTGCTTTCGTTTTTTATTTTAGTATCACAATGATTTTACCGTGCGCTGTGCTATCAATTAAACTTTTGTTCATTGGAAATCTCGATTACTTCAACTCTTTTTTTTGCTCCCTTGAATTTCAAATTATCGAGAGTCTACTGTACAGATTTGAAATAGTTAAACCGTTTGTTACATTTTGTTCTTTATTTGCATGGTATGGTTGTAGCGTAAATATTTTTCAAAATTATTTACAAACACACACATACACACACACACACACCCACTCCATGAAATGAGTTAGTTTATGCCTGGGCGTGTGTTTGTTACGATTGCAGATAAAATTCATTTGTTGTGTTTCACTGCATTCAAAAAGCATTTAAGAACTCGAGTAAGTCGAGTTTTCCATTTCAGTTTTTGCTACTTGATTGCAGTTCATAGAATTTAATTGTGTACAAATACTGTGTATCTATGGGCAACATTAAAAATAAGTTTTTGTTGTTTTTTTTTCGCATTGTGATTGCATGTTTGTTACTAATTTTCGTTCAAAGAAAATGCAAAGTTTGCAACAAACTGTTGTTGTTATTTATTGAAGTTCTTTTGTAGGAGTTATTTGACGTACAACGGCAGACCGTAAAAACAAATTCCAACTTTAAAATAATGCGAAATTACATGAAATTGTGATTTGTGTTTGTGCTATTTTATTGTTACAGTTGAATTAAACTGCTGTAACTGCCACTTACTTATTTCCCTGGAATGTTTTAGCGGCAAAGAAATGTTAAACTTTTTTTTTTTAAGCATTTTTGTTATTTGAAATTAAGCCGAAAATCTTTTAGGGTTGCAATTAAAAATTGTTTCCATTTAAAGAAATTTTATTTCCTTCCATCGCCGTTGCTCGCCAACACCTGCTCATAAAAGTTCAATTTAATTGTGTGTTAACATTTTCTGTGCCATAAATTCAAATTGAAGTTTTGAATCAAAATTTAATTATCTCATAAAAACTCTGCCTGCAGCAGATTCCCATTCTGGGCATTCGAGAAACACATAACACAGGTGCGTATGAGTGTTGAACTTCTTTGCCATGAGGATTTCAAATAAGTATACGCCTCAGGTGGCATTTTTCCTTACAATTTCTTTTACGTATATATTGCCATTTACCGGGGAATTTCTCATAATGATTATTTCTCTTTATGTTTAGCATTCAAATTTATTTGAACACCACGGCGGGTGTATCGTTAATGGGTTATGAAGGGTTGGTGTGTCGTCTTCCAATGGGGTTGTCAGCGTATGTATTTGTCATACAGTGAACTCGCCGAAACGTGAACTAATTTTTATCGAGCGGTATTCACGTTTTAGATTGCATTTTTTCTAGAACATATTTTAGTCTCGTTTATCTGCTATTTAATTTAAAATAAAGTATGTACGGCTATTTTTTTAAGCTGTGAAACATGTTTTGATTCTGCTATGGTTTGCAAAAGGGTTTCTAAGATACTTATTTATTGCCAAATTGTGTTATTGAATTCATCAAAAATAGAGGTTAGCTGAATTTAAACTACGATAATTATAAATTTCTTTAATTAGTTTTTATTGAAAAGTAGCAACAACCAAGAAAAAAATCATTCCTTGATACAAACGCAAATAAATAATTTTTTAAGACAACAAAATAGCTGTGTTAAAATTATTTCATTCAAAGGTTTTATATCACATATTAAAAATGATTTTAATGGATGCGTATTCATTGGTGATCTCTTGTTGACGTTGTTTTTTTTTTTGGCAGGAGCATTTGTAATGCAGCCTTTTCTTTGAGGTTTCTTAATACTGGGTTTCTTAAGGAACAAATCGTCGATTTGGCGACATTATACTTTTTCGACAAACCAGTTACAGATGAAACTTTCCGTAAAAGCTCTCAAATATCAGACTTTTCTTGAAGGTGTTAAATCTTTTTTACAAATTAATTAATTTTATAATAATAAAATTAGTGTTAAAAAAAAAATAAAATTAGTGTTAAATCTTTTTTTACAAATTTTCCATAAATTTTTATTTTTAGATATCACTTGTTTATATTATTTATACATCTATATATATATAGTTAGCACAGAGAGATGCTTTCAGCTACTTATCATGCAACAAAAGTTGTTTACAACAAACAAACTACGATATTCTATTGCGGGGAATGCCAAAATTTAAAAAAATATGCCTACAAAAATTTAATTTTAACGTGTGATAAAACTTTTCACGTCTTAGAGCCTTCAGCCTTTGTTCACGTTTTAGGGTAGTCAATGTAAAAAAAAAAAAAAAATTTTCATGCTACTGGATATTTACGTTTCAATGAGTTCACTGTAGTTGCCTGTAATTCTAATTTCAATTTGATAATATAACTTTTTTGTTGTCGTTTTGTTTGCAGGGAACGTCGTGCTTTAGTCAAGACTATAGTTAAAACAGCCAATGTAATTTTAGTGGGTCTCTTATTGTACAACCTGTGGAATAATAAATGGACAAAACTTAATTTTAATAATAGAAATATTAGATTTTAGAAACTAATAAATAAAAAAGCAGAAACATATATGTGTGTCTTGTGTTTAAATTCATTAAATGTGCGTGTCAATGTAGCCGGAAAGAAGTAGGAGGGCGTAGAAACAATTTAATTATGCTCGAAACGAAATAATTGTTAGAAGTTTGAAATTATTTTGTATTGGCATGAGACTAATGGCTCGATTATGGATGGCAAACGCACTTCAGATGGAGGAAGAAAAATTTTCAAATGCCAGAAAAATCACTATAATCAATGGAAATTTATAATTGTCCCAGGCCCAGAACGCACGGTGAAACGCGACTGCAACTGCGAGTTAATTTTGAGTTTCATGAGAGTTTATGCCATATACTGTTTTGAGCGAACACACACACATTCAGCAACTCTTTTGAAATCAGTTTGAAATGCATTTTAAATCAGTTGCCTGCTACCGGCTTGTCAGAAACTTGTTTTTGCGTTGCATCGGTTTTGTCTGAGGTGTTATAATTTCAACAAGCTCATTTTTTTTGGGATTCAAACAGAGCCCCCCATTTGCAGTAGCCCAGAGATAAATCTGGTTCACTGCGCGATTTAACTCTGAGATACCCGGTGGCAATGTTCCCCGCCGCGCTGCTCAAAGTAATTCGTACGTCATCTGCATAAAGACGGATATTACACCTTGAAAGTATCTTAGGCAAGTCATTCACATACATTGAAAATAAAAGCGGCCCTAGATAGAGCCCTGAGGCACTCCCCTTTCAAGCGTTCGTTTATCAGACCACACATTGTTTATAAAAAAACCGATTGTGTTCGATTATATGTATATATCGGGTTTTTCAACAGGCACGCTACAAAAGTAGAGCGACAGGGACAGCAAACGACGCCATATTTCTTGCCGCTCTTTTGACATTTCTCTTCAGTAAGGTTTGCCATTTCATGATGGAAAGATATACGAGCCAACAACGAGTCGAAATTATTAAAATTTACTACCGAAATTCGAAGTCAGTGGCCTCAACATTAAGAGCGCTACGTCCAATTTATGGTCGTCATAATCGTCCTAGCAGATCAACAATTGAGCGTCTAGTGGAAAAATTTTAATCTACATCAACAGTACAAAATATTCCCGTACCAGTGAGACAAAGAAGTGCCCGTAGTGTCAAGAATATTGCTGCCGCTGAGGCTTCAGTTGAAGAAAGCCCAAATGTGTCTCTCACACGTCGTTCTCAAGCGTTGCGCATCTCTGTGACGTCGTTGTGGCGAATTTTGCGAAAAGATCTTGGCCTACATCCTTACAAGATCAAATTGACGCAAGAACTGAAGCCGCTTGACCACCAGAAGCGTCGTATGTTCGTGAATTGGGCTGAGCATATTCATCGAAAAATCATCTTCAGCGATGAGGTTAATTTCTGGCTGAATGGCTTCGTCAATAAACAAAATATGCGTTATTGGTCAGGCCGCAATCCACACGTACTCCATGAGTCATCATTGCATCCCGAAAAAATTACGGTTTGGTGTGGTTTATGGGCTGGCGGCGTCATTGGGCCGTACTTCTTCCGTGATGATCAAGACCGGCACGTTACTGTGAATGGGAATCGCTACCGTTCAATGATAACCGAATATTTTTGGCCCCAATTGGATGATATGGACTTGGAGGACATGTGGTTCCAACAGGACGGCGTCACAATCAATTTATTGGAGACCAAGTTTGGAGAACGTCTTATCTTACGAAATGGTCCAGTCGATTGGCAGCCTCGGTCGTGCGATTTGACGCCGTTAGACTATTTCCTGTGGGGCTACGTCAAGTCTATGGTCTATGCCAACAAGCCAGCGACGATTGATGAACTTCGTACGAATATCAAACCTGAAATTGCAGTAGTATCGGCCGATTTATGCTTGAAAACCGTCGAAAATTGGGTTCTGCGTCTGGACTTCTGCAAGCGTGCCCGTGGTGGCCATGCAAAAGAAATCGAGTTCCATACATAATGGCATCGAACGTAGTTTCACAGGAATAAAGAATTTCATTGATATCCAAAACCGTTTTTGTTTTATTTAAAAAAACTCTTGTAGCGGTCTTATTGAATAACGCTTTACATTACAATTATTACTTATACTCAGAGAATAAGTTTGGTTTTACCAGGATTCATCAGTAATCGATTAAATCTCGCATATTCAGAAACAAGTGCAGCATCCCTTTCAATTTGGGTTTTTAGTACCAGTAGTTTTATTCAGAACAGACGTTCTTAAAGCGAACCGCAATGATTATGATAATTTCAGCCACAATATAGTTGTTAGAGTGTGTGGAAAATGGTTGAAATTGTTTTCCAACCAAAAGTTTTGAAAAATTTTCATTGCAGTTGCTGGCATTTCACCGTGTATTCCCGAGCCTTAGTTACCACTTCCACATATTCAGTTCAGTTTTTCACATAAATAATTAAATGTTTTTGTTCATTAAGTTTTATTTGACATACAAATTCCAACACAGCCATTTGCAGCTTTTAAGTCAATCATATTGAAAAAGCAGATAATCTTATTTAATGAAAACACAGCAGTCATTTACAGAACACACACACACATTCTGTCTATTCATGATTTCTTATTCAAACGAAACTTGTGAGAAGCACTAAAAAGTTTTAAAAGCACTTTTCTCTCTCAACTATCTTGGAAAAACCATTTACAAGTTTTTTTTTCTTCTTTTATATCAGTTTTCTTTTTTATTGTTCGACGAAGAGATGAATGAAGTTGTTATTTAAACCTCCAGATTATAAAATATGTGAACAAAGAAGAAGAACTCAGACGTCTAATTTATTTCTTTTGTTTTAATCTAAATTATAATTTCTTTTTCCTGTTCTTCTTTGATGTCACGTTTGTGGCAAGATTTAGAAATTCATTTAAGTGCTGAAGTTTTTCTTCCTCTTCGATTTATAGAAATACTTTTAAGATTTGCGGAGTACTCTGCTTAAATATTGCGTCCTAATAATGCGGAGGAAAATTCATTTCACTCCATGCACTGGAGATGGAAAAAAAAAATATTTCAAAAATTAGGACGCCAAATAAAGCATGACTTGTTTAGTTTTTGACACAGATCTAAAACATGCTTCAGACACAGTGTTCTATTCGCAAGGCTCTTGCACAGAAGTACTGTGTATGGAAAATAATAGTTTCTATATTTGTTGCCTGGAGTTCGTTCAAAATCAGCTACAATTTTCATAATGTTTTGATTGATTTGAGCAGAAAATGGTATAATTGAATTTTGTGTGCTCTTTTGGCGGAAAGAAATCATCACTCACCATCAATTTGAATGTCAAAAAAAAAATAGTTTTACTATTTTTCGTTGTGGCCGTACAAGCACGGAAGATAGAAAACGTTCTGGACGCCCAGTTGAGGTCTCTACACGCGAAACAGCTGTAAAGAAATTCACGTTATAGGGGGGTTTGGGCGCATATCGGAAATTTAAAGTATGAGAGATTGTGGAATTTTGAATCACCACTTGTGTAGCAGATAGTTCTACGCAAGATGGGTGACACCAGCGGGTGTCTGGCAGCAGATTTATATTTTAAAACTTAAATAAAAAACGTAATAATTGACACAAAGTTTTATTAACGATAGAATGGAAATGCGGATTGTAGTTTTTCAGATTCTTTTTTAAAATTTCATGAATAATCGCTCTTGGAAGTCCCAGTGAGACTGCTCTTTTCCATATTGAAAGTCGCGGATTTTCACGTAAACTGCTTTCAACCAGTTCAATGTTTTCGGGAGTCCTTGAAGATCGACTGGGTCCTGGCCGTGGGGCATTCATAGCCGAAGCAGTTGCGCGGCATCTCTGCACCTACGAACGAATCAAATTTACACTCGGTCCATCACTTATTCTTAGCCGAATACCGAACTTTGAACAAAATTGTCGACGAGCAATTACGTAAGAATCATTACTCACTCCACTCTCCCTCCGCACCTTTTATTACTTTTTCAAATAATCGCATTTAAAAATATAAATTTGCCACCAGACAATCATCAGTACAATCATCTGATGACTTCGCAGGAGTGTTGAGGCGGTGTTAAAACGCAATATGCCCCGTTTCGTAATCATGAACGGAACGTGGATTCACCACAACACATTAGAGACAGAAGGGTTTTTATTTTATTTTATAAACAATACACACTCTACTACTCCTCTGCTCCTCTGCAGAAGGACCCACGATTTAGGTGGGAATCGAACGCTGCCTGTTAAATAGATGCCTCCGTGACCCAGTAGCGAAAACAGTGTGTGTCTCGGGCTGAATCGCCGCCAAAGAAGGCCAGGGGGGGTTTATCAGCCATTATTACCTCATGGCGACCCTTTTTGGTATTCACGTCTACTGTGATTGCCCTGAAAAAGTTAAAACAATAAAGCAGACACCCAGAAATTAAGCCAACTTATTGGGTCGATTTAATTAGGGTTTGGTAAGAAAAAAAAAATTATTTCCCACCACGTCAATGGCAAAAATGTCATGACATGGTAAAAATATTTTAATTGCCTGGGAATTACTCTCTCATCCGCCCTATTGTACGGATTTAGCCACGAGTGAACATACCGGTCGGCGGAGTGAGATTTCAATTACCTCAACAAATCTTGTTTTTTTCTGGAAGGGATTTTGAAGAACAATTTGAGAAACCTTGAACAAATTGCATAGAGATGTGGCGCCACGTGCTTAAAACTCAACGTGCCAATTACCGACTACTGAGTTCTTTTTAGACAACTTCACTTTTTTCCTCCCTTCTTATAATTCTTTTTCCCACCACCAGACGTGTAAAATAAAAATATTTTAATTTTGATTTGTATTACAGTTTTTAACGAAATGTCGAAATGTAAAGTAAAATATTAACAGAAAGTAGTAGACACCAGCTTGTCAAATCGATTGGTTAAATTCGAAATACCAAAGAGATTTCGTTGGAAAATTAAATGATTTTTTTTATAAAAAAACCTGTGTTGCCCTCTAATTTTATTTTTAATTTAAATACATTTGAGGTGCAAATTATTAAATTTAATGTGTGCGTGCCTACTAATTAAAAAATTATCCAGCACTTACTTGAAAGCAGACCAATGAGCTGGTGTCATCAACTCACCTGAAAAGGAAACAAAAAAACGTGTTTTAAAGTTTTTAAAAATAAAATTGAATTTACAAACTTCATTTTTCATTTTTTCATATAATCAACATCAAGAATTCAAAATCATGTATTTATACAAATTCGTTAACTCTGAAGGGATAAATAAATATTTGGTTCGATTGGAAATCCTTAACGTGGTATTCACACTATAAAAAGTGATTAACAATGTTTTTGGAAATATTAAATCGAAGTGTTCACACTGCAGTTTGTGTGTTTTAACTTGTCATATGGCCAGATGCTTGAACTGCTGACGGAAAAATAAAATAATAAACGTGTTTATATTATTAAAGAAATGGAAAATATCTAATTATAATAATCAGGTATATGATGGAAATCGATCGATTTGAAAAGTAATTTTTTTTTTGGTCAAAAAAACACGAACAAACATTGATGTGTGAGCTGGTGCAGTTGCGTGATGCAGAATCCATGTTTTTTTTTCCACAATTCCGATCGTTTGAGCCGTATTGCTTCACGCAAACGTTGCATAACTTCCTTGTTAACCGTACGACCTGCTGGCAAGAACTCATGATACACCACGCCATTCTAATCGAAGAATACAATTATTCAACTTTTCTTTTGAACAAACCTCGTATGACAGCAAATGGGCGCACCAACCCATTTACCGGATTCAGTAACTCTTTGTACGTTGTTCATTATATTTTATCTTGCATTCATTTTACTGTCAGAACAGCTTTAAACATTTAATTAAATGTGGAATTTTGCTAAACTTACGAACGATGTCAAATTAGACATTTTATTTATAAAACGCTCGTTGTGAATGGCGTAAAATAATCTTTTCGATTTCATTTGCCGTCTACTGCCTTTAGGGCTACCAACTTTTCTAAAACAAATTTTGTTATCGTTTGTATCGTATGTACTCGTAGCATGAATTGCTACAACATTTGGCAGTGTAAATATCTTCAACCTCTTCAACCTGTGCAAGGGACTTTAGTGCGAGTTTGACATTTAAAATCCTTGAGCGTAAACAATACAAACTTGCAATCTTTGAATTTTTATTTTTTTTCTTCTTATTTTTGTTTGCGAAAACATTTTTTCATTTTCTTTGCTGTTGTTGTTTTTTAACTTTGAAATGTTTTTGCATACAGCATGGAGATATAATTTTTCCGAGAATAATGAGACAAAGTTTATTAAGATTTTTAAGAGGTTTTGCATATTGATTTTGGTAAAACGAAATAAACTTCAGCAGCAGGGCATGGTGAAAGGCAAACACCACTAAAAACGTGTTAAATCGTAAACACACAGTTGTACGACTGGCTGGCACATGCGGAATGTCGAAAATAATTATTCCAAAAATACCTCATATTATTGGGTGTACAGAGGTACGGTCGGTCCACTGTACACCTATTGGAGTGCATTGGTGTTCATGAATGACACTTGGGATTTTCAGAATCACAGCACCTACAGTTCTGCTGATAAAAAGACTTTAAAATAATTCATCGCTGATTTAACCCTTATCCTGTATTTGTGGGTCAAAATTGCCCAAACTGTTTTTGAGGGCTATTATTTCTGCAACCGCCCAATGCATTGTTTTTTAAACTTTTGTACAATTATTTATTTTGTGTATAATATTTAAATTCAAAGTAAAAAACTTCTAGCTCTTTTCATTTTACCTGTGTAAAAAAAATCTCGCATGTGGTATATGTAGTTCAAATTTGCCCAATACAAATAACACATTGTAACGGGTGTCCCAACAAGAACGCTAGATTTAAATTTAAAAAAAAAAATTTTCCAACATGGTCCGGTATACCACCCCAGAGACGGTTTCTGGCTCATTAATTTCATTTTCGAAGAAATATGGACCAATAACTTTATCAGCCATGATTCCACACGAAACAGTGCATCTGACAGGGTGTAATTGTCACTGTTGCAATGCTCTCGGATTCTAAAAAATACAAAAATTACAAGCATTTCAAATCAGTCAGTCCAAGTTGGCCCACCCTGTATATGTGGTCGGAAACATCCGCAATAAAGAATATTGGTAGGTGTACAAGAGAAAACATTATGAACCGTGCACCTGGTCGTACACGTTTTGCTATTTCTAGAGCAGACAGTGCAAAATCAGCATTTATGCTATTTTTTCCGCAAGAAATTATGAAAATAGTTATAGATATGACTAATTTAGAGGGTAATTAACATTTGTTGCAAGTTATTATGGGAATTTTACTTATCAAACATTGCTATTGGGTCAATCGGTTTTCGTAAGTAATTGGATTCCCGTGGATGAAATAACTATCGAAGCATACTTTGGACTTCTTCTATTGGCTGGTGTATATCGTTCGCATGGTGAAGCTCTGGAATCTTTATGGGACGATCATAGAGGATGGCCGTTATGCAAATCACACAATGAGCTTGAGAAGATTTCAAAATATATCGCGAGTGTGATACGATTTGATAAGAAGTCTGATAGAAACGAAAGACGAGAAACTTAATAATAAATAAATATAAAAATATTCTTTATATTGGGCAAAATTGACCCATTAATGTGATATGCGTTTCATTTTCGAAATACAGGATAAGGGTTAAATAATAAAATTCTGTTATTCTTTTCTATTTCTTCAGTTGTGATCTCTTCATTACTTATTCTGCAGGTGTTATTTATATGTATAATCTGGATAAAATAGAATTAAAAAATATATTTAAATGAAAAAGTTAATAAATGTTTAAACCCAATGCTGACTTTTGGCCCACCCAGTATATCTGTAGTTACTAAGAAAAAAAAAGCCACTGATCAACATTGGACGCATGCCCGAAATACCACAAAATTTAATTTTTTTTTTTACTAGAATTAAATTGGAATTTTTCCTAAACTTCGTTTATATTTAATGGTATGACTTTAAGCTTTTCGCTTTTCTTTTTTTTCTTTTTTTTTTTTTTTAGCAAACAAAACAGATTCTGTAAATGAAGAAAATTTAAAAATTTTGTTTCATTTATTAGTGTCTCCGCCTGTTTGCTGCATTTAATTAAATGCATCAGTGAAAATACCATAATAATGCGAAACGTGAAAAAAAAACTATTGACAATAATTCATTAATAAACCAGTAATTTTGTGATCATTCATGAAATACTACATTAAAAATTAATAAATATAAATAAACAAATTTTAATACAAAATAACCCAGTAAATATTTTCTCCAGAACTTATTTAACTCTTATCCAATTAACATGTGCCTTTCAGACACATCTTTCACTTTGAAGTGTTCCAGCTGCTTTAAATTGAAGTCATGGTTCTTGGTGCTTCTTGAATTCGTACTTTGAATTATTTTATTTCTTTAAAAAAATAAAATTTAGCTCTTCTTTAATTTCTATTTACTTATTTATTTATGTGAAATCACAAATGTGCTTAATCCTGTCATAATGTGCTTATCAGGCATATACGGCAACATTATGAACCAACAAATTAAATTACGGGGAATTCCCATTCAATTTTTATCATTCAATCTAACCTTACACAGTTTATTAAAGTGTTGGCTAATTTTCAAAGAGAAAATTGTAAAAACGGAACTTTTTCCCACAATATCTAAAATATCTTTTTTTATGTAGAAATCGAAACAATTATTGAAGCGATTGATTTTGAAGAAACTATAAACCAAGATGAATTATGCGACAGTAAATTTTCGGAGGATGCGGACTTTATTCTACAACATGAAATAAGTACTGCTTTGAAAGAAAAAAAAAATGCAAAAAAGAGATATAAATTCCCAAATATAATATGCAATGGGTTTATATGTGCCTCTGCAGCACATTTTGGTTGGATTCGTTACAAAGTTTATCTGACTTGATTTGGGTTAAAAACATAAATAAAACATAAAACATAAATAAAATTCAACACTGGTTTCTTACAACTATTTGAACAGTTATTTATAAAAAAAAAATTAGTCAGACTCATCAACAGGTTGTGATGTTCTGCATGCAGCGCATGAAACATGTCGCTGACAACATGTCGCTGACAACATGTCGCTGACAAATAAATTTAGCACATTTATTACATTTCGTTGAAACTTACTTAAGACTTAGCACGATCAAAAAAAGTTACACTATTAGTCGCATGGAGTCAACACGTTTTAGTAAAGCGACACGTATTAGTACGCTTTAACCATCCAACCGCAACTAATTTATGTTCCCTTTTCAAATGTATGAAGCTATAGAAAAAACAAGTTCGCTCCGAACATTTGAACGTAACAATTTTCCAATTTTAATTTCTCCTGACGCCATGCGCCTAATTAAAGGTTAAAAGTGTTTGTTTTTAAATTAAACATTATTAAAGTAATACAGCCTTCGCAAATTGATTGAAAAAGACTAGAAATACCATAAGAAAAAGTTCGATGCCAAAAAAAGGAATCATAAATAAATCAAGACTTATCGAAAAAGCGAATGCGTTCGTTCACTATGAATTCGTATTGTCATGCCGTCTTCAGTACTTCTTTATGTGACTTAATTTTTAATGAAATCTTAAATATTAACAAATATTACAATTTTTGAACTCATGGGAAAACGTATTCAAGTCTGCCTATTAATTCGTATGAACTGCGCAGTTGTAATTATAATTTAAATAAATTTTTAAATATGTTTCGGGAACTCATTAACTCATGCTAAAACATCACTAAAGCATGGAACAGCAATTGGTTCTAAGCAGCCATTTAAATGACAAACTGTTTTGGTAAAAGTGAATGCATGCTCGCCAATGCCATGGGTTCGTCTGACTTGATTAGGGTTAAAAAAAAATTGTTCTGTGAAAAATCGTGTCATACTGTCTGAATATTTTACAATTGATAATAAAAATAAATTGTTATTGTGATCGAATCCAAAGGGACGAACCGTTGCTTGGAGCTTTCAAAAAATGTCAAAATGCCAGCATTACATACTGATTTCGGTAATATATCTTAATGGTATTAAGGCCAATTAAATTTGTTTATTGATAAAAAAAAAAAACAAAACAAGACAAAACAAAACAAATTTTAATACAATTCCATTGATGTAATTTCTATCACTATATCTTTTCAATTTCGCATTCATAAAAAATATCTGAAGCATTTCTTTTGGAATATAATTTGTTTTTTTTTTTTCAAATTAAAATTCATCTCAAGGTTCAATTCACTTTCATTAAAAGCAAAAAAAAAAGAAAAACAAAAAATGACTTGTCAAAACAATGTTTTCTAACTCTTGACGATGAAATAGAAATGGAAATTTTTTAAGGCGATTTTCTTATTCGTTTAAAATGAGAGAAATTAAAGGTACCCTATCATATACAAACATACATGCAAACAAAGCATATTTATGAAGTAGACGCAACCCGACAACAATAACAAGAACAGCAGCCGTTTTGTTTGCATAAAACATGGGGGCCCAAAAATGTTTTGGATTTAATTAAAGGCAGAATTTGCAAGAACAATGGCTGACAAAAGTGAGCGGAAAGATGTTCATTAAAATTTAAAAACACAAAAATATGTTGATTCTAAGAAATACATATATAATAATGCAGCTCTGAATAAATTTGCGATTTGTATACCTGGTAGAATTAAAGCATTTTTAAATTTGTAAAGAAGAAAATGGGAATTGAAATTGGGAAAATTTTATTTAAATAATTTTATTTGAGTATTGCGTATGTTAAATTTATTCTTATTTTCGCGTTTGGCAATATTATACAAAATTAATATTTAACTAATGTTTCACATGCAAATTAATTGTTAATTTTATTAGAATTATTTCTAGTGGCCAACAGACATATCATAATAATCCAGTGCTGTTTGATAAAATGTTCTTATATATAGATCTCCACTGCTGCAATCTGCTGAATTTATACAGGATTTTAAACCATTAATTACATCCGCAAGAAATGCGAGTCTCTGCTCAATTACAGGGAGGACATGCATTTGTAACATTCAATTTTTATCGGTGAATAAAGACTCAATCTTAAAATGGTTTCTGTTGAGTTTTCGAAAAGTTCAGGTCGTCTGTGATTTCGGAAAGCTGATTTCCCCAATCTTTCCACCCATCTCGAACACCATAGATCCACTCGTTTGCGCTATCAGCTCGTAACCGAACGATGACTGTCAATTTTAATTATTTCTGATGTACTGATTGCAGCAATCAAATGAATGTTTTCCCAATTTCATTTAGAATTTTCTCAAATGGCGATGGCTGAAGTAGTCTGCTCGTTGACTACAAAACCAAAAAAGTCCTGGGCTCGACCGCAGTTTCACACTAAATCACACACTAAATGAAAACATCTTGCATTTTTTCTATTGTAGATTTGTGTCAGTTGTTGTCCGCAGGTTTCATTGGCCAAGGCATAGTCACTGAACACTACCGACTACAGTTGATAGCAATTTTCAGGCACATAAGAACGGCCTCCTACGTCGGCATTGTGTGACAGCAGCGAAGTAAAACAATTGCAAAAAATGCTATAAAAATGGACGTGCTAAAGCAGAGTTGTAAGACAGTGAAGCTTCACCATCTATCATCTCTCTCACTATGCCTTTCCTCTAATTCCAGTATAATGCATCGCATGTGTAGAGATCATCTCCTGAGTGCTGGTACAAGAAAAAAAAAATAAAAAAAAACGTTTTCCAAAAGATTTATTGTATCCCCTGCCAGTTGTCAGAGCACCTCATCCTGATCTGGCCTCCTTTGGAATGCCAGTATTGCCATCACTTCCAACATCGCCAGCTCTCAATGCTCTAATACGTGCCTGCCCAATTGGTCATATTGCCTGTGGCATAATGTCTCACAGTCAATCAGAATAGGAGACCCCTGAATGTCATATCCAAAAATCTGCAGAGACTGTCACTCCCAATGCACAGGCTGTTGAAGTGTCTTCTGAATCTACTATGGCCCATGAACAACCGTGGTGTGAGTCGACGCAAGTTATTCTTCGTCAAAGACATGAAAACTTCGAAATTATACCGGCTATACAGGGTGTCTGGTAGCAGATTTATATTTTCAAACTTAAATAATAATAATTGACACAAGTTTTATTGCATGAATAATCGCTCTTGGATCGACTGGGCCCTGGTCGTGGGTCATTAATAGCCGAAGCAGTTGCGCGGAATCTCTGCACCCACGCACGAATTAAATTTACACTCGGTCCATCACTTATTCGCCGAAACCCGAACTTTTCAACAAAATTGTCGACGTAAGAATCATTATTCTTAAAAAAAAGTCTCCACAGCGAAGGCGCGATGCTCACTCGACGCGACATCGTGACTGACAAATCCGCACAATCGATAATTCCAACGGCGCCACCCTCCCTCCGCACCGTTTATTACTTTTTGAAATAATCGTATTTAAAAATATAAATTTGCCACCAGATACCCTTTACGAACAAATCATCAGCTACGACTGTGTCAGTCCGGGGAGATCAAGCCAGAAGAGTTCCGTATATCTTGCCGGATTCTATTCGGTCCAAACCCGCAAAATGGTATCATGAGTGTGCTGGCTTCCCTCTGCCCTCTCGTTCGTCATGTTTTCTATTGTTTAATAGAAAATAAAATATAGAAAAATAGACACTGTCCGAACCCGGTATATCAAGCACGGCATAACAGAAATGCCATTTGACGAATGATATAGAAAAGAAATTTTGAGTTAGTTTTTCTTTTTTGTTGCAAAAAAATCGTCAAAATAACGATATGACAAATAATATCTGGCAGCCATGTTTGTGTGCGTGTATTTTATTTAATCGGAAGATTTCCCGAATCACGAATGTCTCACTTCACTTTTTTTGGCGTAATTTTTTGCCCCCTATAACGCAGTGACGTGACGTTTTCGTAGCGTAACTGCGACGTTGGAAAATAGACATAAAAAGAGTTGAATTTAATGTAAAATGTCTGACATATTATATCATTCGTTATACCGCACTTCGACTGTGTGTACCTGTAAATTTAAATATAATAATTTTCTTTTAAATTTATCTATTTTATATTTCATGGCTTTTAATTGCAAAAAAAAAAAAGAAAATCGATTATGAAATTTGTTGGGATTTGTGGTCTTCAACAACAACAAAAATGTAATAAAATTTCAATTCTCTATTTTTTTTTTTTTTTTTCTATTTTTATTATGGAAATGGATTTTGATATTTAAACAATTGAAACTGCTGAAGCATAAAATTTGTTTGCACAGTGTATTTTTAGTGGCGGCAGTGCAGCTGTGAGAGTGTGGCAAGTGTAATTCGGTTTTGCAAAACCAGTCAATAAATCTCTTAAATTGAGCTGCACTTTTATTTTATTTTGTTTTATTTATTGACATGAATTTACAATTAAAACGGATTACACAGACTGCGGTGAGTGCAAAGCAGGAGTGTTTCACATGGATTATTTTTGTTGCAAAAAAAATTTTCAACGATTTTGCCAAAAATTTAATAAATCAGACAAGAGTATTCAGTTTAAGAAGAGATATTTTAACATTTGAAATTGTTTTAAATCTAAACACGGAAGTTCGTTTAAAAAAAACACGACATCATGCAAATTTAATTCTGTTGAAATGTTACACAGTATTTTTAGATGGATTAGTGGAAGAGTAAGAGACAGCGGTATATCTCTTGTGCACTGGACAAGCCTTGCGTTTGGATTTTAAGGAAGCAGTTCGGTACGGTTTCGACACTAACTTCTCTTTTTTTTTTTTAGGGGAAGCGTATGGCTCTGGAATTTGAGTTGGGCATGCGTAATGCTGTCCGCCGCTTACCCCGCAGGATGTTTGGTAATTTGTTTCTAAATCTACGGTAGCTAGCTGAAGGTGTAGGTAGCATCACCTTAAACTACCTGTGAGTTTGAAGATGACAGAAGAGGCGACCTTTCGAAATCCTGCAGTTCCGTGTGACTGTAGAAATACAGTTCGATTCTAATCTAGTGCTACGGGCGGCCAGCTTAGCCCCACTGCTCTAACGCTAAGCAAGGGTTTAAACACTGATGTACTCTTGATTGAGTACTTCGTGTCCACCCTGTAAAGTTGGAGTTAATGTGCTGGTCTGGGTAAGGATTCGTAGTGGCTGTGGTTGCCACCAAAGTTTACGCTGGGAAATATTTTATTGGTCTGTTCTGGATATAAGTGAGGTGGCACATATGTTCTGATACGACTTTTACTTCACTAGATGCTGTTGCCATTCAACAGTAGTCACCGGAATGTGTCTCGAACAAATAGTATTACTGCCTTAAGCGTTCTTGACTCAAATACACTCTGATGTGACACAGAGTTGGACCGCTCGAAACACCTCAGCAAGGTGTAATTTGTGGACCAGGGATAACTAGGAATTAGGATTGCAAGCTATGTGTACCTGTCTTAGTACACCAAAGTGTATTTCCAAGTGCCCATGGCTGCGGTAGTGAACGTCTTCATTTCACTCGGTGTAGAGAGCACCGTGGAATGAGACGCTATGCGTAGGTGTCCACGTTTTGATGTGGATGGAATTAGGGGTGATGCCTCGCCGTTGCTACTGTTTGCCTAGCCTGCTCCGTGCTGTGCTGCGGTATCTTTCTGTGCACTCTTTTGGGGGCCCGTAGTGTGGTGCTGCGGCTGTATGCGTGGGTATACGGTTACTGATTCCGGCGATGTTGAGTGTCTGGTTTTGTTGCATTGTCTGCCGTAATGCCCGCTCGAGATGCTTCCGACCAGGCTTTGTAATTCCCTGGATATTGATCTTGATTTTGATTACTGGTTTTGATTGTGCATACGACCTGGGTCTTCCCGTGACCGTTGTTCACTGTTGCGCGTTTGTGTTTGAAAGTTTTGTTATGTGAGTGTATGTTGTTTGCATGGGGGAATGCGTCACTAGTCCTGAGCTATTTGCAGTTCAATTGGTAGTAGTTGCGGCTACGAAGTCTGATCGTGTCCAATGGCAATGGAATCTTTTGTCATACAGAGGTATTGGATGAATTCCCTTCAGTCAGTGAATTGTATTGATGAATTTCCGCTCAACATAGTTGAGTTGTGATGGTTAAATCTGGTACCACGGAGCCCCAGGAACCTCTGTAACGTCTTGACTATGGTGAGGTCACCTCATGGGAGCAACGTAGTGGTTGTGGTTTGAACAGAAATCGCGGGGGATCAAGGTTTTTGAGCGGTGTAGAGTTGCATTGCAACCGAGTGCCTGACTCACAGAAAGGCAAGATTTTGAAACTGGTTCGATCCCTCACCAAGGGGTCGGCCATGCCCAAATGCATAGTTTGGAATTTCAACTGCTGGACATTTGCCGTATTTATATGGCTTTTATTAGTGCGCGCATTATCTTCACTCGGTGTTAAGAGCAGTGTGGGGTAAAGCCTTCGGGCAGGCACTCACATTAACCTTGAAGACACAACTGTCCTCCGCTTTCGTTTCGTCTCTTTCTTCTCATAACTTCTCGTGCATTCTTATCTCTATACTTCTCTCTTCTATCTGACAGAATGGGAACTTTGAGGAGAAAAGTGGAACGAATGCTGTGCTTTCGTTTGCCTGCTACCTGTTTGACCTAACCGAACCCATTGTAGAAGCAACTCAATTTGAATTCATTTTTAATATTCTCGAATTTATTTGTTGCATGAAAACTTTTCTTAATTCAGCCGCCATTAAGAAAACATATTTCAATTGTTGAGTAGAACAACAAGCTGTGCCAGCATTAGAAAATCCAAAATCGAAGCTGAGATTTTTTAAAGGCACGTGTTCCCAAAAATTCGGCCAATAGTCTTTAATGTTTTAATTTTTAATTTTCCATTTTGTGGGGAGAAATCCAGACACACACACGCACACACACACACCCATGAACGAACTGAATAACTCATTTACCTTCTTGTGGCCACTGCCACAATTGTTTAGATTTGAAAAATTTGTCATTTCATTCTCTTTTATTGGCTGGTGCAAGTTTTTGCGGGTTGTCTGGTTTATCAGCATTTTCACTATTTTTTGTAGCCAAAAAGTTGCAACCGCAATAACTGATTGACCGTACAAACTGTGTGAGTTCGCATGTAAAGGAACGTGGAAAAGCCAAAGGTGAAAGAAATGAAAAATTTAATATGTGTGTGTGTGTGTGTGTGTGTGTGCGCGTGTGTCTTTGAATAAAATTGAGAAAAATAAAAAACGAAAATAATTGTAGTTGGTGTGGTCCAGGTTTGCACAAGTTTTTGTTGAGTAGAAAAATATTTGTTGTTTTCCAACCCAGCAAACAAACTTGAAGCTCAATAATAACAAATACAGAAACATTTATGAAATTCTTAGCAAAAACTGCTTCATTTTGAAATTGAAGAATTGCAGTTATTGCCGATGTGTACAGGGTGGGCCAAAAGTAAACACCCGATGTTCTTTTGCTTTAATTTCTTTTTTTTTAAGACAAATTTTGACACTGATACATGCCGATCCAAAGGTTTTTATTAAATAAAATTACAGCAAAAAGACATCGGCTGATTAGTTATGCCCCGGGTGATTACTTTTTGCCCACCGCGTTATTATATTTAATGAAAACAAACGTTATTACATACGAACATTTTTCTTAGTTTCAGAATATTGAATATTTAATTTTTTCTGCCAAAAAAAAAATATTATTCCTCTAAAAAAAAAAAATTTTTTTTTTTATATCTTGGACCAGTGTTCAGGGAAAATTTCCGCCATATGCAATAGATTGCACTGGAACTAAATAGGGAGAGGGATAGGTGTTTGTGGTAAGAAGATCGACCAAGAATTAATTGTTGCACAACTCAGCAAAGTTTCGGCGGCTCTGCAGTTAATTTTGACGCACTATTTTTTAAGCAACATCGACGTATTATGGCTCAGATACCGACGACGGAGGGTACTGTAACACAGAAAACAAAAAAAAAAAAATTTTTTTTTGTGATTTGACCCAGCTGGGTATCGAACTTGGGTGCTTCTGGTTGCATAGCCAATACTTTAACTATTCACTATCGGGACTAACATTTGACTTTTTACTGGCGCAAACTAGAGGAAATAAATGTTCTGCTACGCTGTTTTTACTGTTCTTTAATTTCCATTAATTTCAACTGGTTGATGCCTGTTTTTCAGGAAGCACTGCTCAGGGGTACCCCTTCCCTATGTATGACATACATTGCACAGAAACTAGTGGCAAATTGATAGTGTAGAATAGAGACCAGTGATGAAGTGCAGAGGAATCTATTGTGCACAACCCTTGCAGTTGCTTGTTATCTGATGCTGCGCCTCTGACATCATTTTGGAACATTAATTTTTAAAAATATACTTATTGAAAATATTTTATTCATTTTATGTGCTACTCTTACGCAATTAATTACATTTGAAAATTCGTTCTTAATTTGACCTTCTCAGAAATGTGTTCGTCATATTTGTATCAGTCATATTTTGTTTGCTGTGTCACAGAAGTACGTGTAACTGAGCAAAATAAGTGCAATTTCCAAGGACCTTTAAACAGTTAAACAAGTTTGTTTGTTTGAAGATTGTTTTTTTTTGCTAATAAATACTCTTCTAAAGTACTCGTAACATTGTTTTGATAACGTCTGTGGAAAATTTAATCAATGGCCCATCAAGTTCCTCAACATGCTACCAGTGGCACAGTATGATTTATTCTGAGGATCTGGAGCGGTTTCTGCATGAATAACAATGAAAGTACGAAGCAACTTAAGAGACAAATTGGAGCTAAAAAAAAAGCATTCAAACTATGGGAATATTTCTGTACGAATGCGAGACAATTCACAATGGCGAGCAGTTAGAGGACTTTAGAAACCAGTGACAACTAAATATAAATTATGAAATTTAAACACACCACTTAATATGGCAGGCCGAACTAGTGTTGCCCTGAAGTTAACAATAAAACATAAATTTATAGACTTGGAAATTTTGTGATTAGGATTCTCGAAAGCAATATGCCCCCTCTCCTCGTCACTTAACTCACAACTTTTGTAGCAAACGTTTCGTAGACTGGATGTGGTATGTACAGTAGGGGTATAACTTATTCCCATATAGTCGAATAGTCCATTGAGAATTAATAAACTTATTTTAAATTCGAGAAAAACACAGTTGATACGATTTAGGCCTCACCAGACGTAGCATTCTGATTGTACGGTGGTGATAGATGGAAAAGTGATAACAGAAGTTAATTTGGTGAAGTATTTGGGAGTATTCCTCCAGAGTAACCTTACTTGGCGGTCTCACATACAGCATATCAAGTCCAAAATAGCGCCAGTGGTTGGCATTTTGTATAAACTGAGGCATAAATTGAATGAAAACACAAAATTAATGATCTTTGTTGACTCGCTGCTACAAAGTAATATAAATTACTTGTACCTCATTTACGCCCACAAGAGGAATTCCGATTTAAAATCCATACAGGTTTTGCAAAACAAAGCTTTAAAGAATGTTTATAAACTGCCAATTGTCTTTCCTACTTTGCAATTATACCGAGATGTAGCATGTACTGTATTACTTAACTATTTATGGCCTCACTAAAATGCAACTACTTGTATATATATGTATACAAATTTCTTAACAATATTGGATTTCATGCAATTCAATTGCAGAGTATCCAACATAACGTCAATACAAGAAATAGTGCCAATATACAACAAATAGTAAGGTGCCGCTTAGAAACCACGAAGCAAAGAATCGAATATAATGGTAGTTTGCTATACAATAATTTGCCACTATGTCTTAAGAACGCGGGCTTTATTTCCATTTTTAAAAACAAATTGAAACAATATTTGCTGCAAAATATTGATTGCTTCTTTTATAAAAGAAATTTAATTATATTTTTTATCTGTTTTTTCTTCTCTTCTCTTTCTTTTTGTTTTGTTATTTCTTATTATAAAAAATTGATTTTTAACTTAAACATTAAATTTCAATTTAATTTATAATAATTTTATATCTTTTTAGGTTATATCCAAATATATTATATATTCATATTGTAAAACTTTTGCCAGATTGTCTCAAGTATGCCATAATGGCGCTGAGACCCTATTTGTAATTAAAAAAAATAATGGGTACGAATAAATTGGAAATTTGAACCACTAAAAAAAAAACTATTAAAAAAAAATTATATTAATATTTCGCGATTTTCAAAAAATGTCACCCACAAAACACGGTAAAGTTGGAAAATTATTTGGAACAGATCTATTCAAAAAATATTATTATCTTGATAGTTTTTTTTTCTTAATACTTTTTTAACCTTTTTTATTATTTTAACAATCTATTTTTTTTTTTAAGGTTTAAGGTTTTTTCTCTTTTTTTTTATTTATTATTTTTATATTTATTTTCGATATTTCGTTAACCTTCGGTTCAGGGAGTTTTTTTTTTTTTTTTTTTTTTTTTTTGATAGTTTTTTGTTGAATATTGTATAACAACGTGTTATTAATA
Organism: Dexiosoma caninum; assembly: GCA_963924685.1. Taxonomy (NCBI): domain Eukaryota; kingdom Metazoa; phylum Arthropoda; class Insecta; order Diptera; family Tachinidae; genus Dexiosoma; species Dexiosoma caninum. Next base: position 84,947,950 of record OZ004727.1, read on the forward strand.
TTCAGTGTTTGTGTTTAATATTTTTTTTTTAATTTATTAATAAAATATTTAAAATTTTTTTCTTTAGGAATTTTAGAAAATCGCTTTTGTGGGTGAGGTTTTTATTTTTAAACGACCCAAAAAAAATTCTTATCGTAAATAACACAATATTCGCTATCGCGTAGTGCTAGTGGCAAAATTTGGTTATACCCCTAATGTACAGTCATACTCAACCTTTTTTTATATGGGGGCCTCAAAGACGTTTCAGGTTATGGTGCAATGGGCCGCACGGTTTCGTGTGCTTTCATGTGCAAGAATTTCATAAAATGCTTTAGTTACAGCGTAGTCTTGTGAAAGTGCGACGGTCATAACAATTTGTTGTTGTTGCAATGATCTTTGTGTTTTTTTTTGGGACCAGCACTCAGGAGATGACCCCTACACATGCGATGCATTGTGCTGGAACTATAGGAAAGGTACAGTTAGAGAAACAACAGGAGGTACGTTCGCTATTTATAGGAAAATGGCGAGCAGCATTATACTTCTTTAATATAACACTTTCACGCCATAATAAACAAATTGCCGCATTGGTTTTTTCTCTTTCGCAGGTCTCTTGCAGCAATCGATTTTCATCACATATATTTTTTTTGAAGACTTGAAGGCACGCCATTATTTAAAAATTAGAAAATCAATCTCGAAATTAAAATAGCAATCAATCAAGATGCAGCCGTGAGCATCGATTTTTATTAAATGTCAAATGAACACGTAAATTTAAAACATTTTTATGTTAAACTATCCGCAGAACTAAATCTTGAAAATCGCCGAAATCGCAAAAGCAAATATTTTTTTTTTCGCAGTTTAACTTATTTGAAAATAGCAAATATATTTTAATGTTGCTATTTAACTAAGAGTTGCCACTGTTTCTCTTGCTCTGCCCGAAATTTAAAGTAGTTCAAAGTTTAATTCTAATGAGAGGCGGAACCCTAACAAAAGATGTGAAGGCCGCAGTTTGAGTTTGCCTGCAGGGTATATATTATCTGCAGATATTCGATTGAATCCTTGACTCTTCACTGCAAGCTTGTGCTATACAGACTTACATTAGATTGGACGATCTAGGTAAGAGATTACAGCGCCCGAGATGAAAACGGAAGACAGCAGTACTAGTGCCCAAACCAAATGTCAGAGGCAACCGCTTCACCTAATAAGCGAAAGAAAGTACATAATAGTTCCGAAACACTACTGAAACCCCGCCTGCCCGGGCAGCTAATGCGACGAAACTCCACTGCAGGATAACGACACAAGCGTTGTGCCGGTGTCTTTTCGTCCTTCTTATTCTGATAACTAAAACAGTAGTCATTGTAAAGAAGACCCATCCTCTTGTCCCATAATCTCCGCCACTGAATCCTTCATCGTTGTCTCAGAAAATCCCAAGAGCCTCCATGTTCTGCCCATATCAATGCAAGGCCAGGGATGCTAGGAACACAATTTGGACAGTTATTGAGTACCACACTGCAACGAACTTTTACCCTCGAATTCGTGGAGCACTACGAAGTTCATCGTTCGTCCCAATTGTGTTCCTAGCAAGAGTCGTCGTCACGTATCAATTCTATACAGACTCAAGCAGTGTAGATTTTCTAATTTTTTTTTACAGTAGAAAAAATCAATAAGCAAAGAGAGTAAAAATAATATGAATGCCTGACCGAAAATTTCTTTCGAATGGAATGCAAACTTGAATTTCTATTTTTTTTCTATTCTTTATTTTGCTACGTGCATTAAATTGTGTGCCAAATATTTAACATTCAGTTTAGCGTTAAAATGAGCACTTTTTATAGTCACTGACAGCATGCAGCGGAGCATTCCACACATGCCACGTACGCGTATTTCTCGTTGTTCTCTTTTCCTTCTTCCTGTTTTGGCAAAGTGCAATCATTTACTTAATGCAATTGAAATATGAGCACTTTAATGCACTGAGACGTGTATTTTATTCATTTACACAGCCCTGCACACACACACGCACACACACTCAAATACATATCAGTTGCAATTTGTTTGTATTCGAGTAGAAACATGTTTGAATTATTGAATTTTTACTCGGTGCTTTGTCATTTTCCTTAAATATGTTGGACGAAGATTTTTCTTCAGAATTCATTCGTGCAATAATTTTCTCTTTTCAAGAAATTCTTAAACTGTTGAGTATAAAACTTGGCAGCGCATCATCTGTCAGCATGACAAATGAATTTTTTTAATTGTTTTCTTTCTCAATATATTTTGCGTTTAGAAAACGATTTCGAATTGCTTGTGCAGAATTAGTGAAAACTTTTGGAATTATTAATGATTTATCGCCATTGTTTATGTGTCATCGTCTCACAGAGAAAGTTTTAATTCAATTAATGTTTGAGAGAAGAATTGTTTTTTTTCTAGAATTTCAAACTATTTAAGGCAAAATGATGCGATATGCATCAGGCAGAATAGTTCAAGATGGCGGGGCAAAGGGTCTACTGCCTCCATTGCATTGGTAACATTTCTTAGGAAACTTAATTTAATTTTTTTTTTTCGTACCTTTTTTTTAATTGGAATTGAAGAAAACAATATGGTTACAGTTGTCCCAACTAAATCTTTGCTCAGTAAATTTTTTTTGGTTTTATTAATTTTTTAATTAAATCTACGTTTATTTTAATTGCATTTTATTTCAATTAAAACTATTAATTTTATAAGTTAAATTTTCGTGATAGGTAGAAATCTAATTATTATTTTAATTTAAACTTATTTTTTTTTGTTAATTGACTCTTGTTTTTACTTTTTTCTTTGAATGTTTTCTTGAAGTGCTCAATATTCAAATGTTTAAATCGCAATCTCGTATTGACATCGCATGCATTGTGTAGTCGTTTTCTAATAAATTATTATATTTCTGTTGCTGGCAATTTCCATACAAAAATGTCTTCCAATTATTGGATTTTATTTGACCACGTTTTGAAATATTTGTCTTGAGGCCAGTTCTGGGAATATTCTATTTTTAGATTAAATTTTGTAAAAATCTTTCAAATATGTGACAACTAACACCAGATATTAAATTCTTCTTTATGATAAATATATATTTAAACCGTTTAAATGTAATTTTCAAACTATTTTAAGCAAAATTGCTCATTCACTTTTCAAACTATTTGAATCAAAATTGCTTAAAGTGAGAAACTTAAAAACTAATTCGTATCAAATTGAAATTTCCATACCTGGTTAATTTCATGGAATAGAATGAAATAATTCTCTGTTTTTTTTTAAATAAAAAAATATAAAAAAGAAAGGAAAACAAAAATAAAAATACGATAAAACAACGATACTACAAACTTTTTTTGCTGTTCACAAGCTCACAAACACATATCGTCTTCTTTTTAAACGATAAACCATTAAACTAGAGCTTGTGAATTGAGCAAATATACCATCACTTACCTATAACATACGAATAGCCGTCTAAAGTTAAGACGCACTTTCTCGTTGTTGCACCAGCGATTGTACTGGGCAAACGCACTGATCTGCTCAACAATGATTTTGCAAAAGAACTTTGAGTATGGGGACTATTATCGTCAATATTTAAACTTTCTCTACGCTGACCATCAGCATTGTTTTGAAATTCATTACACAACTCCACATCAGTTTTGGTACTTTTCGCTGATGTCGTTACTACTCCGTCCGATGAATGTTCACGTTGCGACCGTATTTCCGAACCACGAGAACGATTTCGCGCTAAACGTTTATTATCGGCACCACTATTACGCGACAAGTCAGTGCTACACGATTCCTTAATAGATTTTCTATCTTGTAGACCATCGAGGTTTTGAGGTTTTTCACGGCACGATAACGAATTGCCAGAGTCCATTTCCTCACTCATGTTGTTGATGGTCACACCGATCGGAACAAGGGAAGATCTCCTGACGTTGAGTTTATAAAGTATTTATTGTCTTTTGCCACATCATTTTCGTTAATTCACGCACTTAAATTTTGTTTGATGAACAGCTGTCGACGAACACCTGATGAAGTTTATCGATTTTCACTTTTTCACAAATTCTATTGTTTCTTATTTATTGTTATTGGCTGAATATACATACATACATATTTAGGGCGAGAGTTATTAATAAATGAATTGTGCAAACGAACGAACATAAAAATGATAACAATGAAAAACACAAACTTGCGGAGGTGGAAATTTACTTGGCGAATTTTAAATACGCAATATTGATGTGATTGCATGTTTCTGCCATCTTTAAATTATTTTTAATAATTTTTAATATATTTTGTGAAATGTTTTTATGCCGAATAATATTAAAGCGCAAAAATTAAACTACGTTGCTCTAGTAATCCCATTCTTTTCTGCCTCCTTAGTCTAGTGCCTGAGCATTAGTCTTATCAATACTTTTTTTTTCTTATTCTTCCATTTATTGCATCTTCAATGTAAAGGGTGGTTAAATTTCAAGGGCCGATGTTGATTTTGAATAAAACACAAACTATTTAGGAAATTATTGTAATTTTATTTTATTATGATATATTGTTATTACTCAATTACGTATGGAACAAAATATCGGCCAAATGGGCGCCGCGACCACGGCAACAGTGGATGATCAATTTTCGAAGAAAATCATCTTCAGTGATGAAGCACATTTTCACCTCAGTGGATTCGTCAATAAACAGAATTGCCGCATTTGGGCGAATGAGAATCCAAGAGTGATTGTCGAAAAACCAATGCACCCACAAAGAGTGACTGTTTGGTGCGGTTTATAATCTGGCGGCATCATCGGGCCGTATTTTTTCCAAAATGAGGCCGGTCAGGCAGTTACTGTGAATGGTGTTCGCTATCGTGAGATGATAACGAACTTTTTATGGCCCGAATTGGAAGATATGGATGTGGACGATATGTGGTTTCAGCAGGACGGTGCCACTTGCCACACAGCTAACGAAACAATGGCTCTTTTGCGCAACAAATTCAATGGCCATGTTATCTCACGTAATGGCGATGTCAATTGGCCGCCAAGATCATGTGATTTGACACCGTTGGACTTTTTTCTTTGGGGTTATTTGAAAGAAAAGGTGTACGTCGATAAGCCAGCAACAATTCAAGAGCTAAAGGATGAGATAATTCGGCACATTAACGGCATAGAACCTCCATTATGCCTCAGGGTCATCGAAAATTTGGACCATCGGATGGAGGTGTGCCGCCGTGGTCGCGGCGCCCATTTGGCCGATATTTTGTTCCATACATAATTGAGTAATACCAATATATCATAATAAAATAAAATTACAATAATTTCCTAAATAGTTTGTGTTTTATTCAAAATCAACATCGGCCCTTGAAATTTAACCACCCTTTATATTGAACTAACAGTAAGTAATCAAATCTTAAATAATAAAACAAGAATAAATTCAAACCCACCCAGCGCCAGGCCAAAAGAAGCGTTTCTACAAAGGTTTCAGATTATTTTGTATGTCAGTTGAGATCGGTTGAGAGCTAAAGTGTCCCTCCTTCTCAGCCTGGTGTGTCCTGAGCAATGTTTGTTATTTCTACCCAGAGGAATTAATTTCCAACTCGCAGGTCAATATTATTCGTGTTATTCCTGACATACTGTCAGCCCCAAATGGCCATATGCCCGAGTTAATTTTCAAATGTTACTGCCATGCATTGATCTCTAGAATAAACATTTTTGTGTTATTTCTCTTTTGAAACTTTAAGTGTTATTGCACTTAACAAAGAACAGCCTCTATATGCCTCCATTGGCCCTCATCTAATTCGAAAATTAAATTATTCATTTTTCTTTCTACTTTTCTTGTATTTAAAATTTGTTTAGATTTACAAAACGAATTTGTTAAAACATTTACATAAAATGTTTGTAAAATAAAATTAATATTAATTTTCAAAATAATTTAATAATGAATTCACATTTAATTTCATAAAATGAATTTCCCTTAAAATTATTCTAAACTAAGAATACGAACTTTAAAACTGTTTGTAAAATGCTGTTTTTTTTTTCCATTTTATTTTATTTTATTTCATTTTATGTTTTCAGTTCCTTAAAAATAACATTTGCATCTGCCTGAAATAAAACGTGTCAATAAAAATGCAAATCATGAGCAAACAATGGGAAAGAACTCAGTCTCTCTTCCTTTTCTACGTTCTTCGTAGTCGCATGGAGGCATTGAAGCATGGCTGCTTGCCGTATGTATGTATGTATTTCAATACACCTTTTGTGTCTGTTTTTACATATGTATGTGTGTCTGTGTGTATGTATGGGTGTGTGCATGCCTATATTTAGATGTTTGTCTATGTATGGCTGCCGAAGTTAACGTTCCCTACAAACAACTTAAGACTTCTTTAGTTTAGTGTGAGGATGCATACAGACATGTGTATGGCTTTGCCATGCCAAAGGCATACAGACACTCTCATTTACATATTTACAACATACAGTGCTTGTCAGATCAGCCAACTATAACCCAGTCATCAATATTACAATTTCCTAAACGACATGGGTGAATAATTTGGCTGCAGAAAGCGACGAAGAAAAAAACCTGTGAAAGACACACCTTCATATCTGTGTATCATCATATCTAATATATTTTAATTGTTAAATACATGCATATGCATGCAGGGCCTTATTTCGAAACCCTCTTTAGGGGTCGGTTAAAATTTTTAAATTTTTAATAGGCTCATGATCGATAACAATATGACATGAGATAAAGTTACTAAGAAACAAACTAAATCAAAAAGAAAATTGTCAATTTCACTGACAAACACTAGCAGAACAGAACAACATGCTGTTTTCAAAGGTTGCTACACCTTAATCTTCAGCGTTCTTCGTGCTTTGTCCACTGTATGTGGTTGTCAATAGATTTCTATTAATTATTAATGAATTTCTATTAATATTTAACGGCTTCGAAAATATTCCCCAGGCAATTTATATTCCTTGTGGCTTTTTCAGAGGCTGATGCTGGTACCCCTAACGAATGCATACAACAGTAGTTTATCCAACCAGCGCTCTTAACCAAGTGGTAAATGGGTATTGCATATTCTAAGCCTGAGCTGGAGCTAATCTTCAGAGCAATGACCTCAAGCAGTTATGTACTCGCAATGTGTCACTTGCAGGCATTACCCAGCAAAAAATCTTAAAGTTTCTGCAAGCAGTAAAAAAATTTTATGTTTTTCAGATGCGCTGTTCTTTAGCGTATCCAAGGATAAGCAAATCGAAGGGAGAGATTTCAAACATAGAAGAGTAAACACAAAATAATAAATACAATCTCTCACTTATTGCGTAGAAGCCAAAGTAATAGTAATTGGAATAATTTGCTTTTTATGGGTTAACGATCTCACATATGCAACAACGATATTTAACGACATGATTTCAGTGAGTTTTTGATGCTTTAAAAAAGCGCAGTTTTATGTCAAAAAAAAAAGAGAGCTCCCAAGTGGGACAGCGCGAACAAAAAATCATGCCTATTGGAAGCGCATTTCGAAGCAAGAGCCGACTAAACTTACGCTTATAAACCTGCTTCATTGGAAGCAGTAGCTTTTACTGGGTAGTAACTGCTTAAATTCACTTAAGTGTTACAACCGTCACCATTATGTAGGGCCATCACGAAAGCTAACCTGCATGTCATATTTCATTTCCAGTTTCCTCAAAATTGTTTCACTATTTTTGCAGAATAATAAATTTTACATCTTTTCGTACAAATACCGCGCAAATTCTACAACAAATACAAATACATCAGCGAATTAAATTGGGCCATTCAAACGGTGTGCTATTAAGTCTTATTGGCATTATGGGCTTAATGTTTTACAATTCTTTAAGAGAGTTGCTGTTGTGCTTCAGACAAAACAAATCATCATTCCGAACGATGTTTATTCATTCGTCATAAAATAACAGCAGAAATCTAAGTTGAGCGATTTACAGTTTTCTAAAGCAGATTGTCATATAGAACAATATTGACAGAAAAATTGCAATAAAATTTTCAACAACAGTGTGAAATCACAATTTGTCACATAATGTATTCTCCGTGCATTGGATGACAATAATATTCTCTCAACTCTGATAATCGTGAGAACAATCTTCATTTCCATTTACACGTAATTGCCACATATTTTACAGTCATTTGTTATTGTCACATGGCAATAATTTAGTGCACCGTACAATGACACCGTTTTCTGATAAATATTTCTGTTGGCAACGCTGCCCATCGGATCTGGCAACTTTTGCCTGACAATCATGTGGACAGACAATTCTTGTTGACCGATAACTTTATTGTGTGACATTGAAATTGTACTGTGTTCTTACCATAATCGGAACTGGCAATTTACAGTTCGGTGGCAATTTTTCTTTGTGAGTGCATTGCCACCATATTGCCATATCCTACAATATTATACAATCTGACAATTAGTGTGTACAGAAAAAAAATTATCACCTCTCAAATTATACAAGTGAGAAAATTTTGTTTACATAACTTAACTGGGTGGCAAACACAGAACGTTTTGCCACCAGGCGCCATTCAAAAAATTATTCAGCGCATATGGCCGGCAACAGCTGTTTTTCTTTGTACAATTTTTGTGGGCCCAAAGAAAGATTTTCTAATTTCAATTGAAAGTAGACTTTTTCTTGAACCATTGCTGAGGGAATATCGGCTACGTATGCAATGCATTGCTACCGCAACAAGTTGAAAAGTGATAGTGTGTGTTAAAATTTAAAAATGTTCGATCTGAGTGAGGGTTTTCAAAATTTAATACGTCTGCTGGGCATTTGAGGTGCTTTAACACTGCTATAAAAACAAAGAACGAGCAAAAGCAGAGTTGCAAGAAAGTGGAGCTTCACCTCCTATCATTTTTTCCACTATCCTTTTCCCCTAGTTACAGTTTTAGGGTATACCCTGAGTGCTGGTCTAAGAAAAATAAAGAAATATTTGTTTTTCTGATCAGCTGACTGAATTTTTGAAATGGCACGTGTTGCTCACAACAGTCATATTTGAATCTTCCAAATATGTTGCAATTAACATTTCCATTCGAATGAAAAGTTTTGCAAAAGTCTACTGGATGGCCTGATGTTGTACGTCAACCGCAACCGCAAACCGCTTCTAAACGTAAAAGTCCAACATACGTGATTTTAAAATAGAAGATTTTTTTTTTGTCTTTGTCGGTAATTTTTTTTTATAAAATATTTGCTGTGCTTTATTAAAATAAGCGTCTTAAGAAATCCTGCTCTCATGAATATTCAGTTTCACACATTCTTCTTCTTCGAAATGAAAATATTATTAATTCTGTGGACTGATTTGAATTCTGTAGTTCTGATAAATTTATTTATTTAGTGAAAGATAATGGTTTATGTAAATTTTGCCTGCCAGCCAATCAATATCTATTGACTAGAATTTTCCAAGCGTATAACAAAAAAGCGTAATCATGGGCGTATGAATAGAAATTAATATGAAGTTTTACAACTCTTAGCTCATCTTCAATCATATATGATGGTAAATAGAAAAGAAAGCATTTTTTTTTTGCAGGCAATTGAAAATGAAAGAGTAACATCAAGTGATTTTAAATGTCATCTACTCTAGTCGCATCGTACAAGTATTCGTACCTCATGGCAGAATATATGTTTTTTTTTTGGTGTTGCTAAACATATTCACACATATTTTGTTCTTGAAATATTTTCCAGGAAAACCCTACAGTTGGTGCAACAACAAACATGATAATGAGGCAAAGTCCTGTTTAAACCTGAACGAACATGTTTTATTTATGTATTTTGTGTGTGTGTGTTTTCAGCAAACTTCAGATTAATGTTGTAGTTTGGAAAAGTACTTCCTGTTCTCAGTTTGACATGTGTGCATGTACAAGTGTCGCTGGAACGGGAAAATCGCTTCAGCTGAACTTTGTCAAGTTGAGTTCACACAGGAAACTCATTGTTGCTGTAAAAAATAAGCTTAATTCGTTTTCTGTAGCGAGTCTAGCGAGAGAATATTTATTTTCTATGCAAATATAATATTTAGAATACAATAAATAGAATGAAAAATCTCTGTGATAAATTAATTTCTGTTAGATTTTCAAAACGAATATTTATTGCTGCTGTTGGAATTTACTAGTGTTGCTGAGAAAAATAAGAAAAATATTGGCATGTCTGACAATTTTATCCACAATTTTTTTATAAACAAAAATTTAATAAAGAAAAAAAATAATAAATTTGACAGTTTTGTTGTGCGAAAGCAAAAAAAAACCTAATAAGCCAGCTATCATGGAAAATAACAAAGTGTTTAGACGTTCACAGCACAAATAAAATTTTTACTCTTGTCAGGTTGTCATTGAATTGCAACGAAAAGTGAAAGAATTTTAGTCTGCTGACATTCATTGATATTGACAATAATTGTTCATGAAAAAACTAAATCGACGGCATTTTAATTAAAAATATAATTGTTTTAAAAATTTGCAGTGAAAGAATTATTAAAATACTGAATGGGAAAAAATTAAAATTTTTTCTGCAATTCCATTTCGCTGTTGTCAAAGGTGTAGTTGGTTGTGAAAACTATTTTAAATGCTCAGCAGCAGGAATATTTACTACAATAAATTATGGTAGTCAGCCAGACTTCCCTAAACGTATATTTACACTGTATCCATACAGTATTAAGACCAAGTTGATACATTGTCTAGTTCTTTTTTTAATTGGTATTATAATAATACTTTGTATCCATTTTTTAGTGTAATAAAAACATAAATAAGTGAATGTAGAAATATGTTAAATTATAAGAGGACTCGTGCGTTGCCATTGTGCTGCGTATTGTATTTATTTTGCATCTAAATTTATTTGGGTGCCTTTTTTGCTTTTTTTTTTTCTGCATATGAACTACAACAGTGTTGCAAATGGGAACAAAATACATTGTGAAAATTTTCAGGGTTGCATTTACGAACTCACTGCATTGATTGTATTAGTATAAAGTAACATGCGTTTAGGCAGTCAGCCGTAGTTATTGTAACATGGTAAACTTTACAAAAACTCCTTTGCAGTTTCAAATCTACGCAGAGAAATTAAGAGCAAAAATAATTCAAAAGTGTGTAATACGATGTTCAGAAATGCAACTTTACTGAAATTTACGCAATAAATGCCATTATTGAGCTCAGTATTCTATACAAAATATTAATTAATGGCTCGATTATAGATAGCAAGCGAACTTCAGTTGCGTTGTCAGGCGGCAACCACAAAATTGTGGTTGCTAGAAAAGCACTAAAATGTACTGAAATTAGGCAACTGTAGTTAATGCATTGTAAATCTGCATTACCTGCATTATCATTTTTAGCAACTGGCAACTGAACAACAGTTCCGTTGCTATCCATAATCGAGCCATAAGTTATTGAGCAATAACTAAAAAAATTTTTATAAATTTTGAGTAAAACTGGTCACAACTGTGTGTTTAGTAATCAAAATTATCGACAAACACGGTAATGACGTTCACATGATTATCGACAAATGGTAACAATGCTGCCGGATGTAAATAAAATCAAGCAAACCAAAGCAAAATGAAAACAATTTTGTTTGCCAGCTGTCAAATGTTTATTGAGTTAGCTAAATTTTGTATGTCTGTATACTAAAATTATTGTGTCAATAAACTGAACAAAAAAAAAAAAAACTCAAGAAAACAATCTTGGCTGAACAGGATGTAAGAAGATCCGTTTATTGTTGAGCAGAACAACACGACGGGTCCTCATGAAAACGCTTAATTTAATGTTGCCAGTTGCCATTTTTTTTTTTAAATTTGAGTCTGAAACTGGGGTTGAACCCAGTTCTGTTTTTGGTTTTGTAGTCAACGTGCAGACTACCATCCAGTGTGCCATAGCCACCCTCGCAGTTGTGCATATTTGCGAGACATGTATCATGAACATCCCTTATAAATTTTACTAGAAAAGCTGTTAATGGAATTTAGGCAACTGGAGATAATGCAGTGTCGATATGCATTAGCATTTTCAGTAAACGTCAATATAAAATGAAATTAAATAAAATAAAATACGAAAAATTTAAATTTGTGTCTACAAATTGTAATTTGCCTTTAAAAATTCCTTAAGAAAGGCGAACGACTCCATTGCTCAGATTATTTGCAGAAGTTGCTATTCGCGATAGAATTTTTTTTTTTTGAAAATTGCGACGGTATTCTGTTTTACAAAATACACAATTGAACAGCTCAAGGTTGCGAGTCAAAATTGTTGGACAAGTTTACAAAGTTTGTGCAAATGAATTTCCAAACAATTTTTTGACAGTTCATTTGCTAAAGTGTAGAAATGTACAGTTTGCGAGGCTTTCATGAGGAGCATTACTATATTTTGCATTGCATTCCCTGTTGCATTCCCATTGTGTTAATGGCAATCATTTCAAGTTACAGCAAACCAAACTTTTATCTACTTTTGGTTGTTTTTTTTTTCTTTTCAACTTTAAAATTTTAATGCGTTTTTAATAACAATTCTTTGGGGAATACATGAATAAATTTATTACAAAGACGAACAGATATTGGAGAGTGCAATCGCGTTAATGGAAAAAAACTTCTACACCTCCCCGCCAACCGGTACTTTAACCGTTATAAAAAGAAATTGCTGCGTATGAGCAATATTTTTATGTCGTCATGAAAAAAAATTGCTCATACTTCAGCGAACGAAGGGCGAGTGAGTGAAAGCGAAAAAAAAACACTTGTTTTAATTGATTAATAAACTCTTAGTGGTGTTACCAAGCAACCAACCAAAGAACGAGAAACGAAATTAAAAAGTTTTTACGGCTCTGTAAAACACCAAGACATAAAGTCTTGTTTGTATTCTTCTGCAATAAAATTAAGTAGGGAAATTTTTTAATTAAATTTCCATTCATAATGTTAAACATGAAAACAGCATTACATTGTTACTGTAGATGTATTAACAGTCGTATTTGCTTTTACAATTGCCTTTTATTACAAAAAGATTTGAGCTCATTGTAACTGCGATTGTACACGTGTACTAGTGTGTGTAGAGCTGGAAAAGAACTCTTCCTATAAAATTTTCTTACACGTTTTCTTCTTTAAATGCTGATGTTCATACGTCTAATGTTCATATGGCAAATCATAAATATGTCAAAAACCACATTAAAAACACTTTCGCATAGAAGCAGCTGAATTGATAGCTGTTGAGCAATTGAGTTGAGTTGACTGTGGCAGTGCTGGGGGCAGAACGCTTTAGATATTTTGATGTTTCATCTCCATATTTTGCTGATTAAGTTATTTTTGTTTGATTTTCTCTTTCATGGCGATTCAGTTCATCTGAACAAACAACTGCAAGTGCAGTAAGACTTAACACACCCAGTGAATGTGTTGATGATGCAAAACCATAAAAAATCTCTTTATTCCATCCATATTTTGATGTTTTCTTTTTTTTTTTTTTCTTTTAGCTGTATGGAACTGCATAAATATTTGTTTCTTTTTCATTATGCAGAGAAAACTCACAAGAGAAGATGCCTGCAAATAAATTGTAAAAATTAAGTGCTGCTCATAAGGCTGTTTGCTGAAAGCAACGACCAACGACCAACGACCGCATTCATTATACCCCAGCAGCACTTTCCATAACAAATTCATTGTTTTTTTTTTATGTTTCCATTTTATTTTATTTTGTTTGTTAAATAAAAAAAATCACTTTTGTTTATTGTGCACAACGATCTCATTTCATGTTGCAGGAGCAGTGTATTGGAAATTTGATTTTGTGGTCAAAAAACGTATAAAATATTCATTTGCACAACCGAATGTACCCAATAACCTTTTGAATTATGTAAATGTATTTAGTTTCAGTTTCAATAAACTTGTATTGTGAAACAATGGCTTGCTTCTATAAGATTGCTATTGAGTGGCATTTTTATTTAAATTCGTCTGACATTTATCGAGCTTTTTGCATCGTTTGGGGCAGCAATGTGTTTTTGCGCCAAGGAGATGGTAAATCGTTACAACATTCTTCTTCTTAATTTTACTCTGATTAAACTTTTTTTTTTTTTCAACAAAAGAAACAAAGAAACTGTCGCTGCAGAGAGGATGCGGGCTGGCAAGTGAACTCGAGTTTGTAAAAGTTTTGTTCTTGTAAATTAGAAGTGGTTTCAGACGAAAGACAACATTTTACAAAACTTTAATTTAAAAATTACGTTTTTTTTTATTTTGTAATGGAATTTTTTTCGTTTTTTTTTTTAATGAAGTCATTGACCAATTATATGGGTTCTTTGTTATCAAATAAATGGCATTTAGTTCTTTATGTTTAATAATAAGGAATGCAATTGTCTTTTCACTTTTAATACAGTGTGATTTGTAAGGCAAATCTTAATTGTTTCTTTTTATAATCGTACTGGCAGAGAAGGTAAACTGTTTTGGAAATGTTTTGAAACTTTCAGTGTTTTTACTGCTTTCAGCAGGCATTGGACAAACACCTTAAGGTCAGATTTAAATAATGTCACTTGCCCATCTGCGATAACAAAGCATGAAGAGTATGCAGTCAGCTTTAAGAACTGCAGCTTGAATATCAATAATATTAAATGACATCGTACAATTTTATTTTGGACAGTTTGAATAAAAATTTCCCTACATCTGATCCAGGGAAAAGTTAAAGTGGCAAAGAGAGGGAGGACTTGACTTTTTCATGTCCCCTGACTATTAAATAAAAAGGCCAATACTGCTGCTCTCTGTCAGTTGACTCCTGTCGAAGTGTGTCCACGCTGCGTCATTTCCCAGGAGTCTTTGGCATTGTTCCACCGCAATATTGACTTATTGTTACGCCCTCGTATTCGTGCCCAACAGTTAGGAGTCAGTCAAGGGATTAATATTTCATTAGCTACCTTTCGCATAGCGGTGTTTTTTCAGAGTTCTCGTTAGAAATAATTGTTCAGTTCACAAGCTCGTGTTAACGTCGTAAGCGTTGTGTAATCATCTTATTATACAGTATTGTATTTTAGTTGTTTTGTAAATTCTTATACAAAAGTGTGTTCTGATTATTGGATTGAATTTTATATATATTTTTTAAAAAGTTGTATGGAGTCCAGGTCTGGGAATATGCGTATTAAAATTTTTTTTTTTTTTTTGTATTAATTTTGCAAAAAATTTTCAAATACAGTGCCAGCTCGTTAATCCGAAGTTGTGTAATCCGAATTATCCAGTAATCCGAATTGAATTTCTGATGTATTACATACTCTATAGTCCGCATTGCTTGCAAGCTCGCTAAACTGAATTTTAATTTTTTTTATTTTCTGCTTCTCTATTATTGTGTAGGTTTTTTTTACAATACCATGTGTGGAATTTTAAAACTAACGGTACATCATACATACATATGTATGTTTGGTTTATGTCTTGTTGCAAATAGTTTATTTGTTGAATGGTATTAGTCGCATATTCATTCTCAGAGCTGGGCTTCAGAAGATAACATCCCACTATGAATTGTTACAACAAGAATTGCCTGAGAATGATTGTGTTAAAGAAACAGGAGAATTTCGCGCAATAACCAACTTATTTCATCGCAATAAACATGTTAGAATTTCTGAAGATGAAATTCTTAGCTAGATTATTAACTCTGACAATAATTCGTGTAATAGTTCAGAATCAGACACAGAAAATGTAGAATGACGGCCATTAATTATGAAACACGTTAAAAATCGTAAAGCTGTGCAGGCCTTAAATACTTCAATAGATTGGGCAAAGGAACGAGGTATTCAAACCGATTACATATTGATGCTGAAGGAATTGCGAAAGAAAGCTTTCAAGGCCTGTGCACTGAAAGAGCAGCAAACCTACACCCCACAAATTATGTTAAAAACAAACATAATATTTAAACAAAGCTTTAATTTTTTTTAATTCTTGTTTAATAAAATTAAAATAAATTTGTTTTGAAATCCTGGCTTGTGTTTTATTTGCAAATACAGTGAATTATATTACATAATAACAGCAGATCCAGTAAACCGAATATCTCATTAATCCGAATCACGGTCTGCAATGCTGGCACTGTATGTGATTTAATTATCACAGAAATGTATTTCTTCTTAAATATAAATCTATGTTTAATTCGTTTTAAATTGAATTTTCAAAAAACTAAAAAGCGAATTCAAATCAAATTTAAATTTCCATACCTGGTTTAATTTCATGTACTAAAACGAAATGCATGTGAAATTTGTTTTTAAGAAGAACATATAAATAAATACAAAAAGAAGAATAAAAATACGATAAAATAACGTTACTGCAAATTTGCCTGTTCACAAGTACATAAAGATTTGTTGTATTTTTTAAAATACCAAACCATACGTCTAAGCTTGTGAATTGAGCAAATGTTTTTTTTTTGTAATAGAATTTAACAAATTTGTTAAACTGCAAATATACTTTTCGTTATTTTATTAAATGCATTTAAGTTTTTTTTTTTTTAAATGTGTGTATAAAAAACGCTATCGCAGAAATTTAAATTTATTTTTTACAGCATTTTATTTTTTAAAGCAAATTGAAATATGGAAATGAATTCATTGTGCCTAAAGCAACCCTCAGTCTGCATTGACTGCTGTAACTTTTTCAAGTGTTATTTGTTTTGATAGAAACTTTAGCTTATAATCTAATAAATGAATTAAAATTTTTTTCATTTCTGAACTACACAAATATCCTGAAGCTTAAGGGGGCATCGTCGTCTATTGACTTTAAATTTAATCGCAGAATTATTTCAGGGACTGAAAATAATAATTATTTTAGAATTTTCAAAGTAAAAAGGCCAGCACAAACACAGTCAAGGACAACTTTTTAATAATTTAGCACTAGATTTTCTTGTTTTGTTTGTTGGCTATTTTTATTATTGGCAAAAATATTATTATTCAATCAGTATTAATTTCAATGAAAATGGTGAAGGAAAAAAATATTTAAAAGAAACATAATTAAGGGTAGAGTCCTTTAAAATGAACAAAAAAAAATGCAAAATCATAAAAAAACAAAGTCTAGATTGATGGTTGTATAGACGCTTTTCTGCCAAAAATGTAAAAAATCAGATCACAATTATTATTTCTTAAGAAAAACAAATTATTAAAAAATATAAATCGGAAAATGACAATTGCGTTTGCATTTTTATGAATGCATTCTTAATCATGTCTTTCGCTATTAAGTAGTGAAATTTTTATTCCCATAAAATTTTCTCATTCCCCTCGAGGGGATATTTGGAATCATAAAGTTCATGTGGATTTTTTTCCCCCCATTTTTAAATTTAATACAGAAATAATAATTTGTGGGTTTACAATTCTTCCAGCGTTAAGTTGTGTGTTTTTCAATATTCAGGGAACAGTGAATTCGTCACCCCCATAAAAAGTATTGCATTTGAACAATAAAACTACCTGAATGCAAAGATTTAGCAAAGGTATGAAAATAGCATTTAAAAAATAAACTACAGCACTTTTAAGCAGCAAGCAGAAAAAATAACTAAATTTTTCCCCATTAAATCTCTGGTCCAAAAAATTTTTTTTTTTCTTAATTAATAATTTAATTGAATCCAGTTTATTTTAAATGAATTTAGTGTTCTTGCAAAACGGTGCGATCAGAATACCATAAAATGGCCAAATTTAAAACTTTTTTTTCCAATTAAAACTATTAATTGATTCTGGATTTTTCGTATTACGTTGAAATCTGATTATTATTTTAATTGAATCTTGGTTTTTTTTTTTGAATTGTATTTTAATTTTACTTTTTTCTGCGCAACAGAGCTCCAAAACTCAAAAAAAAAATATATTTATTAAAATATTCGACTAAAAGAAGAATTTATTTACATTTTGTATGCAATTCCCAAAATTAAGAGAATAAATCAAAGGAAAAGGGAAAAATTTCGAGGGAAACACATCGTTCACGATAAGGAGAATTTTGTTCATCATTAACGGGCAATGATTCATGATTGTAATTTTGGGAAAAGGCAATATAGTTCGTGGGAAAAAGTAAACACGATAGAGGCGATGAATAAACGACTCCGATATATTTAATCTTGTTCTTTTAAGAGTGTTTCAAAGGTTTTTTGCTTTCAAATCAGGTTATTTTATTTTCAGACTGAGTTATGTATGTATGTATGTATGTAAATATATACACACGTAGACAATTATAAACAACACCAACTACAAAGTTCACACAGAATAAATAATTTGATAGAAATGTGTTCGAACAGCTGGTGTCCTTTGCACTGACCTAATAAATGCTAATTGTGCTGATTCAGCATTAGTTTTTCATTACTACACTTTTCATATTTAAACTCGGAACAAATATCGAATTGTACAGTGAAAATGTGAGGGGCATAGAAAATCGTTGTCAGGAATATTTCTTTTTTTTTTGTTAACAGCAACATTAAACCACTTCATTTGCATGTGCACAACGTTTATTTGTAAATATTTTATATTTTAAATGATTATGGCAACAATAAATTTCCTTTATTTACCGTTAATTGGTGCGGCTCGTGTGCGTATCTGCGATAGTCATGGATACAAAGAGAATTTTAAATGACAAGTGACAATCGTATGTTGTAGTCTGTCATTATTTTTTTTTTTATTCTTTTAATAGCAATGCCAACACAGCAAATACAATAACTCAATGTATATGCACACACACACACACACACACACACGTGCGGGCTCATACACAGTAGTCTATAGTTTGATATTTGTACAATCTACGTGGACAAAATTTATTTAAAAAAATAATTCGGGAATTCTATAATTTTTACATATAGAGGCTCTTTCAACAGGTACTTCCGAACTTTTACCTAGACAAAAGTGATAGTAGGAGAAATGACAGGCAGTGAAGCTTCACTATTTTACAACTTTGCTTTTGCAGGTTCTTTTGTTTTTTTTAGCAGTGTTGTAGCGCCTCTGATGTCAAGGAGAGAATTTTTGAGGCTTCGTTTTAGTAGCGATTTTTTAGTATTTATTTTACTTAGCAGGTGCTTCACAATAACGACGAAGGAGGGCGTTCTGATGTGCCTCTGGATTGTTTACAGTACAGAACGGCCATCTTATTGAAGCCCCATCTGTCAAATCTCTGTTTTGCCAAATCACCGTGGACGGATATATCATTCAACAACACGTGCAAGCATTAAATGTTTCATCAAAATGGGTGTTCTTTTCTAATTTTCATCGAAAAATCATTATCAGCGATGAGACGCATTTCTGGCTGCGTGAACAAAGAAAATTGTCGAATTTCGGACGACACCAATCCACAGGAGATCCAAGAGCATACAATGCATCGCGAAAAAGACACTGTTTGGTGTGGATTTTGGGCTGGCGACGGCGTCATCGTCATTCATATTTCTTTGAGTAGGACGTCACTGTCAACGGCGAGCGCTTTAGGTCGATGATTACCAATTTCTTTTGACCTGCATTGGATGATCTGGACACCAACGACATGTGATTTCAACAGGACGGCGCTACGTGCCAAACAGCTCATGCTACATTGGATATTCTACACGAGCGATACGAGGGCATAGTCGTCTCAGGTGGAGGTGGTATGAACTGGCGTTTTGGCCCCATTAGATTTTTTTTCTTGTTGTGTTTGCTGAAGTCTCAGGCCACAATTCATAGCAGCCCTCAAAGCCAACATAACCCATGCCATCGGTCCAATTCAGCCAGGTTTATGCGCCAAAATTGAATAAGTCGGATGTGCTCCACCCAGAAAATCCTGGTTCGGACATTTGAACGGTGTTATATCCCACACAAACGGCATCAATAGGTCTTTCAAACGAATGAAAAAGTTAGGTTATAATACAAAATAAACTCACTGATATGAAAAAGAACACAAAAGAAAATAAAAATATGCATATACGTGTTCTACTCAACAGGTGTTGAAGTTCTTTTCCCGTATTCTAATCAAAAGTAGTTTTATGATAAATTAACTGCGAATAAGAACACGACAAAAATTTTCATTCATTGCCTTAATTGTAGTTCGATCAAACTTTACATTTTCTAAATATTCAAAAAAAATTAAATTTTTTTAAGAAAATTCTTACTGCAATTTAATTGGCTTTTTCCAACGCAGTCCCGTTAATCACAAAATGAGCAATTATTAACTAATCACTTTATTATATTCTTTGTTAAGTTATATAGTTTATTGGCAACAACTTCTGATGAGCGTTATGCAACTTTAAAATTACATTTTGGGAATAAGCTGCCTTCATTCATTATGCAAATCTGTGAAAATATCTACTTTGCGCATATTTGCCTTAATTGGTTAATTGGAATAGCTTCTGGAAAAATTCAAATAATATTCAAAACTTATATGAATTTTTTATATTTTTTTTTTTTAATGGAAAATATTTAAATAATGGAAAAACAAAAAACTTTTTAAACAATTCACAGCTAATAAGATAGTAATATAGCAAAATTGAGAAATTTTTGAAAAGTGGAGTTAGGCCTTTTAGCTTCTGACTCATGCATATGTACATTGCAAAATATTATTAAATTTATGCCTTTTTTTTTTTTATCTGGGACCGGCACTCAGGAGATGACTCCTACACATGCGAAGCATTGTGCTGGAACTATAGGAAAGGGATAGTAGAAGAAACCACAGGTGGTGAAGCTTAATTAATTATTTTGCAGCTCTGTTTTCTCACGTTCTTGGTTTTTATACTCTTAGGAGTGCTGAAGCTTCAGTTTAGTAGCCATTTTTATTAGTATTTTACTGCGCCGGTGCTACACAATACCGACGAAGGGGGGCGTTCTGATGCGATTGTGGATTGCTATCAGCTGAAACCGGTATTGTTCAGTGACCAGTGACTGACTATGCCTTCGCCACTGAAACCTTCCGACAACAACTGACACACACAAAGACACACTAATGCACATCAGAAAAATGCGAGATGCTTATTTTTATTTTATAATTTTAGTCTGAAACTGGTGTTGAACCCAGGTCTGTTTTTTGTTTTGTAGTCAAAGTGCGGACTACCATCCATCGTGCCACCATCGCCACCTTATTTTATTATTTTATAACCTTATTTTTATAATAAATATGTCTTGATTCTTCATAAAGCTTTTAAGGTTTTTTTTATTAAATATTTTCTAATTGTTTCAATATTTTGTTAACCATCGGTTAACATAGTCAGGAAATTTCATTATTTAAATAGAAAATATTTACTAAACAACTCTTAAAAGCTTTAAAAAGAATCAAGAAATATTTTTTTGTTTATATAATTCATATATTTAATGGCCAAGAATGCAAAGAACTATTTTTATACAAATCGATTGCCGATATATCACACTGTGCAGACTAATAACAAAAAAATTTGCTCTTATCGTCGTGGTGTCTTTGTAATCAACGTTGTTTTTGTGGCTTAATTATCCTCCACATGTCTACGTGTCACATTAACGCACACATATACGCATCTATAAAAAAAATAGAAGAAGAAAAAAACAAATAGTAATTTTTATTCATGTGCACGATTGTGTACTTCTCGCATGTATTTTTAATTGTGAACAGTTGTATTTTTAAATAGTTTGCATAGGCTGGGTTTTCAGTATTGTGAAATTATTATTGATATCGAATATCTTTTGCCCACACCTTTGCCTTTGTTACTGGCAATTGTTGATTTAATGGATTAAATATTATTTTCTGTTGCAGTGTTTGTTTGCTGTTTTACACTCGTGAAAACGCAACAAATTCATTGAATTTCTTTCATACCACATTAATTGTTGAATGAATGAATGAAATACAAAAAAAAAGATGTGCGGCTTGATATATGTATGTATAGACAATGGGCGATGCCTTCTACTACCTGTTCGCCATATGACTTCATTATAGATTGTGGCTATTTTATATGGTTTTTTTTTTGTTCTATTACCAGTGCCACTTGCAAGTGCTTGCAATTGATTACTTTTCATTTTACACAAAGCTTTACAATGTTAATTGAGTTCGTAGTTTGTGTGTTTAGTGGCTGCCTGGCTATCTAAACTATCACAATTATTTTAAAGCAAAAAAAACAAAAGTAACTAATTGCGTTGTTGGCTTTAACTTTGACATCCACTTCGTTATCAATTTCTAAATACATAAATACTTTGAAAAACTTCGTGTTTTCATAAGCACTCTCAGTAGAAGACGGTCTGAGCGTATGAGCAACATTATTACTAATACGTCTGCACAATATGCACAACACAACTAAAAACTTAAATTAAAAGCAGAACTTCATCAATTCATCATACGGGGAAAGTTTGCTTTTATGACAACAAAGCACGTACATATATTTGAAAAACAAAGTATCTCATATGCAAATCGGTTAATACACATACACACGCACACGCACACACGCACCCACTTACAGCCAGACACATTACTTAGAATCAACAAACTTTTACAGTCTGCCGAAAAAGCAATAAATAAGTTTAGAACTATCGGAAGAGGTAGGAAATCTTCTCTCTTCTCCCATTTGCATAGAGATCTCAAATAAGATAAACTTTACCAGTTTATATTTTATCTGCAGAAAGTTTTCCCTGTACCAGTGTGCATGACAGGGAAAACAAATATTGTTGTATTGGAAGATGAACATTTTTATTGTCGAATTATAAAGCCCACATTCACATTCATATCACGATTACTTTTGCTTTAATAAAACAATTTAATATGAGAAAACAAAGTCGTGTATGACAACGCAACGGAAAAAGTGTTAATTAAAAAGTCTATATTTACTTTTCTAACAAGTCATAAATAGAATAATACGACAATAAGCACGTGACTAGTATGTGTAAGGAAAA
Organism: Dexiosoma caninum; assembly: GCA_963924685.1. Lineage (NCBI taxonomy): Eukaryota > Metazoa > Arthropoda > Insecta > Diptera > Tachinidae > Dexiosoma > Dexiosoma caninum. Next base: position 84,970,653 of record OZ004727.1, read on the forward strand.
ATCAAACGGCAAAGAGAAAATAATTAAAAACAGAAAATAAATGAATAAAGCATGAAATTAGCATTGATTTACAAAATTAAATATACAGTGTCACGTTGGTTAACGCAACTTGTCGATAATCGCCACAACCCAATTCTAAACATTGGGGACTCTGTTAAAGCAACTTTTCACAAAACTAAACCCCAATTAACAAACAATTTGCAAACAAAGTTAAGTTTAAATTTTAAATTTAGTTTTTTATAAATAAAAAAATATGCCATCTGGAAAAACACAGTCGAAAATTGCACTCTTTTTTTTCGTTGAAAACATGAATCTTTAAAATGATAAAAACCATCAGTGTAAATTTACTTAGAATTTGTATTATTTTTGTATTTAAATTATATTATTAATTGACCTTTTTTATTATTTTTTTTTGATATATATTTATTAAGCCTGAGGTCTTTTTTTATCTTATTTTGTTTTTTATTATTCGATATTTCGGTAAATTTAAATTTAAAAATATTTTTATATTTCAAAGAATTATAATTTCCTATTATTCCTGATGATGTTAACAAGCTGTTAACGAAATATCGAATAATAAAAAACAAAATAAGATAAAAAAAGACCTCAGGCTTAATAAATATATATCAAAAAAAAAAAAAAATTTTTTTTATTTATTCTAAATATAAATTTTGGTTTTATGCTTGATTTTAATTAAATAAATGCATTTATTTTAAATGTTAAGATTTGTTTTTTTTTTTAAATTAACTTTTTACGTCGTTTTCGTAACAGCACAAAATTTCTATTGGTTACGTAAACCGAGGTTACACTGTAATAATCAGGGAAACCAAAAATATGATCTAAAATATGCAGTAAAAACCTGAAAATATGATCCAAACATTTTAAAAATATGCTCTGGGAAACAAAAATTTTACATTTTTGTTAATTGTTAATTAATTTTAATTTAATTTAATTTAATTTAATTAATTTAAAAAAAAAAACACAATTCAATATCATTTGTTTGTATTTAAAAGAAGATGAAATTACAATAAAAAAACAGCAACAACAACTACAATAAAAATATAACAGAATAAAAAATAATTGAAAATTTTTAGTAAAATATTGCAATAAAAACAAAATATGGACTCAGATGTTCAAATATAATGCGCTGTCTTTTACATCTGAATGAACTTTTTTACATAGAAAATGTTCTTTCAATGTCAGCTGATATATTAGAGGCATATTTAAAGGATAACAATTACTTAAGATCATATTTTAACACATTTTTAAAATAACATACGTTGAGCTCAATTGACAGATGAAATATTAAGTTTTTCGTTTTTTACTATAATTTGTTCAAGCTTATTTTTAATATTAAGTTTTGTGCTACAATCTTGCATGTCACCAATATTCTGAACGGTCTCAATTGGTAACGCATACTGCTCAACTATTGTGGCAACTATTGTGGTTTGCAGTTTCTTAATATATTTTTCAACGAAACCAACATTTCAAGCAATAAGAATCAGTTCAATAAGAATATTTTGTATTGACATTTCTCAATCCATCTATTTGGATCACAGTGTCACAGTGTGACAAATAGTAAATTCAAGTTTTTATATAATTTCACATACAATATTTTTATGGAGTTGAGTTGTGCCCCTTCGTGGAGTGATTGCACATGAACATAAAATGCTCTTTAAATATGAAAAAAAAAATCGAAAATATGATTTTAAAACTAAAACATGCACAAAAATGCTGTTAAGAGCAAAATATGCAAAAAATATGCCCAACGACTCGATGCCAAAATTTATAAAAAATTCCCGAAACGGATAAATAACTTTTACCCGACTTCTTAGGTTGCATGAGAAAAAAAACATGCAATTGCATATTTATGGCTATCGTGGTAATTAATAACTATCGTGTACTAACAAAAAGCGCAAAAGCTCCAAAAGAAAAACCACGTGTCTGTTGTTGTAATTTTGCCCTTGATTAATTTGTATAAAAATACGCAATAAAGTTAATATGAAATATTGCTTAGTGAGGAAGTAAAGCGAATTCCCTTTTTTTTCTTTTTTTTTTATGTGGGACCAGCATTCAGGAGATGTTTTGTACACATGAGAAGCATTGTGCTGGAACTATAGGAAAGGGATAGTAGGAGAAACGACATGAGGTGAAGCTTAATTAATTATTTTACAGCTCTGCTTTTCGCAAGTTCTTTGTTTGTACTCGTAGCAGTGCTGAAGCTTCGGTTCAGTAGCCATTTATATTATTATTTTACTTCGCCGGTGCTACACAATACCGACGAAGGAGGGCGTTCTGATGTGATTGTGGATTGCTATCAGCTGAAGCCGGTATTGTTCAGTGACCAATGACTATGCCTTCGCCACTGAAACCTTCCGACAACAACTGACACACTAATGCACATTAGAAAAATGCGAGATGTTTTTATTTTTTTTTTTTTTTTTTTAAATTTTAGTCTGAAACTGTGGTGAACCCAGGTCTGTTTTTGGTTTTGTAGTCATTGTGCAGACTACCATCCATCGTGCCATCGCTACCCTCTTACAGGAATTTTGTAAATTATTAAATTTTTTTTTTAAATCCATTTAGCTGCTAAAAGTTAGACGCCCAAAAGTAAATTAGACGAGATTAATCACGCATGCTGTTTGCCAAAATGTCATTTAATGAATTTTATTTATTCTAAATTGTAGTTAAAAATATCCGCAAACTGATATGTTTGCTAAAGGTTTTTTAAAAATTAATTTTAAATTTTTTTCCGTAACATCAACTAAAATGAGATGCTTTTTACCCAACCCAATATACTTGTAAAGGACAACTTTTTTTCGCTTGTTTATTTATGGTCCTTAAGGTCACCATCACCATTACCATCACCATCATCATTATTATAAACGTTATGTTCTCTTCTTCTTTATTGTTCACGTCTCTATCATCGTCAACACCATCACATTCGTCGACGCCATAGCGGCGCCACAAAGTATGTGAAGTATTTTTTGATTGCTGTTCTGCAATTTACTGATGGGAATTTAAGTTTGTTTGTAGTACATTCGAACAGACATTTAATATCTACTTAGTGGTATTGCGTTCCCAATTCACTATTTTCTCTCTCTCTTTCTCTTTTGCTTTTTAAATAATTACTTAACGAGGCAAAACACAATTTTATTGAAATACATCGAGTATGTGTTATGAAGCGATTGAAAAACCGTTTAGAAAACTGCACGGAATTTCGAATGTTTTCGCAATGTGAAGGAATTAGGCAAGAAATTTAAAACACTGCTACCAATTTAAATACTGCCCATTTAATAATAATAACGTCACGATTTAATTTTTTTTTTCTTTGGCAAAGAATAAAAATCCATGTAACGCACTGTTACAGGGTGCGAATAATTGTAACTGACTTAATTGAGAGAAGCCGATTTGCCGTTTTTATTATTAAATTTTATGCTCATCTCAAAATGTGTAAAGGTTTTATTAATCGGCGATATAAAGCGAAATGTAACGTACGCACGGTCTACGAAATTTACCCCTTAACAATTAGATATCAGTTTCTATCTTAAATGTCAACGAATTTACCTTGAATAGAATTTTCATATTTTCTACAGATATTAAGAGCTTTCGTAGATTATTATAAAATGAAAAAAAAAAATATATACATATATATATTTAAAAAATATTTTTTTAACTTTCAATATCGTCACGCACATGTTACATTTCTCACGCACAATTACACCGTACTTTTATAACACATACACCTTTGTTTCGTACGTTTCGGCAAATAATGAAATACCAAAGTTTGTTAAGTTTTTAGTCGAAAAAACATTGGACATGAGATGAGCATTCCAAGGAAAGCAAGCAAAAGTCAACGTCAATCAAAACCAACCTGCACAGGCCAAACTTATTTCTTATTTTAATTTGTTTTTTCTCTTATTGGAAACGAAAAACAGAAATTAATTCAAGAAACTTTAAGAAAAATTTACCAGCGCAAACTTTGGCCGATACGACATCAGATTTGCAAGGTGATTGGTAGGAAATGAAATTTTCATTATAAAGTTTTACAACAACAATTACTACTACTACTACTACTACTACTACTTAGAAAACAACCGTTATTGTTATAAATTTAATTTAAAAAATGTTGTATATTTTACATAATTTCTCTTTCCTCTAAAATTTGATTTTTTAACCATACGGCGGTTGACTTTTCTGTGGAATTCGTGATTTATTTTTTTTTTATGTTACAAATTTTGTTAGTGCTGGATGTCCTTTTTATATAAAAGAGCAATGAAAAAAATAATTGAAAATAGTTGTGTTCTTAAAATTCAGCATTTATTTTATTCCATTTAAAAATAACTTTTTTCCTTTTTTGCCAAGTTCAATTTAATAGTTTTTTTATTTGTCTAATTTAAAAAAAAAAATTATTTTATTTGCAATATAGATAAACCGGGCTATGTTTTAAGTTGCTTTTTATGTTTAAAGTAGAAAAGAGGTTCTTCGGGGAAAGTGTTATGTGAAAGGCCTGCCTTTTTATGGGCTGCTTTAAAAATATTGTTTTATGTTTTTATAAAACCTTTTTACAAAGAAAAACAATTTTGTGTGCTGAAGGGGAAACAAAATTCTACTAAAGAATGCTATTGATTTTAATAGGATTTTTATTGCGACTTTTTATTAAGATTATTAAAATGATGTCCTCCATTTACGAACGGATTTTTATTTGGTTGGCATTATTAAAAATCTGTTTAGTTTGGTCAAACTTTATTTGTGTTGTTAAATTCAAAGGAGTGATTTTTTTTTCTATGTGGACTTTTGAAAAAAAGGCTTCATAATTCGAGATAAGAAAATTTCTTAGTATTTTAGTCATTAAGGACTAAGCAACGGCTTTCTATGTATTAAAATTTTTGAAATATCACACAAAAAGTAATCAATTTATCTGGGGCTAAATTACGAAATTTCAAACAAAATTCTTGTAAAGTGTATGAGAATTTCGTGCGATATTGAATGCTGTAATTTGAGAGGAGAAGTAATTAGTAGTAAAATTATATATGGGAGAGATTGCTTTGTTATACTAAATTTATACATATTTAAAAAAGCCAACAATAGCAAAAAAAATACTTTCTTCGCTCTTCTGAACAATTTTTAAATTTCACTTATGATGTTTTGTCCAAAGCGCACCGATATTATCTATCTTTTTTTATATAAAAAAAATTAAAAAAAAAATACGGAATTAAGTAGTTAATTTTTTCAAAATGTGTTTTTTTTCATCATAGTCTAAAAATTTCGAACAAAACCGAGCTGTGAACATTTCTAACGGTTGGGCATTCATTACAGAAATCCTCCTGATAAATTTTTTTTTATTATATTTTTGCTTTTTAATATCTTTATTTCTAAATTTGAAAGTATAAACCGCTTTTTAATTGTTTAGTATTGCCGTGTTGACAAGGCTCTGGTAAACTCGTTGGTTTGTGTCTACGGTTATAAATTTTAAAATTTCACTTATGATGTTTTGTCAAGTGCAGAGGAATGTTTTGGTTTCAGCCTCTGAGTGACTTCCCAATGTAAACATTAGGAAATGGAATACGAGAATTTTTGCACACAATTTCCATATCAAATTCCATAAAAATTGCAATACCAAATATTTACGGTCTCATTTTTATTATAAACTAGCTAAACTAATCGCACGTTGCTGTAGCTGTTATATTGGTGTTCTTTAAAAAACATTATGTGTGCTTTAATGAAATCGGTTAGTTAGTTTCGGAGAAGCGGTAGTAAACCCCTACCACCAATTGAGGTCTTATCTATGAAATAATATGTAGTCTATGTGTCCATCTAGATGGAGACCTATGTATATGTCTTGCCTCCCCTCTATCCGTATACCGAATTTCAGCTCTCTGGCTCTGAGAAGAGTGCGCACCTGTACATCAAATACAAAAAAGATTTAGCCTAGTTCCCTTGATAAAAGTTGCCACTTTTCATATTTTTCACATTATTTAATCTCCCGTATACCGAATTTCGGATCTGGAATTATAGTGAAAGTGGCCGATGCAAAAAAAAATTACTATCAAGTCATTCAGATCAAAAAGAGAAATTTTAGCTTTAATCGTTCTCAAGTTATACACAAAACAATATTAATTTTGTATGGGAGGTACCATGCTCACTTGTCCAATTTTGCCCACTTTTAAGCTGATGATTTGTACTGACCGTTAAGTTACGCAGACCAAATACAGAAACTTTAACTTTAACCGTTACCAAGATATAATGAAATCAATATTTAGTTTGTGTGGGAGGTACCACGCCCACTTGTACAATCTCTTCTAGTTTTTGACTGATGACTTGTCAGAACTACAAAGTCATTTGGACCATATTCGGAAACGTTCACTTCAACCGTGCTCAAGCTGTACAAAAATAAATATTTACTTTGTATGGGCGTGGCAACGCCCAGTTGGAATATTTGAAATTGATATAGCCTATAGTTCCTGCCACATATACAGAGAAATACTGTGACAATTTCAAGAAAGTCGGCTCAGTCCTTTAGGTGTCTATAAGGCACATACGCACACACACACACACACACACACACACACACACACACACATACACAAATACACACATACATACATACAAAAATGTAATTTTTAAATATAAGATATCTGAGGTTGCTTAATTAATTTCATGTGCGTTACCTTCTCCTTTGTATTCTTTAATTTATGGCGAGTGAAAAACGGTTGTCTCTTTCCTCCACTGGCTTAATTAAGAACTGTGATATTGCAAAATTTTATTTGCTGAATAACAATTGGTATCTTGTGAGTGTGCACAGCACTCCTAATAAAGGCCAACACTTGTGGCAAATAACCGATAAAACGTTCTCTGTCTTTTCATTTAAATTATTTGCATAGAGTGAAGTGAAGTGAATGTATTGCAAAGAAAAAGAAAAACTTGACACAAATTGAATTTAAAAATTTAAACCATTAAACAAACCAGCAAATGTTGTTTGTTTCATAACGTTCATAAGTTCATTTCAATGAATGAATGAATGAAATGTACGCCAGATTTCATAGAAATAAATTTTATAAATTGATTAAGTTAAAAGTCAAAAGCTACAATAAAATAAATACAAATACTTCCGCTGAAACGTACGTTTTGTTTTGAATCTGCTGCCCTTAAAATAAATAAATCATACATTCATATGAAAAACTTTTCCGCAATTTCTTTCTGCACGTACAAATCCAAATCAACTTTTAGACCGGACTTGCTTGTATTTGCATTACAAATGAGGCCTACATTCTGTTTTTAGTGTTTCCGTCATCGTGTCTTTGCTATTCCAGCAGCAGTTCTACTGTCGTTACATGTTGTTTCACTTTTCTATTTCTAAACTCGTTAGTTGAAAGCCCAGTGCCTCTACAACAAAGGAAAATAGAAAAAACGGCAAAAGAACAACAAGTAAATGAACGACGCTGTTCTGTTGTTGTATGTAAATGATACAGTTGTTTGTACTTCAGATATAAATACTCGTTTGCAAGCATTTTGCCAGCAGTTGTATTTTATTTCAGCTCGCTCAGCCACTAAAAAAGGCACATTCCATTAAATTTCTTAAAGTTTGTGGTGCAATGGACCTTTTACTGTGTCCACTATTTTCCGCAGCCTTGACTGTCCCCATGTGTAAACGAGGGTAAACGTTTGTTTGCTTGGCTGCCTCTAGCAAGTTATTGTAACATGAGTTTTTCTTATTTGATATTTGTTTATTACGAGTATTGCTTGACGTCACAGAAATGCGATGTATTTTATATTTCCGGCCGCCAGTTAACATGACGTCTAAACTAGTGTTGGCATACCATGCAGTATTTGCCTGTAGTGGTGTGTATGCTTGTGTGTTTGTGTGTGTGTGTGTGCGTGTCCTTTGTAACAAAAACCACATTTTGTTTGTCTTCATAAGATTTATTTGAGTTCTTTTTTTATTTTTATTTGAATATCAAGAAATTAACATAATTTTATACTTAAAGTTGAAAAAATATTTATAGAGCAGCACATGTTTAAGAAGTTTTAAGTTCTAGATTCGAGATGTTGAATGTTTATATTGAATTTGAATAGGTTTGCTTTTATTGTTTATTTTCATTGCAAAATTTTATGATTAGAAAATCTTTAAAGGAACTGGTGTCGAACATATAAAAATTAATACATAATTACCGTCCTCGCCGGTGGGGAGTTACAAGCTGATTTTTAGCTTTAATTTCTATATTTTTTTTATATTGCAAAGATTTGTAGAATTTAGTCATTTTAAAGAATGAAAACATGTTTCATTTCATTAAATATATTCAAAATTTCATAATTTTATAGTCAATTTTATTAGAAATGATTTGCTTAACAATAGCGGAACTCGCTCTTAATTGGAAAATGCCGGTGCAAACATTCCTTGTGTAGCGGAACTGCAATTTCACTGCATTACCTGCATTACCATAACAGCCATAATTCGTGCCTTGAGTAAAACTCTTTAATTCCGTTAATTCGTAATGCCATAGATTTTGGTGCCGTCATTAATTCGTATTTTTGTGCTATTCAAAGTCTGAGGAAACCCCCTATAAATCGCACGTAATTGTTAAAAAAATTCTAATAATTTTTAAGAAAATCCAAATCCAAGGTTTAAAAATTTAATAAATTACAAAAGCAATTTTTTTCAACAGCTTTTTTTTTTTTTTTTTTAGCAAAAACCGGATTTTTGTGTGTTTCTTTAGATTAATTTATTTGCAGAGTCTGCAATTAGTCAAGAGTCTGAAGTATAAATGCTAAGAAAAACCACACCAAGATTATTACCATTATTATTTAGGACAGGCCTGCTGTGCAAATCACTTTTTGTGAAAAATTTATGGCACTTCTGTGATTTCCCTCTTTTGCTTAAAACAACAAGAGAATTTCTCTTCAATTTCATTCTCAAAAGAAATTCTTTTTTTGTTAATATAAAAAAAGAAATTGTAGTTGGTAAAAAATTTTGTATTGTTCCTCCATCGCTTTCATCAATTTTAGAAAAGGGAATTCATAGTGGAAACTTGTTTAGAAGTAAAACGTCAAAAAGAAAATGAATAATCGAAACTATAGAGGCGTCTTATTTTATGGTTTGTGCAGTGCGGACAGTTCAAACCCCTGTAAATTGTTTTACGTCTTACGTGGACTAGTCACATAGCGGCCAAAATCACTCAACTGAAGTTGAAAACTGCTCAGATCTACTGGCTTATAGGACGACACTCTGCACTAGGCCTAGATATGAAGGTGCTGTTGTATAGGGCGATTTTAAAGCCTATGTGGATATATATCGCGTTCAGCTGTGGGGAACTGCTTCCGCAGCAAATTTTGCAAAATTACAAAGAAGACAGTCGAAAATTTTACGAATAATCGCAGGTGCTCCATGGTACATGAAAAATGCAAATATCCACAGGAACCTAAAAATTCCATCCATTAAAGATGAAATCAAAAAAGTCTATACGAGGTATAGGACGAAGATCACGGTGCATCCCAACCCACTTGCTAGAGACTTGCTGGTCTTCGAGGGTCACAGAAGACGCAAAAGTGCCCAAACGTTTGATCTGATGGGATGAAAATTCTGTGTGACCATCGGGTTGAAATTGCAGTGGCAATAGAAACTATTTTTTTTTTTATATTATATTTTTAGATTAAGATTTGAACACATTTGTAAATTTCATATTGAAAGCTCCAAAATTAAAAAAAAAATGAAAAAAAAAAATTAATTTAACGCCGCTTAATCGAAATCCCTTTATTTCGAAAACTCCTGTTGTTCGTAAAAAATAATAAATGCTCCTTACGATAACGAATTAACGGGATTCTACTGTAAATGAAATTGATATTTCCTACACTTATGCAGATTTTCATTAAAAACTGCGGTTTTTCTTTTTTTTAATTATAAAGTCCTTCAATTAACAAAGAGTTAGTTTCGCTATTATTTCATTAATATTTCCCAGAGAATATTTTCATGCATATTTCAACGTATAAAAATAAATAAAGTTTTGCAAATAATTCTCTATTCAAATTTAAATTGCCAAAAATATTATTAGTCATCAGTCAGTTTTCGACCGTATGCTGTTAATACAACGGCAACAACAACAATGGTAATTACAACTTCCTTAATTTGTTTCCCTAAATGTATTCCATCATTATGTTTGTGAAAGGGTTTGTTGAACAACAGCCCTGTTCGAGAAAAGTGCACTAAATGTGCTAAACTACTTAAAGAACTGTGCAGCAAAGCAGCAAAGCAGCAAAAATAAAGATGCCGATATGTGCTTATGAAAATACGCTTTAATTACTTCTGTATGGGGCAGTATGGGATAGAAATATTTCACATATTCAGGATAGCTTTCATTGTGTGTGCATTTTCTTCCATCTGTTACGGTCTGAAGAATCGAACGTGTGCTTAGTAGCAGGCGGAATGGTTTGCTAGTGATATAAAAAAATTAATTTAAACTTGCTGCACTATAAGTTTTCTTTCCATAAATTTAAAAAAATATTTCATAATTAAATAATGCATTTGTGTTTTTTGTTCTGCTCAAGGTTTCCTATGCATTGTTGCACAACAGCAATGTGTTTAATGAACATCGATTTATGCATGCAAACGAATAACATATGAACGTGTGGAAGTGACACTATCATTTCCTGAAAAATCTACTGTTAGACATAAATTGGAACATTCAAGTTTGTTTATGTGTATATTAATACGGACAGACATATTTATAGTTTTGTGTTCATGTTTGGTATGTACAAGAAGTATAAATTTGCATGTCGGCGGCAATCAGCACACAGTAGATTTAACTGATGGCATGCCAGTCGTCGCCCTACTGTGCCAACATGTTATGCAGATTGCAGGAGAGTGGAGACCATACAGTGTTGTTTATTTTTAGTAGTTGCTGACAGACTCAACTCATGTGTGAGGTTTTCATTATTTTCAGAACCCGCTCTTGAATGCCATTCACTACCACAAAATTTCTTCTACAAAATTTGTCAAGTTCAGAAGCTCATTTCGAAGTAGCCGACTTTTAAATGTTCTTCTATATTTCATGATATATTTTTTATATTATTTAATCCCACCGTTCTTGTGCATTTCATAAACCCCTGCCATATCCCTTGTTCATTGCCTCTATATATTTTAAGTTATATAAATGAAATTATATTCCGTTTTACATTTGACAACATTAAAAACAATTTTCATCCAATAGAAAATTTCATTTATTCACAAATAGTTCTATGGCAAATTGTTGTAGTAAATTTTGGCACAACTTGCAAGACAACTGCAAATCCTTAATTGTTTTAACAGCATCCGTAATTGCGTTTGTCTGATAGACTGTTAAATATAAAGCAATTCTAATGGCAAACTGAGGAACGATCAATTATGTAAATTCTTTCTACACAATTGTTTATGTGTTTGTGGTCGGTACCAGTGTAGCTGAATGCTTATTGAGTTCATAATCAAATGAAACAAGTGTCTGCGGAAAATTCTTTGCAGAGAAAAATCAAAAGATTTATCATTAAAAGACGAAAATTGGATTCATGATTCAAGAATTGCTGTGTGTAATTTGATTATGGATTGTCTTTGAAATAATATTTTTCGAAAGTACGAAAGCAAAACAAATTTTTTTGGGAGATAATAAGACAGTAGAAAATATTTGCTAACAAGAATAAAAACATTTTTTTTAACTACCCGACTATTTGTTATATCGATTAGTAATTTCGTAAATGAAAACACAACTCACTTCTGCGTCTCATTGTGACAAACAGCGTTGCCAGAATGATGATTTTATCATATTTTTGATGATTTTTTTTTTTTTCAAATTATGATTTCTAATTTATAGAAATTATGATTTGTTATTTGTTCAGTTGTGTACAACTTTCATTGTGCATTTTAAATTTTGTGTCATCTTATTATTTGTTGCTTTTATTTACTTTACACTTGTTACCCTTGTTAAATTACAGTGTTAACGTTGCACCAGAAGCAGTACTGTTTATTCATATGCATATGACGACGGCCTCTGTTTGTTCAACCCTACCCCGCACGCCAAAATAAAAAAAAAATATGGCAGTATTCTTCACAGAAAAAAAACACTTTTTTTATTTTTCATTAACACCTTTAATTATAATAAAATATTTTTTTCAATTAAAAATTTAATCAATTCAATTAAATTTTTAATTAAATTTTTTTGTCTCTATAATTAGTACAATTAGTTAAATTTTTTTTTAATTTTAAATAGGCCATTGGTCGTTAAAATTCAAACAGTGAAAATTACATGTGATTGTTACTACGAAATAAACTGACTCAAAGACAATTCAATTGTAAATCACATTGACAAACACTAGCAGAAACGGAACAACATGCTGTTTTCGAAGGCTGCTACACCTTCATCTTCAGCGTTCTTCGTGTTTTGTACACTGTGTATGGTGAATAATAATTTTTTTTATCTGATTGTTTTATTTCGTATCTGTAATACTTCTTTATATAAATAGAAATCAATACCCAATAAGAACTTTCGAATTGAGTTCAAATATTGTTTTGTTATTAAAAATTTGTTTACAATTTTCAAAATATTTAATTAAATTTTTAATAAATGAAATTTTTAATTATTATTATTAAAAATTTAATAGAAAATTTATTCAATTAAGCGAACCATAATAATTTAATTGATATTATTAATTCTTTTACAGGTGAAAATCTACGAAGTATTCAATACGAAAAGGTAAAATTAATCTTTCTAATATCAATTTACATGTATATATATAATCCTTTTATTTACGTTTAGATGGAAATACCAAATGCCGTGAAAATGATGATTTTTTTTCCATAAAATATGATTTTTTTTTTTTTGGGCAAAAGAAGATTTTCTTCTCAAAGTTTCTGGCAACGCTGGTGACAAAACTGATATGTGACGCAAGAGTTTCGCAATAATTCAAGTAACGATAAATCGAATAGCGGAATAAAGCGAAACCCAGCCGCAAAATGGAGGCATCGCGGTCTGAAAGGGATATAGGAACTTTGATGCGTTAAATTCAAAGTCTTTATCAGTATTTTCCTCTCACCTACCGATCTAGCAATTTTGACCGCCCAAACAAGTGTGTCACACTTATATACATATGTAATTCATCATATCTTCACAAATATTTATTGGATTTGAATAGATGTTCTGTCTTCTCTTCGTTTTGAATAAATAGTTTATTAGAATGTAATACGTCATTCACTTCAGCATAAGTTAAGTGCTGAAGGCATTTTTTCTTATAGGCACATATTCGTACTTATACTACAAACGCATTTGCTTTGCATACGTGTTTTAGAGCACATATGTAAGTGTGCTTCATCAAGACTTCATATTCGTTCCATCTTCTATCACGTTACACAAAGGAAACTTTGTTGCTTCTTTTTTATTTCAATTTTCCCTAAATATGCAATGCATTGCACCGGAATCAGTGTAGAGAAGAGACAGGTGCTGGATCGATATAAAAGAAAGAAGTTTACTTCTTGCACAAAACTGCTGTTGGGTGATTTTCTTGCGACTTTACATTTTTTTTTTTTATTTTTTACTATTTTTTTCTATTGAACATAAAAGAAAATACTGTTTAGCTCTCCATTTGTTAATTGTAAGGGAAGGATATATTCTACATATGTATGTACATACATATATGTATTTGTATATGTATACATATGTAAAGAAATATATTTTACATTCTACATGTACATTTTAAGAAAATATATATCAGCCATTAACATTTTAAGAGTTTTTTTTTGCATTTAAAATTTATTACCCGACAGCAATAACTTTGTGTACCGAACAGTCAGTTTAAAATCATTTTTTTTTATCTGGGACCAGCACTCAGGAGATGATTCCTACACATGCTAAGCATTGTGCTGGAACTATAGGAAAGGGATAGTAGGAGAAACGACAGGAGGTGAAGCTTAATTAATTATTTTGCAGCTCTGCTTTTGCACGTAGGCTGAAACTTCGGTTCAGTAGCCATTTTTATTATTATTTTACATCGCCGGTGCTACACAATGCCGACGAAGGAGGGCGTTCTGATGCGATTGTGGATTGCTATCAGCTGAAGCCGGTATTGTTCAGTGACCAGTGACTATGCCTTCGCCACTGAAACCTTTCGACAACAGCTGAGACACACTAATGCACATTCGAAAAATGCGAGAGGTTTTCTTTTTTTTTTTTTAATTTTCGTCTGAAACTGGGGTCGAACCCAGGTCTGCTTATGCAGGGGTTTAAAGTTCGCTATTTTGTTTAACATATTTTGCGCATCTAGAATTGAAAAACACTCACAAATAAAGTCAAATATATTTATATGACTGACAATCGATTCAAAAACGACTACAAATGCCGTAGGAAAAGGTTCCGAAATGACTTTTTAAGCTATAAAGCGGCATAATAAATGAATCAAGAAGAGACGCGTTTGGCTATTTTTTGTGACCAGAAAATTAACGCATGATTTTTTAATCGCGCACAAGAATTGAAAAAGTCTTGATTTTTTGATTTAAAATGTGGCATGAATGTGCAATTTGCGTTGTATTCGAGAATAGAGAATAAATTAAAATATATTTGATTTCCGATTTAAATTTGAGAGTTTATTTGAGAGTGAATTTGTTTTGATGTCGTCATTTCGTACACAGCAATTTGAATTATCACTACACACAGAGCGACATATCGAGATACGACTGTGCTGTGTTTGTAAACATCGCAAAGCACACATCTAAATGCATATTCGAGTACATAAATATTTATTTACATACATATTTATGTATGTATGTACATAGGTCTGCACATGTATTGGATTGTATCTATTGTGTGCCCTCATGCTGATGACGACATCATGTTCAGAAAAGATAAATGAGTAGTTGATGAACAGCAAAGCATTACAACGCAGAAGAAGTTGTTCTTTTACAATTTTATTACGGAAATATTTAAAGGAGATTATTTCTAACTAAGAAATAATGACAACAAAAATATTTATTTATCGAGAACGAAGAGTGAAAAATTAATGAAAATATTTCATGTAAAATTTGCTGTTGTGTGCCACAGAACATGTCATTTTTCATTACAGTGTTGCCAAACAGCCAAGGGCCGAGAAGATAAGAAATAACGACGGCAGCAGACTGAGCGTCAATATTTTTCTACAGGGTGGGCCAAAAGTAATCACCCGGGGCATAAGTAATCACCCGACGTTCTTTTGCTGTAATTTTTTTTGTTAAGACAAATTTTGGCACTGCTTATGATTTGGGCTAAATGACCGCCGCCAGAGTTGATGACCATACATGCAGATCCAAAGGTTTTTATTAAATAAAATTACAGCACAAAGACATCGGGTGATTACGTATGCCCCGGGTGATTACTTTTGGCCCACCGTGTACTAACTAGTCTTTACTTTCCTTTTACTTTCCCTTTCTATTCAAAAATAGAATAATAAAAGTGTTTATTTTAAGCAAAAAAAAAATTTATAAAAATAAAATTATTATCAAATGTCATGTATGCGCTCCCGTCAAATTTCCTTTAATTAATCTTCTTCTTCTTCTTGCACTGTCAAATGGAAACAAAACCACGTTCCGTGAAACACATAATGAAATAAATAACTGAACACACCCCATTTACATGTCTTCGATGTAGTTTCAATTCTAAACTCGAAAATTTTACGTGTTTTGAAAACGGGTCAATGTATGGGAAAACATGTAAAAATAAAAAGCTAAAACTGGTTTAAACACGGCAGTTTGAACACGGCAAATTAAACTTGACACAGTACATTAGAGCGCCGATTTGCGTTGTTAATAGCACTACACCAGAGCTTGGGCCATATATCACCGGTTGTCTGTCTCTTCATGTTACGTGTGGCAACTATTGACTTTTCAAGCTCCAATGCGATTTTCAGACAGGGAACTTTATTGAGATTTACGCAATAAATGCCATTATTGAGCTCAATATTCCATACAAAAGATTTATTAAGTTATTGAGCAATAAGTACGAAATTGTTATAAATATTGAGTAAAACTTGAAATACAACACTGTCACAAGTGTGTTTATATTATCGACAAATGGTAATGACATTGACAAGATTTTTTTTTTCTTTTATATCTGGGACCAGCACTCAGGAGATGACCCCTACACATGCGAAGCATTGTGCTGGAATAATAGGAAAAGGATAGTAGGAGAAACGACAGGAGGTGAAGCTTAATTAATTATTTTACAGCTCTGCTATTTGTACGTTCTTTGTTTTTTTAGCAGTGGTGAAGCTTTGGTTTAGTAGCCATTTTTTTATTATTATTTTACTTCGCCGGTGCTATACAATACTGACGAATTAGGGCGTTCTGATGCGATTGTGGATTGCTATCAGCTGATGTCGTTAGTGTTCAGTGATCAGTGACTATGCCTTCGCCACTGAAACCTTGCGACAACAACTGACACAGAAGGGCACACTAATGCACATCAGAAAATGGCGATATGTTTCTTTTTTATGATTTTTGTCTGAAAGTGGGGTTGAACACAGGTCACCGTCAATGATTATCAACAAATGGTAACGACGTTGACCAATGTCGCTAAAATCAATCAAAATGAAAACAATTTTGTTTCCCAGCTGTGAAATGCTAATTGAGTTAGATCGTGCTCAAGATTAACGTGAACACCTACGCTTAGCGTCTCATTCCACGGTGCTCTCAACACCCAGTGAATTCAGACGTTCACTACCGCCCCCATGGGCACTTGGAAATACAACTCGTGCACTCAACAGGTACACATAAGTTGCAAACCTAATTCATAGTTATCCTTGGTATATAAATTGCACACCTTGCTGAGGTGTTTTCGAGCGGTCTAAACTCTTGTATCACACCAGAGCTAGTTGAGTTTGCCAAATTTTGTATATCTGAACACTAAAATTATTGTTTCAATAAACTGAATATTGCATTCCTGAACACCGTATAAAGTAGTGACCGCCACTCTCTCTGACAACTTTCGATCATCAGCTATGTCTGCTTTGGCAAATATTGCCCCCATCAATAGAGTTAATATACTAAAATTTTTTTAAGTACAGTGAATGAACTACTAAAATGTAAATCAAAACTTTGCAAAGCACATTGAATCGCAATTACAATAGCCACGGAAACATGATAGACGTCACTACGGGCTCTATTCTGCCTTTCTCAACATTTCACAATTTTTAAGAAAAATTTTATTTTTCGGCGGGACATTTTCCTTGCCACACACTATACAAAACAAAACAAACGCAGAAAATGGAAGCGTTTATGCAAATACCAGTCATAAACTTGTCTTTGCTCTTCCTACTTAAAATGCAGTTGCAGTTTTCATTTTGGGAAAACTTTTGCTCTCTTAACTTTCTTGTCGTATCTTTTTGTATATTCTGGGCATATGTTTGCCATCACAACAGGGATAAAATATTAAAAATTCATTACATTTTGTTAAGTAAATAATGTCGTTTTATTTCGCAAATAATTAAAGAGTTTAGGCAAATACAAACATGTAGAAAAGTATTTAATTAAAATTTTGTTTATATACACAACTTATATGTATGGGATATACTCATCTGTAAATATGTAAATACGAGTACGTGCGTTGTGTTTTTTTATTGAAAACTAAACAATCCACTGCTGTGTCAGCCACTGCTTAAATGACAATTTGCCTTTTCCATTTTACTGGCCAACAGGCTTCACAGTTCTTTTTTTTTTATGTAAAACCACTCATCATTTTAATTTTCTAACGAAATTTTATGAAAATAATATATATTATATAAAAAACTAAGTTATTTTTTTTAGTGGATATCGAACAGATGCCACAGACTGGACACTACCGACCAACATCAAGAAGTGGCAAGAAAACTTTACCGCAAGTTGCAAAATTAAAATGAACTTCACAAGCATTTTCAACATCAAAGAAGCAAATTTGGCAAAAAAAATATATTTATTTTTGAAATTATTTATTTATTTAGCTCGATTGAAAGGAGTGAACTATAAATGCTTCTTTTTTTTTCCTCTCAATTTTACTATCTGAACTAAAAAGTGATAATGAATTTCAATTTAATTATTGTTTTAAATAAAAAGCTTTTTCATGTGTTCACTTGGCACTTGGCGCACTTTGGGGAATGTGATTTCACATTTGACACATGTGGCCTGAATATAATTTGCTGGTTCAACACTGAGCCATTTATTTATTAGTTTCGTTGTAAATGGTTTTGCATTTTTTTTCGTTCGCAATATTTATGAATAATTCCCAAAACTACCACAATTTCTAATGGAAAATATTGGTGAAACGTGTTAGTTTTTAAACTGAACTAAAAAAAAGAGAAAATTCATATACAATTTTTGGACTGAATTGAAAATAATAATTCTATACAACATTCAGGTGATTTATTCAAGTGAACATCCTACTTGAAAGTAGATTATTGGCCATACACAGTCGACTCTCGATAATATGAAATTAAAGGGACCCAAGAAATAGTGCCAATTACACAGAAAAACAAAATAAAACTTTTTTTTGTTGCATGAAGTTTTTTACTAATTTGGGTGCGCTGATTTCAAATCTACCCTCAGATTTTTTGTAGCAGCTCTATTTAGTGAGATACAGGTACCGTCTTAAATTTTCATAAGTAGTCGATTGTTTCTATCAATAGCGTTGTAACTTAACTAGTTCCTTTATAAATTTCATTATGTCTTCCTCAAGAAGGACGTGTTTAAATAATCCTGATTATTTGTGGAGAATATATGTTCCAAAAATTTCGTTTAAATGTGTCGGACTTTCTGAAAAAGGCATACTTGGACTACTTTGGGTTTCCGTTGCCGTCAAACGCTAAACCTTGGCTACCAAGTTTTGTATGTAAAACATGTGTTGAATCTTTGCGACTGTGGACAAACAAAAAAGACCCACTTTTAAGTACAAAGCTCCTATGATTTGGCGTGAACCATCCAACCATCATGACGACTGTTATTTCTGTGTAACGAAAATCATAGGAATAAACCATAAAAATTGCTCTAAGTGGATATATGCAAACTTAAAATCTGATATAAGACCAGTCTTGAGTATTAGTGACACATCAACACCACAGCACCCATGTACATCTTAGCAAAATGCAGACCAGTACAGCGGACAAACCGAAAACGACGACAGTGGTAGCGACAGTGATTTTGATTGCTACGGTTTTCCCCGACCAAAAATCAAGTACAAGAAACATAACTGGGTTGTATGTGTTGATTTGAAAATGGTAAATTTTCTCCTGGGCCAACAAAGTGGCTACAATAAATATCGCTGTTTCCAAGCTGAGCACTGGACAAAAAGAGACTGGCCTTCTAGGGAGGCTTTGATTGCCGGTAAGCAAAATGTAATTAATGTTTCACTAGTATCCAGAGACCGAATTATATTGCCTGCTTTGCATATAAAACTGGGGTTGGTAAAACAGTTCGTAAAAGCTCTTAACAAAGATGGAGAATGTTTCAAATACATTGTAAAAGTGTTTCCAAAATTGAGTAGTGAGAAAATCAAAGGTGGTATTTTCGATGGCCCACAAATCAGGAACTTGATAGATGATAAAATGTTCATCAACCATATGACAGCTGTCGGGAAATGTGCATGGCAAGAGTTTGTTTGGGTAGTGAGGAATTTTTTGGGCAATAGGAAATGTGACGGCTACATTCAGCACGTTGAACAGTTGCTGATACGCTGCCAGCGGCTTGGATGCAACATGAGTATTAAGCTTCACTACCTTCACAGCCATCTAGACTATTTTCCTGAAAAATCTCTGTGACCTAAGCGAGGAACAAGGAGAGCGCTTTCACCAGGATATTCGCACTATGGAGGAGGAGAATCAGGGGCACTGGAATGAACATATGATGGCTGGCTATTGTTGGAGCATTCAAAATAGTACTCATATAACATCTCACTCTAGAAAATCCAAAAAAAAAAGAATAAATATCTTTAATAAATTTTTTAAACTTAAACTATGTGCATTTTCAATGAAAAATCCTGTCACTTCATATTATTTATTATATGTAGGGATTTTATAGGGAGAAACCGAAGACGACTATCCTATTGCCATCTTAAAGGGATTCCCTGGTTGGTAATGCTACACGGTATTGCTTTGTCAGTGGCCAAATTACTTTTTGCATTACAGCTCAGGTGAGGGCCCCATTTTAGCAACCCAATAGAGGAGCACTACCATTCACATGCAAATGAAAATTTCTATTCGGGTATGAATAGAGAGCAATGAATAATATCAAGTAAAGTAAATATGATTACTTTATTTATTTTGATTTTATTTCTTCATAAAACACATATGTATACCGCAATAGAACAATGAAAATTATATAGAACGTACAGCAGACAAAAGTGAATTAATAGTGCGTCAAATAATTTAAAATTATCGAGGGGTTTTTTTAATTCAGTATGTTCACCAAATGTGAACATGTATTTTGAAAGAAAATGAGAAAAAAATGCACGTGCTTTGTTTTGTGGTCGTGTAATTCTGCTCTGTGCCAGGTCCTTAATATTTAATTTTAATACACACGGAATAAAATAATAATTAAATTTTTCCCAATTAAATAATCTTTTTTCAGTAAATTTTTTACATCGATTTTTATTTATTGGCAAACAGTTCAAATTATCAAAAGATGACTGCATATTTATTTGATAACATGAAATAATCAATGAAGAATAATAAACAGTCGTACACAATTATAATTTTCTGTTACAGTAACTGCCTCTAACAGCCTGTAACGCGCAATAAGTTATCCAATTTAACTAATTGAAATTCCCTCTTCACACATTCTTCCCTTAACGCAACAATCTTTTAAAGGTATTTATTGTTGGAGAAGATTACCGCCATGAATATTATATTTTTAGGTGACAAAATACACCAATACCTCGTTTTGCGTCGTTTCCATTTACGTTTGCGTCGTTTCGTAGTTGCGTCCTTTTAAAACTTCTGTGATTCCGAAGTTGCGTCATTGATATGAAAATGTTTGCACAAATCTAAAACGGGGATGTCCCGTATAAGTCTAATGCAAATATGTATCTGAACGTTGGCCGTTTCTTTTTTTTTTATCTGAGACCAGCACTCAGGAGAAGACTCCTACACATGCGAAGCATTGTGCTGGAACTATAGGAGAGGGATAGTAGGAGAAACGACAGGAGTTGAAGCTTAATTAATTATTTTTGCAGCTCTGCTTTTGCACGTTCTTTGTTTCTTATACTCGTAGCAGTGCTGAAGCTTCGGTTTAGTAGCCATTTTTATTATTATTTTACTTCGCCGGTGCTACACAAAATATACTTTTCCTTTAACGTGTACTAGGAATTTCGTATCTTTAATTTTAATCTTAATATTTTTGTTATGTTTTTGTACATTTTTCCCCATGAATTGTTATATTTTTATTTCAATAAAAACTGGTTTAAAAAATTTTGGTATTTTTCCAGCTAAAATTATCAACCTCGCAATCAATTAAATGTAAATCAGTACAAATGTGTAAAAAATCGTGCCACGGTTTGCGTCCAATTAGCGTCGGAAAGCGGCCTAATGGTGTATCAATGGGGGAGGGTTTGTGGAAAAGCTACACATATGAAAAATCATTGTCAATAGTCACGTGAAATTGTTTTCCAATCGGAGAAGTTTTTAAAATTTAACTCTCCTTTTAAAAAGAAAATAGAAAATGGAATATTTTTGTGAAGCCCTGAAAAATTAAATAAAGACTGGTGTTGAGAAGCAAATGTTCACTCCACCATATGCCTGTAAGGCAGGAAGCAGTTACTGAATTGTTGTGTATCTTTAGAAAAAAATGTGTTCTCACATTATAAGCACATTAAAAATAATATTCTATTCCTGTACATGTAAAAATTCCAAATTTTTAATATCTTTAGCAAACACTTGCAGAATGTTAGTGTCACCGAGACACGCTACACATTTTCATTTATTAAACTTATGACAGATGTTGAATTAATTCACAGCACTCACTCCTCATACGAAATATGTACATACAAATACAAATATTTACTCCGCATTAAAAAAATAAAAATGTATGCGTATCCATGTTTTCCGCTTATCAATCTCCCAGTCTTACTTGTGTATTATTTTTCGATAATGTCACACATGTGGCCAACATTTACTTATAGCCTTGCAAATGTTGATATTGATAATGAAATATTTACTCATGGTTAGACAACAAAGTACTCATAGAACAAAAAATAAATAAATAAAGGACACTGCAGGAACAAATACAAGATTTGGGGAACACTAAGAGCAGGCAACTACAAATTCTTCAAGATGTGTTTCTCCAAAAAGTACCGAAATAACAGAAAAGCTTTAACAAATTAGAAAATTAACGAGTCTACTGCTTCAGGCAAGGAATTTTAAAAATGTATACAAGTCCTTATGCCAGCACAAAATCATGTCTTACGGAAATAAGTAGACAAAATAAAAATAAATAAATAATTAAAAACGACTGCTTATGCGATTGTAGAGTTACAGTGGGAAATATTTCACCATCGTCAGGGGCAGTGCTTTAAACAAGCACGCACGTTTGTCAGTACTAAATTAATTACGTCATAAAAATCACATTTTAATTGCTTTTGTAATCCAGAATGTTCACCAAATGTGAATATATTTTGAAAGAATAAAAATTCACGTGCTTTGTTTTGTGGTCATGTAATTGTTGTCTTTGCCAGCTCCTTCGTACTTAATTTTAATACACATGGAAAAAAATAATAATTAGATTTTTCCCAATTAAATGTTTGTTCGGTAAATTTTTTTCCTAACAAATAGTTTAATTGAATCCACATTTATTTTTAATCGATTTTGTTGGTATCTCAAAACAGTCAAAACTATCAGAACACTATAAAATGCTGAAATAAGAAAACGAAGCGTAATTTTTTTTCAATTAAAACTATTAATTGATTGTACAATTTTCGTGATTGATTGAAATCTGATTATTGTTTTAATTGAATCATCGTTTTTTTTTTAATTGATTCTCGATTTTACTTTTTTTCTTGGACCAGCACTCAGGAGATGACCCCTACACATGCGGTGCATTCTGCTGGAACTAGAGAAATGTGATAGTAAGAGAAAATGACAGGAGGTGAAGCTTCACTATCTTACAATTCTGCTTTTGCATGTTCTTTATTTTATAGCAGTGTATCAGAGCCTCTGATGCCAAGGAGACGAGACGTATTAAATTTTTTGAAGCTTCGTTTTAGTAGTCATTTTCAGTAATTGTTTCACTTCGCCGCTGCTACACAATAGCGACGAAGGAGGGCGCTTTGATGTGATTGTGGATTGGTGACCAGTGACTATGCCTTCGTCATTGTAACCTTCCGACAATTTTACTATGCAGAGAAAAAATATTAAAATTTTTCCAATTAAGTTTTTGTTCAGTAATTTTCTTAATTTATTTTTATTTAATTTTTTTAATAATAATAATAATTTAATTTATTTTTATTTAATAATTTAGTTTAATTGAATCCACATTTATTTGTAATTAATTTGGTTGTTGTTTTATTTGATTTGGCTGTTCTCTCAAAACATTGCGGTCAAATGACTATAAAATGGTCAAATGCAAAAATTCAAACTATTAATTGATCCTAATTATTGTCTTAATTGATTCATCGTATTTTTTAGTTGAATCTTGATTTAATATTTTTCTGTGCACTTGAAATTATTTTTCTTTGCTGCGGAAAACAAGACAATTTTTGCTGCTGATTAAAAGCTGTCATTTGCAAAACTATTTCTCTGCGATACGTATATTTTAGTTGTTTTATTTGTTGTAGCAACTTTTCCAGCTCCCACATATAAAATCAAATCGTATACTTAAATCACTAGTGAACTCTAACTCTTGAACTAAGAACTCTTTCAATGAATACTTGTTTTCTCAAGTTTTGTCTATACGATCAATAATCATGAGCAGTCACCACAGAGTTTTTAAACATTTCTTTTTCAAATACTGTAACCCGCAAGCTATTTCATTAGACAGATCGACCACAAGATGATCAGCCTTGCACTCTTACGGAATTAAAAAATTATTCTATATCTGCAAACGGCTTAAACGCAGCGTGATCTTTCAGCTACAAAACTACTAAAATTGTAGTCTGGGCCCAAATTAAAAACGTGACCTTCAGCGGCGGCCATATACATTGCGAGGAAAATACAAAGTGTGAGAAAAAAACCAAGGGAGAGAAAAGCAAGAGCGAGAGAACCAAGTGTAAGAAACCTAAATGAATGTAATTTAGAAAACCAACTGAGAAACAACTTAAAGGCCATGTCACATAGAACTTTGTCGCTTTGCGTGACGTTTCTAACTTTGACAGAAAAGCGTAAAGCAAAAGGTGTATGACACAATAAACGCTTTGACAACACTCACGTATTGTTTGTTTACCAAAGAACAGTGTTTGATAATTGTGCTATTTATTTTCTTATTATAAAAATAAAAGTCAATAATGTTATTTGACGATATACAATTACAATGTTTTTCTGTTTGAAAACGAAAAGAAGAGAAAGGAAGAGACGAATAAGGAAAATTATTCAAACTGATTGTCAAAGCACGCAAAAAGATGAAAGATGCCCAACTTTTTGCTTTGCGCTGCGTTAAGAATACTATATATGTGACATGTTTCATATAAACGTGTACATTTCATCTTAAAAGTCAAAGCGAAACTGCAACGCAAAACTGCAACGCAAAACGAAACAAAAGTTCTAGGTGACATGGCCTTAAGAATAAATTGTAAAAGGCGTTGCGTGAGGTTACAAAGAAGCCGTCCACAATTTTTTGAACACTGTAAGGGGCACAGCTGTGTGCCTCGGTAGGCTAGTGCAAGAGCAATAGTCTTCTCAATGTGGAGGTGCGGGTTCGATTCCCGTCTAGGTATTTCTGGGTATTTCTTGTGATGTCACAATGGATCTAAGCTCTGGCCCACCTAACCTAACCTAAGGGGTGCAGTTACTAAGCCGACGTTCATGCCTCGAAGTCTAGGGCCAAGATTGAAGGTGTAATTTTTTATCCACGCAAAAAAAAAAAGTATATAAAAGGAAAGTTAATTCCGTCACGCCTCAGAACTCTCTTTCCAGAAGTGTATCAACAATAGAAAAGACCCATTAGAAGACCATTATAATTTTTTGTAGTTCTTGCAACATTTTTCATTTTAATTGCTTATCATTATTTTGCTATCTTAATGGCAATTTTATTACAAAGTAGGATACTCTTTTGTGCCGCCACAACGCACTACAAGTGCACAACACTCACATCACTGCCGTGATTAGTCAGCAGTTGCAAACACAAAAGAAAGCCTTTTTGGTTAATTTTATTATTATTATTTTTTTCTTTTGCTATACAAATAATTTTAAACATAACATAAAGCCTTTTGTTAGAAGTGAGCGAGTTGAAGAAGAGGCAGGCAGTGAACCGACCCCAAAACCTCAAAAGGATATATTGCACACACACACACACACACACAAACACACACACACATTTGCCTACATTTCCACAAAAATGTTTATGAAATTAGACAATAAACGACAAAGAATGTATGTTAATGGAGTGATTGTCATAGAAAAAGTCTTAGTCACTACCAAATACATACACATTTGGCAATCATGTAGTCGTCTTTCTAAAACATTACGAGGGATAGTAGAGAAACTCGAGGGCTTTTTGAAAGGACTTGTAATTTGTAGGGCATTGTTGTATTTTTTCTTAGGCCGCAATTATAAACAGAAAAAAAGGAGAAGTGAAAATCTCTTGTTTTTTTTTTGAAGTCGCAACAGTTTTTGGAAAAATGTCCCTCATAAAATTATGCTTAAAAATTAAAGAGAACTTTTCTGAAACTTTTACGAATACGATTTCGATTTATTTATTTATTTATTATCATTTCATCTACAGAATTAAATTCTTACAGATTCCTATTACTACAATTATTATATATTATTTAATTGTGATATTTAAATTAATTAACAGACAAATTTAAAGGTGGCTCCTTGTCCGCATAATTTGTTCTGTGGACATGTTCCACACACACATTCCACTATTTCTTAAAACTCTTGGTGGACGATAAAAAGTAAAAACAATTGCAATCTCAGGTCATTTTATATCATCAGACAAAACTTTATAAACAAACGTAATTGAGAAATACATTCGTCTGTCTGCTAGTGACTGCAAGCCCAAGAGTTTCCTCCCAGCTTCATACGATGGTAAATAATGAGGCCAAATTAGCTTTAAACAATTTTGGTCACTTTCAATACGATTGGACTGACCTGAGTAATAAGGATTCCAATGGAATGGAAAATTTAAGTATGTACGCATGCAAAATGCTTTTTTGTAAAAGAATATTTTTCCAGTTTTTCAGAATAAATAATAAAAAGTACAAGAAAATATAAATATCTTTTCTCCAAGAAAATGGTTTCCGAAAAGAATGAATTTTCAAGCATTCATCACTTTTGGTACTTTTTTTTTGGCCGCTTTTAATAGGCAAACACTTTTTGAAAATCATTTTCTTTCGAGTTTAATTAGATTAATATATATTTTTGATTAATTTATTTAAATTTTTAATTAAGTTCTACGCTCAATATCTATTTAAATAAATGAATATTTTTTTTTTTAATTATGAAATACACAAAAAGTCGGCTTATTTTAATTTAAATGTTTCAATTCATATAAGCAACACTCTTTATACAAATAGATAGATAAATACCCAACAAAATATTCGAATTGCATGCAAATATTTTGTTTTACCTTTAAAAAAATGCGTTTGAAATTTTGTAAATTTTCCGTGTGCCCCGGTAGTAGGCTTGGCAAATGGCCTGGATGCGCCTGGATTTTTTATGTCTGGTCCAGTTTCCAGTCGAGTTTTTTCATATTTTATATCCTTTTATAAAAAAAAAATTAATAGTTCGTACAGAAAAATTGCATTCTAAACACAATAAAATTACAACTATATTTGCAAATGTTTAGTTTATATCTTTTCCTAACTCCAGTTGGTACCATTTTTTGTATATAAATGACAATTTATAAAGTACCATCACGGTCATTTTTTGCTAATTGCATATTTAAGTCCAACACTACTAATTTTAAGTGCATTTTAAAAATAGTGCAGTTTTTTTTTCCTAAAATCCAGACGAAAATTTTACGTTTTCCAGTTTTTAGGCTTTTGGGATCTGGCAAGCTTAACCGGTAGTCTAGTGTGTTAGTTTATCCGTTGGGGGTTCTAGGTTCGATTCCTCTGGTCTGTATCACTACAACACGTGGAAGTTTTTCTCACAACTGGTATCACAATGGCATCATAATAAATAGGACACAAGTGGGCCGGGACCTTCCTTTACCTTTACAGATAGCAACCTGCCGTCCTAACCTTACCTTCCAAATATTTAATTTTTTATTTATTATTTTTTATATATAAATTTTTTTTTTATATATATTTTTTTTATATATATTTTTTATATATATTATATATATTAATTTTTTAATTATTATTATTAAAATTTTAATTGTATTAAGTCAACAATCATAAATCAATTGATACTATTAATTTCTTTACCGGTGAAAATCTAATTAATTTTTCAATCGATATTAAAAAATTTTAATTACGCACTTTTAATTAAAATTTTGTTTGATTTCTTTTTTTTTTTTTGGTTACATAAAAAATATTTACATTCAATTCGAATTTCTAAGAAGTACCAAAACACATTAAAGATTTTCTTAAGTGCACGTCTCCACACGCAATATTTATTGCGTCGTCGCCAGAATAACAGTATAAATATGACAGACAGAGAGAGAACACCGTACACACTGCTTTTATCTATGTAATTCGCGGAAAAACAAATGTCAGAGTAGTGCACGCGGAGATCTCTAATAGAGAAAGTAGAACATAATTGGATCTTCATTTCTATGTTTATTACTTTAGAATTAATGTGCGGTAGAAAAAAAGTATCAAAATCTAGTTTTTTCCCGGCTATCCTCTATGGGGTACAAATATCAAAAAGGCATCAGACAATTTTACATGGATTTTTTGTATAGCTTAAGACACATTACGAATTGTTGTCCTATCTACAGTATATAAGATGCGAAGATATTATTTTGCTAATTTTATCCGTTTTTACACCCTTAATATATGTACACACGATTGTCGTGTAGTTCAATATTGACAGAAAAGTTGTAGTAAAATGTCCAACAACCGTGTGAACACAAAATTTTTGTGTGGCAACATTGCCACAAAATGTATTGTCCGTGCATTGTATGACAATAATATTGACACGTTCATGCCACAGACATTTTACAGACATTTGTCATTGTCACTTGTGCTTAATTTAGTGCACCGTACAATAACCCCATTGGCAGATAAATATCTATGTTCGGAATGCTGCCCATACATATTTAGATACAATGTTAAACATCGGATCTGGCAACTTTTGGCATACAATAATCTGACAAGCGTATGAGCAGACAACAAAACAAACAAAATTATGTCCAAAAACACTACTCCTTCTATCCTTCAGGGGTCATCACCTGAGTGCTGGTCTAAGATAAAAAAAATGTGAGTCCGATCACAGGGGAGATGTGTAAACATCTAGTAATGAAATATTTTTTTTTTAGTAAATTTCTTATTAAAAGTGCAAGCGTATGAGCAGACAACAAAACAAACAAAATTATGTCCAAAAACACTACTCCTTCTATCCTTCTTCCCTTCAGGGGTCATCACCTGAGTGCTGGTCTAAGATAAAAAAAATGTGAGTCCGATCACAGGGGAGATGTGTAAACATCTAGTAATGAAATATTTTTTTTTTAGTAAATTTCTTATTAAAAGTGCAAAAAATCTTTTGAAATGCTATTAAAATTAAATGTTTTTGTATTCATTTTATTTATTTGTTTTTATTTGCCGACGGTAACATAATGTACGACAATTAGTGAAAATTAGTAGCTACTACTACTACTACTATTGCGCACTAGATGGTGTTAGTGTATTTCTATGCAGCTCTTAAGTTTCTCTGCACTTCTTGTTGTCCGTATGATTACACTAATACACTCATACACAGCTCACACCGCGTTATTACAATCTTACTCAAAATTTGTGATTGTATTGTGAAAAAAAATTTTTCCACCCTGGCGTATAGATGTTTACACATCAAAAAAAAAATACATGAATATAGCGAGGCCACATCAAAATCTCAAGCCTTTAGCTTTAGTGGTTTGAGCTGGGCGATGATACGTCACGTTACTCCTTTACATACAGTGCATATACGCGTAGATACTCGCAACATTTTAAGCTTCAGTAAAAAATTATTTTTTAAAATAAAGCCGCAGACCACATCCTGATTTCAATCCTGAACTCACAGTCCATGTAGAATTTTGTTTTTTGCCTCGGCGCATAATAAATTTTAATGCGGCCGTATTAATGAGTTCAAATGTACGTGTGTGGGTGTGTGTATATATGTAGTCTGTGTGTGTGTATATGTGTATGTATTTTCGAGTATGTTTGCTGGTACTTTGTTGTTAATTGACAAATAATACAACTGCAAAGACTTTAGGGTTAAAATTCCCTGTTCATTTGTCTAGCTGAGTACACAATGATTTTGTGACGCAGAAATTATGTCTTCATCATAAACCTCATAATTTTGTTTTTTTTTTTTTCAACAAGTAAAATTAAAGCCAGCAGTAAAACAGTGACGTATTAAATTAGTGACTTAATATTTGTAATTTCTATAAAATGCCTTCCTGCATTACTCGTCTTCTATTCCTTTTCATTCCTGGCTGCCTGCCTCTTGTCAGCATAAATAATTTTTTTGAATTGAAACAATTAAGGCGACAGCACAAAGTCAACTGCAATTACTACAACAATTAGAAATTAACAGTTGTTTCTTTTAAGTGCGTCAAAGAGAAATGGCAAAACAAAAGGACAGTAAAATTAGAAATAAAAATGTGTAGACTAGTACTTTCAATAAAACAAATGAAATGGCAACGAGTTCCACGATTGGCTAAAAGTTAAAATACACTCACTACACATACGCACATGTGTAAACGAAAATTTCACTATCCTTGAACTTGTCTCTTGAAAGAAATAAAAAGAAAACAATTTTCTTTCAACGCATTTTTGTTCGTTTTAGCGGACTTAATTAATTTGCGAAAAATTCGCAGATTTCATTGTGTTTCCCTTTTTTTTTTTTGGTGCTTTGAACTTTTCCAATATATTCTATGTGGAGTTTATTTCACTTTTATTTTCCCCTTCAGTGCCATAACATGCAGTTGCTGCGTTAACGTTCGTTCATAAGTGTTTGTAATTTCTTTTTCTATACAATGATCTTTTTATCAGATAGCTTTACAATGGAAAATGATCAGAGGGAATGCTGGAGGTGTCCCCATTTAATTTTGCATAAAATCAGCGATTGTGCCTCGATTCACATGATTTATTCTTCATTTTATTCCCCATATACATAACGTTCCTGTTCATGAGTATAATATATAAATTGTTTGCCATTTTATTATTTTATTTTATAATTTTGTTCTTAAAAGACTGGTGGCGATGGCTGAAGTATTCTGCACGTTGACTACAAAACCAACACAAACCTGGGTTCAACCCCAGTTTCAGACTAAAATTTTATAAAAAAAAAAAATAAAAAAAAAAAATGAAAAATAAAAACATCTCGCATTTTTGTGGTGTGCATTAGTGTGTCAGTTGTTGTCGGAAGGTTTCAGTGGCGAAGGTATAGTCGCTGGTCACTGAACAATACCGGCTTCAGCTGATAGCAATCCATAATCACATCAGAACGCCCTCCGTCGTCGGTATTGTGTAGCACCGGCGAAGTAAAATAATAATAAAAAAATGGCTACTAAACCGAAGCTTCAGCACTGCTACGAATATAAACAAAGAACGTGCCAAAACAGAGCTGTACAATAATTAATTAAGCTTCACCTCATGTCGTTTCTCTAACTATCCCTTTCTAAAATAGTTCCAGCACAATGCATCGCATGTGTAGGGGTCATCTCCTGAGTGCTGGTCAACATTTAAGATATTGTTTGTTGGACTATTGTTTACACATCCACTGCCATACTTTCCGTGTAACAGTTACAGAAATTTCAAAATTTCAACGAAATGGAATTGTCAAAGTGAAGTGAACTTTAAAGAGGTCCTGATCACTTTTGCATGTATTTAAGCAGAAATATTTAAGCGAAAAATGGCGTCGCTTAGAGCTTATTTCACCAATTCTATTTAAATGTCGATTTTCATTTTCATCTAGATATACTCATTGAATATTTAAATACTGTTTAAGTAGCCAGCACTCTGCATTTAAATAATGATTTTGCAACAGCATGAAACAGCTTTAAAACAGCTTTTAAACAGATTTTAAAAAGCTGTAAGTTGACGCTACCATATTAAATATCAGAGCGTTACCATACTTTCTTGTGTTTCAATATTTCAGTTTTTTTTAAACATACTTTAAATAAAGATCATTAATTAAATTAAATTGTGTTTAAATATGTTTGGTGAAAGAGACCCTTAAAAAACATTTCTTTTTAATTCCCCGCATTGCCGTTCATCACACTCCTACTCCTTCTCGCATATAAAGAATATTTATTGGTGAAAAATGTTTAGAAGAAGAATAGTGTTGAAGTACATCTCTGGAACTAAGAAAAAAAAAGTTTATGCCAAAAAATAAGTGGACAAGTTTTTGGTACTTTTTGATTGCTGGAGTTTTAAGGGGATAAAACTGTGGAAGATCTAATTTTAGTACCGTTTTTATCTCCCATTAATCCTCGAAAGCATTAATCACAGCATTTAAATGGATGTACTAAAGAAATTTAAAATAGATTTTGATCCTTTTTTTAAACATTTAAACGTATTGTATTGGTTTCTTTGGTACTTTTTCTTTACAAAAATATCTGTTATGTACATTTGAAAACCATTCGGACTCTCAATGTCTAAATCGGCGACGCCTCTGTGCAATGACTTTTCATTTCTGTCATTTCTTTTTTAAAGCTTCCAAATTTACTTCAAATGATTACACTTGTACGATGCACATTCCATTTCATTTAATTTATTGGAATAACACAAAAGAATATTATATTGTTGTAAAGCTTTTAAGTACACAAAGAAAAATCAGATTTTATTTTTATTTCTCCCTCCACAATCTCTCGCTCCCTCTCTTGCTGTATCTTTCAATGACATTTTGGCATTTACAATTTTCGTTTAACAAAATTTTACTTAAATTTTTATGGTCGTTTTTTTTTTAAATGTTTTGTTTTCATACACTTTGGCTTTTGTTTGTTTTCCCTTGATTTGCGTTGTTTCCTCTTTGACCATAAATTTTAATAAGAAGTTCACATCAAAGAATTTGGTATTCAGCTATCAAATGTTTTATGCAGATGGTCACAGAAATAGCAAGCAGCCCTATCAGACATTTTCCAAATTCAAAATTCACTTATTAGTTCTGGTCTGTTAGCTACGAATAAGTCACCATTTTTTCCAAAAATAATTTTCTTGATACTGTTTTACTTATTTTGGAAAATTGTGTGGTAATTGTCAATATATTTTTTATATTAAATGAATTTATTTAGAGAAAAATCTAAAAATAGAAATATGTGTGTGTTAAAAAAGTAAACTCATGGATTGTTATGTTTTTGTTTATAGATTTTTGGTTTTTGTGTTTGGTATTCAACTTCAATTCTCGATTGATTAGTTGATTTTTAAACATATATGTAGATCTTGGGTTTGTATTCAAAAATTAGGAAAAATCCACTGATGAGCTAACTGAGCATTAGCGAAATAGTACTATATGGATATGCTTTCCTCCTCAGTTATTTTTAATTTTTTTTTAATTTTTAATTTAATTTTTTTAATTTTTTTTTTAAAAAAAAAAGTTTAATTTTGTAAAAAAAAAAATACTTTATGAGAATATCATAAAGTATGTAATAATAAATTTGACATATATTTTTTTAAGGGAAAAAGCACAATTTTAAAATTAGAATCAAATATATTTTTTCCCGTAAAATGTTTGATAAGGCTTCTTGCATTTTCTGTGACGATATGGTCTTTATCTTCATGGTCTCATTAAAAGTGTGCTAGTACAATGACGGTATATTCAATCGATTAATCGATTAGCTCATATTGGAATTAAAATTTTCTATTTTCCTTTAGTTTTAGAAGTTTTGTAGTATTTTAACGAAAATTTTTTTATGTTTAACTACAATCCCTATGCTCACGAGTTAATCGACATAATCAAATTTTTATGATTGATTCGGATGTTTTTTTTACAACAGCAGAAAAAAAAGTGCATTTCTATTACGTATTTACTCAACATTTAGAATAACTGAGCATAAAGGTACGGTCACATGGCCAAAAATTTGCCCAAAGAAACGTAACCACTAAATTCTATACACTTTTTTTATTACTTAAAAATACTTCTGATTTTAAACAGGTCTTTATTTAAAAAAAAAACACCATCGGTTTTCAATAAATAGTTATTTCAATCCATTTTAACTTTATTTTATTAGTTGCCGAAAACTGTGGTTAGGTTTTTTTTTGGCATATTTGACATCTGGACGAGTTAAATTTTTGTGGCCACTAGAATTTTTTTTTTTTTTTTTTTTTTTTGGAACGGTAGTCAGGGGATGACCCATACACAGGCTTCCATGGGAATTTGCCTTATTGTGCCGTTTTTGTCATGTTCTTATTACGAAATTGTTGGCAGGCATTTTCCGCGAACGACGTTTGGCACACAATAAAATAGTGCCATTCCACCGAACACGAATAGCTGGGTTCTAATCACCGCATTTGAAGAAAAAAAAATGTATTCTTCGAATTTTCTTTGTTGTTATCATGGCATTCGATATCGCAGAAAATCTGCCATAATTTCAGAATATGTCATTCGATATCGAGTGACGAGACATGTTCCATTATACGACTGAATGACATTTTCATTGTCAGTTGTTGTCGGAAGGTTTCAGTGGCGAAGGCACAGTCACTGGTCACTGAATGTCATCAGCTGATAGCAATACAAAAGCACATCAGAGCGTCCTCTTTCGTTGTGTACAATTCAATTTAATTTAAGTAAAGCACTGTGACTTTGACATGTTCCAAATTAATGGACAATTGCATTCATGTGATTCGCAGTGAACGGTGGTGCTGAGTGCATAGCTGTTCTATTTTTTTCGCTTTATTACAACCTGTTATGTCAAAATTTGTATATGTCAGTTGTTTCCAGCTGTGAAATGAATTTGCCGTGACTGTTAAGAATAAAAAAAAGAAATCGTTCCCATTATAAAGGGACAAGATATTTTATGAGTTCTAACAAATTCTGTTGATTCATTCATACATTTGCTGTCGTTATTTCATTTATTCACTTAAAGCTTTTTTCTTCTAGAGCCTGAAATTCATTTCTAGAGATAAGGAAAACATTATATTTAACAAGAAGCACAAATGATTTTCTTGCCAAATAGGAAATTAATTGTTGACAAGGAAAAACGCACAAGTGAAGATTAATAAATGTCAACATTTCAAGTTAAAACGTATAAAATCAACCACATGAATTCCCAAACAAACATTTCCGCTTCCACGCACCCATCCATTACAATAAGAAAATAGAAATTATTTTTATTTATTTTTTTTTTTTATTCGGTTAAATTTCCTTTTCTTTGTTTTATTAAGATGGAGAAACAACATTCTCAAATAACAAGTATGTATTATTTTTATTGGCATCCTGCGAGCGTTATATAAAATAATAGAAATACAAATAATAAAACGAATTGGCTTAAGTGGCCATTGTAACACGAGAAGACACCAATTGCCAATAGGAAATATAAAGGATAATTGTTTTAAAAGGTAGAAGGTTTCATTATCTATTG
Organism: Dexiosoma caninum; assembly: GCA_963924685.1. Lineage (NCBI taxonomy): Eukaryota > Metazoa > Arthropoda > Insecta > Diptera > Tachinidae > Dexiosoma > Dexiosoma caninum. The sequence continues at coordinate 85,005,481 of OZ004727.1, forward strand.
TTTTATCGAAAAAATTGAGCGAAAGTAATTTATTTTTAGAAGGAAAATAAGCGAAAAAATAACGCCAGTGTAAAGACAATTATCTATAAAACACAGTTGTCCTATTGGAGCTAATTAAGACGTTTTTTTTTTTATAAAAAAAAAAAAATTAAGTAAAACTTTAATTGAAATAAAAAGATGAACTTTTTTACGCAACTCTACTCTGCGTAAAATATGTAATTCGTTGCGAAATATTATGCTAAAAATACAACTGGGACGAACTAAGAATTTTTCGTAACGAATATTTGCCGAAGGAAAAAACACTCATTTGTTTGTCTGCAAATGCACACAATTAGAACGCATTCCGCCATTCGGCGTGCAGAGCGACTAAAAATTGGTATAGAGTGACCCTTTTTATGTTTTTTTTTTTTGGTTTTATATTTTTGAAGTCATGTTATTTTTTTTTTAATAATTGTTTTCCTTTTTGATTTACTCTATATATAAATTCAGTAATTAGTTGTTTTTTGATAAAATTACATAAATTTATAATTGTTTTTTTTTTTTTGGAGATGGTTCTGTTTGCCTGCCTGCTACATGAAAATATAAAATTATTTATTTTTATTTTTTCTGTTCTGTGGAAGGCAATGCCATTTCTAGCCATATTTACATGCTGTCGCCTGTCCTCTACCATGCTGAACATGATGTTTATAATTTCCATAATATGCACAAGGCATGAAGTTTCTTCAAATTTTTGCAATATAATATCGTCGTTCGTTCCAATTGTGTTTATACGATTAATTGTAATTGATAATTATATAAAAGAAACGTCCAAACAATATTTTAAATTATAAAGTTTTGCTAATTTCATTTGTTAGAATTCTAAACTTCTTATTTACCGGGTTGGCCCAAAAGGAGTGAAGGTGTTTGAATTCCTTATACATTTTTTTGTTTGTGTTTTATTTTGATTTCAGTATTTTCTAAAGAAGACTTAGGGAATTAAAATTTTTTTTTTATCTTGGACCAACACTCAGCAGATGACCCCTACACATGCGGTGCATTGTGCTGATGCTAGGAGAAAGGTATAGTAGGCGAAATGATAGGAGGTGAAGCTTCACTATCGTACAACACTGCTTTTTGCATGTTATTTGTTTTAACAGCGCTGTTGTAGCAACTCTGATGTCAAGGTGGCGTATTAAATTTTTAAGCTTCATTTTAGTAGCCATTTTTAGTATTTTTTTTACTTCGCCGGTGCTACACAATACCGACGAAGGAGGGCGTTCTGATGTACCTATGGATTGGATACAGCTGATGTTGGTACTGTTCAGTGAGCAGTGACTATGCCTTCGCCACAGAAACCTTGCGACAACAACTGACACAAAGCCACATAAATGCACAACAGAAAAAATGCGAAATGTTTTTTTTATGAGTCTGAAACAGGGGTTGAACCCAGGAATTTTTTTTTGGTCAACGTTCAGACCATCGTCATCGTTCCAATTTAATGTGTACATTAATAGGCAAAAAGGGCTACGAAAAATCCACGAGCAGTACAACAACGAGAATTACATCCACTTAAGTGTAACTTTTTGTTGCGGTGTTTTGTTGCCGCATGTTTTTTTTTTTCGCCTTTCCATCACTGGTGTTAGATATCAGACCTTGTTGGAAAATTTTTTAAAGCCAGCCGCAAGTATGTTTCCAACATGATGGAGCCTTATTGCACACTGCGAAGCACACAATAACTCTTTGAACTCAAACACCTTCGGTTATTTTGGGTCACCATGTACAATATAGATATTTGACAATTTTTTAGAAATTTAATTTATTAATCCGTATTTTTAAAACAAATATTTCTGGAATCTTTTTAAAACTTAAAGGTTTGTTTATTAAATATTTTCTATTTATTTCAATATTTCGTTAAACATCGATTAACATCTTCAGGAAATTTCAATATTTTATACAAAATTTTTCTTTTTGAAATTAATATATAAAAATACATGTGTAGCATGTGCCATAAGAAATGTGTAAAGAATACGACTGAAAATATTTTAATATTTCAAAGAAATTCTTTAATTAATTTTCAAATAACGCACAATAATTTTTTTCCGTTTTGTTGTTCACAAAACAGCTGTTTAATAAAGTTGCCATATTTAATTTAATTATTTTCAGTTTTCATAAAGCAAAAAAAGCGCTACGTATTGAAAAATGTGTAAATGTCCACGTTTGTAGAAGTTCTGTGACACACCTGACTGCTGTCATTGAAATGTTTGGTAAGGGCCACTTAGTTTTCAACTCAATATTCTCCAACATGAAAAAATTGTTTTGTAAAGTAATTTTCCTTGGCAATTATTGCCTAAAAGTGTCTTTTGAAATTCCCTTCATGTGCACACAATGAAATTCTGTTCGGACGATTTAACGGATCTGTATGTACCTTTAGCATTTCAGCAAAAAAATGCAAATAAGATGTAAAATAAAACCTTTCTCAGTTGTGGTTTGGTAAACTTTGGCGGGCCGCAAAAATTAAAAGGAAAAATCTGCGTTACTTTTTTTTTTAACGTTGCAAAAACAATTTTAACCATTGATTCCTTTTAAATAATTTTTTTTTTAGAAAATATTTAACTTCTTTATTTGCTGTCCTTTTCGCAATTGCATTTTCAACTATAAATTGTATTTGAACTAAATTTTACTATTAATCAAGAGGACAGCGTAAGGCAAGTTGTCTCCGTCCATAATCTAGTGCCTGAGCATTAGTCTTATCAATCTAAAGATGTGGGTTCGATTCCCACCTAGACATTTTTTTTTCTTGGACCGGCACTCAGGGATGACCTCTACACATGCGTTGCATTATGCCGGAACTAGGAAATTAGTTTGTTGGGGAACGGGTAGAGAGAGTAGTTATTATCGACATTCAATTTCAATATTCCCACGTCAAATGTGACAGGACAGAGCTCTGCGGGTAGTCTATTCCACAAGAAACAAATTTTCTCTTCAATGTGTAGTGCTGCCAAATCGACCACAAATGGATGCTCTATTAATGATGATGGCGTTATGCTTGCGAATGACCTGGTTTCGGGAACAAGTTCCCTGATTTCATTATAGTAAGTAAGCTCTGCCCCAAGTGTAGCGTTCTCCTTCTGGGAGGGTCCGCCGGCCAACCAAACCTAATTTGACTAAAACGATACGTGTTTCAGAGGAATAGAGAAGAGTCTTTGGACGCAATCCAGACCGCAAATCTCATTCGTAGCGAGCGGCTACTGTTGACTGAGTAGTAACAGTGTTTACTTTCAGACAATAAGATCCTCAATTCAAGCGCCCTCCTTCGCCCGTATTTGACCTGAATTAAAAGCGTAAATAAAATAGTTCTCTTTGCTCTCCTTAAAAAAAATTAATGAGTCAACATAACATAAGAGGAGACGAAGCAACTCTGACTTACACAAATTTTCTCCAAAAACGCGTAAATGCAGAGTTGTGCCAGCATTAAGCTCTCTTTCTTTGTTATCACTTTACCACCTGTCTCTTCTCGGCACTTTATCTTGCCACATAGTTCCCTCGCAACGCATTGCATACTTAGGGGACGTCCCTTGAGTACTGGTCCTAGAAAAAAAGTGCCATAGTTTCTATATTTTAGCAACTTTGAACTTTTTCGTATAAAATATTCGTTTAATTTTTTTTTTCGCTAAATTTTCTTTGTGTGTCTTATAAGTACAAAGTTGCGTTTTGAAATATTTCTACAGAATAATATCCCACTTGTCTCCCTTCACTACATAAATATATATTTTACTAAATAAAATCCCCTAAACTTAGTGACGTGTTGTGATTTATTTCAGCATCATTAGAGTCCCCATTCTCGATTCGGATATTTTTAATTTATTGTTTGATTTAAAATTTAAAATTATAAAACCGACTTGTTTTTATCGAAGAGAGGAATACTTTATTATTATCTCCTATAGAAGTGAATTAAGTTTTACCAAAAAGACTAGAATTTCTTTTCAAGTTGAAAAATTTTCCGCTCTCGATCGAACGTCTAGTAGTGCTCGACAGTTTTCTATTACATTGATTCTTTATAAATTTATTGTGGATTTGGTTATTTGGTCTTGCTGCATACAAACTGAAATATGCGTTTATTTTTCTGCTCACTTTGAAACGATCATTGCAATCAAATGCTTCAGCGAGCAAATAATTACTAAGAGATTTTTTCTTTTTTAAGATACAACGTGAGAAAAAATCAACTGAAGCAAGTTGCTCGCCAGGCATACGACCACTTGTGATTTTGTACTCGTAAATATGAAAAATCAATAAGCGGATGGATGGTTCGGTGATTTTAATCAACAAAAAAAAAATAAATAAATAAAAATAAAAAAAAATAACAGCAGCCAGAAGCTGTTATTGCTGCTTATCACCGTGTAAAGTGCACAGTGGGGTTGGTTATAAAAGTAATATTGTTAAAAATATACACATTTTTTTTTATCTGGGACCAGCACTCAGGAGATGACTCCTACACATGCGAAGCATTGTGCTCGAACTATAGGAAAGGGATAGTACGAGAAACGACAGGAGGTGAAGCTTAATTAATTATTTTGCAGCTCCGCTTTTGCAGGTTCTTTGTTTATATTCGTAGCAGTGCTGAAGCTTCGGTTTAATAGCCATTTTCATTATTATTTAACTTCGCCGGTGCTACATAATACCGACAGAGAAGGGCGTTCTGATGCGATTGTGGATTGCTATCAGCTGAAGCCGGATTTGTTCAGTGACCAGTGACTATGCCTTCGCCACTGAAACCTTCCGACAACAACTGACACTCAAACACACACTAATGCACATCAGAAAAATGCGAGATGTTAATTTTTATTTTAAAATTTTTTTAGTCTGAAACTGGTGTTGAACCCAGGTCTTTTTTTTGGTTTTGTAGTCAACGTGCAGACTACCGTCCATCGTGCCATCGCCACCTTCACTGTATTCTGCTGTATTCATAAAAAGAGATATTTTATTTATAAAATATTTATTAGACAAATTTCCAAATTAAATTCAATCATTTCACTTTCTATAAATCCGAAAAGTTTTTATGAATACGGCAGCTAATTTATAAATAATAATTGCATTTGGTGCAGTTCCCAATAGTGGACTGTTTCAAATTATAAAGAATTTTTTATCTTTGTACCCTTAAAATTTTTAAGATTTTTGATTAGGTGGCGCACCCTCCCCGAACGACAACGCCCCACTTAGGCCAGAGCATAGGCCTTCACATCCGGGAATCAGACATTCGCCACACCAAACCACCCCGATTGCAAGATAAATCCCGCTTTTGCGAAAATTCTTACCCGGAAGAGTTCAGTCAATGATGACATGAAATGTGCGGCGAAGAACTTCCGCCGAGTTCAAAATTAAGATTAAGTTAATATAGACATTTATTGAAGTCCGCACTTATGGCAGAAACGAGACGAACTCTTGTATTAGAACTCTGGAAAAATTTAATATAAACTTCGTTGAGAAATATAAAATTAATATGAATATTAATATCGTTGGTAACAACTTCCAATAATAAATTTTTGAAATAATAATCAGTTGCTCTCAAAAGTCTTAAACTCCCTTAAGACGACATGTGTTTTACATCGGACAAAACAACTTTCTGACCCATATCTGTTAAAATTGCTATTTAATAATAATAATACATATATTATAATATATTATAATACATATATTATATTATTTACTTGCAAAAGTACATGTTTTATTACGTCTGACCACAGTTATTGCTTGTTTATTAAATTAAATTTTCTTAAATGTGGTTTTTGTTAAAACTTTGTTTGTAAAATGGATTCAAAAACTAACACAATTGCAGTGGGCAGTCTGATGTCAGTTGGTATGTCACACGAAAATAGAAAGCACTCTAAATTAAATTTTGTCGTCTGACTTTCATTTTGCAGTGGAAAAAGTCAGATGTAAACAACATGTCGTCTAATAGGGGCTTTAAAGATCTATAGGAATCATAGCGGAGGCTCCTCCTCTAGTATTTCCTATTTTTATTTTTTTAGACCAGTGCTCAGGGCATATATCTTACGTATGCCTTGCATAGTACTGGAACGGGAGAGGGGCAGTGTAGAGATTTTCTCTAAAATTTTCAATTAATATTTTAATAGAATTTTTAAAATTTTTTAATTAATTTTTTAATTAATTTTTTATGTAAATATTCTTGAAATTTTTTCAATTAACTCTCATAATTGAATCTATGATTTTTGTGATTAGGTTGACAGCCAATTATTATTTCAATTGAATCTTCGTTTTTCTAAATTGAATCTTGATTTTACTTTTTTCTGTAAATAGAAGATAGCATTATAATTCACAACTCTGCAGCAAATTCAGCCACTCAAAGTGTTAAAATAGACACCAAGCTATTCGATTGTGAAACACTGTGTCGACATCAGAACTTCAACTATTTCTGCAAATACTGCACCTTCGATATTAAAAATTTCCAAAAGTTAGATATTCGTTACCCCTAGTGCAGTGCACAAACGGTGATGTAGATGTTTACAATATGTTTTACAAACCGCGTACAACAACAATTTGTGTCGCAAGTATTTTTTTATTTTTTGTTTTTTTTTCCAAATATTAATTTTCTTGTTTTTATTGTGAAAACTATTTGTCAGCCTGTAAATTTAACATTCTTTTTCTATTATTGTTTCTGCTTTTATTTTTTTGTTTTTGTTTTTGTTTTATTTTGTAATTATAGCAGTTCTTTGTTATGCCTCTTAAAGTGTCGGTTACTGCAAATTTATAAACAGGTAGATTGATCGAATAAGTACGATTGTGTGGAGATCTATTTTACAGATACGCGTAATTTTTATCTGTTTGAATTTTTTCCTTCTTAATACTTCGCATCTTGCCTTGAAAAGATTTAATTATTTTTTTTTCTCTTTTTTTTTATTAATAAACATAAAATTGTGTTTCAATGCACTCGTTGTGTGTGTGTGTGTGGTCCCTATTCTTGACAGAAAAATAATTATTTAACAAAAATATCGCACACACTTCTACACAAGATTACAAATGAGACGTATTGAAAAAATTTTCTTGAGACAACTTTTATAATTACACGGATGACCTACATTAACGACATGATCCATGATCGTTTTAACAAGTAACAAGAATGTTTATAAATTCATTAAAAGTTAATTAAAATTTAATGATAAATACCTTTTAGTAGGACAATTTTGTTGGAAAAAAAAACATGTTTTGTCATCGTCTCTCATTTCAGGCTGAGTTTTTTTTCATTGCTACAGCGAAGAATTTCGATGCAGATACATTTCTTAAAAACGTAATCAACGTCGAACTTGCCAAGCACTATGGGTAGAAAATTTTTTATACAAAAACTCATGCAAGCAAATTTTGGTGCTTTTAGGGAGAGAAAGAAAAAAAAAACAATCAAATATCGAAGGACGTTTGTGTTCTATAATAACATTTTCCCAAAGAACATTAATATGGGTGCCGAAGCCATGCATAGTGGACTTATTTCCACAACTGATTTAATAACTTGATATTTTTTGAATTCTTTAAAACATTAACTGCGGTATTCATAAATTTTTTTTTTTTATTAATTAAAGGTTTAATAGACAAATTTCAATACAAAATTCCATCAATTTACCATTTATAAATCCAACATATTTTTATGAATACCGCAGTAAATTTTCGAATCGATCTCCCCTACTATTCGTTGGCAATTTTATTTTTTAATTGAATATGGAATACTCTTATTGTTGCCAACCCAACGAACCTAAACAAGAGCACTGCATGTTATGCTGCCTAGCAGTAACGCTAAACAAAAGCATCAGCGCTACGTCTGCGATGATCAGTGTTACCATATGTGTACATTAAATATATTTGTATTTATTTATAGTTTGTTTGAGAAGTCAAAAAAGATTAAAAGTTGTTTTTTTTCAGCTTAAAAGATTTTTTAAAATATGACATTTAGTATTTATAGATTTTTAATTAAAGTTCCTGTTAATTAAAGCTGCTAATAAATGTAATTCTTAATCAGCGAAATTTTTCCAAATGCCATTGATACGAATAATATTCAACATATAGATGACTAATGGCGAGAATTCAATCACTTCAAGTTTAAGAAATATAATTTATTCGGTGAAGAAAATATTGAATTATTTTACGATGAAATTTTGAGTACAAATAGTTTTGATTGCTTCAGAAGCTCTGCGTTGTTTAGAATATAGTTTATGCAAAAACTAATTCGATACACCAACAGCATTCATTGTGAACTGTTTAAAGATCAAATGCGTAGATATTTAACAATGAAAAGAACTGTGTAAAAAATTTAATAAACAAATGTCTAATGTTACTCTGAATATAAAAGATGTAAAAATGTAAAGTTTTCCAAATAAATATTTTAACTGAATTTAATTGCTAAAAAATTTTATTTAAATAAAAAAAAAAATGATTTTTTCATAAGAAAATAAAAAAAATGTTTTTTTCATAAAAAAAAAACTTGGCAACACTAGGGACATATGCACTTGATATTTTGTTTTTTACGTTCTGCAACCAACTTCACTTTTTAACGCGCTGTGATTATGGGATTTCACAACCGAATAATGCCGCCTTATTATTGTTGGCAGCATACAAATTATGTTGGCATGGGAATTTTTGACAGCTAAACAACGCTGGCGACTTTTGTTTACGTTTGTGATCAAAAAAAAAAAAACTTTGAAAATAATGCACCACCACAACATGTAGGGCAGTTTTAAGTTTCACATAAAAAGAGCACTTCAATGTTGCGAAAAGCATAAAAAGAAAACTGAAATTCTAAAAATGCAAAATTAACAAGTTTCACCTGCTTTGCTTTCGCCTTTGTTGTTGTAGTTGGCGGCATCCCATAAATCTGTTTATCGTGGAACTTTATGAAAAACTTTGGAAACTTGTTTTTTTTTTGTTTTTGTTAATATTGCCAACGTAATGAACGTCACCACGGGCTTTTATAACGTCATACTCAGCATGAATGCTACGCATTGATTCGAGTACCAGCATCAAATTATCAAGTATTTAATACGTCAATGTTATTTTTCATCTCAAGTGCCCTTCTTTTTTATTTTTTTCTTCGTTTATTGAGGTCTGGCATTTGTGCGATAATCGCTCTCATTACTCGTTCTCTGTGTATTTTAACATATTTAGAGCACTCGATGAGATTAACGTCCGTTCGAGATTGTATCTTGTGTGATAAAAAAAAAATGTAAAAGAAGTAATATGATCTCTCACGAAATTTTTTTTTATTTAAATTATTATTGTTAGCGGTTTCCTTTCTTCTTCGAAAATCGTAGCAACAATAAGAATTTATCGAAATTTACGGGTACGCATTTGACGGTGTTATTTACTTCAAAATCAATTACAGTAAAAGTCAGTTGCAACGAACTCCATGGGACCAGCTAAATTTGTTCGTTATCAGAAAATTTCACAACAGTTCGCATAGCGAGATGCCTAATGAAATTATTTTTAACTGTATACGATGTAGTTGTTCTTTTCTAATCAAAGTGTATAGACACATGTGAATATTAATTTTCTGAGTTTAGGACGGTCTAATCAGCTGTTCATTGTCTCAAATTCAATACCAAGTTGTTTTGCCAATTTGTTAGCTTTTTCTGACAACTGTGTACCAGAAACTGCGATATTTCCTGCTCTAACTTAATTGAACTAGAGTAATAGTATTATTACCCATACATCGTATTGAGACTTGCGTGATGTCTGCAGCCTCCTGTTATAAGAACCTCCACTTTTGCTCGTGTTTTTTTTTTTAAAGAGTGATAATGGTGATTTTGTTATATTCTATTCATCACAAATTTTTTTTTTTAATTTTCTTTTGTCTATTTGATTAACATGTTCTGAAGTATAGACAATGGGTTTCTCTTATTTTTTACCCTGGATGGTTACTCTTCGTCGGATCGACGAACAGCATTTACTCTCTAATGTGTGTTCATATTACGCTCTTTGTGTTAACTACTTTGTTTGATGAAGAAAGATTTAAGTTTTTGTTGCTTCAAAAGTAAAAAAAAAAACTAAAATTAAATTAAATTCATATCGGTAAACAATTATTATATTTATATTTAATTTTTAATAAAATGCTTGAATAAACATTTTTTTTTTGTTAATTTTTTACCTTGAAAATCGTTCCACAAAATTTTTGTTTTATATCGTCTATTCGACGAAGAGTAATCTTAATGTAAAAAAATGAAGAGTAACCATCTAAGGTTAATAGAATCCCATTTTTTCATACGTATCAGCTGATGAACAATGTTACCAACTGTACAGAAAATCAATTTTTTTTTTTTTTTTTTTTTTTTTTTTTAGGGACAATACAAACTCTACGAAGCTATTAAGCTTGTCTGTAGAAACACCCAGGGTCTAAGCGGGAATCGAACCCGCACATCCATATTGATAAGACTAATGCTCATGCACTAGACTACGGAGGCACCAATTGATTTTGCCAGTGGAACATATTGTCGTGGTATACCCCACAAAAGAAGAAAAAATATTTTTACATTTACTTCGTGGAACGGTAAAAATTAGTTCGTTACCAACTAGAATTCGCTAGAACCGAGTTCGTCATAAGCCAGGTTTACTGAATTTTCTGTTGCTAACGCAACACGGCATAATTCTGATGATGTGTAATTTTAATTAAATACACTTATTTGGCCTTATTACGATTGTAGAATCGAGTGGACAATTGTAATAGAATAAAGAAACATTTACAATTTTTCTTTAATCTATTACACACTGTCGATATAATTCAACAATCGTTATAAGGCTGATTATTTAAGAAAAAAAATTAAAGCAACCAGTTTTATGCAACACTTGCTATTATCCAACAGACTTAATGAACAAAAACCGCCTGAGGCCACAAATTTACCTTCAATATGAGAGATGATAGTACGTTCTGTACAAAAGTACCATTTACAAAACATATTTCATGTGGGCAAGCCTTTCAAGCAAATGACAAAATTGAAGAAATCTGCTTCGACTTACAAACTTTAAAATTGTTACGATTAAGATGGTTGAAGGACCAACAAACTGCGTTATGCTGGCCATACAATTGGGACGAACGACGAATTTCCTCTAGGACAACGAAGCCGTTGGTAACAATTCGGTGCGTAAATTCGTGCGTGGTGTACAATTACGACGAAAAAATTTTAGCTGCCATAATCAGCAAAGTTGTTTGTTGTCTGTGTTACCGTATCAAAAAAAAAATCAAACATTAACGAAAGACAATTAAAAAGCAATTTTATGGTAAATAATTGTTTATATTTAATTTAAATGATGCATGTTGAATATTAAACAATTATTGAAAGAAAAATGAAATTTATTTGCTAATATATTTGAAGACAAAAATGAAAAACGGCAACTCTGTACTCATTTGTTCGTCGTTCGTCGGCGTATGGAAGAGAAATAAATCTATCGGAGAGTTCGTCACGACGAATTTTGTCCACGGCGGTGTTGTCTTTATCTGAATGTGCACAAATGTGTTTTCTTACTGATGACAACAGTTCGCAACGTCTAATTCGTCGTTCGTCCCAATTGTGTTCCTAGCATTTAACTCTGCGAGATTATCTTTAAGCAAAGCCACATATGCGGTTAAGAACCCGCCAATAGACAATAGCTTTTTGAGGCTCCTGTCGAATGCTCGAATAATTATCTGTGGCATAGAAAATGAACAGTTCTTTTAGACACTGTTCAGTTGAGAATTAAGGTACAATAGATTTTTTTAATCAAATAGTACCGATCATGCTCTTGTATGCCCATCATGAGGGGCATATTAACACCAGAATGGAAAGCATATTCATAACATTTCATAATACAGGTAACACATTGCCCGCACCTGTAGTTCACAAAAAAAATTAACACATTTCGCATTCTCCACCCTTCGAAAATTTATAAACAAAAAGTGGACAACAGACATTGAGCACAAAAATATTTCATTGAAGCACTGTAACGCCTCAATGCCTAAGAAAAAGCCTAAAAAACATTCTGCTATTTTTGCGATTTAATTTTTAATGCCTTTAATTAATTTAATTAATTTTTTTGTAGCCAACACTAATGCATATTGATTCTATTTGATTCTTGTGATTGACAGTTTACAAGATGCCTTTTCCAAGAATTCGCGTAAAAGGCAGCCATGGAAAGTTTGTTTGATGAAAAATAAACAGTATAACACTCGTACGTATGTTTTTATACACATACATTTGTATGTGTATATGTGTGTATGTGTGTTTGGTTGTTTGTCATAACAGATTAATGGTGGCGGATGGATTTCGTATGGCGTGGAATGGTAGTAAATATACAAAGGAATTATAAAACCGCACTGATGTTTTTTTAAGTACCAGAAAATAAACATAAAATGTTCACCACTGGCGAATTTCTTTTATTTTCTCTTATTGGAAAATTTTGCTGTTGTTTTGTTTTTATCGATTTTGAGACTTCTCCAATCTGTATAATCGTATATAAAAGAGTAACTGACTGACTGACTGACTGACGTATTCATAATCATCCAACCCAAAGGCGTAAATTTGGTAGTCATTCTCCCGAAGACATTATTTGTCAAAATTCAATGATTAAAATTAGTAGTCCAGTGTCTCTGGCAGCAATTGAAACCCTGCAGAATAATGTTATTGGACTAATTGGTCCATTGTAGCTGAAGTGGATTGGTTACGAACGTAGTCCTATTTAATGCTGCCGTGGACCATATCACTGAAAACAGCAGCTTGTAGTTGTACAACAAGTGTTCCACCTTTTCGTCGTATTTACATTAAAATTACCTTCTGAGTTGCTCTATGAAGTAGTTACACGGGTCTCCGTGGTCTACTCTATAAATAAATGTTTCGACTAGTCACGTTATCTGCAGGGGAATAATACACATACAAATACAATTAACGGCCATTTTCACAATGTCGGATTAGTTTACTTTTAGCAGAAAATTAACTAACTATCAGTTTGCCGAAACCCGTATGACACTACATTTTTTTTTCATTAATTAATATAAAATTGATAGAAAGGTACAGCAAGAGCGAAAGAGAAAGAAATACAATATATATGTTGCCTTCTTATTTTAAGAAAAAAAAAAAACGCTAAAGAAAAATATACGATCAAAGACTAAGCTGAGGGTGGCGATGGCTGAAGTAGTCTGCACGTTGACTACAAAACCAAAAACAGACCTGGGTTCAACCCCAGTTTCAGAAAAAAAATTTAAAATAAAAATAAACGCAAAAAATCTCGCATTTTTCTGATGTGCATTAGTGTGTCTTTGTGTGTCAGTTGTTGTCGGAAGGTTTCAGTGGCGAAGGCATAGTCACTGGCCACTGAACAATACCGGCTTCAGCTGATAGCAATCGACAATCGCATCAGAACGCCCTCCTTCGTCGGTATTGTGTAGCACCGGCAAAGTAAAATAATAATAAAAAAAAAAAATGGCTACAAAACCGAAGCTTCAACAAAGAACGTGCAAACAGCAGAGCTTAAAAATAATTAATAAAGCTTCATCTCCTGTCGTTTGTCTAACTATCCCTTTCCTATAGTTCCAGCACAATGCATCGCATGTGTAGGGCTCATCTCCTGGGTGCTGGTCCCAGATAAAAAAAGAAAACTTGAAATCGCCGACATTGTGCGCGAAATTATCGTATGTTACAAAAACTAAATTTCACAGGAGAGCGTTTTTATTAGTCTTTTTCTTATTTGCCTGACAGCAGTAACTGTTACATACGATAACATGTGCATAGTGTTATCTCCATAACTATAACAATTATCGCTATAATACTTTATCTGCAGATGAATTAATGGATTTAGAACCATTTTGCGTAAAAAAGTCGATTTCGAAAAAAGTGTAACATACGATAATTTCGCGCACAGGGGTCGATATAAAAGATTTTAAGTTCGAAACGTCAATTTTAAGTGGAAAATTTTATGAAAAAAACATTGAAGATGTGGTGGAATTTTCATCAGCAACAAATTGTTCCAGCTTGGAAATTCTAAACAAACAAGCGAGACTGGTAAAATATTGGTCATATACACATGTTAAAAAGTTTTTTGTGGAGCCTCTAATTTCAAAGCAAGATTCATTTTCATATGTTCGATTATACATACTATATGTATATTGCTAATTGCCGGATTTTGTTCGGTTAAATTAAATTTTACGTTAAATGGTGTCCGTTAAAAATTAATCATACATTGTGAAATAGATTTTTACCTAACCGGCTGCGAGTTAAACTAGTCCATTAAAAACGCTGATCGAATATTAATACATTCCTTTCTACATATATGGTACTCAGTACCATACCCACACTCTTGATTGGCACTAAAAATTTATCACCCATTTTAAATAAATATGTCTGCAAATGGAACAATGTCTACGTTCTCTATAGATTTGTATTTTGCAAACAAAATCCTAAATTTCCTTTAAGCCAATTCATTTCCTATTTGTATACAGAGTTTTGTAACGTTCTGCTCTAAATGAACATTTAGCGAAAACTTATGCTTTTTTCAATACTCAGTTTTGCGATGTAAATTTCAGAAAAAAAAAAACATTTCTAGTTGCAGTTGAATTGTGAAAAGTCATTTGTTTTGTAAAGTACACATTTAATTATTAAGTTGATAAAATTTCAATACAAAACACTTAAATTAATTAAATTTTACTTTAACTTCATTAAGAGATGGAAACATTTTTCAGTTCAAACGTGCGCTGTTTGTAAGCGGATTATTTGATTACTGCTGGTATCTGCCCAATGTCTTTTTTTTATGTGTACGAGTATTAAAATTTAGCGAAGCTGAAAATTTGCTCCAATAATTTGCTACAAAACATTTCAATGGCAAATGTCTCTTCGTGTAAAATACACAAATTGTACGAGTGGTTTCCAAATGCTGCTGAATGATGACAAATTGAAAAATTTCATGCAACAAATACGGTGACCAAAATCATGGCATAAATTTTGTCAAACTTGTAAATATTTTAATTATTTTTCACAGTATTTAATTTTCTCATTAATTTTCAAACGAAACCATTTAATTTGGAATGATATTCACCTGCTAATTTTCTACAAATGCACGTAGCAGATTTTAATTAATGACAGTTTATCTGGCATTTTATAATTAAAAAATACAAAAATGAAATAAAGATCAAGTAGCTTAACATTGACTTTTGGATAAGCAAACTAAAAAAAAGAGTCGAAATCGCTTTATCAAACAAAAACAACAACAACAACGACTAAAAATGTCATGAAAAGTTTTTCTAATCAACCGCCACTGGGTTATCAATAACAGAATTTAGCAAAAATGATTGAATATTTTATTTGTCTTCAGAACGAATTGCGACCTTGAAAAAAAAAAAACCAACAGAAACAATTGAACCGGCTCCGATTGTTTCTTATTTGAATTGCATTAAATGTTCGCATGAAATATGTATGTATGTATATACTGGTAATAAAAATCAAATTGTTGAAAAGCGCTTTTGGCGTTATACTTTTGCCAACCCTTAAAAATGAAATAATAAAACTAGAAATAACAAACAGAAATGTACAATAAAGTTTAATGATCCATTAGGACGGTGATGGTGATGGTGCTCAATTTTCACACATTTTTTTTTTTAAATTTTATGGAAAAAAACTGCTGCGAAAGAAGCGAATAACTGTCGCACAGTGGACCGATTCTCGTGAAGGCGGCCAAAAATCCACCACTTGTGACTTGTTTGGAATTTTGAGACGCGTTATTTTTTATTTTTTTGTAAATGAGTTGGTTCTCAAGAGGAGTTGGTTCTCAATCAATACTTTGTGATGACAAGTTATGGGACCAAACTGCAATATCCAAAAAATGTTTGTCTTTAGATTTGTGTTAAGAAGCCCAAAATACTTTTGAAAAAGACATTGGAAATCGAAAAAAAAATAAATTTTTTTTTTAATTTTTGTGTTCATAAATTTTGCACAAAATATGTGGTCTGGGCACAGAAAAACTGGTGTGGGTCACACAGGCGGAACCTGCGGATATACAATGGTGTATAAGAGTGCTGAGGCGTGTTCGAAAAGATTTCTTTGACGTCTTGGCAGGGGAAGGAAAATATGCTACATTTCCGTTTTCAGTATCATTTGGAGTCTGGACGGAATGATTTCAAAGTGAATTTGCAATCATTCTTTAAATAAATCGAAATCCTTCCTACGACTTGAAAACTAAATTCGACTCCCTATATAATTTTTCATTTAGCTAATTATTTTTATATATATAAATTAGAAAAAAAATAAAAATAATTATAAAAACAATAAAATATAAAAATGACGAATAATTATTTTTTTTTCAATTGAAATTAGAAGAAATCATATGCCCGCAACGTTGTTAACAGTTATTGGAACAATGAAAAACCTCTTCCAAAAAGCACTTTTCCTACAAAAAATTGCTTTTTCACATTTAGATTTTCCAAAAGCTGTTGTCACTGCTCCAAAAAGTATGCTTTCCAAAAATAATATTTCTGCAAAAAGTATATTTCCAAAATGAAACTTCTTAAGGAATCGTTCCCAAAAAGTATCAATTCGTAAGGACGGCGCGAGATGCCAGTTCTAAAAGATCGCTTTCATAACAAGTAAACTCGTGTATGATTTCAAAAACTGCCAAATACTTTTCGATCAAGTATGTTTTGTTCTTTTCTGTTACTTTTCCGTTTCCCGCCAAGAAATGAAAAATAATTTTTCATTACAAAATTCACTTGATTCGGGGTAACCATGAGTTGAGTCAGAAATCGCCCTTTACAACTCTCCCAACCCTGGAATTTAAAAAAACAAAAACACATTGTATATGCGTTCTTCTACGGCAGTTCAGAAATTGTTCCTTACTCTCCACCTGTTCCATATTTGAAGAAATTGATAGCCTGTTCCAAATTTCACAAAATCGAATCTGAGAAATCGTTTCCACTCCCGTATTCGTCGTACCTTTGAACAGTACCTGGTCGGTCGTACCGTCTATAGAATATTTGCCTGGCCCACGATATCGTGTTGACGCTTAATTACATTCAATCTAAAATGTTGTTCTTGTTTTGCATTCCATATTGTGTGACATCGCGCGGCAGGCAGGAGCTGTTTTTTTATGCCCACTTATCCGAATAATGTCAAATGCTCGACAGTTGTTATGATAATATTTTGAATGTTCTCGGTGGTTTGTATGGGAAAAGAAAGGTGTAGTTTTTCTATTGACCCCGCGATTTTTAAATGTTTTCTCCCCATAAGAACAGAAAATATGCTGCCGAATTGGTCCAGCCATTCTCGTGATTTGCGCTTCGCAATCCAGTTGGCGATTCGTTTTCATTTCCATAGATGTCGATAAAAAAAAACACCCCAGCAATAGCAAAAGTGAATGCGTTCACTAGGCATTAGTATTTTCGTGACTTTATAAGCACTTTTTTCTCTGAATTCATTTTTAATGCCATCTTCAATTTCAACAAGATTATCACTTTTGAACTCATTGAAAAGGCATTCAACTCTGCCGATTAGTTCATATGAACAACTGCTAATAATGAATAATAATAAATTGTTATACTTTGCGTTGTATTCATGAAGAGCTGTTTTATTAAATGTGAACACATGTTGATACGATTTTTTTTTAATCTTGGAGCAGCACTCGGGAGATAACCCCTACATAAGCGGTGCATTTTGCTGGAACTAGGGAAATGGGATAGTAGGAGAAATGATAGTATGTGAACTATTGTGATTGAATGTGATTATTCATGGGTTTGAAACACTCAGTGAAATGACGCCCTGTGTTAAAATCATGCATTCTTCAGCTAATTTGAACCAGTTCATTTGCAATAGAACCCATGCATATTATTTCTTTCTTTTGTATGTCATTTTTGCTGGGAATGTAAATAAAAAAGGCAGCATTTGCATACAATTTGGCAACAGCTGACCATGTTCACAAAAATAAAAACATAAAAACTATTGCGAGTTACTATTATTACCGTTTTTTACTATTTAATTTTTTTTAGTGTACTTTTCCCATAATTCATTTATTTTTATATAAATGAACTGAATAGTTGTTTGTGTTTTTGTTGAAAAATAAAAATTTAATAACAGTTGAAAAATAATAAAAATTAAGTCCCACCGCTAATTGAATTGAAAAACAAAAATTCTTCTAAATTATGAAAAACATGAAAAAAAAGCAAGGCGTGTTAATGGCAAAATTATCAATAAAAAACGAACTTCATAATCATGTTGATAAAATAAACTCAAATAAAGTTGATAAAATGCTTTCAAATAAATTAAACGAGAATTAATTACAATCAGTTGTTATTGCTGGTAACTGCTTTTTTTAACTCACTTTTTACTCATATATAATTTTAAATAAAACTTTCTTTTTTAATTATTGAAATTATTAACATTAATTAATTGGTTTCTCTTTGATTTCCATATATTTTCCATATATTCTGTGATTTTAATTATGTTATTTTATTTTTTTATTAAATGTTTTTATTCGATTTATTTAAATGGTCAAATGTAGATTAATAGAATTTTTTAATTAATTTTTTAATAAATGATTTTTTAATAAAAAAAAAAAATTTTAATTTTCTCAAAACCGTACAATAGAATTTGTCATTATTTTTTAATTTCTAACTTTTCTTTCTTTTATTTTTAAAGTTAAATTTAAACAAAAATCTTTCTAGTTGTCAAAAATTTTTTGCATATTTTGACGGTTAAAGATCATTTCGGTAGAGAACTCTTCGATTTGAGTAACTCTTGTTTAGGAATTTTGTTTTCACTTTTTTTTTTTTAATGAAAATTAACTGAAAAGCACCGAATTGTTCGTTTACACTGTCAATATTTTTCATTCAACCACTCAAACGAAAAGGTCTGAAAGTTGTCAGCCCTGAGTCATTCATTCAAGAATCAATATTTTTTTTAACGCTTTCACAGTTTCAAAATTTAGACAAGTAAACCGAGAGTCCGTTCAGTTTTTAAACTTTGCTTGGCTGTCGAATGAAACCACTGTATGAAAGGAACCACTATTTGACGATTTCACTGTCTTTATTGTTACAAATTTCATATGCAGTTTATTCTTTTTTTTTTTTTTAATTTTGTAGTTTTATTTTGTAATGCAATTAATCATCGATTATGATTGATTTTTAAATGGCGGAGCATTAATTTAAATTTAAAGTTGAGCATTAATTGATGCTTTCAGTTATTGGGAAACTTTACTGTGCTTCGCAAAAGGTTTGCAGTATTATGTTTAATAATTCTGAAATGTTTTTCTAATTTCCATGAGTTTTGCTTTTAATTTTTTACTCTCCGTATAGAAGTATTTTGCAAAATGATTTTTGTTTTTGTGGAATTCCATAACTCGTCACGGCATATCTATCTATTTTTCACTGATGACATTTACGTATATTTTCATTGGATATTAAATATTTTTTATTCGATATCATGTGCAAACATTTTAATTTATTCACTTTGAATGTTTTTCTTAATTAATTTTTTCATCTTCTCGAAAACCCGTTTCAAATCTAGTAGACTTCATTAGAAAATACTAATTGCACTGTTCAATAATTATTATTTTAATTCTTTTTTAAATCTCTAAACTGAATGAATATTAGAAAAAGTGTTTGTATAATAGTACATTGTAACCGTTAAAAACCGACCGATGTTGTTTTACTGAAGGCATTTTATGTTTTTGGAGTTTCATTTTTGTCCATAAGTTCTATAACCGTTAAAACCGTCCGCACATTTTGCCTTCTTGGGATAAACTGGATATTCGGAGTTTGCCAAATCGCTGCCAATGCGTAAAACTACATGTAGACAAAATGACAACAAAGATAGACGACACACGTAGGCACATGCATTTATAACAGTATGAAAAACATTTACACTCTGCCAACGACAAATATTCTTGCGAACCGTAACAGAGCAGACGAAAAGCTAAAAACCAACAATAACAACAACAACAACAACAACAGAAGCAGCAAACGGAATTTCTGTTTTCCTTTTTTTGTAACAGACCTCAGCCATTCAAGCAGCCCGAGCTAACGAAGAACACACGAAAAAAAGAGAGTAAAATTGTGAGATTCCTCACATGTGCTTTCTAATTGAGTACTTCCTATGCCACCCACAAATAACTCAGGAATAATATTCCACACGTGCACCGTTTTGTCAATATTTTTATTTCTAGTTTTTGTTTCCCTTCATACCACTTTGACATGTGCAGATGTGTAGGTCGTATTTATGACATCTGCACGAAAGGAAAACAGATTTTATAATACAAAAAAAAAAAAAGAATAAATTTTTAAATAAATAAATCCTTAAAAAAACATTTTATACACGAGATCTTATGGCCCTATTGAGTAGAAAAAAAAACAGTTAGTAATGAGCAACGGCGACAAATTAATGAAACGAGTGCCCTACAACGAAATAATGGAATAATAAGTAGGAAAAAATAAGGCTAAGGCATTTTCCTATTTTTTGTAGTCCGCCAGCCTGAAAGTTTTCTGTGTGTGTGGTATTTACATCCAACGAACATTTGGAAGTGATTTTTATTCAAAAATCACCATAATGAGTCTTCTTCGAGTTTTTATGCTGATCAAAAGTTGATTAATCGCTTGCACGTTGAAAAATTAAAAATTAGTGTTGAAAATGGCTCTCCCTTATAATTTAAAAGTATTTCATTTTACATGCAATAATAAATTGTATAGCAAATGCTATAAATACCATTATATGAAAAATCGAAAAAGACTCTAAACTAACGAAGAAATAGAATCATAAATGACTCATTAAGAAGAGTCGCCGTTAGGGTAGCATTATACTTTTTTATGATCACAAAATGAGCGCATATTCCGCTTTTTTTAATCGCGCAGAATATTCAAAAAAGACTCGAATTTGTTTAATAATTTATACAAATGCTGTTTGGGCACCATCATTTTTTTTTTTATCTGGGACCAGGATGACCCCTACAAATGCGAACTATAGGAAAGGTATAGTTAGAGAAATGACAGGAGGTGAAATAATTATTTAACAGCTCTAAAGAAAAAAAAAATATGAAAATCACTGAACATACCCTACTTTCATGTTTTCATAACACTCGTATTTTTAAACATGCAAATTTTATTGCCTTTTGACATAACTCACTGTGTGGTGAGGCTGTAAATCTAGAAATAAACTCGTTTAAATTTCGTTTAAATTCGGCAGTTTATTAATATAGAAAATTTCCAAGTAAAAATCATTTTTAAAAGTAAACATTTTATAAACGTTGTTGTTTTTCTGATAGTATTTAACTTGTAGTGTTGAGAAACATGGACCGGGTAGGTAACTCCTCTGTAAACTTTCTTATAATTAAGGATTTTAATTTTTTTCTATTGACTTTCATTTGAAAATAATTTTTTTTATCTTGGGAATGACTCCCACACATGCGATGCATTGTGCTGGAACTTCGAGGAAAGGGTTAGTTAAAGAAATGAGAAATGACAGGAGGTGAAGCTTTACTATCTTACAGCTCTGCTTTTGTGCGTTATTTGTTTTCAAGCAGAGTTATTAAAGTTTGAAGCCATTTTTGGTAATTACTTTACTTCGTTGGTATTGCTACACTATGTGGTGTGGATTGGTATCAGCTGAAGCCGGTACTGTTCAGTGAACACGAACTATACCTTCGCCAGTGAAACTTTCCGACAACAACTGACACAAAGCCACACAAAATATACATCAGAAAAATTGCGAGATGTTTTTACGAGTCTGAAACTACGGTCGAACTCAGGACTTTTTGGTTTTGTAGTCAACGTGCAGACTACTTTAGCCATAGCTCTTGTTACGCTCGTAAACAAATTACAACCAATTGAATCAAATCACTGAAATGAATAATGAACAAGAAATTTCAAAACGTATTTGTGTGTTTTATTTTTTGTTACACTCACATACAAGTATTTAAAAAAAATATTATAATATATATAAAAAATATTATAATACAATAAATAAAAATATTTTTTAAGACCCAAAAACAATTCCTGCATTTTATTGAAATTAATTTTTATTTTTTTTTGCGTCGTCTGTTGCTAAAATGTTTACGTTTCCAGATTTCGTTTTTCTTTTATTTATTTATTTGTTTATTTGACTTTCGGATGCATGTGAAAGAATATTAAAATAAATTTGCGAAATGTGTAGGTTCTCCCGCTATTGAACTCTTTCCGTTTTTGTTATTCTTCTTTTTTCTTTGTTTACTTGGGAGAGAGCTAAAATTCCATACGTATTTAACAGAAAGCTTTTTAAATGAAATAAATATAACTAAGAGCTTTTCTCTGAAGTACACTTAGAGATAAAACTGGTTTAGATATACGAAAATTTAAAACATTAAAATTTTGTTGAACAGTCACTTACCAACTGTTGTAATGATGTCTATTTCAGAGACAAAAATTACTCATGTCTACATACCTGAAAATATAAAAAAATATTATTAGTTAAAAAAATTGATGAGAAAGGAAAATCTAAAAGGAAAACAAAGTTTAGAGTTCTAAAAAGATATAGTCGAACCGAATCTATCATGCATTTCAAGCGACCATCATCTAATGTAAATCTGACAGCGTATTTTTTTTTAAACTTCCACAAATTTTTGTTTCAGTGTATTTACAGCTGTAAAGCAAACATTAAAAAGCCCAATCTACAACAACAGTAGCCGCACTTCGCCGTGCTTCGGCTCTCACGTTACATAATAAATATGTTCTCTCAAATGAATTGAGAAAACTACTTTACTCATTTCTAGTGCATAATTTTAGGGGTAATCGGAAAATTAAAAGCGTAAAACAGAAACTGAACTGTTGCGAATATTCAACAGGTTAAATAATTAAAATTTCCCGGGAATATCTATCCACCGATAAGCCTGTTATTTAATAGCAAATACATGTGTACATCAATGCATACGTAATACATAAATATATTTGCGTATGTATACAGATAATATAATCTTGTATAAGGGTGGCAGTAACAACAATGATTAATTTGGTTCATCGATTGCCTGTTTATAGAAAGCGAGTGAAAATACTGCGTCAGGCATTTATATTGAAAACAAAAGCAAGTTGAGTTTTTCTATGAACAGGCAGTGAATCATTGATGTTCTCGTTACGCGTTAAACAATTTCAGAAAAACATCAACTCTGTATTTCTTTAAAGATATTCTTTTAATTAAAAAAAAATTACACCATTTTTTTTTAAGTAACAACAGCTGCTCACTAAAAATTAACAGTTGCAACAACAATAACACCACTTTCACATTAATATTCATGAATAGAGCTGAAGGCGTGTTAAGCTTAACGCAATTACGCTGAACTCAATAGTAAAAAAAAAGAAGAAACCTTAATTAGAATGTAAATTATATCAAGTGTAAAAATGTACGCGAGTAAATTTTACACGAATATCAAGCAGACAATTTGTAAAATTAATTGAAGTGACAGCATAATTTCAATTGCATTTTTTTTTTTGTTTTGTAACAGCAAATGTTTCAATTTAAACAAATATTTATTGTGTGTTGGAACGAACATACGCGAATATATGTTATTTAAGTAAATACAGGTTGTCTGGTGGCAAATTGTGAAATTTAAAAAAAGGATCTGCAGGATCTGGATGACATACTCTTTAAAAAATAAAATCCTCATCTCCATATTCTAACGTTCAATGCTCTTAATAAAACTTTGTGTCAATTATTACGTTTTTTTATTTACGTTTGAAGGCGTATTTTTTTTTTTCTATTTCATTTTTCTATTATTCAATTTCCTATTATTCCTGATGATGTTAACAAGCTGTTAACGAAATATCGAATAATAAAAAACAAAATAAAATAAAAAAAAAAAAAAAAAAAAAAAACCTAAGGCTTAATAAATATATATCAAAAAATACGTTTGATAATATAAATCTGCTACCAGGGTTTTAATTTCAATTTCCGCAGAAGGCGACTCAAATGCCAATCAACTATGAGAGTGAAACTGAACTCTTCGCCTAGTAATTAAAATTTTGTATTTTTTTTTTTAATTAATGCCTTCAACTGTCATTTCTGTGGAATCGGCTTTAAAGCATTGTTCTTTTTTTTTTGTCATTAGAACCATATTAAGTGTTGCAGCACTCTACAGCAAATACAACAATATTGTTTCCCGTAAATGAAGAAAAAACTATTGAGATGTACAAAACTGTAGTTGAAATGAATATTTGAGTTTTTAAATCGCGATAAATTAAAATGAAATGCCTGAAGTTCTTCCAGAATACATGTTTGTTTTATTCCGAAATTAACTTTTATTTCAGTCAAACAAATTAATTGCATTTGCATTTTGAATGAATTCCCATAAGCAGTTGATGCAATTGTCAATTCGTGCAATTCTTCTGCTACAATAAATGCTTTTTCTTCTACTTATCGTTACACTCAATGAATATTTAAAAAGTTACCCAATAGTTTTCTCCATCAAAACTGGCTGATTGCAAAATAAAAATGTTCAATCATGGAAACAAATCATTGCTGCTCGTGCATAAATATGAAGACTGAAATAAGTAATTTCAATAAAATTTTATATAGCATTAAAAAAGCAGTTGCCTATTTTTGATAAAAAAAAAATAAATAAATAAAATTTAAATTTCACATTTTTTAAAATTAATTTTCTCCTCAAAGTTGCACTTCGTTATGAAACAACAAAAGAATTCCGTGATAAACATTTTTCAATGTTTGAAAATCACGGTATTTTCACGTTTGCTTCAGTGCTTAAATTTGTAGATTTGGTAAAAAAAATCATAAAAAATGCCCAATTTTCTTATCAATTGAACATGATGCACTTCAGTTTCCAATTCCAATTCCAAATGGCTTAACACTTTTTTTAAACACAGCAAATGTAAATAAAGAAATGCTCACCTTAGAACACGACTCCCACCTGAATTAATTGTCCAATATTTTAATGGAATATTAAAGTTTTTATTGAAACACAAACTTGCTTTCTTGTTTTTGCAAAAGGCACTCTTTCTTCACTTTTAAACACTTTGACTGCCAAAATTGCTTTGAAAAACCTACAAAGTGTGGTCAAGCGTTCAAGCCAAGATTTATCACGAATGTTGAATTTGAAAAGGCACCCATGTGCAGACACACACACACACACACACACACACGTATTTATAGCTGTATGATTTTTATGCAACTGCCGTCTACCAACACAACAAACGCCATCCGTTTATTTCAATCGTTAATGTACCCCCAAAATTTGAGGATTTATCAAGCTGCGGCTAGTGCTGTTTTTATTCTGACAGTTGTTGTTGTTGCTGTTGTTGTTGTTTTTGTCATTCTTGGCTAAATAGCGATAATTGCCAGCGATTAGAAGTGAAAAATGTGGCATAATTTTTAACGAAAATCATTTGTTTAGTGAATTTTGCTTTTGAAAAATTGTTATTTAAACAAAACATGAATGACAATATTTTGATATTTTGATTACAAAAAAATATCGAACAGTTGTTTGAGTTCTGTTTGGCGTGCTTCTAAAGTTGCTCCGCAATACCATTTTGTGGAGCAGTGGTTTTTTTATGCAAATTAATTTTTTTGTTTTGAATAATTGCATTCTCAAACTAAAAAGCTGCATATATTTGTTGCATACGAATGAACAAAAAATAACATGGATTACAGTGAAGGTTCTATATGCGGACAGCTGTTATAAATGCCCCACCAAGAAACCACACTATGGAGAACGCAGATGTATTAACTAACGAAAAGCAAAATAATACGGAAGTTTTGTGAACATAAATCGCCATAATTTGCATTCTAAATTAAAAAGTATTGTTTAGAAAAATTGCTTTTTTCTGTTTCAAAACAAAACAAAAAAAATATATTTTTTTTCGCCACTGAAAATATTCAAATACTTGTTTTCTGTCCGCTTTATAGAGGCGCCACTTTATGCTACAAGTTTGAAACTTTGCAAATAACGAAAAAAGAACGCATACGTGAAATGAAACGTATGAACTGTTTGTTGATTGTTTTGCTTTCCACCAGATTGTAATTGGGTAATTGAGAATTAAGACCAGTCTCAGGGGACAGAAACACAAACACAGCATGCAGACATGATTTATTTATCAACGAATACATTAACCCGTTAAATGCTCTCCCAGAGCCCCCTCAAAAAAAAAACCCCCACTACACTATAACATGACAACGCAATCAAAATTATGTCTCAGTTAAAAATGCAGTCAAATATAACGTCATTAATTTCAATGCATGCAGCGGAAAACTCTTTAGCAGCCGCAAGTCTTGGAGACCAAAAGCCGAAATAAAGACAGAAGTGAAAATGACCAGAATAAAGAACTTAATGAATTGAAGTAAAAAATTAAAATAATAAATAAAAAGTAAACCTGTTCAGAATTCATAACGAATCATGTGTTGTTTGAGGTTTTTTCTTTATTTTTTCTTTATTTTGGTTGAAATGTCGAAGGAAAAATCTGAAAGAAAAAAAGAAAAAAAAAATAGAGGACATGTAACCATAACAAATCCGTTAACATAAAATTTTGGTTGGCAACCAAAAATAGCAGTCACAGCATAAAGCAATTTCATACACGCAATGCAATTACGGACATGTAATATCGTGATGGCTAATTTCATACACACACTCGCACATACAAACATTTATTTGTGTTCTGTCTCAGGTTAAATTATATTCGCATCTATAACTGCATTATGCGAGGTACGTTTCGAAAATTAAATTAAAATTAATTTAAATGAAATCAAAATAAATATCATACATATTTAATTAATTAAAATGGGCTAATTATCGAAAACATACAGGCAGTCAAAAATTACATATGGTAATTACTAAGAAACCAACTATAGCAAAGATAAAAATTGTACATCACACTGACAAACACTAACTAGCCTAACGGAACAACATGCTGTTTTCGAAGGCTGCTACACTTTCATCTTCAGCGTTCTTCGTGTTTTGTGCACCGTTAGTGGTTCACAATGGTTTAGCCATACAAAATATGGACGTAGAAAACGGGTTTACGGTAAAATATTCAGATGAAATATGCATTTATAAGCAAATGTGAACAAAATATGCACATTGACACGAAACATGCGAAAAAAAAACAAATTATTCGTCCGACCTTTTTTTCTCTTTTTTTTTGGCTTTGCCTCAAGTAGAAGAAATTAACGAAACAAAGGAAATTCATTGCTTCATATAGAACAGGAAAAAAGCACAAAAGAAAACATATCGAGCCTTTGGTGCAATACCGTAGTAATTCAAAATTTGAATTTTTTGAGCTGGGTATGCAGAAATGATCTTTGGGGAAATATATATCGAAAGGAAAAAAGATTATGGTTCTGTATCTAACTGTTCAGATTCTACAGCTACAAATGTCTTTATTGCCTGCAGCTATTTCCACCAATATTTTTATTTGCAATAATGAAATACAACATTACAATAAAAACATTACAAAACATGCCTCCGTATTTAAAAACTTGTAAAAAAATAACTTTAGTATACGAAAATACTATCAAAAAGATGGCTCAAAATGCTTCAAATGCATTTTTCTCAGTTCACGAATTTTTGAATTACGACGGTATTGCAACAAAGGCTCGATATGTGCACGGTTAAAGGAAAAAAAAATCAAGTAATGCCAAGGACCATAAAAATGCAAAATCTAAATTACAAAAATCTAAAAATTTGCGAGGACATGCATTTCTCTGTTGTGCATCATAAGCAATCCAAAAACAATTTCGAAATTTTTGTCAGTTACGCGGTTTTGCATTTCAGCTAACGATATACTCGCATAATTGTATTTCTATGTTTATTACGTTGGCAAATAAATGGGCTACAAAAAAGTACCAACATTTAAGTTTTTTACCCATTTTTCCCCTTAAGAGTACCAATAGGAAAAAAGTACCTGAGAGAGCGTACATATTGTTTTATATAAGTTTTGTTTTTTTTTTTATTACTTTTGAACCATTTTTCAGTTGAATACATTTGTCAATTATTTTCTGGAATCGAAAACATCTCAAAAGAAAAAATGACTTCTTAAACTGGCCACTTAATGAGAAATGTAAAACGATTATTGCTATTAAAACAACATCGAAACAAAGTGTAAATGTCATAAAACATTTTGAGTTAAAAAACAAAAGTAAATAAATGGTTAAAAATGCGTAAAATAACGCACCGGCATAATTTCATCAACAATCGTTGGTATGGTTGCACTGCATACCATTTTGAATGTGTTTGCGCCTGATCATAATGAACGAGTCAATAATGCAACATTCGATGACGTTAAATTTATCAAGCAGCCAGAAATGCGAGTGAACAGCATCAAACGAAGGCTTTCATGCCTGATGGATTCAGTTGCTTGGTATTTCGTTTGTTGGCTGGCTGGTTGGCTGGCTGCCTTCACTCATTCATTGAATGTCAAAAGTGTAATAAATCAGATGTCAAATCAGTTGCGTAGGCACTAATAATTGTGTATGTGATTATGTTTGCACACATATCATGCGATTTTTAAACATGTTGCACTTAATTTTTTTCCTCTTTTTCTTTTTATTTCTGTCGCTTTTTTACAATTTTGTTTAGACAAAAAGGCAGCTTAACACTTGATTCCTGTTTTGTCCAAACGATACCAAAAATCGTAATTATGAACTGAAAGGTAAAATGTTGTTGTTTTGTTGTTTTTCAACTGCGATTCTCGTTTTAGCTGCTGCATTAATCAACACCTTTTTACATTCTTTTTTTTTTTTAGTTGTCGTTGCTCTTGTTGTGGTTGATTTGTAGCAAATTTAATGCATTTTTGTGTTTGAGTTTTTTTTTCCGCTTCTACTGAGGAGATTTATTAAAAACAAAAAAACAAAAAAACATGGGTTGGTGAAAAACTAATTTCGTGTATTATCGCATCTATGAGATTGTATTTAGAAACTGGTACAATAGAAATACGAAAAAAATTTGCCAATCTATTACTTTTTCCTAAGCCCAATTTTAAATTGTCTTGTTCACATGTTGCAGTCTTTGGAAGAATTCGATTCGATTATGTGGATTTGAAGCCTGCATATCAGCAATATTTTCTAATTCACTCAACAGCTTTACATGGAAGCGTATTTTAATTAATCAATTAGCTGCAAATTAGCTATAGAATGCTGCTTTCTTGTTAGTTGTAGGACTCGTATACAACTTGTTTGTATGTTGGTCAGAAGGACCAACTTAGAAAAAACCTACAATTTTTGTCTTCACACGCGACCCAATTAGAATACATTTGTTTTCCTTTACTTTGGACCAGCACTCAGGAGACGACACCTACACATGCGTTGCATTGTGCTGGAACTAGTGGGAAGGGATGGTGAGAGAGATGACAGATGGTGAAGCTTCACTGTCATACAACTCTGCTTTTGCCCGTTATTTGTTTTTATAGCAGTGTTGAAGAGCCTCTGTTGTCAAACAGACGTATTAAATTTTGAAGCTTCCATTTTTAGTAGCCATTTTTAGTAATTATTTTATTACGCCGGTGCCACACAATACTGACGAAGGGGGGCGTTTTGTGGATGGGTTGCAGCTGAAGCCTCTACTGTTCCGTGATACGTGAATATGCCTTCGCCACTGAAAGCTTCCCACAACAGCTGACACAAACCAACCCTAATGCACTTCAGAAAAATACGAAATTTGTATATAGAAAAAAAGTAAAATCAATGTTCAATTAAAAAATACGTAGATTCAATTAAAATTATAATTAGACCTATCAACCTATCACGAGGAACGCAGAATCAAATAACAATTTTAATTAAAAAAAAATTTGACAATTTTGATTACATTTTCTTGTGGTAGCACCAAAATCAATTAAAATAAACGTGGATACAATTAAATTAATAATTAATTGAGAAAAACAAAAAAAAAATGCTGAGCAAAGACTTAATTGGGAAAAATTAAATAAATATTTTTTTCTGTGTAGTCGGTTGGAAATTTACACCAAGAAAAGAAGATCCTTGTCCTCGGCAAACTGTTATTTTATGCCACCGCTATTGTTCTCGTATGTGAAGACCCAATTTGGTATATAAATCTTTTTCTTTTTGCTGTTTTCTTTAGCAAATTAGCAGATTTTAATCAGAATGTTTTGAAGATTCAAATTCAAATGCATACAATGTTTAACTGGAAGTTTGCAAGTTACATAAAAATAATTTTAGACTTATATTTATAGAACAGCATGTCTAGTGCTTGAAGCTTTTTTATACTCATTTTCGAATTTAATTTTCGAACTTATTTTTCAGTGGTTGTAAGTCAAAATTTGTAAATTCAATGTAAAGTGTTCTTAATGTTCATAAAAC
This sequence comes from Dexiosoma caninum, assembly GCA_963924685.1. Taxonomy (NCBI): domain Eukaryota; kingdom Metazoa; phylum Arthropoda; class Insecta; order Diptera; family Tachinidae; genus Dexiosoma; species Dexiosoma caninum. The sequence goes on from OZ004727.1 coordinate 85,035,741, forward strand.
TAAGTTTATATTAAAGCTTTTTAGGCTAAACGACTTTAAGCTTTAAGGATAGCTTTTTTTTTGGGAAGAAATAAAACTTTTTAAAAGTTCTACAATGAAACTTTTAGCAAATGTTCCATATCAAATAAATGCAAAAGCTTTTGGCACGCATTCAAGCAACAAGGATGCTCTCCTACTGAAACTTGAATTCTCTTAAAAGCCATTTAGCCGAAGAAACAGCTTTCCATGTGAATTTTATTTTGTCCTACAGCAGTGTATGTGTATGTATATGCAGGTATGTATGCCTCGGTACGTTAAAGTAGAATTTCTCTTAAATATAATGTTGCTGTTATTGTTGCTTCTTGTTGTTTTTCGACCACAATTTTCCCGAGATTAAGTTAAGCAAATTTAAAGTATTCAAGCGATGCATTTTTCTAACTGTGTTGGTTAGTGGCGATATTTCCTCAATGAATATTATTTTTCATTTATTTAAAAGTTTGTAAAAGATTTTAAATGGCTCTATTTTATTCATTCAACATTAATGGGATTTTTTAAAACATATCGGTGTTTTTTTTTTTTAAATTGCACGAATGAAAATTTGCTGCTGTATTCATAGAATTTTTTATAGACAAATTTCCACACAAAAATTCAATCAATACAGCCTCTGTATATCCAAAGAATTTTTATAAGTGCGGCAGTTATTCTTTAGCAGCACAATAGTCAGTGCTTTTAATTTTTAGATCCATAATTAAACATCTAAAAATGGCACTTGCAGAGAAGTACTGCGTGTTTCTGCTGTAACACGGCCAGTATGGTTCCATCGGCAGTTACGCTTTGTTACGCTCACAATTTCATGATGTTAAATAAAATGCAAAGTATTTCACTATTTTAAACATTCATGAAATATGGCATTTCCTTTATGTAGAAAATAATTTATTTCAAACATTAAAACGCATTTGAAAATTATTATTTTGTATAAAGAAATTAAATAACTTTCACAAGCGACACATTCATAAGGATACTAACAATTTTGAATGTCTTTGCAATGTCAGGGAAGCAGAAAAGTGGAACGCACGCCAACAGTATTAAAAGGAAAATGATTTTATTTCAATTAAATAGACCGTAAAACTTTATTTACGCATGATTACGAGGCGAAAATTCAATGAAAGTTTTAAAATTGTTTTACAAACATACATCTATTACATATACATACATAATATACATTTCCATATACGATAGATAAGCAACGATAGTTATTCTGGCAGTGATTACACGCCAAATGTAACGGAAGGGAAACAGCTACAGTGATGGCTGGGCTGATTCATTCTTTTCTTGTTGCTGTTTTCTTTCTCATTTTACTTCTCATTTCTTCTCATTTTTAAATAAGAATTTCATTATCAATGCAATCAAATGCAAATGAGATGCTTTACATTTCATCAAGAAATTGAAGAAGAAATAAAATTTTTCCATTGTTGATGGCAAATGCATATTGAAGTAAAAAATAGTTAAAGAAATAAGTTTGCCCGACTGCTTTTTAATTTAATTAACTATTTCGCTTTCACACTTGGTTTTGTGGACGAAATTTATCTGTGCAGGCTGGCTGATCATGGGTACATTCGTATGTCCCTTTTTACAACACCGAAAAATTGAAGACAAACATATTCTTATGCTCTTTAGAATTTGCTTAAACCTTTTGCAATTGCAAAATTATTAGACAAACGGACATTTTTCTTCAACTTTTTGCTGCTGTTGAAAGGCAAAGCTTAAATCAGCTATAACCAGTTCTACAACAAAATTGCAACAATAACAAAAACACGTACGTACTGCTCATTTTCTTAAATAACGTCACAATTAAATCCTTTTGCAGCACAGTGTAATTCGATTTAATACATCTGAACTGAAATTAACGAAAATATGTAATAGAAAGTGTACTTTCAAAGCCCTTGTTTAAGAGCATCGTAGTCGTCATTTTTATAATGAAAATGTTCACCAGCGTTGCGATATAAAAAAGGAACTCCTTTAATGACTTCAATTCAAATTGGTTTAGTTGTCAAAACAATTTAATGGCCAAGCGAGAGCATCGTCGTCATCAACATCTAATTTCGACGTCATTAGAATGCTGTTGGTGTTTAATTGTTATTGTAATTTGCTGTGCTGCTACTGAATTGTTTGTTGCCATTTCGTTTCGTTGGGCATTTCCTTTTAACTGTCACAGCTGGTTTTTATTAACGCCATTTTCACAGCATTTTATCTGAAAGCCAAATGCTCGCACACACTTGTAATCGCATTTACATTTCTCGAGCTACGTTTTGTCTTTATTTTTATTCAAGGAATTATTTATTTTAAAGTAAAATAACACTTTAATAAAACGGCAGTTAAACAAATGCAAATGTTACGTATAGAACCGTAGAGGAAGTGTGTGTGTGTGCGAGTGTTTGCAACAGTTTGACAGATACAATAAATTAAATGCATTCGAGTTATTATCAATATTTTTTGCAAAGAAAAAGTCACTTAATAATGATATATTTGATCTGTTTGAACTCAGTTTTTCTCATGCTGATTCACTTCCACTACACAAAATTCCTCAAAGCAAAGTGTATGCGAATGCACTTTCCTGTCTTGTTAATTAAATACTTTTGAACAATGATTGCAAAAAGTCAAATTGCTCTTGTTATTTTATAATCTTGTCAGCACTTCAGAGCTCTTGGAATGTCAATTTATTTTCTTTTCCATCCAACTGACAAACTCAAAGGAGTCCTACAGACATCTTGTTTAAAAAAAAATCCTTCACAATTTCATGTTCATGTCGCTTTATGTCGCTTCATGTTTCCCATGTTTGTTTTATATTTTACGTCTCTATACATGTGTACGAGTACGAGTAAAACAAATATAATGTCATAGAAAATAAGAAAACATAAGTATCAATATGCTGACTGACATACATTTGTGTTTGTTAATTGAAATGTCTCTGTATCTACTTTCCATTACAACTACAGACACAAATACACACACACACACACACACACACACACACATACAATGCAAATACAGTTTCGCAAGCACTCATCGCAAGCACGTTAGGATTAACAATCCCATGATAATGTATTTGTACAAGTTCCGGTGGAGTGTGTCAACACATAAATTCAAACACATCCTCAATGTTAAAAGGCAATAAAGCATTAAAATGCTTCTTTTCTTTTTTAGTCTTTCCTTTTTGTGCAACATGTACATCCCTGCAGACATTTCGATGAATTGCTTAATTAAGAGGGTCTTTAAGCAGCGCTTTTTATAGCAAATTTAAACTCCCATTTTTTGTTTTTTTAGAATAAATGAAGTAATAATTTTGCTGCTTGAAAGCAGGCTCAGCTTTCCTTCTAAAATTTACTCTTTCGAATCCTTGAATCATGCAAATGTGTAGTGGGGTATATCGTATGCAACACATTTGCCGTAAATTGAATTATAATTCATTTTTATTTGTCTTGATTTTCCAAGTGAAAAGCATTTATCGCTCAATTTCAGCATTTTTATGTCAAAAATAATAAAAGATTTGTAACGTATAAATACTCAGTTACGACCAAATAAATATTAATTCAAAGTCAATAAAAATAAGTGATAATATTTTAACAAGTTATTGTGTTGCACTTGTTAAATAAAATTAAAATTTTTGTTAAATATTTATTCGCTTTTGTGTGAACTCGATGAAGCAGACAATTTTTACGATCATAAATTTCATTTATGGACTTTTGCACTTCACTTAAAATTCGATACGATTCTTGTTTGTTTTTGGCACGAATTTCTGAAGAACATCTCGCCGTCTTTGCACTGGAAGTAAAAAGTATTCTTTGTGTGTTGGTTTTTTTCATTATTTGACCAATGTTGTTTTGTTGTTAGTATAATTGGGTGTTTCCCTAGGCTGATTTTTTTTAGTAAATTTTTGTTTTTGTGTTGTTAATAAAAACAAATTATTTGGATGTTTTTATTTTATTATTTTAAATCTATTCTATTAAATCTATTCTTTGGGTGATTTAGAAGAAAGTTTATTTTTTTTTCATCATATTTTTGAATATTTTCATACTATACTATACTATAATACTATAGGAAAGGGATAGTAAGAGAACCGCCAGGTGGTGAAGCTTATTAAGTATTTTACAGCTTTGCTTTCGCACGTTCTTTGTTTATACTCGTAGCAGTGCTGAAGCTGCTGTTTAGTAGCCATTTTTATTTTTATTAATTTACTTCGCCGGCGCTACACAATACCGACGAAGGAGGGCGTTCTGACGCGATTGTGGATTGCCGGTATTTGTTTATTGACCAGTGACTATGCCTTCGCCACTGAAACCTTCCGACAACAACTGACACACAAATGCACATCAGAAAAATGCGAGATGTTCTTTTTTTTTTTTAAATTTTAGTCTGAAACTGGAGTAGAACCCAGGTCTGTTTTTGGTTTTGTAGTCAACGTGCAGACTACCATCCATCGTGCCAAATACTGGACAAAAAAAAAGTTAAAAACTTTTAAATAATTTTTGAATTTTCAATTAATTTTTTAACTATATTTATGAAATAATTCTTCTAGTTTTTTGACCTCTTTTTATATTAATAACACTAATTATTTAAGCTGTAGGTCTTTTTAATATATATGATATTTATTTTGATTCGATATTTCGCTACTCCTTTGTGTAGCTTCTTCAGGAAAATTGGTTTTTGTTTATAATGAAAAATTATTTTTTTAAAATTCACAATACAGAAAAAGTTCTTGTCAATGAAAATTCAAAATAAAAATATTATTTATGAATATGGCTGTTAATATTTTTAATTTGCATTTTTATTGACAAGAACTTTTTCTGTATTGCCATTTTCTGTTTTAAAAAAAAATTCTTACAAAGTTTCAATTTAATTTTTCCAATTTAGTTTACCTCCTTATCTTAGTGATGTTGGCGCAGCAATTACTTTTTATGTAAACTTAATCGTTGTTCATAGTTAAATGAAACATATGAGCATTTCACGATTAATCCGTTTTAAATAATGTCACACCTTATATATATATGTATATATATTTATACATATATACTAATAACGAATCAAGCACATAAAAGTACTATATAAAAAATGCTGGAAAAAATATCGTGTCAATGTCGAGTAAGCGTTTATAATTGTGAATGTACTTGGCTTTAAGAAAGCAGTTTTGTAGTCATGCTTTCACATCTTCGGTACTTCGAACATTGGCTTGGGTTCCCAAAATTTTCTTCGTAGAGTATTTTTCATTAGACAACACTAGAACCATGTGCTTTTAAGATAACGGTAATTTTGTTAAAAGTTTTGGACACCGTAACTTCATAAACAAAGGAGGGGAGAGAAAAATATTTGCATGATCTTGCTCCTATTTTGTCTGGAAAAAGTAAAATTTTGGCCCGGGTATTCTTGATTACTTTTTTTTTCTTAATTTGTAACTATAACATCACTATTTCATTCTTTAAACAAAAGTAAACAAAAGCAGCTGACTTCTTCTTAAATGCACAATTAAGCTGCGCAAGTTTACGAGACTAAATTGTTGGGCAAATTTACGAGGTTTGTGTAAATGAATTTTCAAACAAATTTTGACAGTTCATTTACGAGAGCGCCAAACTTGCACACTTTGCGCAGTTTACGAGACTTTTACAGGTTTTCATGAGGACCCTTAGTGTTATTAATATATTTATTAAATACTGGACTAAAAAAAGGTAAAAAATTTTAATTAATTTTTTAATTGAGCGAATTAAAAGTTATTCTCTTTATAGCCCCTTAGGGAGCTGTTTTCAAAAAATCGCTTTTATATTATTGATGTTTTTTAAGTGATTAAAAATTTAATTGTATCAATTAAAAATTTAATTTTATCAATTACAAATTTAATTGTATCAATTAAAAATTTAATTTTATCAATTAAACTATTTAATAGAAATAAAAATTCATTATGCGTCTTAATTTTTTTTTTTTTTTTTTTTTTTTTTTTTTATCTTGGACCAGTGCTCAGGGGCTATCCCCTACATATGCAATGCATTGCACTGGAACTAGAGAGAAGAATAGGGAAGTAACAGACAGGTGGTGAAAGTGGTAGAAAGATAGAGCTTAATTCTTGCACAACTTTGCAGTTGCGTGTAAATAATTATAAAGCAAAGTTGCGGCGTCTCTGATGTTTTTTGACGCATTATTTTTAAGCTAATTGAGCCATTTTATTTATTATTTTACTTCGCCGACGTTTTATTGCTCAAATACCGACGAAGGAGAGTGCTGTAGCACAGAAAACTCAGAAAAAACTTTTTTCTGATTTGACCCGGCTGGGATTCGAACCTGGGTCTTTCTGGTTGCAGTGCCAACACGCTGACTACTCGCCATCAGCACCCCCTGCAAGCAATAATTTTTTCTGTGTATGAAAAATATTATTTCTTTTGAGAACCAGACAGCTACATGGCTACAGGACCAGCTGATTATAACTTTTTTCCACAGCGCTACATGACCACTTTTGTAATGGCTGTCAAGTTATTCCAATTTTTGTTTTCGTTAGCGGCAATGAGTTAATACGAAACGTGAAATTAAAAGAACATCAAATTTATTTAAAACAATCTATAAGATTTACAGAAATGAATTCATTTGTGTTTTGAATTTTTACGTGATGCAAATATATTTTGAATAAATCATTTCCGTTCTAGAAAAGTGAAATTAAGTTGGTGACTAAGAAGCGATGAAAGCACCCTACAAGAAATAATTGACAGATGTTAGCAGACATATAATTGTCCTACTAACGTGGAGCTATACTGTATTGTATTGATTAGTCAATTACGATCAATAATTATATCAACATTGATTGGGAAACAACTGTAGAGTGAGCAGTTCAGCTATATATATGTTCCATAGTGTATCGAAATCATATGTCAGAGAAAGATGTGAAAGGTTAAAGCTGAATGTTCACAGCACAGAGAAGAAAGTTTTAGTCTTTTATTTTTTTTTTAATTAGGAGAATAAATTTTTCAACTAAAAGTTTAATCAATTCAATTAAATGTTTAATTAAATTTTGGGCTCAATACTTTAATAAAAAAACAATTTATTCTTTTGCTATCTAGATATGTCGGCTTATTTTTATTGAAATGCTTATCTGTTTGTTGTACAGCGAAACTCAAATTAATTTCATGGGCGTTTTAATTTTCGAGCATCTAATGATATTAATGTTGTGATTAAATTTTAAAATATTATTATACATAATATTATTATATTATGATTTTATGTCAAGAATGTGTTTTTATTTACTTAATTGCTAAAGAATCAAAAGCCAAACCAAACTACAAAAAAAAAAAAAAGAAGAAAACTGTTGCACAAACCTCAGTTTCTCTTATGTAACATTCCAAAAATTAAATATTCTAATATTTAATTTATTTATACACAAATATTCCAGTATAATAATTTTCTTTCAACTGAGCATGAACAGAAAGCAGGAACAAAAAACGTCGCCATTGAATGAAGTTGATACTTCAACTTCATCATACACATTTCAATCGAAAAGTTGGCGCTGCAGTGTAGATTCATTAAAACTTTTCGATTAATTATAATAAGTTTTCATTCATTCATTCTTTAAAGATAAAATCAAAAATTTAATTTAGATTTATTTATCCAAAAGTTTAACAATGATCAATCAGTTCAGTTCAGTATATGGGAGCGTTCTATTTAAGAAAATTAACAGTGTATTTAATGCTCTGGTGTTAAACTTTGCACCAGACTACGTGAAAAACTTTATGCCCTCAACTTAGAAAAAAAACACAATGATTGTGTAACAAAAAACAAAAACAAGAAAAAAAGACGAAACAAATCCTTGTATTTAAGAAGAAATTTAATTTCAAAAATTAAAAAGAGGTCGTTTGAGTCTAAAGCACACAAACTACACAGCAGGAGCCCCAACAAATGCTAATTTTTGGATTATTTTCATATGCTAAAGATACATGCATGTAAACGTAACTGAATTCTAAAACGTATATTTCGAAAAATTTATTCAACTAACGAGAAATGAATAAGTAAAAATGCCTGCCAGAAGGCCTTTTGCAAAAAACTCATGCCATTAACGACTACAATCTACCAGTATTTTCGTGATAAGAATTACGGCAATGAATTTAGTTTTACTTACATCGATTTAATAATTAAGAACAGAACCAAGACGCCATGACTGGTACCATGAATAAAATAATTGTGAAAAAGAATTTGAGAATTATCACAAAAAAGTGTATATATGTATGTATGCATGTATGTATTGTTGAACTAATTCCTACTCATAAGCAGCATTTGTGCTGGATTGAAGCATCGTGGCGATGGCACGATGGATGGTAGTCTGCACGTTGACTACAAAACCAAAAACAAGCCTGCGTTCAATCAACCCCAGTTTCAGACTAAAATTATAAAATACAAAAAAAAAACATCTCGCATTTTTCTGATGTGCATTAGTGTGTCTTTGTGTGTGTCAGTTGTTGTCGGAAGGTTTCAGTGGCGAAGGCATAGCCACTGGTCACTGAACAATACCGGCTTCAGCTGATAGCAAACCACAATCGCATCAGAACGCCCTCCCTTCGTCGGTATTGTGTAGCACCGGCGAAGTAAAATAATAAAAATAAAAATGGCTACTAAACCGAAGCTTCAGCACTGCTACGAATATAAACAAAGAACGTGCAAAAGCAGAGCTGCAAAATAATTAATTAAGCTTCCCCTCCTGTCGTCGTTTCTCCTACTATTCCTTTCCCATAGTACCAGCACAATGCTTCGCATGTGTAGGAGTCATCTCCTGAGTGCTGGTCCCAGATAAAAAAAATAAAAAAATAAAAAAAACACAGGAGAAGCTGTTATTAACTATTTTGCTCGTATGGCCAAAATAATATAATGCTTCTATTTAATAATAGAAATAAGCTTGTAATAGAAAAAAGTAATTGAATAAGCAGGAACCTTGATGAAAGAATCTACGCAGGTAGCAATTATTTTTACTCTGCCTGTGTGAAAATTTCTAAAAGCATGTGCAGGTGGGTATGTGTGTACCATGTTATTGCCAGTTCCTTGAGAATGTCGTTGTCAGCGGAAACGGTTTGTGAGTAGTTATGAAAACGTTAAGAATGAACACGTGGAATCGCCTACAGCTACAGCCACACGACAGAAAAATATCACCATCATCTTTAGTGAAAACAACACTAATGAGTAGGATGCCAACTAAATCATTATTATCAGCTTTAATACCTACAAAACAACAACAACAACAACAACAACAAAAAAAGAAAAAGAAAAACGAGGTGCTTGCATAGAAATACACAAAAATAAAGTAACGCACATTTGCCCTGACACAATGCCTGATGGTACTTGTTCGTGCAAGATTTCAAAACGGATGCGCTTAAATATGACATGTCCGCGAACATAATGACACCACAAGTTTAACAAGCTTTTACGAAAATTATATTCACGTTTTAAAAAAAAATATTCCTCTACGATCAGCCTTCTCTATGTCTTGCCTGTCTGGGCTTGCAATGCCATTTTCCGTCTGTTAAAAAAAAAACAAAGCAAAAACTGTCAGCCGGTTAAAAAATGTTTCTTTCGTTTAGCTATTTGTGTCTGACTAATTGAAATTTATAAATTAACTGATACTCATTATGCTGAATTGTATATATTTGTGTGTGTGTGTTAGTGTGTGTGTGGGTGTGTGTGTGTGTGTGAACCGTTTTGCAATCCCGTTAGAGCAGGCAAATAACAAAAGCCTTTGAAACGAAAATGTCAACAATTTATTTATTTTTACTTTCCAGTTCCCCATCTTTCTTCCTTCTTGTTACTTGCTACTTGTTTTCTAACAAAATGGCATGCTTTAATAAAAATATTAAAATGTGAATGTGAATGTGAATGTGAAGTGTGTAAAAATAGAGGAAATTATTTTTGCTGACATTGAGTCGTTTTCACAAACACCGGCAGATTATTTTGCGATAAATTTCAATTGAAAATGTGGGCTGTAGCTGAGCTGTAGTGGTGGTGTGTATTTCAACTTAAATTTAATGCAAGCAATTAACATTTAAATAAATTGTCTAACTAGTAAAGTATTTATATATAAAATAAAAGTATTTATAACGAATAAATTAAAAAAATTGTGAACTTTTCCATCGTATACCGGAAATTGCATTCCAATAAAATATTTAACAATTCCGTTTAGTAGAAAAATTTAAATGAAAATTTGTTTCTTAAAAAAGAAATATAAAAAAAAAACAGTAAAGTCTGGCCTCTCATGCTTCGATTATGTGAAAAATGACAGTAAAGTGTGCCTTCTTTGACTTTGTTTATATAAAAAAAAAATTTTTAAAAAACTGTCAATTCAGCCTGCTCTGGCAGGCTAGTAAGTTATGCCAGAATTAAGCTGTACTCTAGCATTTCATGACCTTCTTCTTCTCCCCACTGTGCTCTTCACAAGGCACCCTTGTTGTTCGGCATCTTAATTGGCTGAGTGTTACTTCACTAAAAAAAAATAAAAATATTAATAAAAAAAAAATTTGGGAATAAAATCACAACCACACTTTTTTCTTATTTAATTCTGTGAAATTAATTAATGCTTGAAAATCGTTCGTATACAATTGGTATTTTTATACGAATCATTAGCAAAACTTTTCACATGAATTATGTTTAGGAAAGCAAATACATTTGTGTTTGTCAAGAGCAGCATCTGCGTAACGCCTGTTGTTTTTTTGTTTTTTTTTTTCTATATTTGAACTTGTGGCATATGATTTTGTTATGAATTTCTTTTTCCAGCCGTCATTAGGAAAAATTCAATATTTTCTTTTTCTTTAATTTATGCTGCTCTTGCATTCAAATAGAAAACTAAATTTTGCTTTTTAAAAGATTTACTTTTACAAAAGGCAAAGAAAAAAAACTACTCGTATTATATCACAATGGGCCTAAGTGCGGCGTTCTCTGTCGGGGAGTGTCCGCCACTTAATAAATTAAATTGAAGAATTTGAAATTTTAAATAGAAAAAATACTAAAAGAAATCTAAATGCAACAGAAATGATTGACTCAAATGCCCCTGAAGTGAAAATAAAAGTGAAAGTGAAAGAGAAAGAATTTTATTTGCTCCATTCAACGGGTGGTCCAACCATAATGCACGATGTTAATTGTGAGTCACAGCTTAACGTAAAATTTTAATTTAACGTTTCCTTGTTCCAGTGTTTGACCAATTTAACCATGGAAAGGTACACAATTGAGCAGAGCGTTAAGATAGACGAAGCTTTTTACCAAAAAGGGCCGTTCAAATCAAAATGCATTTCGTGCACTTTTTTTTCAATCCATCAAATGTTGAGTCGGTAACAAGCAGAATTGCCGCATTTGTGCAAAACAGAATCCACGAGTGATTGTTGAAAAAGAGTGAATGTTTGGTGCGTATTATGGGCTGGCGGCGTCATCACGACGTACTTCTTTGAAAATGAGGTCGGCCTAGCAGTTACCGTGAATGGTGTTCGCTATCGCGATAGGATAACGGACTTCGTGTGGCCAGAAATTGTGACAGAATGATGCCACTTGTCATACAGCCAACGAAACAATGGCTCTTTTGCGCGGGAAATTCAATGGCCATGTTATCTCAGGTCGTGGCGTTGCTAATTGACCGTCACGATTTTGTGATTTTACACCGTTGGACTTCTTTCGTTGGGCATATTTAACAGAAAAAACGTACGCCAATAAGCCAAGAACAATTAAAGTGCTAAATGACGACATCGAACGCCAAATGTGTTTCAGAGGCATTCAACATATCGACCATCGGATAGAATTATGCCACCGAAGACGTGGCGATCATTTGGCCGATATTTTGTTTCACATCTGCATCATTAAGTGGCAGCCAACGGAAAATTTAATAGAAAGGGGGAAGATTCAGAAATCTCCTGCTCGTATGTACATACCAACGCCATACATCCATACTCGTACCCCTTAAGGCTTAAATATGTGAACAATTTTTGAAGTTTCGAGCCAGCTTTAAAATGAAAATAGCTCAACTGTGCTTTCAACATCACCACCTACCTACTTGTAAAGTGAATTCGCCCTCGAACTATCTGTTCACGTTCAAATAAACAACCCATAAAAGTCAGTTTTAGTGGCAAACAAAATTGATTTTCATTTGGCTTTTACGTCATGTTTTATAACCGTACTTCAGTTGCAAGATTATTTTATCGAGATAATTTTAAATTGTTATTTGTTGAAGTAAATCGTAATCGCGCGCGCCATTTCCTTGGCAGCACAATAAACCCCACAGGCGAGTGTTAAAATTTTCCGACCGAATATTGGGAGAGTTAAAAATAGTAAAGAATTTTTCTTTCTTTTTTTTAAATATAGAATCTCCTACGCTGCATCAATTAGTTGATGTCTATAAGAAAGTTCGACGTGGCAGGAATTCGGCTGATAATAATTTCAGCAGATGTAAAACAGCTTCACAACACAACGACGGCAGCATTAGAGCGTGCCGAACAAAGAATGTGTATTTATGAGGCGCTGATGATAAATAAGTTACCAGTTACAAAACACTACTAAAAAACATTATTAATTGTATTTGCACGTTCACACAATTACCCGCCTACAGACATCATTTTTAAATCCTATTTTTTGTTGTCTAAAATTTCCTTCCAAAAAAATAATAAAGTTGATATTTGCTAAATTTTTCCTTTTGATCTTTAAGGGGCAACTTTGCTGCTGATTTTAGCAAACAAAGACAAAAACAAAAAAGGAAAGTTTTATATATTCAATTTCTTCTTTCTTCTTTTTTTTCTTACTGATTATTATCGCTGTTGTGTTGTTTGTCGAATCCCGGCACTTTCGCTTCTTTGAATAGATTTATGGGGAAACATTTTTAAGAAGTTCTAATTTATTTGTATGAAGAAATACTACAAATTAGGAAGTGTTTACTAAGCCGGGCTAAATTAAAAAAGAACCAAATGTATTTGCAAAGTGTTTTAACGAAGAATGTTTGCAGTTGATTTTAAGCACTAAGACGGGCTCAACTTGCACCTGGCTTTTATGTATGTTTGTGCGTGGTCGAATCTTGCAAATCAACGCATTGACGCATACACGTTTAGTTTGATTGACAATGCATGGTTAACTGTGCGACATCATTTTAAATCCAACATGGCGGAACACCCAAGATGGCGGACTGTTATTTTTAATGTACTCCTACAATATGGGTATCAAATGAAAGGTCTTGCTGAAAACAACTGGAAAAATAAAATCACGTTACTCTAAATGTGGGTGGCGATGGCTAAAGTAGTTTGCACGTTGACTACAAAACAAAAAAAAGGTCCTTAGTTCGAGCACAGTTTCAGAATAAAATCATAAAAACATCTCGCATTCTTGCTCATGTACATTTGTGTCAGTTGCTGTCCGAAGGTTTCAGTGGCGAAGGCATAGTCACTGGTCACTGAACAATACCGGCTTTAACTGTCACCAATCGTCAGAACGTCACATCAAAACGCCCTCTTTTTTTTAGAAATCTTTCCATGAGTTGGAATGCTGCAGAGTGCGGATTGGCACATTCCTTCGAAAATCCGTAATCATAACACATCAATACCAAAAGTCAAATTACGACATTCGATTTGAAATAATATTTCAAACAAGAATTTATCAAAATTTGTGCGAATTTCGTTCGACATCGCATGCCGGACTTTGGAGCTGTGCAAAATATACAGTTTTGAAATTTTCATCAATTAAAAATTTAGAGAAGGAACTTCCAACTTTAACCACTATATTTGCAATTAATTAAGAAATTGCAAAAAATTTCAAAATTTTTTCTATAATTAACTTTTGTTTTATGTTGGCAATATTCGATTTTCAATTGTAATTTTTAAATATTTTCTGCCGTATCCATAAAATTTTTTTATACACGGTGTGCCAAAAGTAATCACCCAGGGCATAAGTAATCACCCGATGTCTTTGCTGTAATTTTTTTTGTTAAGATAAATTTTGGCACTGCCTATGAAAGTCTGGAACGGTTAAATCGGACGAGCTTGCGGACCAGTGCAAATCGCCAGAACGAGAGATGAGGCGACGCCGCCTTCACAATATCGGTTGTGGCTCGCGCAGTGTGTGCCGTTACTCCGTCCTGTTGGAACCACAAGTCCTCCAGTACTAATTCGTTCAATTGCGGCAGAAAAAACTCGGTTAACATGGGTTTATAGCGCGCACCGTCCACTGTTGTCGTTTGACCAGCGCCGTCCTCGAAAAAAATGGCCCGATGACTCCTCCAGCGTGAACAGCGCACCATGCAGTCACTTTGAGCGGGTGTAATGGCTCCTCGTGCATCACTCGTGGATTTTCGGTGCCCCATAAGCGATAGTTTTGCTTGTTCACGTACCCGCTGAGGTGCAAATATGTTTCATCGCTCATTATGATTTTGGTCGAAAAATCATCCTCGAGATTGAGGATGCTTTGGTCGTAGGTTGCGCGCTTGTTCACTTGTATTCTACATCTGTCTAGTTCACAAATGTCAAAACTGATTTGACATTGACCGCCATTTGCAAAAATAAGAGCATCTTCCAATAGGGTTATTTCTTTTGGCCCACCTTGTGTATGATTCTAAAAAATTTAAAATTGTGTTTTTTTTTCCGAAAAAATATGTGAGATGTATTTTTAAATACTTCATGATATTCTCATAAATATATTTTTTTTTTTTACAAAACTAAACTCAATAACTGAGGAGGAAAGCGCATATCCATACAGTACAATTTCGCTAATGCTTACTTAGCTCATCAATGGATTTTTCCTATTTTCTGAATACAAGATTCTTGTGTTTAAAATTCAACTAATCAATCGAGAATTGAAGTTGAATACCAAACACAAAACCAAAAATCTGTAAACAAAAACATAACAATCCATGAGTTTACTTTTTTTTATTACACATACATATTTATATTTTTAGATTTTTCTTCGCATCTACATAAATATATGAAATAAATGTTTAAGAAAAAATTCTAACCTAAAAACGACAAGAGTTTCGAAGCAATTTTAAAAGAAAATGGAGAAAAAAACGCAGCGTTTATTGCAAAGTGTAAAGACGGACTATAATATACAAGCAAATCCCTTTAAGCTTAAATAAATAGTTAAATTAATATTGTAAAAGAGAATTAAAAACTCTAGAAGAATCATTTTTAAGAAAGAAAAAAATGTTCTCTTTTGAAGAGGCCAGTCAATGAAATATTTAAAGAATAAATATTTAATTTTTACAAATGGACCATCAGCTTCATTATCATAATATAATTAATATTAAGAAAAAAGAAATCGAATAAATTAGAAAATAATATATTTTTTTTGTAAAAGCTTTTCGTTTCTTTCCCAGTTTTTGCTTTTTATTTTAGAATTTTGAAATCAGCAAAAGTTCTGGTTTTTTTTTTTATAACTCTCGATGGCTTTTTATGCAAATGGAGAACGTGAAATAAAAACTGCTTCATATTTGATATGAAAACTGAAGTGTAAAATTTGGCAATTAATTTTTCCATCTCTAAAAGTAGGCACGAGTGTGTGTCACTTGAATATTGCAATTGAAAATTTGATTTTTCTAGTAAATGATGCAGAAATCAATATTCGCTGCATCAGAGAACACAATTTTCTGGTTGTTCAACAAAGTATTTTGGATTTGGAAACGTGAATTGCTTGCGTAACTGGCCAGTGCAAACGACCACAGCGCCATAAGCAAATTGAATGGAAAATGAGGTTATTTGTAACAACCCTTAGAAGAGCATTAGGAAGGAGTAAATGTACATATTTCTAAAACATAATATCTACGTTCTTTAAACGCACACACAACTAAACTAAACTATTCAGCATTTAGTTTTTTCTTTGTGGCACATATTTCCAATGAAGCGGAGAATTTTCAATGAAGCGAAAGACAAATACCTGCTTAAAGACATACGAGTACGTAGATACTTATTTTTAACTTCTCTTGTAAGCCATTCACAAAGAATGTAGTATTTTTCTATTTTCTCTTACTTCAGTTGTTCTTTTCCTATATCTTCCATTTGACTTTAATATTCGTATTCATGAAGTTGATGGGTGCGTGTGGATAAGCATCCATTTAACTGAAAGGACATGTTTTTTTTTTATGCAAATAATAGAAAGGAAAGAATGAAAGAAAAAATTGGGTTTAGTAAAATATGTTCTTCCAGTATCAGGAGAATTTCTTGAATGTGTAAATAGTGGGTCAGTTTAAATAGTTATTGCTGGTGGCAGATATTTGTATATAATTCTTTCTACATGCCGTAAATTTTTGTATTTAGATGGCCGAATACACTGTAAAAAAAAAATTGCACAACCATCAAAGTATTGTTGGCACACTTTTTCATATCAGCTGATTTCTTTTGTTTTTTCTTTTTTGAAATCGTGAAACACAGCGTAGGCGATAATTGTTTTGTTTTTAGTTGACAATCAACTAATCTTCACATTGGGTGCCTCCGTAGTCTAGTGCATGAGCATTAGTCTTATCAATATGGAGGTGCGGGTTCGTTTACCGCTTCGACCCTGGCTGTTTTTACAGATAAACTGTAAGAGCTTCGTAGGGTTTGTATTGTCTTTAAAAAAAAAAAAAACCTGACTTGAAATATTTGTTGTGTAACAAATTTTAATTGAATTAAATGTTTCGGTGGTTGGTTGGTTTTTTTTTTTTGTAACGTAGTGGACGTATTGTGTTTATCAGTTTTGGATACAAATCGTTCGTAGCGTAAAAACAATGTTAAGAATAACACAATAAATATCACTGGCTTAACGAAATAAACAAAATTACGTTAATGTTGCGTATACAGCAGGATATGAAAAACCAAAGCGATTATGAGACCTTTAAAATATTCACTCATTCATTCATTTGAATAATCTATATCCAAAGTGTGTGTGTATGTGTGTGTGTGCTTTGAAAAATTTCTATACGAAAATTTATTTATTTCTTTTTTTTCTTTTCTTTTGTTATGAACTGAAATTTATTGTTTTATTGCGAATAAAATATTTTGCATTTATTCCACACACATTCCTCCACAAAAAAATTAATTTTTTTGTTAAGAAAAATTTGTTTATTTTTTTTCCTCGAGACTCGATAATTGTGTCTACGTCTTTTGTGCTGCTCAAACTGCTTCTCGTAGAGTTTCAACATAAAAGTCTTATTTGATGTTGACAAAAAATTTACACATACATATTTTCTACAGTCTTTATCCCAAGTAAATATTTATATCAATTTGAAATAGAAAATATAAAAAAATATTGACTAAAAAAAAAAAAAATAAAAAAAAAAACAAGCACGACTTTTCTTTCCATCTGCACTTAACGTTGAATGAACAAAGTATTCGTTATGCAAATTGTAAATGGCGGTGTAATAAAAAAATATAGAAATGGGAAATAGTAAAGGAGCACAGCAAGTTTACAAATGCGAGCATAAGGAAATTTAATACATAGACTGGCAACTGTATTAACATATCATTAGTACGACTGAAGCTATTTCGATTCGCGCAGATATTTCAAGGAAATCTCAATCTCAATATTGGCAGAAGCAAATATTTTGTTTGTGTTATAAATATTTTTTAAATTTATTTATTTATTTTACACTTAACAAATAAATTTGCAAAATATAACTGCACAGAAATGGGCGGGGTGACTAAGTGCCAATGCCCAAGATGTTATTAACAGCAATTTAAAAATTGTTTTACGATTGACTTAAATCGCGCTATGCCTTCGCATAGGCAGTAGCAACATGGTTAATCAAGAAACTTCGGTACGAACAACGTATATTTATCAAGTAAATTCAACTCATCGGCTGACTTTTTGTTACACGCCGTATATGTCAAAATTTGTTTACATTTATGCGCGCCCTTATCATTTTTACTCATTTGTGTAATTTGAGAGAGCGCGCCATTAACAGTTTTACTCATTTTTTTATTTTGAGAGAGGGAAAGCAATTAAGGCATACGAGCAAGAATGATTAAATAAAGATTACGCCAACAAGCTAAAATAAAAATACTTTTCTGCGCATGATGGAACTCTGACGTCACTCAACATGTATTCTGATTGGCTAATAAAACTCAGCTGAAGAACTATTATGTTATTGTAAAAACAGGACAATGGGGCAAATTCAGTTTGATAATAAACAATTTTAAAGAACTATTTTATTTTCCATTTATTTTTATTTAAATATTTTATACATATAAATAGTGAACCCAAGTGTTAATTATTTCCCTTTTTCCCCATTCCAAAATTTGTTGTTGTTATTTTACTTAAAAATAAAAATCTTCACCCATAACTTCCTTTGAGCTTCATCTCTTGGAAAACTATATAATGACACAGCTTTATGAAAACAAAAAAATTTTGATAGCAATATTACATTGTAACACAATTAATTTCTCACTTGTTTTTTTGCTGTTACTTTGTTTGCAATTGCCCACTGCGCATTTCATGCTTACTCTTTTTGTTCTCTTTTCACTTCTATTTGTGTTTTTTGTTTACAGCTTATGAGCTTTATAAAGCAAGTTTTTTACACTTATTTATTATTTAATAATTATTTAAATATATTTATTATAAAATATAGCACAATTTATTATAAAATTCAACACAAAACTTTAACTTTGATAAAATCGATTTCATTTGCTTGTTTGAGATCTCTCTGAGTAAATTCTGTGAAGAGTTGCCAAATGTAGTATAAAATATAAATTTTGTACGAGAAAGTATTAGTTTTGCATATAATAAACATTTGGCAATCTCTTCGAGGGGATGCAAACGTCATCAAACGGTAAATCATGCGCAAGGCGTAATCTTTATTTAATCATTCTTGCATACGAGTACATAAATGAAATTAATCAGGTATGTGATGAATTTCGATCGATTTCATATTCCATATTTGTTA
Source organism: Dexiosoma caninum (assembly GCA_963924685.1). Classification (NCBI taxonomy): domain Eukaryota; kingdom Metazoa; phylum Arthropoda; class Insecta; order Diptera; family Tachinidae; genus Dexiosoma; species Dexiosoma caninum. The sequence continues at coordinate 85,054,606 of OZ004727.1, forward strand.
CGTTTCCACATACATATCTTCTCTAAATACAACTGTATGAAATCTAATAATACAACTGTAAAATATGTTAACATACATATGTGTATGTGAGTGACGTTTGTAAAATATTTAAACAAAATAACAAAATAAAATTTGTATCAACATATTTTATCATTTTTATTTATAAAATGCGGTTTCTCTAATTCTCTTGGAAGAAAATAAACGAATGAATAGCGAAAATATTCGAAGAAAACGGGTAAGAGATAAATCGAATCCCTTAACTTTACCAGATGAAATGTGGGTATTTAAATTTTTCACTTTCACTTCTATATTAACTAGTATTTATTTAAATAGATTTGTTGAATATTTTCGTTTAAATAAGGACGGATTTGTAATCATTTTTCATTTATTTTTTTACTTTTTTTTTTTTATATATATTTATTAAGCCTGAGGTCTTTTTTTTATATTTTATTTTGTTTTTTATTATTCGATATTTCGTTAACAGCTTGTTAACATCATCAGGAATAATTAATAAGCTGTTAACGAAATATCGAATAATAAAAAACAAAATAAAATATAAAAAAAAAAGACCTCAGGCTTAATAAATATATATCAAAAAATATAATAAAAAAAGGTCAATTAATAATATAATTAAAATTTTTACTTTTTTTTGTATATTTCTTGACATTTTGTTCAAGTAAAATTAAACGATTTGAAAACGAATTTAAACTGGCATTATCGAAATGCGTCACATGTTAAAAACGTCTTTTTTTCAATGAAACCAGATGGAATATGAAATCGTCACAACAAATCGTCACATACAAATTCATCACACTTTTTGTCGATTTCAAAACGTTTTAACGCCGAAAACGATTTTCATCACATACCTGAATGTTTTTTTTTTGTTATTGTAGCCTGTGTGTGTGTTTGCTTTTTTAGAGAGCAGTAAAACAACAAGTTTAACATATTTAATGAGTTTTACACAAACAAAATAACTGTTGCAATACCAAATACTGCATGTTTTGTTGGAGAGGTGCGGCTACTTGATAAATATAATTTGAGTACGAACCGTAAACAATACGGTAGGTTGTGGCAAATAAATTAACCAGTGCGAGCGAAGGAGAAACGACAAGCACAATCCTGAACGCACTTAAATATTGGCGATAGCTGGGGGCAAATTACGCCGTTCGATATCAACCGAAATTCCTAAACATTTAAATAAAATTTTGTGTGAAATTTCGATTCGAATCGATTACCGGTTTCACGACTGCACTCAAACTATTTCATAAGTAAATTAAGGAGAAACATGTAGTACATTTTACGAAAATATTCGTTATTTTTACGCTACGAAATGCTTTGTACTTTGAACACATGTCATTTGTTTATTTTACGAAATAAAGTTTAGCTGTAATAAACGAAATTTCGTATTTTCAAAAATTTCTTTTCTTAAATTAATAAAATGTTTGTTTATATCACGAAGGAAATTCATAAAACCAGGAAAAAAATGTAGTATTTTTTACGAAAATTCTTATAAATACTAAATAAATTCTGCAAAAAAAATATTTTTTTTTTTTCGTAAAAAGATCTGCCAAGCAAATCTGCAAATAATTATATATAAAAATATTTTGTAAACGCCACGAACTTTCGTAAAATAAACATTTTGTTTTCTGTAAAATAAAAGCAAAAAATTTTTTATATATAAATAATTTATTTGATAAAATGTTATTTAAGGTAGAAATTTTTTTAAAATAAATTTCTCTCAACTTGTAATTTGCATCTGGTTAAAAAAAAACAAAAAATTATATTTCATCTTGTCAGTGCTAAAGGCATCACTAGTTGCAGGATCAAAAGGGTAATATGAACTTGTTTTATTGTCACCTCAGTTTGTATGTCATGTCGTTTATAATGCAATTGTCACATTAAAAGCTTTGCTTACCGGCAAGGTTTGCTTACGGTAAGCAGTTTTACAGTTCATGGAACTTAATAAAGTGGCCTCAGGCGCCCTGCATAACAATTGTTGTCATGTGTTTGTTTCGCTTTTGATGCTGCAATTAATTGCTCATACTAAATTTATATACATACATACATACATATATTTTCCAAGTACAGTTGAAGCTGTCTTAAGCAGACACTCAGATATGTCCTAGAAACAGTCCACCCACCAATAAAATACAACCCAAAAACATTGAATCGATTTTTTAAAATCAATTCATATAATAATAGATTGCATTTGCCGGTGCAAAACAAAAAAAGGGCGCGATGACTTAAGTAGTTTCCGCGTTGACTACAAAACCAAAGTTCCTAAGTCCGAGCCCTATCTGCTTTTGCAGGTTTTTTTTTGTTTATAGCAGTGTTGCAGCGCCTAGGAAACCTATTAAATTTTGAAGCTTTGTAGCCATTTATAGTAATTATATTGCACAATAGCGCTAGTGCTACACAATACCGCCGAACGAGGGCGCTCAGATGTGCCTGCGGATTGGATACAGCTGAAGCCGTTACTGCTCAGTGACCAGTGACTACGGCCATCCTGACACAGAGACACACTGCAGAAAAAATGCAAAATGTTTTTATGACTTAAACTGGAATCGAACCGAGGACTTTTTGGTTCTGTAGTAATTCCGTAATGCTCGAAAAGTGGCCAATTTTTAACCACTTTGAACTATTTGTGCAGTGAGCTAATCGATAGTTAAACGATGCATATTTGTAAAAGGCAAAGCTTTCGCTCAATAAATGACACTTTAGATAACGGATATTCATTCAACAGCTGATAGGCTTGCCCGAGCGGCAGTTTTGAAACCACTAAATTTATAACCCTTTAACGACGTAAAAAAAAATTTTATATTTCAATACAAAAACGCTTACAAATATAATGTTCGTCACGCAGGATTTGCCCATATAAAAAAAAAGCAATTGCAATACATTTCTCTGGCAGTGTAGTTTTTCAATGACACATCTCGTTTCTGTTCTCCCAAATTACTTTGCTGATTAAAAAGAAATCAAAATAGTTTTCCTTTTTTGTACTTAAAAATCATCAAAAACTAATCGCATTCGGTGAATTGTAATGAAGAGACTTTGTCTGATAAATTAATAACATCCTAATGCGAAGCAGAGATCTAATGAAAATGCAAACGGAACTGACAACCCTAGAAGCACACTTACACATTCGTATGCGCTGCCATTTAAACATTCATATGTCTCTAATTCGCACATATGTACGTCTGCACACACACATAAATATGTACGAATACATATGAAGGGAACGTACGAGCCGACGCAAGTCTATTTGTAATATCCTTTTGCTACTGTAACATTTCCATGAATAGTCAGGAAATTGAGTAAATTTCAACAAAGCCAAGGCCAGCAATTGCACAGAGCGATTGGCATGCGATGAAAATAAAAGAAAATTGCAAATAAATAATAAAATTGCCATTATAGAGTGGGGTTGTTTTGCAATCACTTTATCGAATTTGTATCGATTTTGAAATGCAGTTAGAAAATAAATAAAATAAAATCTAACGATATTGATACCGTCAGCGGCAGCAGAAGTTTCTTACGCGGAACCAGGTTTTTTTTTTTTTTTATTTAAGGAAACATAAATCAAGCGATCGTTTTATCTAAACAATTTGCAATAGTTTAATATTCAGTAACCGTCGTGAAAATAAAAGTGCTGTGAAATGAACTGGTGAAGCGGTCACAAACATACAAACCGTAATAAAAATTATCAATAGAATTCGAATGAAAACAATTTCACATATCCAGACATTTAACATCAAACCTTTAAATTGAAAAAAAAAATAAAAATTTTATTTCTTTTTCAACACCAACAGAGTCCTTAAACGGAGTGACGAAATGCATGAAATACTCAATTTTACACAATCGAACGGAATTACTTCAATAGTAAGAAATTGTTTTTCGACTTCAGGCAATAGTGGAATATGCTTAAATAATTTAGTGACTCCTGGCAATAACATTTAAGTCTGTTCTATGAAATTTAAGCTCTCTTTATCACTAAAAGAAAAAAAAACATACTCGCTTAGATGTGGATTAAAATCCATGTGAACAAGTTTTGTTTGATTTGCTTTAACTATGCCGACCACTTGGAGCAACATTCAGTTTCCTTTATTTCAAAGATTATTTAATTTTCTTTTTTTTATAACAAACTGCTTCGGAAATTCTTAATAATTTAAAATTTATTAAAAAAAAAAGCATTTCAAACGTTTAAGAAATAATTTTATTGTTGCACAATTGTTTTCTTTATTTTTATGTTTTTTGCATTAAAAGTTCTATTCACTTTGAAAATGTTGAACTAGAAAGCTGTTGTGTTATTCACACCAACCATCATATCCTTCGGGAAAGTATTCAACAATTCAACTTCAAACTTAAAAAGCAAAGAAACGCAATTTATTCTCTCACTGGAAATTTGTTATCAAAAGATTTATTTTTTTGTTAAACAAACAATGGAACAGTGAATAAAAGTAAAAAACTTTATATTTTCTTTGGAAATTCCTTTCTGAAAAGGGTACTGAAGCGAAACTTTTTAGTCTCGTGCCACATGCGCTTTCATTAATATCGGCCAGATAACATGTCGTATCTTCGAAAGAAACGTCACATGTTAAGGGAGGTAGTTTTTTTTTATTTCATTTCCTGCAAACTGGGTTTCAATTTGAACTGGTATTACCAGAAGTATTAACTTGATTTACAGGTCAGCCAGTGTTACCAAGTCACTAAAGTAGTTTCAGTTTCAGTTTATTGTTTATCTTGGACCAGAACTCAGGAGATATGACCCCCACACATGCGATGAATTGTGTTGCAGTTAGAGGAAAGTGATAGTGACAGAGATCACAGATGGTGAAGCTTCTTACAGCTCTGCTCTGGCAAATTTTTCAAGATATGCTTATCAAGTATCCGTATTAAATACATATTGAAGCTGTATTTAATAATCATTTTCATTAATTATTTTACTTCGCCGGTGATGCTGTATCATCTGTGTTGTCAGATGAATTTCGAAATTTTATAAAAAATCGCTCTTGATTACTGGAATCAGACAATTGTGGTACATCATTTTATTTCCATATCTTCCGCTAATAAATGAAAATTTGTCGGGAAAGAAAGTTCTTAGGCAATTCCCTTGACAAATTATTTACAACAAGCACTTATGCTGAATGCCAAGTGACATGTTGTGTTTTGACTTGAATTTAAACGAAAAGCTTTAAGGTACAGTATGTGTGTGGGCGTGTGATATCTAGTCGTCAGAACAAATTGTACAGGCTATTATTACATTTAATTTTGTAAAGTAGAAATAAGATTTTGAGCAAGATTATTGTTTATGAGTTTGTATGCCTGATGGAAAAATATGCTCCTGTCAATACAAATTGAAATTAATTTTGTCAAACCTTCATACGCTGTTAAATTACTGTTGCAATCTTTTCTCTTACGAACGTGTTGAGTCAATTTCTTCGAAGTCATTCTTGAGGGAGAAAAATATAAAATACAAGTGTTAATTGAATTAGAAAGCGCAATAGGAGATGAAAATAAAATCACAAATAAACAAACCTACGCACTAAGGCAACTACAAAAGGCATTAATACAATACTTTATCGCCATTTGCCGATGTGCCCAGTCGAGACTAAAAACGGAAAGCACACACACACTCGATTTAAATAAAAAAAAAAAAACAAGAAGGAACACTATGCGACCAACAGGTTTTTACACCGGAATTTCTTTACTAACTGAGAAGCTTCTCTTTTTCTTCTTTATTGCACAAACATGTATGGTACAGGGTCTACTTTTGAGAGCTTCAGAAATTTTATTCGAAATAAAACATTAGCGGAACTCACTCTTTGGTGCATACTTACAAAAAATGCAAATATGCTACAGTTTTATGCAACGAAGCGTGAGTGTCTGTTTTATAAGCATATCAAATTTTTGATAACAGCTGACTGCTTGCATTTTTAACAAAAATGAAATAAAGAAATTGTAAAAATTAAGAAATCCAAAATCTTTTTCAATTCATCGTCCGTCCACTTTTCGTTATTTGGTTTTTGCCGTATTTGTTTTATTTTCTTTTTTTGGTTCTTCAATATTCATATTTTTATTAAATTTTATTTTTTGTGTTGTCTAATTACTATAATTTTATTGCACAAACTATGCTAAAATTTTTAACGCCGGCAAAAAGTTGGCCGCTTTCAATATCATAACGCCGTTGCTCAATCTACAGCGAATGAAAGGCAACAAATCTGGTTTATGAAAGCACTTCCAAATAAAATAAAATGTAAATTAGGTTGTAGGAAATTGAATTCTTAGAAGATAAGAAGTTTTTCATATCTCTTGCAATTTCCTTCATAAGATTTTGATTCCGTGCACAAGAATGATATCAAAAATTTAACTTTTTATGCTTGAGATAACATTTTTTTGGCATCTAATACGCATCTTGACAAGCTTTTCAATGATATCAATATGTGCAGATATATTACGCAGAATCACAATTTTCTATTAAGTTTAGTTTACTTTAATTGTTATACCCTTCACGTTAGGTGGCAAAAAAAATCCTCAAAGCTCAAGAACACTGCCAAAACGCGGGAAAATTGCCAAAACGGAAAAAGTTGCCAAAATAAATAAAAACGCCAAAATGCACGAAAATCGGCAAAACGTAAAATGCTCATATGGTGAAGGGTATATAAGATTCGGCACAGTCGAATATAGCCCTCTTACTTGTCTTATAATTACATTTTCTGTCAATTAATACAAATAATTATCAGATTTCATTTTAATAATTTTATGAAAATTTTGATTAATTATTAAGATTTTACTTGAAACTCTGATTTTTACTTTTTGACCAACCGTAAATGAAAATTAAAAGTTCTGGGGGCAAATTGTGTAACGGCGCCACCGTTATAAAAATTTACGAACTCAGTTAACTAATTGTTTATTTTTATTTATGTAGTCAGCTGTTTTGGTTTAGCATATTTTGGCCTAGCATATTTTTGTGTTTCTTGCAATGAATTTTTTTGGTGCAAATTGGATGAGGAGGTGCAAATCGCGCGGTTACATGTATTTGTTTTTGTGGTATTGCATTTTATGTTACATTTGCACTGTTTGCAATGATTGCAAATGATTTGCACCAAAGAGTGAGTTCCGCTATTGAAAGTTTGTGTTTTTTTTGGTGTTTCACAACTCTTTTTTTAAATGAAGCAAATTGTCATTCTCAGAATAATGTGTGCAGGTCTGCAGAAGATAACTTGTGAACAAAAAATTCAATATGGCGGTTAATAGCTCCATGAGGCAGAATATGAATGACACTTTGAATCGGGATCTTGTGACAATCCAATAGTGGGGTTTATGCCCGTCTTACACTTGTAAGACCCCGTTCTGTGTCCTGCCGCATAAACGCATATCAGAAAGTGCTGCGTCTTCTGTAGTTATGAATGGTTGCAGACGTTATGGCATCAGAAGCTCTTAATGTTCTTGGCATGCAAATTCAGTGTGACGTACGCTTCAAAGAGCACATTTTTCAAGTCTTACAAGAAGCATTCAAGTGCCTTTAAAAGGGTGTACGAAATAATTGACCCCATCTGATGGAAATGGGCTAGTGCTTCAAAGACTATATGCATGCTACTCGACCGCATACAGGAGAGGGGGAAAGGGCTTTTCGGTGTCCGTATAGTAGACAAGTCTATTTACTCGCTGTAGCATTGTCGTAATGTGTGTTGTCTCTCTTTCTCTCTCTGTTCTATCACTAGTTCAATGGAAAAAAGTGCTCTAATATTATCAGGGAACTCCTTCGCGAAGTGTGAAGTTCGCTAACCAGCGAACTGCACAACTCTTTTTAACCGAATTGTTCGTTTCTGGAATAAACTTTCTGCAGAAGTCTGCTCCGTCAATGCTGATATTGGAAAATTCAAGTCCAATGTCCACAAACACTATTCCCTCTATCAATCTCCCGAAATCTATTTTCTTAGTTCCGGGGCAATGCATTTTTCCTGATGATGTTAACAAGCTGTTAACGAAATATCGAATAATAAAAACAAAATAAAATATAAAAAGACCTCAGGCTTAATAAATTTATATCAAAAAAGAAAAGTAGTAAAATTATTATTAATTTTTAAGTCAGTCTGCCGATCACAGGGTGACAATAATTTTATTTTATTACTGCCTGTATTCATACAGAATTTAAGTCAGTTTAGGAGGCGCATGAAAATGCCCTCTGAGGCCAGAGAATAGGCCCATTGTGACAGACCCAATTAACTTAAGAACTGTTTGAGAACTGATAAGCCAAAATGGTAATTTATAAAATTACTGAATACACAGGAACACTTGTATAGTTGGTACCGGCTGTTACGGTGTCTGAATGCTTTTCTTTTGTGCGTTTTATATTTTCCAGTTTATTAAATTCGTGTCAGTTAAATTAATAGTTTTTTATCCAGCAACTGGCATGATTCATTTCTCAGTGGTCTATTATCAGTAATTTCATCATTCATTTTTAACCAGCATGTGTTGTGTACTCAAACGAAAAAATCATTCAATTTAAAAAAAAAAACACAAAAAACTCAGTATTAGAATTTTAATTTGAGGAAGAAAATTATTTATTACACATCCACACATTCTCAATCTAATAAAACTTTATCGATTTTTATATGAAATAGAATGTTGGGCGTTCTGTGTACAAAAGTATGTGGACGTATGTTTGTGAACGTGTTTGAGCATGTGTGTGCACGTCTGTATGTTGATATAACTGTTGCATACGTTCAAGGGCATTAAAAGTACATATTTCATGTTAGAAACTTCAAACATTTGCTCAGTGAGTTTCAACACGTCATTAGCATTTTGATTATGATGAGAATGGTAAAAACCCTTTTTTAGAAAAATGCCAGTCAGACGTATAACAAATGCAAGTGAGATAAATAAATTCAATTCATTTTCATAGAAGAATTAATTCCCATTTCTACTTAATGAAAATTTCTATACGAATATTTTTGCAAATGGTGTTATGAACTGTATTTAAGTGACTTTTGAAATTGTCTAGTTGTAATTTGATGCATTTGTTTTTTTATTTTATTGTCAATTTTGCTTCCTCCATCGTTAAACACAACAAATTTTAATCATTTATTTAACCGAGAATTTAAATTCATTTCAATTACTTTCTAAATTAATCAGTTATTTTCATGTAAATAAAATCAAACCAATACAAATTTATTTATTACTCGATGTTAAATAATTTTGCAATACAACTGTGGTAATTGAATACACAATTTTCGTTGGTGAACTTGAACTTTCAAAACAAAATAATTCAATACTCAGTTTTTGTTATTGATTTCAGATTTCAGTTTTTTCTGTGAACTGTTTAAAAAAAAAACAAAAGTATGTGGAACGTTTAGTATGATATAAATGTTTGTAAATGTAATTTATGTCACATATTATGACATTTCTAATCATATGTTTTCATAAAAGCCGTAAATTACATCGCACAAATTTGACAGGAAATGCAAAACACTTCCAAACCAACAATTACACTTGCGCTGAGGCCTTTTAGAATTTTGTTGTTAACGAACATTATTTCTAATTGTAGGTGTGTAAAATTTGGCAGTCCTTCATGAGCAATGAAAAAGGCGATTTTGAACTTGTTGTTCCTTAAAGGTTTTTGCAGATCCTTTGACGATTTGTATATTATTACGCGCCTTAGAAAAGTTTGCTTGCATGTTGCATTTCATATGTTTATCACAATAGAACCAGAGTAGCTAATTCATAAAGATTGTCAACCATTTTATTTCATTTGGAGTTTTTAATAATATTTAATTTCGCTTAATTTTTAAAGAAGTAAAGGGTCTCTGGTAGCAGATTTATATTCTCAAACTTAAATAAAAAACGTAACAATTGACACAAAGTTTTGTTAAGAGCATTTACCGATAGAATGGAATTGCGGTTTTTATTTCTTAAAGAGTATGTCATCCAGATCCTTCAGATCCTTTTATTAATGAATAATTCATGAATAATCGCTCTTGGAAATCCCAGTGGGGCTGCTCTTTTCCGTATTGAAAGTCGCGGATTTTCACGTAAACTGCTTTCAACCAGTTCAATGTTTTCGGGAGTCCTTGAAGATCGAATGGGCCCTGGCCGTGGGGCATTCATTGGCGAAGGGGTTGCGCGGAATCTCTGCACCCACGAACGAATTAAATTTTCACTCGGTCCGTCACTTATTCGCCGAATACCGAACTTTGATTTGAAATTGTCGACGAGCAATTGCGTAAAAAATGTCCCCACAACGAACGCGCGATGTTCACTCGACCACTGCGACATCGTGACTGACAAATCCTCCCAATCAATAATTCCAACGGCGCCACCCTCCTTCCGCACCGTTTATTACTTTTTGCAATAATTGTATTTAAAAATATTAACTTCCCACCAGACACCCTGTATTAAGATTTCAAGCACGCTTAAGCAACATGTCTTTTAATAAACCACACAAAACAATATCATTCTCATGAGAGGAAATGAAAGAAAAAAATTTTAAGATTATTTTTCATATTCAATTATGAAAATTTGTTAATTCCTTTGCATATTCTAAATAGTAAAACATTTATAATTTAATTATGGCAAATAAAATAAAATTGTACTGAGCCCGTTGCTTTATAAATAATAAATACTCTCGACATTAGAATAATTGCAATATCATCCATTTGTTTTATTAAAACGGAAATTAATAAATTATTTTTTTCGATATTGTAAACACATATCGACTGTACAAAAAATTCCATTTTAAATCCATTTAATGCAAATAAAACAAATAAAAGTTACCAGAACTAATTGTGTAGGCAAGACGAGTTCAAAAATATGCGAAGGTTGAATGGCAGACTACCTAATTAATCCTGCAATAATATTGTTGTGAGACACTTTTTAAATTAATTTCTTATTTCATATTGTATGTTCTGGGCTTTATGGGACCGCAGGTGAAATGATTGCTTTTGTTAGAAATCCCACTCACAACAACACATATACACACATACATAAATTATAATTAGTTTGCCCAGCCATTTGTTGAACCAGAACTTTGTTTAGCAGACTTAACCCTGCTAACATGTGGACGATTGCTGTATTGTCTCAATAATATAACAAAAAAAAAATTACTTCTAGGCAAATTTTACAAATTACTCCGGTCAACAAGAATTTATTGGCCAGAAGTTTCTTAGTCAATTTGAATACATATCGAGCCTTTGGTGCAATACCGTCGTAATTCAAAAAATCGTGAACTGAGAAAATTGCTTTTGAAGGTTTGAGTCGTTTACTAAAGTTATTTTTTTTTTCCAAAACCCTTTATAAAAATTTTATATGAACAATATTAATGATATTTATTAATGATAACAAAACAATATTTTTTCTTATTTTTCAGAAACTCATGCAATTCGGTAAGTCTTAAGTCTAGTAATTAATGCATAACTGGCTCAACGATAGAATATACATATTTCCAATGCTTCATAATTCTATGTGACATTTTCATATTAATCTAATTGGGAAGTTCAAAGTGATACCAACTCGATCGACACTTGAATAGGAAATTATTTGGGACCGGCTACCGTGCCACTTGTACTCCCAGAGATTGTAAGACGTGATGTTACACCATCACATGCTGAAGCACCTTTTTTTTTTTGCTATGAAAATGCGTGCAGGGTTTTGTTTAGTTGCATATAAGTCACATAAATCTTTCTAAATCCTGCTGCCCACACAATACTGAATTTATATATTGATTTTATTTAATGTTGTTTTCTTTGTTTTTTACTTAATTCCAAGATAGATCTGACAACGACTAACATCGTAATACCCATTTTACTACTTTTATATGTCATAACAGCCGCACATATGTATGTATTTATGTACAGTTAGCTGTATGTACGAGTATATTATAGTTTTTTTATAAAAAAAAAAAGTTTTTTCTTAAATGTTTGACCGCACATTTATCTAGTCATGTTTATACAGTTAACACTGTTTTGATTTGTTGCTATTTAATTGCTGCTTGTATTTTGATTAAGTTTTCTTTCCTTCATGGAAAAATATCATCAATGATGATGGTCTCTGTAAAAAAAAGTGACTACGAATTGAGTCCGGTGTTCGGGCAGTTCAAAATATTTTCCGTAGAACAAAGAAATAATAAATCTCGAAGTTAAGAAGAATAGAATTGGTGATTTTATTTGAACTACAATTTATACAATGAATAAATATATATTGTGTTGTGTATGAACTGCAAAGTTAATTTATCTCAATAACTTTTTATAATCAAAATAAAGGAATCCGCCGTCTTTCTGGATCTAACGTTACCGATTACTGAGAGGAACAAATATCGGGAGTCATACTTGATTGGAGACTGTCATGGAAAGACCATATATGGAATAGAGCAGCAAAGGCTCAGAGAGTAATCGGGTATTAACCCGAAGATAACACGCGCGATATATAAGAGCGTGGTGAGACCAATTCTCACGTATGCGTCATTCATCATGATATCCATCATTGGTTCGACGGTTCGAGGAATGGTGACCGAGAGGGTAGTTGACTCTACGACAAGAGTCGTAATGTAAGGCAAGTATTTAGACAGCCTGATCATAATTCAGACTAAGATTATGGCAGTTAGGGAAGGCATTAAATGGTTGAAGGAGACTCAGAAATCTGGCCCGCATCTTTAACCCTCTAGTGCGCCGTGATGCAAATTTGAATCATACCGAAAATCTCTGCGTAGTTTCAAAATTTGAAAACAGTTTTGTGTAAATGTTCGTTATATGTTGTCTCTTAGGCGTCGTTTTCTCTGCTTTTGAAGTACCGTTATAGCAGAATTGAATTATTGTGCAATTTTGAAATGTCTGCTTTGTAAAATTTCATAAAAAATGGAAAAAATGAAAATGTTATCTTTTTTTTTTTTAAATGTAAAATTTCATAAACAATAAATAAATAATTCGTTGGTTTTTAAAAAGAAACAAAAACATTGTCCATTTAAATCACTATTGAAGTATAAAAATTTTAGATTTTTAATTTACAGCTAAATGCGCAATGACGCAAATTTGCATCAAAGGATTTTTCGCCTCCTGCGCCCTTATAAACGAAATTTATACGAACTGCTAGAACAAAAGTTTGTTTTTTAACCATTTCCTTTCGTTTAAGTAGTATTTTATTTAATTTGGTTTCCTTGCGCACTAGAGGGTTAAGGATATTAAAGTGGTTGTCAGTACCTTAATGGGAAAATTGGTGACGTCTCGAAACGTCCTTCAATGTAAGCGAGAGATAAAAATGTACGACTACTGTGAACTTCTACGAATAATATGTACACATACCTGCATATCAAGGTATAAGTGGCAACGAAGAGACTGACAGACTTGGCAGGATGGGAATAAATTTGGATTGATCAAACACTGGCTGAATGGGAAACATAGGAGGGTTTGGCAGAATACTACCGCGGGCAGAGTGACCCGAATACTTTGGAACGAATCGAATCAGGGAAAGTCAAGGAAGAGGCTGGTATTATAACCGGTCACATTAGGCGCACATGGGACTGGCAGTGGACATTAGACTTATCAGTAGTATTACTTGCTTTTTTATTATATTTCTACTTTAAACTCAAAAATATGCCAACAAAAAAAACCCAAAATGTATCACTTAATAACAAAATTTACGACGTATGCTCCTAGTGGTAACAGTTCACGTTTTTGCGGCTAAAAGCTGTTGTAACTCGGTTTGGCTTAAAATAACAACAATTATTATCAGTGTTTACCACTAGAACGCCCGCGGGCATTGTTTATGTGTTAGTGTCTCATACGTGTGAGCTGAAGTGAGAAAGAGCAATAATACAAGTGTTGCCAGTGAATGGATTTCGCACCACTGGCTTCCAAACTACGCATTTGAAGAAATATTAAAAAAAAACTCCATCAGAGAATGGGCGGCATTGTTTTGCTAATTCTAGCGCAATTAAATATGTGGATTTGGGTTTTTCTGCATTCTGCCCGGTTGAAGAACTATCAATAGTTGTCACGCTATTTTCTCTCTGATATTCAGCTGCCATATTTTCGTAAAAACGTTTTTTTTAATGTCATGTGGATTTCATTTCTTTTATCACTTTTAACATCTTTTTCGTAGTCCTTATGGATACTTCTATAATGTCTCTCTATATATTATATTTTTTCATGGTAACTACACGCCCACATATTAGACATTCCGATTTTCCAGAAATATTTTCTGCAAAAAAATATTTTGTTTTCCCATTCAATATTAAACATTTTATATATTTATTAGGCAACACATTAAATAAAAAGTTAATTTCACTGTTTTTATTATTTGACAAATTTTGTTTTATTCTTTAGCACTTCTATCTCGGCTATATTGACTAACAATTCAATCGATAATAATTAAGTTACAACTTCAATATTAATAAGAGGACAAAGTAATACACAAAAAGTAATACAATAAATAGCGTTAGCAATTTAATAAGAAGTTTTATAAAGAGCTAGTGATGTACATATAGGGTTACGATTACAGTTTTAGTAATCGGCAACACTGAATATATCAACTTTATGGTATAAACACAATTGTGACGAATGAAGAACTTCGCACAGCACGACGAACTTATCATCAAGAATTCGTTGCGTAAATTCGTCGAATAAGACACAATTAGAGCGAAAATAACAGCTGTTAATGTCATTTAAAATTATATGTTATTTAGATACATAAATAAATAAAAATTGTTAAAACATGAACAAAAACATTTACGTTTTGATTACCTTATTAAAATTATAAACATCATGTTCATGATGGTAGAAACTTTTATTTCAATCAAATTCCACCAATTTTCATTAATTAATGAATTTTCTAATACATTGTTGTTTACATTTAGCAGGTGACAGTGTGACCATATTTCAACAAAAAAAAAAAACATTGATATGAGAAGATAAAATAATGACAAAAACGAATTAAAACAATACTGTATATAATTAAAAAAGTGGTTATTGAATTTATGTCCTATAAATAAAAAAGAAAACAATTCTTAAAGCAAAAAGTTAATTTATTTACTATACACTAAAAAATGTAAAAGGCAAACGGCCACTCTGCACCAATTTATTCGTCATTCGTCGGCGTAAGAAATAGAAATAAACCTATCGCAAAGTTCGTTGTGCACGACGTATTTCGTCCAACGTACATATTGTGTGTGTATTTTCATTTACACAAATGTGTTTTATTTACAACGACGAATATTCGTTACGAAAAAATCGTCGTTCGTCCCAGTTGTGTTTATAGCATTACTTGTTTTATTCAGTAATAAACAAGCAGTTGCCAAAGGAGGGTGTACGCCGCTTGTTTCTTTAATTTTATAAAAAAAGAGAAGAGAAGAAAATGCCTATGTATGTGTTTGGTAAACACTGATTATTATATATAATATACATTTTAAAGAACAATATTAGCTTTCTTTTGCGATATTAAGCGTATTCTTATTATTTACAGTTCTGGAGTTATGACTCCATATGTCAGATTTTTGGCCAAAAATATCGATTTTTCCAAATTTTGAACGACGAGCGGCATGTGTTAGCGTTGTTTAGTCAAGCTCAAATGTTGGCTTTCTCAATATCTGGAAAGGGGAATCGTTTTGTGGGGTAAAGACAAAAAAAAATTCCGGCATCGATTTCTTGTGGTCACTCTAGTGTCTATCCATGATAAACACATCTTTGCCAAAAAGTGTTACTGTGCAGCACTGAGTTCTGCTCCAGTATACTTGTTTTCGTTAATCAATATCACTCATACGGCCACAGTGTTTCTGAATTTCCATACAAAATCAACAATGACAGCTTAACCCTACAAAGTTAACATTATTTTTTCGCCCAGTAAAGATAACGATACGTTTGTGGACCGTATGTCTGTCTATTCACTTCGTTTTAATAAAAAAAATTTTTTAACACTTTTTTTATTTGAAATAGTTTATTGAATATTTTTCATGTGCATAAAATTATTTTTAATAATTTATAACCTTCAAATATGGAATGAGATTCAACGACAAAATCGCAGCGTTTAAATAACCGACCTCAGTTTTAAAAAGTTAGAAAACAAAGTAAAATATTTTAAAATCATTTAAATTTCCCTCCTTTGCAAACAAATTTTGACTTTCTGTGTATTTTAGGGCAGAGTTGCAATATAAGTTTTCGTGGAAGAACTGCATCTTTTAGGTTTTTACGGTCAGCACATGAGGCTGTTTCGTATTTTTCGCATGCTATTTTTGACATTCGTCGAATTTTCGATAGAAAGATACTGCAGTGCCTTTTCTTTTTTAGCTGTGATTGACCTTCACTGTTACTGATATAATTTGTAAACGTGAAACAGTTTAAATAACTGCGGAAAGTTTTCATTAAAGTGGGTATTTTGTGGCTTTGTTCCATTCCTTGTGTTCCTATAGAAATAAAAGAAGATTTCGTGATTTCTCTACTTATGGGTTTTTTGTTATCCCTTTTTCCCTAAATAAATGATGATAAAATAAAAATTATACTTTTTTTTTTGGACCGGCACTCAGGGAACTAGGAAATTGGGTTATGGGAAGGAGGATAGAAGGAGTAGTGTTTATTGACTTTTGATTGAAATTTACCCACGTTAAACGTGACAGGAAACACCTCCACATACGTGCCGTTCGGCCAAAAAACGAATTTTCCCTGTAATGCGTACTGCGAGTTGCCCCCAAATCGTCCACAAATGGATGCGCTCGTAATGATGATTACGTCCTGCGCGCGAATGACCGGGTTTCAGGAACAAGTTCCCTGATTTCATTAGAACACATTCCATTATAGTAACGATAGAACAACGAAACACAGCCAGCGTTGCGGCGATGCTCAAGAGAGTCAATAGAGTTGGCTACCCCATTGTCGCCGATGAGTTTCTTTGCCCTTTCTGGTACACGGTCGAGTAACTTCAAAATAGTCTTTGAAGCACTGGCCCCATACATGACAGTTGTATTCTATAATGTATGTATGTATAAATGATGTGTCATCCATTTTGAGGTTCCCAACTTTTTTAAAGAAAAAAACACAGAAAATTCAAATTTAATGGAGAATGTTTATTATCATTTGAAAGAACATTCTTTGGCATTTATTTTTTGAAGATTATGTCTATCAAATGTTGGCCATTGCTACGTCGCAGATGGTCCATCCGTTGAGTCCAATTTTCGATGACTCGTTCGAGCATTTCGACTGGTAACTGGCGAATGACACGCGTGATGTTTTCCTCCAAGGCCTGAATCGAAGCGGGGTTGTCCGCATAAACTTTAGACTTTCCATATCGCCACAGGAAAAAGTCTAACGGTGTGATATCACACGATCTTGGTGACCAATCGACCGGCCCAAAACGTGAAATTATGTGCTCATCGAAATGTTCTCTCAATAAATCCATTGACCATTCAGTTGTTGCGCAAGCTGTATTTTGTACGCTTTCAATTTAAGATCTCGTCGTAAAATGCGCCAAGTCGTTCCATACGTCAGTCCGAGTTGCTGCGAACGGCGCCGAATCGACTCTCCACGGTCTTCGTGTACACTCTCAGCTACGGCCGCTACATTTTCTTTACAGCGTGCTGGACGTGGTCTATTCGGTCGAATATTATCCAATAATGAATGCTGGGTCTCAAAATGGGTGATGGTGTTGCGAATAGTACGCTCAGTAGGCCGATTATGTTGACCATAAGTTGAGCGAAGTGCACGAAACACATTCCTCACAGAACGTGATTTTTCGTAATAAAGTTGAACGATTTGTAAACGTTGTTCAGGCGTAAGTCTTTCCATTATGAAATGCCAAACAATACTAAACAAAAATAACATGACAGCATGACACAACTCACACGTGATCTGTCAAAAAAAAGGCAATTGAAGCAAGTATCTCTACTTGAATCACCCAGTAAGAAGATTAGATGGAGTGAAGTATGTATGTCTTACACCGTCTTAAAAAGCCGAGGCACTTGAATGCTTTCTTAGAGACCTGAAAAATGTGCCCAGTCCATCGGACATCACACTGGATTTTCATGCCAGGAACAGAGCATAAGAGCTTCTTATACCTCAATATTTATGCCGTCCATAATTACAGATGAGGCAGCGTGATTGTGCATACGGCGATGGGTAAGCATGCAGCATTGGGTCTTTTGGGCATTGAAATCGACGCCTTTCGCGTGACGCCATTCCGATATTCTCGTGAGGTCAAGCGTTAGCGAATCATGCTGCAATATGCTGCCGCGTCGCCGAGATCATAGTTGATGTCGGCGTACGATCGAATGAATTTGAATGGCCGATACTGCTGTCATCTGCACAAGAGTGGATATGGTTGGAAGTTTGACATAGAAGGTCATTAAGAAAAATAAGAAATAGTGTAGGAGAAAGAATGGAGCCTTGCGGTATCCCTGAATTAATCTTGAGATCGTTAGATGAGATCGCGTCTATAACAACTTTTATAGCGCGATCCCTGAGAAAGCTCAATATAAATCGAGAGAAGATATCACCGACACTTATTAACAAAAAACATTGCTGTAAATGATTAAGAAGAAAAAAAATTTGATTAAGAATTGATCTCTTAAAATTAGAAATTAAATTATGGTAAAAATATAAATGTTACTGTAACAATAAAATTGGAAAAAAAGGAGATTTCGTGCATTCAGCAGGGCTTCTCAATAATCAAAATAATATTTATGGTAATAAATCAGCATCAGTTATGGGTAGAAAGGAAAAATAAAAATGCCACCACAATCATTAGAAGAAAGTCACACAAAAGATAAGAAGACGTCCCTCAGACGTTGATCACCTCACAAAAATTAATTAAATTATTATTTATTATTATTATCTTTCTAGGGTTAAAAAAAAAAACACAAACTACTTGTGGTTAAAAAAAAAAGGGCATAGATTTCTCTTTGGTATTTCAGGTGTATTTGTTTGTTTTTTTTAATCTAAGTAGTACTTGTCTCAAAAATTTTTATTATTAATTTATACTCGTATTATAAATGAAATAATTTGTTACGAACACGCAAAATTTGTACATTAAATTTTTAATAGGCGCTGTACGATTTCTTCACTCCATAAAATAAAACCTTAAAGCAGGATAAGGAAAGTCCTTTGCTATAGACAATTTTACGTAATTATTTAAGAATATAATATATATGTACATACATACATATATATACATATGTATGTATATGTCGATGTTTGTGCTGCTGTCGCTTTGTCTGTAATTAAATGAAATAGAAAATGAATTTCATAACACTGAACATTTTTGAACAGTTCAGGGCCGCTGAATATTGTTATTAAAAACAAGAATTATGAAAAGTTAAGAGTTTTTTTTAGTAACTTTATTACGAAATTTAATTAGAAGGAATTAAGGGCAAATTAAATTAGAACATCCAAACAGCTTTAAGGATATTTAAATGGTTAGAAACGATGAAGAGAGCCTGAGTTGTACGCCGTTACTTTTCGCAACTGCAATGCCATACAGATTTTACAATAGAGAAAAAAAAACTCTTGAATATCTGAGTTGACTGAGTAGTTAGCGTGTTGGCTCTGCAAACAGAAGATCAGCGGTTCAAATAGGATTTTGGGGAGACCAAAAATTTGTCTCATGTGTCTTGCCTCCGTCGTTATTTGAGCAATAAAACGTTGGCAAAATTAAATAACAAAAGAAATGGCATTAATGCCGGAGAAACATGCAGAGTTGTGTAAGAATCAGGATATCTGTTCAGCTATCACTACATCCGCTGTCTATTGTATAAACTAACACTTTCTCACTTGTACCGGCTGCATGTATTGCTTACGCTGAGAACTATTTCAAGCCAACAAAAATAAATAGAGACGCTAGAAAATTATATTTCCATGACGGTGTGTATTGAACCGATGACTTTCTGGTTGCCCTTAACAAGTGATTTATTGAATTTAAGAAAAATGTTTACGTTACAATATGTCTGCAAAGTTTTCATCGATATTTAAGGCAAACATTTTTGTTCCCTGCCTGCTGAATATTTTCCTAATAAATTTCAAAATCCTGCCAAATAACTCGACTTCAGCTCACCGAAATTATTTAAATCTTTTTTTTTTTTTTTATTTCAATTTATCATTTTCCCATCAGTAGACACTTTAATGTTTTGCCTGCATCTAATTCAGTTTGTATAAAATGTGGTTTTATTTATTTATTTATTTTATTTTCTTTTTCACACACATTGTTGCGACTCGTCACAACGCCTACTTCAAGCCAACAGGAAGACACATTCACATGCGTACCTCGTGTATATGTAACTCTGGGTTTGTGGAAAATGTTGTTGTTGTGGCTCTTCTGTTCAGGAAAAAATAATACCAACACATGGAGACAAGTGCGTTTATTTATGGCCGATGTGTTGCTGCTGTTAAAAAAGAAAAAAAAAACACTTCTTAGTTATTCGTTCCTTGTGATACTTGACTTTGTCTGCTCTGTTATCGTTTCATTTGAAAAGCGTTTGAAGACGAAAGTTTCATAAGGAGCATTATGACATAATAGAGACTGTTGAAAAGCTAAACGTGAAGCATAAAGGAAACAGGTTTTAAATTGATTGGCTCAATGATGAGAATAAAACAAAAATTATTTTCCATTATTTACCAATATCAATGAAATAAAGACAGACGAGGAACAGGAAATACACCAACTTCGTAGTCAGTATTTAAATGCGTACTCGTGTGATTGATAGAAATTCATTTAAATGTTTTCTTTTTTTACGTTTGTTTATTAAAACATGCAGTTAAGCGCTAAATTATTTATAGTCTTCATTCAAATTGACGTACAAAGTTTACGTAAGAGGCCTTAAAGATTTAGTACTCGTATTTATTACCACCTCATGGGAAGCCATAATTGTATGCAGTGTGACTAACAACTGTCCCTGCAGGCATTTATAAAAAATATTTTTAAACTTTCCGCTATAGGGAGTCACTTTGGTTGACAGCAGTTTTCCCAAAATCGAAGTTTTCAAAATATTTCAAGATTTTAAGGTTCTGAGGGTTTCCGTAATGTTGTCAGTGTAAATATGTGTGTGTTTCGTAACATAAGAACTGGTCAACGGATCGTAACAAAATTTGCTGCATTCGATAGATGTCGTGAGTTAATAATAACACAGACCAACATAAATCAAAGTTTTGGTGTGGTCTAAGGTTTCATACTCAACTAGACCACATGTGGTACTGCGATTCAATGCCTGTAAAAATTATATCTTTTCGATTGAAGAGGAGCTGGCAGCACTTAATTTGCAATAACTTAAGAACTAGATCTGCGATAGAACTGTGAAAAACACGGAAAACAGCGAGAATAAAATAACATTTATATTATGTTATTATACAGGGTGGCCCATATATATAATATATGGTTTGAATTCTTTATAACTTTTTTAATTATTAATTTTTTTTTTGTTGTTTTTTTCAGCATTCTGTGCAGAAGATTTGGGGAATTAATTATGAATCATTACACGATCGAACAACGTACAAAAATAATTGAATTTTATTGTTCAAACATTAAAAACCTTTCTACAACAAAAAAATTAAAGCACAAAAATTTTCTGTAAAAAAGGTGCGAATAAAATCAGGGGATTTATGAATTTTGATTTTAATGAAATATGGCTCATTTTATTTGTAACATATGCGTGGCGATGGCACAATGGATGGTAGTCTGCACGTTGACTACAAAACCAAAAACAGACCTGCGTTCAACTTCAGTTTCAGACTAAAATTATAAAAAAAATATCTCGCATTTTTCTGATGTGCATTTGTGTGTCAGTTGTTGTCGGAAGGTTGCAGTGTCGAGGGCATAGTCATCACTGGTCACTGAACAATACCGGCTTCGCATGTGTAGGAGTCATCTCCTGTGTGCTGGTAACAGATAAAAAAAGAAAAAATTCTTCTTCTCAAATGTTAAGAGAATGCATACAATTGGCTTAATTACAACTTAAAACAGAATTCATTAAATTGAAAGTGACAGGTATGCATGTATTATCCTCGGCTAATTTCATGCTATTCCTGGTACTTTCTAACTATATTTAAATTTATATCTCTTTTCATATAAAGGTTTTACCTATTTTCCTTTGAATAATTTTTTTTTTTTTTTTTTACACAATATATATTATTTATTGAATCTTCAAAATCAATTGAACTAACAATAAGTATTCAAATCTTAAGAACTAATTGCTAATTATTATTAAGTACAGCCTAGCTGTACAAAATTATTTATTACTCGTATAGTTTTATTTCCGCGTCTACTACGTTCGGGCTAGGGAAAGAGTATCCGTTCTTTTCAGTCGAATGAACCCTCTTTCGCTTAAAATATTTCGGGCTAGTATATTTGGATGATCTTGGAGTTTGGTTAGGTATGACGTTGCGTATGTTGTTATCTCTTGTTTGACTGTCGGAATATTTAAATCCTTGTGTATGTTAGAATTTTTATATACTTTTGAATAATGTTATGATTTTAAAAATTATTATCAAGTTTTTTTTTATCTAAATTATTCGCTGTAGCATCTATAGAGAAAATCTCGATAATGTAAATTTATATAAAATATTAATAAAAATGAAATGAAAAAATAAATAATAATTGTAAAATATGTAACGTACATGTCATAAATTTTATTGAAATCTGCCAAATTTCGAAAGATAGCGAAGTCCATAAATTGCGATTAAAAGTGTTTGTTTTTAATTACTGCATAATTTCTTTTAAAAACGATTTCCTTAGAGGGAAGTCTCAATGATGCTCTGTAAACTCAACCGGTTCCCAGAAGATTAATTTTTTTTTTGGTTTTTAATACCATATTAACATACTCGTAGACTGGGAAAGAAGTCACTTTTTGGTCGATATTTTTCAAAAATAATAATAATCAAATGTGAACAGGTTGAAAGTTATTGTTGTGTTACCATTTTCAAACACTTCGAAAGCCACAATAAGAAAAACCTTCAGCACAATTTATGTGTGTGAGATGTGCGAACTTAGACTTTTTGAAATATTCAATTCACAATAAATCGGCAGTTTGACCCTTAAGTGGTTTTTTTTCTCACAACAATTTGTTGCTGGGGGTAGAAAAATTTTCAATTTTCTTACAAATGAGCTGGTCTTGGAAAAAAAACCGAAATATTACACAGTTGATGTACTTTCAAATTCCTTTAGTTTTTAAAACAAAATATTTAGCAAATATTGCAACTCCGCAAATGTGTATCTGTTACAATCACACTTCATATTCATTCGACTGTGTGTGTTTGTGTGTGTGAGTGTATATTTGTGGGGGTGGTAAACAAATTTGTTTAAACATGAATCTACAAGTTTTAAAAGAAATTTATTTTATATTTTCATACTTGTTTTAGACAAGTTTAAAACTTCAAAGCATTAAAGGTGTCAAAAATAAAACACCAGTATTTGACAGACGAATATTATTTCCAGTTGATATTTTTATTTGACGGCCAAAGTTTATTTTTATTTCATAAATATTTTTTCTAGAAAAAACAAAGTCAACATTGCTTGTTATTCTGCTGCAATTGCAAGACAATTGGGTATTATTATTTTTTGTAAGTGATTTTTGTGACAATTTTTTTATATCGTGCGTTCATCTGAAAAGTTGCAAATTTACAAAAATGTTCGAAAACACGATTTCTGTTTTTTGTTTTATGTCAAATAATTGAAATCTGTGCAAAGTTATTATGTTTTCTATAGATTATAAGCAGATCCACTGCATTTCATTTAACTTGTAACTGCAGTCGAACTTCTCTATAACGAAATCTTCTCTATAACAAATAAAATTCGTGAACACAACATTTTTGTGAGTATTTTCATGCATTTTGATCTCCCTATAACGAACTTCCCTATAGTTAAGTTCTCTCTGTAACGTACAATTTTTTAAGACCTCAATAGAATCTTTCACACTAAATAATCTCTCTATTGCGAAGTTTTTAGCAATCGATTTTTTGCATCAATTTAGTCACATATTATTAATGTGTTCATGTAAAAACAATTTTTTTTTGTCTTAATAAATATATTTTCTAAATAAAAAAAATGTAGTCAAAATTTTCTGCAGTTTCTCTATAACGTAGAAATTTGACGGTCCCCAACTGCTACGTTATAGAGAAGTTCGACTGTAATTTTTATATTTAAATCTTTCTGAACTCAACTTACCTATTGTATATGTGGCGCCATCTACCGTAAATGTAGCCGCTCTACACTTGTTGAAAAACTTTGTGGCAAAACCAACGGCAGAATTTCTTAAGCTTGAAGAAACTCGCCGTATCGGAGAATCTGGACAGGATGAAGATTTGCTTAAACATACGTTTGCTGATGTTGTAGCAGTGGAAGGCAGTGATGCCTGTTGCTGGGGCAAACCTTTATAAATCGTGTTAGTGGACGCTGTAGTTAAGGAATGTGCCGAGGAAGTGAGTACCGTAGTATCAACTTGCATGGCGGCGCCGGGCACTAAATTACGTTGACAGTATGATGGAGAAATCAGAGGGGATGAATCTGTATTGGACATGTTTGGGGTACTGAACAAGCAACACACTCACAAATAAAAATGTTTGTGTATATTTTTGATCGTATTGGATTTAATTTTATTCAGTGCATTTTAACTGCATTTAATTTTCGCAATATTATTATCATTTTATTATTTAATTAGACTCGTGTATTTTTTTGTTTTATTTTTTTTTTTTGAATTCGAATATACATTTCTTGCTTTTGTTGCTGTTGGGATAAATAATTTTTTCTTTTTTCTATTTATTTGTGTGTAAATTTTCTGTTTATTTATTTTTGTTATCAATTTCACATTGTGCATTTAGCAACAACATTGATTTTTAAATAAACGAAATTGTAAATAAAATAATTAAGAATTATTTGTTATTAATTATTAAAGCAAAAGTTCAGCAAAAAGTTCGCCACAGGAAGCCAGTTAAGGAAGAGAAAATTTTATTATAAAAAAAATTAATTTTGCTGCCATTTATAGCGATAGTCTACAATAATCCGCAATTAAAAATCACAAGTAGACTTTTGTATAGATTTTCTTGTAAAGGCCCTTATTCAAGGCAAATATTATTCAAGTTAAATATCTTTTATATCATCACAACGCATAATGTGTTAATTTTTATCATTGACTTATTTGATATTACGCGGCTGGTGCGTTTCTCCACCGGCACTTCAATGTATATGTTTCTAGCGGTACTAACATGTCTCCACTACAATTACAGACACTCGTTCAGCTCTCACTCTCTAGTGAAAGAAGAAACGCAGCCAGGCAAAGGCTCTTACTGTCCAATGCTTAATGCCAGTGACTTCATTCGTAACCACCAAAAATGTCACAATTGAACAAACTCACAGAAAAAATATTTCTCTTTTTGGACTGTGTTACCCAGGGCATTCATAAAAAAAGGGCATAGGGATTGAAAAAATAATATTACAGCTGACAATCATCGCCGTTCACATTCAGGCGATTCATAATTTTTGAATTGCGCTCAACTAATCAAGGAATTTTACCAAACTTCGATATTTCGTAGCACTCTGTTCACTCATGCACTTCACTGTCGATTCAACGACTGCATATTTTTATTCGTTTTGTAACATTTTATAGCAACGCTTTATTGCCCCTGTTCTAATAGCGTGGCGTTAAATAAACAAGCAGTTCACTTAATGACTTTAAACTCGTTTGCAAATTTAATAAAAGCGAATACCTTAACATTCAATAACAAATGTTATTGCAAATAATAGATGCATTTAATTGCACAGCAGGGAAGCACGCTAAAAAATTTATAAAAATGAATACAGCGAATTTCTGTCCCAAACATGTCACAAAATCATTCTGAATTATTGTTTTTTTTATGTCTCTGCATTAGAAGTTGGACATAAATGTCAGGGTTATTGCTGAAGAGACTTTGTGTGCGAATTGCATAAAATTAAATTGAAAATGAAAAATTTTCTTTTTATTCATTTTACTACTATTCTGTAGAAGTAGTTCTCTGGTTTAGAATCCTTTAATCGCCTTCAAGTCACTTTCGTTTTTATGATAAAATAAATACATGAGGAAAGAAAATTGAGCAATTTTGAAAAGTGACTCATGAAAAGGTTTTCCTTTTATTTTTTCTTGAATACAAATACCAGTCAGTATTAAAAGATGTTGTTTTGTGATATTTAAAGGGAACCTACAACAGGCCATTAAACCGATAAAATCACACATGGTAGAAAATTATTGTAAAAACAAAAACGATTGGGTAGTCAGTCATCCTTTCAAACATATAAGACCCTGGATAAAATTTAATATTCTTTTAATTTTATGCATTTGTTAGCCTTTTCGTATGAAATATATCGTTACATTAAAGGCAAAACGACCGACATAACATTTCAATAATTTTACTGAAGGAAGGAAAAAATATGTTAAAATGAAAAATATTCAAGGTTTTCATTTGAATTCCTCCAATATAAAAAGAAAACTCACGACGAGTTAATTTCTGTATAAATTGTTTTATGTACAGGGTGTCTGGTAGCAGATTTATATTTTCAAATTTAAATGAAAAACGTAATAATTGACACAAAGTTGTATTAACGATAGAATGGAAATGCTGTTTTTATTTTTTTAAGAGTATGTCATCCAGATCCTTCAGATCCTTTTATTAAAATTTCATGAATAATCGCTCTTGGAAGTCCCAGTGGGGCTGCTCTTTTCCGTATTGAAAGTCGCGGATTTTCACGTAAACTGCTTTCAACCAGTTCAATGTTTTGCGGGAGTCCGTGTAGATCGACTGGGCCCTGGCCGTGGGGCATTCATAGCCGAAGCAGTTGCGCGGAATCTCTGCACCCACGAACGAATTAAATTTACGCTCGGTCCATCAGTTATTCGCCGAATACCAAACTTTTCAACAAAATTGTCGACGAGCAATTACGTAAAAAATGTCTCCACAGCGAACGCGCGATGCTCCACTTCGACCACTGCGACTGACAAATCCGCAAAATCGATAATTCCAACGGCGCCACCCTCCCTAAATTTGGCACCAGACACCCTGTATATGAATATATCAAAAGTTATGTCATTTACGGCCCTTTCCCCGCTGAATGATTAAAACTCAACGGGAGCTTAACAGCAAGTTTTGTATGCCAAAGTTGCCGTTAAAGTCCACGTTAACTTTTAATTGGATTGCGGATTTTTTCCTAAAGCCCTGTCTTCATGGAAAAGTTATTAAATTTAATGTTTTCAATTTTTTATTTGTTTATTTATTCAATTCAGTCTATGGATAAAATAAATCCTTACAGACTATTTACAGAATATTTATAGATGTATATGTACGAGTATATCTTTAATCAACTGATTCATAACCAAGAAGATACTCGTGATTTGGAAGATGAACTTGTAAAGAAGATTTTCATCGAGCAGATTTGATTAAATTAATCATTTCAAATTGCAATTTTATTTTCTTATTGTGGATTTTTCTCTCAATAGATCAGTGAGTAGAGTCGAATTCCATTTGCGTAGGACCCACTACCAAGTATTTGGATTCAATTGTTTTATATTTGTTCATACATCAAGGAAGTAAAATGTTTGAAAGCACAACGTTTTTATTGTGATAAATCGCAGTATATAATAATGTGGATTTTGGACCTGCAGTTTCATTTTATAATACGTGCAGTTTGCTTTTGATTGAGGTATCTATGGAGAACAGAAACCACGCCGACGATTTGAAACTGTTCTGTAAATCACGCGATTTTAAATTTTTCGGCGTGGTTTTAATTTTTCGAAAACATCCGATGTTTTATATTTGTTTATATTTTTGCATTGTGAATTAAAATATTAGATGAAATAAAAAATATAAAAATGCCAGGAGCTACTTTATTGTCAATAATTGCTTTAAAGAAAGCATCATTTAAAAAATTGATTTTTTGTACAACAATATAGAAAATTTGTCTTAAATAAAGAACATGATGGTAAAATATCTATATATTTAGATGACTTATAAAGACTGTGTGACTTTGGCAACCTCAAAAACATGTTCGAAAAAATTAAACAGCTAAATGCTAAAAAGTAACTGTAAACCACGACAATTATTTACTAAAAAAGCATTTCATTGAATTCTAAACGAAATACATAGAAAAAATAAGCAAGTGATTTCAAATCGTCAGTAATTTAGCTGACGATTTCAAATCACGAGATTATTAAAATTTTTGTGTGCAGAACACCATTTCCGTGATTTCAAAACACTTTGACAAAAAGTGGTTTGCAGAACACAGGCCCGAATAACAATTACTTCTGCTAAAAAGAACAAAAAACCGAAAATGACAAGTTTTTCCTGCAAAAAAAAAATAAAAGTCCAGAAATAATAATTATATTGTGATTTTTAAAATAAATGTCGTAATTGTTATGGTTCCAGCTTAAAACCAATTCAAAACACGTTTTAATTATCTTGTAGCGTAAAACCTGGTTTTAATTTTTTTATTGATTTTTGCGCTTAAATCATATTTTCAAATTTACGTCTGAAAACACTATAAGAAAAATAGTTTATCAGTTTTCCCCGCGAAATTGCTGCATAAGTTTTTGACCTACTTCTGAGACATCATGGGTAAATTTTATTCAATTTGACAAATAAATTTTGCAGCCAATAATTTTACTTGTTGTAGTTTTATTCTGTCATAAATTTCATATTATATTTTCAAGTATTCACAAAATCGTTTAGTTCCTTCAATTCTCTGCGAGGTTTTTTTTTGCTATTTTCTTCTTCTACTCAAACTCTTCACTGAGATGAAATATTTTCCTCTCATTAAAGTTAATAGCCCTGCTCAAGCTAAACGTCATTTAAA
The DNA here is from genome assembly GCA_963924685.1 of Dexiosoma caninum. Classification (NCBI taxonomy): domain Eukaryota; kingdom Metazoa; phylum Arthropoda; class Insecta; order Diptera; family Tachinidae; genus Dexiosoma; species Dexiosoma caninum. The sequence goes on from OZ004727.1 coordinate 85,083,376, forward strand.
TAGTTAAATTGCTAGAAACGTAATCCAGTTCCCTTTGTATATTTGAAGATTATCCTCATTTAAGTAGCTTTTGTTATTCTTTTTATAAAATTAACTTTAATGTGGTGCTCCTGATTAATTAGTGACACTAATCATTTTTTGCATTCAAGTATCTTTTTCAATATAAATTTTTACTAAAAGGAATTAAATAAAACTATAAAATGTTTATTGGCGAAGGTGGGGCCTGCAAATTAATTATATTTATTGTAGAAATACAATTATTCTAAATATTCCCCCTCTGCAGTTTATTACATTTTATAAAGAGATAATAATTTTATTTTTGTATTTAAAGAAATATCTCTTGATTTTCATGTTATATTGCTACAGCATGATTTTTGTATACATTTCAAACAACTTTTCATTGGTTATTATTCGTACATTTGTATCCGATGAAGACGATTTCAAGTGTCTCCGGTATGTGAGCAAACTTACATTACATAATAATTTTAGCCCGAAGGACATTACTGAACAATGTTTTCCATTCTTCATTGAAGGCACAGAAATATATGCTGAATATTGAAAAATTCTTATTGATAAAAGATTCCAATTCAATTTCTGCCATACAAAAATTACATGAAAAATGGAAATTTATTTTTTTTTCAAGTTGTTGCTCATTTGCAACGAAATAAATGTGAGTGGGAAAATTTTACGTTACAGTTAAAATTTATTAAAGCAATGATTACTTCTGTATTTGTATTTGCTACCACATGCTCACTTTATTTTTATCAGGAATAAAATGTTTTTTTTGCGAAACTCACTCAACTATCAAACAAATTTGAATACATATTAAAAAATTCGCGCTCCATCAGTGCGGTGTGAAAACGGTAAAGTTCATAAAACATTTGCCGAATTCACAATCATGTGTATCATGAGATTTTGTATCCAATGTAATATTCATTAAGTTGCTTGTGTACGTACACCTCGTGTATATTTTCCTTAAAAATGTTAATAATTTAGTTATTGAATAGTTTCCTCCAATTATTTAAAATGAACTTCATTTGTTGAAATACTTTTAACTAAAATCTGTATAAAATTTTTTATTATATTTTAAAGTGCTGTGATGATAGAAAAATAAAAAATAATAATCAGGTATGTGATGAAAATCGATTTCGGCGTTAAAACGTTTTGAAATCGACAAATAGTGTGATGAATTTGTATGTGACGATTTCATATTCCATCTTGTTTCATTGTTTTTAACATGTGACGCATTTCGATAATGCCAGTTTAAATTCGTTTTCAAATCGCGTAATTTTACTTGAACAAAATGTAAACAAATATACAAAAAAAGTAAAAAAATAAATGAAAAATTATTACAAGTCCGTCCTTATTTAAACGAAAATATTCAACAAATCTATTTAAATAAATACTAGTTAATATAGTAGTGAAATTTAAAAATTTAAATTGCCACATTTCATCTGGTAAATTTAAGGGATTCGATTTATCTCTTAAACGTTTTCTTCGAATATTTTTGCTATTCATTCTATTAGTTTTCTTCCAAGAGAATTAGCGAAAGCGCATTTTATAAATAAAAATGATATGTTGATACAAATTTTATTTTGTTTAAATATTTTACAAACGTCACATACACATACACATATGTTTACATATTTTACAGTTGTTTTATTAGATTTTATACAGTTGTATTTAGAGAAGATGAGTGGAAACGAAACAAATATGGAATATGAAATCGATCGAAATTCATCACACTACTGGCGATTTCAAAAGACGATTTACTTTTCAAATCGATCGATTTCCATCACATACCTGTATAATAATAATAACCTCGTGTATATGGTAGCAACGCAAATGGTATCTTGAACGTCAAAAATCAAATAAGAAAAATTCAGAAATAAATAAATGTACTTTTTTTATTAATTTATTTCTTATCTCATTAATTACGTTAATTGCCACTTGTATTTTTTTTATTAATATTTCTAGATTCCTTCTAAAGCTTAAAGGTTTGTTTATAAAATATTTTCTACTTATTTCAATATTACGATAACCATTGAAATTTTGAAAATTTTTTTTTTTTTTAAATTTTTTTTTTTTTAAATATCAGGTGTCAAAAAAAATGTGTAAAGAATACGATTCTAAATATTTTGTTTTTTGAAATTTTTCGGCTGTTTTCATATTCTTTCAATCAATAACTGGCATTCACATTATTTTGATAGCCAAGGCAACTTCTCAAAAACATACACAGAAAAAATAATAATTAAATTTGTTTCCAATTAATTCTTTGCTCAGAAAATGTTTTTTCTCAATTAATTATTTAATTGATTGCACGTTTATTTTAATTGATTTTGGGGCTCTCACAAGAAAGTCGAATCAGAATGGCCAAATTTTCAAACTTTTTTTCAATTAAAACTGTTAATTGATTCTGCGGTTGAAATCTAATTATTATTTTAATTGAATTTTGATTTCTCTTTCTTCTGTGTATGAAATAAAAGTGAATCGGTGTGTATTTCATTTTCATATGAAAATTGCCAACAACAAGTTTTTAGTATCGTATTCAATACAACAGATACAATAATACAACGAGCTTGTGAATTCAACAATTACAAAAGCAACGTAAAATTACTCCCATGTAGAAAATGTCATTGTGTGTGTGTGTTTTTTATTCATTTACAGTTTAATTTATATATTTTTTTTTTTTTGGAAATTGGAAAAAAAACATGTAAATGTGACAGACCTGTTTTATACATTAAAATACAGGCAAACTTTAACACGAATTTTTTACGTGTACGAATACAAATGTTGAAAATGTATGTTTTCCGTTTTAAAATTTCAATAAAAGGAGCCTTTCAAATGGGCAACAACAAAGGGGATAATGGAAGGTAATTATGTAAATTGAAACTAGTTTGCAAACACCCACACACACGCACACACACACACATACACAAACATATTTGCAAGTGAATGTGTAATTTGAAAAGGACAAAACGAAAATAAAGTTATTGTTACTCTTATTAAGAGTTGTTTAAGCAACATTCTTCAAAAAGGCCATTCGACATTGAATGTGATTCATGTAACACCCATTGCCACTGCGTTACATGTGCTGTTCAGACTTTTTTTTTGCTGAGATAAGGACTACAGCAGTATGAAATGTGCACGAGGAAAGGAGTCGTGATAAATCGCCTGTATGTAAGTATGTGCTCGTTTGCATGTATGTACGTGTAGACGACATTAACTACATAACAGATAACCATGATTTGCTAGAGGTCTAGTATGAACGTAATAAAGATATTTAATCATTTAATCATGTGCCTATAAAGAGTAAAATAGGCAATGCTTTTAGAGAATAAAAACCAACTTCAAATGCCAAATTGTCTACATGTACCACACAGTTTCCAAATGCATTTCGATAAAAACTTTCAGGCACGTTAAACTGTAACACATTTTTTTGAAACACAGGACGTTTGCAATCGATGTCAAACTAAGGGTAGCTGCTAAAATCTTTTTTCTTTTTGATTAATGTTTTGTAACCGATCTGACAAAAAAAATTCCCAAATTGCCAAAACGGTGTAACGATCATACAACTGGAACATTATAATTAATGACCATATTGAGATAATGCTGGAATACAATTATGGTAGAAGGAAAGCAATACCATCAGTGTTGCCATATTTACAAAAACACAAATTAATTCAAATTAATTGATATCATGTTTAGGTTATTAATAACTTTGTAAGCAAAAATATTGTATAGTCACAAAAAATTAAAATTTCAAATACTTATATGTAACTCGAAATTCAATTATGGCAACATAGAACACGGCTTTGAGATTTATTCACTGAAATGCTGACGGTAACTGGAGCCAAAATTAAATATAACTATAAGAGCCAACTGTTATTCATTCGTAGGTATGATAAAAAAAGCAAAAAGGAAGAAAATGGGGGTGCTGCAACCAAAAGGACACATTTTCGATTCCCAGCCCTGTGCTTTAGCATCCTCCTTCATCGGTATTTGAGCAATAAAACGTCGGCGAAGTAAAATAACAAATAAAATGGTTCCCCTTAGCTTAAAAATAATGCGTCAAAAAAAACATCAGAGACGCCGCAAATTGACTTTATACTCGTAACGTAACACGCAACTGCAGAGTTGTGCAAAAACTACGCTCCATCCTCCTACAACATTCACGAATCTATTCTCTACACTAGCCCTCTCTCCATTTAGTTTCAGTGCAATGCATATGTAGGGGATATCACCAGTGCTCGGGTTCAAAATAAAAAAAAGAATTAGTTTTCCCTTCTAGACAGAAATTTCTATGATAAAAATTTAATAAAAAAAAAACAAAGTTTTGGAGCAAAAGCGTTGCTGCATAAACAGGCCTTGTTGGGTATTTACAGTCCGAAGGCGCAATTTTGTTTTTATTTGTTTTAAAAGGCAGCCACATAATTTCTTAATAATTAAAATTTTTTCCTCAACTAGTTTCACATGTGCATTTGTCTTAAATTAAATTTTTTTTTAATATACTTTATTTATAAATAAAACTTTCATAATTTAGAGTCATTTTAGTAGTCAGAAGGCGCAATTTTGTTTTTATTTGTTTCGTAATAATTAAAATTTTTTCCTCAACTAGTTTTACATGTGTATTTGTCGTAAAATAAATTTTTTCTTTTCAATATACTTGATTTATATAATGAAACTTTCATAATTTAATCATTTGAGTAAATTTTTTGCAGCACTTTTTCTCAACTTTATTTTATTTTAGAAAACATAAATTTTTATGAACAATTTTTGCATATTTATTTATTTTATGGAATATTTTACTTGATTTTTTTTTTTGTTTTTTTTTTTTATTATAACAAAATCATGTTTTTAATTCAACATACAAAAACACTTGAAATTTTTCCTCAAAACTTTGCAACACACTTTAAAGTTTTTAACACAAATGCCCATGCACACGCACACAGCCTGAAGTTTTATGCCTCACAATACCATCATGCGTTTCTCAAATACACTTGCCGTGAATAACAACATGCACATGGATAATTGATGATGCTCTAAAAATAGCAAAAAAAAAATCTACATGATACACCTTGCGGCCAAAGTGGTCTTTCCGTTTTACTCAAAGAAATGGAAATAAGTTTGCACTTTTAAGTCCGCAAGTTTTCCTGCAACACACACAAAACACAAACTTCATTAAGACCACAACTTAAAGCATGAAATAAAATTCATTCACTTCAATGGTAAGAAAAATTCTTAACTCTAGTATCGCGAACAAGTGCGTATGTGTATTGGAAGTTTAAATAATGAAAGGAAACACTTGTGTACTTTTATGATGCGTTCATAAAATGGCGCCAACAATAAACGTTTACGAAGACTCAAGCCAAACTGAGTTGCAAGAAAAACATTTTTCAAACAGGACCACCATTCATTCAACATGCACAAAGTAAAACAAAGAAAAGAGAAAGAAACAAACGGCCACACATACAGGCATCCCAATTTCCATTAAAAATGTTACGATAAAGAGCCCTTAAAGTTTGTGCAAAGAGCACCGCACACACGCTATCAAATGTTGAAGAGAAAGTTTGTGCAATGAATAAAGCTTACTACTCTTATACGTTGCAAAATTCGTAACAAAAAAGCGTGAAAGTAATATATGTGTTATTTGCAGGCATAAAATATTTTAAATGTATTGAGTCCTGCAGCGTGTGTGTGTGCGGGGTTTTTTTTTAATAGCAACAATTGTTGATTCTGATTCGTAAAATCAGCTGTTTGAGGTTCGTTCTTTGTTTGTCAAGGTCATGGGTTCAATTTACTATGCAAAAGCATATAAACATACTTTTTTTTTTGTTCAACTCTATTTTTGCCTTGACAAAGCGCTTAAAAAGCTTTTCCATATTTTGTATGAAAGCTTTGAGGATTTCATCAGTATATTTTCCAAAAACTTCTGTGAAAATGAAGACGAACAAAAAGTTCTATTTCTTATTACTCGTATTTAATTTTAAAGCTTTTCGTAGCATTCCGTTTTAGACAAAAGCTTTGCTTTACGTTATTTTATTGCTTGGCAAAACAGTTACATATAAATTTCTTCATAAAAATCCTTACTGTTACAGAGCAATATTTTGCGTCTTCAGCAGAATGTATCCATCTTAAGATCAAATAAATACCAATCAATTGAAATATTTTCTTAAATAGAAATTGTTGATAAGGAATTTAACCGATATAAATTTATTTTTATGTTGTATTTCGACATGTCACCATGACTTTCAAGCTGTTCAACAGCAACGCATACAAAACTTTAATTTTATTATTTTTTACTTTTTTAATTTCTTTGTTAAGTCGGTTAAATTTAATTTTTTTTAAGCTTAAAAGTTTTTTTTTTCTTTTTATTTGTTCTACACTTCGATATTTCGTTAACATCTTCATGATTTCTGCATCTTTATTATTTTTTTAAATATATTTATTAAGTTTGAGGTCTTTTTTTATTTCAAGCTCAATAAATATATTTCAAAAAATATAATAAAAAAGGTCTATTAATAATATATTAATAATATATATAAAGTATATATATATATAATAATATATATAAAAGGTCTATTAATAATATATATAAAGGTCTATTAAAAATATAAAGGTCTATTAATATAAAAAAAAAAAAAAAAAAAAAAAACTTCCTGAAGATGTTAACCGAAGGTTAACGAAATATCGAAAATAAATATAAAAATAATAAATAAAAAGAGAAAAACCATAAAGCTTAAAAAAATAGATTGTTAAAATAATAAAAAAGGTTAAAAAAAGTATTAAGAAATATAATTAAAGTTTTTATTATTTTTTTCAATTTTTTTTTTTTTTTTTTTTTTTTAAGATAATAAAATATAAAAATATAATAATAAAAGCTAATATATAAATTGTTATTAAAAGAAATAAGGTTGAAAAATAAGTTATGGAAAATTTAATTTTTTTTTTAATTTTTATTATACACTTCTTAGCCTGTCATTACGTTAATCTTTTTAAAAATTATATTTCATTCTTGACTTGCCTTTAATAAATAAATAGGAATAAATACATTTTTGTGTTAAGTGTTAATTATTGCATTGTATGGCAAAGACTTAAGGCCGGGGCACATAGAATACTTTGCCTTTTCCAACTGACAACCAAGTTGAAATACAAGTTTTCTTATGAGATTTGTCGGCGTAAAAGCAAAGTACTAAAGCTTACCAACTTTTAACGTACGTTGAGTACTTTGACAGCTATGGACGTTATGGCGTTGCCGTTGTAGCTTATTTTCAACCAAATTTGGTTAACTTTTTTTTTGGTGTGGAGATTTAAAAAATTTTACCATTTTGAATACTTTTTCCAGCCTAAGTAACACTACATATGAAAATTTCTTTATATTTTACTTTTAAAGTTTTAAAATCAATTCAAGGCTGCTGTAGCAAACAAAAATAAAATAACACAGTATTTAAATCCAAAATAGGTAGGCAATTATTTGCACAGATTTTGTTTTTTTTTTAAATTGAAATGAAATTTTTATAAAATTTGTGGCTAGTGGAAAATCAATTGAAGACTTAGTTTTATAAAATAAAACATTTGCTAATTATTTTTTTTTTTTTTTAACATTTTAGAAAAATTTTGTTTGCAGGAATTTGTTTTAACACTGGCTAAGAGTTGATATCGATCAGCAATGTGCTGATTGTGCCATCCGTCGGTACGTTAATGTTATTTGAAAAAGTCAAAGTATGACGGATGACGGATTCTATGTGCCCAGCCTTTACAAGTCTTACGTGCTTTCCAATGAAAAAAGAATTACAAAAATCGGTTCATCGTAATCGGTCTGCGTAGTAAAAAGTTTCGTGCGGGAGGAGCAGTATTTCGCAATCCGCTCGCCATAAAAGTAAGACCACATGACACACGAGCTTTCCAATAAAAAAAAAATGTCGTCAAAATTGGTCCACCCAGTAAAAAGTTCTGAAGGAGCACATACAAAAAAAGAAATTATACAGTAGAATTCAGAACCTCATTCTTTTTGGAAGTCCGTTAAAAAAAAAGCGATCTGTGTAGCACCCTTCCTTAACGGTAACTCATCTATTTCTTTGTTGTTTCTGTTGTATTTGAATTCCAACTCTTTGTTAAATTTTCGGCATACACAACAATTTTCGGCAACAACAGCAACAGAAAATAAAAGTTTATAACTTCCAATAAAAAAGGCCTACAGGTGTTACTGTCTTCTTCACAAAAAATGCACAGTCAGGAAGAAATAAATAATAGATTACAATAAGGTAAGGCAGTCGTTTGCGCCAAGTGAAAAATTGCCAAGTACAAGTCAATACATGCACACATATGTACATTGTACATATATATATTTACATATATATATATATGTATATGTATGTATGAGAGGATTTAACAAAGAACAACGCAAATATGAAAATATAATTGGATTTTTTTGCGGGCAAACTTGCCACCGTACGTATGAGCATATATATCTGTTATATCTCCACATGAAATCAAAGAAGCCCCCAACAGCTAGAAAACTTTCGAACTAATTACTGCGTTTGCACTGGGGCGGGCTCAGAATTTTGTTAATAAAAATGTTGCTTTTAATTGTGGCAGTGTTAAAATTTGCAGCCACATGATATTTTTATACGATTAAGTTAGGTTAGGTTTCATGGACCGCCAGACATCTTTTGTATGACCCAGTTGCGTGCAATGCCTCGTCCCACTCTTGTACCTTAAAGGCAAACTGTGGCGTAAGCTACCCGTCGCCATCATCATCATCAGAATCGGTGTCAAACCACGCCGTTGCGCGGGTAAACGACCGCACCCCCCTGACGGCATACTGCGTGACCTCCGCGAAACTGCCAAGTGTCGAAGCCAGCGAGAGGGGCATCTTCCTCATTCCAACAGCTCCAGCAAAGTCCTAGAACGAAATATTCATCCTCTTAACGTGAACACTAATGCAGAGGTCCCCTGCCAGCACCGCCACCAAGGTGCGTAGCCGCCTGAGAGTCTTCTCCACCAAAGCAGCAGACCTACAATTATAGCAAGTCCACGGTGCGCCGCATTCAATCAAGAAGTCAATTTCGAACTTTTTGTAACTTTTCTGATTTACTGTGACAATATGCAAGTATCATGCAGCGGCCCTACAAGTTCCATTAACTCATTAAATCTTTTAATATGTTACCTTAGGCAATTAGTCAGAACTAGAACAATGCGCCTAAGTGTAGGCAATAATAATTTTTTACTTTAAGAATTTTAAACTATACTTTTGTTAAAAATACACTTTTGGTCAACTATAGACGAGTAACAAGAATATTTTTATTGTAAAAACCAACTTTAAATTTAAAACTAGTTGAGACAGAACTGGAAGAACTGGAAGAACTGTTTTAATCAGTTCTTTTATCCAACTAAATATTTTTGTTTAAAAAAAATAATTTTCAGAAACTTTTTGTCGATTTGCAGAAATAATTAATAAGAGGTTTTTTTTTAGTTTAAACTCATTTAAAAAAAAACCGACTTTAGTGTGCGACTATATTTGGAGGCCAATATTGTGTCAAATATTGCAAATATTATAAATTAGATTTAATACAAGGGATAATTTTTTTGTAGAAAGATACACAAGGGACCTGAGAAAGTTATTGGGGGAACCATCTAGACATCTAAAATAACCTGACATTTTACACTTTATATTCGAAAATCTGCAGATCAGCTTTTTGTAAAGAGTTTTGCGATCTTCCGGATCTCTTTGCATGCATACAGATTTACGTAGCCTGTTCATTATTTATTTTATTATAATTTCGAATATTATTTTACTTGTGTGTATTAAAATATATCATAAATACAACTGCCGAATGCGCAAAAATCTTGAATCGTGATTCTTGTATTAATTAATTTATTTGATCGTGAACGCCTACTGCATATTGTATCAATGTATTTCGTATTTTAAATGACAAAAAATAAGCAAAACGAAGACAATTATATACAAAGAAATAAATGTAGTTTTCCTTTGTTTACTTTAATTTTCTTTTATATTTATTTTTTATAATTTTACTGCTGCCAAAAGGAAAATATATTTGTTTTAATATTCTTCTTCTAAATAATGGACACTCACATTAATTTGATAGCACGGAAGCCAATACAAATTCTCAAAAACATATGACATAAAAATGTATCAGAGGGTGTATTTAATTTTTTTTTATGCAAATTAGCAACAACAATTTTACACTATTGTATTTAATGCGAACGATACAATGATACAACGATACAACGAACTTGTGAATTCGACAAATGGCACATGAATATTTCAAATAAAAATATTTCAGTTGGGTTGAGTTGCGTTCTACTTTCGTTTATGAAAGAAAAAAGAAAAGCAATTTTAAATTCGAATAAATCCTAAAAATACCTTTCTGCTTTTTTTCATTTCCAAAAGAATTCATAACTTTTTTAAAGGTTTCCGGATCAACACTGCCTTTATATAAAAGAATAACTAAACCAATGACTGCCAACTTCCATTTTAACAAAAAAGGAAAGGAACGGAAAGGAGCAAAGCAATTTTGAAAATATAAATTCTTATTTTTAATATTTAAAGAATTTAACATTAATAAATGCGATTCTTAACTTCATTGTCCTTCTATGTCTAACAAACTTAAGACGTAAATTTACCTTGAACACCTAAAGGTGGGATAGCAAGCGTACACAAAAGGATTATGTTCTTGTCATAATACAATTTAATAACAATTTACATGAATTTGTCATAAAGAATGAAATAAGATTTTTCCTCTAGCCACACGACCATAATCCTGTGCTCATTTGTATGAACATTTATTCCGCAATACAACGTTTGATTTTGTAAAAAAAGAACAAAAAAAAAACATTAAGTATGTGTGTGTAACATTCTCAGCTGAAGGAAATGAAATCAAAGAGGAAGCCAAGAGGTTGGAAACCAAAACTAAAATGTAAATAAAACAATAAAAACAATACACATGGGAGCCTGATGCTTGGCCATTAATTAGACTAATTGGTCTGGTCAATTGCAGTTATTTTCCATTCATACCAATAACAATTTCAAACTGCATTTGCAATTACAAATTAACTAATAACTAATAATAATAATAATAATGCGAATGATTCGATTTAAAGGACCTTTAAGTTGCCAGGACTTTTGCGTTTCTTAATCTGTTTCAGATTAAGTCACTGATATATTGTATAGATTATTTTGGCAATAAGAGAAAGTTATCTCATTTAGAATTTAGGCAGCAATCTGAATCGAATTGGGCATTTCACTCAACAACTTTTCAGAATTTAAAACATAATAAAACTTAAATAATTTATTTTATTGCTTAATTAATAACCTCCAGGTTGTTATTCTATTATAATTGTATTGTTTGTGTTTGTTTTCGTTATAAATTGAACTGACCCGATGCGCAATGTAGGACCCAGTATAGCGAGTTAAATGTGTTTTTAAGAAAGGCGCTTCAAGGCTTATAACACACATACATATGGACATAGTAAAGAAAAGTAAAGTAAATTAATGTAAAATGAATTTAAAACTAACATTTTGAATTATAATATCAAAAGAAAAACTCATTAAAAGTAGATAAAATAGAATTGTGGCTGTCAGAAAAAGCATTTTTGGTTTATGAAAACTTTCTAAAGTGAATTTTAAATGAAACTTTACATTCATTCGTATAATAAAAAATAATTTCTATTTAAAGCTAAACTACAAAAAACAAACTGCCAAGCTCACAATGATGTAACTGCGCAGGTTCTTTATACCTGAATGTGCTGCAACAAATTGTTGCTGGTAAATTTTGCGAACTTTTCTCGTTTTCGACGGAAAGCACAGTGTTCATGAAAAGCCTTGGAGCACCGTATGTTATCCATAAATGAAGGATAAAAATTCATGAATGCAAATTAATTTAAATACAATGATTTATTTACAAATTATACCGTTTAAATTATACCGCTTAATCCCAATTACCGCTGTTACTGTGCAAAAAAAAACAAATATGAGGTCTGTACTGCAAACGGTTTCGGTAACATTAGAAGGGAAAACGGCTTTCCGCAGAGCGCAATAAAGTTATTTATTGTAATATAAAATAAAATGGAATAAAATTAAATTAAATTAATAAATCGACTTCTTTTTAGGGATCTACATCAGGAACATTGTATAAAAATGGCTGCACAGTGTTACAGAGAAGTTAATTCTTCACCATGGGCAACTGAATGTTTTCAATGTTTCCGAAAATTTGGCAGATTTTTATTACGACAGAAAGTTGTAATTGGCATCTGCTGTGTACGTTTGAACAAATTGGGAAAACATTAGAAATATATTTGCACAGCTGAATTTGGAATCTATTAGCTAACGAAAATACGAGTACATAATTTAGGACATTTGGAAATGTAGCGGAAAGTTGAGTTCATCAGATCCTGCAAGGCCAGCTGTTTCAGTTATTTAAAAGAAATATTGTTGCATTATTATCTGAAGCAATTGTTTTAAAAATATTTTAAATGTCTCATACTCTCCACATTTCAGGATTAGAAAACTAATAGCGTTGCGAAATCAAAAATCCTCAAGCCTTTCAAATAAGGTAGTGAAATAACTCAAAGAAGGAAAGTTTAGTTCGAAAAATAAATACAAGGTGGACCAAAAGAAGTCATCCGAGGTTGTTTGGCTCTTATTTTTTTCCAAATTTTTTTTTTTTTAATCTGGGACCAGCACTCAGGAGATGACTCCTACACATGCGAGGCATTGTGCTGGAACTATAGGAAAGGGATAGTATTAGAAACGACAGGAGGTGAAACTTAATTAATTATTTTTTTTGCAGCTCTGCTTTCGCACGTTCTTTGTTTTGTTTATACTCGTAGCAGTGCTGAAGCTTCGGTTCAGTAGCCATTTTTATTATTGTTTTACTTCGCCGGTGCTACACAATACCGACGAAGGAGGGTGTTCTGATGTGATTGTGGATTGCTATCAGCTGAAGCCGGTATTGTTCAGTGACCAGTGACTATGCCTTCGCCACTGAAACCATCCGACAACAACTGACACCCGAAGACACTTCGATTCTGTTTTTTTCATATGTTTATCTGAACCTTTAGAATTTTATTGGTCGAGTCGAGAAGATGATATCGGCCAAATGGGCGCCGTCACAATTGATTGCTATACGGGCTCGTTTTATGGAATTTTTCATCACTTCGTCGAGAACTTCGTGCGACAGATTCTCGCACGCGTGTCGAATGTTGTCCTTGAGGCCTTCCAGGGTCTCGGGCTTGTTCATGTAAACACGGGACTTCAAAAAACCCGCCAAAAAAATCTGAAACGGTTAAATCGGGCGATCTTGCGGACCAGTGCAAATCGCCAGAACGAGAGATGAGGCGACCCGGGAACGCCGCCTTCAGAATATCGGTTGCGGCTCGCGCGGTGTGTGTCGTTGCTCCGTCCTGTTGGAACCACATATCCTCCAGTCCTAATTCATTCAATTGCGGCAGAAAAAACTGGGTTAACGTGGCCCTATAGTGCGCACCGTCCACTGTTGTCGTTTGACCAGCGGCGTCCTCGAAAAAAAATGGCCCGATGACTTCCTCAGCGTGAACAGCGCACCATGCAGTCACTTTGAGCGGGTGTAATGGCTTCTCGTGCATCACTCGTGGACTTTCGGTGGCCCAGAAGCGATAGTTTTGCTTGTTCACGCACCCGCTGAGGTAGAAATCAGCCTCATCGCTCATTATGATTTTGGTCGATAAATCTTCCATTTCGTCCTCGAGATTGAGGATGGCTTGGGCGTAGGTTATGTGCTTGTTCACTTCTATTCTCCATCTGTCTAGTTCACAAATGTCAAAACAGATTTGACATTGGCCGCCATTTGCAAAAATAAGAGCATCTTCCAATAGGGTTATTTCTTTTGGCCCATCTTGTATAATAAATCTACTAAATCGCTTTCTAAAATTACAGGTTGTCTTGCTTTTTGGAATTTAGGTCAGTATAACGTACGTGACTGTGTTTAATGTAATAAATTTACATATCACAGTCACCATTTCTTCTAATCCTTATGCAGTCCTAAGGAACCGTAATACAACATTCAACTTTTGTGTTGCAAAAAATTTCTTATAGAAACGGGTAAAACTATATATAAAACAATACCAAGAGGAAACTCATCCTTTAAAACAACTCTCAGTAAATGTACTTTGGAAATATAAAATAGGAATTTTCCTTAATTTTCTAAATTAATTTAAAGATTTTTGATACAGACCAGAATTTCTGCTATGAATCAATCAGACTGAGTGCTGATAGAGAAGAGCTGCACTCATGAGCTGCCAGCAATGAAGGCCAAAAAAAGTTAATACAGTTGAATAATGATTCATAAGTTTTTGTACTTATACGCATTCATAGTTTAAAGTGGGAGAGAACTCATCATACTCATACTTTAAAGTGCGAAATATTCATCATACTCATACTTTTACTCATCATACTCATACTTACAGTAGTTGTAGTTTCAATGACAGCTACTCAATTATATTTAAATTTTCACACGTGAGTATGAGTAGCGAAAAAAACGTTTCATTGCTGATATCTGATACTCGTTACACTACAGGGCCGGGCCGCCCTTCATGTTCCATAACCACGTTTTATAAAACTATTAAATTAATTTTCATGGAATGCTACGAATTTTTGTATGGTCGTAGCAACCGGCCATTTATAAGGCACCTTATAAAGCAGATGCCTTGAAAAGCATAATAAATAGCAGCTCATTAATTTCGAGTGCCTTTCATTATTGAAGATAATCTTCATGCTATTATTGGCATTAACTCTATTGAATTATTAGTTTGGGAATATCATCAACTTTTCTATCGCAATATTTTATTTATTCTACGAACATTAAATTTGACAGGCATTTATAAATTATCATGAAAACATTTCTTTATCACTGCGAGTATTTAAAATTCGTATTTAAATACTTCGATAATATTTCATATCCTGATGTCGTTATTTTTCTTTTTTCCTTTCTTTTATTAACTTGTACATTGTAAATGAATACTGGTCGAGAGGCGCACATAATTTATTCTCGGTTTTGTGCGTTAAAATATGCATTAATTCCATTATTAAGCGTATTTTTCTTTCTTCTTGTTGTGAGCAGGTCGTATCATGGCATGGATTCGATAAGGTGACTCCTATCACAATATGTTTTTCTTTTTGCCAGGTTTTAAAGCTTTAACACTCGACACACGCCACTCGACTATAACATATGCCACAAATACCGAAGCAATTTGGATTGCTAAAGGAGAGCCAGCAGCAATAAAAGCATGAGAATGAAAAATAGTCTATAAATATTTTCACAACCCAGCATATTGATATAAATATTTTTATGGGGAAAAAAAAACACCAACTCATATTTATGCACTCGAATGAACTTTTGTGCTGTTCACTTTAATTCAGTAAAAATATCACATTTTTTCCAACATTCTCTTTGCGTGTTTAGGAAATTCGCTGACTGTGTTTAACTTTATTGTACTTTATAATTTTTTGTTAAGAATTTGTTTCGTGGCAGCACACAGGTACTATTAAAATATATTCACAGGATATTTAAAAAGAAAATTTAACACAAGCTCTTACCTGATACATGAAATAGCAAAAAATTAATATTGCAAAAGGTTAGTGAAAATGATTTGCTGAACAACGCTCTGCTGTACCAGAGTATGTACAGCAAAATCTCCCGAAGTATGTCACCATTCTTAATAATTGTTCTAATCTTATTGAACACAGAATGTGTGATATGAATAAATGACGTTACCAAGCTTAAGAATGACTCATCATGCATATAATTCCTTTTGGCTGCCACCGCGGTTACACAGAAAATATTTTTACTTAAATATTTTCAAACACGGCATTGTTTATTATTATGATGCATTAATTGCAATATTTTTCTTTTTGGCAGCAATACGACTTTAAGCTTATTAATCTATGCGCAAAAAAAGTCAAGCTTCATACCTCGTTCTGCATTTCCTCGTCTTTTGTTTCTTTTTAAAGGACTTCTTAACACTTCTTAAGGATGCTTATTTTAAGTATTTTTTTTTTATATTATGATACCAGTGCTCAGGGGCTATTCCCTACATATGCAATGCATTGCACTGGAACTAGAGAGAGGGATGGAGTAGAGAATAGACAGGTGGTGAAAGTGGTAGGAAGATAGAGCTTAATTTTTGCTCAACTCTGCAGTTGCGTGTTAATTATAAAGCAAAGTTACAGCGTCTCTGATGTTTTTTTCTCACGCATTATTTTTAAGCTAATGGAGCCATTTGATTTATTATTTTACTTCGCCGACGTTTTATTGCTCAAATACCGACGAAAGAGAAAACTCAGAAAAAACTTGAACGTTTCTACAGAAAAAAAATTTTTCTTTTAACTATATGGGATAGCCTATATACAGTGGCCAAAAAAACTATTCGATAGTATCCTTTTGTTTTTTATATGTATAAACGTGAGATCACATTGTATTATAGGTATTTAATAATTTATGGCCCTAAAAATAATAAAAATTGCACATTTTTTAACTCATCTATCTGTTTGAACGAAAAAACAAAAATTGCAAAGCAAAAAAAGTATTCGACTGGCATTGTTTTTCCCTTATTCTGATTGTGTATTTCTTATTACTTCATTTCATTGTTGGTAAAAATATCGCTATGTTTCTTGTTTATCATTTACAAGAACTTTTTTCTTATTTCTGTGCAAGTGATCGCGACGATAGGACGTAAACATCATTTTAAATTAGGAAAAACGGAAAAGACTATATTAGAAATCGTTTAAAAGTCAAGAACTACTGTATATTACATTATAAAAAAGTACAAATCAAGTAAAATTGTGAGAAACAAGGTAAGGATTGGGCGACCTTGCAAACTTACAGATTCAGGTGAACGGCGAATCGTGCGTGAAGTAAGAAAAAATCCAAAACTTACTGCTAACACTTTAGCTAAAAACACTGAAGAACACTTAGGTATATCCGTTACACCTCAAACAATAAGAAACGTCTTAAAAAAGCACGATTTCCATGCACGATCAGCCAGGAAGAAGTCACACATTACTAAGAAAAATAGAAAGTTGAGATTAGATTTTGCGAAAGAGCATGTAAATAAGCCAATGGAGTTCTGGATGGATTTTATTTTTGCTGACGATAGTAAATATAACCTTTTTCGATGTGATGGAAAAGTCCTGGTACATCGCAGGCCTAACACAGAATTGGATGAAACGAATATGGTACCAACTGTTAAACATGGTGGTGGTGATGTTATGGTATGGGGATGTATGGCGGCATCAGGCGTGGGTAATATTGGGTTTATTGATGGGATTATGGATCACTGAAAGTACATTGACCTCCTATAGCAAAATTTGAGGTCAAGTGCTGAAAAATTGGGTCTGGCAAATAGATTTCAGTTTTATCAAGATAACGATCCCAAACATTGTGCCACTAATACAAAGCTTTGGATTTTATATAATTGTCCAAAATTAATAAAAAAAAAACGCCGCCACAGTCCTCAGACCTTAACCCTATTGAACATCTTTGGGGTCACTTGGAAAAAAAATCAGAAAACGTGAATTTTCGAACAAACACCAGATGAAAGTTATCCTGCAGGAGGAATGGAGCCAAATTGATCCAGAATATACCAAAACGTTCGTAAAATCTATGCCAGATCGTTTAAAAGAGGTTATACGTAGGCAAGGAAAAGCAACTCGCTACTGAAGTAGAAATAAGCTTGTATTTCAATTCATGTATTTTAAAAATGTTACCAATGTCGAATACTTTTTTTTGCTTGTTTTTTGTTATTAATATTTTAATTCACGTGTTTTTTGCTTTTTTTACTCTGAGATCTCATTTTTTTTAATGAATATAACTTTGTGTTCCTTAATAAAGACTTTTATAAGTTTATTTTGTTAAAAACAACATTCCATATTTTTTTCTTGATAAATATATAAAGTTTACGGCCTATGTCGAATAGTTTTTTTGGCCACTGTACATACAAACATACATACATACATACATATATCTATACTACTATATTAGAATTAAAAATTTCATGATTCTATCTCTCTTAGTTCGAAAGCTGTTGCGTTATTTCTCGCGCTACAAATGAACGAGATCTCTCGCCACGCTAAACCAAGCAGTACAAATTATTTCACATATTTCCTTTTATAAAATTTAATATTTTCTCAGGTATCTGTGACTAGAACTGCAGTCATCTTAAAGAAGAATATTTGCATAGGTAACCAATTATTAAAACGAAAATGACTGCCTCAATGGAATTTATTGAAAAATATAAATACTTTTTAGGAAATATAAATACAAAGTTCTTTCACAAAAAAGCAAAAAAAACCCAAAGCACACGCTGAAATCTATAAGGCTCAGCTAAGCTTGGGCTTTCTTTTGACATTTGCTCAATTAAATTTAAAATACAAACAATGATGAAATGTGATCACAGTAAATAAATCAATTTGTAGCCTTGAATAGACAACAAATACAAGAACATACAATACTATGCGTATACGTAAACGTAATATCTTATAAGAAATTATGAATGACTCGTATGGGGGGGTGTGTGTGTGTTATAAAATTAATTGAATCGACACTTCAAATCCTATACACACACACACTCTCTCACGCTCTCTCTTACCCTCTTTCTATCTCAAGCAGTGCTACCATGTTTTTTTTTACAAAAACTGGTATTTTCCGAAAAAAAAACTGCTTCTTCTAAATAAAATAAATTAGAAAAAATATATCTAATGGCTCATAGTCAGAAATGATTATTAACTGTTAACTTTTTTAAGTACCTATTTAAGTTATTCACAGTTGGTTACTTTCAGCACGAAAAGTTCACACTTAATTATGGCTAAAGCTGTAACTAAATGTTAACTAACTTATAAAGGGTGGTTAAATTTCAAGGGCCGATGTTGATTTTGAATAAAACACAAACTATTTAGGAAATTATTGTAATTTTATTTTATTATGATATATTGGTATTACTCAATTATGTATGGAACAAAATATCGGCCAAATGGGCGCCGCGACCACGGCGGCACACCTCCATCCGATGGTCCAAATTTTCGATGACCCTGAGGCATAATGGAGGTTCCATGCCGTTAATGTGCCGAATTATCTCATCCTTTAGCTCTTGAATTGTTGCTGGCTTATCGACGTACACCTTTTCTTTCAAATAACCCCAAAGAAAAAAGTCCAACGGTGTCAAATCACATGATCTTGACGGCCAATTGACATCGCCATTACGTGCGATAACACGGCCATTGAATTTGTTGCGCAAAAGAGCCATTGTTTCGTTAGCTGTGTGGCAAGTGGCACCGTCCTGCTGAAACCACATATCGTCCACATCCATATCTTCCAATTCGGGCCATAAAAAGTTCGTTATCATCTCACGATAGCGAACACCATTCACAGTAACTGCCTGACCGGCCTCATTCTGGAAAAAATACGGCCCGATGATGCCGCCAGCCCATAAACCGCACCAAACAGTCACTCTTTGTGGGTGCATTGGTTTTTCGACAATCACTCTTGGATTCTCATTCGCCCAAATGCGGCAAATCTGTTTATTGACGAATCCACTGAGGTGAAAATGTGCCTCATCACTGAAGATGATTTTCTTCGAAAATTGATCATCCACTGTTGCCGTGGTCGCGGCGCCCATTTGGCCGATATTTTGTTCCATACATAATTGAGTAATACCAATATATCATAATAAAATAAAATTACAATAATTTCCTAAATAGTTTGTGTTTTATTCAAAATCAACATCGGCCCTTGAAATTTAACCACCCTTTACATTCAAAGAACAGCTGATTGATTTCATTTTATACTTTTTTTGAAAAGTAAAACATTTTTGAATAGGTAATAAAAAAATAAAGAAATGGAAAGAATTATAAGAGTAATATTTGAATATCTCTCAGATGAAAATATGGCCAGAAAAGTTAGGACGTATAAAACACGCTGCAATCCGTTTGAAATGGCTGATGGAGACTTCTACGAAAGATAACGGTTTGACAATGAAACAGCGTGTTTTATAATTGATTTAGTGGACTCGAGAAAATTTCAAACTAGGAGAGGTAAAGCAACTCCAATGAACTTGCAAGTGCTTGCTACCTTGCAATTTTTGGGGGCGAAATGTTCACCAAAGTGATATAGGTAGGTATATTCATAGACATTCATGATCTATTTAACTGATTTGCAACTTTGTTTTGGATTTAGCTTTCAATCGGTTCCACTGCTGCTTCAAACGACTAGTGTCCCTTATATATCCCATTGACATCATTTGCTCGTTGATGTGACGCCAAGCTTCTGTTTTTTATATATCATTTTCATGTCGTTTCGTTTATCGTCCACCACTTTGACGTATTTGGACACCAGATCTTTAAATACAGTTTTTTTGTCTGGCGACCTATTTGTGTCTCTCTAGAATACACAAAGCAATAAAAACTATTTATTTTTTAAATAATAAACTTACCTTATTATCTTTGCTACTTGCGTTCATTTCTACTGCGTCCAAGAAAATCCATACAAAAAAGAAAACAAACTAGAGATGTGTCTTTGATCAACAGTATATACTGTTCGTACAACACATTATCTACATTTTATTTTCTCTACATGCCAATATACATAGTTGCATTTCTTTTATCAGCTGAGAGCAGTTGCTACGCTAGTTATGAACTGTGAATAACATCTATAACTATCTATGAACTATTTTTTAGTTTCTGTTTTACTAGTTTCGACTTTGATTTGATTTCTGAAT
This sequence comes from Dexiosoma caninum, assembly GCA_963924685.1. Taxonomy (NCBI): domain Eukaryota; kingdom Metazoa; phylum Arthropoda; class Insecta; order Diptera; family Tachinidae; genus Dexiosoma; species Dexiosoma caninum. The sequence goes on from OZ004727.1 coordinate 85,104,145, forward strand.
ATGCGCCAATAGTTTTTTTTAATTTTAAAATTATAATCAAAATTAAAATAATTTTTTTTTTTTTGGTACGCAAAATTTTACTTAGAGTATTATGACTTTCTAATCTATTTCTAGGTTTTGTTTTATTTAAACTTATTTGAGAATATACATATTTTCTCAACTGTGGCTGTTGACACTGGTAATGATAAAATTAAATAAACTAATTTCTTTAAATTCGCTAATGGTTTTAAACCATCACAACATTTTGTTTTAAATATGACTTGCCAAAAATTGTCCACTGCTCTCTTTTTTTCTCATAAATTACAGTCATTAAAATTACTGTGCAATAATTCATACCACTCATAGTCAATATCTTCGATATGGTCGTCTAGGTCCACGACATTCGGAACAAAATAAACCAAATCAGAAATGCTTTTTCTATTGCCTTTAATTACATTAGCAGGCCCTAAAGCTTCAACATATATTAGAAAATCATTGTCAAAATAAGGAATAAATGCTTGTCACTCATATTGAAATTTAATGCCTTTTTTTATTTGAATAAAATTAAAACAAAATTGCACTTGAAACATCTGCAAAAAAACGAGATAAATTTACACATTTGGCAACACTGTCTGTGTACAGGGGAATTTAATATACACAGACGCACTGTCTGTGAATTTGTAATGTGTGACGTGTGAATAGTCGCAATTGCAATTATTGATGAATAATCATGTGTCAACAGGGCTCTTGTGGAAAGTAGAAGGATTTTTCTCATGATTTTTACTTATTTTTTTGTTTTCTGCTGTAAGCCTATGATAGTGTCATTAAGTCGGGCATTATGGGAAATTTATAAAAATATACTCGAATGAAAAATGTAAAACTCTTAACTTTGATAACTGTGTTGAATAAGGCAGTCACAATATTTCCACTTTTTTATTTGTTTATTTTTTTTTTTTTTATATGTTTTTCAACACTCATTAATGAAATTTTAATTAAACATGCACAGCTTCATTCAATTCAATTATAATATGAAATACGACATTGTAAATTAATGAAGTCAAATATTTCAATCACTTTTGAAATTATTAATTACGAGTATGTGTTTTTGTGGTTGAGATACTTTTAATTTTACTACGGCAATTGTTATTATTCAGGCGGAAGTAATTTAAAAATATATTTGAATTATTTAAAAATATTTTTCGTTTTATTAAAGAATAAAATCTAAACAAATCTGAAATTTCTTTTAGGAATTGGCTGACCATAAAATTACTTTGATTGACATGTGAGAAAGATTTGGAAATTAAAGCCAAGTCCTGAAGTAAATTCGCAACATTTAAAACCTTAAAGTTTAATCAGGGGGGCATTCGATTCAAATAGCTATTTCAATCGTTCGATAATCAATTGACGACATTGACGACCAGAAAAAAATTAATAAAAAAAAAATTCGTGGAAAAGCGCTTCAAACTGTCTTAATAACGCTTTTAAGTGTCATCTAAAGAAAACTTCCCAAAACTACAAAGAACAGAATACAGGGTGGCTGATGAAAGCCGATACCAAAAGAAAACTTGATAACTTTTCTTCTATCGAAGTAATCTGGAATTTTTTTTTTTTGGTTTTTGTAGATTGATCCTGGGACACTGCAAAAAGAATGCCGCTATCACGCATTGGGGTCTGTAGTTTTGGTTCAACTGACTAACAGGCTCATTTCAAGAAACTCCACCTTTCGTTGTCCGCCCAGATCGCCTGACCTAACTCCACCGCACTTTTAATTGTATGGTTATTGTAAACAGGACGTGTACAAATCGCAACAGACAAATGCGGAGGAACTAAAACAATCAATTCGAGCGACAATAGCTGCAGTTCCCGTGTTAACTTTGCGGGCAGTAATGTAAAATTTTTTGCTAAGATGCCGCAGCTGCATCGATGAGCATAATGTAATACTATAAGCCTTCATGTGGCCAAAAAAAATATTACAAGGGATTTGAAACAATACGCATAGCGTAAAATGTATAATGGTAACTCCATAGTATTGATATAAAAAATGGTTTGCTAAATAGTATTTAAAGAATAGTAATAATAATACGGCATCAACTCCCAACACCGCCCCTCGCAAGGAGGAACACCAGTTGGATCGCCTTCATAGTCGGGAGGGGGTTGTAAAGGTGTGGGGAGCCATTTCTTACTTTGGTATGAGCGAGCTGCAGTTTTTGACATATAAAAATGTGCTTGGAACAGCTTTTCCCCAATTTAAAACTTCATTTGGTATTTTAAACATGATAATGTCCCTATCCACACTGCTCTGGTGATTAAGTCATGGATTGAGGGCCAAAATGTCAGTTTAATGCAGTGGCCGCCTCACTCACCCGACACCAATATAATGGAAAATGTATGGGGATGGCTCGTTCGTAAAGTCTACGAATCTGAAAGACAATATGACAATGAAACGGAATTGATTGACGGCATCAAGCGGGACTGGCCAGAGATTTCCTTGGATTATAAAGAGTGTCCCAAAAAGAACGCAAGATTTAAATTTGGCGCCATTTTATAGTGTCATTGTTTGACATGTGAACAATTGTTATTGTTTGCGAGTAGAAGGTACGAGGTTAGTAAAAATGGAGCGCTACACGAATGAACAATGCATTCTCATTGTGAAATTGTTTTACCAAAATGGTGAAAGTTTTGCGGCTACAGTTCGCAAATTGCGATCAATTTGGGGTCACACTGTAAAGAGATTAATGGATAAATTTGCCGAAACTGGGTCTGTTAGTGATGTGTGGATTTTGGGCGGGAGGAATCATTGGACCTTTTTGTTTATGAAAATGAGGCAGGTCAAGCGCAAACAGTCAATGGTGTTCGGTATCGTTTTTTCCATAACCAGTTTTTTCGTGCTTAGATTTGAAGAAATGAATGTGGAGGGCATGTGGTTTCAACAAGACGGCGCCACATGTCATACAGCCAGAGAAACAATTCAATTGCTGCAAAAGTCATTTAAATCTTGCGTTCTTGTTGGGACACCCGTTATAAGAAAATTGTATGAGTCGCTCTCAAATCGACTGTATTAGATTATTTTCAATAAAGGAGGATCAACCCATTATTAAATTATGTAAAAAGATTTAAACAAGTTTAGAAATTGATAAGTTTAGAAATAAGTTCATGCCTCAAATTTAAAAGAAAAAAAGTAAAACAAGTTGTATGTGCTAATCTGGTGACCAAAATAGAATTGGTATAATTTTTTCTATTTTTCAAAAAAAAAAATCATAAAAAATTTGTTTGCAATCGTATATCAACATTTTGTGTTTTAGTTAATTGAGCACTTAATAAGGTATAAATATAAAAAGAAAATAATAATTTTAATGCACTTAGTTTGGCTGCAATTGATCCGAAACCACTTACGTGAGGGGCTGTGTTAACCTGATGACGCGCAGTGTATATTATCTTGCTTTTAAATAACAACAACAACAACAAATGTACGGCATTTTTAAATGACAACACCAACTCATAAAAAAAAAGAAATAATTGACGCATACAAAACACAATAAATAATTTAAGCTGTTCAGTTGTTGCTCCTTTCAGTTCAACATGAAATGGTATCCATTTAACATTCGCCTTCAAAGTATAAAACAAATAACAATTTCTAAGGTCTGCTCGTACAAATGCCTGCAACCCAACTCTGCCAAAATCCTTAATTCATATCAATTGAACAATTCCACATACTACAAGTCCTACTGCAAAATGCGCTGTGTTGTTATTTGGTCGGCAAATGTCCGTCCACAAATTAAATAAATTGACAGTTGTTAACCATGAAACTTATCAATAAATCGATTGTACTGTGTGACGCACAACAAATAAATGAAAATAAATGAAAATAAAAAAAAAATAAACACTCACTGGTGCACACAAAAACTTTGGCAGACTCGTTCATTAACTGAATGACTCTCATTCATTTATTAAGTCTATAAAAGACTCTTTGTAAATCTGAAATTGTTCAAGTGCCAACAAAAGGAGACCATTTTTCATAATGAGTTTTCTTTTATTTCCGTCACTATTCCCATTTTATTTCATTTGATTTGCAATCGCAGAGTTTTTCTTTTTTAGCCTCCTCCATTTCATTTGAGAACATTATTATCATAGTAGTCTACTTTATTAATATTATTTATAACAAAAAAAAAAATAAGAAAACAGAAGATTTTATTTAAGATGAAATTAATGATACTTACACGTGTTGTGTTTTGCTGCGTTTCAGTTGTTTTCCACACACTGTTTTCTGAAAAGAGAAAAGTTCATGTTTTCTTTTATTGTTGTGAGAAAGTTTGTTCAAAAGTGTGTCTGAAATAAAGTCAATATACAGCTTTCAAATCGGTTTTAAATTAAAACTTTATCACGTACTCATCAATTTGTATAATTTAAAATTGCTTATTGATCAGTATACCATGAAGTCCTGAGCAAGGACTTTACGGTGGAATTTGTTATTTGAAATATATAAAAGAAAAAAAATGCTTTTTGGAAACAACTACTACAAGATTAAGTGGCTTTAGAAGAACGTCGGGATACCTGTGCTAGCAAAACCTGCCTTTAAAACCTTTTAGTCAAAAAAAAAGAAAAATACGGGCTACAAAAGAATTTCCATCTACACAAAATTCCTTTTCTTTTGAATAAAATTAAGTTTTTCTATTTATAGTTTCTGACTTATGCCATAACTTTGTGTCTGCTGAGCATTTTAATGAAAGCGTTTTTCTATATTTAAGCAAAACGAAAACAAATTGAATCAAACGAAATAGTCCACATCCTTGAAATACCATGCCTTATTATTAAAATGGTAAAATTGCTTGAAAAGCTATGCCAAGTCCTCACATCCTTAAGGGAATTTCTTTTTTTTCCTCTTTTTAGTTTCTTCTGAAATCTTTCTAAAATTTATTTAATACAGTTTTGGGAAATTTTATCCATGAAAATTATAATTTTAAAAAACTTTTACGTTCAAGTAAATGAATGGAAAGATGGTTGGGTGCGGCCATTTATTGCAGGCAAATAAACATACCGGGGTTTATAGGCTGCCAGATAATGCGAGTATCTTCCAGGCGGAAGTTTACACTACACGAATGACCACCGAGGCAGCAAAGAAATTAAAAATGACGGCAGCAACCTCAACATCTTTATTGGCAACCAAATGACTATTCTAGCCTTAACTTCATCCCTGAAGCTGGGCACGTGATGCGAATCCTGAGGAACGTTCTGTGTTGTTCCACTTTAAGGGAGATTTGGCGAGCCTATAGCAGACAGAAGATCAAAGAGTTTATAAAACTGTCAAGAAACAATATTTCCTGCATTTTGGCAGTTTTTACTGGACACCATGCCATGCACCTTGGCATAAAACGAAACTCACTGCTGCGCAGAAGGAGCAACTGCACTCCAACATCCGTGGTATTGCAGTCCAAGCCATTTTCTTTTTTATTTTTATTTATAAAATTGTGGTATCGAAATGGCACTAGGCGCCAATTTCATTGAAGGTCAATCTTTCAAGGTAAAAAGAAGTACAAATAATACGAAAGACCACAAGTTCAGGATCTCATGGACTTCATTGGAAGGATTTTTTTCACTGGATTTCTACACGTATGGCAACAGTTATGTCAATCTGAAAGAAGAAGAACTAGTTGCATTTTTATCAGTTTTCTACATTAGCAGTTTTGAAAAGAGATTTCTTTTAGATTAAATAAAGGCAAAGCAAAGTTTTCTAATTGACGTAGAAATTTCTTCACATTGTAAATAAAATAAAATCATGAATCTTGGTATTCTATACAATGTGGAAGTAGTAAAATAATTTAAAAAAGTGGCCTATAATTCATACAAGATTGCAAGTTTGCAGAGTTAACGCTTTGACATCTTCAACCCTGAATAATCTCATAGATGCTGGCTTTAAATCTTCTTAAAATTTTTCTTTTGTAAAAATAAATATTTTTACAATCTTTTTTCCTTAAAAATGTAAATTTTTTTTTTATCTGATAAATGACTCCTACACATGCCAGCCATTGTGCTGGAACTATAGGAAAGGGATAGTAGGAGAAACGACAGGAGGTGAAGCTTAATTAATTATATTTTTTGCAGCTCTGCTTCCGCACGTTCTTTGTTTTGTTTATACTCGTGGCAGTGCTGAAGCTCCGGTTTAGTAGCCATTTTTTTATTATTAGTTTACTTCGCCGCTGCTACACAATACCGACGAAGGAGGGCGTTCTGATGCGATTGTGGATTGCTATCAGCTGAAGCCGATATTGTTCAGTGACCAGTGACTATGCCTTCGCCACTGAAACCTTCCGACAACAACTGACACACTAATGCACATCAGAGAAATGCGAGATGTTTATTTTTATTTTAAAGTTTTAGTCTGAAACTGGGGTTGAACCAAGGTCAGACTACCATCCACCGTTTCCTCTAATTTTTTTAAATGCACTTCATTTGTTGAAATCTCAATTTTATCTGTATAAAAATTTTTTATTATATTAAAGTGCTGTGATGATAGAAAAATAAATAATAATAATAATAAATCTGCTAGTTTTTTGACCTCTTTTTATATTAATAACATTAATTATTTAAGCTGTAGGTCTTTTTAATATATGTAATATTTATTTTGATTCGATATTTCGCTACTCATATACTAATCGCTATATCAGCCACTATAGGAGAAGCTGGAGATCCCATTGGAAGTCCCTTTTTCTGCAAATATAACTTTCGTATAATACTTATACATAGAATTACATTTAGAGGCGGCACAAAAATTGTTAGAACTATAAACATATATAGTTAATTATTTAAAAAGATATAGAAAAAAGATTTTTATTATTATCATTATTATTATTGTAATTATTGTTTTTTTTAATATTTTATTATGTTGTAACATATTCGTAAAAAAATGTATTTTGGATTTGGTTCAAAAACAAATTTCAATACAAAATCGAATATTTATACCTATTTCAAATCCAGAATATACATTTTTTTTTGAATATGGCTGTTAATATTTTTAATTTGAATTTTCATTGACAAGGACTTTTTCTGTATTGTGAATTAAAAAAAAAAAAAAAAAAAAAAAAAATTTTTTTCATTATAAACAAAAACCAATTTTCGTGAAGAAGCTACACAAAGGAGTAGCGAAATATCGAAAAAATTAAATATTACATATATAAAAAAGGAACCTACCGCATAAATAATTAGTGTAATTAATAATAATAAAGTTGTGAAAATTTCAGGGAGGTCGGTCTAATGATCTGGCAGAAACAAACACACATTCCATTTTATGTATTGAAATATGCAAAATTTATACATTTTCAGTGTTGTTGTTGTTGTTGTTGTTGTTGTTATTACGAAAGTACAACTTGAAACCGACCATAAACAGATTTACTCCAGTTCATATCACAAATTTGTATTAAAAATATTTTGACAGTGCATTTGGACAGCTCCATTTGCCACTTTATAACTCACGGAAACAGATGAAAAAGTTAAAAAAATATATTTTGAGTTTAAAAGAAAAGAAAAAAAAAATCACAAAAACCAACCTAAATTCTTTAAAATGTATTTTTTTTTGTAAAATCTCATTTCCAGTTTATTTTCACTTTCTTTCTGTATCAGCACTCCACGTTTTGCTCATTGTTCCAGAAGATTGCACACTGATAATAAAGTGTAAGTGTTTGTACATATCGTCATATGAATTCACAAAAGCCCTAATGTTACATTGGAAAAATTCTACAGGAGAAGCCAAACACTTTGAAATTAATTTTACTCTTGCACTTGGGCCTTCTGAGAATTTTTGTTGCTAACAACGTTATTTCTAATGCAAGGCGATTTTGTTTTTTTTTTTGTAATTTAGGGCTGTTTTGAAATTACATGACGATATACAAATAAGCATATGCATGTACTATTTAAACCAAATGCTTATAAAAATTGTATTTCAAACAGAAATTACAGTGAAAAATAAAACATATAAAAACTACAACAGAATACGACAAGGGCGATTGTTGTTGTTATTTCAAAGTGTACAATCATTTTTTGTTGTTGTTGTTTAAATTATGGGTATTGAAAAAAATTCCAAAGTTTTTTTTTTTTTTCATCTTGGACCAGCACTCAGGAGATGACACCGACACATGCTGAGCATTGGGCCGGAACTAGAGGAAAGGAGTAGGAAATCACCTTTATAAAAACTCTTAAGTATTTCTCTGCCTTTTATTTTTATTGGCAAAACTGTTTTCCCTGATCAAGAGACCAGTCATACTCACCTATTTTTAAAGATGGAAGATTTTTTTTTAAGACGGACACACATTTTTCCTTAAATTTTATTTTCTATTGTGCCATGTTTTTTTTTTTGTTGGCATTCGTTATATCCAGTATAAAATTAATACAGCGTTCACTAAATGAAGAATTTGAACGTTCGTTATATTCGATTTTCGTTAAAGTGCGATTCGTTATACCCAGCTTTGGCTGTAATTTGAAATGTGGTCTTAATTTTAAGCAAACCCATTACAAAGACGGTCAGTCGTAACATTTTACAATTTGTGAGTACTACACCTATTTTATTTTAAATATAGACCTGTATATAGACCTGCGTATTGGAAATCAGAAGGGTGGCGATGGTCTGCACGTTGACCATAAAACCAAAAAATCCTGCCTTCGACCCCAGTTTCCGACTCATGAAAACATCTCGCATTTTTTCTCTGCTGTGCCTTGGTGTGTCTTGCTGTCAGTTTTTGTCGGATGGTTTCAGTGGCGAAGGCATAGTTACTGATCACTGAACAGTACCGGTTTCAGCTGATAGCAATCCGTAGTCACATAAGAATGTCCTCCTTTGTCGGCGAAGTAAAATAATCACTAAAAACCAAGCTTCAAAAAATTTAATACGTCTCCTTGACATCAGAGGCACTTCAACTGTGCTATAAATAAAGAAAACAAAGAATGTACACAAAGCAGAGTTGTAAGATAGTGAAGCTTCACCGCCTGTCATTTCTCTAACTATTCCTTTCCTCTAGTTCAAGCACAATACATGGCATGTGTAGGGGTCATCTCCCGAGTGCTGGTTCAAGGTAAAAAAAAATAATACGTTCACAGGGTGTACAAGAAATTTCAATACACCCTCTGAGAGCCCAATCGCCAGGTAACAATGAGTGGTTCGCTCCATAGGAAGTGTTGTAAAACGCAGCAGATCCTGGCACTTATAAATCAGTCAAGGGACTACCACTTCTGTCCCCTCTCCCCAAGGGTACACATCCGTTTTGAATCCTTCTCAGTCGATTACTTATAATTAGAGGACTACTTGAGGCGATGGTAATTGACCAACTAATGAATCTCCCTGAACCTGAAACCCTTTTGAAAAGGAAAAAATAATCAAAAAAACGCAAAGCAAATCCAAAGGACGCAATTCTTAATTCGCAGTCTTGTTTAAACAATAAAATCACAACACATTAGCAACCGCTTTCGTGACCTTTTGGCAAGACAAAATCAATTGGAGTTTTAAGTGCTTTTCAATAATTTATGATTTATGAGGAATGCACATCGATGAACACTAAATTTGTGTTTTTAATTGTACACATTTTGACTTGACAAACATTTTCAATTGAACTGTTTAATATTTATAAACGTCAATGCTAATTTTTCCAAATTAATTAAAAGTTTAACACAATGTCAGGCATGTTCTTAGTTGTTTTAATTTAACGCCACAATAATATTCAAATGTCCAAAAGGACGAGAATTTAAATATCAGCGTAAATTAATTAAAACGAAATCAAATCATTTATACAAACTTATCCGTTTAATTCGTTTTAGCAGATTATTTTGTTTGCCATTTTGTGAATATAAAAATGTCTTTTCACATTCATTAGCCACGACAGACACTTTGAATTTAAAAGTACAACAACAGCAACAACTAAATTCGACGACGATTTCACTTGCCAATAAATGTCCAACGGTCTGCCAGATTGAAAGCTAAAATCTGGAAAACGTTTGCTTTTTCCTTTGTTGGCGTCAACTGGCAGAGACAGCAACTGAGATTATAAAGTTTCAGAAAAATAAGATAAATTTTGTCCTCTTCCATTTAAAAATTCATCCATCAATTACAGTGCCCCCCCCACATGCACAGCACAAGCATGCATACATACGTATGTATGCATACATACATGTTTTGTTGACTTACACACTTGTATTGGTTTGTTGAGTAACTTTTACTTTTGTGTGTAGTGACTGTATGACCAGAATTAAAGTCGAAATATGTGTCACATCGAATTACAATGTATTACAGTTTGCTGCCCGGAAGGGCCAAAATGTTTGAAAGCTTGCAATCTTTAATAAAAAAAACAAATTAAATTACAGAGATGAATTGCGTATTTTTTTTTTTTTTTTTTTTTTTTTTTATCTTGGACCAGTGCTCAGGGGATATCCCCTACATATGCAATGCATTGCACTGGAACTAGAGAGAAGGATAGGGTAGAGAATAGACAGGTGGTGAAAGTGGTAGGAAAATTAGCTTAATTCTTGCACAACTCTGCAGTTGCGTGTTAATTATAAAGCAAAGTTGTGGCGTCTCTGATGTTTTTGACGCATTATTTTTAAGCTAATGGAGCCATTTTATTTATTATTTTACTTCGCCGACGTTTTATTGCTCAAATACCGACGAAGGAGGGTGCTGTAGCACAGAAAACTCAGAAAAAACTTTTTTTTTTTTTCTGATTTGACCCGGCTGGGAATCGAACCTGGGTCTTTCTGGTTGCAGAGCCAACACGCTGACTACTCGCCATCAGCACCCCCAGAAACATATGCGAGTAGTTTTACACTCTAGACTTCCATCGGAAAATTTTTTTTTTTTTTCCAAGGAGCCACCGTGTACTATAAACGTGCCGGATGCGATCATTGAGACCGTACAATACACAATTTCAAAGAAACACGGCAACACGCTGGACTGCGAACTGAACTGGTACCCTACTAGTGGTATGATGGCCACTTTACTTTACTTTTACTTCTCTATAATTATATTTTTTAAGTGTTGTTGAGAGTTGATGCCGTATTATTATTAATATTCTTTCAATACTATTTATCAAATCTTACTATGGAGTTACTATTATACATTTTACGCTGTGCGCATTGTTTCAAATCCTTTGTATTATTTTTTTGGCCACATGAGGGTAAAAAGTAAATAAATTTACACGATTATTCGTTATTGGTATCTTTACGGTGAAATTTGGTTTGCATAATGAGTTGGCTGTTTGAAGTTATATATTGATTGAAGAAGCTGTGTGAAATAAATGTAGAAGAAGTAAAGTCCTTGTACTGAAATATAAATCAAGCTGAACATAAAAATAAAGAATTGTGAATAAATACAAAAAAATAAAATAAAAATAAAGTAATGAAATATTTCCTTTATGACAAGAAATTTACAAACAGAAAACATTACACAATATGCCTCTTTATTTAAAAACGGTCAAAGAAAATGGCTCAAAACTTTAAATGCATTTTTCTCAGTTCACGATTTTTGGACTTACTACGGTATTGCACCAAATATATGTATGTATGTATAATTGTGTGTACATATATACATAAATAAACATGTTTTCAATTATTATTTTCTTTTGTACATGCATACATGTATGTATGTAAAATAGCATATTTCTACAATGTAATAATAACATATAATTATAACAACAATAGAACATAATGATTAAAAATTATTTAATAAATGACCCATGACTATCTATTATTAACTCTATATACCTATAAATATAAGTATATAAATAAGAAAATATTTCAAGTTGTGCCTGTGTTAATGTTATAGCATTTGCTAAAAGTAAGTTATATTTCGTTTCGTTTCTATATTTACGAAATTGAATTAACATATAAATTAAAAAATTTTACACACAGGGGGAAACAATCAAAAAACTTCCGTTTTAACGTCAAACACTGAAAAAATTGTAAAAACCACTGCGGTTGCATACTTCTTATTCCCATTTCATTACAGTGACATAATTGTTTTTAAATTTTAATTGTAGATAAATATTAAAAAAAAAAACAACAGTTTTATAACTCTAATGAAATTTTGCAAATTTTGAGTTGGCTTTCTTTAGGGGAAGCAGTGCATTATGTATATTTATTTTTACATGTGGGTAATTGGAGAAGTTTTCACAACAAGGATTTAGTTTTTGGGGACTTCCTAAAGCATGACTACAAAAATTATTTTATTTTTTTTTTTTTGTTATTTCTAACAAGAATTTGCAAAATCACAGCAACCAAAACCAACAAACCCTGTGCTCTGTTATACTATGTCCATAATCATTCATTTAACTTGTTGACTTGCTTGTCTAAATGTACGAATATGTGTGCATGTTTCTTGTGTGTGTTCCATTTTTAATAGTTTAAGGTCCATTAGTTGTCAATTCCATACAATATATTGTAAGTTGAGATTCTTTTTCTTATACTTTTTGAATTGAGAACTTTTACAAAAGTTTTATTTTCCGCCTTCACATCTTGGTCATATCTTTTAATAGTGATTTAAATGCTGGAAGATATTTATACGCTATCTGGGGAATATGTTCAGATATACAAACATATACACAATACACACCCACACACAAACACAGATATATATAGGAGAGCAAAAGGGTAGAGTTAGAAAACAATTTATATGCAACATAAAGCAGTAGTTGGGGGGAAAAGCTTTTAACAATTTTCTGGCTGTTGCAGCGAAATACGAACATGACACTTAAAAACAATGTCAAAATGATTTTCGCTTGTAATTAATTGATATGAAGTGGCATATGCTGTTCGCATTGAAAATACCCAATTGTGCCATGCAAATTATTGAAAAAGTATAAATTCTTCTGAGCAACCCTTCCCAGCCATATCTATACAAAATTTCATAAATTACAAGGCTCCTAAATTATGTATGTTTTTTTGATTTGTTATTGCGTTACAATCATGTGCTGCTATTCATTGTGGTCTTGTGTGCTGAACTACCTTTTCAATGTCATGTTGCTCTTTTCGACACGCTTACCTTTTGCCTGTGTATTATTTCATTCGCCAAAATGGTTAAATGCTTAAAATACACGTATCTCGAAGAAACAATTTTATTTATTTGCAGTCTATTTGTTCTTCTTTATTTGATTTATATCACGTAAAAAACCAATCACATTGATTTTATTTGCACATTAAGTAGTATTTTCAGCAACGAGGGTTATCTACGAAATTCCAGGAAAATAATTTATTCAATAAAGTCGAAGACAAATCGCCAAATTGATTATAAACTTCAGCAGTGTGTTTAGTTTAACAGAATCGAAAAAAAAAATATCACAGAATACTTTAGAAAGGTACGGGAGTGGAATTATGGCATGTGATATAAAGCTGGAGGTCAAATTTCACAAGCCGTTTTAGATAAGAGATAAATCAAGTCTAACCCATAAGCCATCAAGGCAAATTGTATTTTATAAATTTTTAAATATTTAAATCTTACAGCTTTTGGGAACATGTGAACTCTCGCCTTTGTCAATACAGTATATGGATAATAATGGCTATTTCTCATACACATTTTCTTCAACTTTATCGGATTAAATATGTTATATAAATGACTTTAAAAACTATTTCTCTGGTGACACAAAGCGTACTGATGACTTGTCTTGTGGCATAGAAAATGTGTATATACGTATTCTACTCAACTGGTGTTGGAGTTTAAATGTCATGTCTCTTTTCCTTTATTCTCAAATCAAAAATAATTTTCATATTATTGTAATAAATTAATATATTCTAGTTTATTTGACCTTTTTTAAAATTTATTTCATTATTTAATTATTAAGAATATCCGGTTATAAATCAGATCAAAACTATAGGGATATAAATTAAAAAAAAAAACTGCTTTATCTTCGCATTGTTCTAAATTATATCATTTCGCGGATTTTGAAAATGTTTGAAATATTACAGACAGAAAATAACTATAGAAGGCGATTGATGTTAGAAATCTTAGAATTAATTCACACCAGAATAAACTTTAAGGCAGATATAGATAACGTAGCACAGAATTATAGATATGTGGCGGATCAACCAGCTCTGTAACATAAAGGTCTGGCACCCCTTTTTCAATTAGCCACGAGACGTCAGATTTTTTAATAGAAAAACGATTATTCATTCCTTCGTTCACTTCTAAGCAATCAATACAATCCTTTTGTTTTTTCTTTAAAGTAATTTATATTTAAGTTTTGTTTAACTTTAGCAATACAAACTTGTATTAATAAAGGCATTGCTTCTGTTAACATTAATCGCTAAAGATATTTAGTTAGTAAAAATTAAATAATATGAATTGTTAAGGGTAGTGATGGTTTGTTAGGAGTAATTTATTTATTTCTTTAACTTATTGTAACTTAAATAAAATTGAAAATGTTTAAAATTATCAAATATTATTGTAGTTATTATTATTAAATTAATTATTTAATTATATTTAGTTGTTAACTGTAGTGATTATTTATTATAAATAATTGAATTATATTTTTTTTAAATATATTTATTAAGCGGCTGGCTTTGGGGTTTGTATTGGAAACGAAGCCTCCTGTCTTTCATTTTATTCTTACTTTCGTCTCCACTATGTCTCGTTTCATTTCTCTCACTCGTGCTTATCTCTACATTCCCCTCTCTGCTGTCTATCTCTATCTAACAGGTGCAACACGAAATACGGAATTCAAAAACTGTCTATTGCAAAACAAAATTTACATTTTGAGTATGCGAGTGCGTAACAATGTTTATCTTCTGAAGTTTTCAAGTGCCTCGCTTTATATTCTTTGTGTTTGTGCTTCGCTCGTGTTTGTAAATCCTTAAGACACCAATCAATAAATACAAGGTATGACGTACTAAAGTCAAGATCTCCGTGTGTGTGTGTGCGTGCGTGTGTGAGTGTGTCTGTAATTTTTGTGTGATTTAAATTTAAAAATAGCAAATAATTTGTTGTCTTGCGAAAATAAATGTCTTTTATTTAAACGTGCCAAGGTAAAAACAACAACAGCAACAACAAAAACATTTGAACAAGTTTTGTCAAACTTTATCAATTTAAAATTCAAAAATACATATCCTGGCTGGTATGCTTCATGTCAGAATAGAAATATTTCAAATTATTCGCATAGAAAAAAATCCAGAAATTAATTTAATTTTTTACTTTGCTGTGTTGTAGGCAACAATATGAAGTTGGCTGGAAGACAATATAGATTTTATTACTAAAAAAAAATCTTTCCAATAGAAGTGAAAATTATAAATGTCTGTATTTTATAGAGGTTTTTATTAAAGACATAGTGGTGCTGATGGCTGAGTAGTTAGCGTATTGGATGTGCAACCAGAAGGACTCTGGTTCAAGTCAAATTTTTTTTTCAGATATTTCTATGCCACAGCACCCGTTTTCATCGGTAATTGAGCAATAGAACATCGGCGAAGTAGAATAATAAATAAAATAGGGAAGCCTAAAAATAATGCGTTAAAATTAACATCAACGAGGCCTTAACTGCAGCGTTGTGAATTGAGCTCTGTCTTCCTAACACTTTCAGCACCTGTCCCTTCTTTACATTATCCCTCTCTCTCTATCTAGTTCCACTGCTATGCATTGCATATGTAGGGTGCATAAATTGCCCCTGACCTCCCTGTGCGTACTATTTAAAAATATTTATAGATTCGTATATACTTGACTAGAAATTGTCATTTGCACCGGAATGGTATTCTATTGGGTTGCCCAATTAAGTCCCTTATATGGGATGTACAGCCAAAATTTAATTGGGAACTGACGAAGCAATACCGTTATAATTCCCCATCGGGTAATCCTTTTAAGATGGCAATCAGATAGTCGTTCTTAGTTTTTCGCTGTAAAATCCCTAGAAGCATGCATAAGGCTAACGATTGTAAATCGTTTTCAAACACTCTTGTTTTATTTTTGAAAACGTAAAAACATTTAGAACTGAATTTATAATAAAATGTACATTTCCTATGTACATTATTTATTAAATCTGTAAATTTTTCTATTTGTGTTAAAATATGTCAAAGATTTTTTTATTGCGCCCCACTTGGGAAAAACTGAGCAGTAACTTTTTCGTTGCGGTATACCAATAAACTCACAACCAGATCTCTAGTAGGATAAACCTATTGGTTTTGCCACAACCATTCCCAAATGGTTTGCCATATGTGTATTGGGAAAAATTTTTAGTCTTGTATATACACATGTACATATATCTATCCCAAGGATGTCTTCCATACTCAGTATATTTGTTTTAAATTTCCTCGCAATCGGGCCGATAATTTCAGACAGGCAGGTATTGAATTGCGATTATTAATAAAAGGTGGTTAAATTTTAAGGGCCGATATTGATTTTGCATAAAACACAAATTGTTTACGAAATTATTGTCATTTCTTTTTATTATGATAATATTGGTATGGTTCAATTATGTATGGAACAAAATATCGGCCAAATGGCAGTCACGACGTCGGCGACACACCTCCATCCGATGGTCCAAATTTTCGATGACGCTGAGGCATAATTGAGGTTCTATGCCGTTAATGTGCCGAATTATCTCATCCTTTAGCTCTTAAATTGTTTCTGGCTTATCGATGTACACCTTTTCTTTCAAATAACCCCAAAGAAAGAAGTCCAACGGTGTCAAATCAAATCGACAATCACTCTTGGAATATCATTCGCCCAAATGCGGCAATTCTTCTTACCGGCGTAGCCACGGAGGTGAAAATGAAAATGTGCCTCATCACTGAAGATGATTTCTTCGAAAATTTATCATCCACTGTTGCCATTTCTTGCCACCATTCAGACCATTGACGACGTTTGGAATGGTCAAGAGGCGTTAGTTCTTGAGTCATAATGCATAATGTTCATCAACGACGAGCGTGAGAGGTGCAATTGTTGGGCTCGACGACGAGTTGAGGTGGATGGCTGGCTCTTCAGCCACACTATCGCGAACAGCAGCAATATTTTCTGCAGTCCGAGCTGTACGAGCATGCACTGGTGTTTTCACATCTCCTACACACCCTGTTTGCTCAAATTTTTCCACGATATTTCCGATTGTACGCACATTTGAACGATTAAATTGACCGAAAAAATCACGAAGTGCACGATATGCATTTTGATTTGAACGCCCATTTACATAATAAACCTGAATAACTTTAACGCGTTGCTCGATTGTGTATCTTTACATGGTTCAAATTGAGTTAGTCTAAAATTGAGAAATGTCAAATGAAATGCAGAAAAAAACTTGACGTTTAAGTGTGGTTGACATTTAACATCGGCCCTTAAAATTTGACCATTTTACCAAATTTATATACTTTTTATACGGTTCAACTAACATGTTTTTAAAAAAAACTCTCAAAATATGTTTGAGAATTACGAAACTACAAACGAAATATACTAAGTAGCCTTTGCAAAAATTATTTTATACAACAAGTATTTGTTTTATTCGATTTACATCTACTAATTTTTCTGATAAAAAAAAACTAATTAAAATGATGTGTTTTGACTTCCAATTTGAAAAACAAAAACAATTGTCCTTATGGTACCTTGTCCAAGTAAAACTGTCCCCATCTGCTGTGGGAAAATGATCCAAAAGCAAAATTTCTCAATTACAGAAAAACCCATTAGATGACAAACAAACAAACAAACAGAACTAAAAGTAATTTGTACAGAGTATTAGAAAGTTTGCACATGCAAATTGCCATTCTAATGAAAATTTGTGTCTCCGTCTGTGCACATGTTATGAAAGTTGTGCACTCAAGAACATGCCACAATCCTATAAAACTTCTTTATATTAGAAGGTCTTCATTTTGTAAGAACATTAAAAGTGTTAACGACCGGACAATCTAAAGCTTGTTAAATATAAAACAAAGTTTCTATGAAAATAACGAAAATATGTAATTTATTCAGAACATGAGGAGCAGCAGTAGTGCATTGTTCCATTCGTTTATAATCTGTGTCCTCATTATTTTTTATTTCAAAGAATAATTTATAAAAATTTTAAACATTTCCTAAATGTGAGTAGTTTTAGGTCAGCTTGTGAATCTGTGTAAATATGATTCTGAATTTGTCATCATTGAAAACAGTTTTAATGTCTTTATGATGATGCGAGTATTTTAAAATACCACTACACCGCATGATCCACATCACAGGCTTCAGCAACTGTGTATTAGTTCTGATGCTGCAAGCACTTTGCGAAATAAATACTTGTGCATACAAAATATTTAAGCAATACAATCACCAACAGCTCCTACATCATCATGAAAACCATCAACATCACAATTGTGGTGCCATCAACGATACGAACAATGTCAAATTGTAGTGGAACACTTCACCATCCTCACCAGCGCAAGCATCATCATCTTCCTGATAATAGCAACGATGACGATGGTGACGCTGCCGCTTGCGTTATTTCGGTATGGAGTTCAAGTCTGAGGTCATAATGAAATTGCTTTTGTTTTCTTGTCAGCTTCTTCTCTATCATCTTATTTTTATTTAATTTTCTGTTTTATTTATATGCACTCGCATGTGTATGTGTGCCTGTTTATATAACACATGTGAAGTTTTTCTATTTATTTATTTTTATTATTATATTTTTTTCCCCCTTCAGCATATTTATTCCTTCAAGAGTTACAACATGCCGAGAGAAAATGGTAAAATTTTGAAATCTGAGTCAAGTTTGATTGTTTGACTCCTCGTACTTGCAGCACTTTTGTACTCACACAAACACGTCTGTGTGGTGGTGAGTGGTGAGTGCTGAGTGGTGTGTGCTGGTGCTTAGATTGATGTGCTTGTGTTTGTGTGATAAATATTTTGAACTTTTTGAATATGTCCATTGTGTATAGGAAAATGTACTCACTCAGAATACAAGTGTACGTCTGTCTGTTTATTAAATATTTAAAAAAATATTGGGCATGGGCATCTTGCCACAGGTATTTACTGAAGTGAATAAAATTAAACTGTTTAAAAATAAATAAATAAATAAATAAATATAAAAACTTGCTAATTTTTTTGTATTCCCGGACATTGTATTGAAGGAAACGAAACAGCACAATGCTTCGCATGTGTTGCAGTCATCTCCTGAGTGCTGGTCCCAGATAAAAAAAAAAACTTACGAAAAAGAACTCCTGACCAAAATAGGGAGAACCTGAAATGTTATTGCTCGGAAGTGCACACATGTGAATATTTATAATCCAATGGAAATTGTCATTCCTCAATTGAACCCTAATCAAGTCAGATAAACTTTGTAACGAATCCAACCAAAATGTGCTGCAGTGGCACATACATATAAACCCATTGCATATTATATTTGGGAGTTTTATTTCTCTTATTTGCATTTTTTTTCTCTCAAAGCAGTACTTGTTTCATATTGTAGAATAAAATCCGCATCCTCCGAAAATTTACTGTCATTATCTTCATCGTGGTTTATAGTTTCTGCACAATCAATCTCTTCAATAATTGTCTCGATTTCTACATAAAAAAATATATTTTAGCCATTGTGGGAAAAAGTACCGTCTTTACAACTTTCTCTTTGAAAATTAGCCAACATTTTAATAAACTGTGTAAGGGTAGATTGAATGATAAAAATTGAATGGGAATTCCCCGTAATTTAATTTGTTGGTTCATAATGTTGTCGTATGTGCCTGATAGGCACATTATGACAGGATTAATCACATTTGTGGTTTTACATAAATAAATAAATAAATAGATATTAAAAAACAGTTAATTTTTCTTTTAAAGAAATAAAATTATTCAAAGTACGAATTCAAGAAGCACCAAGAACCATGGATTCAATTTAAAGAAGTTAGAACACTTCAAAATGAAAGATGTGTCTGAAAGGCACATGTTAACTGGATTAGGGTTAATGTTCCTACTCTGCTCTATTTCTACAATGCAAAAATCTAGAATCACGGCTTTTGTGGTCACACTCCTCCGAAAACGTTCGACCGATTTCAGTGAAAGTTAAAAAGCTCCTTCATTATTAATTTCAAATTAAAAAAAAAAAAAAACTATTTAAACGAATACTTCTTGGAAAATATAGAAATACTTCTCAGATCTTAAATTATATGCCAACGATTGTGGTGAACATGAACAAAGTGAGCTGGCTAGTGGGTGACATTTTAGAGGGAACACAAATTACTTTTGCACAAACTTTAGTTTGATGTAAACTTTTTCTTTTCATCTGAAAGCGAGAGTAGTAGGAATACAAGCATGTGTATGGCTCTGGAGTATCTGCAAAAGTTTATAAAAAATTTATAAACACAAAATTACTCAACTACATGACTCAACTACCCGTATTTATTTACATGATGCAATACTCGTATGTAAACTGCTTCATACCGCATTTAATGTTGGCAAGTGGCAACTTTCCACCTGTCTTTCCATGTTTATAAATAACTTGTCACTTGACAATCATATACTTTTCTTATATTTTTATACTATGCCTCTTGATATAATGTGCTTGTTTGTGTCTTATTTAAAGTTTTATACTCGTAAGTAGTAAAAAGTAGTGAACAAAAAATAGTTGACTGCATCACCTGGGAGTTAAATTCATTACAGTAATTCAATTGTTTGTAAAATTTTTTTTTCTGCTAATGTGATTATTTCATGATGATTTTACTTCACAATGTATAACTTGGTCCTTAATGGCAGTCGTAGACTTTTGCACTGACGCAACAGCAGCAGCAGCAGCTGCATTTAATAACTAAAGTGATACATACGACACAGGACAAGAAACTGCAAGGAATTCGCCTTGATACACAGTAGCAACTTCATTATTTATAATTAATAAAGTGTAAAAATAGAACAAGGAACAAAATTGAACAGCCGTATGCATTAAAAAGAAAGAAAATAAGAACTTTTAATTTGATTTTGAAGCATTTCATAAATTAAAAATAATTTTTATGAATTAAGGCTCAGCGTTTTAGGAACTGATGTGCTTTCACTTGACTATTGAAATTTCTAATTATAACACACGTAGGCTTCATACATATTAACGGGCTTAATGGTTCTTAATTTAAATATGGCATTGCGTTTTGGGCAGCTCCTTTAAGCCATCACTTTTTTTCAAATTAGATCTCTTTGAAAATTATCGATGCGAAATTTTTGGCGTTTTAAATCGGCGATTCAGGTTAACTTGTGCAAAAAATTAGTTTTAAAATTAAAAAAAAGAAAATCATGTCATACCACTGGCCGCCCAATTGTGCACCCACAATTGTGCCAAATGCATTTGCATGAATTCTTATGTTCTTTCATTTAGTCGTCGACTAGATAGCGACGAAAACACATGAAGTGCAGGATTGTTAATTTTTTTTTGCAAGAATTCTTGGCCAGCAAACACGAAAAACACATTCTTATGGTATTTCACTAAGCCAGCGACGAATGCATATTCATAGCGGGTTGTTTCTAATTCTTTTTGAAAATATTGATTAAAAAAAATTACTTGCGAAAGGTAATTTATGTTAAGCAATGCTTTTGCTGATGTTCAGTGCATTTTATGATTTATATAGATTTTTTATTTAATGTCTTTCAATCCCTTCAAACTAATATTGATTGCATTTCTAATTACGTTTACGTTTTGTTGCACTATTTTCTATTTCACAGAGATTTTAAATATTTTCAAAAATTATTTTTTAATAATTTATACTAATTTTTTGATATATATTTATTAAGCCTGAGGTCTTTTTTGATTTTATTTTTAATTTCCTATTATTCCTGATGATGTTAACAAGCTGTTAACGAAATATCGAATAATAAAAAACAAAATAAAATAAAAAAAGACCTCAGGCTTAATAAATATATATCAAAAAATATAATAAAAAAGATCAATTAATAATATAATTAAAATTTATACTAATACTACCATTTAGCCGCTGCTTCGCTCACGCCCAAGTACTCTTTCCCCATCTTCAAAATATTTCAAACAATATCCAGAAAAACTTATGGATATCGATCCAGCAGTTGTGCCGTGATGCGCTTAACAACGAACATCATTTAAGTTTTAATTATATAGATTGTTGTATAGTTTCGGAAAGTCATATATTTTTCCCTACGTCTTCTTTTCGTCCTATTTTTGATGTATATCGATCGTATGACTTATTCTCGACTCAAATATATCCATGTTAAAGCTTAGCAGAGGCAGATATTACCCCATAAGTCCCTTCGTGGTACTATTTCATAAAAAATTTATTACCTACGTGTTATTTTAGATTCTGATCTATGTACGTTTTACATTTTATGCAAATCGGTTTGATATTCAAAACAATCATTTAAAAAAATTTCCGGACCTGGCAATACTGTTGTGCACTTAATGAAATAAAATATTTGTATATCTAGATATGGGCGCCAATTTGTATGCAAAATTTTAAAAGAATCCATTAAAAATAATAAAAAAATAAAATTTCCACATATGGCAACGCTGCTATCTACTTTCCAAGGCCTCAAAACCGAATGTGAATTGACCCGAACCTGTGTTTAAAATTTCATTGCGATAGATCTTACAGCTCCCGCATATCACACAAACACACAAACCAAATTTTTTTTATTCATTTATAGATAAGGAAATGATAATGTTTTTAATGTGTTTCGAAGAAATATATAATATTTGTTTGAAAGTCAAAGAGAAAATATTTATAATGCACCATAATTTGTCAAATGTTAAGGTATGTACAGACGATTGTCATATAGTACAATATTGACAGCAAAATTGTAACATCGACTATGATCACTTCGCTGAGGCAGAATATGAGTGATTCATTGAAATATCGCAATGGGGTCAGGCAAACAGGGTCGATTTCAACGCTCAAAAGATTCAATGCAGCATGCTTATACATCGACGCATGCCCGATGACGCTGCGTCATCTGTAATTATGGGCGGTATAAACATCGAAGAATCAGAAGCTCTTGATATTCTTGGCATGAAAATTCAGTGCGATGTTCGATGGACTGAGCACATTTTTCAGATCTGAAAAGAAGCATTCAAGTGCCTCGGTTTTTTAAGACGGTGCAAGACATACTTCACCCCATCTGATATCCTCACTATTTATACCGCCTACATCCGACCGAAAATGGAATACAACTCTCATGTTTGGGCCGGTGCTTCAAAGACTATTTTTAGAAGTTACTCGACCGTGTACAAGAAAGGGCGAAGAAACTCAAAGGAGACAGTAGGGTAGCCAACTCTATTGACTCTTTTGAGCATCGTCGCAACGTGGGGTGCGTTTCGTTGTTCTATCGATACTATTATGGGAGGTGTTCTAATGAAATCAGGGAATTTGTTCCCGAAACCCGATCATTCACACGCACGACGCGTTCATCATTAAGAGCGCATCCATTTGTTGTCGATTTTGCGGCGACTCGCACTACGCATTACAGGGAAAATTCGTTTTTTGGCCGAACGGCACGTATGTGGAATGGACTACCCGCAGAGTTGTTTCCTGTCACTTTCAACGTGGGAAAATTTAAATAGAATAATAAAAATAAATCAATAAACACTACTCCCTCTATCCTCCTTCCCATAACCTAATTTCCTAAATCTAGCACAATGCATCGCATGTGTACGGGTTATCGCCTGAGTGCTGGTCCAAGATAGAAAAAAAAAATAACCGTGTGAACTCACAATTTTTGTGTGGCAACATGGTCACAAAATGTATTTTCTGTGCCTTGTATTACAATAATATTGTCGCAATTCTGACAATCGTGAGAACAATCTTCCATTGACACGTAATTGCCACACATTTTACAGTCATTCGTTATTGTCACATGTGCTTAATTTAGTGCACCGTAAAATGACACCGTTGGCTGATAAATATTTCTGTTGGCAATGCTGCCCATAAATGTTTAGATATAATGTTAAGCATCTGATCTGGCAATTTTTGCCATAGAATAATCTGGCAACCGTGTAAACAGACAATTTTTGTTGACCGATAAATTTTTTTGTGTGACAATGAAATTGTACTGTGTTCCTAGAATAATCTGAACAGAAAATTTACACTTCGGTGACTCACTTTTCATTGTGAGTGCCATATTGCCATATCCTACAACCATTATACAATCTGACAATCGTGTGTACACAGCTTTAGACGTTATGTATGCTTTGTGGATCTCTCACCAGCATTTCTAGTTTCGTTTTCTTCCCTTTTTGAATATCATTGGCATACGTATACGTTTCATTTTAGTATCACTCATACGCCCGCGCTGTACAGTACATCCAATATTTTACGAGTATACAAAGGCGGTCAAACACGAAATAAACGAGTCAGCTTGTTCAAATTTCTAAGCGGAGTGAACTGAGATATGCCTGCGCTGACGGTAGTGGTCTTGACGTTTCAGTTAAGAGGCGGGAAATTCAAATTGTCATGGTCTTATTAACCGTCCTAGTATTACTGGCTGTCTACTTGAAAAATTTATATATTTTATTGATTTAAAATTAATGCAATACATTTTTCGTGGTTATTGAATGAAATCGGCCATACAAGCAGCATGCAGTTTTATATAATTTTTTCGCTTGAAAACCTGTGACTGCTTTATAGCTGATATCTTTCACTGGGTTCGAACTACAAAACAAAAGTAGAAGAAAAAAACATATGCAGTGTAACCTCGGTTAACGTAACCAATAGAAATTTTGGGCTGTTTCGAAAACCGAGTCAAAAGTTTCTATGCCGGTTTCTCGATTAAAAATCGTAATTTTCTTTTTTTAAATAAATGCATTTATTTCATTAAAATAAAGAATGAAAGCAAAAAAAAAACAAAATGATATTGAGAAGAAATAAAATATACACATTCTGATGGTTGTCATCACTACAGGCATTTGTTGTTATTGAACTAGAATAACCATTCAGGTATCGAAAATTTTTTAAACACGAAAATATAGTTTTGTCATTCCTAGAAACCGGTAAATTGAAATGATTTGTCTACTTAAGCATTCTACTTAAGTTGACATGCGCAAAGAATTTATTTATAAAAAAAAAACTAAAGTAGAAAACAAAACGAAAGCGAAATACTGAACTTCGTGCGCAAAGTTGCATTAACGCAGTCCACCTAGTTAAGAATTTAGGTGCTGCGAATATCAAGGAGTTGCACTTATCGAGGGTTGCATTAACAGCGGTTACACTGCATTTGTAAATTGTATATTTTTGAATTTTATCAATATCAAATTATTTTGAAAGTTGTAACATTGACCGCTGTGTAAGACCATCTGCAGTAACGAGCACGTACGTGCACGTTCATACACACATGCATGTGAATTATAAATGATTCCCAGTTTTTACAATTACAATATTGCAAGCAACACCATTAAGTTATTTATTTATTTAATAAATACATATTTATTGCTTTGTGTCAATCGGAATACCGAGCGACAAACAACTGTCTGCTGCCAATGCCACAAAACAAAATATAGAAAAAAATCGAACAATAAAATAAAATGACACTTGCAAATGAAATTTTATACTTTCGAATTTCCTTGACTTGACTGCACAGTTTGTGTACGCACTGCAGTTATTTTATTCAAATGCACAACATAACATGAATAAATATCGTTCAGAGACGTGCCAGAAGAGTGCTGCATTATGGCCCTGGAATATCGTAGATTTTCCAATTTAACATTCTTTATCATTATTATTATTCGTGTAATAAAAGAATATCATTGGACTATTTGTGAGTTATTGACAATTGTGATATGCAAGTGTAACATTTCTTGTCAATAACACGTAAATGTATCTGTACTTATGGATGTATTGCAACTTATTGAAAAACTTGGAAAACTTAAAACAACATTTGACAAATTGACTGCGTTTTTCTAATTTTCTACATTTGAAAAACTTATTTTATTGCAACCGATTTTCACATTTTAATTCAGAAATATTATAATGATTTCTTAAATGATGTAACTATTCTTAATGAATTTTGACTAACGTTGCATAATTGAAAGAATCGTTACATAACTGTATTGCAAGAATTAATTTTTCATTTGGCCTTTTAAATACAATCGTTGCCAACCAAAGTGTTGACTAATTGCAAGAAAGAGTTGGAAAAATTAAACAGATTTAAAATCAAATAATAAAATGTCGGAAGGACAGCCTGTACCAAATTCACGCCTGCGTGTAAAAATTGTAAAACTTTTTTGTTTTATTATTATTTTTTATTTTATATTTTTTTTTGTTTTTAATACGATCTAAATTTTAATTGTGAAAAATAACATCAGAGAGATGACCACCATTTTCATCGAAGCAAAATTGGGCTCTTAAGCAGTCGTTTTGCATAACTGCACACAAAGTTTCAGGCTCTATTGCCCTGATCTCAGCTTCAATGTTGTCCTGTAGCTGCTCTGTAGTTTGGGGCTTGTTAACATACACTCGTTCCTTGACATAACCCCATAGAAAATAATCAGGGGCAGTTAAGGTCTGTTCTTGGGTGTAACCCTTTAACTTTTTAATTAGTGATTTTGGTGATTTAAAATTTGGTTTAAATTTTTTTCAATATAATTTCTTTTGTAAAGATTATTTTAATTGTTTTACCTTTATTATAAATATATAAAAAGAACGACCAAATTTGCAATAGCTGTATATTTAAATGTTTATCAAGTCAATGTTATAGGTAAAAATGTGGGTTACTACGCCACTTCTGCATTTCTGATATTTTTGTCCAATCTAAATTAAAAAAATAAGTTACACCACTTTAATAAAAATTTATTATTACAAATTCAATCGAAATACAAAATACAAAAGTTATTCATCATCATCTGTCTCATCATAGTACAACACCTCATCGCTGAACACTGTTGGAGCAAACCAGGTTGTTATAAAAACTGTGATGAACTGGCGGCATGAAGTGCAACAATTCAAGAAGGTCTCTTTTTAATTGTTTCAGCGATAGTTGGTTTTTCCAATGCATTAAGTTGTGTTATGGTTACTGACTGTCTTTTTTTTAACAGTCACTTCGTTTAAAACAACATCTTCATTGTTAAAAATTCAAAACTGATGAAATTTATGGAATCTTAACCACTGAACTTTCAACCACTCCGCCTTGGTGTTACCAAACGAAATTTTTCTGTTGGTTATGTTTTTTTTCCAGCAATTTTGAAGAGAAAACATTACTTGCACTCATTCGTATCACCTTAAATGGTTGCCTTTTTCAAGCCGTTTTAATGACTTCGAGCCAATTTTCCGGAACGTATATTTCTTTGAAGAATTTTTTATTTTTCTTTTTCTATTAAACCAAAATCTTGGTCACATGGTAAATATGAATGCCCACTGACCACAAAAAATTTGTGATCTATTTCTTCAATAGTAAAGTCCGGGTAGTGTATTGAACTTACAACACTTTTACACTGTTACTTTGTTACATTATCGTCTGTGCAAAAATGATTTCTCAGCTCCATCTGCTTTGGAATACCAAACGGTGGCTTAATCTACTTTTGTACTTATAGTTGGTAATGTAATGAATGTATGTAACATCTAGAATAGCAACCAACAAAAAATGTGGGTTACACCACTTTTGCGCTGATGGCCTCAATTGTAGCATGGGCCGTATGTGCTGTTGCTCCATCCTGCTGGAACCACTTGTTGGCTGCCTCAGGGCGTACATAATTATTAAACATAGTACGATAACTGTCCCCATTCACCGCCACTGCATTACCAACTTCATTCTCGGAGAAGTAGGGCCCTTTAACTCTTCTGATGTCACTCCACACCATACCGTAGACTTGAGCGAGTGCAATTGGTGCTGGTGAACAACTTTGGGGTTTGCAGTACCCCAAAATCGCATATTTTGTTTATTCACATATCGATTAAGATGAAAATGAGCTTCATCGCGATAATTTCGAAATGCTCGGTGCTTCAGTGAAATTGAATGCCCATTGGAAAAGTGGAATTTTACCACTTTGGTTCGTTGCTCGGTAACACGGTTCGATGAATAAAATCTAAAATGAATAATATACATACATATAATATACAGGCCCACCCTGTCTAAGGAAAATATTTAATCAAGCCATTTGGTTTGTTTCGTTTGTTTATTTCGTTATACTCAAATATCATTACAAATCGAAGGATGTGAAATAATAAATAAAATAACTGCTCCTAAATTAAAAATAATGTGACAAAATTAACATCAGAGAGACGTCGTAATTTTGCTTTATAATTAACAGCACAGAGTTGTGCAAGAATAAAGCTCCACCTTCCTACCACTTTCACGATCTGTCTATGCTCTACACTATCCCTCTCTTCCTGTCTAGTGCATTGTCTGCCAGTGCATTGCATTGCATAATTACTGGTCTAAGGAAGCGAAAAAAAATAATCAGATTCCACTACCAGGACCCAAAAACTTTCAAATATGATGCAAAATCAATTTAAGAAAGTTGACGTAAAATCCTATAGCGGGAAGTTAAAAGCATTCAAAAGATTTGTTTAAAAATATTTAAAAAAATATGAGTATTTTTTTTTTTAATTAAGAGAGACATATACAGCGAAATAAAATATGTATTGGCGAAATTTTGTGAAAAGTACAGCAGTAACCACAACATTTGCCTGACAAGGGTTTCGTGAAGCACTGATGATTAAAAATATATATAGTTTTTTCTACAGAAATTACAATAAAAATCATTTACTACAGTAACAATTGCCAAAAAAAAAAAAAAAAAATAAGAAGATTAAATATGCCACACACTGTAAAAATTTGTTGAGATGCGAGAATATAATTATAGTCCCAGCCACTCTGCTTCAAGTATTTAAATACACAAGACCGTTTATTATTCATGCAGTTTTCAAATGTACGTATCTGGGTCACTTTCTTCAAGAGAAATGCCCTCGTTATAAGCATCTTACAAGGCATCATTACCACCATCATTATCATCAAGCACAACTTAAATAATGGATGGAGAAAACGTAGTACTTGTTAGCACGAAATACAGCAAATCCTTTAATTCCATCTTTATTTTGTTTTTCTTTTCTCCTTTCGAAATATTTATGCAAATGTACCAGAAACATTCACAACTCTTCTGCTAAACATTTGTCAATCCTATGAAGTGGTTAAATTCTTTCCAACAAAGAGAGATGCGTAGGCTTCATTAATCTTTTTAACCACAACGAATGGACATTCATTGTGGAGAAGCGATAACAAAACGGCTTATAAGAGGGGAGGGAAGAGAAT
Source organism: Dexiosoma caninum (assembly GCA_963924685.1). NCBI lineage: Eukaryota > Metazoa > Arthropoda > Insecta > Diptera > Tachinidae > Dexiosoma > Dexiosoma caninum. Next base: position 85,133,264 of record OZ004727.1, read on the forward strand.
GCCATGAATGCCGCAAAAATATTTAATGGAAACATATTTTGCATTTCAGTATACAATTTTTTTTAGGTATTGTATGTTTGCTATTCTACGCAGAACCAATTTTTATTTCAATCGATTAACTGAAGCTAACAATTTCAGTTCGGTTCAAGTCTTCTACAGTTATGCGGCTCTACAGAGGGCGCTCGTTCTAGATATTCTTGTGGCCTTCGCAGTATGCGACCAAGCCAATTCTTCTTGCATCTGCGGAGCCAAATATTTAGTTGGAGATTTTTGCTGACCAAAATTTCTGGATTATCTTCCTTAGGCCCACATTTATAGTCAATAGTTAATTATTAGTAAATTAAAATAATAAAAAATAATGTAAAATTAAAATAAAATAAAATAATTAAAAATAAAATAAAAAATAAAATAATTAAAATAAAATAAAATAAAAATAAAATAATAAAAAATAATGTAAAATATTAAAATAATAAAAATAATAAAAAATAATGTAGATGAGAATAAAAAACTAAAAATAGAAATATGTGTGTGTTATAAAAGTAAACTCATGGGTTGTTATGTTTTTGTTTATAGATTTTTTGGTTTGTATGTTTAATATTCAAACAATTCTCGTTTGATTAATTGAATTTTAAACATATAGATCTTGGGTTTATATTCAGACGTTGGGAAAATCCACTGATGAGCTAAGTAAGCGTTAGCGAAATAGTACTATATGGATATGCTTTCCTCCTCAATTTTTGAGTTACTTTTGTAATAAAATGCTTTATGATATTTTTCATACTGTATGAGAATATCATAAAGTATGTAATAATAAATTTAACATATAGTTTATAAGGGAAAAAGCACAATTAGAATCATATGTTAAAATAATAAATATTGTTTAACTAATACTTCATATTCATAGAGTATTGTTTAACTAACATTCTCAGTATAACCAAAGTATGGTAACCCTGGCAATCTTATAATTTTCCATATTGGCTGCACTGCTATAGCATGTGGTTTTTGTCTACATTTGTTTTATTATTTCTTAAAAATGGATAAAAAAGGCGCGCGCTCATCGAACTTTACCGCGCAAGATATTAAATTGCTGTTGAAATAGGTTTGGGAAGGCCAAAATATTACCGAAAATAAAAAAACTGATAAACAAAACAGCTGTTGTCTAACTATTTGTTAACCAATGACATATGCCGGTTTAACTAATAGTAAACAAATTGGTTAAACTATTGCTATTACCTAACTAATCACTGTTTATTTCAGCATTAATAAATATTTCTATATTCTCTTTCAAGCTTAAAGGTTTGTTTATACATGATTATAATTGTGCTTTTCTCCCTTAAAAAATATATGTGAAATTTATTATTACATACTTTTGATATTATTATAAAGTATTTTTTACAAAACCAAACACAATAACTGAGGAGCAAAGCGCATATCCATATAGTACTATTTCGCTCACAAAGTATACAGAGGCGTCAGTTCAAAGCAGCGAACGAGCAGAGAAAGAGACATCATCAAGAGATTTGCTGTCTCTTTTACCCCCTAACTCTGTTCGGTGATTCCTTTTTCTTCTAAATTCCTCAATATTGTTGTTTTGTTTTGATTTTTATTTTCTAGATGTGAAAATTAGCCGTATTTTTCATCTACTTTATGCTCACAATTTCGCAATTTTTAGCACGACAATGTTACAAACATAGGTTATAGGAATCTGTGGTTACAAAATACAACAGTGTGGTGTTTTGTGTTATGAAAATTATGTACTATGAAAATTAATTTCATTTATTAAAACAAATAGATACCAAAAAATCACAAGATCACTAAAATGTTATTTTATTGGCTTATGCACAACAAATTTCATTTTGGTAATTTTTTAGCTTCGCTATGTTTTTTTTTTTGCTATATTAACACAAAACACGATTAGAACCACAAAACACCATTAAAACAAGCTGCACTATGGTTTTTTTACTATAATATTAACACAAAACACAATTAAAACCAATAAAACCACAAGAAATTATAAATTTGTTCTTATGCACAAAATGTGGCTTATGTTTACATTTTTCTGTTGTTTACTTTTCATCTTTCGTGAAATTGTATAGTGGTCTCTTTCTCCCCCTATTTGAAGACAAGCTGATTTAAAATTTTTTCAGACCCCCAGCTGACACTTCTAGGTATTCTATGATTTCGCTAATGCTTACGTAGCTCATCAGTGGATTTTTCCTAATTTTTGAATACAAACTCAAGATGTATATGTTTAAAATTCAACTAATCAATCGTTTATACTTTCTATTTTTTTCTTTTCTTTCGATATTTCGTTAACCATCGGGGTTAACATCTTCAGAAATTTTTTTAGAAAATATAAGCAAACCTTTAAGCTTCAAGAGAAATAGAATAGGTTTTTCGAACAGCCTTTAATATGTTTAGCTTTAAAAAAAAACTTGGAGTAAATTTAGGGTGTTTTCTTTTCTACATTTAATCTGCCTTTTACGTTTTTCATTTTTTTTTTTTTTTTTGTTTTTTGGAAAATATGTGTTACTTTGAAAGTGTAGCATGTTACTGCTCATGATGTTCCTCTTAAAAGGCAAAAAAAAAATGCAACATGTACAACCCTCATTTTAATTAAAGGGGCATGAATGCAGCACTTTATAATCAGCCGGTTTCGTTACCATCTCTGAAGAAATTAATTATTTTTTAATTCGTCTGTCGTTATGATTATAAATAGTTTTTGCACGTTATATTTATTGTTATGGAATAATTATAATTTATTGTTTTATATAGAAACATGTGTTCTTTTGGAAGCGTAAAAAAAAAGTCTGTCATTTTTGTTATTCGCAATATTTCTTTAATATAAAAGACAATCTATTGCAGGTTTCCATACCACAAATGATCCATAAAATTATTACAATTACAAAAACATCACAAAGTTTAGCAATTCTTTTCGCATGTCATTTCAAATGCAATAAGTCAAACAATAAAACCTGCGGAGACATTGCAATAAAATTTCGATTACAAACACAATAAAAATACCATCTCAAACGGAAGCACTTAATCATTTCCATTAAGCAAAAAAAAAAAAGGAATAAAGAAAATGAATGAATAAAAACTAGCTGGGGGAAACCACAATGTTTTTTTTTTTGTCTATAATGTCCTGCTCTGTTCGCAATCGGCGTCATTTACAACGACATTTCCAGCAGCATTAAATTTCAGAATAGCAAAACTTCATTTTGCATAAAAGTAGATTTATGATGGCTGGCTGATAATCGATTGTCTATCTTTATTGTTTATAAATAAATAAAACATTGTTCCGCAATGTGATTTTTTTTTCTGTTTGTAAATCTTTTGCTTCAACTACTGAAAAAGAGCATGAAAACATTGTCCGAATGGGTAACGTTGCGTTCTTCACATTCTTCATTTCTATTGTAGCAATATTTGTTACCTTTTTATTAATATAAAATGCTGAAATCAGCAATACAAAAGAGTCTTTGAAAATATATGGACGAATAGTTGTGTGTATGTCATGACCTTAGGTCTGCCTTTGACCTGATGGCTTAACATTCAAATGCAACCAGCATTTCATCACTTTTTCCAATTTTGCCAAACAAACCAGCAAAACCGAAATGTGAATAAAATCAAGTCTACGATAATTAACATTGGAAGCCTTTAACGGTGCCAGATTAAATTGAAGGGAAAATAAACTGCGACAAAAGCCGGTGGTAATTTCAACCCTTTAAAATATTTAAAAATTTGTCATCACATTCATCGAAGAGACAATAATGTATTTTTTTTTTCATCAGTACAGTTTAATCTTGATTCGATATAAATGAATGGTAATATATCCAATAACATTTCAATAGTCCTTTGTTCTTCTGATGCGTTCTTTGCTCCTTAAAGTCATGGTATGATTTAAGTACGTCTGAACTTGTATGTCTGAGATTGGAAAGGGAAGACCCTTGGGCAGGGAATTTATTCCACATACGAACAATTCGGCTATAAAATTTCTTCTATAATGGCTGGTAAGTGGATCACAAATGGATGCGCAATCTCATCGTACGGAAAAATGGATGTCATTGCAGCACATTCGATGGAAGTAACGAGAAAACAACCCTGTTTGGCCTGCTATCGAAAGAATATGAATGGAAAATACTGTCATCATCCGCAAAAGATTAAAGAGGATTTGACGTTGGACGGAGAAGGTCGTTAAGATAAATTAAAAATATGGTACGAGAAATAACGCCAATGAAATGGTTTTGAATTGACCGACTCAGTTCAGACTCAGTTCAGACCCTAATTTCGCTTAATAAAATACAGCATGCAAAAGAAGCGATGCTCGAAGTAGTCTGCACAAAACGAAAAATTCTCCTGGGTTCAACCCCAGTTTCAGACTTATAAAAACATCTCGCATTTTTTCTGATGTGCATTTGTGTGTGTCTTTGTCTCAGTTGTTTTCGGAAGGTTTCAGTGGCGAAGGCATAGTCACTGGTCACTATACAGTAATGACTTCAGCTGTATCCAATCCACAGGCACATCAGAATGCCCTCCTTCGTCCGTATTGTGTAGCACCGGCGAATTAAAATAATTACTAAAAATGGCTACTAAAAACGAAGCCTCAAAATTTAATTCGACTCCTTGACATCAGAGGCGCTACAACACTTCTAAACAAAGAACGTTCAAAAAGCAGAGTTGTAAGTAAGACAGTGAACTCCTGTCATTTCTCCTAGTATGCCTTTCCTTTAGTTACAGCACAATGCATCGCATGTGTAGGGGTCATCTCCTGGGTGCTGGTCCAAGATGAAAAAAATTTCAGGGATTATCGCCTGCATGCTTTCAATTACTTCAAATGAAATAATGTATCACTTATTTGCTTGATGAGTTTTTCAAAGCTTCAGAAACAGTTTCAATTTTGAAAATTGCTCGATTCAATTTCGCTGAATAAATTTTTGTGCATTGAAGGTCTTCAGCTGGCTATGAAGCTTTTCGGAAAACGAAAACCAGCCAGAGAATTAAAATTAAGAATTGGATGAAAAAATTCCATTCTACTGCTTTTAAATTTGTTTGGAAGTGACACTAAAACGTCAAAATGACTTCATTTGTAGACAAATATGGCAGCCTTGCCTTGAATGTTATTCTCAGCCTTTTCTTTCCACGAAATGTATTGTGGTTATTGTCGTATTGCTTGGCTTTGGTTTTGCCGCACATATTCATCATACTGGGGTTGCATGCATGTTCTCAATGCACCTACCTACACATTTGGCCCATACACACGTTCATAATTTCTCAATTACACTCATTTAAATGCACAAACATCAGCAACTCAAAAGTATTGGCAAATATTTGAATCAATATTTCACAAATAGACTCCTCAATGTCACACACTTTTGCTTGAACAGTGTGTGGGCCGGCTAAGCTTTTGTTCATTCGATAGCTTGCTTCGTCTATATTTAGTGGCATAAGGCAGGATGTTGTTGTAGTTGTTATTGCTTGTTTTCTATAAATATTGCAAAACACCGGAAATTATTCTCTCAATAATTAATTAGTCGGAAAGTTTTCCATGGTTGTCAATGGCTGAATGGTTTGTAAAAAGAAACCGCATTGTGTGTGTGTACCATTAGCTATTTTAATAAATTTATTAAAGTTTTAAATGTGTGATGATGGCCTGTGAATGCCACAGTTCTGATTAAAACACTAACGCAGAGATTTCTATATGACAGAATTTTTGAGGCCGCATTTGCTCATCGCAATTAACGTGTAATTAAAAGAAAATACAAATTAGAACAGTTCACACAATAAGGCCAATAATATCGTTCTACGATGGATTAATTTTAATTGACATTGGGCGCGTGCCCATATGCGTCAGTCTTCAGAAACTTTATAAAGACGGCATTAGTAAACTTTGTCTATATTTTTCTATTGCATGCTATATATATATGTACGTGTATATCATTAGCAAATATAAAACGAAGCCAAGTTTTCTTTTTGGACACGTTTTGCCAGAAATGAATAACTGCTGCCAGCCTAAATTACACAAAAATAGTTCTGTTTAAGGATTATAACTTTCGGCCTCATTATTCTTAATTTTTCCAAAGAATTAATTTTTCTTTGTGCGCATAAACAGTATTCTCGTCACCATTTATTACAGCAGCCACACTGCACTGTGGTCGATTCCATTGGCCAAAAATTAAAACATCAAAGACAAAAGTTTGTCACCAAATGTGCCTACAATATTTCTTATAAAAGCAAGATTTTAAAATGTATTGTTGTTTTTGTTTTATTCCAACTGTACGTTTTAAGAAAGAGAGGAGAGTTAACGGTTGGTTTTTGCAGTGTAAAATTAATGGCAACTTTAAATTAATTAAAACGAAGGGAAAAAAAACTTATATTAAATTAAATTAAAAGGTATTAGCTGAATTTTAAAATAATTAGAATCGCAGTGAAAAATATTACAAACCATTCCTTAAGAACTACTTTTGGTCTACTTTCGAAATATTAATAACTCTATATTTTTGACTTCTCAGGAAGTTATTCAGAGCAATACCCGGAAAATGTGTAGAAAAATTATTTAATTCTACAAAATTCTTTTATGTTTGCTTATTTATATATTTGTACATAAGTATAAAACATTTGACTTTATTATTTATTTAATCGTAAACCAAAGGAAGTAATAAAATATGTAATTCAATTGCATTTCAATTACACTAATTATTTAAGCTGCAGGTCTATTTTATATTTGTTATATTTATTTTTATTCGATATTTCGCTACTCCTTTGTTTAGCTTCTTCAGGCAAATTGGTTTTTGTTTATAATTTAAGAATTTATATAAGAAATCAATTGATTTTCAATATTTTTTTATTGAAAAATAAAATTTTTTAAACAAAAAAAAATTATTGAAGTTAATGAAATTTTAATTGAAAAAGAAAATATTTCATTTGAAGCTAATGTAGTAACATAAATAAATAATACAGATATACCTCCTAAAAATACTAATAATATATATATATAATTATAATATATTATAATATAAATATATAATTATAAAAAAAAAAAAAAAAATACTAATAATAAAATAGAAGAAAATCAAAATTTATATTTAAAAAAATAAAATTAAATATAACGATTATGGATAAAAAAAATTCATTGTATAATTTAAATAGAAAAAAATATTAATTTTGGAAATTAATGATAAAGAATTTCTTTTTTTTTGTTGAATATTAAAAATTAATTTATTTTTGATTTACAAAATCAATGTTTTTTTTTTTAACTATTTTCAAGAATTTAATTTATAATAGGAATATATATTAGGGTGGGGCGATTAGTATGGAAGGAAAAAAATCTTAATGGGCGCTTCGCGTTTCTGATTCTTTTGATTGTACTAAGCAAAAAAGTCCACTAGACCATACGTCTACTGTGAAAATCGGCTGGCGCATTTTGACTTGATCAGACTTTTATCACTTTTTTTGGATATTTTGGCCTATAACAGCCAAACCATTGAGATTTTCGATCCAATACTAAGACAAAAATTGTAGCCAAGACAATAGTTAAGAACTCTCTAGTACATCGCAAAAGCATTGGCACGCTCCTTCAGGCAGTTTTGGCCTTGTGAAAGTGCAAATTTGTCGTGAAAATATTGATAAATTACCATTTTCAGTTGTTCATAGCGCAAAATCATAAAAATGTTCTATTTCTTACTTTTTCCACTTTTTTTTATCCAAAAATATAATGTTTTCAAACAATCTATTTTTTTAAGCTTTAAGGTTTTTTCAGCTCCTATTTATTATTTTTATATTTATTTTCGATATTTCGTCAACCTTCGGTTAAAAAAAAGTATTAAGAAAAATATAATGTTTTTTTTACAGTAAACTAACAAAAATGCATCAAATGAACCGAAAACAATAGAAGAATAAAAAATTAGAAATAAAATAAATAGAATAAATAAGAAAATAGTTTTTAAAATTGCTAATATTAAGGTGGCCTTTTTAGTAACAACGCCTCTTATATTTTTTTTTTTAATTTTTTCTTACATATTATTTCATATATAATTAGTCAATATGTTTGTTTTTTAAAATTAAAATTGTTAACATAAGAATTATAAAAACAAGTTTCGTATAAATTTTATTTTTTTTTGTTGGCTGAATGTGGGTACGGGGTGTAGGAGGTATGAGTTATCAACCACTTCCATTTTACCCCTAAATGGGTTGTGATATACTTATAAAGCCGTGACCGCACTTTCACGATGATACTTATAGTGGAAGTATTTTTAGACGCCAACTCCATACAGCTCCGTCCACTGTGCACTGGCTGGTATTACATCTCACTTTTAATTTATAGACGGTATTATTCTTTTTCTTTTTGGTTATTTTTTTTTATTTGTACAGTTTAACTCCCACAAAGTAAATGCAATGAAAAACAACTGGCAGGTATTCCAAGTGCAAATGAACAATTCCTGAGAATAATTCTATAAAAAAGAATTAATAATAAAACCTGAAACAAAAATTTTTTTTTCTTTTCACTAGAAATATTCGCATTAAATTGATATTCATATTTCGAGGAAGTGCCAGTAAATATGTGCATGTGTTTAGCATTTATTAAATTAAAATTTTGTTCATAACGTATTTCATTCATGAATTTTCATTTAAATTTTCTTAAATTCAGTTTTTTGTTTTGTAGAGTATGTTTTCCTCTCCAAATCTCAAAAGTACCTTCGACATCCACATAAGAAAAGTACTTACTCGTGCATATGCAATCGTCTTGAATAATTTTCAAATACACTGGAGCCCCGATGCGAGTCTCTCCCATTGGCGTTGTTACGATCTGCTCGCTTTTCTAAATTTTCTTGCTTCAATTCAATTGTTTGTAACGTTTTGATTCCGATTTGCGTACACAGAAAACTACACCAGTAGTTCACCCAGAATACAACATGCAAAAATATGAGCTCTCGGAAAGTTGTTCGATGACGAACTGATGCGGTTATAACAGATTTCACTACAGAAAGTTTGCCAGAAGATGTCATAGAAATGCAAGGAATCAGAAGGCAACATATTGCTGACGTAGAGTCAACATACAGCAGTTAAATTGATCCTTTTGTGTCTAGTGAAAGACCTGGTGCAAACACTAGTGCAGTGCCAGGAAATTCAATTCAATTTGTGCTAGAATTTATCCACCAAACAGATCATTCTCTTTTTTTTATAATTCCTATGATTTCTTTTTGAGCAAAAGTAGAATTTTATTTTGCTGAAAGCAATTTTTTTTAACCAAATTAAGCCGTGAATTTTTATAGAAATAAATATACGATTTGCGTCGTATTTCTTTGCTCCCTATTAACGACGTAAATCAAGGCTGTAGTGTACTCATTATTAAATACTCAGCAAGAAGTGTGCTGTGTAGCAATAGAAATGAAGCCAGCAACTCTGCAAGTGATTCCGGGAGCTTTAATATTCTCGTTTCTATTTTCATTATGACGGCTTCTCTTGAAATATTCGTGCCAGAAGGTGATAAAAACACAAACACACACACACACATATTTTTAGAGTTGCAAAGTATCATTTAATCGGGTTTTATTATCTTCAAATTAAACTGTAAGTGGTGAAACTTTTTTTTTTTTTTTTTGCTTTCAATGTGCAACAATTCATGAACTATAAATCTGTGGTTTTCATGAATAACCACGTATGTCTGATTTTACGCGATTGCGAGTTATTGATGGCAAACTTCTTTATTTCAGAAGCTTTTTGAATGAAGATAAGAAAATATGGAAAAATATGGATTAATTTCATTTCTTGAAGTTAAAACCACATAACTGACAAACACTTTTGAAATAGTTTTCAGCACTAGCAGAATCTATAAAAGCATGAGCAAAGCTTTTGGTAGGGCTCCTTTAAGTTTACAACAACAATCTGTCAGTGGATAGCATTTCCCTTGGTAGCTAAATCGATGACATAATCACACTTATTGTGTTTGGCGCTTTTGCGGCGAAAACTAGGCGGTTTTGGAAAATGGTACCGTGATTGGCGAAAACGCCAATGAGTACGACACTTTTTTTGAAATCTATTACAAAAGACGCCGTGAAAACGGTACCGTGTTTGGTGTATTCCTCTGTCAAAAGTGTATAAAACTCTCGTTCAGATATTTGATCACGACATTGTTCAAATTTGTTTAAAATAATTAAATGGAAGGGAACAAAATGTAAGTAATGAAAAAAGTATAATTAATATAATTAAAACATGGTTTTATTCGTACATACATACATATGTATGTATTTATGTATGCAAATGAACATACATTTTAGAGTAAAAGTCACAACTACTGGTCAATTTGCGAGGCTAGTTGAAATAATGGAACAGAAACCGAAAAGAAAAGTTTCCAAAGGGTAAATTTTAAGGAAGAGTGGAACACCATTTCGGATGATTTAAATTGTATTGGTCCGCCATCGCGTTTTGGGGAGGGCTGGATGAAAGTGTGTGCTGACTTTAAATTTAAATTGACAAAAAAAACTAGCACATAATAAAGCTAAAAGCTATGCTACAGGTGGAGGCCCGTTTAAAAAACTATCGCGCATAGAAGAAGCAGCAATTAATTTATTAGATATGCGTGCTGTTATACAACATAAAGATGCATTTGGAATTAAAAGACCGAAAGCTATTTCCCCAAACCCCGAACCAAATTTAGTCGCTACCACACGAGTATTGAAGAAATTGATGAGCCATGTACTTCAACCCCGCTTAATAAAAATAGAAAAACAAAGAATAAAGAAAAAGTAACGCTTTTAGAGAAGAACAAGTTAAACTGCAAAAAGAGTTGTGCTTAGAACTCAAACAGAAACTATCGGAAATTGAACGGTAAAACAGAAAAATATTTAAAGCTAAGCAAGAGAAATTAAATTTATATAAAGAGGAACTCAAAAAGTAAGATCAACATAGAAAAGCCTGCCTGAAGGAGCGTTCCAATACTTTTGCGATGTACTAGAGAGTTCTTAACTATTGTCTTGGCTACAATTTTTGTCTTAGTATTGGATCGAAAATCTCAATGGTTTGGCTGTTATAGGCCAAAATATTCAAAAGAACGTGACAAAAGTGTGATCAAGTCAAAATGCGCCAGCTCGATTTTCACCGTAGACGTATGGTCTAGTGGACTTTTTTGCTTAGTACAATCCCAAGAATCAGAAACGCGAAGCGCCCATTAAGATTTTTTTCCTTCCATACTAATCGCCCCACCCTATACTTTATTAATTCTAAAATAACTAATAAGTCTAAAACGAAATATATATTAACACAATTATACTTAAAATATTTTATTTATTATTTTTAATCAACATTTTGGTAGGGAGTTTAAATATATCCGATTGTTGTCTTAACTCCTTCTTTATGGCATTTATTTCCTGTATACTGATTGTCTCGTCATCGTCAGAGGATGAATAAAAAGCTACGCTCTACATTTTCACACAAATTAAAGTCACAAAAAATTTATAACAAACAATTATTGCACGGAGAAGTTTTATTTTTTGAAATTTTCTTTTGTTATTTATGAATGTTTTGACAGATATTTAACCGGGTGTTTCATAATAATTCTATTATACTTTTATGCCATTTAAACATTAGAATTTTTTACTATTTTTATCCACCCGCATGATATGGGTATGAAATTGCAAGTATTTTTCAGCAGAGAGCAATAAATAATATGAAATCTGTACAAACATTATAAAGCGGGCGCCCCTAAATGGCGGACTACTAATTTTTACCGAGTGCTATGATATGATTATTAAATGAATGAGATTTTTGAGAAGAAAACTAAAAATAAAGTGGAATGGGTACTTTTCCAAAAAAAAAACAGCCTTTGCAAACGTACTTTTTTTTATACACATATAACTATTAGAAATTTGTTTTTTTTTTTGGAAATGGTTCTTTTTTTAAAAAAGAATTTTTTGAAAAAAAAAATTTACTCTTTGGAAAATTTTACTTTTTGTAGAGGGTACCTTGTGCAAAAGGTACTTGTAAAACTCAATATCTATAAAAAAAAATTGGCCGATAAGTTGGTGTCGGGTAGCGAAGCTCACCGCTTTAATCTAGCAAATTAACATATAATCACTTGTGTATTTGTGTTCGAGTGTGGCGATGGCTGAAGTAGTCTGCACGTTGACTACAAAACCAAAACAGCCTGCGTTCGACCCCAGCTTCAGACTAAAATCTTAAAAAAAAAAACATCTCACTTTTTTCAGATGTGCATTAGTGTGTCTTTGTGTGGCTTTGTGTATCAGGTGTTGTCGGAAGGTTTCAGTGGCGAAGGCATAGTCACTGTAACCAATCCGCAAGCACAACAGAAAGCCCTCCTTCGTCGGTATTGTGTAGCACCGGCGAAGTAAAATAATTACTAAAATAATGGCTACTAAAACAAAGGTTTAAATTGAATACGTCTCCTTCACATCAGAGGCTCTACAACACTGCTACGAAAACAAAAGGACGTGCAAAAAGCAGAGTTGTATGACAGGGAAGCTTCACCAACTGTCATCTCTTTCACTATCCCATCACAAAGCATCGCATAAATAGGGGTCATCCCCTGAGTACTGGTCCAAGATAAAAAAATAATGCTAAGTATACTTTTGATCCTTTAGTTAGATAATCCAAAATGAGTTCAGCTGATATGAGTACAAATTAAATGCCGATAAGAATTATTATAATAAAATAATTCGAAATACCGACCATTGTTTTCTTTTGACACCTCAACAAAGCAAATCTTGTGCAAGTGATATAATTTAAGTGGACATAGGTGGTTTTAGCAGAACACATTTTCAATGTTGAAAATATTGTGTGTTTTTAATTCTCCGCTAAAATCTTATTCTGATAAAAAAATTTCCGTTTAACTGGAGCGCAGTTTCACATGGAATCTTTTTTTTTTTTGGCTATTCAGTAAACTTTGTTTTTCAGACATATGTTGTTATGCATGAGAACCGCAGAAATTACCATTTTAGGCTTAAACAATTTTATTAAAGTTATTGGGAATTTAATATGTCAGCAAAATAAATAAACTGCTGTAGCATCACCTGAAGCAATTAAAAGGCAAGTGGCTGGAGAACTAAACAGTTCTTCATTGCGATGACACTTTAATTGTTATTAGAAAGCACAACATATAATTGTTCCATACTTTCACATGGGTTGTCGCCCTTAGCGGAATATGATCGTCTCTCTTAAGACAAAACCGAAGAAAGTTTTCTGTAATAAATTTGATATTCAACGCAGTTACTTTTTGGGAGGGGTGGGACGAGCTTAGCTCTGCCCTCCACATGCCTCTTGAATGCAATGCCTCAATATACCCAATTGACTTTGTGTTCCTTCACAGTTTCAATTACTTTTATTTTTTCCTATTTAACTTTCCTTTCACGATAAAATTTAATATTTAATCAGTTTGTACGCGTTGCAAACTTCAGATGAGATTTCTTTATTTGGCGTAGGAAAATGAAGAAGTAGGCGTTTATGGTTGGCAGCATCAGCCGAAAATGGTCCCAAATTTATGGTTAGAGTTGTAAATTTAATGCTTGTGTATTGAAAATTTGTCAAAATGACTCCTACGAATGATGTGAAGAAAAATTGCCGTTTGCGAATTATAACGAAATTTATAGCAGAAATTAAATTTAATGTCCATGAAGGGATTTTCATCTTTAAAATGTTGCAATAAATTCCTTTTTATTTGCCTACAATTTGTATTCAAATCATTATTTTATTTGATTTTATTTTGTTTCGTTTCATTTTTTATTCTTCCGTTTTGTGTTTGTGTTTGTGTTTTGTTGAAAACCAGGGCAAAAGTATGTTCTATTTTTAGGCCATATTTCTGCGTTCCCTGCAACGATTATTGATTTTAAAAACGGGATTTAAACTTTCTTAAATCCATGTGTATATTTTTTAATAATAAGTTATTTATTTCAGCAATTTATTGCAAAAATAAACAAGTGAATGTAAATCGAATGGCAACAACTTGGAAAACACCTGGATCCATAAAGGATTGCGGTATATTCTGCGTCAATGAGCTTCCTTCCCTAAATTGTAAATAGTTATTGCACTTTATGTGCCTTAATGGCGCCACCTCCTCCACTCAAACCACATATCGGCAGTATCAATGGCTTTAGATTGCGGCACTGACAAGTCACTAATAATAATAATAATAATGGAAGCATGAATACTAATAAAAATCCTTTCCTTAGGGCATTGGCAATAATGGACTGAATGGTTAATCAACGAGCGCACATTGAATTAACTTAATTCTCATTGCGGGAAACAAAGGAAATAATTAGTGATTTGCTTTTATTTAATAAATGATTAATTGATACTCGTAGTGTAGACGTTTAAACAGTGTTTGAGATTAATTTGTTTGGAAACAAAGCAACTGTAACTATTCTTAACTAAATTTATAATTTAGAGATTCATGTGTTCGTGTTATGCACACATGAACTTGCATGCATACATACATACATACATACATACATACTTAAATATATAATTTAGGAAACTTGATGAGGGTGAACAGTCCTTTTACACAAGGGGTGAGTGTTCGCTTTAGAAAAGTACTGAATAATAAATACGGCTTGAATGGTGTTGTCGTTTCTAAGAAAAAAGAAATAAAAAGTGCCAAATAGTTTACACTTTCAAAGGCAAAGGGCAGAAATCTCTGTTCATTAATAATGTTAAATTTTAATATGAAAGTTGCTGGGAAAGTTGAATTTATTAAGAAACCTTAAGAGAAAAAGTTTTCTATCAAATTTACCAAAATGAGATTTTGAGTGCGACGAAAATTTGGCTTCTATAACCTGGCGGTGTTACATGAATTATCAGGACTACAGCTGGTCAGGCTCTTTAGATTCCAAAGAGAATTAATTTGAATAGTTGAGTGAAGCAGTAGAGCCTGTCTAATGAACCTACTCCGGTCTGCGCTGTCGCCAGAACATCAGAAATTAACCGAATCCAAGGGAACGAACGAAGTGAGGGCCTGCCTTGTAACCTGATCTAACTTAACCCAACATATTATATATATGGCTTATAACAGTGGTCATGAATGGTCGTAATGCTAATACAGGGTGGACCAAAAGTCACCATGGTGTGTAAAAATATAATAACTTATTCGTTTATAAATTTTTTTTTAAATTTTTTTTCAGATTATTTAAATAACTGCCGGAGAATAAATAATGGAGGGATTCACGACTGACCAAAGAACCGGAATAATAGAATTTTATTATTTAAATCAGCAAGGAACATATCGTCGCCATTTTAACGTTAGAATTTCGCCCTGCGAAGCAATGATTCGTTGCTTCATTCAGCGTCACCAACAACATTGCACCGCAATAGATTTGCCTCCAGCCTGTAGACCACATCTAATTCGCACTTCCGAATATATTGAAAGTGTAAAGCAAAATCTTCGAAAATGTTGATGGATTGCGTTATCGGTTTATGATAGAACATTGTTGACGTTCCGCTCTTGAAAACAGACCTGAGATGTGGTTTCAGCAGGATCGAGCCATTAACCACACTGTACGAAGAACAATGGCACTTTTGGAGAGTGAATAATTTCCAGAAATTACAAAATTAATTGGCCACCGAGTCCGACAGACTATTTTCTTTGGAGAAGCGAGTATATGTGCGACAACCCTTGAATTCAAGTCCCACATTGTTGCAGAAATTCGTTTGCTACAGCTCAAAAAAAAAAAATATATGTAAACGCAACAGTTATTAAATGTCTAAACCTACTGGTGGCTTTTCGGCCACCCTGAACGGCCGTCGCTTAAAGACTCTGGATACGCTAATGATTACAATAATTGCCTTGAGAAAACAATTTATTACCTTTTTTTTCGGAAATTTTTAACTTTAGGCGACAATTTCTCAATTTTTTTTTCCCATAAATGAACATTTTTATTGGTCTCATCAGTATGTTTATGAGTTGTAGCGGAATTGCCTTTGACAAAACAGCTTATCTCCAATACTTTTCATTTTTCGTTAAATGTCTACACAAAAAGTTTTGTTCAGCATTTTTAAAATATTTTTTCTCTGCTGGAAATTTTTCAAATTGGATTTAAGTTTTGTTTGCTGCAAAGTACACAGAATTTATTTTTAATTTTTTTTTTTTACTCCAAAAAATGTTGTTCAAATGTTAAAACTTAGAATGTCATATGTAAGTGTCAGCCAGTATCTTTAGGCACATTTATTTGAATAAATTTACAATGAATTCTTTTGGAAACCCTTTCGTTCCAGGCTGTTAAAGGATATGAAAAGGATACATTTTTTGCACGATTTATTTTCACACGGCATGCAAATTATTACCTGAGCGCATATCTTTCATTTAAATAACTAAATACACACACTCGCACATACTTGTCACATTTGGAGGGCTTTGTAGCGAACACGTTTGTTTTATATTTTTGTATGGGTGGGCACAATGGCAGCCATACATACATATGTTTAAATGGATTTATAAATAAATGTATGCATGTAGGACGTGCACATAAAGGCTTCTAAAATATGACCCAGTTTTTTTAATTTTCTGCACAACACTTAACAATTTTAATGCGCATTCGTACAAAAATACACACACGCTTAGAATTTAAGAACGAGTTATCTCTTGGGATTATGTCTTTTATTTAATTGGATGTTTTCCATTTTTTTTTCTAATTTAATTTTTTTTGTAATTTTTAATTTACGTCTTATTCGACTAATCAAATAATATGGAAAAATCTCTGTGAACGCAACCTTGTTTTTCATAAATATTCAAAGGGAAAATTAAATTTTCCAGCTAAGAAAAGAAAGTCTTATTTGAAAAGAGCAGGAAACGCACACTAAAGTGGAAATCAGTGAGCTGTACGACAGTAAAGATAGCACTGAGGAAATGTGTCTGAATTTATCGCGTGAATGCTGTAACATTTGATTTAGTCACCATGGCCACTTAGAGAACACCTTGTGATGTCACCAAGTACACATGGTTTGCAATCTTCATCACAGTTATCGCTGGCTATGTATGAACCCCTCGCAATATTTTTACGTAGGGCTGTCGATGACCATAAATAAACCTACACGGAAAAAATTCAACTAAATTTTACTTAATAATAATTGTGCACCTGTAAATATAAATAATAGTATCAATAATAGTTCAATATTGCACCAATTGGTTTTTGTTTATAATGAAAAAATATTTTTTTTTTAAATTCACAATATAGGAAAAGTTCTTGTCAATGAAAATTCAAAATAAAAATATTAACAGCCATAATATTTAATTTAATTTAATATTAATATTTTTATTTTGAATTTTCATTGACAAGAACTTTTCCTATATTGTGAATTTAAAAAAAAAATATTTTTTCTTTATAAACAAAAACCAATTTTCCTGAAGAAGCTACACAAAGGAGTAGCGAAATATCGAATCAGAATGAATATTAAATATATTAAAAAGACCTAAAGCTTAAATAATTAGTGTTATTAATATTTAGAAAATTAAAAAAAAAAATTTAATATGAAAAAAAAAATTTTAATTCAATTCGCCGGCAATTTGTTTTTTTCAGAGTCCAAAAAAAAAAAAAATAATTAAAACTTTAATTGAATGGATTAAACTTTTAATTGAAAAAAAAACAAAAATAATATTCTAATTAAGTTTTAATTGACAAAAAAAAAAATAGAAAATTTTTTCTGTGTAGAGTATCATGGGAAATTTCACCCTACTCCAACCATGGCACCCCCCTCCCCCTCCCAGAAACTACTGTGGAATGGCAACAGCAACTCAGCCGCTAGCGAGCTGCACCAGATTTTCTCCAAGTGTTACGGTATTTCACTACTCATCGGCAAATTTTGGACGATCTTACTCAAAATACTTTCAAATCGTTGCACAGTCTGCCTTGTAAAGTTCTAATTAATCGAACGAAATTTCTGATGAAATACAATTTGCTTATAAAAATATTTAAGAACGAACATTTTATTGCTGTTCAACGATTTTGACACAGAAATTTAAATTATTTTTCATAATTCCACAACATCTCACACAGTACGAGCAGCCAGCCCCACCAGCATGCCATGCATTTTTTAAGTCATACTCGCTTCATGTCTTCTTTAAATATTTTGCTGAACAACCATCATATAAAATTGTAAAGAGGTTAACAAGATTATATTTGTTTTGTAGCAGCTTGAAAACTTAATTGAGAATTTTTACACCAGCAGAATTAGTTCGTGTTTGTTTAAGAGCAGCCACTACGCCAATATTGCCTTCCACCATTCCATAAGTTTGTATATGAATTAAGTTAGAAACACCAAAACAAACCCTTTTGTAAGTCAAATTAAAAATACTTGCACAAGGGTAGTAAAATCTTCACTCAACATTATCAAGTGAAACTAAACAATACTGCAGGTTTGTCGGATATAAATTTTGTTTTTTCAGAAATTTTATTTCTGACAGTATAAACGACTATAAAGCTTTTATTATCTCCGAAGGCAGCGAGCTTGCTTCTTCACTTCCATCATAATCATCATCATTAATATTAATCATTCTGCAGAGCAGCGAACGCTCTCCATCTCTCGCTTAAATGAAGCAATTAATTGTATGTTTAACAGCATTTTATGAACGATTTAATTTCATGAAAATATTCAAGTTTATTTTGTGCGCTCCCGCAATCTTTCCCTGCAATCGTTTATTATGCTCGTCTGAAATATTGAGTTAGTGTGCCGTGTCATATTTGATTAAGTGCTACACAAATATTGCACTACGTTTGCAGTACGAATTATGATCCATTCATTTACACAAAGAAATTTCCGTTTTGCCAGTATTTTTTTATCAGTGTCATTTACAATTTTTGGCTTTGTAATTTGGAATACCTGTCTCTGTTGGCGATCATTGGCGATCATTGAAAATTGAAAAATTTTAAATAAAGTGCACCATTTAACAATTGAAGAAACGAAAATTTATTTTTTTTTTTGATTATTTAAGTTCGGGACTTCTTCAAAACTTGGTAAAATATTGAATTTTTACAAAATATTTTCCCGTTTTGCGTAAAATCTATTTTAATAAAATGCGTTTTTTCGTCTTAGAGCAGTGCTCAGGGGATGCATGTATTTCAATGGAAATTCTCGTAAGAAAATAGACTTTCCGGGATGGAGGATGGTGGATATTAAACTTTAAGCCTTTCAGCATCGCAGTTGACGTGGAAGACAAGGCGGTTAGAAAACGAACTTCCTCTATAATGCGTAGTGGCATTCGGCGGTAAATCGAGCACAAATGGACGGCCTGCTGTTGACGGTTTCGTCATGCGTAAAATGATACAAATTTCGGGAAAGAGCTCCCTGCTATCAGTGCTGCAGATTCTTATTTATTGAAGTAGCGATAAAACAACGAGGCACAGCAAAACAAAAATTTTTTAAAAAGCCGTGTGGTCGTGGTAGGGTGCATCGCATGAGACCACCACCAATTCAGGACACTCATCGACCCCCTCGTATTCCCAGTTCAACCAACCAGTGACAAACCCATCAGCCAATAAGATCCACTCCAATTCCAACGTTTGCTCTACATTGCAGTGGCTTCTGATAGTCGAGTGGTATTTCTCCACTTCATCTCCCAGTCCCCAATAGCACTCTAATCGAGGATGGGAGGCCATGTGGCAATTAATCTAGCTTAAGCCAAAGCTGGACATTCACACGCAATATGTGCCGCCGTTCCCATGACCTGTTACTGTGTCCGTTATCCAGCCGAAGGTACCTACCTCGGTATTATCCCAATACCCCTCGCGCCGTCCGATCAATTGGCTCTTTGAGCTCCATAGGAGTATCCAACCACCGCACAACTGCAAGCCTTATCGGAAATCAGGCCTTTAGTCCATAGAACGCTTCCAGACATCTCTACCTCGCGTCTCGTTCCCTTTAATTCTGGAGTGCGACGTGATTCACAACAGTATAACCATGTTGACTAAGCACCTAATGAGTCACCGAACAATCTTCAGCTGCAACCCAGAGTGCACGTTCAATCCTGCATTCATCAAATCACAGACACATAACTTTCACTTTTGCGTTCAGCATATAATTACAAATCATTTCCCCAATCGAAAGAATCAAATGGTCACTTTAAAGTGATTTTAAATCTTTTTTTTTTTTTGTAGCAAAAACAGGATTCCTTTTCAGAAACAAAGTCCCGCCGTCTGTTGGCTTGAATTATCAGTTATGAACTGTTATTAAATTAAAGAAATCATAAAATATTATTTTGTTGAATAGTTCTTTTCTACTCATGGGAACCTCAACAGTCGTCAAATGTGGCACTGGCATCTCTTGTCACAATCTCATATCACACATATTTAAGCATTTCAACGCGATTGTTGATGTCTTCTGATTTAAATTCCACCATACGAACTTCGAATATGTTCACATTAAGTTCAATTAAGTAGATTCATTCATGCATGTACGTGCCATCTCAGCAATTAGCAGTGCATAAAAATTATTTGCAACATTTTAACCCCAACAACCACAAAATAAATAATAAATGGGCGATTTGTTTTCTATTTCCTGTCTTATCTGAACTACATACGTTGCATGAGAAATATAAATCTCATATTTAATGGCACAGAAGTAAGGAAAAGGAAGTGTGCCGCATGAAACGTAATAAAATATCTTCCACAGAAGTGAGAAAACAATAAAAAGAAATGTTTGTCCACGAACACTGGCTACACTAAAGTGGTCTAAAATATGAAGAAAAAAAAAAGAAGAAAAACAGAATAAAAAGAGGAGGAAAATCACTTCTGTGTGTGTTTGTACGAAGTTGCTAGTTAAGCCTATTGTTGTCATTTAAACATGTTTGTACATTGCGTGAGAAACTATCACGAGGATTTGAAACTTTTCTTTCATGGGAATGGGTATGGGAATGGGAATCGTGTGTGAAGTTTCAATATTGTTGTGCACGCTGGTACCCTATTTCATGTTTAACCAAATAGTTATCGAATGTTTTCTCTATTATTTGTTTTTATTACTTTCTACTGACTGGGGAGTTTGTGTTATTCGCTTACTTGTCCTCCCCCTTTGCAAAAAGTGGCAGTGAAATGTTTTACGAAGGTGGCTCCATAAGTCTCTGACTTTTTGAATTTCCCAGCTTTCAATAGAAATAACCTGCTACTATCAACAGGCATTATTTAGTTTACGCCTGTATGTATGTATAGCTTGTATGGAACAAAGAAAAGCCTTTCGCGTAATTTGAGGAGCAAATGGAAAAAGTGCTCTTGAAGAACGCTCAACAGAGTGCGAAGTCGTCAAACGACTGTGAGCAAATGCGGCAGCCATCAAAAGCGGAGAGCTCTCTCATACCCCAGTGACCAGCCAAATACGCAATTCACTTTTCAGTTAAGCGATGAGAAACCAAAAAAAAAAAAACTCATGCACTTCTTTAGCCACCCTCGTTACAACATCTGTATGTTTACGAGCATATGTTGGACTTCTCTTATGTTAAATGAAAATAAAACAATATTTCAAGTGCAAATAGGAATTTTATTTCCCACTAAAGGTTTTCCGAAGAATTTGTAACACTCGCCATAAAACATTTATTGACGCAACGAAACCAGAGTGTAAATTAATCCACTTCGGGAACATTGTTTCCTTTTTCAAGTGCTAAACATTCTACACTTTTCAGTAAAATTGAAAGAAAGTGATTTCTTGAAATTGTCGTAACGCTATTTAATAAAACATCCTGTGCCGTCTAGAAAATCCAAATAACAACAACAGCAGGAAAGTGTTTTTTTTTTTTTTTTAATAAATTTCTTTATTTTTCTCATTGTTTATGGGATATAAATTTAATAAAGAAAAACGTCCATTTTCATTAGCCTAAAAATGTCAACAGGATTATAAGATACAAGGACATTTTGTATCAAATTGTAAGTGACAAATTGTTACTATGAAAAGCTTTAAGAATTTAATTTTCTCGTATGTAAATGTCTTGGCTGTTTGACATGTGATGAGCCATTTCCACACATTCGTAGCAAATATATTTTATTTATGAATGTAGTAGCGACCAAACTTAAAATAGTTATTGGAAAGAGGGAATTTCTAACAATAACTAGAAGGTATTGCATATGATTTACTGAAGATTATTTAAGAATCATAGGGCGTCGTTACAATATTATTCAAGATATGCCGAAAATTTGGCTGCAGCCTCCGAACCTGCATGTGGGACCGAAATGTGGGGAATGAATGAAATCATTGCAAAATTTTCTTCTGCGAACAACAGAGAATCGTTTGTATGAAATAGAGACACCAGATCTGGGGGAACAGAGCGTGAAGTTACCTTTTGTAAAGTATAGGCTAAACATTCTTCTTTTTCCCATAGTACCCCAGAGGAAGAAGGTTTAAATTGCAATGGCTGTGAAGATAAATTTTAAACTATATCACCCTAGACACAAACCTTAAAACTTAACAGAGCTCTGTTAATGCAGGAATATAGTGGACATCCCTCTACATAAATCCCATTTTAGTCTGGTCGCCCACGTTGGCTTTTTCCAGAAAAAAATTTCGTCATCCCTCAGAGAATCAACATTTTTCAAAATTTCAAGTGCGGAAAATTGTTTTGGAAATTGGAAATTAAATTGCTTATCACTTTTTTTAATAATAAAATTTGTTAAACAAATCCGTAGTTATAGAATTTTGCCACAAATTTAAGCAGAGAAAAGGGACATCAGATGGCATAGTAATGGCACCTGGTTTAAGTACATCATTATCCAAGCAAACGAGAAAAGTCAGTTTTATAAATTAATAATCTAGACAGTAAAAGTTTTCAAAACTAAATATGAATACTTTAAAAAAACAGTCGAGGTATCTCATGAAAGCAAAATCAATAAGAAAACAATTTTCGTTTCTTCATCGCCATTTCGCACAATGATTAATTCGATTTGCAGTAGTAATTTCATATCATTATTTTTAGTTGAGTGATTATGGTTTCGTACAAACAATGTCTGCTTAATTGCTCGTACATCATTCGTCTGAACGTATAATTAACGAACTTTACAACACTCATACGTCACGGTGGATTTATTAATTTATGAATTCATGTACTGCTGCCTGGTATTAATTTCATTAGGATTTTGTTTTAAAAATCTGTCTGTTGGCGCAAAAGAGTAAAAAATTTAATTTAATTTAATTGATAATCAGATAGTTTTTTGTAGTTTAAACACTCGTTAGAGAACACTACACTGCCTGGTTCACGATGTCATAAGATAAAATCAAAAAGAGCATTTAAAATTTTGTTGATTTTTTTAACGTAATTTAGCGATCGACTGATATCTTGTGTTATCGTCGGCAGTTCATCTTTTTTTTTTAATTGTGGAGAGACATCTATTCCTCCCAATCTGCGAGCTCTCTGACATCTGCCCCTGACTAAGCTCCCCCGTTGCACTTTCATCGACGATGGGACGGCCCATGGCCCTGAGTCCGGCATAAGGCAAAACTGGACATTCACATACAATATGTGTCGCTGTCGTAGCCTGCTCTAGGCATAGTCTGCAGTTATCATCCCCTACGACCACTTCATCTTTCAGTCGATCGATTAATTAGTCACTTCACCACTTCTTTCCAACATTTTTCTTTCCACACACACACACACACACAAACACGTAACAATTTACCAGTTTTGGCAGGCATCTTAGTGGCCTGAATTTGTCGCTCGTTATAAAAAAAAAATATTATCAAAGTGTACAGTTCATCGGTAGACATGCAAAAATTATTTTTATTATTATTAAAGTGTATTAATAGAAAAGGACAGTTAATAAATTAAAATACAGACAAAGAGAATACATAATTAACTAAACCTTGAATTGCCTTTCAGGTTTAAGAAGCATTTTCTTTAGTTAAAAAAAATATTAAGTGTCAATTATTATAAATTATACGAAAATAGAAAGTAATAAGAATAATAATAAAACACTTTCATTATGGTAGATAATAGAGTTCTATTTTGAGTTTTAAAAATTATTTACACTTTTAATACTTTCGATTAGCTCCAGTTGAATACTGTTTGCATTACTGCTACGCAAAACCTCTGCTGTTAAGAAAAACTATTATTTCGAAATTCCTCAGTTCGTTCAATGTGTTGACTTTTTTTTTAAGAAATTGCTAGTAAAACGGAATTGTGAGAGGAAAAATGTATATTGTGGTCTTTATATTTTTAATTAAACAGTTCGTTTTCATCAACAAAAAATAATCAAAATTTTAATAACTCCCTCGAGTTCAATTTGTGTGGCGAAAATAATTGTTCAAATGAAAATAAAGTATAGAACGCACAGGTAATTTAAAATATAAAAACTAAAATTGTCGTATAGAAAAGAGTCGTTCAACTTCAGACTTTGCAAGCCAACCAAAGGAATGGTGCCTGAAGAATTTAAAATAAATATTTTATTTTATTCAGATGTACGAGATAATAAAAGTTTTGTCCGATAATTGCACACAAAGATATTGATATTACGATTGTATCCAGCAAACTAGGAATTTATGCAATCTTATCCATATTCCAGAGCAACAACACACACGAAAAAATTCCAATGTAAAATTAACAAGATGAAATGTTGATTAAAATTATGTTAAATTTCTGTACAAATAATGAGCTGATTTAAATTTAACATTGATTCATATTGATTAGAATCAAACATATTTCAAAATTATCTTAAAACAAATTGATTCTATTTTTTTTTCCTACTAAAACTAACGTTGCACAACGTTAAATACATAAAATACCATTTTGTATTAAAATTACATTTTTATCTGGTAACAAATGTAATCCTGGCAATTTGCTCAAGAAATCAGTTTTTTCTTTTTTTTTTCTTAAGCATTTTTATGTTAAAATTTCATTGAATTTATTTGTCTATTCTCCTACAAATTTCTTAGAAATTTATTTTTAAATGTGCAGTACAGTAAGCCTGGCAAAGCTTTATTAATTTGAAAAGTTTTTAATTTAAAAATGTGTAAAAATATTGTTTGAGAACTCCATAAGCAAACAATTGCAAATACAAATTATGTCTGTAAAATACATTATTTTTAATGAAAACATACGCTGCTAAAGCAACGTTTAGAGGTGTTGCAATTGGAACGTATGTACCTGTCAGGAACCCTTAATTGTGGTGTTCGTTCCAAAAAGTTTCAACTTGTTTTCTTTTTTTTCTCTCCCCCTCTCTCTCGCTCTCTCTCAACTAATTATATTTTGAGTATTGTTATTTAATAATATGTATAAGTTTTGGCATTTTGAACTCTGAAGCTGTTTGTGGCAGCAGCGAAACAAAAGT
The DNA here is from genome assembly GCA_963924685.1 of Dexiosoma caninum. Lineage (NCBI taxonomy): Eukaryota > Metazoa > Arthropoda > Insecta > Diptera > Tachinidae > Dexiosoma > Dexiosoma caninum. The sequence goes on from OZ004727.1 coordinate 85,158,499, forward strand.
ACCTGCCCCAAACACTTGTGAAAAAAAAAGATAAAATATTCTACTCGAAGATGTTCGCTCTACTTGTGTTTTAGAAAATAAAAAACGGCATCAAAAATATTATTTTAAGATGATAAGAAAAGTTTTGTTGCTGGAAAAAAAAAAAAACTACAGAAAACCACAAAAGTACTTACAAATTCTGATGATTATTTGGAAGGCTGATTGTATTGTTCTGTTGATGTTTAATAATTTTTCTTTTTGTGCTGCTGATTGTTCTGTCTGTATTCCGATTTTGGGCTTTAAGATGTCGGAGCATCAAAACTACAACATCGCCAGCATAAGCGGATGCAGAGTATGACGGCGCTGAAATCTGTAAGATGAATTGTAAATTTTTTTGTTTGTTTGTTTGTTTGTTTGTTTTTGGTTCAAATATCTTTTGTAGATGAAATAAGTTTTGTTGTTGTTTTTTTTGTGTTCTCTTTTTTAAGTTGTAATTTTCTTTGTTTTATTTCTGTTTTTCTATCGTACAAAAATTTTTCTCCATTCTAAAAGAAAAACTTATTTATTTATTTTTGTTGTTGTGAGCAACTAAATTGGTAGAATATTAAAAAAAAAATTGCTTTTGAAAAACTAAAATTTTATGATTATTTTTCTTTGCAAACTATTTGGTTTTGTTTTTTAAATTTCATAATTTTGTAATTTCCTATTTAATTAATTCTTTTACCACTTGCAAGCATTTGCTTTTGTTTATTTATTTTTATTACAAAATAAAATCATTCACTTCAATATTTGTTCACTTAACTGCTGCCTTGCCATGCGAGAATCGTTATGCTTGAAACTGAATGCGAAAGTAAATATTTTTGTACAAAAAGAACGAACATCTTTAAAATGTGAAATATGTATTGTTTTTTTTAGGAAAAAGAATTTTAATTTTATCGAACTGTTGCAAGTGTCTCGACATACATTTGAACCTCGGTTATCCGGTCCTCTATTAACCGGCAGGATGTTCGCTTTGTTGTGCAACCTCTATCGTCCGTGCAACAAACAAAAATTTTGTTTTTTTTTCTAAAGCAATCATATACAAGCTGATCCGAAAGTAATCACCTGATTTTCTTTTGCTGAAAAGGGAACATGTTCAAAATTTGGACCAAAATTCTGTGTACGGGCCGCCGGCTAATGCCGAATTGCGAGGCATGGCGTCTGGTCGACGTTCCGGCCTCCTCTCCGACATATTTATCCTGCAGCGATATTCTCAACAGATCGGCTGATCCAACGCATCAGCATTGGGAACATCTCGTGTTGTCCCAGTCTCTTGAAGGCGAGTGGCCAAACGCCGCCGTATTTGTCCAGTTGACGTCGGATGGCGAGGAAATCTACGACAATATTCACGCTGCGCCAACCCACGAATTGTTGCGCAACAAGTTGGTAACAATTATTCTGCGTTCTGGCGGAATAAACCGATTCAAGGTTTGTCGATTTGTAGTCTGCGTTTGTTTACTTCACAAACGTCAAAACCGAAAACGCAATTGCCGCCATTTGCAAAGGTTATAGCGTTTTCCAATATGGTGATTACTTTTGCCCCATTCAAACAGTAAATCAAAAAAAGAGCAACATAAGTTCTTTCTATTGACGACAAAATTGCTTTATGACTATCGCAAAAACAAACCGATTTAAGTGGTTTCTGAAAAATATGCTCAATTAACCGTATTCATCGATTATCCGTGCTAAGCCCGGTCCCATACGACACGTATAATCGAGCTCAAACTGTATTTCTAAAATGAAAAAAAAAAAAATATAATAAACTTGCAATTTTCATCATTCGCGTTCTTCATATATTTGAAAATGGTATCTATTAAAACTTCTGTTTCAAAAAAAAAAAAGACTCTTAAATAACTTTTGATGACATTTTGAATTTCTCCTCACTTTTGTCAGAAAAACTAAAAAGAAAAAAACAAAAATTTAAAAAAAAATTGCAAAATACTCCTCACAAATGTTTATCACAAATAAAGAAGAAACGATTGCTGTTTTGAATTTAAATTTTAAACCTCCATGTGCTGCTCACTTGAATGATTTATGGGGAAAAAATATGATTTTGCAACACAGAAATTTATTTCAGAGCAAATTTTCTTTACGAAACTACAGCCTGGCTGACCAATTTCGGTACACAAAAGAAAACGTAATACATTTTTATTCTATTTTACAAAAAATCTCTCAATTTGATGATGAAAAGAGAATTTACAAATTAAGCGGCATAATTGCCTTCCAAAGAAACTAGTCTCTCGTTTAACAGGCCAGCAGTAGCATATTTTTCTTCAATTGTTATTGCAAGCAATAATTATGCCAGACTAATTAAACGACTTCGAATAATCTAACGCACCTAAAGTTAAAACAAGTACTTTGAATTTGTTTGTTTTGTATGTAGGAAAAATCATCAGTCACACTGTATATTTTCGGCCTTTTATTTCCATTATTTCCTCTACATTATTTCAATATCAATCAATAAATAATTTATATTAACGAATTGGGAAAAATATTTGGAAAAGGGCAAACAAACGCATGTCAATTGGGCAAATTTTATTTCAAATATTTTTTACACAAATAATTGATTTTCCAAAAGATTTTTTTATTTCTTTAATATTTTATTTATTTATGCAAAACAAAAGAAATTTTTAATTTTTTATTGCTCGGCCAAATAATCTCTTTTCAAAATACACAATTTGCATCATTCAGTTGATGAACGACAATTGGAGTGTGAGAGCGACCAGCCATAAAGACTTTAGCGTACGAAGGAACACTATGACTCAGTGTATTCGATATGAATTCAAATATCATCATAATTTATATTCATCATAAAATACATGAATTTTCAAACACTTGCATTATTATTATTAAAGAAAATAATTAAATAAGAAAAAAAAACTTTAACTAGAAGCGTGGTTCAACGACAATTTATTTATATGTTTGTTTTTTTTTCGTAGGCCGAACATTCTGCCATTAATTTACATTGAAATTTCCATCAAACGGTGTTCAAATTAAACAACTACACGTTGAAAAGCATTTCTTGCTTATTGCCTCAGCTCAGGCAACAACACTTCATTTGAGGGAGAAGAGCGGCAAGGGTGGAAATGAAAGTAAATGACCTGCAGTTGTTGTTGTTTTTGTTGTTGTTGTTGTTATATACTGAGTTACATGACAACGTTCATTCCAGCGGAAAGTGGAGCAGCATATCGTTTAACAAAAAAAAAAAAAAAAAACTCAACTAGCCCGCCAATAATTTCGTACTCCTGCTGAGTGTTAATTTTAATGCTTTTGGGATATTAAGAAAAGCACCAAAGAGTATCTTAACATGCAACATTAAAAAGGGATTTGAACAAATTTTTTTCTTGCTTCTTCTTAATATTCTTTCGTGTGGATTTTCGTTGTAATTCATTTGTTTCTTTTTACGAAAAAGTGAAATGGTATCGTGACTTAAGGAATCGTGAAATTAAATTCCTTAAAGGTTGTTTTAATAATTCCAACAAAAAGCGCCAGCAAAGAAAATAAATGAAATAAAATTTTTGTTACAAGAAAAAAAAAACACTTAAAGTGGATACAATTAACCAACTAAAAAGTCCTCTTTAAAGTTGAATTACTTCATCTGCGCAAAAAAAAAGGAAATAATAAAAAAGAACGTATTTAAGTTCAGCTAATTACCCGTAATATTTTTTGTACACAAAAATCCAAAAATTATGAGCCCCTTTTGAAAACGTGGTATTTAAATGTTACAGATGAAAATTATTGAGCTGCTGCAACACTATATGGAAGAAAGCCTTTGTTTCATACAGGGTGGACCCAAAAAAAAACGGAAGGGGTTTGGGTACAAAGAGCCTTTGTGTGCCCCGCAGTGGCTCCATTCAGTTGCAACCATACTTGCGAATGGTTTTCCACGGCTGGCCTTAAAACATTTTCCAACATTGTCCGATATCTAATACCAGTCATGGAACCGGCGAACTGTGTTAATTTTCAAAAAAAAATATGGGTCAATTATTCTTTCCGAGGACACACCGCATTGAATACACTTAAGTGGTTGTAATTCTCGAAATTGAACTACTCTTGGATTTTCCGTAGCCATTTTTGCCTATTAAAGAATCCATTCAATTGGAAAAGGGTTTCATCTCTTATAATTAAATTATGAATAAAATCATGATTTTCTTCAAATATAAATTTCAACGATATTGGAACGTTGTTTAATTGTTTACTGTCTGATTTTAAATTCCCCAAGTCTTCTGTACAAAATAAAGAAAACAAACAAAAAATATAATTAAAATGTTTATAAGGAATGAAACACCTTGGCTTCTTTTGGGCCACCCTCTATTTTATATTCAATTAGTGGACCCGGCTACGCGTTGCTATAACTGTGTTGTGCGGAAGTGGCTACAATTCTCAAAGCGCAAATCCGCGTTGCAAAAGTCCCGTACTACACGGACTGTACCTGCCCGTTGAAGTTTTCCAGCATTACAATTTTTTAATAATATTAAGATAATCAGTTTTTTTTCAAGAAAATCTAAATATTTATTCTTTTCTATATATTAATATTTCGCCCAAATCATTGCTTGGCTTCTTCAGGAAATTAAAGTTTTTCTTTCTTTATTTTTAATTAATTTAATTCAATTTCCTGAAGAAGCCAATCAATGATACTGGCGAAATATTTTTTTTTTTTTTTATTTGAACTTTATTTACAATCTATCAATTAAAGATAATAATTAAATTTTATGAAGTCGCTAATATTAACAATTACTGCTGAACTCCTTTGAGAACAACAACACATTCATAAATGTAGTAAAGGATCCAAAAAATAAAAAATAAAAATTTTATGTATTTACATATATACAATTAGACAATACAAATTGTTACATACACTGCGTTTCACATGAATAGGTGCAGTGTTTTAGCAATCAATTAGAGCATGCTGCTCTCAGGATAATTCATGCAGAGAATTATGTTGTACTTTTTATTAAAGGTTTAACAATTGAGAAAAAGAGTATACACAAAGAAGACTTGAAAAAGTTCCGTTAAAAATGATATGTACTTCTTTTTATAATTTGCGAAGAAAATTGTGAACTATTTTTGCGTCAGTTGAATAGGTTCATATTATAAAAAAATAAAAAATTATAAAAAAAGCACGAAAACAATTAAGTTTTGTTTATTAATTTAATTTTTTATTCATTTTTAATAATGTGTACTTCCTCCTTTCGATAAAATTACCTCATAAATTCTATTTGGAAGGGAGTTATACAGTTGCGATAAATATTGTAAGGAAATCTGCGACCATGCCGATTTTATTGCAACAATTAGAGATTCTCGGTCATCAAATTGCCGCCCAGACTCGTACACTTTCCGAGACACCCATCCCCATACGTTTTCCATTATGTTTAAGTCCGGGGAGTATGGTGGCCATGGCAGCAATTCAACATTTTGTGCGCTAATCCACGTTTTAATACGCCTTGCCGTGTGAATAGGAGCATTATCCTGCTGGAAAGTCCATGGGATGGGTCCAAACAAATCTTGAAATTTTGGAAACGCTGTTTGCAGAATAGATTGATAGGAATTTGCTGTCATTTTGGTGGTTTTAAATTCCAAGTCTATGACTTAATAGTACGATATTGCACCCCAGACCATAACACCACCTACTCGACTATGGGGACGGGCTAAAAAGCGTTCTTCCTTTCTCAAATCATGGAAATAGTAGTTGTAACCATCGGGTCCATCAAAATTTAACTTTTTTCGTCTGAGAAAACTACTTTATTCCACTCACTCTTCCAAGTCATGTGTTCTTTGCAAAAATTCAACCGTAATTCTTTACGTTGCTGGTTCAATGGTGGTTTTTTCTGCAACTTAATACGTTTTAAGTGTTCTGCTGTATTTAGTATCCTTCTAACTGTGGAAAGGCTAGCACTGGAACCACTTTTTGCTTTGATTTTTGCAGCATAGTCACTAGAATTGGAGGCAATTCTTAGAATATTTCGCCTTCTGTAGCTGTTGTGGCCATTGTTTGCCGTCCCTTCATGTTTTTGCCATAGTTTTCTCTATTTCTTAAATAATTCCACACAACGTTAGCGCTTTTACTAATTTTTAAAGCAATTTCTCGGCCGGACAGACCTTGATCATCATAGGCATCAATTTTTGTCTTCTCTTCCAACGTTAAAGATTTACCACGGCCCATTTTCAATTAAAATCGATTAAAAATTATTTTTGTGTTTTGTTTATAAAAATTGCTGAACTATTTTGTAATTAAATTTGACACAAATGACCATACAAACACATTTTAATCACTGCACCTATTCAACTGACGCAAAAATAGTTCACAATTTTCTTCGCAAATTATAAAAAGAAGTACATATTATTTTTAACGGAACTTTTTCAAGTCTTCTTTGTGTATACTCTTTTTCTCAATTGTTAAACCTTTAATAAAAAGTGCAACATAATTCTCTGCATGAATTATCCTGAGAGCAGCAAGCTCTAATTGGTTGCTAAAACACTGCACCTATTCATGTGAAACGCAGTGTATATATGTACATACATACATATATGCACGTACATATATAGGCATTTCCGAAATGGCAAGTTTAGTACGTGATTTCTCTACAGTCTACGAACTTCATTGGTATCATCTAGCAAAGTAATTGCCAATACGTTGCTGTGATTACTTAACCTCTCCAAGTAATTTCTGCTAAAATTCCGAATTTCGTCTTTGTCATGAATGGCTTTGTTTGATATAAACCAAGGACCTTAATAATACAACGCAATGTTTTAGATTGAAACCTTTGTAATATTTCTATATTGGGGTTACTGGCTGTGCCCCAGAGTTGTATACCGTAGGTCCAAATTGGTTTTAAAATTGCTGTTTATATCATTATTTTACATTCAAGACTAAGTTTTGATCTTTGTCCCAGTAACCATTTATTGTCATATTAATATTCGGTCTTTTGTTCTTAAACCGGTTTGGTGATTTACTTTGTCGTCGTTTTCCTATCATAGGCGAACTAACTACTTGCCAACTTATGTCCTCATTATCACCTTCACTGTCTTCATCCATGACGAAAGCAGTAAAAATTTATTGTGTTCATAAAATTTTCTATTCTTTATTAATAATACTTTTTCCGTTCTTGTAATAAGACAATGAAAAAAAAATTTTTTTTTTTTTTTTTTTTTTGTTTTTATTTGTTTGTTCTATCAGAAGCGGGACTTAGTACACGTATATACACGTATATATTGATATAAAAAAGAATAAATATTTAAATTTTCTTGAAAAAAACTGACTTTAAACTTGATTATCTTAATATAATTAATAAAAAAGTGGTCGAATAAAATTCGAAAATAATATTACTAATTTGTTTAATCTAGTTCAAAAAATAATTGTGTTCACTAATCATGAGAATTTTAACTTTGAATAGCGCAATTAACCATCAATATAAAGAAGAACTTATTTGAAGTCTGCCTCTTCCTTAATATACTTATACACATTGACTACAAAACCAAAACCAGACCTGGGTTCAACCCCAGTTTCAGACTAAAAAAAAAACATTTTGAATTTTTCTGATGTGTATTTGTGTGTCAGTTGTTGTCGGAAGGTTTCAGTGGCGAAGGCATAGTCACTGGTCACTGAACAATACCGGCTTCAGCTGATAGCAATCCACCATCGCATCAGAACGCCCGAACACAACACCGACGAAGTAAAATAATAATAAAAATGGCTACTAAACCGAAGCTCAACACTGCTGTAAACGTGCAAAGGCGTTTCTCTAACTATCCCTTTCGCATAGTTCCAGCACAATGCTTCGTATGTGTAGGAGTCATCTCCTGAGTGCTGGACTACCATCAAACATTTTTAATTTACACTTAATACTATTTCTATGCGATAGATACGTCCCTCGAAAACTTGCGTCAAAAAATATTTCCGTGATACGATAAATATGTTATTCAAATTGTTTTCATGCACATATTTTATTTCATATAAAAACAATAGAAAAAACAATTCACAAAAGAACTCAAGAATCATAAAACGCCATGAACATATTTGAAATTAAAAGAAAGAACAATAGAAAAAATCATTAATTCAGAAAAGGAAATAATTGCAAATTGTATGTAATAAATCAGTGGACGGACAAAACTGTTTATTAAATTCATAAAAATTTAAATGCGAATATTTTTTTGATTATTCGATTTTTTAACATTTAAATTTGGCAGCACTGGTACACTCTTCTTCTGACCTCAAATTAATGGAAATCCCTTGTTTCGATTGTTGTGCGTTTTTCGTACCACATGATTTGCAGTGCTGTCAACTGTGTATTTAATTTTAAATCGCCAAAATTTGTTATAAACATGCGTTTTTTATAAAAAAAAAAAACGATTTAATTTTTAGACCGGGTTTTATGAAACCCAATCGTCTAAAATCAGAATGAAATAGTTTTTGGATTCGCATAAAAAAAAAGTTCACGCAACAACGGGTGTATAATAAATACTTTGAAATTTAAATTCAGTTTTAGTTTTAATTATTAAAATTTTTTTTGGTGCCATGCAGCATTAAAATTCAAAATCTTTTCTTAAAAAGGAGAAAAAAAAATTCCATTGAAAACACTCAATCCCAAATGTTCCTTTCTCAGAGTATATAAACACTCAGTTATATAAAAATACTTCTATGTAAATAAAATCATCAGACTATATGATTTACGGCTTTTGTTTACGTAAAACGCTACGTTTTTATCAAATTCTAGTATAAGAATTTCAAATGGTTATTCATATTCATTCGACCAAAACATATTTTCTGCCTGCTGCACAATGGTTTCTTCTATCCACTGCTCTTATGATTTGATGAAATATTTGTAAATAACGAGTAGCGATTACAATTTAATCCGCAATATAATTTACAGTTAAAAATCAATAATTGCGTCACTTTCAAATTATGAACATGCTTTCCGAACGCATCTGAACCGTCCTAATAAAGTTTTGTTTTTTATAAGTGTCATAGATATGGAAATAAATAATTCAAATGATATGTTAACTTTATTTTGGCTTCTATTACCACCCATTAATTAATTATTTGAAAAATAAGCACACAATGTGGATTTCCTTTTCCCGTAAATAAATAAAATTGCTTCAAAACAACTACGTAACACGAAAGTCACATGAATGAAATTATTTTCCTCAATTATTAATCATTTATTGTGATTGTAATACCTGCTATTAATTTGTCTTGTTAAGCCAATAATAACATTTCAGGTGATTTTAGCAACGTAATCGATTTTTTTTCTTCATCTTGAAGTCCTATTTTTGATTAATTGTACTTTAGTTGATTGGTTTAAAGATAATGTGGTATCAAACTGCCTTTTTCATTTTGTTTTTTTTTTTTTGGTTAATTGTCAGTTGCAAAAAAAGGGGTGAACCATTCGGGAATTTTTTTTTTTTTGTTTTATTTAAAGACAATTTAATATTTTTTAAAATGTTTGCTTTCGGAAAGTTTAAAGAACGAAAAGTACATTATCAGCCATAGGCTTCTGCACTTTGTACTGGATGTGATCAAATTTGGTCGCGTCGTGCTTTGAGTTTAAACGCAAAATATTTTTCACAAAACGTTACTTTTCCTACTGCAGCAAAATAATCTGGAGACTTTGTGGAAATGTACTCACTGTACCAAATTAAACATTATCATGAAAAGTACTTACTTTAGTGATCGACAAATTTAACTACTCGATTACTAAATACATTACACAAAATTATTAAAATAAGAACTATTAATTGAACTGGTTCTTCTATTTGTATTGGAATGTGTGAAAACATTTTCAAAATATATAGTTATTCAGAGAATTCCTAAACTACATTCTTAATTACGAGTATTTTAAACCAACAGAGAAGTAGTTACTTTTTGCAGAAATAATATAAATATATAACCAGTTCCAAACAATACATATTATTTTATTTTAATTAAAGTTCACAAAAAATCTTATTCCTTGCAGTACTTAATTCAAAAACTATTGGAATCTTTAATTTTCATTAATATTCATTCGAAATACGTTAATAACATCATTTCGTTGAATTAAGTGAAACATTTACTAGTACTGGGTGTCTGGTGGTAAATTTATATTTTTAAATACGATTATTTCAAAAAGTAATAAACGTTGTGGGGACAGGGTGGCGCCGTTGGTATTATTGATTGTGCCGATTTGTCAGTCACAATATCGCAGTGGTGGAGTGAGCATCGCGCGTTCGCTGTGGAGACATTTTTTAAGAGTAATGATTCTTACGTACTTGCTCGTTGACAATTTTGTTCAAAGTTCGGTATTCGGCGAATAAGTGATGGACCGAGTGTAAATTTAATTCGTTCGTGGGTGCAGAGATTCCGCGCAACTCCTTCGGCTATGAATGGCCCACGGCCAGGGCCCAGTCGATCTTCAAGGACTCCCGAAAGCATTGAACTATTTGAAAGCAGTTTACGTGAAAATCCGCGACTTTCAATACGGAAAAGAGCAGCCTCACTGGGACTTCCAAGAGCGATTATTCATGAAATTTTTAAAAAAGGATCTGAAGGATCTGGATGACATTCTCTTTAAGAAATAAAATCCGCATTTCCATTCTATCATTCAACGCTCTTAATAAAACTTTGTGTTAATTCATACGTTTTTTATTTAAGTTTGAAAATGTCAATCTGCTACCAGACACCATTTACTTAACACGTTAACAGTCCAAGGTAGAGACTGAAGAGTGCCTCACAGGTCCGCTTTTTTTTTTTTTTGCAAAATCGTTGTATTTGGGTTAAAGCACAATAAATATGAAGATCAGTAGCCCATACGAGTATATATGAGCTGTGGACTCCATGAAACAAAATCTTCTATAAATCGCCTTTAGAGTCCACAGACCACACGTGGGCTGTGAATATTTTTAGCTTTTATAATGCATTTTCTATAGCAATAACGTGGTTTCTTTATTTTTACAGATGGTATTATTCAATTAAAACAAAAAACCACAGTATTGAAGAGACTTTGAGAAAAAAATGAGTCGAAAAGTAAAAAATAGGAACGACGAATTGGACTGTCAGGGCCACGTCAAACAAACGAAATTTCTTTCATGTAACAGCACACTCTTTCGTTTGTATGGTCTGTCATGCCAAATAAACGTTGTTCTCTGAACGCCCACAATTCTCACAAAGCTCTTTAAAATTGTATGAATTAACAGCCCACATAAGGGCTGTGGACTGCTGGCGCTTTCCGTTCACAGCCCATATATGAACTGCGGGCTGTTAACGCATTAAAAATATATAAATATTTGTATATTCAAACTTTGTTTTATTTATACACATCAAATTAAACTATCTCGATTACAGCTTGAACATTATCGCCCATTTTCACAATGGCCGATTAAAAGTTAACGTGGACTTTAACGGCAACTTTCGCATAAAAAACTTGCTGTTAAAGCTTACGTTAAGCTTTAATTATACGTAGTGAAAAGAGGCCATATGTCTGCACTTCAAATTTGGTACAGAATACTGAACAATGAAGTTTTTACACTCAACGAAGAAAGAAGGAAATTTAGTTATAAGAACTTTCTTCCATTGCACACAATCCAAAAGTAATGACTGCTCAAGAATCGATTATTTTAGTCTCACGTCTTGTTAAAATCATTAAATTGGTAATCCAGTTGGCAAGTGATTCCACCAGTTGGGAAGTGGCTCCAAATTCCAAACTCTATTACCTTTTTTAAAATTATTTTTGCTGGATAAGTATTCTCATATCAAAAAATACTCCGTAAATGCATCAGTCAATAGTTTTCCTCGCAGTTTGCTCAGTTTTATATTTCGTTTATAGATTTGTGTGCCGCTTTCCTCATAAATTTACATGAAACAATAAAATAATGGATATTTTGTTCGTGATAAATTATTTTCTAACACGTGCTGAGATTTCAACTTGTACATGGAAAAAGCTGAAATTTCCCTTCCTTTGCATGCATTTGTGCCAACACGAAGACACATTATTTTCTTCTTTTTTTTTTTATTAATTAGTAGAACATGAGAATGACATTTTGTACACATGTTTGTTTAGTATGTGTTTGCTTATGTACGATGGTGGCTGGCTATAAACTATAAATTTTTAGAAAACAAAAAGTTATATGTTTACATGGACATCCAGTGGTGCACTACAAACTAATTCACTTTGAAGTAATACATCCGCTGCGAAGAGGAAAACTCGACAACAGCAAACACGTGACTTGTTCTTAATTGTTAGAGTTCAAATACATGAATTTTTCACACTTAAATTGTTAGTTCAGTAGTAGTAGTAGTAGTAGTAGACACACTAAGTATTTTTTTTTTATTATTATTCAGCATTTAATGTTCACTATTTCTTGATTTCCACACCATTTAGAAATGGAAACTTTTAAAGACATACCACGCACAGAGATATTACTGGCAGCTAGCTATCCAATAAATATGTATAATTAATGTTAATCAATAACATATTTTTAAATATTCTTCCTTTTCTTCAGTATTGTTGAATAACCAAGCATTACGTGAGTGGTTTTATTTGAAAAAATTACTGAATGTGCACGTAAATCAATTTATCATTTCATTGTTTTCCCCAGTATTACTAAGTTTTCCCAACTTTTTAAGGCTTTTAATAAATTTTACTGTTATAATTATTATTATTATTAATATTAATAGCAGCAGTGGTGCTGATATTACTATGGCCTGGAGCTGGTTAAAAGAACAAAAGCAAATACCATTTTCAATATTCATTGATTTTAAGCAAATGTTTTCGAGACATAAAAAGAATTTTTTTTTTATTATTATAAATCCACTTACACACAGATTTAATGTATTTTATTTCATTCCAATAATTATTCATTCATCTGTTTGTTTGAATTCTCCGTTCTTGTTATTATTATTTTTTTGTTATTTTTAAATTAATTTATTGATGTTGAACATGAACCTGAACATTGTAGTTTCATTTTGTTAAAGACAAACACCCACACACACACACACACACACACACGCACAAACATACAATCACGCGCTTTTTTCCCAATTGAAATTTTTCACAAAAAATATGAAAATATTACAACAAGCCACACCATTTTCACGTTCCATGTAAATGTATGGATGAGCATATGCCTTTATTGTTTAGATGTGAAGCAAACAATTATTCTTTTTTTTTTTCTTCTCAAATTTATGTTATTAAATTTTGTTTTTAATTTAAACTTGACGCAGAGATGTGAACATTAATAAATGAACCGTTACAAACAAAAGCTACAGCACAACTGAAATGTGTGAAACGAAAACTAAACTGTAAAATATTGTAAAAAAAAATGCAAAAGAAAAACCCAACAACAGCAATGACGAAATGTAAAGGAAAACAATACGAATCGGCGCAAAAAGCATCCAACTGTCGTGGACTTGTTCGACACGTGCACAATAATGCGGATATTTTATGAAAAAACGAGTTGGCTGCGAACATGTTCGCAGCGTTAGTACAGGGTTATCCCTTTAGTCGTATCCAAACCGGCGGTCTGGCAAGGCCGTCAGCTGTTAAATTTCTGTTTCAAAAGTGTAGAGTATTCATGTGTAGAATAGTGGCACCGACTAGCTCTTTTTGACACGAATTAATAAATGAAAATGGAATGAATATGGATCATTTAACAACCGAAAATCGCGTCAAATTCGTAAAAACTGTCTGTACAAATGTTTGCACCATTTCATTTATACAGCAAATATTTAGTTGCTCACTTTTCGCGCATTGCGGCATGATTACGGTTGTTAAAATCGACCTACTTTGCAAGGAATTGACAACAGTATAAAGAAATTTGAAGAGACCTGTCCTGTGCGCACTTTGCGATATTTTTTGAGAGTGGCGATGGTCGAAGTAGTCTGCACGTCGACTACAAAACGAAAAATTTTTCCTGGGTTCAACCCCAGTTTCAGACTCAAAAAAACAATTCGCATTTTTTTCTGATGCGCATTTGTGTGGCTTTGTGTCACTTATTGTCGGAGGATTTCAGTGGCGAAGGCATAGTCACTGGTCACTGCACAGTAACGGCTTCAGCTGTAACCAATCCACAGGCACAGCAGAAGGCCCTCCTTTGCCGGTATTGTGTAGCAAAGTAAAATAATTACTAAAAATGGCCACCAAAAAACGAAGCTTCAAAAATTTAATAAGTCTCCTTGACTTCGGAGACGTTACAACACTGCTGTAAAAACAAATAACGTGCAAAAAAAAGCAGCAGTGTTGTAAGGTAGTGAAGCTTCACCTCCTAGCATTTCTCCTACTATACATTTCTTATAGTTCCGGCACAATGCATCGCATGTGTAGGGGTCATCTCCTGAGTGCTGGTCCAAGATAAAAAAAAAATGTAAAAGACGCTGGAAAAACCGTTACCGGCAATTCAGAGCGTTATGGCCGTATGATAACCGATTTTTATTTAAACCTGCAATTGAAGATTATGAACTGGACGATATGTGGTTTCAACAAGACTGTGCCACAGGCCACATTACACGACTGATTTTGACTTTATTGCATGATAAGTTTTCAGAACGCGTAATTTCTCCTTTTGGCGATGACAATAGGCCACCAAGATCATGTGATTTGACGCCGTTAGAGTGTTTTGTGCGGCTACGTCAAAGACCCTGTCTACGCGGATAATCCGCTAACGTTGAGCACTGCTGCAACCAATCTAGAGGCGTTCATTTAAATGACATTGCATTTTGTACACAAACGTTACAATGAAATAAAAGTTTCAGCGAAATCATAGCCGTATGTGTGTTTTATTTTAACTGAACGCTAAATGGATAACTCTGCATTTGTATGCTCCACAAAATTGTGTGAAACGGTGTGCATGTTAATTGTTTGCCCGTTTGTGTGATAACAAAAAGAAACGAAACACGTACTCGTATGAAGTGAACTTCCGTTTAAAAATAAAAACACAATTGAAAAACTGTAGTAAAATAAATTAGAAGGGATATAAAATTGTTCATGAAATTGTTCTCAATCAGCCCAAAAGTATGCAAATGATTATCTCATGAAAATTTGTAACCCATGAAAAATTTGCGTCCAACGAAATTATGTGTTTTAAAATTCTGACGTATAATTTTAACTGCATTAAACCAAATAAGCTGAAGTATTTAATTAAAAACCACGAAGTCATCGCGACAGTTAAAATTCAGGGCAAATAATTGTTATATGTTTGAATGTACGTATATAAAAGAGAAATTATAATTAATTTGTTGG
The DNA here is from genome assembly GCA_963924685.1 of Dexiosoma caninum. NCBI lineage: Eukaryota > Metazoa > Arthropoda > Insecta > Diptera > Tachinidae > Dexiosoma > Dexiosoma caninum. Next base: position 85,173,726 of record OZ004727.1, read on the forward strand.
GCTACCTTGACAGATATTTAATGTGGAATAAAAATATTTCTGTTAAGATTAGATTAATTAAGAAGGAAATGAGGGCATCGGGTCAGAGTGCCTTCAGGCCCTTAATTGACCTAAAATTGTCGACAACCCTTTTTAATTCATTAAATATTCAATTCATACATACGTATATAGCGCCAGCAAACAAACAAACATATATTCATGTTACTACATGCTTCTCAGATATATGCAATATGAAATGCAAACGTAAATGGAAAATATTTACTATAATTAGAAAAAACCGAAATAAAAATGAACGCGAACTTCAATATAAATCGTAATGATAATATTAAAAAAAATCGCAATAAAATTGGCTGGGAAATAAACTCAAAAATATAATAATTTAAAATTTGTTTAACATAGAAAAACCTTAAGAGAAATCAATAAATAGTCTACCGCAATGTTCATACATGACAAGCAATGTAAGTAAGAAAATAAACTAAAAATAACACAAATGTAAGAAAACTGAACGCCGTAAAAACGTGCGGGAAGATGCTTTACCTTTCACATTTGAAAGTACTATTTCATGTTCTGCTTTTTAACATTTTCCTATAAATAAAAAGAATTTACTTTTAAATAATGTATGCAATAGGAGGCAACTTAAAGCTTAAACTTAATTTATTATTGATATATTTTGTAGCAATGAAATTCACAAGTTATAACCAGGGTAAGAACAATAGGATATATACATATATTTTATAAACATTATGCTTTAAATTTCAACTGTTGTATTCTTAAAAAATATTTTTGATTTATAATACCTTTAATGAGACTGCGTCTTCGTTAGATCGTCGGTCTCTTTGTTTCTTACTGTATTTTCCACTCTGTCGCATTCTCATTCGAGGGATGCATTTCTTCCTAAGCTATTCTATCTCCCTTCTGCCTTCTTTTCTTTATCAAATCGTATCAAATCGGAACAATGATGAATTGGCGCTAAGTAGGCTGGAGTCTTTTTTTTTTTCTCTAAGTGGGACTTCAGGCGGTAGGTGCGTGGAGGTAGGCGGTCACGGTGCACGTTACAATAATGGTTGGGGAGGGGATGGTGCCGGGGAACATCGACTATGGCTTACCCAGGCCACTGCCTGATAAGGGATTTGATGTGACTGCGATGGAAAATCGCCCTGGCGTGCTTGACGTATTTAGGGACGGATCGATGTCCGGCAGGTGGGTAGGGTTTTTTTTTCTCGCTATGCGCAGGGAGTAAATTTTAAGCTCTCTTAGCAGAAGCTCTTCGCCAGTGCGCAGGCCAGCTGGTCGGGTGAGATCACATGCACCGATGACCCAAGTAGACTGCTTCACTAGAATTGGCGGCCTGCTGACCTAACATAATCTAAAAGCATTAATAAACAATTTTCCATACAAAATTAAATTCTTAAAATTTTTATAAACCAAAAAAGAAAACCACGAAGATGCCGGCTGGCGACGGCACGATGGATGGTAGTCTGCACGTTGACTACTAAACCAAGAACAGACCTGGGTTCAAACCCAGTTTCAGACTAAAATTTTAAAATAAAAATAAACATCTCGCATTTTTCTGATGTGCATTAGTGTGTCTTTGTGTGTCAGTTGTTGTCGGAAGGTTTCAGTGGCGAAGGCATAGTCACTGGTCACTGAACAATACCGGCTTCAGCTGATAGCAACCCACAATCACATCAGAACGCCCTCCTTCGTCGGTATTGTGTGACACCGGCGAAGTAAAATAATAAAAATTAAAATGTCTACTAAACCGAAGTTTCAGCACTGCTACGTGCAAAAGCAGAGCTGCAAACTAATTAATTAAGCTTCACCTCCTGTCGTTTCTCTAACTATCCCTTTCCTATAGTTCCAGCACAATGCTTCGCATGTGTAGGAGTCATCTTCTGAGTGCTGGTCCCAGATAAAAAAAAAATACTCTAATTATAAAGTTCGAGAAATATGGAAGTGCTATTAGTACATACTACCGATGCAATAGTTAATACATATATTTTGAAAATCCCTTAGCCGTATAGCAAGTCCTCCAAAGTATTCTGTACTTATAAATTGAGGCTCATTTAAATCTGTACTATCGTTCTCTATACCACATGAGGACCACTAACAAATCTTATGACGCCTACAAGTAACTACGCAAATAACAAACTGGGCAAATATTGTTGTATTAAATTATTGTGCCACGTTTAGCACAACAAATAATTAAACGATTAGCTCGTGGATAATAATAAGAGACGTCCGAAACGATTATGAGAAAAATTTAAATTTAAGCACATTATGCTTAATAAAGTTTTTTTTTAATTTAATTGTAATATTTAATGTCCGGTAATTTTATTTCAGACAATTGTTTTGCACACTAAAAACGCACACTCTCACTTCTTGTCTATATCATGTGTATGGGCATTTCTGAGACGAGAATACTACGTACATACATATTCATTTGCTATAATACGAAGCTACGTATGTGCGTGTATGTGTGTTCGATGGGAGCAATTTCACAAAAAATTGCATGCATTCTTCTGCCTACGTTGCGTTCTATTTGATGTGGCATTTTATTGGGAGAAAAAAAAATGAAAAATAAGAGAGAAAAAACAGTGATAAAAGAATGTGTTTATGTGGTGGCGTGTGAAATAAGTGATAAGCTCCTGCAACAAACAAAAAAACTACAACAACAAAACCAACAAATGCTTGTGTGAACAGTCATTCTTAAATGCCAACATATCTTTGTAGCATTGACTTTAACAGTATTGCCAAGAGCTGAACAAGTTAATTGTAAATATGTTTGTTTCGATATACCTAATGGGCCTTTTACACTATAATATACCAAGTATTAAGACATGTCAATATTCAAGTATTCCGTACAAATGTGATATTTTGAATTCAATGGGTTATGAAAAAGACAAATAGTGCGGTAATACTTTTGACATGCCATAAAACTTCATTGTTTTTGGAACTTTTTCTAAACGATAAGATCTTTCATTTTATCAGGGTTGTAACACTAAAAAAAAAAGTCAATAAATAAAACAATAAAATTACCAAAAAATTATTTACTTTCGAACCGGATTTTTCTTACAGCCATACCTAAACAAGAGCGGCAACGCTAAGTCAAAACGATAAAAACAGGGTCATCAAAAAAATAAATATAACAACCCTGATTATTTTAACAATAAAGTTTATTGGTGTTTGCGATTGTTAAATAAGCATTTTATAAAAGAAAAAGTTTAAACAATGAGTTATATGGACGATTTGGAGAATTTACTTACCTCCATTTTTTAATAACAAATATTTTTTTTACTTTTATTTCTTTCACCTTTTTTTTAATTGCAACATACTTCACTCTTAAACGCACTGTCAAAATCGGATTTTCCAATTGCAAAGCGTTGTCGTTGCGTTGACGCCGCGTTATTTCGGTATGCTACATACAAATTGTATGGACATGAGAATTTTTTGACAGCTAGAAAACGCTTTGCGCTCTTGTTTAGGTATGGCTGTTACTACTTAAGCTGTGTACACATGATTGTACCATTTTACAATATTGTAGGATATGACAATATGGTGGCAATGCCCTCACAATGAAAAATTGTCAGCGAAGTGTATATTGTCTGTTCAGACTATTGTAAGAAAACTGTACAATTTCATTGTCACACACTAAATTTATCTGTCGACAAAAATTTTCTGTCTACATAATTGTCAGATTATTGTAAGGCAAAAGTTACCAGATCGGAAGTTTAACACTGTATTTATAGGCAGCATTGCCAACAGAAATATTTATCAGCCAATGGTGTTATTGTACGTTGAACTAAATTCGGCACATGCGACAATAACAAATGACTGTAATAAGTGTGGCAATTACGTGTCAATGGAAATAAATGGTGTTCTCACGATTGTCAGAATTGTGACAATATCATTGTCATACAATGCACGGACAATACATTTTCTGACAATGTTGCCACAAAAAAATTGTGAGACAATCGTATTATGCCTCAAATAACAACAGTGGAGTGTGCTATTGCGAACCACTAAAAACTCTTCACAACTTTCTTTCTTTTCGCGCTTTAAAACGTCTCACGAATCCGCAATGGAAATGAAAACTGGCCAAGACAGTGACAAATTATTTCTATAACTATAAAAAAAAAATTATTGTATATCAGTAGTAAAAAGGCGTCGTTCTCAAGGTAATCAATAGAGCAAACAATTTTTTTCCAACTGAATTCACACATTTCGTTTTCAAAATCTCTACGATACTAAAAAGACATGCGTATGACTTATTTACTGACACTGCTAGTGCTTTATGGCTTTTAATTGTTATTTGTTTAACTATTGTTATCGCTTTATTTGTCCATGTACGCAGTCTTTATTGAGCCATTCAAGTGTTAACAAAAACCTGAATTTATTTCAATAATAATTAAAATTGTTCACATCCAAGTTAATTTTCAAATGGTTTCTCCAATGGACTTCAGGAGCATTAGTTTTTAATTTGCCATTAAGAATTATATTGAAAAATGGTAAAAGTTTCGATTTGCTTACGGTTTCTTAAGCCACAATAAAAACCTGAATGTCGCCAAAGAAATCTTCATGTTGTCTATGTTAAAAAAAAATAAAAATGATGTCATCTTTGTCACCATTGCAATTTCGCAAGTCATACGCACTGACCCTAAATTTTATTTATTTATTTACTTTTTTACTGATTTTGTATTCTATTTGCCATTTTCAATGCATATTTTCTTACACCATTTACTGTTTTGTTTTTTAAGATTTTAAATTTAAATTTTTTTCACACACATACGACGACAATATAAAACTGATTTTAAATATTCCCAACAGTCTACACGAAGTGAAACCCTTTTTGGTTATGTTGCTGTAAAAATAATCAAATTGTCTTTTCAAAATCTAATAAATTATTTAAATTGCCAAAATGTAACTCTGTTGCCTGCAAAAGGATTATAATCGATTCAAAAATTCTGCACTAATTTAATATTCATGATTTAAATACTGTTCTCTGTTGCACAAAAAGTTTTCACTTTCTGCCGAAACGTTTCCGTGAGTATTTAAAGTCTCTCAAGGCTTTTCTAAATAATATTGTGCACATCCTTGAGACTAAGCAAAAGAGTGAAACGAAATAAATTTATAGAAAGTTTATATAAAGTCATGCATAAGTACGAGTATTATATTTCCCAATTGTGTGCAGACGAAAAGAAAAAAAATTAATTTTGGATGCCAAATCACACATTTACACTTTATTTCCCCAAGAGTGAATAAATTGGAAGTTTTGGCTTTTCTAATATTTGCAAGTATAGACTTGACGTGTATTTACAAATACTCTGCACTCTTGTAAACATGATTCACATACTGTTTTAGTTACGCATTTGCAGTAACTAGACGGGGAAGAAAAAAGCATTTTAAGCTAAAAGAAAACATAATACAGACTGTATTATAGAATGTTTACTTCACAGTTTATTTGCCAAACTGAACTTTTCTCACAGCAATTAATGAAGGCAGCTGTACTTCACTCACGAACAAAAAAAATTAGTTTTAATCGGTATAAATGAAATTACAATCAATATCCCGCGTGTGTGAACTCCTTCCATCGATAATTTTACAATCTTACTTGAGCAACGGTTATATATGACAAATATTGGTCCAAAAAATATAACCACTAAATTCTGTACATTTTTTTTTATTTATTAAAAATACTTGTGATTTGAAATAGGTCTTTATCTTAAATGAAACACCATCGGTTTTAAATAAATTATTACTTCAATCCATTTGGAGTTTTATATCCCATGAAATATTAACTAATTAGTTCGCCGGTGCTACACAAAGAGGGCGTTCTAATGTGCCTGTGGATTGGCTAGAGCTGAAGCCGTTACTGTTCAGTGACCAGTGACTATGCCTTCTCCACTGAAACCTTCCGACCACAACTGACACAAAGACACACAAAGGGACATCCAAAATAATTGGGAGATATTTTTATGAGTCTGAAACTGGGGTTGAAGCCAGGATATTTGTTGTTTTGTAGTCAACGTGCAGACTACTTCAGCCATCGCCAATGTAACACCTTACATTTTTTTGGGCAAATATTTGCGATACAGAAAAATGGGTCACGTTAAGGAAGTGAACCATCCAAAAATGCATGGCATTTGTTTCAAACAAGGTTATCTATTTTTTCGAACCCAGTAACCGACTGTCATGAAAACATTTTCGCATTTTTCTGATTTGCATTATTGTGCCTTTGAGTCTGTTCTTGTCGGATGTGTGTCACTGGCGAAGACGTAGTCACTGGTGACTGCTGTAGGCATTCAACAATTAACATCCGACTGCTCACTTTCGTCGGTATTGTGTAGCATAATCGGCAAAGTAAAATAATTAAACAAATGGTTATCAAATACGGCTTCAAAATATCAAAGCGTCTCCTTGACACCAGAGACGCAAGCTAAAAAATCATGAAGCTTTCCTTCATCTGTCATCTCAATCACTAACCCTTTCCTTAGTTCCGGTGTGCATGTATTGCACACGAAGGAGACAATTCCCGAGCACTGTTCCCCGAAAAAAACATTTATAGTATTTCGCTGCTGCTCTATCAACCAGGCCTTCAGTGAATTGCCAAAATAATTGCGAATTATTTAAAGCAAAAAAGAAATACTTTGAAACCTTTAACAAACCAAACAAAACAAAACATATCAGTTCAGTTCTTTCGTTTTATTTTCATGTTTTAATATAAACAAAATATTGCCTTGGGGAATAATTGAATGTGTTTATAATAAACCACAGTAAATATGTATTCATATTTATTTACTGTCTGATATTCATCCAATTTATTATTTATTTAAGTAGAATTTACTTGAACAATTATCACATCGCTGTAATGCTGCAACTGGCCACAAAACTCTAAACAATAACAATCAAAATAAAATATTATTATTATTATTATTATTAATATTATTTTAAGGTTAGACCCTAGACTAACGTTCAGGGACCAGCTCCAACATGTCGCGACAAAAGTCGCCCAAGCGACTGCTTCTCTTCGCAGACTAATGTTCAATATTGAAGGACCACGCTGCAGTAAAAGGAAGCTGATAATGGCAATGACCCAGGCGATTTTTTTGTATGGATGTGAAATCTAGGCCGATGCACTACAAGCACACTGCCGGAAGACGATGATTGCAGCTGTACAACGCACCGCAGCATTTAGAGTGACCTCAGCGTACCGTACGGTATCGGAACCAGCAGTCTTAGTCATAGGAGCGATAATACCAATTGATCTACTAGTTGAGGAACGCAAAGAACTTTGGAACGAGCGTAGACATACCGGAAGAACAAGCGGAGAGGCAAGGAGATCAGCAATAATGCCGATAATGCAGAGGTGGCAGTCCAGATGGAATACGGAAACACGGGGTAGTTGGACAGCCAGGCTGATAACCGAATTGGACAAGTGGGTGAATAGAGGACATGGCGAGATAAATTATTACCTCACACAGATGTTGTCAGGACATGGTTACTTTCTGAAATATCTCCACCAGATGGGTAAATCGGACACATCTCTCTGCATCTATGGCGACAACTGCATAGACGATGTATAGCACAATTTTTTCTAATCTAAGAGATGGAGTGCAGAACGGGATGTTGTGGATCGCCACGTTGGTGAAATTACTCCGGAGAACATAATAGCGGCCATGACGCAGAACGAGAATAATTGTGTTCTTATAGGAAGATATGTAGAGAGTGTGTTGCGGAAGAAAAAACGGGACCTTGACGTAGGCACGACGATGGTGGTTTCATAGGAACAGGAGAGAGCCTCACCCCGAAACAATGCGAGAGCGGTACCGGGGTGATGGACTGGCTCAGGGATAATGGGCATTTTTTTAGTTGGTGCAAACCTCACATACCACCGCAGTGACGACAGCATCTGACATGCGTTAGGCATTTTTCCTCCCTACCCGAAAAAAAAAAAAAAAAAAAATAGTATTTTAATGGTAGCAAAATACTATAGTAAACAGAAATTTCTCTGTTGTGGAAAATTTTTCTATGTTTCTGCTGTGGTCAAAAATTAGGAAAAATTCACTGATAAGCTAACTAAGCATTAGCGAAATAGTACTATATGGAAGAGATTTCCTCCTCAGTTATTGAGTTTAATGTTATAAAAAATATCATAAGTATGCAATAATGCATTTCATATATTTTTTCGAGAAAAAGCACAATTTTGAAATTAGAATCATATGGAGCCTTTGGTGCAATACCGTCGTAAGTCAAAAAATCGTGAACTGAGAAAAATGCATTTGAAGCATTTTGAGCCACCTTTTTGATAGTATTTTCGTTTACTAAAGTTAGTTTATATTATATTAATTCATGTATATTTCACATTCTGACAGCTGTAAATGTAACAATCCGCAACATATTGCTTCCTTTTACGCTTCAAATATGATACTGTACCCAAATTACAGCATTCAATGTCGATTGTAATTCCTATTAATTTTTCTAAAATTTTATTTATTTTTTTGTTTGTTTTGCAATTCGAATCGAATGCCGATGATGACCAAAAATATACTCGTACGTACATATCGAGCCTTTGGTGCAATACCGTCGTAATTCAAAAAATCGTGAACTGAGAAAAATGCATTTGAAGCATTTTGAGCCACCTTTTTGATAGTATTTTCGTTTACTAAAGTTATTTTTTTTTCAAGTTTTTAAATAAAGACGCATGTTTTGTAATGTTTTCTGTTTGTAAATTTCTTGTCATTAAGGAAATATTTCATTATTGCAAATAAAAATATTGTTGGAAATATAGCTGGAGGCAATAAAAACATTTGTAGCTGTAGAATCTGAATAGTTAGATATGGAACCATAATCTTTTTTCCATTAGATTGTATATTTCCCCAAAGATCATTTCTGCGGTATTGCACCAAAGGCTCGATATATATAATAAAGAGATATTGCCAAACTAAATTCACATCATATGTGATAAAAAGAAAACACTTTTTTAAGTGAAAAAACAAACTAATAAAATCCATGCTATTGTTTATATAATTTTGACATTGTAATAAATGTATGCTTTTATGTACGTATATATGAAATTAAACAGAAATAACTTTTTGCTTGACCACATGATGTTTGTGCAAAACATAAACAAAGAATCGAAATCATAAGGCAACTTATTTACGTGACATTTGTTAAATAAGTACTATTTAAATAGCATAAAAAACAGCAGTAGTTAAATAGAACTTAAATATAAATGCGACTTAATGTCATGATGTCATTTTACTATTTTAACATTATTTCTAAGTATTCGAATACAATTGTGTCCTTTCACTTTTTTAATTCGATTGACGTAGTAAATTTTTATTGTCATTTTTAATATCATTATCATTCATACTCATAAGCATATCAATTTTATTTCTAAAAAGTTGTTAAATAAACATATTTATCACTTCTATTTTTATCTGAAAACTACTCAAAATTAAGTTCATGGTTTTAGTTTATTTGCCATTATTGCCGTTTGTAGTAGTGATTTAATCAACTCATAAAATGAACTTAAAAAAAATTTCTAAACCGCAAAATCACATTCTTCAATTGGCAACTCAGCTGCGGTTAAAACAAAAATTCGCCCAACAAAGATTAATTTTTTTTATTTTTTATTTGAATTGCCAACATTTAAAGGTCACCAGCATTTTCTAAACAGAAATTCCATTTGCATGGCATTCCCATTGTTTAAAATCTCTTCATAATTATTAAGTGTTTTATTTACTGCCACTGCTTTTGAAAAGAAGTGCACGTTCTTTTCCTTTAATAAGAATTTAATAATAAGAACGATAGGATACAATTTCAACACATGGGGAGGTGCTGGCAAAATGTTTTTTCTTTCTATATTTATGCACTTGCTTTTTTGTTGCAGCATATTCATAGGAAAAGATACATTCTTCATTCGAATGTCTATTTTGTTTCATATTTTTTTTTTTTTACTGTTTATAACTGCTGATATTAAATGTTAAATTCGTGCCATTCAATGTGGTTTTAAATTTTTATGAGCAATTTGTGCAGTGCTTTTTGTTAAGTTCTCATCTTCTGTTTATTTAATATCGAAGCAAAACAAAAAAAAAGATATAAAAAAGAAAAAGTTAATGCCTGGGTTGTATAACAAATGAACTGGTTCCACTTGGCTGAAGAACGCATCGTTTGAACACAGGAATGTCTTCGGCGACCAGGTATTCACATTTATTAAAACAGATTGCCATAAAAATGAGTGCTTAAAACCAATCAAGGTTCCATGATTTGGGTTGCGTTTTAGCGTTGATTAAAGAGTTCTTGAAACATCTTTAAAATTTTTTATTTAAATTCTAATTACAACTGCACAGTCGTTCATACGAATGACTTCTAAAGTGATAATCTCGTTGACATTAAAGATGACATTGGAAATGATTTCAGATCAAGAAGTGCTCAACAAGTCATGAGAATACCAATTCATAGTGAACTCCTGCACTTTTTTTTGTTGCTGGTATGAATTGTAATTCGAAATTCCTTTCACTGGTTTTGTAAAAAACAGAGTTAAGAAAAGTACACAAACCGTATAAAAATCTCGTACATAAATGTAAACGAACACAGATCAAAGCAACCAACACATATTTTTATTTTCATAACATTTATATGTGTGTTGCGTTTTAATATTCAATTTTGTATACGAACTTAAGAAGTTCACGTACTGTCCGATTATAACACACTTCAAAACACACAGATTCGCGTGTACGAATATTTTAAATTCGTGTACGTTCGCGATAATAAAGTACATGTACGATAGACAGATTCAACTTTGCCTATACATCATTATGTAATGTACGTGTACGGCAAGAAAAGTACATGCACGAAAATGTTTGTGTACACGGAAAATGTACATGAATGTTAATAATACGTACATTTATGTACGAACATTTTTTGAAAAATCTGTTAAACGTAAATGAAAACAACAGCAATTATTACAAAAATTTTTATTTTTAAAATGTAAATACAGTGAACTCGCGATAATATGACCTAATGAAGACAAACCCAGTTCACTTTTGCGAGATTGTTCTTATTTGCGAATGGCAACTAATTTACCTTTAAAAACGTTTTTTCCATAAAAAAAAATAAGTTTCTTATGTTAATTTTTTTATTTATTGTTTATTGCATTAACAAAACAGCAATTCAATCTTTGTAAAACTTAAACTTATGTTCAAAATTCTGTGATTCACCTTTTGGTGAATGAATGAAATTTTTATGGACAGTTGAAGATAAGTTAAAAACAAATTGCTAAGGAAATTCCCAAATTATTATGCAGTTGAATCGGAATTAAGTTCGATTTCAAAACTGTCTAGATAAAATCCGTTAAAAAAAACTACCAAAATAAGCTGTTCATATTTTAGAGGTTCGCACAATTTCATATTTTAGAGTAGTTGATGGAAGGAAAAGAGTGTTCATATTTTGGGGTGTTCATATTTTGGGATTTTAATATTATCGCGAGTGCACTGTATGTATATAATTCATTGGCAGCAACAAAGAAAAAAATATATGTTCATATATATATGTATATATATATATATCTCAGGATTGTATTTAGATCCTCGCTTTAATTTTCAAGGAACTCCATTATTAACCAACGAACAAAAACAAACTGCAGTGGTAGGTTTTAATTTTAACTTCAAAACAAAAATAATAATAATAATATACATGATTTTTTTAGGACCACTTAATTAAGACTTATGAAATGCTTAATCATATATCGCATTCGTCATCTCCACAAGACGAAAATGCCAATACTTCATTTTCAGTATATCCATTAGATATTATTCCAAGTACATTAAATACCGCACACTCTAAGCTGGCACAACACATAAATATACTCGTAAATACAGCAAATTTTTAAATCCAATAAATCAAAATTATCACATAAAAACAGAACTACTTGCTATATGTGAAAAACAAATGGAGCCGTTAGAAATTAACGTATTGGAGTACTGGAAAAAAATATCACAGTATAATTTCAAACTAAGTAAGCTTGACGAAGTGGTACTTGCTGTACCTGCAACACAAGTTTCTGTAGAACGTGCGTTTAGTGCACTTGCTACTGTCTTGACCAAGTTAAGGTCTAAGCTCTCAAAGAAGTCAATTTCAAACATTTTAATTTCAAAAATTAAATTTTGACTTGCTTGACTGCTCAGCTCTTAAAATAGAATGAAACTGAATAACAGTTTAATTTTATTGTTTTAATATATATGTTGCGTTATAAAAAATGTTTTATTTTAACAATTAAATAAAACGCGCGAGAATTTCTTATTTGATAAATTTGATGTTCAATCGTTTAATGACCTTTTTACAACTGTTCTTAACTATTACAAAATCTTATATTGAACCACTAAACGAGAAAAGAAAACACTAATAAAAATGTGTAACAAGTGGTCCGTTATAATATTTACAGCAATAGCAATACATTATACATTTTTTGCTGATGATTAACAATATTAAGGCGACGTTAATTGTTAAAGACCAAAGAAAAAAATATTATACATATATTTAATGAAAATTATTTAAATGAAATAAACCTAATAATTAATCAACTGCGATCTTATCCGACAATATATTTTTTTCTTTGTTGCTGCCAATGAATTATATACATACATATTTTCATTTTAAAAATAAAAATTTTTGAAATAATTGCTCTTGTTATCATTTACGTTTAACAGATTTTTCAAAAAATGTTCGTACATAAATGTACGTATTATTAACATTCATGTACTTTTTCCGTACACAAACATTTTCGTTCATGTACTTTTCTTGCCGTACACGTACAGTACATAATGATGTATAGGCAAAATTGAATCTGTCTATCGTACATGTACTTTATTATCGCGAACGTATACGAATTTAAAATATTCGTACACTCGAACCTGTGGGTTTTGAAGTGTGTTATAATCGGACAGTACGTGAACTTGTTAAGTTCGTGTACAAAATTGAATATTAAAACGCAACACACATAAATGTTATGAAAATAAAAATATGTGTTGGTTGCTTTTTAAACAGTACGCTGAATGTTTGATGTGTGTACTTTCTGAACCTTGGTAAAAAATAAATAAAATTTAGTTTTATAGGGCGTATGATTAATAATACAAGAAAAAAAGATCATACGCATGTGTATTTAATAATTCAGCGTTTCACAAGCCATTGTTTATTTTAATCAAAACGTTTTAAATCCAAACTAAAAAATAATACCTATTAATAATGTGATCGCAATAAACTTTATATACTGCAAGGAATACATTTATCTACTTGCAAGTGAAGTAAGTAAGTGAAAATATTTTAGGTTTTGGAGTATTGTGAGCAGTATATTTTATGTGCATTTTGAAAAAGACGTCAATCAAAATGAAGCCACTAGACAGCATTCAAATACAATTGCCAGTAGTGATTTTCTAAAATTATTGGATTTCCAGAAGCCAGACAAATTAAATTAGACAATAAAAACAGTTATTAATATGAGATTACTACCTTACAAGCCACACATAGCTATCACTTCATACTCATGGCTACCGCAAACAAAGAATATGTGGTTTTACAAATGTCGAAAAAACTGTCCAAATTTGTGGGCACAATACCGCCAGCCATAACAGTCATTTTTCGTAAAGCAACTTCGTTAAAAATAACAATACTTTTACGATACGAACGTCTCTGCGCAATCCAATTACTCGAAAAAATCGCATACGGCAAATCGTTGAACTCCTCCTGCAGCAGCGAACCAAAATAATAAATTGGAAACAATTCAACGCCAATAGCGATCAAAAATAGTATATAATAAATGTAGGACAGTAAACTATCTACGAAGAAAAATAAATAAACTAAAACCACACAGATGTTCATGCCACTGGAGATGAACAGAGACAATTGCACGATTGACAATGAGTCCTCCATGACATTAAAAAGACTAAAAAAAGAGAAACGCATTTCAATTTCGTTTAAATCACAATTCAAATGCATACTTGATTAGTCTGATATGATCTTCGATGCACAGCTTGAGTTCATGTTCTCGCTGGTCACAGGATAGCCGTTCATCATACCCCAACTTGGCAACTCTCATCGATAACAAATGCACCTGTCCACTGGCTAGGCACAGAGTCGTCGGTATAAAGGCATCATTTGTAAAATTCACTACAATTAATATGGTGACACCCACAAATTGATAGAGGATTGCTAAGTAATATAAAGCAGATGATGAACTCCAATCAAAGGGAAACCAGGCTGGATACATCAGCCGTGTTTCCGCGTCCAGTAAAACAGCCATTAAGGCAGCAACATTGGCTCCCATATAGACACTAAAATACATTTTAACCATTCGTTTAGCTCTCTTTATGCTCTTGCCGGCAAAATAGGCTCGTTCTTCCCCACACAGCACCCGTTCATCCAATTTTCCAAATAAGTCCATCATATCATGTATGCTCCTCAATTTCCACCTAATGGCATAGTGTTTCAGGGTACAAACTATGCACGTAATAGTCATGGATATATTCTTGTATATGTCGTGCTGCATGGGCAGCAGCACCAGGCCAATAGTGAGATGAAGAGGATACCAAATGTATATCAATAAATTCATGCCAATATCGTATGCTCGTGCAAAGGTAAACTCATCCACTTGCCATGAGAGTGCGCCCAAGAGACGCCAACAAAACCAAATCGGCTTAAATACAGCCACACTATCTACTCGATGACTGTCCAAATGACCCATTTCGTTGCAAGTGAGAAACGTTAATGTGAATTTTATGAAGTGTCATGCGGCTTAAATACTCAGGTTCGTTATGTTTCTTTAATTTGAGTTAATTTTTAATTGTTGAGCGATTTACGGTGAAGAATTCCCAATGCATGAAAGAAGGAATGTCAGGTTCCGAAAATTACATGCTCAACACAACCGTTTGACGTCACAAGTCACATTAAAGTCGATCGGGTAGGTCTCTGAAGTTCGCGTGGTCGGTTGAATTTACGTGCTTGCTTTTTTAACGATGTGACAATTGTGGACCATATTATAACATATATTATAACATATTGCCCTACTATTTAGCAAGTTAAAAAAAAGCATGTTAAAATGTGACTGACTTGCCGCAGCAGTTTTGTTCCTGTCACCAATTTACAAAGAATTTAGAAAAAAAATATGAATCAGAAACCCAAATCGTTCTGTATGGATACTGTCTCTTTGTTAAAAATCACTTGCTTGTTTCAGAAAGCAAAACTATAATTATTTTTAATTGCAGGTTTCTGTTTAATGTCCAAATTGCTATAAACAAATTGAATAAGACATTATAAAATAATTACGTGGAAAAAGGAATATTTTGAAAAACAAACTATTCATGGCTTCATTGGCTTCTCTACTTAATTCGTTTTAAAATGGAATAATAATGGAAGAACGAAATTGTACATCTGTACATTTTGTTATCGACTTTCATATTTTTTTTTTTTTTGCTTTTATTTACACCAGACAAATTTAGAGTGAAATAGACTCACGCACTTAACTGTTAGACCACGATAAAATTTAAATTAAATGGTAATTTCCAACACATTGACGTTTAATTTTTTAAGTGTTTTTCCAGTAAGTGTTTTAATTCCCAAAAATAGCTTTAGAACAATATCTACTTATTGGCAGAAAAACCCCAAAAATTATAAATACAGTCCGACTCGCAGGACCATGCAAAACATTGCAGTCTAGCGATTTCCGTCAACTGTATTTGTTGTAATTTGCCACCAATGTCCCATGAGTCTATGCTGTGTTAGGTTGTACTACGTGCATACGTATCTATCTCGATGTTTGTCTGTATTTGGGTAGTGTATGGAAATCTAGACTGGCTATTGTTGAGGAAAATCAAAGAATTCTATGAATATCGATCTACACGTTGTACAGGCTGGGCAAATTTGAGGTTAGGAAATAAATTGGCTGTCAAATGAAGAAATGTCAAGAATTGAGCTGTCATCGTTTGACATTTATTTAGTAAAATGTTGGAAAATTTTCTACACTCTTTAGCAAAGAATTTTAATTGTGAAAATTTACCATCAAAATGGTGAAAATTTTACTGTATCACTTCGTCAAATTCGAAAAGTTTTTCGTCGTAATCAGGCTCCTTCAAACACCGTAGTGCGAAATTTAATCGCTAAATTCGAGGCTCACGGTACTGTTGCCGACAACAGACCAAAACAATAGCCCAACTCACAATCTTGTGCATATGGTATTGCATCATTGCATTTGCAAAAAGGTATAGCATATTTTTGCTCTACAGTAACAAAATACACAGCAATGCACATGCTAGTTTTAAATTTATATGCAACACTTAAAACCAATAGGATTTATTTGCTATGATTATGCAACACCTAATTGCAAATAAACTAACAATAATCCAAGCCAATCAAATCGTAATCGCCGCATACTTGCCGCTGCTTATTTTCCTCCAAAAAAAAACCAGTAGTGCGATTCATTAACTTTTATTGGCCATATTTTTTTTTGGCAAATTTGTTTGTTTTTTCAATCAGCTGTGAATTTTGTCCTTGCAATGAGTAGTGCATAATAAATTAAAAATGTCATTCACAGTTGATAGCACAAATTTGCTATTGCATATATTTACAATCTCAAATGCACAAGATTGTGAGTAGAGCTAATATGCTCGTAGTGGCCATAGTTTTTGAGCCCAGGTTTAAATTAAAAGAAACAAATTTGTATACATTGTTAATAATTAATTATAATTGAACTCATATGTATTATAGAGCACTATTGTAAATATATTTTTACCTTGAAGGAGGTTAAAATTCTTGTGATTATTTATTATTTTTATTTATTTATATTTTGCTTAATTTGTTTATTATTGCGAAATAGATTGCAAATAAAACAATATGGCAAATAAAGATTTAAATTGAATTGGTTGAACTTGTAATATTGAAATTTGATTTTTAAGTAAAAAATTTAGTCCTGACGCTATGTTCACACGATTGTCAGATTGTACAATATTGTAGGATACGCCAATATGGTGGCAAGGCACTCACAATGAAAAATTATTACCATCTGGTAATTTGTCTGTTCACACTATTGAAAGAAAACCGTACAATTTCATTGGCACACAGTTCTGCGACAATAAATTTTTCTGCCAATAATAATTGTCTGTTCACACGATTGTCAGATTATTGTATGTTTGCTTATTTAAAAAAAAAAAAAAACTTAATTTTAGTGGAATTGAGAAATAATTTGAAATCGTCGGAAGATGCTGTAAAAAGTAAAATTTATCCAAATTAACATACCCTTCAAACATTCAAGTGCAAATCCTTTATTATCTGCAGATCCACAGATAAATATACGTGTATTTTACAGATGCAACAGATGCGTAACTAAGTTGTGCAAGTACGCAAGAACGAAACCACGTTCAAATGTTATAAAGGGTGTCTGGTGGCAAATTTATATTTTTAAATACGATTACTTCAAAAAGTAATAAACGGTGCGGAGGGATAATCATGAATAATCATTCATGAAATTTTAAAAACGGATCTGGATGACATACACTTCAAAAAAATAAAATTCGGATTTTCATTCTATCGTTTCATGCTCTCAATAAAACTTTGTGTCAATTATTACGTTTTTCACTTAAGTTTGAAAATATAAATCTGCTACCAGACACCCTGTACAATGTATGTGACGGCTTGTGTGTATGTCCGTATGAATGTGTTCACAATATACACTTCATATCTGTTGTCAGTCCTAACAATGGCATATGAAGATTGAAAATATTTCGTAAATTAACATAAATTATGAATGGCTGCATTTGTTAGGTAAAATATAATTAAAAAAAAAATGCCTTTCCAGTGCATGCACATGCATGCATGCTTATCTTTAAACTATTTGTTAATGTATGTACATATTTGTATGCAGTTGTTTGTTGTTGTAGCACGGATTTACTTCTGTATTGAACCTAAATCAGATAAATTGCGTTGACACGGCGTATATTTCCAAAATGTTTTTAAATATATTCCTATTGCATTTATCGCGTATTCATTATATGAATTTTCAATTATTTGTGTATGGTGGCATATTTAACCACTTTTTTTTTATTTAAGCAATGCTGTACTTGTACTGCAGAGCGATTATCAACTACACACAAAAATGTTCAACATTAAAGAGTTATGATGGCGTATTGATGCACATAATAATAATTAAGTCTAGCATTTGTAGAATACTACGTTAACCCAGTGTGGTTCGCTACCCCCTTAATATAACTATAAATTTGTTATAAAGAATTTATTTTCGAATACCGCCCACTTTCTGACAGATGTTGTGTATTAAGAACCAAACTACGAGTATGTGTAGCAAATTTACAAGCCTTTGTCCAGATAAATATACACATCAATATATTCTTATATCGCCTCTAAATGTATGGGCGTGCACCGCCCACCTTCTTTTTTTTTTGTTTGGACCGGTACTCAGTGGATGACCCCGGTGAATGACGCGATGCACTGTGCCGTAACTAGGAAATAAGGTTTTGAGAGGAACCGTAGAGGGAGTAGTGTTTATTGATATTCTGCGGGCAGTCTATTCCACAAGAAACAAATTTTCTCTTTAATGCGTTGTGCGAGTCGCTGCCAAATCGACCACAAATGGATGCGCTCTTATTGGAGAATGCGTTGTGCGCATGAATGGTCGGGTTTCGGAAGAAGTTGCCTGATTTCATCAGAACACATCCCATTATAGTGACGATAGAACAATGGAACCCACCACACGTTGCGACGATGCTTAAGAGACTCAATAGAGTTGGCTACCCTACTGTCTCCTATGACTTTCTTCCCTCTTTCCTGTACACGGTCGAGTAACTTGAAAATAGTCTTTGAAGCACCCGACCATACATGAGAGTTGTATTCCACTTGGAATCTGGCAATTATTTATGGCGGCGAAATACTGTGAAATTTCAGGAAGATCGCTGCACTAGTTCAAGATTCTATAGGAAAGAAACAAACAAGCAAGATTTTTGTTCACGAAGAGCCGCTTGGAAGCATTACAAGACAAACGCACAACAATGCAATCTTTAAGCATTTATACTGCTGCAATAAACAGTGCATTCACTTACTTTAGTTCATTTTGGCAGCATTTTTGTAACCATTTGTTCTTAAACATGCAATGTATTGCTTCCGGCGACCTTTAGTGCTTCTAAATGTCGATAATTTTTCGCTTGATACACACTTACATATCAGTATCTTAATATAGAAAAGTTCTAAAAGTCATATTTATCTCACTTCTATTTTTATTTGACCTCTATTAAATTTTTTAATTATATTAATAACACTAATTATTTTAAGCCTAAGGTCTTTTTATATATTTTATATTTATTTCAATATTTTGCTACTCCTTTGTGTAGCTTTTTCAGGAAAATTGATTTTTGTTTATAATAAAAAAATTTTTTTAAAAATTCACAATATAGGAAAAGTTCTTGTCAATGAAAATTCAAAATAAAAAAAAAAAAAAAAAAAAAAAAAAAATATTGAAATAAATATATATAATATATAAATATTTTATAAAATAATTAGTGTTATTAATATAAAAAAAAAAAAGGTCAATAAACTAGAAAAATTTTTTAATTATATTTCAATAAATTTTTTTCAATTATTTATTTTCAATATTTCGCTACCAACAACAAAAATTTTTTCAAAAAAATTACCTATTTGGTAGCGAAATATTGAAAATAAATAATTGAAAAATACGTTTCATAGAAAAGACCATCGGTTAAAAAAAGAAATATAATTAAAAAAAAAGTCATATTTATCTTTAAATCGAGTTCTTTTGCATATTTCGGCATATAATAATCGAACAAAGCTTTGACGAGAAAAGCTGGTGCGGTCCGACGGACCATTGCTTAGACGATTTAATAACAAAACTACCTTAGAAAATAATCGCCGTTACAAAATTTAAATTGTTATGATTGTTGTTCCTTCTCCATTATATTAAAGTATCGATATGTATCAACAAATACATACAATTTAAAGACTGCTTAGAGAACCCAAATGTATGGAGTATCGAGCTGTCGCATTTGTAATTTGAAACTATAGAAAATCTCAAGGTCGTTGAAAATCAGAGGAATTTATATCGAAAGTGCAAAGCATAACGCTTGTTGCCGGAAGTATTTCACTGAAGGCATAAAAAGATAGCAACTGCCATATATTTATATTTATTTTCTTATCAAAGATTTTAAGCAAAAAGTCAACAAAAATTTGACGAAACGTGGCGAAACGTGTAATAAAAATATAATTTCATTTACTTTGAAGCAGGTTGGCCCGAAGCTTATTTTAAAGCATAGTTCATCGTTTCTCGCAATTACAATCTCGTTTTGTCATTTTCCATGTACAACTAATTTATTAGTATTATTAAATACAGGAAGTATTTTATTAAATCTTATCTTAATGTTATTTACGAGTAGGTACGAGTAGTGCGTATGTGTGTGCGTAAATATTATTTTTGTTAAATTTTAATAATTAAAATGCGTATGTTTGTAAATCATGTTACAAAACAAGTACAATAAATAATTACAACGTTGAAAACTTTGAAAGAAACCTCTCACAGTATATTTAGAATTATTTTTTTTATTTTAGGCCATACTGACGATTTAAATCGACCAAACTACTTTTGATGGAGACACATTTTTTAAAATATATATTTTTTTACATCAGTTTTTTTAATTATAACAGTTGGAAGATGCTCTCATTTTTGCAAATGGCGGCCAATGTCAAATCTGTTTTGACATTTGTGAACTAGACAGATGTAGAATGCAAGTGAACAAGCGCGTAACCTACGCCCAACCATCCTCAATATCGAGGACGAAGTGGAGCGATGAGGCTGATTTCCACCTCAGCGGGTACTTGAACAAGCATAACTATCGCTTCTGGGGCAGCGAAAATCCACGAGTGATACACGAGGAGCCAATACACCCGCTCAAAGTGACTGCATGGTGCGCTGTTCACGCTGGAGGCGTCATCGGGCCATTTTTTTTTTGAGGACGCCGCTGGTCAAACGACAACAGTGGACGGTGAGCGCTATAGGGCCATGTTAACCGAGTTTTTTCTGCCGCAATTGAACGAATTAGGACTGGAGGACTTGTGGTTCCAACAGGACGGAGCAACGGCACACACTGCGCGAGCCACAACCGATATTCTGCAGGCGGCGTTTTCGGGTCGCCTCATCTCTCGTTTTGGCGATTTGCACTGGCCCGATTTAACCGTTCCAGACTTTTTTGTTGGGTTTTTTGAAGTCCCGTGTTTGCGTGAACAAGCCCGAGACGCTGGAAGCCCTCAAGGACAACATTCGCCATGAGTGCAAGAATCTGTCGCCCGAAGTTCTCGCCGAAGTGATGAAAAATGCCATAAAACGAGCCCGTATAGCAATCAATTGTGACGACGTCCATTTGCCCGATATCTTCTTTTACACTTGATCAATAAAATTCTAAAGGTTCAGATAAACAGAATCGAAGTTTTTCATTTAGAAAAAACTGAGAACCAAAGAACATCGGATGACTTCTTTTGGCCCACCTTGTATATGATTATTTATTTGAAACATGTAGTGAACGGTTTACAGTACACAGTGCGCTTTTATATTTTTACATTTAGGATATTAAAGCCAGACAAACGTAGTTTGTTGGAGAGGAGCGATCATGCTGTAGGATGTCCGTACCGGATATATTTTATTTCCCTTTTTTTTAATTTTTAAAATTATCGTCTTATTGCTTCACATTATTTGTCTTTGGCGCATTTAATGTCAACTAAAAAATTCAAAAATCAACTTCAAGCCAACAAACCGCGTAAATTAAAGAAAAAAGAATTCAAAAACTCAACTCCATTAACCATTTCGGTTGATTAAAATAGGTATGTAGCCAAACAACAAAGAAAATCCAATTAAACTTCGCTACATTTTCAATATTGAAATATAAATAATATTAATAATAAGGGTCCTCATGAAAACGTGTAAAAGTCTCGTAAACTGCGCAAAGTGTGCAAGTTTACGCTCTCGTAAATGAACTGTCAAAATTTGTTTGAAAACTCGTAAACTTGCACAGCTTAATTGTGCTTTGAATAAGTCAGCTGCTTTTGTTTACTTTGAGATAAACTAATTAAAATTGCACAACAATTGAAAAAGGGGCTTCATGAAATAGGTCTCGCAAACTTGCCCAATTGCACAAATGGCAATTTAAAGCTTTTTCATGAGTACCCCTAATATTTTAATAATATTTCAAATTCAAATATTATCACACTGTCGATAATACCTTAAACATAGGTAAACATAGGGTGGCGATGGTCGAAGTAGTCTGCACGTTGACTACAAAACGAAAAATTTTCCTGAGTTCAACCCCAGTTTCAGACTCATAAAAACATCAAAATGCAACTTTAACTACATGTTTTTAAATCGTTGCATAATATTGGACACGACACAGTAACGTTTGCTAGAAATCAAACTACGTTTAACACGAGCAATAATATGAATCTTCGAATAGCTTTATGCAGATTAGAAACTACTAAGCAGCGTGTGATACACATGGGTAGAGGTAATCTTCCTCAACATTTAAAAGACATTGAAAGAATATCTATTTTTAAAAAGAAGCCAAAAGAATATTTATTGCAAAAGTTTGAAATGCTTCTTTGAAAGTTAACGTTTTTTTTTCGTCGCATACCTACATAATGCTATAAACACAACTGGGACGAACGGCGAATTTTTCGTATCGAATATTCGTCGTTGTAAATAAAACACATTTGTGTAAATGAAAATACACACACAATATGTACGTTGGACGAAATACGTCGTGCACAACGAACTTTGCGATAGGTTTATTTCTATTTCTTACGCCGACGAATGACGAATAAATTGGTGCAGAGTGGCCGTTTTCCTTTTACATTTTTTAGTGTATAGTAAATAAATTAACTTTTTGCTTTAAGAATTGTTTTCTTTTTTATTTACAGGACATAAATTCAATAACCACTTTTTTAATTATATACAGTATTGTTTTAATTCGTTTTTGTCATTATTTTATCTTCTCATATCAATGTTTTTTTTTTTTTGTTGTAATATGGTCACACTGTCACCTGCTAAATGTAAACAACAATGTATTAGAAAATTCATTAATTAATGAAAATTGGTGGAATTTGATTGAAATAAAAGTTTCTACCATCATGAACATGATGTTTATAATTTTAATAAGGCGCTCAAAACGTAAAATGTTTTTGTTCATGTTTTAAGAATTTTTATTTATTTATGTATCTAAATAACATATAATTTTAAATGACATTAACAGCTGTTATTTTCGCTCTAATTGTGTCTTATTCGACGAATTTACGCAACCAATTCTTGATGATAAGTTCGTCGTGCTGTGCGAAGTTCGTCATTGGTCACAATTGTGTTTATACCATAAGTATGTATATTTGTCGTTTAACCCTCTAGTGCGCCGTGATGCAAATTTGAATCATCCGAAAATCTCTGCGTAGTTTCAAAATTTGAAAACAGTTTTGTGTAAATGTTCGTTATATGTTGTCTCTATTTAATAGGCGTCGTTTTCTCTGCTTTTGAAGTACCGTTATAGCACAGCATTGAATTATTGTGCAATTTTGAAGTGTCTGGTTTGTAAAATTTCATAAAAATTAACGAAATTAAAATGTTATCTTTTTTTTTTTAAATGTAAAATTTCATAAACAATAAATAAATAATACGTTGGTTTTAAAAAAAAAAACAAAAACATTGTCCATTTAAATCACTATGGAATTATAAAAATTTTAGATTTGTAATTTACAGCTAAATGCGCAATGATGCAAATTTGCATCAAAGGATTTTTCGCCTCCTGCGCCCTTATAAACGAAAATTATACGAACTGCTAGAACGAAAGTTTGTTTTTTACCCATTTCCTTTCGTTTAAGTAGTATTTTATTTAATTTGGTTTCCTTGCGCACTAGAGGGTTAATTTAATTTAATAATATAGGGAATTTTTCTTTTGTTTTAATAACTCTTATTTTATTTTATACTTATGTATGTATATGATTGTGAGCATAATCTAATTTAAATATTTTTTAATATATACATATCTTTCTTTTTCTCTTTTATTGCCAACTCGTCTCAATAATGTCCCATGGACGCTGAGGCACAAACCATTGTAAAAAGTAATAATAATTAAAGTAAAATTTGGTTTTAAAAAAAAAAATGGATATTGCATTTGACACATTTGTAACTGGAATACGGTGAGCAATTTTCTGCGGTGTGTACTGAGGCCAGCTATTGTTAGCATCATACCTTACGGAAACAAGTGGAGCTACTTCGACCTTCTTTTTAGATGTAGTGGGACTATTTCTTTCCGTTGTTGCAGGACTGTTTTCATTTCCTTGATTTGTTGAATGTCCCGAACTTTCGCCCACCCTTAGAAGTGCATCTGATACATCATTTCGAAATGCCAAAATAGGTGCTTGTAATCTTTCTTCTTCATTTTGTTTGTTTCGAAATCATTCTTGTACTCTAGCCATGAGTTGCATATGGCAAGATCAATGAAGTGGTAAAAAATTTGCAACGTCCATTTTTTTTTACCTAATTGAAAGCAAAAAAAGTCCATTTTATATATTCGAAATTTGAATCTGGCATGGTCCAATCGACCTTCTCCCATTTATAATCTTCAATCCATCTCAAGGGTTCCAGCATTACTTCCCCAACTTCCAGATCTGCGGATTTCCTTTGGATGTCATTTTTTTTCAACATTCTCAATTTATTTTTTGATATATATCCTCAGGTCCTCAGGCTTAATAAATATATATCAAAAAATATAATAAAAAAGGTCAATTAATAATATAATTAAAATTCTCAATATATTCTTCAATCGGACTTCATCGAGATAACTCTTCTATAAGAAAGGAATTGTTTTTTTCCAACGCTCCCATTAAGTCATCTAAAAAGTCGGAACGATCGCAGTCCTCCAAGTCAGAAAAGTTATTCAAAATCTTTTCAATTTCACAATTTAACGTGCTTACTCTGTGAGAAACAGCTTTCAAGTGAGCTGTTGTTACTTATCAAATGCAAAACGGTCGTTATGTTCTGTTATATATTTTAGCTCCGTCAAGTAAACTTTGATGCCATATGGCGTCATGCAACTGAAAAAAATCCTACGCCTTCATTTGATTTTCTTTTGACTCAACTATATATGGTATTGATAAATGACATCTTTCGCGGTAATTTTGCATATTTAATTTTATAAATTTGTGCTACAATTTAGTAAAATATGGTGTTTAAAATGTGTCTTTCTCCACCTGAAGAGCCACTGACATTTTAAAGTTTAATTCTTGGATAATATCAATGCAAAATGATAGAATTACATATATGTATATGTTTCTTTAAATATTGTTTTTAAAACTCTAAAGTGTAAGATTGCGTAAAAAAAAAATATTTTTATTGGGCCCATTAAAAATAACAGCTTTCAGAAACTCTTGATGCCACATATGTTATCGAAAATACCGAAAGGGTTAAGCTTTATTTACTAATGGAAATTAAGTTTCTTTAACAAATTTAATAGTTATTATTTAATTCTTTTATTTAAATGTTTTTAACTTTATTTCTCAAAACATAAAAAAAGGCCTCAACAGTGTGCATTTTACAATTTATTTTCAGTTTGTCTTCCACTTTGGGGTAATTACATTTGGAAATTCACGATTATTACACAAAAAATTCATGATTTATTTTCTATGAAATATTTTTACTGATTATTTACAATTAAAATTTTCCACAGTATTGAAATGGCCTTATTAGCATCCGCCCTCATGTGCAATTCGCATTGATCGACCATGGCGAGCCATCTTTTTCTGGGCACAAGCAAATAGACACTCATTGGGATAAGTCACAGAATCATCGCCGCAAATAGGTCTGAGATGACGAGGACACGGGCAAATATCTTCATCAATGGAAGAAGAGGCCGCAGCAAATCCCAAAATGGCCAACAGAACAATGCAAAATACGGCGTAGATTTTCATTGTGTTGTGTTTCTTAGTTAAAGTGTTTTAAACAACTAAACCTTTCAATTTCATTTCATTTTATTGTAGAAGTAGCACTTGAAGTTTTATTAGAACGTTTGGTAGATTCTTTTTTATTTACGGTTTTGTTTTATTTACGATTCCAATAATGCTGATAAGAAAAGCTCTAAGTTGCCACAACAATAACAAAAACAATAACCATAACAACAACAACAACAACAACAATAGAGTATTGCAATATAATCAGACAAAAGCTCTTGATAAATATTCAATATCAAAAATTCAAAAATTTCAACACCATTGACTGAGCGATAGGGACACGTCGTTGATAACACTGGGCAACAGTGTAATTGCGCCATGGGTGTTATTAATAATTTTTGTTTCGTTTTTGATAAATGAAACCGTTTATATGTCGCAGAAACTGTTTAGCGATAATTATTAGTTGAGGTGAAATTTTGTTGTTCAAATCGTCAAATCATATCAAAATATTTCAAAAAAATCTTATTTTGTTGATTGACATGCATCATTCTTCTGACGGGGAGGGTGTGGCCTAAATTAACGATTTGATAAACTGGGACAGAATTACAGTGTTTAAATTAATAAGGACTTCAACTAGTTCGGCAAACTAGCACATATCATTCAAGCAGCGTGTGAGGTTATTCTCATCTCGCCAATTAGTGATTTCATAGCGCTGTATTGTTCCGGTTGGCTTTCTGAAATCAACAGTCTGGGCAAATAATTGAGTGCATCAGAATACTTTCTTGCACATAGAAACTGAAAACAAATGTGAACTCCAAAGCAATATATTACACGCAACAATCATGCAAAAGTTTTCATGCAAATCGAAAACTGATTGGAGCAAGAAATTTGCATGCAATATTTGCATTGGTCTGAACAGTTGTGCAAACATTCGCTGCAAGTTATTCTCAACTTGCTGCAAATTGTTTGCATCGTCTGTACGAAGCTTTATTCCAAGCGCATTTGAAAGCTTTTTTGCTTGAAATTATTTGCGTACGTAACAAATCTAAAAATAAAACGGATTAAAGCAAAACATTTTGAGCAACTTTGCTGTATCATTATCACTGCAGTTTGATCTGGTATTGGCAGGATTTAATTTATTTTCTTATGGGAGCTCAGCCATGATAATTTTCGGATTTACATTCCTTGAAAATTAATCGATAAAAAAAAAAAACGTTAAAAATATTCAGCGCTATAGAAAACAATGTTTGTAGTCCAGTGTCAGTGGATTATGATCACGATTTTTTATGATAATGATTTTCATTAACATTTATTTGCAATTGATAAAACTGTTTTGTTAGATACTGTTGGCTTTTGTGGAGCAATCTTATCGTTACCTTTTTTGGAACAATGTTATCGTTATTCACAAGTGAACAATAACAAATACTCTCCCCAATTTCGTAAAAAAAATTTTTAATATTTGTTTGTTGTAATAGTTTTCTGAACACATTAATATGGTTCAGTTGAACTTCAGTATTTTTAAAGAATTAAAATTTGTAAAGATGTACATACATATATTTTTATATTTATTTGAAACCCAAAATATTGACACAATTAATTTACCGTAAAAACAAGCGTTAAGCGTTTTAGTCGACTTAAGCAATTGTTACTCACTCCCACAAATATTTGGGTTTGATGAAAGAGTACAGGCAATTTGACCTAAAAAAAAATATTGATGGCTCTTTTATGGATGGCATTTGCCAAATAACTGGCAATTGAAAATTTAAAAAATTTCAATTGGTTTTTAGTGCTTCTCTGGCAAATTTCTGGTTGCCGGCTAGCAACTCAACCAAACTACATTTGCCATCCACAACCACGCCATGAATAAGTATGTCTAAAAAATATTTTGTTTTTCTTTATACGGTGTTCGCACATACACGTTTATTGAGATTTACGCAATAAATGCCATTATTGCATACAAAATATTAATTAAATTATTGACCAATAAGTAGAAAATTGTTACAAATATTGACTAAAACTTGAAATACAACACTGTGAAAAGTGTCTTTACTTACAAAATTATTATTAAATGGTAACGACGTTGATAAATGATTATCGACAAATGGTAACGACGTTGTCAAATGCTTATTGAATTGGCTAAATTTTGTATGTCTGAACACTAAAATTATTGTGTCAATAAATTGAATATTGACGCAATAGAAAAAGCATGTCTGATCACCGTATTTTGATGTGGCCAATTTAAAGGGAACGCCACTGATCTCAAATGTATTTATTTTTACGAAAATACTTTCAAATTATATAAATGTTATTATTATTATTTATTAATCTAATCTATCATCATTATAAGTAGAAAATAATCTATTGCAATGATTAGAAAATTTATTAAAATTCATTCAGTTTCTTATCATTCCATCAGAAATGAGTCACAAATCGTGTCAAAAACATTTGATTATTTTGTTCTCTGCTTAACTTCGTGATACAAAAAGTCAAACTTCTAACGTACACATTTATTTAACAATTTTTATTATTAACAAAAAGTGATAATCATTTGAATTTGCGTAAAAAAATGTTAAGGGTCCGATTAAAAGTCTCGAATTTTTTCACTGTCGCAAATGAACTGTCAAAAATTTAATAGAAATTCATTTGCATAAACTTCGTAAAATTGCCCAAAAATTTTGACTCGTAAACTTGTTCAATTGTGTATTCAGTAAAACAGAATAACGTCGCAATTTCCCAAAAATTCTAGTGTTAACTTATCACAAATAGCAACTTTTGCAAATAATCTGAGCAATTGAGTCTTTCGGCCATCTTAAGGCATTTTTAAAAACAAATTAGAATTTTTGGACAACATTTTTAATTTTCTGGATTTTATTCAATTTATTTTTATTTTAACGTTTGCTAAAAATGGTAATGCAGATTTTCCCTGCATTATCCACAGTTGCCGAAATAGCCATACATTTTAGTGGTTTTCTGGCAAGTTTAAAAGGGGTCTGGGGGTCATGATACAAGTCTCACAAATATTTACCATTGCGCAAATGACAATTTTAAGCGTTTTCATGAGCAGCCTTATTATTTTTGTTTAATTATTGCGGCTGGAAATATTTTTCTCACAGTTTATGGCACAAAACACAAACACACGAATCTCTATTAAAGGTTTAGTGCTGTCACGTTACAGCCAAACCTAAATACATCAGCGCGCTAAGCGTTGTCTACCTGTCAAAAATTCTCATGTTCATACAAAATGTATATAGCAGACCCAATAGGGCTTTGCAATTGGAAGTCCGATTTTGACAACGCGTAAGAGGGTGAAGTTGTCTGCAAAACAACCATGAAAATTTAATAGTTTTCAGGTTAATCTAGAGATTTATCTATATTATATATTTCTTTTTAGAGCATTTTTATTGGCCACGATTAGTTAACAGTGCTATTCATAGCATTACATTGACGCTTTAATTTAAAGAAGTCTTTGGTGTGCGAGGGTGGTAATGGTACGATGGATGGTAGTCTGCACGTTGACTACAAATACAAAAACAGACCTGGGCTCAACCTCAGTTTCAGACTAAAATTTAAAAAAAAAAATAAACATCTCGCATTTTTCTGATGTGCATTAGTGTGTCTTTGTGTGTCAGTTGTTGTCGGAAAGTTTCAGTGGCGAAGGCATAGCCACTGGTCACTGAACAATCCGGCTTCAGCTGATAGCAATCCACAATCACATTAGAACGCCCTCCTTCGTCGGTATTGTGTAGCACCGGCGAAGTAAAATAATAGTAAAAAAAGCTACTAAACCGAAGCTTCAGCACTGCTACGAGTATAAACAAAGAACGTGCAAAAGCAGATCTGCAAAATAATTAATTAAGCTTCAGCTCCAACTATCCCTTTCCTATAGTTCCAGCGCAATGCTTCGCATGTGTAGGAGTCATCTCCTGAGTGCTGGTCCCAGATAAAAAAAAAAAAAAAAAAAAAAAAAACGATACGCTTGTCGCGCTGATTTAGGTTTAACTTACAGTCATATTACATCATGTATTCAAACGTTTCTATGATAAAAAATTTTATTTCTATTATCTCTTCAATGGCAAAAGTGAAACGAATCACTGACATTATTTGTGGTGCTACAAGAGCTGCCACTAGAAAAAAAATTTTCAAAAGATCCCACGATGTACTACCAAAATCTGGTAAAGCTACCCAAACTTATCGCATTTAGTTCTGTTTGCAGAAAAATATTAGTTTGAGAAAAAAAAGTTAACAAATTAACAGATTTAAATAACAAGAAAACAAAATGAATCACTTAATAATAAATTACGGAAAAATACATATCGAGTCGTCGTAATTCAAAAAATCGTGAACTGAGAAAAATGCTTTTGAAGCATTTTGAGCCATCTTTTTGATAGTATTTTCGTTTACTAAAGTTATTTTTGTATTAAATGTACAAGGTACAATTGTACACATTTATGTATGTATGTATTGTTATGTTATATTCTAATAGATATATGTTATTATTACATTGTAGAAATATGTTATTTTACATACATGTATATACATATGTACAAAAGAAAATAATTTTGAAAACTTGTTTATTTATGTATACATGTACACACATTTATACATGTGTATAAAGAATATTTTTAATTTTTAATTATATTATTAATTGACCTTTTTTATTATATTTTTTGATATATATTTATTAAGCCTGACGTCTTTTTTTATCTTATTTTGTTTTTTTTTATTATTCATCAGGAATAATAGGAAATTATTATTTTATAAAATAATTTCCTATTATTCCTGATGATGTTAACAAGCTGTTAACGAAATATCGAATAATAAAAAAAACAAAATAAGATAAAAAAAAGACCTCAGGCTTAATAAATATATATCAAAAAATAGAATATTTTTAATATTAATGACAAAAAATTTTCATTTCCTTTCAAAAATATTTTCTTTTCCTTATTTTAAAAAAATATTTTTGTTAATACAAATTATTATTTCCTGACGATGCTACCTATTTGGTAGCGAAATATTGAGAAATAAATAATAATTAAAAAACTTTTCATAAAAAAGACCATCGCTCAAAAATAAATATAATTAAAAAATTTTAATAAAGGTCAAATATAAATAGAAGTGATACTAATAATTTTATTTTATTATTCAGTCATATTTTTTTTTATTAAACATGTAAGTACATACATAAATATATAAAAAAAAATTTACTAACATTTAATAACATTTTCACTAAGACAAATTAGCCAAAAAAAATATGTTATAATCAATCAAAAAGTCGATTTTGAATTTTTCGTTTGTATAGGGGGTACCACGCCTATTTGTCCTATCCCTCCCAGTTTTTTACTGGTGATTTGTACAAAGTTATTTGGACCATATTCAGAAACTTAGACTCCAACCGTTCGCAAGATATACAAAAATAAATATTTACTTTTTATGGCCGTAGCAACGCCCAGTTGGAATTTTTGAATTTTGAAATTTTCAAGAAGCACACATACATACATACATACAAACATGTCATTTTTATATATAAAAATTGTAACCATATGTTTTTATTCTATGACAACGCACATAAATCTTTTACATTTTAAAACAAATTTCGATTCGAATGCTTTCGAATGCCTCGATCTGGCTATTCGATACGTCACGAAATGTTATTCGATACGAAAGCTCATTCGATCACGAATGCGGCGATTTGGCCCCTGGTGCTATTTGCATTCCACCTCTCTCTCTCTCTCTGTCCTTCTCTCTGTCGCTCTATTAATCTTTTAAATTATTTTCAATCCGATACAAAATTTTTGTTTTTAATCTGAAATAAATTTATTTATTTATATTTTTTATGATTTGCTGACCAAATTTTTATTGCCAATATTTAATTATTTATTAATAAAACACCAGCACACAAAAACATACAATTGAGTTTTTTATTCGTCTATTTTTATCTACGAAAAGCTGTGGGATCTTTTGTGGTTTTTCCACTTTTAACAGCAATTTTCAGTTTTTAATATTTTTAATTGAAAACTGAATGTTATGAATTATTAAATTCAACGAATTGAAAAAACTAAAGAGAATTCTTTTTTAATTCTTCTGTTAAACATGGAGGAATTTTTTATAAAGTTTTTAAGCTTTTTTAACAATAGTATTTCAACTATTGTTTTATTAATTATTAAGATATTAAGTAATGAAATGTGTATGCGAATTCCAATTAAATAATACATTTTTTACTTAATGATTTTCTATTAATTTTGCAGTATTACAGTTGCTATAAATGTATAAACATGTGAAAAAGATTTTACCAAGTATTTATATCGATTTTAGATTTTAAAGGAAGACATGTCTTTATGGCAATATTTCACAGTTGAGCAATCTATATACAGGGTGTCCCCCGGGAAGGTATACTTCTTTGTTTGTTTATAATTTTTGATTAAATGAAAGAGAATGGATCTTTCTATTGATAAATGTTTTATTTAATGTCGGCAATTATGTATGGAATACAATATCAGATAAATGTCCGCCTCTGTTAGCCTCACAAATGCGAGCCCTCCTTTTGAGCACATTTTTCATTACATTTTGAACACATTTCACATGCGGTGTTGTAGCGTCTCTGATGTCAAGGAGAAGTAATAAATTTTGAAGCTTCGGGTTTAGTAGCCATTTTAATAATTATTTTACTTCGCCGGTGCTACACAATAACGACGAAGGAGGGCGTTCTCTGACGTGCCTGTGGATTGCATACAGCTGAAGCCGTTACTGTTCGGTGGCCAGTGACTATGCCTTCGCCACTGAAACCTTCCGACAACAACTGACACACAAAGACACACTAATGCACACGAGAAAAAATGCGAGATGATGTTATGAGTCTGAAACTGGGGTTGAACCCACGAAATTTTTTCTGTGCATATTTCTGCGACAATTTAAGTTGAAATATATTTATCGAAGGACATGTGGTAGACATGACTTAATGAAATTGAAAGTACATATATGCAGTCTGCTTGAAAGTTATTTATCCTTTATTTCCCTCAATAGGATTTCATTCTCAAGGAAAAGCCAGCAAAAAAACAAAACAGAATATGCAGCATAACTGTAGTCAAACAACATGACAACTGCCAACATGTGTCTGCTAATGTTTCCCTTGTTGCCACTAGTACACCCGTAGTTAATGTCGCTGTTGTTAGTCATGTTGAGAACGATTGTTGTGACATGCAGAATAACGTGCAATTTGCTGTTATTGTATTGGGACATGTACAATCGGAAAAAAATCATTATAATGCCATTTCCCTTCGCCGACCCCATACATTTTCACTGTACATTTTGCAAACATGTTTCTTTAAAAAAAAAAAAAAACAACAAAAAATATACAATTGTATGCAGTGTTTTTCACAATATAATTTTAACACAATTGGCGAGGGGGGAAGGATCGAAAATGGAATTCGAAAATACCAACGCAAACAACATCGGCTCATAAAATGTTTGAGCGTGACATCAGTAACGACAGAAAAACAACAGACTACCAGTTTCCTTTTTTTCTATTTTACGCTTTGAGTGCTGTGCGGAGTCGTTTTATGAACGAAAGAAAGTTGTATGGTTTTTGGTGTTTGTCTTTTAACAAGCAGCGCGACAAAATGGCAAAATAACTTGATTGTTGCACCATCTTAAAGGAGATGACAGATGTTTGCTTTTCTGGCGGTAATTGAAGAGGAACACTTGGATTATTGACATGACAAACAAGGATTTGGAAGACTTTAGTTTCACTTAACATGACAATAAATAAAAGCGCTTTTTTTTGTCTTTCTTTTTTTATTTATTTTTTTTTTTTGTTAAAGAGGGGGTTATTTAATCAGGTTGACATTTTCAGTATTAAATGCACAGAGAATAATAGAATACATGTTCATAACGTTGAAGGAAAATTTTAACATTTAATTATAGTCTGTCTGCTCATCACATGGTCCATATGTAATGCATTTGTGTTTGCATGTTACCTGCACTAATTTAACTTTTGGCGAGTACTCGTAACGCCTTTTGGCAACCTCATGTCTATTTGTCTTTCTAATTTTCGTTTTTACACTTAAGTGGTTTCATGTAGCATAGCTGCCACCCGGCACCTCTAACCTTTCGTTAACTGAACAACGTCGTTGTTGTTATTGTTGTTGTTGTTGTTGGTGTCATTGCTGTTATTGTCAAACAACATTGACTGCTGTGAAAAAATTACAAATACATGGCCAGCACTTGATAACAAAAAGGCATTTGTCATGTTCAAAATGTGCTGTGGTACGAGTATGTGCACAAGGATTCTGGGTGGCAGAGTTGGTGGTGGCAATAACGAGGGATTTTTTCTAGTCGATTTACCAGTTTCTAATTACCATTTATATTGATCGCTTTCCTGCTAGCAGCTCGTAACTACAATGATGAAGAAACTGCCAATAATCATATTTTTAAATCATATTTTTTCATAAATTTAGTTTTTAATTAAAAAAAATTTTCTGCTTTTGCTTTCCATAACGCTCTGCAACAATACGCACAATCAGTGCGTGGCTTTTTATTTCCTTTTTTTTTTTGCATGTCACTTCAGTTGTTCTTCTTTTTATTTAAATAATTGTTCTTTTTTTTTCCAACACTTGTAATCTGCTCATTAAGAAATGTGACTGGTGGCTGCGTCATCTTTGTTCTGTGTTTCAATGTTACGGTTATTGCATTTTGGTGTCGCCTAAATTTTGCAATGTCGTTAATTTCTGTCATTCAGAATTCTTCATAGAAAACTGAAAACTTTTTTTGTCTCACTTTTCTAGATACTGAAAATTCTTCAGCAGACTCATTAACGCCGAATGTCTGAAATTAATTTAAAATAAAATTACACCCTGAAACTGCCTTCGCAAACTAAAAGTCAATTGACTGCCAACTTTGTTCATTTACTTAGAGCGTCATTAATTCATAACGTGTTACACCTGTTACTGCTGTTACAAACTGCATTACATTATAAACGCAACTCGTTAGATCACAATTAAAAGAACTGAAGGTTTTAAGTAGGCAGCACATAACCCAGCCAGACATCCACTGCATGGGCATATCAAATATCAATTATCGCACCAACCAAGACGTGCAGCACCAATTCATGTTATCAAATTAAACCATTCTAAACAATTGAATTTGAAATGCGAGATAACATTTTTGCAATAGATTTTTAGCAAAGCAAAAACATTTTCTGCACGCAATTTAGGCTAAATACTGTTTATTTTTAAATAAATAGAAATATGAGAATTTCCGAAGTCGACATAATAAAATGAAATGTATGTACGTGCACAAATACAGGCAACTTGTGAACAAACAAACAAAGTCTCATACTGCACTCACTGTTTGATTTTTATGATCAGGCTTTTATGACAAATCCTCATGAGTATCAGTAGATTGACCAAATTATCCAGATTTACTTTGACAATCAGTCACCAGTTTGAGCAACTTCCCAGAAAAAAAAATTATCGAAATTTAGCAGCCCTAAAGGCTAAAAAGGAGTGCTTCTAAGCGGCTCGTAGCGAACAAAAATCATGCGTAAATCAAAAGCTTAATTGCAATTGATTTCACTCCATTGTTATCTACTTTACCAAAATGCTTTCAGGCGAGCACTAATTTTTGCTGCATTATAGACGCATTGGTGATTTTTGTGTAGATTGAAATCTTCTTAGCTTCAAGTCACACAAAAAACACTTCGGAGGAATGTGCGTAAGAAAAAAACTATCGGAAACGAAAGTGTGAAAGAAGATCAAAATTTATCGTTTCGTCGTCGGCCGCGAGGAATTTTGGCTCTGTGCGTCTAATATGTGAAAACTTTTGCACAAAGATCTTTTCCAGCTGGTGCAGTGATTAAAGTTACGAGAGCATATAGGCCTCGTTCTTTCGACGATTTCGGCTCTAGAGCAGTTGAAAACTGATGCAAAGTTTTGTCGCGCCAGTTGTGTTCAGCGATGAGGCTCATTGTTGGCGTAGCAGGTTTGTTAATGGACAAAATAGAGGCATATTTTTTTTTTTTTTTTTTTTATCTAGGACCAGCACTCAGGAGATGACTCCTACACATGCCAAGCATTGTGCTTGGAGTGATACCAATCGGCAAGCGACCCTGCACACTTCATTCGTACATTCATTCCAGCAAAAATTAAACCGGAGCTCAAGTTGAATGCTTTTTTTGTTTTGTTTGAGATTATGGATGACATGGATGATGCATGACGGGTGAGATGGTTTCAACGGGTGAGATGTGGCGAGCACAACCATCGACTTATTAAAATCAAAATTTTGGGCGAGAAGTTGCATCGTTATTTACTGTGGGGCCGCAAGAAGTCACTGGCTTAGGCGTCCGTATTGTGCAGCATCATCGGCGAAGTAAAATAATTAATAAAATGTCTACCAAACACCGTTACAAAAATTTAATGCGTTTCATTGATATCAGAGGCGCTGCAACTCTGCTATAAAACAAGAAACGTGCAAAAGCAGTATTGTAGAAATATTGAAGCCTTTTTCCCTTCATCAACTGTAATCTCTATCACTATTCCTTGCATAGAAGTTAACACTTAATAGTAGCCAATCATTATCTGAGAGTCACTTCTCTTTAAAAAAAAATAAATAAATCAGCAACTATTGACGCCTTGGAGACCTGCATTGTTTGTTTTATTCGTGACATACGTCCAGCCATGTTCGAGAAGTGGCTGGTCAGAAACAGTCGCGAGGGTCATATGCCCGAAATCTTTTTCAAATATTAATGCCAGGTATTGATCTTTCGAATAAAAAATATTTTTGATTTTATTTTTTGTTTTACTTTTCAGAATTTATAATGGATCTGCGTTAAAAAAAAATATATTTTTTTACTTGACCATCTCGCTTATTGTGGTCTGAAGAATTTTGAAATGAAATTATATTTTGCAGTAGTCCTCAGGTATTAGGAGTGCTTTAAATCCTTTAGAGATCATAAATATATTTTCTAGAATTTACAACTTTGGCCTTCAGTTGCAGTAATTTTCGTTCTCTCCATATTTAAGCAGCAGGTTTAAAGTGTCACAACTTGCGTTATAGAAATACGTAGCAAACGATTGTTTATGTATGCATAAATATATACATATACATATACATACATATATATACATATATGTATGTGTATATATATTTTTTTTGTTTTAAAATGCTGGCCATTCCATGCACTGTGAAGGTCACTTGTAATTTTAATCTAACAAATTTGAAAGTTTTGAGTTTTTTTTTCCAAATCTTTTTTTAATCAACTTTTCGTTTCTATGGCTCTGTGTCTTAAATGTCTTCTAGACTGCGAAGGGCTGTGGAAACCAACGCTGTTGCACATGTGACACACATGAGTTTACCGGCAGGCATGTTGTTGTTTAAATGCAGGCTTGAATTACCGTCTGCAAGTTTGCTTATTTGCTTCACATTTTCATATAAAAGGTGGCAAAAGTTCTTCCAAGTCATCACAAGCTTAATTGTGTTTTAAACAAACAGTTGTGTGATAAAAATAAATCGTTTAAAACGCCGAACTAAAGGAAATCAAATAGCAGCCGAAACCAAAAGGATTAAATTAATTTTTGTGCGTGCATTTACTATATCCAGCAGTTGTTAAAGTGCGCGTGTTAAAATAATTATAGTTTGCAAAGTACAAAAAAAACACAAAAGAACGAAAAGTTTTAAATACAATAAGTTCTCCAAAGTTTATTAAACTCGTGTCGTTCAGAAATTAATAAGTGTTCAATAAGAATATGCAGTGGGTAGGTGCACGAAATCTAGAAAAATAAAAACCTTTTAACTTTCATTGCATCAAATTTGAAAACTAATTTAAATTTAAAAAAAAAAAAAAACAAAAAATCGTTCAAACAAAGAAAATAGTTCAAAATAGAAATAGAATACAGTCAAATGTTGTTGAAAAAAGGAAAAAAAACTTTACACGTGCCTTATTTTCGTTTACAAAAAAAAGGCCATCACCGGTTTGCCAGCATGCGTAAGCATGTCAATTGGCATAAGAAGCTTCATATAACCCGTTAAGACTGCAAATCATTGTAATCATTGGGTAGAGCAAGTCCTTAAAGGAGCTTTAACATAGAACACTCTCGGTTTTTTGTTCATCTTTCAGAGTCCTCGTCAAGTAGGATAACACTCGCAATATCGCGGTAGAGTGCATGAAATATCATAAAGTGGTGACATTTCAGTGTGGTGAAATCATTAGAGTCGGAAGTTTTCAATTGATTTTTTTCGCGCGCACCAAGCAATAGATTTGAGCTACTTTTGGAATAAAACAATTTAATCGAATAACTTTGAAATATTTAGTTTGATTTCTTTTATTAGCAGTGCCGGTGCCTCCGTAGTCCAGTGCATGAGCATTAGTCTTCTCAATATGGTGGGGCGGGTTCGATTCCCGCTTAGACCCTGGCTTTTTCTACAGACAAGCTAAGAGCTGTAAGAGCTTCTTAGAGTTTGAATTGCCTTTAAAAATAAATATAAAAAATATTTTTTTTGATATATATTTATTAAGCCTGAGGTCTTTTTTTATTTTATTTTGTTTTTATTATTCGATATTTCGTTAACAGCTTGTTAACATCATCAGGAATAATAGGAAATTTATTTATTCTATTATTCCTGATGATGTTAACAAGCTGTTAACGAAATATCGAATAATAAAAACAAAATAAAATAGAATAAAGACCTCAGGCTTAATAAATATATATGAAAAAATTTAATAAAAAAGGTCAATTAATAATATAATTTAAATATAAAAAAATTAAAGAGATTTAAAACGTATTAAAAACTGTTTGTTGTATAAAATAATGCTTGTAAGCGCTACTTCATTTTTTTCTCTTTATATATTTTGGAATTCTCAATTATTTTTTGGGAGTTTTTTTATAAACATGTAAAATTTTTTAGTTTTTCAAAAATTTTATTGAACATCTGGTTTAAGTACCAACGAAATTAGCATATCGACTAACTTAACCATACAGCAAATATAATGTATGTACATATATAAAATTTTTGTTTTCAAATATTTTTAATTTTGTATCTGTCGTTATGAAATTTACAAAATGTTTTCAAATCTTATTCTAAAAATATTTTTAAAATTAGTCTCACTTCTATTTTTATTTTGACTTTTATTAAAATTTTTTAATTATATTTATTTTTGAGCGATGGTCTTTTTTATTTTTCAATATTTCGCTACCAAATACGTAGCATCGTCAGGAAATAATAATTTTTAAAAGACTTTTCATAAAAAATACCGTCGCTCAAAAATAAATATAATTAAAAAGTATTTTTAAAATATATAAATAAAAAATGTGTATCCATTGCCGTTGCAATTTCAATTACGCACAAATGCAAAACACATTAGAATTTAAAAAAATATATATATATGTAAATGAAATAAATTACTTTGAATGAAGAAGACTTTCTTCCACTCTCTGCTAAGTGTTCTAATAAATGTCTCATTACGGGTGTCGTATTTGTCGACTTTGACTACGACAATTTCGCTCTAGATTAAGCACAACTATGCTACGCTGTTCTGTAATCTTGTACAAAGAAAGTGTAGTTGGAGTCGAGATACGGTACCCGTACTTAGGGACCATTATCACAATTTTTGGCCAGTCATAGACTTTTCGCGGCACCAATTTCATAACACAAAATTTAAAAATTCCCCAACTTTTTTTTTGTAGTTTATTGCCTGTTTGTGTTTGAGTGCGCTGGCTGGCGATATCGTGAGGGCTTCGTATGCAGGTTTGCATCCGCTACATTTTGCCCAACAAAAAGCTGCTTTGGGTCACCAAGACCAACAGCACTCACCTTCATTAGGACAGACGTCAGACTCATCGGAACTGGGAAATGATTTGGGCTCTACTGTTACCTCCTCGTCCTCAGAAGATTATGATGCTCATCCTCAGTATAGTTTTGCTTACGATGTCAGAGATTCGTTGACCGGTGACGATAAACAACAGGAGGAAAAACGTGATGGCGATGTTGTGCAGGGACAGGTGACACATTTTATTGTTTATAAAAAAATTGACATCAAAAATTGAACATTTTTGTATTAGTATTCTCTAGTTGAACCCGATGGCACCCGCAGAGTTGTTGAATATACTGCCGATGATATTAATGGCTTTAATGCTGTCGTTTCGAAACAAATGTTAGATGAACAACAACGTTTGCGTGCCTCGGGCGCAGGCGGAACTTCATCTTCATCACGTTATAACAGCATTGAAGCTCTGCAATCTCAACTTCAAGCCGATGCCATTGCCGAAGCTCAAGCCCAAAGTGCTGCCTACGCTGAAGCCCAATCCCTAGCCGAGGCTCAAGTAAGAGCTGAAGCCATGGCGCAATCACAACACAACTCTCAGGCTGAACAACAGGCGAGAGCCCAAGCCGAAACACAAGCTCGTTCCCAGGCTCAGCATTTAATGGACCATTTCGGACAGCAATATAAACAACAACAGCAACAGCAATTACAACAGCAGCAATTGCAGTTGCAAGCTCAACAACAATTACAACGTGCCCAACAGCAACAGCAACAACAACTGCTACGTACCCAACTGCAACAGTCTCAAGATCGTTTGACCAACGACCAAGCCCTGCTCTTGTCCCAGTCTCTACCCAGCCAAGCTCTAGGACACAGTGTGCACGCCACTGTAGTATCACATCCACCAACTTTGTTGTCCCGCACTCCCACTGGTTCGGTATTTGCACAGGCTCGTGATATTTCTGCTCTCAAAGACATTCGTGACAATGCAGGTCGCCTCACCATTGAACATACTGCCCAACCTCAGATTGTCATCACCCAACCAGCCAGTGCCACTGTACAAGCATCCGTCATACACTCACCTGTCTCGCTTTTGGATCCTGCCACTGGCAGTCCTTTGAATGGCAATACTTTAAGGGGGGGTTCCTTGATATCCACCAGAATAAGCAGTAATGGACGCACTACAGGCAATGGAAATCTCCTTTTGAATGGTAATGGGCGACGTACTGGCGGCCAGCTGCTGGACGAATTAGACAGCAGTGAGTTGCAAAATGCTCTGGGGCGACATTCAGGTGCTCCTGGCACTTCAAGTATTCGAATTTTGCATGGCAATGTCAATGACGATGACGGTACACTTCGTAATGGCAACGGACGCGGTAATGTCAATGGAAATGGTAATGGCGTATCCAATGGCAACGGCATCAGCCATGCCACTAATGGAAACGCCAATGGCAACGGTCACTATGCTTTGGATGACAGTTTGGAGTTGCGCTTGAATGGCCACAATGGCAATGGTCTGAGAAATCCACTACGCCAACAGCAAGCGAGACGCTTAACAACCATTTATGGCAACAGCAATGGTAACGGTAATGGTAACGGCAACGGTAAAGCGCTGTGGTAAATCGCAACCCAGAAATTCATTTAATATTCCATTTCGAAAACTCAAAAACTCAAACGATTTTGGACGAAAACAGCAACAACGATCACAATTAGTTTAGAAAAAGAAAAGAGAAAAAGAACAACAACAAAAACGAAACCCCTCAAGGCATTATGATTTTCCTAACGCTCGGCTGACTCTCACATGACTATGCGTTTATTGACAACCGTTGATAATTCTTCACACTTTCTTTAATACACAACACACATACATACATATTTCTCTAGCTCACTAAGTTTTAGAACAGTAACCAATTTTATATGTTTCTCATGTTTCTCACATTAACGTTTCTTTAATTTAAGTTACTTGTTACTAATCAAGGGATTTTGGGTTTAATTTCTTCTATAACATTTTCCATTTACTACTAGATTAACTTAACTTGACTTAACTGAACTTAACACACTAACAACTACGCTTTTAGTTTGTTTTTTGCAAAACTACTTCCGTTGTCTGTAATGCAGCCTAGAGATTTTTTTTTCTACTGCATTTTGTGAAAAACAGAAGCAAAAAAAAAACTTTCTTACACACACGCACACACTCACTCTCATTCTTCTACAATATTATTTATTTATAAGCCATGTTTCGACTTTGAATGCAAATAGATACAAATTTTTTTGCTGGCAGCACTTAACATTTCTTCCTTCCGTTTTTAACATTCATACTTTTCTACAATAATTTTCCTCTGGAGTATTTTGTGCAGGAAACCTTCGAACAGAAATTCAAGTGGATGTGAAATAGAAGAACAGTAGAAATTAAATACTGCAACAAACAATTTTCAAAAAAAAGATGTAAGAACTGCAAAACTTTTTGTAATTAAAATTCGTTTGCAATTCATATTGCAACAATTATTGTAAATAATCTACAGCGGTACATAAAGGAACATCGCTGTGTTGTTGGAAGTTTATGACATCCGTTTGGAATGCAGCTGGTATTTTGTTCTCACCCTTGAAGTGCAGCCACCACTTTCTAAATACTTTCAGCGCTTCTTTTTGGCTTAAAAGAAGAAAAAAAATATTTGTTAAATTATAAATAGAAATTTAATACTATTTAATAAATTTATCTACTTCTCTACCTCTCTATTAATTTTATATATTTTTCACATTACTCGCTCACTCTCTCTATATCTGTATGTATTTGTCTCTGTCTCTGTCTCTCTCCCTAAACACTTATACAGAACTTTTATACTTTTGTAATCGTTTAACTAATATTTTCTTAACAAATATTTTCTTTATTTAGTTCTTAAGCTAACTTTAATAAAGCTGGCATCTACAGCAAAAAAAAATAATAATAAAAAAACAAATAAAATAAAATAAAATGAAATGTATGCAAAAATAATAAAAACAAATTTCAAATTGTTTCTGTTTGTAGTGCAGAGTTCTAAAGGTTTTCAAAGTTTTCTTTGTGCTCTTTTTTCCCTCTCTTTTTCATATTTGTATTCATTGTGACTTTTTTCCGGTATTTAAATTATGCAAATAATATCAAGTTACACTTTTAAAGCTTTGGGGCAAAATTAAATGATATTTATATTGCCTTAAACCTTTTAAAATTATGTGTATAAAAGAAACTCTTGAAATGTCTTGATAATATTAGTTTCAAACTTGAGTAAATACTGTGGATAATTAATTAGGAATATGAAACATTGTAAGTTTAAGGGATTTTTTTTTATTTAAAATATGATGTCGCAAGTGGCTGTCGAACAGATTTAAAGCGAAAAACGTGAAAATAAGTTGTACCTCTTAAAATTAACGCCATGGCTGATTTGGGACAATTGCAAAAAGTAAACAGAGAATACAATTCAAAGGGCAATTACACCGCAAACTGACGCAATTCTTCACTGGTGAAATGAGTATGAACGATAATTATATTTTATAGCTCATACGTCCACAAAGTCATAACATAAATTTAAGAAGGCATTTTTTTTAATGATATTGCTGATTTAACTATATTTCGACAAAGACGGTCAAAACAAAAAGTTCAAGTACCGTGAAAACTAAAAGTACTCGCTTAAAGTGCATAAAATTTAACATCACTGGGCAAAAATCAAATGTCAAATAGGTAACGGTGCTTTTGTTGGGACGCATTGAAATTAAACATTGTGAGAGAAAACTGAAAAAATAGGCCGAAAAAAACTAAAAACTTTTTCAAAAAATTTTGAAAAATTATTAAATCCAACAATGGAACTATCAAGTTCAGGTATTTATTGGAATGTTTTGCTTAAATTTGTAATGAAAATTATTTGTGGAAGTGCTTTTATTTTTAATGTTTATATTGCAAATGCACAAGAAATTGATTTTTCTCAGTTTAAAAGGACAGAAAATTATTAAATGGGCTCAATTAAGCAGAGATTTCCACTTTATTTTCCAAGTTGAGGAAACGAGCCTTATTTTAGAAACATTTAAGCTGCGCATCGTGGCGCCTAAGAAGTTATGTACGAATTTGTAAAAGCGGCTCACGCGTTGAGTTTACCAACAAACAAAAAGAGCTTCGTGGCAACTGTTACAACTTTTATTGCTGTTGTTGTTGTCATTGTTTTATGTATTTTTATTAGAGAAGAGCAAATCTCGTGAATTGGTACGCGTGATTGTAGTTACTTATTTATATCGATCCCTTAGCGCCAAATGAAATGATAAGCGACAAAAATTAAATTTTTCAGTAGAAGGATTTTTTTTTTTTGTGGTTAATAAACCTGATCTATATTTATAAACTGTCACTTACGATCAAATTTTATAGCCTGTATTTCAAAAGTTATCAAACATGTTAACATTTTTACGATTGTCCATTACGGCCAGATTCTAACTGAAGCCGGACTGATTCGTTCGAGAGACTAATTGTTTGTTCTCGCAACAGCACAAGTTTTCTTCAAACCGATTTTAGTTATTCACTGATTTTTTTTAAATGCATCAGATACTGCACATTTCAGCAAAATCTCCGGAACGCCAAATTTTGAGGAAAAAAAAATTACTCCGTAATTTTGTGTCAAATAGATTTTCCATACGCATTTGAGTTAAGTTTAGAGGAATGTTTCAAGGATGTTGTACCCGGTCAATCGATTCGCATATTTTTTGTCTTTCTAAATTTAACGATTTTTTTCCAAAATTATTTTTACGCACTCGTTCGTGCTTTATATGAGTTTTCATCATAAAAAAAAACTGTTATTAAATAATATTTCGATTATTTTCAAAAGTTGATGT
Source organism: Dexiosoma caninum (assembly GCA_963924685.1). Lineage (NCBI taxonomy): Eukaryota > Metazoa > Arthropoda > Insecta > Diptera > Tachinidae > Dexiosoma > Dexiosoma caninum. The sequence continues at coordinate 85,218,313 of OZ004727.1, forward strand.
TCCAACACAACAATGTTTTTTACGCTGGAGAATACAGCAAGATTTAATTCTATTGTGATAATCCTTGTTAAAGATTTATGAATTTTATGTTGGCACATTTCCCACATAATTTATGTGTCTAGATTTCAAAACACAAATGTTTTCTTGGTGTTGCAACAAAGAAAATAGCAGAACGTACTTCCTGCAATTTATTTAATTAATTTATTTCCGAACACACGAGAAGCAAATGTTTGCAGACACTTATTGGCCATAAACATCTGAACAAACTTAACATTGAGGTAGCAACATAGCAGGAAATTGTTGCAAAGGTTGATGAACGAAGAAATGAAAAACTATTTAAAATCCATTTAGTCTCTCATTCACCCACTTTGCTTAATCATTCATTGACTTTTAAAGCTGCCATGGCATCCAGCTAAATATATTAATGAAAACATTTGCTCAACTCAATTGTACAATTTACAAGTAGATTTTTGCATAAACATTAGCAAATCACTTAAAGTTCACGACGACGAACAAAAAGTAGCAAAGTGAACTAAGCGAGCGGAAAAGTTTTTCAGTGATTTCGTATTTTTTTTTCTATATTTCGAAGGAAAATATGTACATTACTCAGACGCAATTTATTAAACAAGTTAAAAGAGCACTAACAAGAAAATGACGTTCGTAGCATAAACACAGTATAACAAACACCATCACGCAAACAATAAGAGAACGGCAATAGGAAGAAGAAAAGTTGCAAAGGCATTTGTTTTGTATCATTTAACACATTGACAAGTGATGAGGGCACAATATCACGTTGCATACAGTGATTTCTATAAACCCGCAGATATAAAGTGCCTCAATTCACAATTTCAAGAGCATCTTAAGATTAATTTATACAAAAAATACAAAATTCATAGAAAAAATAAATCAATAGATTAATAAAAAATTACAAAATAATGCAAACGAGAACAACAAATAGCACAGGGCTGCAGTTACGACATACGATACCGAACGAAATTGCTGTACATTTTAATAATTTCTTTTTTTTTCCATTGGAATGCCGTAATGTGGCCCCCGGTTTTCGGGGTTCCTGAACATTAATTTTAAACACTGCTGCTATCAAGTATAAATCAAATTTTAAAGTCGCCCAGATAACACTTCTACAACAGCGTGAAAATGCCACATCATGAAGACCTTTACAATAGAAAATATTTTCAGGGACGTTACGGCTACTGTACTACTAAGAAAGTACGTGTGAATGTAAATTCATCTATAAGAGGTTTGCAAGCAATTTGTAAAATGAATGTTGAGCACATTGTACTTGTCATTGCTATTGTACTATTGGCACTGACTTTTTAGTGGAACTATAATGCGGAGGATACATTGCTGCTACATGCAGACATCGTTCAATGTTCTTTGTAGTGGAATACCTAAAAAGAAGAAGAAGAAATAAAGACACCAACACCCAACACAAACGATTGATTACAAAAGGAAATTAGACTCACAGAGAAATCGAAAGTTATCAGTAGCAAAATATCATGTTGCAACATCCCATTCAATTTGCTTTATTAATTTTCCAATTAGAGCAAGTGCAATGGGGGCACATACGTACATACATACATTTAAAATTTTCTCAGTCTGGAAGAACCACAGCAAAGTTTATGGATCATAGACATCAGGATGATGTGAAGCCACGTTTATGACCAGCACTCTTCATGTAAAATAAATATGAGAAACAATCCCTGACAAAGCATATTAATATGGCAAAGCAAAGAATAAATAATAATAAATACGAGTATACTTTGGCATTGAGGAATAATTGAAAAAACCAATTTGTTTCAGTTTTTTGCTGTCAAAACATTAATAAACACAAAAAAACAATACCGAAAATTTTTAATAATTTTAAAGCCATTTTTCTCAATGTGGAAGAAATGTCTCATCGTGAGCACCGATTGCTTATCAAAACTTATCAATAACTTCCCTAAAGGTATAAACATTTGTCCTGCCGGATTTAGAACAAATGCATCATCATCATGTTGCAAAAAGACTTTTAATACACCGCATCCACCAAAAGATCCTCCCCAAAACTACAATCCAACTTGTATTAATCATGAGGCTTTTAATGTACCTGATTTCATACCGGCCGCTATTTTTCGTCCATTTACGGCCAAATGTGAAAAATTGGGACCAGGTGCCGATAAGAGAGGATGCTACAAAAATGCCGAATATTATGCGTATCATCGTTATTCGTTTATTGCATTGCAGTTGTTGTGTTTGGAATTGAAAGAAAAACGCAGAAAAAAGGAAAGTATACAGATCGTTGCTGATAAAAACGACACTGGTGTTATAAAATGTAGCAGCAGCAAGGACAAGAAATGATTGCGATGAATTTTAATTACACTTGTTTTCTTCATTTTTTTTAATTTGAGTCGAAAAAAATTTATAGATTTCTGCAACATAATAAATATGTTATAATGATTAAAAAAGTAAATCATATTTTAAATCGACAATAGTTTAATGAATTGCAAGCAAATTAATACTACATGATTTTTCGCTTTTGATTTGAGTTCAATATCTTTATATAGGAACTCCCCACAAAACCTTTGAGAATCGCGAAATACACAAACAAAATAAACTAAATTTCTTCTTCCAAAATTTTCTTTATACAACAAACATTTTATTATTCGATTTAAATTTATTTAATTTTTCTAAACCTTTATTATTATTATATTATTTGTAAATATAATCTATATATATGTAACGTATGGACTCTAAAACGGCTGGGCCGATTTTGATGCAATTTTCAGGGAATCTTCAGAATATTCAGGCGGGTGATACTATGAAGTGTTATTTTTGATTTTCGGTCTGCGGTCGAAGGGGCGTTTTAAAATCCAATTTTCATATTGCACCACCAATGACATATACATATGTTTATTTGTTTTGTTTTTTTTTTATTTTAAATAAATAAATCGTGTGGTTTGACAACACTAATGTTTGCTTAGGGCCAGCAACGCGGACCAGGTCAGCCAGTATATAATAAAATATATAAAATGTAAAAATATTAAGTAAAATTCAGGATTAAAAAAAAAAAAAAAAAAGTCAAACATAAATGATTTTTTTTCCTGAAAAAAACATTTTGAAAAACATTGAAAAAGCATTTTTAAATTTATAATTATTTTTAAATATTGAAGGGCAAAAAAAAACGTTTAAATACAAATGGTTTGTGGCTACACTTAGACCTCTAATGGCAAATTGCCGAAAGCAAAAACATAAACATTCAATGGAATTCTGCTAACGGTAAAAGTACAAACCAGTTGAATATTGAATAGAATAAGAAATTAGCTTGGAACAGAACCTTTTATTTAGTTATTAAGAGTGAAAGAATGGAGAAGCTAGTAGTTGTGTATTGTAGCTATTGTGAATGTGAAGTGATCAAACAAACGTTATTTTTAGAAATCGAAAAGAATTTTTTTTATTATTTTAACGAAATTAAAAACATTTAAATTATAAATTTTAATCGTTCGTTTTTGCGTATTTTTAATATTTTTCGCCTATTTAGCGAATTTTTTTCAAATAATTTGGTCAAGCAAATTTTCTTAATTTTTTGGTGGATTTCTTCACTGAATAATATTGGTTAAATTTACATAAAATACAAAGTCAACCGTTCTCTGCTTTGCATCAGTATAAAATAGAGCAATCAGTGAGTAAATTTACTTACATACATATGTGTGTATACATGTTGTATCGTTAAGCCAGTATTTTTATTTTTATTAGATTTATTTTTAAACAACACATATTCTGCGAAGCTTTCAGCTTGTCTGCAGAAACATCCACTGTCTAGGCGCTAATCGAACACGCAATTGATAGACAAAAAAATTTTTTTTTCTATTGCACCAGCACTCAGGAGATGACCCCTACACATGCCATGCATTGTGTTGCAACTAGAGGGGGGGAAAGTAGGAGAAATTACAACTCTGACTTTGCATATTTTTTATTTTACAGCAGTCTTGTAGCGCCTCTGATATCAAGGAGACGTATTAAATTTTTGTAGTTTCGCTTGGTAGCCATTTTTAGCACTTATTTTACTTCGCCAGTGCTACACGATACCGCCAAAGGGAGGCGTTCTGATGCGCCCGTTGAATTGTTACAGCTGAAGCCGTTACTATTCATTGACCAGTGACTATGCCTTCGCCACTGAAACTTTCCGACAACAACTGACACAAAGACACACAAAGGGACATCCAAAAAAATGCGAGATATTTTTATGCGTCTGAAACTGGGGTTGAAGCCAGGATATTTGTGGTTTTGTAGTCAACGTGCAGACTACTTCAGCTATCGCCATCACGCAGTAGACTACGGAGGCACCTTAATTCCAATTCAATTAATTTTTTGTGTTATATATCGACCGATCTTTGAGCCAAAGTTGCAATCTTCACTTTTTACTCCATATTGAACCGTTTGCGTATCTGCTGTTTTGAAATGTACAACATATTATTTTCTATATAACTTTATATAATTTAATTTTTTTCACAACAGCCACTGACGAGTAACACTTTAAACGTATTTCCTTTAGAAAATCAATTGTTACTGGCACAAGCAAAATTAATTCATGATATAAAAAGAACATGTTTTGGGCTACAAAATTTTGAAAAGTGAAATCAGCATTAAAAGAACAGCAACAGCAGCAGTAGCAAAAATGAAAATAACTCTGAAAACACAGACAAAACTGAGTATTTATTCAATTAAAAATCAATTGAATTATTAATAAGATTAAAATATTTATTCAATTTCCGTTATAGACAAAATGTGGTTCAATTTATTTATTTATTTTTTTCCAAAAATTCAGGGACACATTCGATGTATGCCAATGAAATAAATACATATTCGTACATTCAATAAATGAATAACGAGTCAACAATTGCTGTCGAAGTGACGTAAAACGGTTCTGTATATTATGTATTCATGGATTTGAATTTTGCATTTTCACCAGTGTGTGTGTGTTTTTATTTTTATTTTTTATTAAAAGTTAAAATACAATAAAAATTTTACATTCATTTACTGAAATTTTCATAAAAAGAATGTCTTACACAATAAACAATATTCTAAAGTTTTCACATTGAAATTTGAATGTCGAAAACGATCCTTCACTTATTTTCAAGTTTAAAAAATATTTATGCACTTCAACTTTCGTTACACTTCATTAACTTTTAAGAAATTTTCCACAAATTCTCCGAGTGAGTGTTACATGTTAGTTAAGGCACTTGCAAAATTATCTGCATAGTAATTGAAGTGTTTGGCAACTAAAAGAAAATTCAAGCAGAAAGTATGGCCATAATAATTGTGTGAAATGACTCTGATAGTTTTTCTTTAGACGGTTCAATGACCAAAAATAGCTCATATTGCAGTTACAGCACAAGCTTGGGGCAGGTACTGGCACAAACAAAGCTCAGGAATTCACAAATAATAATTCGTTTAAGGAAAATGAAATAAAACACGTACAGTGATTTGAAAGTGACTGCAGAGACTACAAAAATTTAAAAAATAAAATTGGCAATAAAAATTAACCTGGCCCTAAGCTTGGACACTTCGGACAGTAAAATGTTTATTTAAATGATCAAAATCTTTCTTTAGCTTTATAATCAAAATGCATATGGAATTTATTTCAATTACATACTGTTCATAGAAGCCGAGTGAAAATACTCGTTCGGCCATTTATATTGAAAACAATAATAAAGAAACTCAAATTGTTTTTGTATTTAATATAAATGACCGAGCGAGAATTTTCACTCGTCTTCTATGAACAGGTGGTTAAAAATTGCATTTGCAACTCAGAAAAAGTGAAGCAATTGCGTAATTCTGTACAGAAAATAAAAAGAATTGTTTTTAAAATAGCGAAAACTCATGTGTATCTGAAAAATCCACAATACTGATGAACTGTGTAGCAGCATATAAAAATAGAAAGAAAGATTTTTGGAATGGGGAAAAATGAGTTGTCTCTTTTATTTAGATTATTTTTATATTAGGTGAGGTCCAAAGGCAGCCCCTCCAGAGAAGTCCGTCTATTTGTGATACCATGACTGAATTAGGATCATCCCACAGGCCCCTCACAGTTTCACTAAATCATTCAGTTCATTTCTCCTAGTTAAACCATTAAATTTTTTTAAAAAAATTCTTCCCCTTTCTTTCTGCACTTAACTTTTAATTTGAAGTGAAGCATATTATAGATGTTAAGGAATCAGAATTTGTTACTGTTCTTTTTTCTCAAAATTCAGTGTGACGTTCACTGCAGTATCCACATTTTTCAGGATTCCTGGCTGGGTCGATTCATGTATGGATCGGTGCTTGAGGGTGACGATGTCTGTTAGCATGTTTACGCCAAAACCAAAGGTCTACGGTTTGAGCCCAGTTTCCGAATAAATCATAAAAATGCATCGCCTTTTTTGTGATGTCTTTTATTTGTTTTTTGTAAGCAGGCTTCAGTATCACTGAACAGTACCGGTGTACTCTACTGATCCCAAAAATCTTATCTTTTTACGTCAAGTAGTCAGCGAGAGCACACGCATCCATTTGTGGTTGATATTCACGTCGGTGAATCTCACTACGCATTACAGAGAAAATTCGTTTTTTAGCCGAATTGTTCGTATGTGTAATAAATTCAATGTAGAAGACTTTCGTGTCTACTGCAATTATGGCAGGTTCAAGTGAATTCCCTCTATACTCCTTTCGAAGAACAATTTTTCTAGTTTCAGGAAAATGCATGCATGCGTGGGAGACATACTCCTCAGCACTTTCAAAGAAAAACAAATTTTCATTCGAATGTGTAACAGTGACGAAGAAAAAGGGCAAGACTGGAATAGACTTTCAGAAATATATCTTTCAAAATAGCAATATTCAGAACTTTTCCATGAAATTTACATTTTGTTCCAGGCTCATGAAATAATTGGAATTTTGAAAAAAAAAAATTTTAAAATTAGAGGGACTCCCCTGCTTAAACTTCCCTTTTTGTGCTTTTCGGAAGAATAAAAACGATACTTTGCTTTGATTTTATAAGAACTGATGGCGCTTTTCTTGGGTAAAAAATTGCTAATTATTTTCAGATTTAAGTCCACAGTTTTATATTTGAGAATTCATTGAAAAAAAAAATTTAAAACGAAAGCACAGAAAAGGCCAACCGTAAAAACTTGACATGCATGAACTTCAAAGTGAAAAATTTGTGAATAATTCCGACAGATTAAAAGATATTGGTTTTTACCAGTTTCTTAGTGCGACTAGTGCTTTCTGTACGTATGCCACGCCTACTGGGAAAAAAGTTACAAGTGACTGAAATATTATGACCGTTCTAAATTTTTACAATACCCATCCTAAAGCAGACTTCGATCTACAAGTTGCTGCTCAAAAGTTCCGAGAGTTTACCAAATTTCCTTATGTTTTTTCTTTCAAAATTATTGAATTCATCCCACTGTGCTCTCAAGCATTTCTAAAACCTTAAGTTGAAAATTGCAATAGAAATATTTACGGATGAAAAGCAAGCCAAAGGAACACAGAATGTTTGCAATAAAAAAAATACTGCAGGTACGAGTAACAGTAGTACTTGCGGTAGTAAAATTGTTGTTGGTGTAGCAGTGCCTTCTACAGACTTAAATAGACTTTTTCGTTATTTTCCTGCTCATAAGCAAATGTCATTAGAAAATTGTCTCGCTATAATTTGCTGCTGTAGAATTGGTCTTTGGAAACAGCTGACCTTTTTTTTTCTATGGGATCATTGCTGGCTGGCAAATGAAACTGTAGAAAAGCAGCACCAACAACAACAAAATTACATATTACAAGCATTATTACGGTATTTAGAAAATTACACTTCTTTTTGCACAACACAATACAACAACAACAACAATGAGAAATTGTTATGTATGAATGGAAGAATAAAACTGATGTATGAGTGTGTGTGTGTGTGTGTGTGCACGATTACATACAATTTGTTGCAAATTAATGCAGAAAAGTTTTAAAACAAGATTCAATTTGAAATTACAACAGAAAAGGTAGATACGACAAAAGAATAAATGAAAAATAAATAAATCTAAGAAAAGCTACTAACAACAACAACACCAAAAAAACAAACAAACAAACGGCTCAAGTTAACGTTCGAAAGATTTTCTTTTACAGGTGCATGATGCTGATGATGATGATGATGATGTTGTTGATGAGTTGCATATTTCCCTGCACGTCGTTCTCAGAGCCATCGTGCCTTCTAGATTCTCATGTGTGAGTATTTTTTTTTCAATGCTCATACATCTGTGAAAAAACAGTACAAACGGTCGATTATTGTACCATTCATTTTGTGAGCAAAAAACTTTTTCACACCACGTCAGCCTCAAAGATTAAATTCTAACTGAACACAAAGTTGCTTTGGAGTATGAAATCATTTGGTGGTTTTCTTTATTGTTTTGTCTAATAAAACTTTTTAATTTTAGTTCAACTTTAATTGTGTGTCCTAGACAAACGTGTGAAGAGTTTAAAATATTCACACGTTTTAAGATTATTCACTAGAGCTCCGATTTGCGTCGTTAATGAGGAGCGGGCCAAATGAGACGAAAAGCGGAACTACGCAAATCGAGTCATGTTTTTTTTTCTACAATGAATTTCTGTACTCAACTCTACAGACACTCCAATAGTTGCGTATTTGTTTTGCGATCATATCAACGGCTATCGTCCTGTCCTTCATGTTACCTGTGGCAATTGTAGTGCTGCACTCACTTCAATATGGCATTTAGAAGTTCTCTGACAACTCTCGCTGATATTGTTAATTGTCTCTATTCTTTGATCAGTGTTTGGATCATTTCCAAACAGATCTTTACGTAGATCATCTGTATATTCTTTGTCTAATTTTCTGTGTCCGCAAATCAGAATTAGAACATGAAAAAGCGGATTAGAATAGACTAAAACCGGACTCTATGGGGATGGAAAGCAAATTATTGCTTATCTGTATGCAGTTTAAGAATAAGTCTGGCATAAATTTATATTGTCTACCAAAGATGAAAATTTACGCACATTGCTAATCATAGGCATGAATACCGTTTTCGCGATCTATAGTGATTAAATAAAAGATATTTGAACAGCATCTGGATGGTGTCCAGAGCGGTAATAACCTGCATCTGGGAAAAAATTTTGCGTTATTATTAATTATTTTTAAAAAGTAATCAAATCGGATAGAGGAACAATAAATAGGCAATAACAAATCAATGAAATCTACAATACGGTTGCCATAGCTTTCAACTATTGAATTTTGAACTGGAAAAAATTTACTGTATGTCGAAAGGGATGGGCGTATGAAAACGATTTTACCACCAAAATTATCATTCACTTGTCCATCTCTATTAGAAAAACAATAAATAATTATTTTCCACCAATTTTTCGTCTTCCGCAATCATTGGCGATACATTGTTTTTTATAGCAACCACAAAAAGCAAAATGACAATTTAACCAAAAATCAAATCAATGTAATCACTCGGCTAGAACAACCAACCGCATAGCTAAACGAAAATTGGCATAAAAAGGCTTCAAAAGTGTTCAAAATAAATCATACACCATCAACATATCAACAAGTGAAACAATTCTGCGGCAGTAAAATGGTGCATGTTGCACTATTGGTCGGCTGTGTTTTCGCATTATTTTTGCTATGGAATCCTGAATCGCAAACAGTTACCGCTCTTGCAATACAATCGAAAGGAACTCCGCGGAATATTCATGATGGCACTGTTCATTTGCCTGCTGTGCAATCGTATAATTTCGATGATCTTGCTGTAGCCGAATCTAAGAAACATGAAGAAGAAAAAGAAGAAAGTTATGAGTCCGCAACAAGTGAGGAAAAGGCAGAAGAACACAAAGCGGAAAAGGGAGAAGAAAGCAAAAAGCAACACAGAAAAGAAGAAGAACATGCGAAAGGTGAAAAAGGACACGAAGAAAAAGAAGGAAAATTGGGTGAAGAAGAAGAACAGCATGGCCACGAAGAGGAACACAAAAAAGAGTTCAAGAATCATAAAAAACACAAGAAGGGTAAAAAGGGCGAGAAAGGCCACGAGTTCGAAGATCACGGTTCATATAAAAAGGGACATTCGATCAAGGGCAAACACAATATTCACAAACTAGATGAAGACAAAAAGGAAAAAAAATACTACGACGAAAAGCATGCAGAGGGCGAAGATGAAAAGCATGCTGAATTTGAAAATGGCAAAAAGCACAAGAAAGGCCACAAGCACAAAAAAGCATTCAAAAAGAAATCCGAGCATGAAGATAAATACGGCAAAAAGAATCATAGCGAGAAAGGCCACAAGAAAAAAGGTCACAAAGGACACAAGAAAGATCACGAAGAAAAAAAGAAATGGAGTGTTGAGCATGAGGCGGCCAAGAAGAAAGGAGAAGCCGAGAAAAAGAAATGGCAGAAATCCGAAAAGAAAAGTAGTGGCGCTGGAGATCATGGCCATGGACATGACTGGTAAAACTGATTCGAAAATTTTGAATTTCTAAAAACATTGTTGGTAATAAAATAAATCGAAATAATATAGAAAACTTTTATTTGCCAAGTCCTACAAAATTGTACAATCTGACAATCGCTTAATATTTGCTCGGTTGTTTTATTATTTTCACTAATTATGCATGAATTTCAAATTTATTTTTTGTTAATTACATGCATTACATTTTCATAAAATTTTATTTGAAATTTCGATTCGAATCGAATGTCGTATTAAAGAATTCACATCTATCGAATGCGCCTTAGAATACCAAATAAATATTCGTGCAATAAACTCATCATATAAAATGAGTCGTATGAAACAAGTCATTAGAATGTTAGTGCGTCCAATTTAATATCTCAAACAACCCAGCAATTATTTATTTTCACAATTTTTTACTTCATCCCATGAGAATGATGCAACATTCAATAATGAAAGTAAAGTTATTACCACAAATAACCATTATGTCATCAACACTTATGAGCGAATTTCAGTTTGTATTGGCAACACTGATTAGTCATAATTTTGTACTATGAAATTAGATAATTAAGTTTAAAAGGCAATAATGCTGTTTTCGCGGCTCTAATAGGCAACAAGTAAACGAGCAATAATACGAAAAAAAAAAAAACCCATTAGTAGGTTGGCTTTGAGGTTTGTCTCTTTATTAGCCGCTTTATACAAATATTTAACAATAAATCGTTAACAATTTATACTCATACACATGAATTTCAACAATTTCTATAGCAAAAGCAACAACAGCGAACCGCGGCCTCACTGGGCACACTATTCGCACAAAACTATTCGCTGCCACTTATGCGATTTTCGTTGTTTTATTTTTATGGATTTTTAAGACAGCAAGTGGTGGAACTGTGGACACAGATCATGATCAATATTCCCATATGCGTGTTGTTAAATAGTTTAGAAATGTTCGAGATGAAAATGTTATTTTCGTAGTTTGCAGTCTGTTGCACTGCGTACATGTGTACCAGTGTGTGTGTGTGTGTTCAGTGGAAAAGCAATAAAATCGTAGTACTCTGGGGAACAAACAATTTAGTGGAAGAAAAGACACACATGCTTCGATTGGGTTGTGGCTTCAGAAGTTGTTTTATTTTTGTGATTTTTCGTTAAATTTTTTTCTTTTTTTTTTTTGCTTTTATCTTTTGACCGTGATTTTTCCTTAAGAAGTTTAGCGAGAGTATCGATTTCAGAATTTTATGCACTTTTTTCTGTTTTGTTTTCGTTTTGCTTATCTGAATAAGCTGTTATAAGTGGCAGGTATTTGCTGCCACAAATTGTATAAACAACTGCAACTAAAGCAATCATCCACTGTGGCATTATATGTAGAGCGTAGTGAGTTTAGACGTGTGCCTAAATATGTTTATTAAAACCGTTTATCTTGTACGTTTGACGTATGTATGTGTATGTGTATGTGTATGTGTATGTGTGGCTGTGTGTATGTATGGCTGTTTGACGTTGCAGCACATACTTACATGGTAGTTGTCCGTTTGAACTTCTTAATGGCTTTTGGGCTGTTCTATTCTTATTTGGTTTCATATTAAATCGTTGTCAATTTATCATGAATTTAACGTGCAGTTCCTCAAGGTTTTCTTCATGAAATTGTTACAATTATGGGACGTATTAAACATTTTTCAAATGCAATAATGTATTTTATTTAGCTGTTTAGCTGGTGGTCTTCTTACAGACAAACAAATTCTGATTATTTCAAAATTTAAAATTAACAATGGTTGCATACTCGTACCGTACCATACGAGTCAAATGTGTCTATTATAAGTGAACTTTCAATTTAATAGTTCTTTCTGGAAGTTTATTTCTCTACGGCAACTAGCGAGCCCAAACACAAAAACAAAAAAGGTTGGCACCCTAAAAACGTCATAATTTTAATTGGCTGTCATTTTGGCAGATGGAGCGAAATGATGCTGTACTTTGACACTTATGATGTCGTTATGTAGAGAATTAGTTGTCAACAAAAAGTGTTTATTTGACAAATTGTTTGCTATGCTGTTTTAAAGAGAAATGAATCCCAGTTCCATTTTTTCATCTTGAACCACCACTCAGGAGATGACCCCTACACATGCGATGTATTGTGCTGGAACTACAGGAAAATGATAGTCAGAGAAATGACAGGCGGTGAAGCTTAACTATACTTTAACTCTGCTTTTGCACGTTCTTTGTTTTTAAAGCAGTGCTGCAGCGTCTCTGATGTCAAGGAGACGTATTAAATCTTGAAGCTTTGTTGTAGGAGGCGTTTTTAGTAATTATTTTACTTCGCCCGTGCTACACAATACCGGCGAAGGACGGCCTCATGTGCCTGTGGATTGGTTACAGCTGAAGCTGATACTGTTCAGTGACGAGTGACTATGCCTTCGCCACTGAAACCTTCCGACAACAACTGACACAAAGACACACTAATGCACACGAGAAAAAATGCGAGATGTTTTGTTATGAGTCTGAAACTGGGGTTAAACTCAGGAAAATTTTACATTCTGTAGTCAACGTGCAGACTACTTCGACTATCGGCACACTCTTATTTAATTAAAATCAAGAGTAAAAAAAAAAAATATATTTAGAATAAATAAAAACTACTTCAGCCATCGTTATGTTAACAAACAAAATTCGCATTTCTGGCGTGCATCGAACCATATGACTCCCCTCAAAGTGACAAGAATTGAGATTTTTTTCTACTTTCGTTGTGATTGAAATGATGGCTTCAAGTGTTATTAAAAAATATTTTTGTAATTTGTCCTATAAGAAGTACGAAGTACAATCACTTCATTTTCGAAAATCGACTTTCATCATATTTCGACGTTTCGCGGTCCTGGTAGTCGATTCTGACTATTTTCGTTGTAATGCAAATACATATATACACGGTGGGCCAAAAGTAATCACCCGATGTCTTTTTGCTGTAATTTTAAACACCTTTGGATCTGCATGTATGGTCATTAACTCTGGAACGCGTTCACTTAGCCCATATTATAAGCAGTGCCAAAAATTGTCTTAAGAGAAAAATTCCAGCAAAAGAACATCGGTTGGTTACTTATGCCCCGGGTGATTACTTTTGGCCCACCCTGTATATGGATATGTATATGTGTATTTACGAAAATGATATCTTCGAAAATAGTGTTTTTTTCCAAATGAATTTTAAACTACTAAAACAGTCAAAGTAAAAATCGAATTAGTGTTTAATCTCAAAAAGAAATGTTAATTGCTGCCAATTTCATTCGATTGATTCGTTCGGGAAAAATTCTTGTTTCAAATTATGTGCTTCAAAAGCCTTCGTCAAATCAAATGAAATATATTCACTGATTTTTATAGATTTAAATGTTGGGTGCCTTCGTAGCCGAGTGCATGAGCATTAGTCTTATCAATCTGGATGTGTGTGTTCGATTCCTGCCTAGACCCTAAGCTCTGGCCTAAGTGGGCCGTACTCCTTCGTGGAAGGTCTGCTACCTAATCTAACGTAACCTATAGATTTAAAAAATGTATCGAATGCCGCCGCAATTTTCCCCAAATTCAGAAAAATCATTATCTTCACTCCGCCGCTTCGACCAAATAAAAGTGTAGTGCTAAGTAGACTTCTACCATGTTCTCTTGTGGCCATTGTTCTTATTGTAGCTAATAAACATACGAATAGTTCGCACAGGAACTACATCAAGGCCGAAATTCCTAAACATTTTAAAGAAACTTTGTTTGAAATTCCGACTTGAAGCAAATGCCGTAATTTTATGCCAGTACTCAGCACCATTAATAAGTGGAATATTGAACGTTTACGTAATTCGACATTCTGGGCTTCACAACAACTATTTGTGATGTCTTTCACTCTTTCGTTTCGAATCTTGAGATTATTTAACAATGACGAAGCTCTTTCCTTCCTATTTTTAATAAACAGAAATTGATTACACGTCGGTTAAGAATTTTTTGTAAAATATTGAATTATTTTACCAGCTTTAAATTATAAATGGCAGGGTTTGGGAGCCCGCGCTATTTGGCTAATGGCTTTCGGTATTCAATAAAATTCAAAGGTGACAAAACAAATTTTCAGAATGGTTACAGCCACTTTTTTTTATCTTGGTCCAGTGATCCGGGGCTATCCCCTACATATGCAATGCATTGCACTGGAACTAAGGAGAAGGATAGGGAAGAAACAGACAGGTGGTGAAAGTGGCAGAAAGATAGAGCTTAATTCTTGCACAAATTGTAAAGCAAAGTTGTGGCGTCTCTGAGGTTTTTTTTTTTTACGCATTATTTTTAAGTTAATGGAGCCATTTTATTTATTATTTTACTTCGCCGACGTTTTATTGCTCAAATACCGACGAAGGAGGTGCTGTAGCACAGAAAACTCAGAAAAAACTTTTTTCTGATTTGACCCGGCTGGGAATCGAACCTGGGTCTTTCTGGTTGCAGAGCCAAAACGCTGACTACTAAATTCGGTTAATCATTCGGTTCGAGATGTGTGGATTCGCCAGAATCGAAGAAGGCAAAGTTCTTAAACTTGGCCGAATACGAGACACACTGATGACAATAACAGATATAATTCGTAGAAACTAACTTTTCCTTCACCATTGAAATTAGACTTGTGGTGAACAATTTTAAAATCAAAATCAAAAATGCATCGCCTCATTCAAATACAATTTAAATACTCTTAAACACCTGAACACACACACTTGGCGTTGATTAAATTAAATTCTAACATTTCACTGAATAGTGGCAATCAAGTCGCAGTACACATATTAAAATTAGACGAAGAAGAAGAAGCGACTTGCAATAAATTCCCAATGGTATTAATCAAGTGATGTTCCTCTTAATATGGTACACAATAGATGCACTAACTATTTGGACGCATGTTAACGCATCGTCATTCCTTTACACCAGTTTCAATTATTTGCAACTAGAATGTGATCATGATTTTAAGAGGAACTGGAACAATAAACATTTCATAACTACACTTGACTTTGAATGTTTAAATATTAAAATATTGATTGAATATTTTCTAATGATTTTCCAATACTCGAAAGTTACACACACCTGCGGGCGTACGTAGTACGTCCGCACATCCTTCTTGTGTGATATTTGCAGTTGCAGTTCTTTTCGTGCACAACTTTTGGCTGACCATAAAAGCCATCATATTTGTAAACAAACGCTTTGTATTTTCTTTTTTTTTTCTTTTCGTTATTGTGCACTTTAACTCGCAAGAGAACTTCTCTTCTAGTTGAACACATGAAATTTTAACATATTTCGCCAGTAAAGAAGGTGATTTTATGGCGCAGATGCCGTTCTGTTTTCCACAACTTCGATCACATGCTCTCCCTTAAGTGCAGTCGTGCCCACAATTGCATTCCATATTTCATGCGCACGCGTTTTTCGTTACGAGCTTCCATCTGTTTTGTTAACAAATTTTCTTTAATCCATAATGGAACGAGATGCAAGAGATTCTTAAACTTGAAAATGATTTTCGGCATTTTTAAGAAAATTGCAGGAAGACAGAAAGTTGTTAATAAGACCCACAGCATCGAAATAGAACTGATTGATCGATTAATTTCTAATGTGTGAGCTTATTCATGAAAAATTTTATATGGCATGCGTTGAAATATTCTAAAAAATTTTGGAGAACATAATAATTTTTAATGATAATGCTGCTCTACTCACCATTTCTGATACGAGAGCTTATCGGCCGAAGCATTAAAAATTGATTATTATATGCAGCATTATTATGTACAAAGAAAATAAGCTTAAGCTTTGCAATTAAACCGCACGTATTCTAGAGAATACCTGGTGATTCTGTAGCATGAGAAACTCTGGACATGCATTGACTTGCACACTCGTATATGCAACCGTGAGAATGTGTGTGGTGGTGGTATGTTTGTTGCATTTAGTTTCATGCTGTGAATATCGCCTCATTGACAGTTTAAAGTGTTTTCTTGCCAGCAATTTACCAATTTGAGCAACACATGCAGTACCACCACCACCATCGTCATCATCATCATCATCATCATCATCATCGTCATCATCGTCATCATTTCCACAAAAAGCAACAGCCACGAAATCTCATACCAAAGTAAACAAAATTTCTGTTAAAATGGTCAACAAAAAAAGAAAAAACGACAAAATAAAGTAACGAAATCAAAAGCCATACAATTGAAATGACCAAACAAATAAAAAAATTCATCCGAGTTGGTAAGGGAAGAGTGTACAAGTGCTACAGTTGCATTATCAATGGCCATAAAAGGATTCTGTTGCCATTGTAAGTATGTGAACTGAACACATAATGTTGCGTTTAACAGAATTTATTTTAGAATGAAGCAGATGCAAGTGAACGCAAAGAATTTAAGATAATTTAGGCAAATTCAAGCAAAAATTGCTGCGCAACCAACTAAACTGTGATTTGGCTGCACAAAAAAATAGTAATAAAATTAAAAGGAAAAGAAAAAGAAAAAGAAAAAGAAAAACGATGATACTCATATAGAAGGAAACAACTAAAATGAAACACACAAATTAACATTTCCCCATTTGGAGAAACGGCGAAGGGGACAACGATACGCTATCGGTTACAGAGATACTTAAACGCAACAAGACCAATTCAAGCCAAATAAAATATTGTGCAAATAAAATACTACGACTCGCTTTATGCTGCGACATGCCTACAAAAATTTGGCCTTATGATCGCAACATAAAAGAGTTGTAGCATCTTCCATAGCAGAGTCTTAGTGGTTTAATTCATTTTCGTATGGTAATCGGCAATGATCTTCTTTTATGTCAAACTTTCCGCACTTAAGCCCAATTGAGGTACATTGAGCTAGATCACGGCTATCAGCTGAAGCGGATTGACATCGTAGAGGATGATGTCTGCCTAGAGGAAGCTGACACGGCGGCAAATATTGTGTGTGAATGTTCGGATTTGGCTTATGCCAGACTAACGGCCACAGGCCGTCCCATCCTCGATGGGAGAACTTAGTCTGAGGCAGATGCTAGCGATAAATAAGAACCCGGAGATGAGATGGAGGTCGATAAATACCCCTCGACTACCAAAAGTCAAAGAATTCTAAAGCAAAAGCTGGGACTAGCGCGGACCTCAACGGCTGATGGGTTTTGCCACTTGTTGGTTGAACCGGCAATCATTGTGATGCGAGGAGGTCGAAAAGGAACCCGCTTTGGCGGTGGTCTGATTCGATGTCGAGAGGGTGGACAATTTCTTGACCATCGTCGCAATTTGGGATGTGTTTTGCTGTTTCATCGTTACAATACAACGTTCTTCATCAAAAGCTCATCCATTTGTGGTCGATTTGGCAACGAAGCATTACAGAGAGAGCCCATTTTTGACCCAACAGCACGCATGTCGAACAAACTTTCTGCAGAGATCTTCCCTGCCACATTTGCTGTGGGAGAAATCAAATCGAATTTTTACAAACACTCCTCTCAAAACCTCAATTCCTCCTCTCAAAACCTCATTCCTAGTTCTGGCACAATACATTACATGTGCAGTTGTTAAACCCGCAGTGCCGGTTCAATCAAACAATCAAACATATTCGAAGGAAGAAATTGTTTTCTTTGGAAATTTTAAAACTTTGCACCGCAAATATTTATTGCCAATAAAGAACGAAAGTTTTATTTCTTCGACTTCTCTTTCATATTTTTTCTTACTGTTATCAATAAATTATTGAAACGATATAATTTGTCTACTGAAAACTCCGTTGCCAGAGATGTAATCTTGTTTATGAACACATTCCTTTGCAGCTCTGGCAGTTTTAGCACGTTTGATTATGGTTTAGTGTAAAATTTGAAATAGACATTTTCCTTCTGCTTGAGTCAGTTGTTACGGTAAACTATTTAATGAGGCTTGTCTCACAATTATCTATTTATTTATCATGGTTCACTTTAGCTTTTTGAACAACGGACAAGACGACTGTATCGAATTTTTTTAATTTTTTTTTTTTTTCTTGTCTTAAGCTGGTTAAGATTCATAGCAACTGGCTTTAACTAGAGCATAGGTCCATGTCTATTTCTTAGTGTATGTCAGGACAGCGTAATTTTCTCTCAGTAACATTTGACTTGACCTGTAATTTAAAGGGAATGTTGCGCCAAACAAAATGCAAAAACGTGCTCTTATGTCAATGTAAAATGTAAAACAAATTTTTGGTGGGAATCAAACAAATGTCTGCAAACAACAGAAACTTACAATTACAAATTTTTGCACATTCTCACATCAATTCAAATAATTAGCTTTTAATAAAATCACTTTGAACATTTGAATATTTTTAATTTTTGTATACAAACGTATGAGAAGTTTCCAACTTATGTATTTTAGTGAGACGTTCAGGGTGGACCAAAAGTCACCATGGAGTTTAAAAATTTAATAACTTTTTGTCTATTTTGTTATATGGCCAATTTAATATCGTATTTATTTATGTGGTGAAAATGAGCTAATGAGGCCTAATATTTTAATGCAAATAAAACGAACTTTTCATTTCATTCTTTTCCCGCCGTTTCGTCAATATTTATTCACTTTTTATCAATAATGACTTAATAACTTTTTTCTTTATATATTTTTTTTATAGCCATTCTGTATATTTTATAATCTTAAAAAAATAAAAACAATAAAAAAAATATATAAAGAAAAAAGTTCTTAAGTCATTATTGATAAAAAGTAAATAAATATTGACGAAACGGCGGTATTTAAGGTTATAAAATATACAAAATAAATATAAAAAAATACAGGCTCGCAATTATGGACTCGCTTTAGACCATTAAAATTTGTGGCTGTAGCGCTCGAATTTCTGCAACAAAGTTGGCCTTGAATTCAAAGATTGTATTGCCCTTGTTCACAAATACTCGCTCCTTCAAATAACTCCGAAAAAAAATAGTCTGGTACTGAAAAATCTGACGAACTCACTGGTAAATTAATTTACAAATATCTGGAAATTATTCGCTCTTGAAAAATTTTACTTGCGTCTCGGGCGGTGTGGGCAGTTTCTTCTTCCTGCTGAAACCACATCTAAGAACTGTTTTCAAGATCAGGACGTACAAAATGTTCTCTCATAAATCGATTTCGTTCTGCATTTACAATTACAGCACTTTCATCTTAATTTTGCAAGCAGTAGGGCCCAATAATATTTTCAAATGTAATGCCGCATCATACTGTACACCTAATGGAGTGCAATTGGCTTTGATGAATGGCTCTTGAATTTTCAGAACCTCAGAACCCAGAGTTATTAAATTTTTACACCGCATTTTGACTTTTGGCCCACCCTGTTTAAGATAGAGATTCGCAATTAAACATTCGAGCACATTAGACTACACAGCTACTCGACTACACGACTACAAATGTTGTTGGGCGCTTGTGTCGCCGTATAGTAGGCTGCTTTTGATGTCTTCTTTTCTTTTCTGCCAAAAGTGCATTGCATTTCTTGCCCAATTTTGCACTATTCATTTGAAACATTTACACTTTATTATAGCACTATAAAGGCATTTTATAGCACTTTCAAAGGGTGTAAGAAAGTGTAAATATTTTTAATAAAGTGAAAAATTCAATGCACTTTTTGAGAATCGAAATGAGTTTTGCTAATATTGAATATGTCAGCTGAAGCTGATAGTTGTCTGATTTAGAAATATGTACTACCCCAGTTTCAAACTCATAAAAACATCTCGTATTTTTTATGATGTGCATTTCTGTGTCTTTGTGTCAGTTGTTGTCGGAAGGTTTCAGTGGCGAAGGCATAGTCACTCGTCACTGAACAGTGACGGCTTCAGCTGTAACCAATCCACAGGCACTTCAGAACGCCCTCCTTTGTCGGTATTGTGTAGCACCGGCGAAGTAAAATAATTACTAAAAAAGGCCACCAAAAAACGAAGCTTCAAAAATTTAATAAGTCTCCTTGACATCAGAGACGTCACAAACAAATAACGCGCAAAAAGCAATGTTGCAAGATAGTGAAGCTTCACCTCCTATCATTTCTCCTACTATCCCTTTCCTATAGTTCCACCACAATGCCTCGCATGTGTAGGGGTCATCTCCTGAGTGCTGGTCCAAGATAAAAAAAAAAAAAAAAAATATTTAAATTTTTAGATCGCGTAAAATCAAATCAAATCGCGTAAAATCAAATCAAATCACGTAAAATCAAATCAACTCGCGTAAAAACACAAAAAAAAAAATTTAATATAAAATATAAAATTATTATAAAAAAAACTTTTATTCTCTCAGTTACTTTACATTTCTTAATACATTGTCAACATTTTGCTTACAGAAATAGAAATTAGTCTAAGTTGGCTATAACTACAACTGTGGTCCTGTCGCCAGGTAGCAGTGTTGCCGTCAAATTAATCATGTTGAAATTTTTTTTATTTTGTCAGAGACGATTGCCTTAACAGTCAGTGCTCATAGATATATTATTTAACCGTAGAATAAATTAAATGCAGTAAATAAAAAGAATAATAATAATAATTTTTGACAGATTATAGTCTGTAGCCGTCTGTGATCTATGTGTTTTGTAAACCGAATTCGCATAATTTTACTCGGTTTAAAATCGAGCAGATAAGTCCGATCGAAATTAAATCGAATGTCCGAATCTTCCTCTAATAAATAACTGATGAAACATAAAAAAACAATTTACAATTTTTACTTGAACACTTTTCAAAGAGAATAAACATTCACCTCTATCACGAATAAAAGTGAAATTTTTATTCACGTAAAATTTTCATTCCCGTCGAGGTGAAAATTGGTATCATGAAATTCAGATGGAATTTTTTCCACGTTCTCAATCTCTGTGAATGCAGAAAAGTGAAGAAGTTTTCAAAAACATACAAAATAATTAAAAAGACAACCAATTTAATTTTAATGCGGAAATAAAAATTCGTGCGTTTAAGTCTTAAGTTGTGTTTTTAAGTTAAATAGTCACCCGCATTATTGGTATTGCATTTGAACAATAAAAGTAACTGAATTCAAGAATTAAACGAAAGCGTGAAAATTATTGAGTTTAAAAATAAAATAAATACAAATAGCGTACTCCAACAAATTAAATAAAATGTTTAGGCTTGGAACTATGATGCAGTTTACGTTAATCCGTAAAAGAACTCCAAAATTGGAACGCAATATCTTTGTATACTCTTAACAAAACACACTCAATTGGTCTGTTGGTTTGCATTTTATTTGTTTTCTTATGTATGTTTCTACTATAATAGCTGACATTGATATAAAAAAAAATATTTATCAAAATATATAAATGAAAGAAGAATTTACTTACATTTTGCATATAATTCCCCAGCAAAAATCAAGTGAATAAATTAAAGTGAAAAGTAAAAAAACTCGCGTGAGAAAAATCGTTCACGATAGGGGGAAATTGATTGATGATTGCAAACACGTGAAAAGGGAAATAATTACGAGGGAAATATTATCCATGATAAGGGTGATTATTTTGAAAAATTTCTTCTCACTCGATATAAAAAAGGGTGTTTCTTTTTTATATTGACGTTTAAAAAATCTAATACGAATGCTGGAAATCGTGTGATTTTTAGAAATCACTCGTTTCTAAATCGACCCGGTTTACAGAACAGGGGAGATAGTACAATTTTATGTCACCTCATCATATCAGTTTCAAATATACATATTTACAAAAAAAAAAATACCGCCTTTGGATTAATCGAGTTGCAATGCTATTGACATCACCTTTCCTATTCTAAAGTTTCACCAATAAAATTTAATTTATTATTTTTTTTTTCACATATACGCAGCCCAATTCTCTGGGGCAAGCACCAGCATCGTATTAAATGAGTTTGCCTCTTGTTGGCAATCATTTTAATACGAGGAAGTCGAAAAGGGCCTCGATTTGGTGGTGGT
Source organism: Dexiosoma caninum (assembly GCA_963924685.1). NCBI lineage: Eukaryota > Metazoa > Arthropoda > Insecta > Diptera > Tachinidae > Dexiosoma > Dexiosoma caninum. The sequence goes on from OZ004727.1 coordinate 85,240,642, forward strand.
CTGATGCGATAGCCACAAACTTGAATAACAATAGAGTAACTATTGGAGGGCAACATCACGTTGCTCAAAAGAGCAGTGAGTGAATGTATAACAAAAGTGCTGGTTGAATGCATTAATTCAAATATAAAAGGGCTGTGGTGAGGATCTTGGAGGACGATGTATGCCTGGTAGAAGTTGAAGTGGTAGCACACATTCCGTACGAATGTCGAGCTTTAGCTTAATCTGAGGCAAGTGCCAGCGCATACTAAGGAATCAGCGATGAGACGAAGGTCGACTTCAGAAAACACTAAAGTAAATGATGGCAGCATTGCATGTTTGCAATGTGCCTATTCCAACAAAGGGAAACGGGAAACTTTACATTGGCGGTCTACTCCGCCAATCCTCTGGCACGCATATATTTAGTTATTTATATAAATTATGTATATATTGGTGCAATACCGTCGTAATTCAAAAAATCGTGAACTGAGGAAAATGCATTTGAGGAATTTTGAGCCATCTTTTTGATAGTATTTTCGTTTACTAAAGTTATTTTTTTTTACAAGTTTTTAAATACGGAGGCATGTTTTGTAATGTTTTCTGTTTGTAAATTTCTTGTCATAAAGGAAATATTTCATTATTGCAAATAAAAATTTTGTTGGAAATAGCTGGAGGCAATAAAGACATTTGTAGCTGTAGCCTTATTCGAGGGGGTTTTTTTTTGTGCCATCAACACAAATTAATCAATATAATCGTTGATTAAAAACAGTGAATTAAATTCAGCGATTAACCGATCGCATAAATTGTCTAACAGTAGCGGAAGAATTCGTTCAAACAGTACAATGAGCTGCCAATAGACCACATCGTTAGATCAAATTTCATATTCTATTTATTGCCAAAACTGTACCTCTTCTCATTTTTCTCTAACAATATTTTCATGCTGCTTACTGACACACACACAAACATACAGACATTTTTTTTATACGAGATCAGCGGATAAAAAGCGCTGGTAAAAACTGTTGATGGGCGGAAATATGAATCAGTGAAATATTGTTAAAAGCCAAAGCGTTTAACGTTTTTTCTTTCTTTCTTTTTCCTTCTTTTGCTTTTTCAACATGAAAAGTTTTAATTAATGATGTTTATTTTTCTGAAATTTACAATCTGTGAAAGAATATTAAAAGGAATGTGTAACATTAACATAAATTTATTTGGCTCAAAAGAAGATTTGTAAAACCAAAGCGGAGAATCTAAGCGAAGAACATAGATGAATAAATGTTATAAACCAGCTGAGCCGTGACGACAATAACTTCACCAAAAGAAAACTTCTTATCAAAAGAATAGAACGAGCAGGCAAACAAAAAAAAAACACTTGTTTCGAAGTTTTAAAAAAAAATGGAAAAAGGGTTCAGCTGAGATTGTAAGAAAATTAAAAAAAGAATTTCGTTGATAAAATACCTTAAGAAGCAGCAGCCAGAGTTTATAAATTAAACATAATTTATGCACAAAATCACTGAAGCGTAAAACAAAAAAAAAATTGCAAAACGTTGAGATGCAAGAAAAAAAAAAGCAGCAACGAAAAACGTACACGGAACAAGACGATGCAACAAGTGTAACACAAATTCTAATTAACCTTCTAAACATGCAGGTGACAAAAAAATGGCTTCATATTGTTACTGAAGTGATATTCTTACAAGAAATATCAGCATAATCGTTCACGTACACTTCCTAGAGTCAAATTGAGGAATTTTATCGTAGTTCCCCAATTGGCCATCCTTCACGACTGGTATTCGACACTATAAAACAGTTGAAGACATATAGAAAAGTAACATTCAGGCAATGGTTGCTTACTACTAGGCGATACCTGCTATAGTAAAGGGATGGTGTTCTAATACCATCGACAGCTAGTGAAATGATAGGCAAACGAAAGCTTCACCATGTGTACGGGTCATCTCCTGAGTGCTGGTCCAAGTTAAAAAAAAAACTCTGCTTTATTTATAGCAGAGTTGCTGCGTCTCTGATGTCAAAGAGACGTGTTTTAGGGTCATTCTTATTAATTATTTCTCTTCGCAGATGCCACGTAATACCGACATACCTGCGGCTTGATAACACGTGGGCGCGTTACTGTTCAGTGACCTTCGTCACTGAAACAACAACTGACGCAAAGACACACTAATGCACATTAGAAAAAATGGCAAAGTGTTTTAATGAAACTGGGATCGAACCCAAGAACTTTGGTTTTGCCGTCAACGTGCCAACTACTTCATGCATCGCCAACCAAGACAGGCCAGCTCAAGCAAAACATTGACGAAATAATCGAACAAATTGCCAAGAAATTTTTACAAGACCACACAAGCGACAATTTAATGCAGCTTATTGTCGCCGATTATACAAATGACAGTTGACGCATCTGTAACGAATAACTGAGTGACTCGATTAAAGTACTGGGGCCAAATCGCCGCATTCGTGATCGAATGAGCTTTCGTATCGAATAACATTTCGTGACGTTTCGAATAGCCAGATCGAGGCATTCGAAAGCATTCGAATCGAAATTTGTTTTAAAATGTAAAAGATTTATGTGCGTTGTCATAGAATAAAAACATATGGTTACAATCTTTATATATAAAAATTACATGTTTGTATGTATGTGTGCTTCTTGAAATTTTCTCTGTATAAAATTCAAAAATTCCAACTGGGCGTTGCTACGGCCATAAAAAGTAAATATTTATTTTTGTATATCTTGCGAACGGTTGGAGTCTAAGTTTCTGAATATGGTCCAAATGACTTTGTACTTAAAACAAATAATTAGTAAAAAACTGGGAGGGATAGGACAAGTAGGCGTGGTACCCCCTATACAAACGAAAAATTCAAAATCGACTTTTTGATTGATTATGACATATTTTTTTGGCTAATTTGTCTTAGTGAAAATTTTTGATGTTAGTAAATTTTTTTTTTATTTATTTATGTATGTACTTACATGTTTAATAAAAAAAAATATGACTGAATAATAAAATACAATTTTTCTTTCTTAAAAATCAAACAAAAAACTAGTTTACGACAGCTTTTAGTCTATCGAATGACATTTCGAGAGAATACACTCGTTCGACTGCTCGTTATCGAATGCCACGTTCTGAAATTTCGATACGTCTTATTCGATAACGTATATGACGATCTCAAAGAGTGAAATTTCTATCAAATTCATTCGATCACGAATGCGACAATTTGGGCCCTGGTCGCTAGCAGGGTTCGGCTGATGGCAGTTTTATCACGACTGGTTGTCAATGAACTTCGTAAAATGTATAAAAGAATAATTTTTTAAGCTCAAAGGTTCGTCGGGAGCTTAAAAAATAATATATAAATTGTTCTTCAAATAAAAAAGGTGAAAAAATAAGTATTAAAAAAATGTATAAAAGAATATTTTGAAAACACAGAAGACATTGTCGTTCACCGTGTCGTTAAAACGTTCTGCTGGAAGACAAACACATTTATAAATTTTAATGAAAAACAATATACAGAGTGGCCCAAAATGAGCCAAGTTGTTTGAATTGCTTATAACTTTTTTATTATAAATTTCTTTGTTTTTGTTTTCAGTATTTTGTAAATAAGACTTGGGGAATTTGAAATTGAACTGTCCACAATTGAACAACGTGCCAAAATCGTTGAACTTTATTTCTCAAATCAATGTTCCATTGGTTTGGTTCAGCATGCACATCGTCGTTATTTTAATGTGCGTGTGTAGAGTCAACAATAAACCGTCTGATTGCAAATTTTCGACAGCAAGGGGCAGTAAGGAACCTTCCTGGTGCCGGCAGATGACAAACGGTGCAGACGGCTGACAATATTGAACGGCTGCAGGAGAGTATTCGGGAAGAAGGAGAAACACCAACCAGGAAACGTTCGACACAACTTGCCATCTCATAAGGATCGCTGCAGAGAATTTTCAATACAATAAGAATGTTAATATACAAAATTCACACTGTGAGGGACAAAATGGCTCCTTTACGCGACATCTTTGGTGGACGAATTATTATCCGTACAAGCGATTTTAATTCGCCTTCGCGTTCACCGGATTTAACCGCTCCACACTGTTTCCTTTGGGTTTATTGCAAAGGAAAAGTCTATATTAATTATTAATAAGCCTAGCATAACCATAATGCAATTAGAAAATAATGTACGCCACGAAATGAATAACATAACACCTGAAGTTTTGCAAAATGTTCTGGAGAAATTTTTGGAAATTTTGGAAAAAAAAGCACGAATATACGAAGCAGAAAATGGCCACCACTTGCGAGTTAGAAGTTTTCCTAATTAAATTAAAAATATTCACCATTAATATACTGTATTTAAAATAAAAAAAAAATTAATAATAATGTCTGAAATAAGAAGTTATAATGAACTCAAATACCTTCGGACATTTTGGGCCACCCTGTAGAAGACGCTATCGCTCATATTGTCGTCAAGGGCGATTTCCCTTACAGTGTCTGTAGAAAATCTATAGAGCAGAGGACAACAAATCCTGCATGCATCGTCGAATACTATTTTGTTTTAGAAAATTTTGCCCACTGGGACACTCCATGTTCTATGGGTGTGTGTGCGTGTATGTGTGTTTCTTGCATCTCGTTTCTGAAGTGAACAAATAAATATTCCACAATTTATTATAATGAAAGTCAATAAGTGAGTTATTTTCTCTACATTATGAGCCACGTACATACACGTATTATTAATTGGCACTCATAATGATTTGGTATTGGAATGCTTATGAATTATACTTTTTCAAACCACGGCCCATGGGTTAACATAAATGCAGAAAATGGCGGAAATGTAGTTGCAACTGAAAAAAATATAAAAGTAAATAACGAGAAAAAGAAAAACTTATAAAGCGGTACAACATTAACATCGTTTTTTTTTTTCATTTTTTGCGCGCTGTTTCGCTGCTGTTGCACTTTTTTTTGCTTACAACCTTTTATTACAATATTACGTGCTTTCGATGCTTTAAACATTTATAGAATTTATTTATTTTTGCCATTTTATGTTGAGACGTTTTCCTTAGATTTTGCGAATTCATGTTGTTGCAGGTCTGTTTATTTTCCGCCGTTCCGTGCTTTTCTTTTGCCACTCGCATGCAATAATCACGGTGTTTAGTTAACAGACACTGGCTATTATAACTATCGAACTCGCGTAGAAGCAACTCGAATATAAAAAAAAAGAGAAAGAAAAAAATGGCAAGTTAAATCGGGGGGTTGTTAGTCGACAAGTGAATGGGTCTGGGTACACCCAGTGTAGTCAACCGACCAACATCAGTAATTACATGCGTTTTTCTTAGATGTTCTATAAAATTATTTGTTTGTATTCCATTCCGTTCATTTTCAAGATACACATTTCAAAGTTGGAGTTTAACTTTTAAATTCTTCATATTTTTATACAATTCCAATCTTCTATGAGTGTGTGTGTGTGTGTGTGTGTGTGTGTGTGTGTAATGGAGTCTTTGTTTAAATTCTTCTCAGGGAAAAGGTTATTAGCCTTTTGTATTGTTTCACAGCACTAACGTGTGTGAAACGAAATAACACCGAAACAAGAAAAACTGAAAGACTTCAGACAGACTCTGCTGAACTTTTTTAGTTTTGTTTTGTTGTTTTTTTTTTTATAATTATTACAAAAAAATTAAGATTTATTATACAGTATGACAAACAAATTCTAACAGAGTTTATAGTTTTCCTCAGGTTTCGTTTTGCCATTTTAGCGTTAATCTCTTCTCCATCTTCTCACGTCTTATGCCAATTTATAGACATTTATCCAATGCATAAATGCTCTTTAGCACTGCTATTTTTTGTTTACAGCTGACCACTTCCTTTTTCAAGTATAAATAGAAGAAAACATTTTGCCATCTTACATGCATTTTCAACACTTGAGGCTGTGTAATGCCAACCGATAATATTATTTAACACTTTTACTGCAACTCTATTCGACGGCAGAAACGTAGTCAAGACACTGTTATAGCCGTAATTATCTCGAATGGAACTGTCAACTGATAGTTACATACACACATACTTACTTACCACTCAATTTTTAAACATTGGCGTAGGTACACTGAGGGGATGGAAGGGCCAATTCCCCTCCAGAAGCGTTACTCTATGGAAGCATAACCAGAAGATCGTGCACTCACACTATAACTTGACAGACGGCCTCCAAAAATAATAATTTTCCGCAATTCGTGCGGTGTCCATGTTATAAATTAATTGGTAGCAATATCATCAGCGTTGTCAGCGCTGCTGGCCAATTTCCTTTTGCTTTTACAATTTGCTAAGAGAATGTTTTAAATTTTGGGATTATTTTTTTTTTTATTTATTTTACTTGAAGCATTCGAGAATTTTCAATTCATTATGGATTTAATTTTAAATTTTCAGTTTCACATTTGTTTCAGTTATGTGAATCATTAAGTTATTTTGACTACCTTAACATTTCAATTAAGAGTTTTTCTTTGTTTTTGGCAAGCTGAACATATTTTATTTTGGTAGCGTGCATCGCGAAAAACAAGTCTTTCTTTAACAGTTCAACCTAAATTACAACGCAAAGCGCAAGGTAATTAAGCGCTTGGCTTTTACGCTGAAATGAATAACCTAAATTAGAGCGTTAACTTTGCGCCAGAAACAGTAATGTATACTCACTTTGATGAATAAAAAACTCTAAATAGAAAAAAGAAACAGAGATAAATCACAAAATTTACCTGAAAACAACTAAATTGTCATTACTTTTCAACAATTTAATTTTTTCTACAGCCAACTTCACTTCCTTACGGGCTGTCAAAATTGGATTTTCCAATTGCAAAGCGTTTACGCCGCGTTATTTCGGTTGGTTTCATACAGTTTGTATGGGCATGAGAAATGTGGGTCTGTTATATTGTTTTTTGTTTGTTGTTGAAATTTTTCTTTCAATTCATTAATAATTTTAAATCCTTTTCATGCCCTGCTTTTAAGTAAATAAAGAATTAAAATTATACATTTGAATTAAATGTAGAATGCCTCACAATTCGACTAGGCCTTAAATTTTATTAAAAATTTAATTTTAATTATATTATTAATTGACCTTTTTTATTATATTTTTTGAACTTTATTTATTATATAAATATTTTTATATTTCAAACAATTATAATTTCCTATTATTCCTGATGATGTTAACAAGCTGTTAACGAATAATAAAGCAAAATAAAATAAAAAAAGACCCCAAGCTCAATAAATATATTTCAAAAAAATTAAAAATTTAAGCAATTTTTATTTTGTTTTCTTATAACTTCGGTTCTTTTTTTCCTTGGACCAGGGTTATCCCCTAAGTATGCAATATATTACAATCGAACTAGATAGAGAGACGGATGGTGTAGAGAACGGACAGGTGGTGAAAGTGGTAGGAAGATAGAGCAAGAATTAATTCTTGCATAACTCTGCAGTTGCATGTTCATTATAAGGCAACGTTGCACCGTATCTGTTGTTTTTTTGAGCGTATTATTTTTAAGCCACTTTTATTTAATATTGTACATACAGTTGCATGCCTGGTAATTTATTATTTTGGTGTAGTTTTAAATAAATACGAGCATTACCTTTCCTCTTCTATTAAAAAATAGCATGTTCATAATTTTCTTAACTCAAGACCGTCACGGTGAAACCTCCCAACTCCGAATCTATCTATCAATCTCTCTGAGGCCGAAGGAGCTTATATAAAATTATCTGAGCACAAAAGTTATACTATGTTTCGAAACAATACATACATTGAAAACTTGTGCCTTTGTTTCCTCCTCTTCTAAGGGCAGAGCAAAGTTTTGTCTCAAATTATCGAACAAACAAACCAATAGTCCTGCAAAATACTATACGAAAGAGGTTTCATTAACGATTTAGACTGCCTCGTACTGCTGTGCAACCATTCCAAGTTCAATATCTCTTTTGCTGCTTTACTAATTGATCCACAAAACGTTTCTGATCCCATAAACGGATTAGCAGCAACATCCTCAGTAATACATCTGCCTCCATGTTACTCCAATGCCCACTATGATCAGAAATACAGCATCTGGAAACCTTTTAACCTGCTGTGTAGGAGATTTTAATTATTGTTATCTGATTGTCTGATCAGAGATCATTACAGGCAGGCTAAAATGTCAGTTAGTTCTGTAAAATGTTGTAGAATTGAAGTCATTTCAGAAAACTGAAGCTTTTTTTTATTTAATTTTTTAATACTTATTTTTTAACCTTTTTTTATTTTAACAACAATTTATATATTATATTTCAAGCTGAAAGGTTCCTCTTTATGTTTATTTGTTATACTTCGATATTTTGTTAACCATCGGTTAACATCTTCAGGAAATTTTTGATTATTTTTTATAATTTTTTTATTTAAATAAAAATAAAATAATATTGGAAAAGAAAGTGGAACTTGAAAGATACATATATAAATTTCAAAGATGAATCTAAAAATAATTTATTTCATAAACACATGAAGAGCACATGACTACACAACCATGTTTAATTTTTTTGTTTGTTTATTAAATATTCATATCTGAAGACAGAAGTAACAAGTAAAATTAATATGGAAAGTCTGAAATAAATATAAGAGCTGAATAAATATAAAAAAATAATAAATATAAAAAAATAATAAATAAATAAATAATTAAAAATAAATATAAATAAATAAATAATTATATATATTTATAAAATAAAAATAAATAATATATATTTATAAAATAAAAATATATATATTTATAAAATAAAAATAAATAATATATATTTATAAAATAAAAATATATATATTTATAAAATAAAAATAAATAAATAAATAATTAAAACAAATAATAAATAAATAAATAAATAAAAAGCTGAATAAATATAAAAAAATAATAATAAATATAAAAAAATAAAATGAAATAAATATAAAAAAAATATAATAAAAAAGGTCAATTAATAATATAATTAAAATTATATCAAAAAATATAAGAGCATAAGGTTTGTTGATAAAAAAAAATAAATTAATTAAAATATTATTCAGGGTATTCACAAAATTTCATGAATACTAAAAAGAAAAAAAATATTACTGCTGTGAGGGATCGTTCATAATGTTAAGATTGCTATTTGAAAATTAACTCAAGCGATATAAAAGAACAAAATCCCTTATTACAACGTATTCTTTTCTTTTTTTATCTGGGACCAGCACTCAGGAGATGACTCCAACACATTCGAGGCATTGTGCTGGAACTATAGGAAAGAGATAGTAGGAGAAACGATAGGAGGTGAAGCTTAATTAATTATTTTTGCAGCTCTGCTTTCGCACGTTCTTTGTTTATACTCGTAGCAGTGCCGAAGCTTCGTTTCAGTAGCCATTTTTATTATTATTTTACTTCGCCGGTGCTACACAATACCGACGAAGGAGGGCGTGCTGATGATATCAACTGAAGCCGGTATTGTTCAGTGGCCAGTGACTATGCCTTCGCCACTGAAACCTTCCGACAACAACTGACACACAAAGACACACTAATGCACATCAGAAAAATGCGAGATGTTTATTTTTATTTTAAAATTTTAGTCTGAAACTGGGGTTGAACTCAGGTCTGTTTTTGGTTTTGTAGTCAACGTGCAGACTACCATCCACCGCGCCATCGCCACTATTATTATTATTAAAATGGTCAAAATGTAGGCCTTATGACATACACCGTTTGCTATAACTTCGGTTCAGCTTTAGATAGAATGCTATTTTTTGTACATGTGCTTAAATAACGTAACATTTTTAATTTTGCAATAAAGAAAGAAACAATATGTGAAAAAAACAGGGGCCAAATTGCGCCGTCTTGAGTAACTTTTTCGTTGCGGTATACCAGTAAACTCCCAATCAGATCTCTAGTAGGATAAACCTCTGGGGTTTGCCACAATCATTCCCATATTATTCCCAATATATGTATGGGGAGAATTCCTAGTCGGGTAACTAACAAAAATCATATACATTTAAATAAAATGTTGTATGCAATTTGCATTTGAGTGCCGTAATTTGGCCCCAGAAATAATCAAAATTTTCATTTTCTTTGTTACGACAAAAATTTGCTTTCATTTAGAACACTTTCTTCTTGAAAATCGAAATCAAAGCGTTTAAATTATGTATTCGAAAATAGAAATGTTTTTGTAAAATTATACCCCGATAGCAGACCATGTCGAGCCTTTGGTGCAATACCGTAGTAACTCAACATTTGAATTTTTATAGCTGGGTATGCAGAAATAATCTGTGGGGAAATATACAATCTAAAGGAAAAGAGAATATGGTTCTATCTCTAACTGTTCAGATTCTACAGCTAGAAATGTCTTCATTACCTCCAGCTATTTCCAACAATATTTTTATTTACAATAATAAAATATTTCCTTTACGACAAGAACTTTACAAACAGAAAACATTACAAAACATGCCTCTATATTTAAAAACTTTAGTAAACGAAAGTGCTATCAAAAAGATGGCTCAAAATGCTTCAAATGCATTTTTCTCAGTTCACGATTTTTCGAATTACGACGGTATTGCACCAAAGACTCGATGTGACGATCCCCGTTGTTTTTAAAAGCAAAATCTCTTTCTGTATTCTTGTAATGCAGTTACTTTAAGCCAAATTGTAGTTAATAATTTATTTGAAAGTTTGCTTTAAAAATTTTGAAAACTATGATTTAAATTTATTTCAGCTTTACTACCGGTGTTCAAAATATTTAACCACGTTTATGTTTTACTCTCTTCGAATGCATGTTTCTTATTTAGAATCTTAAATCTCGACATTCTGTTAAATTAGTTTTTTTTTTCTTTAGCTTTTCTCGTAAAGTTGTTAAAAATTATGTTTGTCTTTTTTTTTTTGGATTTAACCAACTTATTTAATTAACAGTTAGCAAACGGTTATTTGAGTGTTTAGAGCGTATAATTAAAAATAACATGGCTACATGGCTACGTTGTTAATGAATGATGTTGACTGTTAAATACGTTTTTCATTAGGTTCTGGTTTTGTTAATACGCATTTACATTTTAATAAATGGAACTTTCTCTATGCTGAGGAGTAAAAGGTCGACGTTATTATTGCTGCTGCTGCTGCTGTTGTTAAACCCTGCACCATAGATGCCACTAAGAGATCACGGGAAGGATATATAAAAAATATCCCGTGAATTCTTCCAGTGCCATTAACTGTGCCGAGTTTTTATTTTTAACGCAAAATCACTCTTTTTTTTGTACATGTAAACACTTTCATTTGAGGCGAATAGCACTTACCCGTTCCAATCATCTGTAACATTCTGTGCACAGTTTGAACTGAAAGAATAAAGAAAACGATTTCAATGAACTTGAGATTGAGAAAATATATTATAGATTCAGTTTTAATTTTACGATTTTTTTTTATGTCCAAATATTAAGTCAGCTACACACACACACACACACACACACTGCCATATGTGAGTAAATGTGATCTTCTTGTCAGTCAAAAAGTATATAAAAAAAAAAAAAAAGAAAAAATCTGTAGCATAGCATTATTTTTTAAACGCGCTTGTAGTTCCTTAAACCATTACAAAACTTGTATCCTTAACACAATAATAATAGATACTCATACTTTGGTGGAAAAAAATTTACAATGAAAGACATTTGAAAGAAACGGATGCTGCAGCTGTTGGCTGTTGTTACACAAATCAACCTGTTTGATTTAGAACAACAAAGGAAAAAATTTTAGAAAAACAGGCTGTAACCAACAATATTTATTATTCTTTAGTTAAAATTTTTCAATAAAATAAAATAGTTTAGTGTTCGATAACATAGAGGCAGTAAAAATTGCATGTGACAGTTACTATGAAACAAATTAAATCAAAGGCAAAATTGTAAATTACACTGACAAGCACTAGCAGAACAGAATAACATGCTGTTTTCGAAGGCTGCTACATCTTCATCGTTAACGTTCTTCAGGTTTTGTCTACTGTGTGGTTGTCAGTAGATTTGCTTTCATTTACTATAAATTTATTTAGTAACTCTCTGGTAATTTATTTGAAATAAATAAAATAAAATTAAACAACTTTCAATGAACAGAAGACGAGATTTCTTTTATGTATATTTTCGGCAGATTTATTATTAGAAAAATACACGTACTAAACCGCTATTGACCTTGTTAGATCTTTTGTTGCTTTGGCGTTTCACTTTAAATGGCTTTAATGTGTGGTAATTAATCAAAACCAAATACAATTCGGTTACTTAAAGTTGCCGGTCTTTTTTCTATTGTCTGAAATCAAACAGACTGTGAAGTGAAATGCCCGTAACTATTAAAAATGAACATTTAAAAAAGCGTTTTTTTTCTCCATTCCGTTACGCCTTATTCTAACAGTTTAAATACAAAACATGTTTGAAATGAAAAGGTATACAAAAGTATTCATATCTTAACTATTACATATGTATATGATCGACGAATTCGAATCTTTTTATAAGAAAAAGTAGCTGGTAACTATTAATCATTATTTGTTTCCTCAAGTTCAATTAATTAAAAAATAAAGTTATTTTTGAAAGTTTTATACAAAATGTAATTTTTAAATTCTTTCCAATTTATGAAATACATTTTTTTTTATTGATAATTATAACAATCAATACGCGTATGTATAATTTGTTTTCTATTTTTTAATTAAATTCTTTCCCAACTAAATAAATTTGTAAATTTTTTCACGACGTTTTTATCGAATAATTGATTCTATTTCCACATTCCAAGGCATATTTATCTGATTTATTTAAAAAGCAAATGTGCAACATATCCGATCAGTGCAGTTTGAGTCCAATGTCAATTTTAGCGGGAAAAATTTTAACTTTCAGGCATGATGTAATAAACCAGGTGGCACCACTACGCCAGGTGATTAATTTTTCTCTGCTTAAGTTTGTGATATAAAATGTTGTATACCTCCACATTTGTTAAACAGTTTTTCTGATTAAAAAAAGTTATGAACAATTTAATAGGCGTGGTTTTCTTGCAATCGGTATTTTATTAGAGAAAGAATATTATTTGTGTTGAAATATTATGTTTTAAATTTTTGGAATTCATGACTCTTCCACGACATAAATGCCAAAAATTTTCGACAGTTGGCAACTCGTTATAAATACAGGGCGGCACAAAAAGACCGAAGGTATTTGAGTTCATTATAACTTCTTATTTAAGACATTATTATTAAATTTTTTTTTTATTTTAAATACAGTATATTAATGGAGAATATATTTAATTAAATTATGAAAAATTATATCTCGCTAGTGGTGGCCACTTTCTACTTCGCATATTCGTGCCCTTTCCAAAACACATTCCATAATCTTTCGCAAAACTATAGGTGTTATGTTGTTGATTTCGTCGCGTATATTATTTTTTAATTGCAGTGTGAATATTGTATGTTCACATTCTTCATGTATGAAAAATTCTCTGCAGCGACCCTCGTGAGAGGCCAAGTTGACGTCTCCTTGTTGATGTTTCTCTTCTTCCCGAATACTTTGCTGTACTCGTTAAATATTGTCATCCGTACGGAGCCTCCAAAAAAAACGTGGGGAGTGCGCTGTCCATCGAAGAGGCGGGTTTTTTTCCCAAAAAATTCCAGGTGAACAACGTGTTTATCAACGTTGTTTAAAATTCTTAGTTTAACAACAGGGACCGCTGCACCAACTTCTATGATCATAGCTCACTTGGAAATTATATTTGCCTTAATTTCGACTTTTGGACACACACTGCAGTGTTTAAGAGGTCAGAGATTAATCTTCTGGCACTCGTATGATTGTCAAATCGCATGTGAGGTGCAAATCGCCAAACTTGATTTTGCATGTTCTGTTCTGTTTGCGCGATTTTATGCATTTTTGAAAATGTTTATGCTTTTGTCATTATAGCAATACGTAATATTTTATATGGCATTAAAGGAATAGGCGCTAAAAACACAAAACAGCATTTGATACAATAAATTCACTATTATTTCTCTATGTTTGTTATATGGTTTAGCGGATCTATATGCAGCATTTCATTTGGTTCTAATAACAAAATCTTCAAATTCCTGAAAACAGCTAAGAAATTTCACATGTTTATACAAGAACTCCCAAAAGATATTTGAGTATTCCGCCAATATACAAACAAAACAAACCAAACAGCTTCTTTAAAAAATGTTTCTTGTACAGCAAACATTATTTTATATGAAATTAAATCTATTTAATTTTTCTAAACCTTTTCATAAACAGGTTATTTAAACCGTTATTACTTTTGATTAACATTAAATAAATGAAAGAATAGTTACATAAATTCACTATTTTTAATAAAAATATTACGAAACCATTAATATACTAGTTTCGACTAAAATTAAAAGAAAACATTTTTAATTTAATTTATTCATCATTTTATTAATGCTTTAAATTTGGATTGTCTTTAGTTTGGAATCTGACCGCATGGTGACAAAATCGACATAAAGAATTGTTTCCGTGGACCAGTAAAATTTCATTGTGGCTTCTATATTTGATTCTAAAAAACAAAAATCTGCTTTCAAATATTTTAGAAATGTGAATTATTTACGTAAAACTAAGAACAACACAATCGAGTCTTTACAATGCGATCAAAATAGTTGAAAATGAGTACAAAAAAACATTCATTCCACAGTGAATTATTTTAAACAAAACATTAAGCCCTGCTTTTGAATATTTTTTTAAATTATAATTTCTTGTTTTTTATTTCTGTATCCATTTTGAAAAAGGGGGTTACAATGTTTTCAACTTTTAGTTCGTTATTTACATATTTATTTAAGTCATTTTTAAAACTCGCGCTCGTACATTCACTTCTAAAACAAAATTTATTGAGCAGATCTTTTAACTGAAATAACACACAAAACAATTCCAATGCCTGAATAAATATTCTGACCGTATAGTAAGTCAAGCCGACTGTATTGCAATCTGTTAGTTAAATGTGGTAGTAGAGTAGAGAGGTTATCCCCAATCAAAATTATAAACTAATCAAATGAATAGAAACTCTAGAGATTTTGCATTTTCAATTGCATTTACTGAACAACTAAACGCAACTCTTTTATACACAAACAAAAATAAAAAACAGAAATAAAAATAAAAAACTCACAGTTGTTAATGGTTTGTGTAAGAAAAATATTGCATGTGATTGAAATGGAATATAAAATTACATTAAATTACCGGATGTAATTGTGGTGGTCGTGTCAGACAAAATACAACAAAAAAAGAGCTTCAAGAAAGAGATAGAATACAAATAAAAAAAAACAAAAGGAATACTTAAACACATGCACAACAAAAAAATGCTTTACAAAAAAAAACAAAAAAAATGTATTGAATAGGAACAAATTAAAACAGCAACTAAAAAATTAAAAATGGATTCTGATGTACCCAAGCAATTCTCATATTCAATTTAGTAAATTCAGTTTTGCCTAGACTAGCGATAGTTTAAACTTATTGCTGAGAAATGAAATTTTTATCTCTCTTTATTTAAAATGAACAAATTACGGATAAATGCACACCAAAGTACACTGACAACAGTGAAACCTAAATTCTGGTAGCCTCTATTTTGTGTTGAAACTTTATTTAGATCACAGTGGCGTATATTGCTTTTCTTAATTTTTATAATAAGGAGTTTCAAAGCTGTTAGAGTGCCATAAATTTTTTTTTAACTAATCTTCTCTATACTAATATTATAAAGAAGTAGTGATTGTATGCATGTGTGGTCATAGTTAATCTCTTCCAAGCGGTTGACATCGCGTGCACTGCTGGTATTTTGAAAAAAAGACTTGTTGTTAGTCATTTATGTTTTCCTGCAGTTTTAAAAATTACGGAATAAAATAGTATTAATTATGAATGAAACGCAGCATACGTATATGCATATAATACCCTCAATAAATTTATAAAAATTATAGAAAAAAAAATAGAATAAAAGGATTGTGTAAGTTAGAGTTTTGATTGTTCGGACAGACCAGTATTTTTAATGAAAAAACTAAAAAAAAAAAAATTATAATTATCAGCCATATTGTGAAAATAACAAGATTTCAAACCACTAGTGATTTTAAAAT
This sequence comes from Dexiosoma caninum, assembly GCA_963924685.1. Taxonomy (NCBI): domain Eukaryota; kingdom Metazoa; phylum Arthropoda; class Insecta; order Diptera; family Tachinidae; genus Dexiosoma; species Dexiosoma caninum. Next base: position 85,256,673 of record OZ004727.1, read on the forward strand.
CACAATTGTGATTTCATAGTGTTCTGAACATCACAAAAGTTTTTTTTCACTTTTCTGTGTCAATTTCATTTTTTTCGAAAATACAAGAAAACAGCTGATTTTTTTTTGGTTTAATGAAATTTCATTATACATATATATTGAAAATTAGTTAGTGTTGTGGTCATAATATAATATGAAAATAAGCTAAAATAATTTTTCTAATCCCATTAAAGATACTTACATGATGAAAACCTTTTAATGCTTTATTTGAGGTTCAATTTCATAAATTTAAGAAGAAGTCACATTTAACACTCAAGCTACCACTGTCCGTAATTACTTATTGTTGTCACTTGCTATTACTTTATAAGTGATTACTTTTAAAACAATTGGTCGTTAATAACTATTTTGAATATAAATTAACAAAAGTAATTAATTTTTATTGAATATAATTCGTTTATTTAAAAATATTCAATGTATTTCTCTTTAATTAAAAATATTTTGCTACTCTGGCAAGCAACGACATATTTTCGAAGAACTAAAACAGCTGACAACTACTATGTACACACGATTGTCATTTACTACAATATTCACAGAAAAATTGTTACAAAATGTGCAACAACCGTGTGAACTCACAATTTTTGTGTGGCAACATTGTCACAAAATGTATTGTCCGTGCATTGTATGCCAATAATATTATCACAATTCTGACAATCGTGAGAACACCCTTCATTTCCATTGACACACAATTTACAGTCATTTGTTATTGTCGCATGTGCTTCATTTAGTGCACCATACAATAACACCAATGGCAGATAAATATTTATGTTGGCAATGCTGCCCATAAATATTTAGATACAATGTTAAAAGTCGCATCTGGCAACGTTTGCCATACAATAATCTGACAACCGTGCGAACAGACAATTATTATTGGCAGAAAAATTTATTGTCGCAGAACTGTGTACCAATGAAATTGTATTGTTTTCTTTCAATAGTGTGAACAGACAAATTACCAGATGGTAACAATTTTTCATTGTGAGTGCATTGCCACCATATTGCCGTATCCTACAATTATGTACAATCTGACAATCGTGTGAACAAAGGCAAATATGTAAGAAGATTTCTTGTAAAACAAAAAGTGTCTTATTTTTTTCCAGATTTGATAAATTTGTTGATGTAAAATTGCTTGTTTTACCATAAAAATCAATAAAAAAAAAACATTTTAAGTTATTCATTCCATTAATTTATTGCAGCAAGAAATTTAGCTGGCCGGTTTAAATACACAAAAATTAAAAAAGTATTGTGTGCGGAACAGCTTTCGTGTGATTTAAAATTACTTTCACAAAAAGTGATTGTCAGAACATGCCTGTATATACATATGTAACTATTTTAGTTAGTCAAAATTAATTACGATTACCAACCCTTGTTTGTTATTTTCAAAATTGTTAATTGTAAAGAGGTTTGCAGAAATTAAATAGATTTAAATCGAATAATAAAATTAGTAATTAAAATGTTTGCTGTATAGAGAAAATTTTTGCAGAAGCTATTTGGTTTATTTGGTTGGTATATTTCGTAATTCTCAAAGATTTTCTGGGAGATCTTGTACAAACATATGGAATTTCTAAGTTTTTTTTATAAAAATTTGGTTAATGGTCTACTGACGATTTTGGTTTTAGCACCAAAAGAAATGACGCATGTAGACCAGTTAAACCATATAACAAACATAGAGAAGAAATAAAAATTATAATTTTTATTATTAAAAGATTATTTTAGAATTGTTATAAATGATATAATTATATATAAATTAAAATGACAATTAAAATTTCTATTATTAACGAAAATTTGACAAAAGTTGTCTTCCTTAAAAACAAAAGACTTAAATGAGCAACTTGTTATTCGAGCAAAATATTTGTTTTTTCATATTTGCGCTCACAACGAGTTAGTTTACAGAAAAGTATTCTTTTTACAAAATTTTATATTTTTCTCATTTAAAGCAAATATTCATATTTATAATTTATTTCTATATATTTATTTATAATTTAAATATTACTGTACTCCCGAAAAACAGAAACTTTTCTTTTTTATTTAATTCTTTTTTTTCTACTTTAAAATTCAGCCCGTTTTAAGCTGGGAAATTAACAACAATTTGTTGTTGGAAAACTAACAAGCATCTTTAAAACTGTTTGTATTTTCATTGTAGATAATGAAGCTGAGCTTAACGAATTTTTCTGGAATTTCCAGCCGTTTTGACATTTTAAGTTTTTAGATTTCTCATCATGATTTTTCAATTAAATTTAAATTTTTTTTTTTAAATTGCTTCCCTTTTACTTTAGCGGGGAGGGTCAAAGTTTGTTGCCGTCTTGACAAGACAACAACTTAAGTGGCGTTTCAAGTTAAATTGGACGGGACAGTTGATTTGAAAAAAAGAGCAATGAAAACTAATTGGTACTTAGTTCAGTAGGTCTTAAGAAAGCGTGGCTCCGTTTGCTTCAATTATTCCCATTTATATTATTTTTCAAAAGAAAGTGGTTTTTTTTTTGGGACCAAGCAAATCTATCACTGCTTTGTTGACCATAATTTTCAATGTATATAGAAAATACACATGTATTTCAAATACAAAAGTAATATTTTATAATTCTAATTTCGTTTGCATAACTCTATTTCTGCTACACACAGTGAATAAGTCTTGTAGCCGAAATATTAAATTGTTGCAAAATCTACTTTTCTCTTTCGTTCCAGCACAATACATGCACGTGCTGATCCCAGCAGCAGCAGAAATCTAAAAACTAAAAATATAAAATAACATTATTCCTCGAATAAGCTTTGAAAAAAATCAAAGCCGAAAAATAAATTTTTGTAATTTTTACTGACACAAGTGCTTTTCGCGTTATAGTTTAGTTTAAAATTTTCATACTGTTTCTCCTATACAGTTGAATCTGCTACTACTTTTCTTTTTTGCTGGAGATTCATCAAAATGTTTTGTGTGTAAATTTTTCTATGGAAAACTGTATTTTAACTTTTTTTTTTGGACAGATGCCTACAGCATACGTGCTCAGTAACGCATGTGTTGTTTCACAAATTTAAACTTCCCCAACATTTTCAACAAACTGTTTCCAATTAAAATGTTTTAACGCTAAATTTGTGTTGTATTAACTTTGATCGCCTAAAAAGCATAACGTTTGTATTAAAATTTGCGCTAATTAAATCAATTAAAAAGATATTGAATATTCATGATCTCCGCTTTGTATTTCAAAAGAGCAATTCTCGCAAATAATGCAAACGAAATGACTTCCGCAATTTAAAAATCAGTTGTCTTTCTGCTAAAAAGTTTGGCGCTAAAGCGCTTCTACAGAGATTGTCACTTTTTTATTCATGTTTAATTTATCTCTCCAGTGAATTCCAATTATTTAAATTAATTTTTTTTAATGAAAATATGTCTAAAACTTGCATGCAAAAAAGAAAAAACAAAAGGATATTTATGTATTTTGCCAGAAAAAAAAAATTATCAAATCAAAGATTTCGTGGGAATTTTACTCAAATAAAAATTTGGTCACTACTCATAGTGGGAAAATAAGAATTTATTTTTCTATAAAAATGATTTATTTTCCAAAGCAATAATTGTTCTTTAGACTGTAAAAATAAGAAACACAAAGTTCAAAATTTACTCTGTGAACAGCGAACATTTTTTACAAAATGTTATATTTGTTATTATTATTACTGTCGTTGTTGTTGGTGTTGTGGTATTAAGTCCAAAAGCAAGCATAACAATCAAACTGTTTACAAAGTCAGGTGGTGGCATGTGCTGGCGCGATCTTACTAACGGTGCATAGCGACACACAGCTGGCCACTTGAACGTGATTGCAATTTTATTTTCAGTTTATTAATTCTTGTTGTTTTTTTATATATTTCTTTCTCTTGCTTTATTCCACTTTTTGCCATCTTATATGGTTCGGTTTTGGCTGAAAGCACTGCAAAAATTTAAAATAGTCACCAAGAAACGAACAAACTACCAGGGCTTACACAGCGCGGCAGAACAACAAGCAGCAACAGCTGTAACATAAAAATCCATAGCCAAACATCCATGTGCAACATTAAAAAGACAAACTAGATCCGTCAAGTCTTAATGTCGCCAAAACAACAAATGTGGACACATACGCAGCAACCAAAAAAAACAAAAAAGAAAAAGATTGACTCTTTCGCATCCAATTGTCAGTACAATCACGCATCAATGTAGCACGTTTTTATATGATGACCGCCTCAGCAAATACTCGCTCACACACATTCATACATACATACATACATACATGCACTATCAATAACAGCGATTGACGAACAAAAATAAATAAATTGTTAACAACAATTGCGTATCAAAGAGGCAACAGTGTGTTGCATGTAGCACGAGTCATTTATTTTTATTTTTTATTTTTCTTTATTTATTTCTGAGGATGATGATGCATCTGCTGCTGCTGCTGTTGCTGTTGCTGTTGTAGCCATATCAATGTAGCTGCAAGTGAAGTGGTGTGTCGCTTTGCTGTAATTTTTGTTTCAACTGAATTATGTTGATGAGCCTCACACAGTTTTGTTGATAAATATGATGCTGTTACTATTGCTGTTGCTGTTGCTGTTGCTGTTGCTGCAACATACATCAACCCAATACATAACTTGTATTGATTGGCTAGCTGACTGGCTGTCGGTATGCTCAATCATATATTGATGTCGTTATGCAATACAATTGGTCAATGGATGAAAATGTCCAACAATAAACTAAAATTATTTATTTTAGATGCAGTCTGCCAATGGTACGCATTCTTCATATTGCTTTCTGACAATTACGAAAACAAACGATAGAAAATTTCAATGAAAATTTCATATTGGCAACAATTATTGCAACATGTTGCACACATCGACCGCCTCATGTTATTCATGTTCATTGTACAAGTATGAGTTTGTACGTGCCTTAAATAAAGAAAAGGTGATAAAGCATCACATATATATCTTCTTGCATCTATGGAATAGTTAATTTTATTTCCAGATACTCGCACCATAAGATGAGCACTCATGTGAATCAGGCGTGACAATGGAAAAAAAATTGTAATTCCAACATGTATGTACGTTTTTTGATTACGTGACAACGCAAGAATGATAGAAATAAAAATTGCGCGTCGAGAGTGATTTCTCTCTCTCTCTCTATGACGTAGTCGTTCCCTTTAGCAACTCTGTTTCATGTGAGAAATTTATATTTTTTTTTTACAAAATATCGGTTTTGCCAACTTGCGACACTCAATTTTTTTATCAAATTGGGCAATCGTGGGACTGTAAAATATTTGCTTGGGGCAATTTGAGTACTATGCGGCAATTAGCACAATAAAAATAGTGCTAAATTCGTGCATTTGCGGCAATACTGTGATCCAACCTTTATAGGCGGGCCAAACAAAACGCACGATGTTAATAAAATAAAACAAAATGTTTTCAGAGAATTATCTTAATATTTTTTATTATGATAGAACGATCTGTGACAATTATGTGTGAAACAAAATATCGGCCAAATGCGCACCACAGCTAAGTTGGCATACCTCTATCCGATGGCCGATATTTACAATAACTCTGAGACATATTTGAGGTTCAATGTCGTTAATGTGCCAAATTATCACACTAAACGACGTGATAATTGTTCTTGCCTCATTGATGTACTCTTTTTCTGTTAATTAGTTGCAAAGAAAGAAGTCCAACGGTTTCAAATCAAATAATCGTAACGGCCAATTAACATTGCCATCACGTGAAGTAACATCGTGCATTATGGTTGGACCCCCCATTTATAATTGGAGATTGAAATTGTGTTGTTGAAGAAACCCGTTTTAAAAAAAATGTAACATCATTGATGCGTGAAGAAAAAGTCACTCACTATTCCATCTCTATTTTTAACCCAATAACTGTTTGCTAATCCAGCAACAATAACAATCGTATGTAGGTCAGTGTAATGCGCTGCTTAATTCTTCTAAAGAAATCATTAATAAAATAATAAATAATTCGTTTTAATTATTCCGATTCAAAAACTTTTATTTATCACTGTGAGTTTTTTAAATATTTAAACAATAAAAAAATTCAAGACAATTTGTGAGATATTTAAACAATTTTGTATAATTTTGCCTGCATTTAATTCTGTCGTACCTCTCCATTGCCTTGGTAGTGGCCACGTTAATTATACAGAACTGAGACCCTATTATTTAGCTACAGCAAGAACAGCAACGTCAAGAATAATAACAGCAATAAAATCGCTAAAAATTAATATGCGACCACAAATATGGTTCCAAATAATTAAATCCCTTTTAGGCAGTGTTAATTGTCTCTCAATCTTACAAATACAGTCTGTTTAAAACTGTTATACGTCGTACGATTGAAGCCATATTTGTTTAAGCGACACTGCACTGCGCAGCACTGCTGCCTGCCTGTGTTGCACTTTGAATGTCATTGTTGTTTGGGGACTGGGATCATTAAATAATTTAATGCCTCCTCATATGCAAGCACTTGCATGAGGAACAGTTGAAAGCATAAAAAAAGTCGTACGAAATACGTTGCTAAACAAATAACTTGGCTGAAAGCATTTCAAAAGCCAAAGAGAAAACACTCACCGCCAAAGATGCATACAAGTACTCGCACGAATAGGAAATGCTCGCACTTGTACTGCATTTAGAATGACAAGATTGTTTGTTTGTATGTTTGTTTGCTTTTATTTTGGTTGGTGGTGGTTGGTGCACGAGGAATCGCAGAACACCGTAAGCGAAAGAAAATTTATTATTTTCCACAAAAATGGTCATTTAGACGACAATGACAGCACAGCGACAACACACTGACTGACTGCCTGACTGACTGACTGGATGATGTCTTCTAAAGTTTATGGCCGAGATCGAGTATGTTGCTACTCGTTTTTGATTTCGTCGCTAGCAATCTGGTGCCATCATTTAGCAAGTTTAAACCAAGTTTAACAACAAAACATTTAACTGATTAAGCCTCATTCATCTGCAGATGGATTATTTGCAAATAGTAGAACAAGTTTAACAATAATGTGCTCAAATATGCATATTTCAATTGTTTGCATTGAAGAAAGAGACACACACACACACACTTACACTCACATGTAGCAACAATTGCTTTGGCTTGGGCAGTAATAAATTATTTGTTTAGAATTTTCCTTGGAAAACGTTGCAAGTACAGTAGAATCCCGTTAGTTCGTCATCACAGGGACAAACTATTTTTTTACAAATTACAGGAGTTTTCGAGCTAAAAAGACTTCGATTAAGCGGGGTTAAAATAAAAAAAAAAACAAACGCTTGACAGTCGAGACTGTGCAACCCATAAAATAAGGCGCTTCTTAGTTTTGGTTATTAAGCTTCTTTTTGCCGTTTTTTACTTCACTATCTAAAGAAGTTTCCACTATGAATTCCCTTTTTCTAAAATTGCTGCAAGCGATGGGGGAGTAATACCAAATTTATTAGCCACTACAATTTTCTGGATCTAAGTGAGGTGATTCTTGTGGAAAGCTAACGTAACCTACAGCTTGTCTTTATTAACAACATCGTTTTTTTTTCTATCTTGGACCAGCACTCAGATGACCCCTACACATGCGATGCATTGTGCTGGAACTAGGAAATCAGGTTATGGGAAAGAGGATAGAGGGAGTAGTGTGAATGGACATTTGATTTGAATTTTCCCACGTCATAAGTGACAGGAAAGACCTCGGCAGGGAGTTTGTTCCACATACGCGATGTTCGGCCGAAAAATGGGTTCTCCTTGTAATGCGTAATGCGGTTCGCTGCCAAGTTGACCACAAATGGATGCGCTCTTAATGATGAACGCGTCGTGCGCGTGAATGACCGGGCCCTGATTTCATCAGAACACATCCCATTATAGTAACGATAGAACAACGAAACGCACGTTTGTGGGCGACCACAGGGAATACGATTTAATTTTCTTCTGCTGGTTTTTTTTTTTTTTTTTTTTTTTTTAAAGATAGTGATCTTAGAATCCTGTTTTATATCAAATTGATTTTTCCAGTTGCTACATTTCCTTCTTTTATTTTCTTAAATAATGTTTGGTTTTTCTAATTATTGTGGCAATGAATGAATATCGATGGATGTTTGATGATGATGATGATGAAGCTGCTTGCCAATACCATTTGATTTGTTGAGACCGTTCTTTGTTGTTATTGTTAATATATGTAAGTGGCACTTATTGTTTTTTTTTTTTTTTTTTTTTTGTTTTATTATTATTCATTTAACGGTGTAATACCAGAGTGTGTATCTGGAGTGTAGAAACCAGACGCCATGCATTGGTGGCGCCATTGTTAAAACGCCAGCTACCACCATCAACACCATTTATGGTGTTTAAGACACAAGCTTGTCAAAAACAACAACAACAACAACAAAAACAACAATAAAAATAATAACACAAAAGCAGGAGAACAAACTAAATAAATATAAAAGAAGCAAGAATCTCAATAAAAGCGTATGGAGTCAAACGTTGCAACAAAAAAGGATGTAGAAAATGTTTTGACTATATTTAGAGAATAAAGATTCTAGATTGTTATATTTGAAAATGAAATGACGTTTTGTTTTTTTTCTTCCTTCATAAAAGTTTAGAAATAAAAAAGAGCTTCTCTTCAAAGAAGTTCGCTTGTTTACACCGTTTCCAAATTTTTTAAATTTAGTTTTTTTTCTTTTTCAAATCATCGTAAAAAATAAGTATATTTTGTCAAATCAAATTAGTTTTGAAATTTGATAATACAATTTGTTATTTCTTTATCGTCATAATCTAATGGATAATGACTGCCGGTCTAACGTGACAGGGGGTTCATAAAAACAATTTTTTCTTTTCTTTGTTAGAAATCAGCATCACACAATACCGGCTAAAATATAATGTACACCCATACATACATACATACATACATACATACATATATGTATGGCTTGGCACAACATAATAATGTCCCTGTCATTAAAAGGCATCTTTTTGTTCAGTGCTTTGTTTTATGGCTTTAACCATGCCAAACGGCACAAACATTTGATCATCGTGAAGAATGAAGACTCTTTCTAGATGAGGATACGGATGATGATGCTGATACTGATGATTTCTAACTAATTTGCATATTGTGTCGTTAAGATTAGTGTCGTAAATTTGCTATTAAAATCATGTTTGTTAGTTTGTTTTTGCTAGTCGTTGTTGGTCTTTTGATTTTTGCATTTATTTATTTTGTTTTATTTCTTTCCATGATTTAGACATGGGAACTTATCCGAAAACACTTGTTTGATTTCTTTTTCTTTTTTCGTTTCGATTTAATTATTCATTTCGTTTGATAAAAACTCGTGTTTTTTTTTTATTTAAAGATCTAAAGCAATTAATAAAGCGAATATTTTCATGGCGTTATGTGTTATAGTTTTTATATAAAAACGTAAAAGTTAAGAGAAACAAAAATGTTTATGGGCTACAAAAATTTCAATTATTTTAGTTGCTTAAATTCAAAAGACCTGACGTAACTTCACTTTGCAAAATATTTGATGGTGTGAATTAATTACATGATGAACGAGCTAAGGCCGCACAAAGAATCACTTATGATTACGGGTGTAGCAATCTCGCGGACCTTAGCTGGGGTGTACGAATAGTGTGATGGTCAAACCTTTAATTCTATCAGCCGTAAACCTCATATGGAACTTCCTCATCACTGGTGCGTAACGTCAATAGAACAGCAGCGAGTATGTTTATTAAGGAAGTATTCTCTATTTATTTATTTATCTATGTTTGTTATATGGTTCTGCTGGTCTATATGCGTCATTTCATTTGGTGCTAATGTCAAAAAAATCTTCTGTAGAGCTTTAACAAAATTCTTGAGAAAAGCTAAGAAATTTCACATGTTTTTTTTTATCTTGAACCAGCACTCAGGAGATGATCCCTACACATCCGGTATATTATGTTGGAACTAGAGGAAAGGAATAGTAGGGGAAATGATGGGAGGTGAAGCATACAACACTATTTTTGGCACGTTATTTGTTTTTATGCCTTCGCCACTGAAACCTTGCCACACAAATGCACATCACAAGAAATGCGAAATGTTTTTATGAGTCTGAAACTGTGGTTGAACCCAAGGAATTTTTTCGTTTTGTAGTCAACGTGCAGACTACTTCGACCATCGCCAACCATGTTTATACAAGAACTCGTAAAAAATATTTGAGAATTGTGAAATATACAAACAAAAGAAACCAAATAGCTTATTTAAAAATGTTTCTTATACAAAAAATAAAAATAACAAGCATGGATAAATAATCGTAATGAATTTTGACTAACGTTGACTAATTGGACAAATAGTTACATAATTCATTTATTTATTTATTTAGTTTTTGATATATATTTATTAATAATTTTTTCATTATTCCTGATGATGTTAACGAGCTGTTAACGAAATATCGAATAATAAAAAACAAAATAAAATAAAAAAAGACCTCAGGCTTAATAAATATATATCAAAAAATATAATAAAAAAGGTCAATTAATAATATAATTAAAATTTATTTATTTATATATTTATTTATGCAGTGAATATGCTGTTAGATATATATATATATCTATATATGTATATAAGACTTGATGCCTACAAATTTTGATCGCCCTGCATGGGGTTCTTTTCGGAGGATACGCCTGTTGCAATCCTGCAGCCTCCCAGCTAAAATCAAATCTCTTGAGATTGCGCATTACAGAAAGGTTTTTTTTGTTTTTCGACGCTGTCTTTAGACTTGATTGCTTCCGAATTATTGCGTCAGGAGCCCTATCGATTGCATTTTTACGAATCTCCCGATAGCCGACCATATGGCGTTGGTCGCGTAGGGGCTGTTGTTTAATACCAACAGGCGCTGGGAAATCGAATTTGATTTATTTTAGAAACCTCATAGCATGATTTGGATGGGAGGTTCTCTACTATGAACATTCTTATAAAAAAATTTTGTATAGGCTATGACTTGTTAAGGTGAATTAATTAATTAATTAAGTGCTGTTGGCTTCTACAGAACAAAATTGACCGTAAATAAAAGTGGCGTAAAATATTAATGGAGTATAGAAAGGTATATGGGACATAAGAACTTCATGATGCCAAGAACATATCGAGACTTTGGTGCAATACCGTCTGTTGCGGACAAGAGCTTTTTCTTGCCCTTTGATGACTTACCAAATTCCAAAATTGAATTCTATGTACAAAATAAATTAAATCATTTGTTGTTATTATTTTAATGCACGAAACTAGTGCATTGACCACTGCATACGAATTTGACTAATTGAGACAAGTAATAAAAAGTATACCCAGTTGGCAATTCAACACCGTCGTAATTCAAAATATCGTGAACAGAGAAAAATGGGTCTATGAAATAACTCCCACGAAATAAGTCCCAATTTTAAAAACGAAATAAGTCCCACCAAAAATTGCTGTTTTGAAAGTGGGAGTTATTTCGTTTTTAAAAGTGGGACTTATTTCGTCAATTGATGGGACTTATTTCGTTACGCGTTTTTATTTTAAGTGGGACTTATTTCGTTTTGAGTGGGAATAAATTCGTTTTGTAAAGTGGGAGTTATTTCATAACCCTAAATATATGTTTTGGTGGGATTTATTTCGTATTTACAATACAATATTCCCTTTTACATAAAAGGTGTTATGATTTCATTATTACAGATCGGTAAAAAAGTAAGAAAATTTGAACTATTGATGAATACCAATGGTAGTGTGGGAAAAAAGCGTATTAAAAAGTCCTGTGTTTTGAAAGCAGATATGATTTCGAAATTCAAGAATGATCTCTTACAAGGTACTATAACTCCTTCTAAATTCCTTGACCAACTGGTGTTATCAAAAAATAATTTAATTGTACAAATGGAGCCTGATGAAGATCTTTTTGAAGAATTATCATATTTAGAAGAGGACATTAAAGACGAGTCGTTAAACCATATTGAAACCAACCAGAATACAATTAATAATAATATGTGCGTGGTTTGTTTCATAAAGCAGCCAAATATCTTATTTTTTCCTTGTAAGCACTTGAAAATTTGCAGTGAATGCTGTCTTACAATGCAAACTCACAAAGTTGATCAAACCAGTAAACTAGTATGCCCATTCTGTCGTGCAGAAGTTCGTGAAACCCTTCAAATATTTATCTGATAAATAAATGATTTTTTTATGGAGGGGTGCGATAGAGCCATGAAATATAAGGCCATTATGGCTTTATTTCTCATTTTTTTCTTATGCAAAAAGTTATATATTGGACATTTCGTAAAAGGGACAATTATAATTTTTTGTCCTTATCTCTCATGGCTCTCCTTTTTTTGTTATTAATTACTTTATACTTACTATACTAAAAAAAACTTTAAAGAAATGTGTACAAATAGGTACCGAACTTAACTACTTGAAAAACAATATTAAAAAAAATTGTTGACGTAATTACGTATGTATGTGTTTTATTATATTTTTAGTAGGAAATTGGAATTCGTGTTCCATGTTTTCTAATATCACCATTACAAAATACAACTAATCCCAATGCCACGTTAAAACTATAATACCGTCTACCATGCACTGGATCTTCAAGCCATTTATAAAGGTCGATAATTTTAATCTGATGGTCCTTCCGAAACGGTTTCCATCTTAATAATAAGAACAATTGATCTGTACTTAATCCATTTACGAATCCAAACGTTGTTACTAGTAGGCGTTCTCTATACGTTCCTTGACCGAAAAAAGAATTAATAATAAATTCTGGAACTCTATCAAAATTCGTAATATCCATTCCATTAAGAAGCCTTCTGCAAGCTTGCATACGATTTTTCTTTATTATTCCTCTGCTTTGATTATTCATATTATTCGACGTGTGTTTTTTTCGAAGAGCCAAATACTTCTTATTTGAAATCGCATTAAACAGTGAAAAAGTGGGACTTATTTCGTTTATGAAAGTGGGACTTAATTCATTTAAGAAATATATTATTCAAGGGGGAGTTATTTCATTTTGAGTGGGAGTTATTTCAACTCAAGTAAATTTTTAAATCATTTCATTTTGGTGGGACTTATTTCGCTTTCAAAAGTGGGACTTATTTCGTTTGAGTTATTTCATTTTTTTAAGCAATTTTTGGTGGGACTTATTTCGTTTTTAAAAGTGGGACTTATTTCGTGGGAGTTATTTCATAGACCCAGAAAAATGCATTTGAAGCATTTTGAGGCATCTTTTTGATAGTATTTTCGTTTAGTAAAGTTATTTTTTTTATAAGTTTTTAAATAAAGAGGCATGTTTTGTAATGTTTGCTGTTTGTAAATTTCTTGTCATAAAGGAAATATTTCATTATTGCAAATAAAAATATTGTTGGAAATAGCTGGAGGCAATAAAGACATTTGTAGCTGTAGAATCTGAATCTTTTTTCCTTTAGATATATATTTCCCCAAAGATCATTTCTGCATACCCCGCTCAAAAAATTCAAATTTTGAGTTACTACGGTATTGCACCAAAGGCTCGATATGGATTGATTTACAAGTCATAACACAGGTCTGCTTGTTTTCATTCTTGGGTCAAGAAGGCGGTGATGTGGCTTTGCTTTTGCACACTCGTGTTCTTGGAATACCATCACTCTAGCCCAAAACACATCTGTACTCTCTGACATGAGCGTTCGTATTAGCACCCGTTTTTAAACTTTGCAGTTGTTTTCGCGTAAAGAAATTATATTTAAAAATTTATTACAAAAAAAAATCATTATGACACGATAATTATTTTATATGCGATTTATTATTTGAACAAAATATCACTTTAGTTATTTTTTTTCTAAGCATGAACTATTTTCTGTATAAAAACTCTGTTTATTTTTTTCCATATTTTGCTAACAATATAATTAATTTAGTTAGAGTCACACCTACTTATTGATCTGTATATCTCTTACCTGCTGTTTAGCGGATTCCAGGCAATTGTATTACGCCTGTGATATCTCCGCGGCCAATCCATCGCCATTTTCTCCTCAGTATTTCTAGATGATTTTGGCTGTGCTGAGTGCATGCAACTGCTTGAATAAATTAGGCATTCTGCTGTACATTCACATCCATTAAATTTCCTTTTAAATAAAAAACAGCTTTATGAATATTAAAATTATTTTCATTCATTTGCAAGATTAAAAACTTTTTGATTTGCATTTCAAATTCACTGCCTCCCTCCATTTGCTGTTCCAAAGCAAAGAAAAGGAAGAAAAAAACTTTCTAATTAATAAATAAATAAATAAGTACATCCAGTGTTTAAGAACTTTCTACATTCTTTAAAGATTCTTTACAGAAAATGTAAACTTTCTTATATTTTTCAACATCAAACTCCAAATACGGCAAAGTTTTATTTTACAGCGGCATCTAAGCTTCCGCTACAGATTTCCTACCCCATTCATTTCCCATTAAGAAAGATTATAATAGAAAGTAACTGCATATAAAATTTGTGCGGGTGCTTTTCCCAGCCTCCCGTCATGCTGCAATTAAAAATGTGTCGTTTTGAAAAACAAGTTTCCAGTTCCTTCTCGCTTAAAGTAATAAAACTTCCGCTTAAAAGAAAATAAGAAATAAATAAAGTACTCACATCAGGCATTAAATAAGCACACCTTTTTGCCAGTATTCATTTACATTCAACGTTCAACCACTTGCCACATAAACTACGGTTACATCATTAGTTTAACAAGCAGCTACAAATCTCTCCAGAACGCCACAGAACTGCTAGTTGAAGCATAAAAAAAATTTAATTTTCACTGATTAAAACTTCAGGAAGTGTGAGTTAGTGTCTACATGTCTCCATGACTGTATGTTGTTGCAAGTGTTCTGGTATGTTGCATCATAATCTAATCGATTTAAAGAACATGCTCACTACTTGCAACGAAACTGGCTTATACGAGTACAACAAGGCAAGCAATAACTGAAGGCAGATTAAAATGAAACTGTAACAACAATTCAAGAAACAAGTTCATCTTTAGAATTTTGCAAAAGAGCAAAACCTTCGGCAGTAAAGCAACGACGAATGGATGCTGGATGCATCATGTGGAGCCAACATGCGTTTAATTATGCGTATGCAATGGGCAATTAATGTGAGCATGTCGTCACTATTTTGTAACCTGTTCGAATTCACAATAACAGTCCATAAATCACAAATTTATAAAAACAAAACAAAACAAAACAAAATAAAACATCAACAAGTGTATCTTGTGCTCTGCATTTGTTTGCACATGCAGCGCCATCAGCTCGACCATCAGCGGGAGCAACAAATCCAGCAAATGCAGCACCGACTCAGTATGCGTAAAAAGTTTTGTAAATGTTTATTAAAAGCACGTTTACAAGTGCTAATAATTACAATATTTATTAGCGTACAAAAATCTTAAGAACATCCAACAATCTGGAAGCCAAGAAATGGCAACAAAAACAAAAACAGCAGAATGCCAGAAATGCACAAAAGCAACGGCATGACAACTCTTTTAGCGTTAAGAAAACATGGCTTAAAACAACGCATTTAAACGCATTTGTTGTTAATGTTATTGTAGTACTCGTACGAATCAAGTAGAGAGGCTGAGGCGGCATATACAATATTTAGGCAGGCAGGCAGGCAGGCAGCACAAGCTAGCCGGCGTGTAGTGTTTCCGTTCGTAGTACGATGGTGATGCAAAAATCATCAAAATACACATGCATAACATTTTATCTTTATTGGATGTTGTTTCGTTTTTCTTTTTCTTTTTTTTTTTTTTTTGCTAAACTCATTCGCATATTTCTTATGGATGGAGGACACAAATGTGCTCATTAATGTTAATAAAACGAGCAATTTCTTCTCTCAAGATACGTATGATGATGACTTAAGCATGGCGTTATATCGATGGAATGAATGAATGACTATTCATTAAATGCATGTGAGCATGCTAAGCGCAAAGATTTCTTCATTTCAAATTGATTTCAAGTGACCGACTAAGTTTCTTGAATAACGCATCCATTTGCGTAGAAGAATTTGTTGCGTGAACCTTTTATTCATAAATTCATACACTGGTACCAGTGTAACAGGAGCGAGTATGTTTTACAAGGTCGTAGTCTTAGGAATACGCTGCTCTAGAAGTTGTAGAATTTCTCGTCCATTCTGATGACTTCAAAAGACATATGAAATAACTTTATGCTCAACAAAAGATGAATTGGGAAGGTGATGCAACGCCTTCAACCATCCTGGCTTTGAAGATTACAGAAGATGAGACTGTTCGAGATCCCACCAGAGGTTTGGCTTGGACTGTTTTACAGTCTTTGGCTGTTTAAAAGCAGCCGTTGTCTAATATAGTTCCACGTGCAAGCGTGCTTTCTGGAAGTGTTTTTGAAAGGCGTTATAGAATCACTTACTGAACCACACAAGTTCTTTTTTCGCAATCGACCAACAAAAAGCAATAACCTCTGCTTACTAGAAGCGCTTATGTAACCTTCAGTTCTTTTAAAGCTTCTCAGAAGTAAAAACATCTACAAATTTCTTTAAAGCTTTTCTTGCAGAGTACATCCCACTACTCACAATTTTCTTATTTTTTATTTTTTTTGGTCCGAGTAGTTGGTTCCCTTAAGCATCTTTAAATATGCATCTTGAGTACATGTTCTCATACGCAAACTACGATAAAGCTCAGTGAAAATCGACTGCCTCTGCCACTTACTTTACAGCCAACAAAATATTTTCATCACTTTTGCAGCGGTGTTAATTCCAAGGCGCCTTAAGTGACATCCGATGACACATTATTTAGATTTTTATGGCAATCTAATAATAAATAAAAATAAAAATAAAAATAAAAATAAAAATAAAAATAAAAATGTTCCAGCTATTAAACATGATCGCATCACATTTAAATAAAATTTGTAAAATAATGAATGCCATAAAGGATTGAGACAAACCATGAGCGCACATAAATGGCGAGCACGACGTTGGAGAGTGGAGAGTGTGAGTAATGAAGATTCATAATTAATTTTTATTAATGAATTTTTAAAATATTTTCGAACTAAAACACTCATCATTGTCAGCAGCTTCGAAAGGTATGGTCCATATGTGGCGTTTTCAATATGATTTATGAGATCAATCAAGTAACAATGCTGACTGGTTGAAGGGAAAAAATGATATTTTTGCTCTAAGATTGGCTTTGATTGATTAAGATGTTGTGCGCCGTAGTATGGCGATGGTACAGCAAGTGATTCTTGCTAGAAGATTTTGTGTAAAATGAGAAGAGAACACAGTTAAACTGGTTTGTGAGTCTGTTCAATTATTTGTCTGTCGTAGAATTGGATCAATAACCCTTCATGTGCAACAGTTTGCTGCAAGTCAGTCATTCAGTTTGCTACACTTTGATTCTGCTGCCAGAATGTTTGGACACTTGTGTGTGTGTGTGTGCTTTTTTTTTGTCCACCAATATTTCCAACTTTGGTTAAAAAGAAAGAAGTAAAAAAAAATTATAAATATTGTATGTATTTTTTTGTAAATTTATAAATTTTTTGCACTGAAGATTATAAGTTTATTTGAGAGAGTGCGTTTGTGTGTTTTATTTGTTTGTAACCTGGGGAATTCGAAATTGAAGCATTTCAAGTTTATTGGCATTTCGAAATTTTTATTTATTTTTGCTGTTTTTATTTTTGTATTTTAATTTTTTTTATTGTTTTTTTTTTGTATTTTATTACACATCAGCCACAAAATATAACTTCAATCACAGACATTTTAAAGAACACCTGTGTCAGCAAAAATATGCTTCTGTTTGTATATTTCATTTATTTATTTTATTTTTTATTGTACAGAGTGGCCCAAAGGGAGCGAAGGTGTTTCAATTCCTTATAAATTTTTTATTATAATTTTTATTTTTGTTTTCAGTATTTTGTAAAGCAGACTTGGGAAATTTAAAATGGAACAGGCTCTTTGAACTCAAACCCCTTCGGTCATTTTGGGTTACCCTGTATAT
This sequence comes from Dexiosoma caninum, assembly GCA_963924685.1. Classification (NCBI taxonomy): domain Eukaryota; kingdom Metazoa; phylum Arthropoda; class Insecta; order Diptera; family Tachinidae; genus Dexiosoma; species Dexiosoma caninum. The sequence continues at coordinate 85,274,631 of OZ004727.1, forward strand.
GAAAAGTAGGGTTTTTTGTTGTGCACAGGTTATAATAACTCAAGGGCATTCAACCACATTTTTTTTTTTTTTTTGTTTCCCTAAATAAACACGATTTCAATAAAAACCACTATTTTCAAATTTAAAATAGAGAATTTAAAGTAAAATATCGTTTTTAATAAAATTTTTGATTGATTACTTGTTTGATAAGTCGTTTGAAGGCTTTTCGCCTGCCACTAGCAAGATAGTTTTTTTTTTATTTGACTTGCTTCTTCTCAATAATTCGCATTGACATTATTTTGATAGCACGGAAGCCAAGACAAAAGTGTATAAGTTTATTTCATTTGTATATATGAAAGTGACCAACAACAACAATATAATATATATATATAATAATACAACCGATACAACAATACAACGACTCTGTGAACGTCGAGAAATATGGGATTTCATATGTGCTGATCTTATGTCACCCTGTTAAAGGTGTTTTTTTTTTTTTTTTTGTAACACACAATCTCTGATTATTTGATTTAACAAAAGAAAAGTTCAGCAGTAATCAGTAGTAATAATGTTGTTGTTGCTATTGTTGTTTTAAGTTATACAAAATTTTAGTTGAAATAGAAAATGGTGGCTACAGACGATACAACATGTTTATGCAACCAGGCAAATCACGTTGTTGGTTGCAAAGTCTGTAGGCCATGTCAGATGAAACTTTTGCTTCGCATTGCGTTACAGATTCGCTTTTCACATCTGAGATAAAATGAACACACTTATACGAAACAGGCCACATAAAGCAATTTTAATGCAGCTTGAAGCGAAAAGTTCGTCAACTGTGAACTTTTTGCGAGCAGCTAAAATAATTTTCTTCACGCGTGTCTTTCTTTCTATTCTTGTCCTTTTAAAACAGAATAATTTTGTAAAACATATCGTCAAATAACTTTTATTTTTATAATAAAAAAATAAATAGCAAAATTATCAACCAGTTGTTTTTGGTAAAAAAAAAAACAGTGCGCGAGATTGTCAAAGTTTTTATTGTGTCATATACGTTTTGCTTTACACTTTTCTATCAAAATTCAAAACGTCACGCAAAGCGACAAAATTCTATCTGACACGGCCTTAAATTGTTGTTTGGCGTTTTTACTGATTCATTTCAGTGGAAACAAGCAAGCTGTAAAGATGTATTTTTTTAACCGTGCGTTTCTCCAGCGATCTTCAATTCAGAATTGATGTTGCGTTTATGGTTTACTTGTTGGTTGCAGTGTTTGCTTCCCCATATGCATGATGCATAAACAAATTGATTAATTTTAATATTTTGCATTCGACTAAGGAAGTTTTACTTCTATCGATAAGTTTGTCTGCCATTTGGTACCGGTCATTTAAATTACTTTTCCATACAAAATAGTTTTGTTCTAATTTTTTAAAAGAGTTCTCAAGAAAATCACCGCATATGTTAAAAATAACTCAAAATTGTATTTTAAAGGAGCAAATGTATCTTTAATTATTTTTTCTATGAATTTTATTGCAAAAAATTGCAAATTGTAGTAGAAATATGTTCTTAATTTTCATTCAAAGTTACCAAATTCTTAAATTATTTTACCACTGTTACTCAGAATGTACAAGCAACTATTTGAAAACCTTTCCCCAACAAAGCTTTTGCACATTTTAACGTCAAAGAAAAGAAAATAGTTTTTCATTATTATGTGCTCGTATGTATTGGATTTCACGTCTATATCATGGTTTTTTCTTTATTTCTCAAATTTCAAAGCGCCAGACAACAATTGATGAAGTCTCGGCATATCTTTCACTCAGACTCATTGTGTGCTGATGACGCTGATGATGATGGTGTGGTCTCCTGCATTCATTAACAATTGTGACTTTATTTTGCATTTAAATCAAGTTAATATCTTCTTTCCCATTCTCTACAAATGACACTTTGTTGTATTAAATGTTAGCAAATAAAAGCGAAAATGAATTCACAGACTTAAATATTGTGTATTATTTATGTTAAGGTAACACAGAAGGTATCATGTTATCGTCTCAGTGGAACAGCAGACAGTTTGAACAATAAAATAAAATAGAATTCACACGCTTTCACTGATCTCTGTAAACACCCAGTGATATGATTTTTACTTTCATTATCATTGGAAAATAGTCGTAATCAAGCCAATGGGGGAAGATAATTTTTTTAACTTACCTTATCAAGATCGGCAATAGAAGAGAGCTAAAAAGAAAGAAAAGGATAGAAATTAAAGTTAACAACGGACTTGGCATGGGCGGTATGGCTCTCTTAATTTCACATAAAATGAAAAACATTCGTCAAAATTTAAACATAAATCACTAAACCAGCCATCATTTAGTATTGCTGACAACACCTTGCGGTTATTTGTTACTAACAATGCTAATATCCATAAAATATAATCAATTTCAACTGCAACAGCTTCTCTTTTCATCAGCACTTTGGCTGCATTTGCATCAGCTTCAGTTGCCTGCCTGTCCAGCCAGTGAATATATTTTTTTTTGTATTTTCTTTTTTGTTTGCCACATCATAAATGTCAAATAGAAATATATTTTCATTAAAAGATCCACTCCAGTCGAAACGCAATAAACGTTTCTCTGTACATGTTCATACAAATTATGTTTTTCTGCGTTCGCCCAAGCTTAAGTTGGAAATGTACGCTGTTATTCACTGGTTACCAATAGACGCACTTATCCATTTCTCATTTTAACCATATTTTCATATTTATTCTTTAAATTTTTGTTGGCTTAAATGCAAGCCAAAGAAAGACCATTAATTTTAGATTTAACCATGAAAGACTCAACTTGTACTCGTATGCTCAAAGAATATTAATTATTAACAATAATTGAAGACGTTACATTTGGAGTTGCTGTAGTTGTTGGGGCTGCATGTTCGAAACGTAATGAATTCATTTACTGTCACAACAATCTGTTTATTTATTTGTCATAATAAGTTCAAATACAAAGTCATTAATACACAATCGAGCGACTTGAAAGGTTGCATATGGTGTCATTAGTCAATAATTATATCAAATGAATATCAGTATTCGCCTTTCAAATTTATCTCTATTCGATATTATTATGAAAAATAAAAAAGCATTCATTAAATAACTCTGAAATGGCCCGTTAGACAAGATAAAATATCAACAATTTTTATAGAGTTATTTAAAAATATTACATAGACCTTTTTTTTTGTTGTTTGTTATATTAAACATTTCTCTTGGATCAGATTAGCTTTAAAAATGCATCGATCTTAAAAATAAGGTAACTTATACATGACCTTTGCTGTACTGCAGGGATTCTTTTATCGAATCAAATTGCAATGCTAATGTTTTGGCTCTTCTACTACGAGTACAGTGTGTCGTAACTATCGGTATGGTGTAAAAATGCAAATAAATATGTATTATTTGTTTACTACGATTATTTATCTATGTTTGTTATATGGGTCAGCTGGTCTATATGCGGCATATCATTTGGTGCGTATAACAAAATCTTCAGTAGATCTTTAACAAAATTCTTGAAAAAAGCTAAGAAATTTCACATGTTTATACAAGAACTTGCAAAAAATATTTGAGAATTTCTAAATATACAAACAAAACAAAGCAAATAGCTGCTTGAAAAATTTGCTATATAAAACAAACATTTTATTATTTAATTTAAATCTATTTAATTTTTCTAAACCTATTTATTACAATTAAAAAGTCGACCTGTGGTTGACAATGTTTGTATTTAATAAAAACTTACTATTTACATTTTTTTTTGCAACAAATTTGAATTAATTATGAATTTTTTAATTTTTTTTCCATCGATGCACGTAATTTTCCGGTCAAATTATACAATTTTAATTGTAAATTAACCAATTAACTGTGAGTTAAATTAATTAAATGGCCCCCAAAAACCGCAGTGATTAATTATTTTTGCAAAACACTGCGAACCGATCAGTGCACAAGCCACAATTATAGCGTTATGCGATTATCCGCCACAGTAAATAAAAAACAAAAAAAACCAAATATTTTAACATTTTACGGAAACTTTAAAGGAAAATCTGTCTCAATTCATCAGTAAACTTGGGCTAAATGTTTTAGTTTTAAACGGGTTCTGGATTAATCTTTGAAATGCAAAAAAAAAAATGAAAAAATAAATAAATAAGACGAACTAAACTCATCCCCGGTAATGCAATTGCCAATCAGGTACCTACCAAAAGAGCCTTAAACATTTTTGAATCAATTTTTTAGTTTGTTGATGTTGTTGTTCTTATTTTCCTTTGCGCTACCATATTTAGCAAATTACTGCATTTCGCACATATTTTTTTGCGTAAAAAAAAAAACAAAAACTATAAAACATTCCATTTTATAACCTTTTTGCGGTTAAAGTGAGTGAAACATGAAGGAGAGATGTGATTACCGCAAAGTGTAAAACAGGCAAAGGAATGCAAACGGATGTTATTGTTGTTGCTGTTACTTTGTTTTTGTATTTTCAACATTAAACAGACAAAGGAACTTTAACAAAAAAAAACCACTTTGACAAGCGAAGTTGAAGTACGTACGTACATATGCATGTGTGTGTGTGCGATACGAGTAGCAAAAAAAAAAACGATAATCAATTAATTGCAAATAATTTTCGAGTGATTAATAAAGTGTACTCACATGGGAGCACAATGGGAGCAATGTAAAGGTGATTACATTCTCTAATTGGCGGGATGGAATTGGTTTTTATTTTTATTTCATTTAAAATTTAATTCTGTTCCTGTGATGCAATTGTCTATTGCTTCCACCGATAAGCCTGAATCTGGCTTTAAATACTTTTGAAGATTAGTGTATCGGAAAATCAGGTAGATTTCCTTTGAAATCGCTGTCCGCTTATTTATATGAACCAGCTTTTTTGGTTGTATGATTTTGAATGCCCATGACATGCACAACCATGTATGCGCCAAAAAGATGTTCCTTTTGCTGCCATTATGTACCTGTTGTGGAGAACAAAATCTCCGATTTTCTCCTCGTAGTTTAAAAAATAAATAAAAAATAATTTTACGAAATTCGAAAAATTTTTTCGTTCGCTAGAAATAAAAGTTATTTCTATTGGTATTTAAAACGCTGAACTCCCTTTTTTAGCATTAACTCTAGTTTTCGCGATATCGCGGTTTGTGAAAAATAAGGCCACTTTCACAACATATAGTAGCATCACTTGGGCAACTTTTCTTTTTCCCTATTTCCCGAAATTCGACAACAAAATATCCTTTAGGCCGTGCGAACATTGTTTCTAATTTTGCTCAGCAGTTTTAGAGATATAAAAGTTTGAATGAAAAAAAATTAAATTTTACAAAACATTTAGAATTTTTTTTTTATTTTCAAGAATGTATAAAAAATAAAAATACAACAATAACTTAACTTTTGGTTTGGCAACTTGTAAATATATGTATTCCAAATTTTGAAATTGAGAAAACTAGAGCTGATAAAAAAATGTTAATTACACCCTGAATTGTTCGAACGAACGAAATTTACTGTTAACTGGTGTAATTTATGCCTTTTTATTTCTTAATTATTTTGAAGTATGTGTGCAATCTGTAAAAGAAAATTGTTAACCGATTAATTTAAAATTAGCCGATTAAATGAACACTTAGAATTATTAATCGAATACGCATACGACTATTTGAGTAGCATAACAAATTACAAAACTTAACTATTTGTTCTTTTACAGTATGGAAATGGAACATTAGACTTTCCGCCAATACACTGCACAATATTTCCCATTAATTGAAGGTTCTAAAAAATTCTCAACTCTCATTTATTTTCTAGAAACCGCTTGTTCATTTATAACCTCAACACCTGTTTGAATTTACATTCACTGTTTAAGATGAGTACTGTACAGCTGAAAGGAAAGAGTAGTTAATTTTTTACTTTAACTACAGCATTATAAATGGCCCGTTTCTGTTCATGATTTATCTTACTCTCTCTCTCTCTATCTATGCAACAACTATTCCTAGATAGTTGCACAGCTTTAATTATAATCTTCAAGTTGAGCAGTAGTTGCATTAACAGTAGCAATTATAACGTATAACACCCTTCTCAGGACAGGTAATCTTTTTCTACGCAAACACAGCACTCTCTACCATTTAGTTGCAAGAAAACTAATGCTGTGCTTAAAACGCTGCTACCAGCAATAACAACCATCTTGCTGAGCGAAAAAGCCAAATGATGTCAACACCCTAAACGTTTAATAAATGTTTGTCCAGTTCTGTTTTTTTTTTTGCCGCAAGGCGACATTAACATCACGATTGTTTCTTTGGTTTTCAGGAGTGCAATTAAACAAAATTATGACATGTTGCAATGAAACGTTATAAAATTATGAATGAAGGCGATGGTATTCCAATGGTTTTTATACAGCAAGAAATTTGTGATGAAGAAAAATGTTTGCAAGTGATTGCCATGGGTTGAATCTAATTATGGAGTCTCACTTCAACATTCACGTCAGAAACATTCAAAATTTTATTCGATGTCTTATAAGATCGATAAATTAATTGATTAGTGAACAGGTGCGATTACAATATACTATATTAAATCCTCTGTATTGCTTAAAGCAAATACGTTTCAACAAGATTGTATGTTGTTTCATTTTGGATTTTCTCCAAAAGCTTCAGCTGGACATAGAACATGTAGTTGGAGAGAAGAAAAGGCGACTGTAGCGACTGAAGGTGTTTATATGTACATGTAACAAGAAATCAATTTTAAATCTTTTCCCAAGACCTCAATTATGTAAGTGGAACCTGTTTAATTTATATGTAGTATTTTTCAAATAAAACAAAGTACAATTGACTTAATAAAATCAATACCAATTAGTTACGAGTACTAAAAAAAATCATACATACATAAATAAATAAGTTAAAATGAATTGTGCAGTTTATTTTAGAATTTGTAATTTGTCTCTGGAACAGGTTAATCATCATAATGATCATATTCAAAATGCGTCACTGCTGAAACACATTGAGAATTGAAAGAATGTACGAAGTGAATGTATGCTTTTGTACGGTATCGTATGTGAATAAAGATCATTTTGAATGGGTTGGATTTATTATGTGTTTCGTGTTGTAGATTTTTTCTTCCATTTTTTTTTTATCAGTTTTAACAAAATGCGGTAAAACGTGACTGTGACAAAAATCGTGTTGATTTTTTTCCCCTGTAGTTTGTTTCAGTGTACGAGAATTTACAACTTAAAAGCTGATTTTGTTGATTTTGTGAATTCGGACTGTCAATTGTCTGTGGATTGTATTATGAGCATTTTTTTCTCTTTTCTCTTGTTTGTTTAATTTTATTTTTACATTAAAATATCCAAACAATGACAACAATTTTTATGATAGAACCATCGCAAGTCGGCGAAATCATCATCATCATCATCATTATCATCATCGCATAAGTATATCTATAAATCTTTAAATCCATAAAAAAAAAAACATACAACAAAAAATCGAAATAGTTATGTACGTTGAATTGCTTACAACAATAGCAACAGCAGCAGCAACTACACAGCAGTAACAATATTGTGAACAATTACTTTCAAGCAAAATTTGTATGGAACTTTTTTAAAGCGATAATAATTTTTAGCTGCAGGGATGGGATGAGAGGATATTTTGATCATATTCATTAATTGTCTTCCTTTAATTATTTTTTTTTGTTCTTGAAACACGGGATGGCCCCCAGATTTTACAATATCTGGATCTGGCAATATGGTGGCAATGTACTCCCAATGAAAAATTGTCTCCAGAGTGTAAATTGTCTGTTCAGACTATTGTCAGAAAACTGTACAATTTCATTGTTACACAATAAATTTATCTGTCAACAAAAATTGTCTGTTCACACGCTTGTCAGATTATTGTATGGCAAAGGTTGCCAGATCCGATGTTTAACATTGTATCTAAATATTTATGAGTAGCGTTGCCAACAGAAATATTTATCTGCCAATGGTGTCATTGTACGGTCCACTAAATTAAACAAAATTGGGACAATACATTTTGTGACAATGTTGCCACACAAAAATTGGGAGCTCACACGGTTTTTGAACATTTTATTACTATTTTTCTGTCATTATTGTACTATAAGACAATCGTGTATACATATGTTTATGCAATGAATTGCACTGCAACTAGTTGCAGACGGATACACAAATAGAAGAGACAAATAGCGAAGTGTTAATTTGGTTTCATGTTGACGCATTGATTTTTAAGCTAAAAGAGAGCCTTTCTCTTTATTATTTTACTTCGCCACTTTTAGCCATTGCTACGGCGACTTTCTTCGACTTTTACACTAAATTTAAATATGCATTTATAAAAATCACATTTCTAGTAAACGTCAATTAAACTATTGCATATCGATTTGTGAGGTTAAGTTTTGGTATCGACGTCGACGTTGAAAACTGGAAAAAGGGTGAATATCGAAATTTTTTTGTCTGACCGAATCCTCTGTTTGCATAGTCAATGCGCTAACTGTTCTGCACTCTCTGTTGTAAATTTAAGAATAGTAAAAACTTTAACGATCCACTATTATGTATGTGTTGCCATCCCTGCGTTTAAATAATTATTGCATGCTCATACACACACTTGTTGTAGTATTGGTAACAGAGTAATCCAAAGTAAAAGTATGTACTTTAGTACTCAACCGTAGTCATCATTATGAACATCATGAACATAGCTGACTGCTAACGCACACTATTACACACAATTTCGAATTTAAAAAAAAATAGAAAAAAATATATTTTAGCCGTGGATTTTATTTGTGTGTTAGTGTGACAGATTTTTAATGAACGGGTTTCAATTCAAAGTCTGTATTCAAAACAACGAAATCAAATTCTGATCATTATTTGAATAGTAAGTCTACATATATGTATGTATGTATGTGAGTGTGCATGTGTGTTTTAACCACGATTTAATTATTTTATTTCTGTTAACAAAAGATTCGTACGAAAATTAAATCATGGGAAGTTAGAAACAATTGCAAAATATAATGCCCTTTTGTATGCTGTCATTTAGTGTGTACATACATACATTCATGTGTACATACATATATTATTATTTTTTTGTTTTGTTTTCGCTTATTCTGTGTCAGCGTAGGCCTAGGTGTTCATTTTTCATTATTATTGCAGTATTATTAACAGTGACATGGTGTTGTGTCACCAATAACAATTTTTAAATTATATTAACTGCATTAACAGAAATTGAACATCATAAAATTTTCCTAAAAACTTCACAAACACAGGTCGTATCGTGTCGTGTTTACAAAAAAAAAACTGCCATTGTTCATGTTTCTAACTGCTGATTTTATAAGATTAACAAATTATTTTCAGTTAATTCTCTTTTTATTATTGCTATTCAATTCACATGACATTGTGAAATTAATTGTTGCGTTGTATCACATGTAACAAATACAAGCTTCAGACTCTACTTTAAATAACAATTAAAAGTTGTACTGTATTGCAAAATGATCGTACTTCGTCGACATCATTTTTATAAAATCGTTAGAGAAAAGTAAATTGATTAATGGCTCGATTATGGATAGCAACCGAACTGTTGTTCAGTTGCCAGTTGCTAAAAATGATAATGCAGCTAATGCAGATTTACAATGCATTAACTACAGTTGCCTAATTTCAGTACATTTTAGTGCTTTTATAGCAACCACAATTTTGTGGTTGCCGCCTGACAACACAACTGAAGTTCGGTTGCTATCCATAATCCAGCCATAAGTTACATTTTCTCAAAAGAAGCTATCGACAAGGTAGTAGGTAGGATTAGTAGTACTGTTTGTGGATATTCGAATTAAACTTTTCAACATTGAAATATACCTGAAGACTGCTGTAGGAAAATTTATTCCGTAAATAAATTGTTTTGACCGCGGAAAGAACTTACTGTCCCAACAAGGACAAAGGTGTGCAGGAACATAGAAGACTTCTGAAACAATAAAATCCATGTCCATAGCTAAAACGACATCTTCGCACATACGCGGTTTATGGATTTTATGAGCTTAAAAGGTCGTCTATTTAGATCGCTAGTCAGTGTATCGGTCACACTTGGTGCAAATCGTCGACTATTAAGAATTTAAAATATCTTTTATTTATTTTTATTTACATAATTGCTTCCAATACAATAAGATATTAAATAATTACAATAAAGTATTTTCAAATTGAAATCGAAATTGAATTTGTGTAATAAAAAGGGATGAGAAACAATATGCATATTTGCAAAAATTTATATATGTATAATAGATATAACAAATAATAGTACACCTAATTCTGGTTTTATGCGATAGATACGTGCGTCGAAAACTCGCGTAAAAAAACCCGCGTAAAAAAGATAGAGTATACATATGAAATGAGAGAATTGGTTCCACGTACGAAATATCAGGTAAAAGAAGATACATAATTCAAATCGATATTGTGTAGCATCGGCGAAGTAAAATAATAATAAAAATGGCTACTAAAAACGAAGCTTCAAAATTTAATACGTCTTCTTGACATCAGAGACGCTACAACACTGCTGTAAAACCAAATAACGCTCAAAAAGCAGTGTTGCAAGATAGCGAAGCTTCACCTCTTATCATTTCTCCTACTATCCCTTTTTTATAGTTCCAGCACAATGCATGGCATGTGTAAGGGTCAACCCCTGAGTGCTGGTTCCAGATAAAAAAAAGCATTGAATAAATTTTGCTTGTTGCACCGTTTATATGATTAGACCATAACAGAGAGCTGTTAAAAGTAATGCCAAGAATTTTTGCCGTCGATACACTTCGTATTGTCTCATTATTCAGCAATATAATTTGTGTTTTGTAAACAAATTTACATTCGTACCTCCTATTCGAACACCTGATAAAATTATTCTAAAATTGCGAGAAAATAGTTGGTAAAGTCGTCTTGTAGATACTTTTTTTTTATAGCGGCTTGTAGACTATTGAAAAAAGGGAATATTGCACGTCAAGTGCAATCAAAAAATTTCTTTTTATATAATTAGAATTATGTATCATCTGAAATTATTGTCGTATTATTCGAGAATACTTCAAACAAAACATTTTCAATGGTGTTTATATTTTTTTGAAATTCTTTAATTCCTCTTGGCAGTCTTTTCACTGTAACAATTTGTTTAAAGTGAAACCACGAAAATCATCAACTTTAACGATTTTTTTTTTTCATTTTATTTTTAAAACAGGAAATTTTTTACTTTTAAAAATTCTTTCAATATATTTTTTTTTGTATTTTTTTTTTAAATTTTCTGTTGTTGTTATTGTTACAATAGTTACAAGCCCATGTGTGGGAGAGGCAAACATTTTTTGCTTGTCAAAAAAAAATTATATCCCAAAAAAAGTTAAAACCAAAACCAACTACAAACAAACATTGCACTGAGGGAAGGTATGCCAACTCTTACACAAAGTACAAATTCCAAAAAAAAAAATTAATCGAATTTTTTTTAATAATTTTTCAATGTTTTTAACACAAAATTGGCAAAATTTATATACATATATTCAATTATTATATTATACACATATTTTAATTACTGCGATTTAATTCAGTTGAAGGTTTACCTCCCCTTAATATTCATAGTTCATGAAAGACTTACAAAATGTTTCATTTATATAAACATACATACATACAAATATATTGCCTGATATGACCAGGTATTCACAGCAACCATAAAGAAATACTCGTAATATAAAGAGCAATGGAACCGGTTCAGCCACTGACATTAAGGCACATTCAAAAAAAAAACAAAAAGTGTTGGCTTCATAAATTTTTTACAACAACCAAAAAGCAAACAACCACTGCAAACAGAAAAAAGCTCAGGAAAGCACAACACTAACGAAAAATGTAACAACCTTAAATAAAATCCTTAAAGCAAATTAACTTTCCATATTCATATTGTGAGTGGCAACCACCAACGTGTCATTTCATTGCTTGCAAGAGAAACATGCAACAAAATTTAAATTGTTTCTTTTTTTTTTTGTTTGATTGTGCATTCAAGACCTGTTCAATTTCACGTTTTGTTTTTACGTTGACACATGTAATTAAACGAAATCAAATATTAACAAATTGCAAGTGTCATTAGTGTTTGATATGAATGTCCTGTTCATCCTTCGCATGTTAATCTCCAATAGTGTTCACCAAGTGTGTGCAAATTAATTAAAACTTATCACAACAACTTGTGCCGAACTGGTTCGATTCAATGATACACTGGAGTAATGATTTCAAAGCTGCCTTAAAAATTCACTCAACATTTTGATTTTGCTTTTGGTAAGTTAATTTTATTGTTTTAGCATATTTCCTGCTGAGTTATAGTGCGACCCATGAGAATCGCACACAATCCTCCAATATGAAGGAAATAACTGACCAAAGACAGAGGTAAAAATCATCAGGGAATGTAACTGACCACATACTTGGTGTGGGGCTAGTCGTTTCTTTTTAATATCAAAATAGAATAAAATAAAGTTTGATCAATAAGAACTGATCTTTTGCTTATTCTTTTACGAGTATTTATACTTTCAACAGAGGCACAAGCAACCACAGCAAATGAACTACACAAACCTATGCTTTTGCACACATACACACTAACGCATATGTAAGCCTTGTATCCGCACACAATGTAAATACCGTATACTTATTTTCACTGCTGTCAGGGCTAAGAACGACAACAACAACAACAATAATAACATCATCATCATCATCTTCTTCATCATTGCCAAGCTGTTACGAAAACGAAAACTGGTTATTCCTGGTTACTTTAACCAGCTATTGGTATTATCTCTACAATAAGGCTACTGATCATATAAAGTCAATGCCTAAACAACTGTGTTTCTTTCAACTGAATAAAAAGAAAAGCACAGCATTCTGTTTCTGGAGATTCTTCTTATTTTTCTAAAAGAAACAGCAGCTTTATTTGGTGTATAAATTGTTTTTTTTATACATATATTTAAGGCAGAGTTGAAAAAGAATTCATTTATTTGTTAATGTTGCTGTTACAATTTTATTTCCGGGATTACATCGGGAATTATATTATTTCAGTGATGAAAGAACAATAAAATTACAGTCAACAGTACAGAAAGTATACACAGGCAGTAATTTTTACAATATTCACACTATCAAATATAAACAAGCTCAATTAACCAACCAACCTAAACTACGACGCAAAGCGTTCTCTGGCTGTTAAAATTTCGCATGCCCATACAAACTGTATGAAACAAACCGAAATAACGCGTCGTCAACCCTTTCCAATTTCAAAATTCAATTTTGACAGCGCATAAGCAGTGAAATTGGCTGCAAAAAAATAAAATTGTTGCAAAGTAATGACAATTTCATTGTTTTCACGTCAATTTAGCATTTTATCTCTATTTCTTATTTCTATTTAGAGTTTATTATTAATCAAAATGAGTAAACATTATTGTTATTGGCGCAACGTTAACGCTCTAATTTAGTTTACTCATTTCAGGGTAAAAGCCAAGCGCTAAATTACGTTGCGCTTTGCGCCGTAATTTAGGTAGGACTGTAAGGTTTCGAAGATATTAAACCGAAGTGTTTACCCCTTAATTATTGTGTTTTAACGTGACATATCGTCACATGTTTAAACAGCTGAAGGAAAAATAAAATAATAAAAGTACGTATTTAAAAAAAAATGGAAAAAATTAAATTACTAAAAAATATCATGTATATACTTCGAACAAAGTTCTATTAATAATTCTTCTTCCTGCACGATCAATGACTTTTCACTCTTCTATTTTTTTAATCGAGGAACAAATTTTCTTCTCGACTTGACAAATGCAATAAAATTTATGACGTGCCACCCACCATCTACCATGTTCAGTGAAACAACAAAATCAAAAAAACTGAACAGCCCCATTTACATGTTCTCGAAAAAGTTTGATTTTTAAACAGAAAATATCATATTAATAAAATATATATTAAAAAATATAATAAAATAATATTAATACCATTAGCCAAATATAATGGAAAAAATCTAAATTACACTAGTTTTAAGTTATTAATATTATATATAAATAAAATACAGAGTTTTAAACATTTTTTCTAAAAGGAAACTCCTTAAAATTCATATCACATCACTAAAATTATAAACAAATCTGAAAATGTAAAAAAAAAAATTTAAATTTGTCAAGACGAATAACAGCATGGAAAAAATTAAGAAAAATTTAAGAGAAATTAAACTCCTACTAAGTAGGAAAACTTTATAACGATTTGTTTCCTTTAAATACCATCGTTCTCCTTTTCCTCAAAAGCTGCATATAAACAAAGAAACTTTTACTTATGGAAGAAACCCTTCATCGGTTGTCATCGTTCATTTTCAGTTCAAACCAAGCCAAGGAAGAAGTTCCAGTCTCGCTGCAGCCATTTACAGTGTACACCTGTGCTGGTTGTTTGGTCTTTGTTTTTACTGATTTATATAACAAAAATCACCTAAGCGATCTGTAATTCATGAAAGCAAATATACGAGCATGTGTGTTTTGCAGTTTCTTAATGATTTTTTAAATGTTCGCATTTGTAATGAGTTTAGTCAGCTCGTAGTCGTAACCTGACACATGCGTATGTCATGTTCATGTGTTTTGTGCGTAAAAGAATAAAAGATCGAACGGAAGAAATGCACAGAAACCGAGAATACAAAACCAACTAAAGACTAGACAGACAGACGGACAATATAAAGCGATAACAGTAGCAGTGACATTTCATTTTTCTGTTCAACGCAGTGCGAAACGCTTAAGGATCATCATGAATGAATTTAAAGTAGCAGCAATTGTATGAATGAATGAATGAATGGAAAAGTACAACCATAAATGGCAATACAAGAATAGAATCTTTATGTATGAGTGTAAAGGCAGCAGCAATGGCAACTAAGATGCCAAGAAACGAGATAAAGAAGTCTGAAATTTTTATCAACTTTATTAAAAAGCTACAGGGAAAAAGATAAACAAAAAATTACACAATTCAAATGCTGATGTTTTCCTAAATTATTTTAGTCAATTTCGTCTACAGCTTAACACCCAACTCCATACGGACGACCAATAAAGTTCACAAATCCAATCACTATCCTTAACAAAACAGCTGGCATTAACGGTCAGTTGTAAACCGCGTCGTAATAAGTAAAGGTGTGCTCACACTGCGATAAGTGTAGGTGTAGACCAATATTTTAGTTTCAAATTTTACTTAATGAATATTTTCGTGCTTATGGTTAATTGGGTGTAACAGCTGTTCCACTAGATGGAGAAGCCAGTCACTTAATTTGTATATTGGTTCAATTTTAACTTTCTCTTATACTGTATTCAGACATGCATTCTTAAAGTGTTCACACGTATTCAATTTTATCACAGCTGGAAAAAATAACTTTTCGGGGTATAATTCGCTGGTCATCCCTTTTTCCTTTTAGCTGTTTTTGTTTTCTGGCTTGACATTAGGCTTGCCATTGTATACAATTTCTTCTTCTCACTGAACAGACTACTTGTGAGAACGGTTAAATTTCAAGTTTTACTCAATATTTATAACAATTTCGTGTTTATTGCTCAATAACTTGGTTTTTTTTTTGTATGGAATATTGAGCTCATTAATGGCATGTATTGCAAAAATCTCAATAAAGGTGTGCAAGTCTGAACAGCGTATTAGACAGTAGAATAGAATGCAATATTTACGGAATATAATGAATACCCTACATTTGCGAGGATGATTATATAATGATTATGGAATGTTTTAAATGATCCCACTAGCCAAATGCAATGGAATTTTTGCATGTCGTTTCCAGAACTAAAAAAGGAACATAAACTCCATATTGACCGATTAATTAATACAACACTTTAATAATTTTAATTTAATTGAAGAAGACAACAATTTGTTTGCAATCGCATGCAATGACAAAAATTTCTAATTTCCTAAATTTTTGCAAAAATTAACTTGAACTGTGCTGTAAGGCCAATCAAAGTAGTACACAAACCGGTCTTATATTCTTGTGAATTAAAAACATTACTGCTTTTCTTCAAAAGTAAGGAAGAAAGTAATAAAACTCTTAACTAGTTTTATTTTAAATCTGATTACATGTTGTTTATTAAATAAGTACTTAAATTTATTGCAACATTTTATACAATTCTTACAGAAGCAGAATAACACAAAAAAAATTAAGTTAATTTACAATTTCTGTGAAAATTATATTTTGTAAAAACTAAAACAACAACAACAACAACGCCAAACACAGTCAACAATATTGTTTCCAGGAATTGACTAACAAAAAAAATTTAAAAACGAAAAAAAGAAACATCAGCATTTTTATGTTGACTGAACACACTGCTACCCAAGCAACAATGAATGTTGCATAAAAAAGGTTTATTCTTCTTTCCTTTACTTGAATGTTTTTTTCTAAACTGCTACTGGGTAACAGGCAAGAAAAAGAAGTCATAGTTCTTTAAAACCAAATGACTTGGGAAGTTTTTTGTTTGTGTGTAGAAAAAAGATTTCAATACTAATGTTCTTCTCAAGGGAGTACCACAGAGCAAAAGAAGCGTTTGTATGCAATTAAAGTCTGTTTATTTTTTTTGCATGTTTGAACAATTCAACAGTAATTTTAAGTATTTGTATCTAATGAAGAAAAAAATTAAAAAAAAAAAGTACTTTAATTCACACGACAACACTTGTTGCTGGTTTTATTGCAGATTTGCTTTGGTTTGGCATAACATCACCAAGGCGTGATATTAATGTAATTAGACATGCTTAAGCAATTGTTCTTGTGATGCCCAAACCAAGCTTGACCAAACAGTGCAAGAATACTGAAGAATTGAACCACCAGCGAAGTTGCAACATGGCCAATGCATTTCTTTTTTTTTTTCATACTCATACTTGCAGCAAAGCAATTTTAAAGCTTAATGCTCGTAATTTGTAAAATATTTTACTAGCGGCGGCTCTGTTTGTTTCTTTTTCTTTCGTTTTATTTTAACGTGGGAATATTTAGGGACTAGTTCTTTCGCTCGTCAATTTAAAAAATCTATAAAATGTTAACTTTTTTTAAACTATTTTAATGAAATTTCAAAATTTCAATTTGAAAATGACTGCAATTAAACAGATGTGCAAAGAAAAATATTCATTGAATGAAACAATTATAAAGAACTATTTCAAGAACGAGAAGCAAGAATTTCTAATCCAATAGAAATTTGCAAACAAAAAAATTAAATTAAGTATGGAAAAAAATTTCCCATAAAATTATTTCAATTTAAGAATGTGTCAATTATACAAAAATTATTTTAATTACTTTGCGAATATCTTTATAAGTATATATATTATATGTATATGATTCTTATTTTAAAAAAAATGTAAAATGTATTATTACATAACTTATGATATTCTCAATAAAATTAATTATTGACTAGGAAAGCATATCCGTTCTAATGTTTAGCTCATCAGTGAATTTTTCCTAATTTCTGACTACAAACTTAAAAATCGTATATGTAATGGAAATAAGCTAATGATCGAAAATGATACAGGCAGGCAACATTACATGTAATAATTACTAAGAAACAAACTAAATCAAAGACAAAAATTGTAAGTCACACTGATAAACACTAGTAGAACGGAACAACATGCCGTTTTCGAGTCTGCTACACCCTCATCTTCAGCGTTCTTCGTGTTTTGTCCACTGTGTGTGGTTATCAGTTGATGTAAATTATTATTAAATGAAGCTCAAAATGGCATTACTTAATTTTTTTTTTCATTATTAACTGTACACACATGTTTTGTTTTTCTTTTCTGTTATACTGGAAGCGAACTGTTTTGGTTTGATTCGTCAAGTATTTATTGTGTATAATGAATTATACTGCTATAAACACCCTAGCCGTCATTGTATATTGTTAAATAGTATCTTAATTCATGATCTAAATATATAAGGTCTGCTTGATATTGAATGACAGCTGCCATTTTTTTTTAATTTGACGTCATCGTCGGGAAATGTTTTGTTGTGGTTAAATGGAAATTTAAAAGCTAGTGATTAAAATTATTATTATTACATATTTATTAAGAAAATTAAAGGATTATTTTATTGACAATTAATTAAAAATAAATGTGAACTGAGTTAGAGCAAAAAAAAAAAATAGTTTTAATAAACAATTCGTGTAGAAAGTGATAAAATTTATTTGGACAATGAATTACTGGGTGGCGATGGCACGATGGATGGTAGTCTGCACGTTGACTACACAACCAAAAACAGACCTGGGTTCAACCCCAGTTTCAGACAAAAAATTTTTAAAATAAAAATAAACATCTCGCATTTTTCTGATGTGCATTAGTGTGTCTTTGTGTGTTAGTTGTTGTCGGAAGGTTTCAGTGGCGAAGGCATAGTCACTGGTCACTGAACAATACCCGGCTTCAGCTGATAGCAATCCACAATCACATCAGAACGCCCTCCTTCGTCGGTATTGTGTAGCACCGGCGAAGTAAAATAATAATAAAAATGGCTACTAAACCGAAGCTCTTCAGCACTGCTACGAGTATAAAAAAAACTAAAGAACGTGCGAAAGCAGAGCTGCAAAATAATTAATTAAGCTTCACCTCCTGTCGTTTCTCCTACTATCCCTTTCCTATAGTTCCCAGCAAAATGCTTCGCATGTGTAGGAGTCATCTCCTGAGTGCTGGTCCTAGATAAAAAAAAAAAAAAAAAAAAAGATTGTAAAAGCTCGAAGCAGGATGATAAAAATCTAAAATATTTTACGTTTCCAAAAGATCCAGAAATAAAGAAAGTGTGGATCAATGCATGCGGTAAAAAAAATGTTAACTGGAAATCTGGAACAATTTGTTCTAGACATTTTACGAATAATGATTGGCGTTTAAAGGATATATTATTGAACACGCCAATAAGAAAAAGAATGTTAGATGCGAAGGCTGTCCCATCTTTAAATATCCATGTAAATAGCATTTTACCAGTCGAAAGATCGAAACGATACGTAAAAAGAGCAAACAAACAAATTGTAAAGGAAGCAATTGGTGAATTTGATTTAAAGTAAATACAATTTTTTTAAAATCCACTTTTTTTAATGAAATAATATTTACAATTATTTATAGTCTGCAGAAATTACAAGAGGAAAGTATTGAAAATATTGAAAATGAAAATCCAAATAAGTCAGTTGCAGTTCAAACAGAGGGCTCTATAAACCCTGCCAAGAATTTATGGGAAACATATTAAAATTAGAAAATATATTTAAGGAAATTAATAATAATACTTTAAGTTTTCGAAATAATTATTTAAAATACCATAACATTAAATGTGATAACATAGATGTGCCTGAAAATGTAAAATCGTTATTTTTTAAAAGTCGTTTATATTTTAGAATAAGAAATTTAAACAAAATATTAATACAAGAAAAAAACGAAAAAAGAAAATTAAAAAAGACTATAACATAACAATTTAATTTGTTTTATTTATTTTACCTTTAAAATTGCAAAATATTTCAACAAAAAAACAAACCCCATACATATTAAAAACAAATCTCGACGGTGACGTCACAGTAAAAATAATTTGAACTGTCAAGCAGACCTTATACTTATATTTAGATCATGATCTTAATTCGAACGTCATTATTTACATGCTTTCGATCATTAGCTCATTTTAATTAAACATTTAGGCAGAAAAAGTCGTGCAAAGTTGATTTTGGTGACTGCTAGTCAAAATTAATGTACTATGAACATGTGAAATGTATTAACGATACTTCGAAACTTTGTGGAGATTGGGAGAAAAGCTTCGACTTACGTATTTAAATTCCTCAATGTATTAGAATGTTTTGTTGAGGATGAAATACCTGATTTGTTTAAATAAAAGAAGAGAAAGTTTGTAAATAATGAATTGATTTTCTGATTAGTTGCATATTCATAAATTCGACTCCAGTTATTTTGAGTTGAATTTGAAAACATTTTTTATTTAATTTTTTTTTTTTTAGTAAAAATTTTCCACAAATTCGATCAGTGTACTGAGCTAAAAAAAAAGACGAAAAAAATCTACTACAGAAATATTATCATGCATACAAATATAATTCAGTGCTGCAAAAGAATTTCTCACCTTGCTCGAGGTCTATAAAAACTACAATATTTTCAAGTAATAGAAATAATTCTTAATAACTGAAACTAAAAATAAAGTTATTATGGTTGCTTTAAAACAAAATAAGAAAATATACAATCTTCATGTTGCAAAATGTTTCAAGTGCTTTTTTACATTCAAAACGAATTGTCAATGACGAATAATATTATTTAAGGAAATCCATCTGTTTTTGGTAGGTCTCAACTTGAAATAGTATGACAAAAATCTTGAATATGGTGTTGCCTTTTTTTAAGCTTTCAAGTCATTAACAATTTCTTTTTTGGTTACAAAAACACCTCACTTTTGGCCTTTTCAATTATCAATATCGGCTGATCGTTTCTGTTTTGGTTTACGAGTATTTTTGGTTGGAACACTGAAGAACATGGTCTTCTAAGCCGTATTATTTTTTTTTTTTTTTTTGGTTAAGATTATTTTGTTGGCCTTGTTGTTTATTACTTTTGGCTGTATTTTTCTCTTTTGTTTTTGCAGCATCATTAAAAATAATTTGTATAAGGTAAATGTAATCATGTTTCCTTTTTGATTCTGTTTTCCTCTTACTCTTTCAGAATTGTAGGAAACATAAAAGATAGAAGTTAAAAGTAAAAAACGATTACAGAACACAGACATTTTTAAAAGAAAAAATGAAGCCATAGTGGCGTTATTTTTTTTACATTTTGTGCACAAAATACATTTATGTGGTTGTTGTTGAATATTATTTATTGGACGGACTAGTGACCTGTAATTATGGCAACAGTTTAAATTTGTTTAAAAATGACATCATTTCCATTTCATTTTAAACAGAATGAATTTCTCGGAAAATGACAAATTGTTCTTTTTTTTGTTTTATTCTTGCAAAAAACATTAATTTTACTTTTAACTCTTTTTAGGGAAAAATGTTATTTTATTTTATTTTAAATAAATTCGTATATACATATTTCTTTTACGATATAAGGCTGATGTTTCCTAAAAGTACTTTCATAAAATAAACACAATTATTACAAAAGACAGAAAAAAAGGAGAAAAACAACAGCAGCCAGTATATTTTAAACATTATTGGAGTATCAATTACCAAATACCAATGGAACAGGTTTAAGTCAATGGTTATCGATTTTGTTTACAGCATCATAACAATTTTGGTTTTCCTCATTTTTGTTGTTGGTGTATTTTAAGTAATAAGAAGCCAAACTCTCCAGCACACATCACTTTTATGGGCCATTGTATGACCCAGAGGTAACCTTAAGACGTTTGCTATGTAAAAAAAAATTTTTTTTTGGTAAGCAAAATTGCTCATGTATACGATACAATAATGTTGTATTGACAGACTTAAATATTGCCAGTGAGTTGACTTGGATGGTATAATACCCTTTAAGGAATACTTGGGTTATCAAATTTAAAATGACGTTGCCCTCTCTCTCTCTCTCCCTTATTTAATCTGTCGCATACCAAGAATGTTCGAAAGAAAACACATGTCCGTACATAACAACCAATTATGAACAATGGGATGGTTACAAATAAAAATGACAGAAAATAGAAATAAAATTGAGTCAGTATCTCTAAAACTGTGCCAGAAGAAGAGCAAAATATAAAGAATTTTTTAAAATGAGCTTTTAAATTGTGGAAGAATTTAAAAAATTTTAAATATTTTATATGCTGGGATTATATATGTATATCGAAAGTGTAAACAGTTGTCCTTAACGCGCTAAAAAAAAAATTAATAAAATATTCGCTAAAAATCTTCAAAATATTTTGTTAATTTCATTTGTTTATTCCATTTATTCAATAATACATATCTGTGAACTTTTCACAAAACATCATAAGTGAAATTTTAAAATATTTTAGAAGAGCCAAAAAACTTTAAGTAGTGGTTTCTATGTCGTCTTTTTTTTTACGTTCTCATTTGCTTTTTAAAAAATTTATAATTTCATATAAAGAAGCTAACTTTTCGGAAATTTTACTTGCTATTAAAATCTCTGTTAAAATCAAGCTTATAAATTAAATGAAAGTCCAGATAAGTTAGTTACTTTTTGTGTGATATCTCAAAAACTAAAATTCTTAGAAAGCATATTTTCATGACTTCTTAAACACTTCTTTATCTGAGTTCATTTTTAATGCCATATTAAATGTTAACAAGATTATCACTTTTAAACTCATCGAAAACACATTCAACTCTGGCGATAAATGCATATGAAGAACTGCCCAGTTGTAATTTTAATGAATTTTTAAATATGTTACAGGAACTCATTAAGCCGTGCTACAACGTAACGCAATCTTGGAACATTAATTGGTTCTAAGCACTCATTTAAATGACGAGTTGTTTTGTTAAATGTGAACACATGCTCGCCAATGACACCCCTGTATTAAAATCATGTGTTCTTCAGCTCAATTTAACTAGTTGCTTTGTAATTTGAATTCATGCATTAACTATTCTGTTGCGTGCCTTTTTTGCAGAGAGTTTATACAAAGCGTGTTGTGAAGATTCCTTTACGATTAAAATATAGAGAATTTTTCCTATCTCGACTTATGACCTTTCGCCAAAAGTCCACAGATATATTCTTCCAATAAAATTTTTAGAAAAATTTATACAATGATGCCTTCAAATGCATTATCGAAATGTAAGAAAATTGAAAAAATTCAATAAATTAAAATTTTAAAATTGCAAATATGACAAAATTACAAATAATAATACGATTATCAATTTTCTTTTGATATGCTTTTCTGAACAGAAAAAACACATGCATTTTTTCACACTAAAATGTGATTTTTTTATATATTATATTTTATATATAGAGTTTCATCCCATAGTGATTGCTGTATTATTTTGTTTTTGTTTTCTGAGTTTTGTTAAGGAATATTTTGCATAAAACTTTGGCTATTTTATTTGTAATTTGTGTGTTTATGGCATATTTTGTACATTTCGTATACAAGTACCAAGTAAATGTGGATGCATGCGGGCATTTAACGAAGGTACACATGAAAAGACGTTAACATCTCTGACAGTGGTAATCCATCAGTAATTCTTCGGAATGTTTTTTTTCCTGTTTTTCATATATCGCACCCTAAATACAAAAGTGACACAACTCAAAATTTTCCAAAATGTACTTTTTTCCGTAAAATAATTCACAGTACACATCTCTAACTACTTCAAAAATTTCTTTCTCATCACTGTTTTCTTTAACTGGAAAAATACCGTTATGTCTGTTTTTATGTTAATTGCATTGCTTACGCACGATCGACTAAAAAGACCTATTTTTAATTAAAAATATATAATAATTTAAAATTATACTTTATTTCCACAAATATAATATAAAATTAAAAAAATTTTAGCAAAACCTTCTTCGAAATAGACTTCTTTCATAATGGAACCAATTTTATTTTAAATATTACAATCATTTTTGCATAAACAGTTTTTTGCCTCTCCTGAAAATTTGAGAATTTTGAGTTGTGCCGCTTTTGTATTTAGGGTGCGATATGTATATATATGTATATGTATTTATGCATGTTGAAGATGTACATATGTGAATTGCCGTTTTCATATAAGAAACTTTTCTGTATTTTCCATTCAGTTTGTTTGTGTGGTTTAGCGACGAAACTCAAGACGGAGGTCACACACGTGTGCGACTTTTCTTGGAGTTTTTATCCACAAAAAAACAAAATATGTCTAAAAGAATAAGTTAGTGCATACATACATATGTGGCTGTTAAGTTATGAATTTTTTAATTTTGTCACTAACTTCATTATTAGAATGTCATTGCCTTCAAACAAAACTTTTTAACGTTGCTAAAAATGTGAGCTTTTGGTTTTTGGCTTTCGGACTTATTTGTTAGAATGGAAAAATTTCAATTTGATTTAAACATATGCAAATTGAAGTTCATTAATTGTATATTTTTATAACGGACTTGCTGCCGGTCTTATGGCCAGCACATGTTGCTTTCAGTATGATTACAAGTAAGTTAAAACAAATGCAGATTGCAATATTATACGCATAGAAATATTAACATTCGGAGTATATCCTCTAATAAAGGATATTTTGCTTACAAGTATAAATATAAATTATTAACATTACTACTATGTGATTAATTCTATTTTAATTAATTATACGCATAGTAATATGTCGTATAATATTACGTATACATAACAACCGGCCGCAACATGTTGCTAACGAAATATCAAAACCATTGCATTACTGTAAGTATTGCCACTTTTTTTATCTTTTCTTCTCTTCCTAATTAAACACATGTATAAAAGCGATCAATGATTAGACTATTTATTATTATTAATTCTTTGTATGATACTGTTGATATATAATCTACATATCGTCATACGAATTCATAAAAGCCCTAAGTTAGATTGATAAAATGTTACAGGTAAAGTATTTCTAAAATTTTTGAAGAGCATGTATTTTGATACTGTGAATCATAATCCTTCACAAAGCCGATTTTGAAATTTATTAACATAAGGCATTTTCAAATTCATATGACCATATGTATATTATATATGTTCATACATATATACATAATATATAATTCCTTAACAGGAAAATGAAATTAATACAATAAGGTTTATATTCATAAAAAAAAAATGTATTTGAAATCTGTTTTATGGAAAATTTTTCCGAAGAATTTTAAATAAAATCGATTTGGAATTCAATTTAAATTTTATGTAAAAAGTTAAATAATTCCGAAATACAGAACACAAAATAAGTTTTAGGCCAAATGCCGATAATGTGGTTCAAAATTTTCTATTTTTTTATACAAAGCCGGAAAGGGAAATTGTACTTGTTAATATTTTTGTGTAACCTCTAAATAATTGAATAATTTAAAGAAGCTTTAGAAAGTAATATTTCATTTCGGAAATACTAAAAATAAAAATTTTTAAACTTACCTTTTAATTTAAAACATTTTTTTCAAGTGCTGTGTATTCTAACACAAATCAAAAATACACAAAATACTTCACTCTTGAATATTACCCGTTATATAAAAAAATAGCGTCAGAAAAGCCTTACATTGGTATTCAGAAATTCCAGAATTTAGCATTCAAATTTCAAAAATAATACTTTAAAACGAGTGAATACCGTCACGAATGAGATTTAAATTTGCCCTTTCTTTGGAAAAATTTTATGTAATTTGGAAACAGGCAGAGTTCCACTCTTCCCCCAGTAGAACAATCATCACTAACTCTGCTTCAACTGAATTACAAAAGTAGAATTAACGCTTTCTCTATTCACAAAAATTGTCAGTTATAAAATTTCAGCTTTTGTAATCGAAATGAACGGTTGCTGACGACCTTTGAAATCAGGTCGTTTCAAAGCATTTCTTTTTCATCCAGCAGTTTCTTTGGCCGTTCTTGTTTTCTCTCTGTAATCGTCTAAAGAAAAATAAGATAAATTTTTATTGATATTTTCTAATATTTTCGACTGAAAATAAAACGCTTGCAATCGGTTTGGAACAGACTGAAATATAACAAACAATAAAAGAAGTATTTGAGAGCCAATTCGCACCCCGGTGTTAAGTTAATTTATTTAACGTACTCGTACATATGCATAAATATTAATGGCTGGGTACTTTTTTCATTATTGAACTACTTTGGGCCTGATGAAGAGTGAAGTAAACTTGTGTTGTAGTTGTTGTTGTGCTCGTTTTCTTTTGGTTATTAACAGCAGTTCGAGAAAAATATTTGACACGTTTTAATAGTTTAACAACAAGAAAATGAAACTAAACATATTTTTTATTACTTGGATACTGAGTTTTTTTTTTGTTTTTTTGTTTTTTGTTAACTTTTGGTCTATAGTTCTTGACTTTTGATTTATTTTTAGTGTTAATTTTTTATCTATCTTAAACAATAAAAGCAACAAAAATGTTAATGTTATTGTTGTTGTTGTAGTTTATGACTTGTCTTGAAATGTTATTAATTGTTAACTTTTTTGCTTTCAGTTAATTTGAAAAATTTCTTGTTTTTAATTTAAGAAAAAAATATATTTTCTTGTTGGCGATACAGCACAACCGTATTGTTTGAAGGTTGTAAATAAACTAAAAGATCGTGATCGATGTAGCCAACACGACAGGTAAAGGTAAAACGATTGTCATACAAAAGCAGCACAGCACTAGCCGTAGTAAGTAACTCGCTCTTACTGTAACTAACTACTCTGCTAACAAACGATAACTGACTAACTGGGTGGATGGCTGCCAGAGTGCATGACAGACACCAGCGAAACCCAAATAAAAGTAATTCACAGTCACACGTTATAATTTGAGCACAAGATCGACTGATATACTCGTATGTATGGATAACTATATATACCTGTGTGCGGGTCTACGAAACAGTATGTGGGCACTAACACATTTTCACATCTTTTCTTATCATCTTCATATTTCTTTTTAAACTTTTTTGGTAACAGAATTATTATTCGTTCTCTTGTTTCGTATGTAGATTTAAATAAATATACGCGATGTGCAATATGTACATAAGTACATACATATGTACGTCTATTACGTTTAAACTTCGTTTGATGACTTATTCCACGTAGTTGAGAGTTTGGACTTTTTGTAACCTTTTTTCACAGACTCTCCCCAGAAATTAAAGAAAGATACCTTTTTCATTTTTTAATATGTATGTATGTATTTACGATTATATTCCCACTCGGGGTTTAATTAAAGTCTTCTCTCTCCTTCACACTTTCGCAATCACTTTATATAGTGTATTCATTTCAACTGTAGTGGTAGAACGGCAAATTTCTCTAGGTTCTGGGCAAGTGAGCACATTTTTCTTCTCTCAGCACTAAAGCTTTTCTACAGGTGCAAATAGCTATTATTGATGATTTCGTTGTATTCGTATCCACACTGCCTTTCACATGATATTTACGCTTATGAAATCATTTCTTTTTAATGAATATCAACATGAATGATAAGCAAATAAAATATAATTTATCATCATCTCTCAAACATTGCGCTCATATTGTGTTTCTATGCCATTTTGTTGTTAGTGCATGTTTAAGCAAGACTAATGTTATTGTTGTTGTTCTTGCTGTACGTAAACATCCATTCAGTAGTTACACGAGTTTTTAACACAAAGATGTTGCCACACTTCCGGTTTCCGTTTCTTCTCTCCTTCTCCTTCTCATTCTTCTTCTTCTTCGTCTTCTTATTTATATTTTATTTAGGTAAATGCTCTTCTACTCCCAATTCATTGCTATTCAGATTTCAACGAGCCACACATGCAATTGTTAGTATTTTGAAAGACTTTCTTGGAATGAAAGATCATTCGACAAAAGGTGAATAACAAAAGTCTTGTTATAATTTTATTAGAAGTTTGGTGATTTTATATTTTTGCACTCAGGAGAAAAAAAACACAATTAATTTTTATTATTGCACAGTGATGTGCAAGATTAATCGAGTGTTGTGATGGTGGCTCAACTTTTTTATCTTTTATCCCCGCGCTATGACTCAAATTTGTAATAGATCTGGCTGAAATACTTTTCTATATTGCACCTGCCTTATGGAAATAATTTCTTAAGTAAATCACTTTTGCAATTACTTTTGACCTCAATGAAGTTAAGCTGAACAAAAACTTAGATTTAAGGAGAAGTAAATTTTTTTTTAAGAGAATGTTATTGAACATTGAGAATAACAAGTGGAATAGATACAGCTTATCAAATATCATTTATGAATATTAGGGTATTCAATTCTTTTATTATAATCCTTTCGTTATTTCAATTATGGGCGAAATAGGTTTACATTTCCATAAAAATTGTTCTTAAAATACAATTCAAATTTTAATTTCTTATGAATACGAAAGCTAAAATTTTCTATTAATTCCAAAAGTTAATGCAAGTTCGATTTAGCATCGATTGCCTTTAAATGGCACGCTATCACTTGGCTCAAAATTTAATTGGTTAACCGACATAAATTACACAAAAAGACCACTGCTGATGGCTGAGTAGTTAATGTGTTGGCTCTGTAAGCAGAAGGATTCTCGCCCCACTCCATTCAAAATCCTTTTTAATTTTTCTGTGGTACAGCACCCTCTTTGGTCGGTATTTAAGCAATAAATAAAACGTCGGCACAGTAAATAATAAACAAAATGACTACCAATAGCTTAAAAATCATGTGTTGAAATTAGCATCAGAGACGGCTTAACTTAGCTTTATAATTTACAACCAAATGCAGAGTTGGGCAAGAATTAAGCTCTACCTTCCTACCACTTTCACCACCTCTCTATTCTCTACAATATTCGTCTCTCTCTCTCTATCTAGTTCCAATGCAAAGCTTTGTATATGTAGGGAATATCCCCTGAGCACTGGTCTTAGAAAAAAAAGATATTCGTTTAACCGATTTACGATTAATCGACTGCATACCCTAACGAAAATATTTAATTGAACAATAATACTAAGTCAACTACTTGCTTGTATGTGAAATTACACTTAAATTAATTTGAAACCAATAATAAAACAAATAACAAATATGTGATTGATGGTTTGACAATTATTTCATTATAAGACATTGGCAATAACACAGGTCTCCATTTCACTAGAAATGCAATACATTCTTTGCTAAACGGTCTTCCGGCTAAACAGTCAGCCCTAAATAAACTTAACAATATGCAAAACTGCTCTACAGTAGTTTCAAAGCTTATTGAAGTTTTAAATATTCAATTATCTTAAATATTTATATGCATTCTATAGTTTATTGTCTCTTGAACATATTACTAGTGTTCCACTGTACTTTGAAGACTTCCTGGCCCATTCAAATGAAATTATTTTAATATTAATGTGTGTCATTTTCAATACTACCGCAAAAACAGATAACAGTAATAAACAATCGAAATTATAATTATAAAAAAAAAAAACAACTGCAAGAATCGGAAGCTGTTGAACAATTAGCAAAGATTTGATATCTAAAACGAATTGCTGGCATAGATATCAGTCAATGAAAGCTCTAAAGTCATTGTCATTTTAAATTTATGACTAATGGCCCGCCTATGTTATTTAATTAGTGTGATATGAAAGTAAAACAAAGTTACTTCACTTCCAGCGAATGTAAAATACACTTTGTATTGCAAAATATTCTCTTTTCCCGAAATGTGTTAAAACACTTTTGGGAATTTGTAGTTTATGTGAACTTTAAAACTTTGAACACAAAAAAAAAACATCATATCAGCGTTTTTTTTTTCCATCATATTTTCCCTAACGCTAGTCTGCAATACGATTTATTTGGTCTTTTTAACGAATCTCTGGCGAACTGAGGTTGCGTGTCAATAACCCATGGAGTGGATGGAAAACGAACAGAACCCTGTAATGATATAAATGAAGGTATTTTAAATACACACATATATAGACTAATTCTGTTTTTTTTTTAATGTTTCGGTGGCATTTTAATGCTATTGCTGTTGTTGTTATAACGATAATTATCATAAGGGTTTTGTGTTGCTGTTACTAACGACGATCATGTTGATGGTGGTTTGTACAAATGAATATTTGAATTTAAATTTAAATGTTCACGTGTTTATCGGAAGCGAACCGTAACAAAAACAGGAAAAATGAAATGTTAAAATATGCTCAAAAAGATAAATAAGTTCAGAAGTGTTGTTTTTGTCATATAATTATAAAAAAAAAATTAAATTTAAAAAAAAATACTTCTACAGGTACAAATTTTTATACTTCTATATTTTTTTTTATAAGAAACATATAGACACATGTGCACAACAATGAGGCAAGTGGCAAAAAAAAAAGTACAAACCAACATTTATGTATGTCCATACATACATACAATATGTATGTACATATGGAAGAGAACTGGCAACAATGATAAAATGCCACAAAAATTTTCACACAAACAATATCGAAATGTATTCACACCATTCTAGTTGAATAAACTGAACTATAAAATTTTATGTATTATATTGACAACAAACTGCGATTAAAGTTGAAACTGTTGAATGAAATAAAATACATGTATGTATGTATGTACATATGCGGGCTTAAAACATATGCAAAATCGCCTTCCATCGAATCTATTAAAACAGGGTCAACTAAGGAATAGTAAGTATTATTGTCGAGGAAAACGGAATAGTAGAAAGAAAAGCCTACTCCAAACACTTCCTAACAATTTCGTCTACCATTTACCAAGTGGCCACTGCAGTTTGTACACCAGCAGTGAAAATAGTAACTGGCGTGCATGGAAGTAAGAATACATTGCAGTGACTGATAATAATAATGTACATGTGTGCTCTTTGTGAATGCATGACAATTTTATTCTCAAGGAATTTTGTTTTTGAGAAAAAACAAGGAAATTATATTGTGTGTGTGTGACAAGGAAATGACATTGCGGAAAAAAGTATAAAATTTAATAGGGATAGAAAACATTTGCATTTAGTGGGAAAGTTGCTTTGGCTGCAACATGAAAATGGGAGTATGTACTTTTAAAATTCAAATACTGATTTGAAAACTTTTGTGATCGTCTAACTGATTCCCTTTTGTCAAATATCGTGTAGTTCTATAAAAACTATTCTTAACAATTTATCCGGTACAATCACATGATTTATATATCCGGTTTAAGATGAAGATTCTCCCTTTACTGCTCATCACTCACTCATGTTAAGCCAGGCAGGCACCTTTAGAAGACACTAAATATGTTCCAGGTGCATGACAAGAGTGCACGAACTTTTGAGAGGAAAAAGAAAATTACTCTCTGAATGTGACAAAGTTGCCCAAAATTGCTGGAACGCAAAAAATCACAATTGAACATATTGAAAGACTAGTGCTGCTTACTTTCTCAAATAAATTTTATTTCAGCGATTTTAGACACTTAAAATGCATAATATTTTAAAAGCAAAACATTTGCATCATTGGCAACAGCTATAAAAAGTGATGGAAAAAAAGTAAAAGGCATTTTTTTTTATTAAATAAGTGATCAATATGCACAAATATATGTACTTACAACTTAAAGTTTTGTTTGAAAAATCCTCCATTTTACTTTTTCATAAATTTTTAACTAAACACTTTTTTCGTTTATTTGCAAATTTACTGATTAATTTCTTAGTTTCATATAACGGGTGTCCCAACAAGAACGCAAGATTTAAATTTTAAATAAAACACAGATATTTAAAAAAAAAATCGTGAAACTTTATTATATCGTAAAGTAAACACAATGAGATTATGTATGGAACAACATATCGGGCAGATGGCCGCCGCGGATTTGCTGGTACATACGCGATCTTTTAATGAAATTTTCAATGACCGTTTTGCATAAATGCTGCGGTATTTCATTAATGCAGCGTCCAATTTCCTCTTTTAAGGCTCGAGTCGTCGTCGGCTTATTCGCGTTCAAAAAACCCCAAAGAAAAAAGTCTAATGGTGTTAAATCGCACGATCTAGGCGGCCAATTCTGGTCTCCAAAACGCGAAATAACACGACCGGGAAATGACTGATGCAGCAGTTGGATTGTTTCTCTGGCTGTATGACATGTGGCGCCGTCTTGTTGAAACCACATGCCCTCCACATTCATTTCTTCAATTCTAGGCACGAAAAAACTGGTTATCATTTCACGATACCGAACACCATTGACTGTTTGCGCTTGACCTGCCTCATTTTCATAAAAAAAAAGGTCCAATGATTCCTCCGGCCCAAAATCCACACCACACAGTGACACTTTGAGGATGCATTTGCTTCTCGTGAATCACTCGAGGATTTTTCTCATCCCAAATGCGACAATTCTGCCTATTGACGAAGCTATCAAGATGGAAATGGGCCTCGTCACTGAAGATGATTTTATCGGCAAAATCAGCATTTTCATGTTGTCTCTCCAATACCCAATTAACGAACTCCCTTCGCTGTCCATGGTCAGCTGGCTTCAGTTCCTGAGTCAATTGAACTTTGTATGCATGAAGATGCAAATCTTTCGTCAAAATTCGCTGCATAGTGGATTTGGAGACACCAATTTGCTGAGCTCGGTGTCGAATTGAGGTGGATGGAGTTTGAGCGACATCATCACGTACAGGCGCGTAGTTGTCTTTACATCACTAACAGACCCAGTTTCGCCAAATTTATCCATTAATCTCTTTACAGTTGACTCTTTTGGAGCATTATTGTGACCCCAAATTGATCGCAATTTGCGAACTGTAGCCGCAAAACTTTCACCATTTTGGTAAAACAATTTCACAATGAGAATGCGTTGTTCATTGGTTAGCGCTCCATTTTTACTAACCTCGTACCTTCTACTAGCAAACAATAACAAATGTTCACATGTCAAACAATGACACTTCGAATGGCGCCAAATTTAAATCTTGTGTTCTTGTTGGGACACCCTTTATAATTAAAAAAACAGCTGATAATTTAATACAATCTTGAACTTACCCAAAGAAAAAGTTCCTGTAACTTTGTACAAGTAATGGAAAATTTTACTCTCATTTTCTCTCAATATTGCACAAAATTTGTTATCTTGGACAATTTTGGTTAATTTGTGCAAGTTCGGGCACTCTTGTTATGCATCTGGAACAGGCCTACTATTTTCAAACGTATCAGTCACAGAAACCATTTTTAAACTACTTTTTCGTACTGTACCAGCTTTAAAGGGTACCCTTTTAACTTCGAGACTATGTATGTTTTCACCAACATTCAATCGTAATTAAAAGTTTTTTTCACTTTGTATTTTATAGTAACTGCGTCGACTTCACTATACGCACATTCGTTTGTATACAATTAGTTTTTTTTTTAATTTTTTAATTTTTATTTTATTTCCTATAAATTTTATTAGAAAAAGGTATAAGTACAAATTGAAGCAACTTTTAACTTAATTCAAATAATGATCTTAAAACAATGGGAAAAAATAGATTAAAAACCCCCAACGTGGCCAAAGGTTACTTTTACATTTGTTGACTTCCCACTGTGCTTCGTCTTAAATAAAGAAAACATTATTTTTTTTTTGTTTTTTTTTTCTATAAAAACATTTGTATTTGTCATTTAAACTTCAAAGAATCAAAAATCACCTTATATTTGTTAAAAAGAAAGACATAAATGCAAAACAAAAAAAAAAAGTTTACATGGAAATTATGACATGTTCAGAATGAATGGAAGTACCCTACAAATAATAAAAAATTTATAAAACTTGTTCTTTAAACCGCTAAAGTACAACGTTCTACATATGTAGTATACTGATGCAATAGCCAAACTATGATTTTTAACAACTTTTATGTGAAATGTTCTAAAAGAATCTGTCTATTCATTTTATTTGGTCACTGACCAGAAATTCTCTGACCAAATTTCTTTTTAAATGCAATGAATGCCTAATACGATGTGTTAACTTCTTTGGAAAGCAATACTGATAGAGATGACAGATGGTAGAGATGATAGAGATGGTAAAGGAATGGATAGATGAAAGCTTAATTTTTACAACTCTGCTTTTCCAGGTTTTTTTGTTTGTTTTTATAGGAGTGTTGCAGCAGCGTCTCTTGTGTCAAGAAGATCCAATAAATTTTTTAAACTTTGTTCTGTAACCATTTGATGAATTATTTTACTGCACACTATACCGACAAAGGAGATTATCTGACGTTAGTTGTGGACTAATAACAGCTGAAGTCGGTACCCTTCAGTCAGCAGTGACTATGCCTTCGCCACTGAAACATTACGAAAACATCTGACACAAGGGCACACTGCTGTACATCAAATAAATGCGATGGGTCTTCATGACTTAATCAGATACTGGGTTCGAACCCAGGACCCAGTCAACTTTCTAACCACTTTAGCCAGCGCTACCATATTTATTTCTGTATATACGACTGAAATTAATATATTTCTGTATGTTCATGGTTAATTCATCATCGGATAATTTATTTACGTGCAGCGAGAGAGTCTCATGTGACAAACCGTGCATTTTTGTAAAGTCAATTAAACGGCAACTACTGTAGATCGCTCTACAATCGGTTTTAACTTAATTTTTATAAAGTAAATTTTTTTTAGCGGTTGTTTAATTACAATTAACAAAAATAGTACGATACTTGTCTAAGTAGAATATCATTTCTTGCTGGTTACAAAGAAAATGTTTATTATTTTCTTTAATAACCAGCAAAATGTCACAAGTCAAGAAGGCAAGTAACAGCCAAAAATAAAAAATGAAAAAAAAAAATGGGAGCATAAAGTCATTGCTTATTCGGTTTATAATGAAGTATTCGTACTTAAAAAAAACATTTCATATTTATTAAAATATTATTCTTATAATTTTGTAGCAAATGACCAAAAATCAAGTGAAGTCATCAAAACCCCACCAAAAAAAAAAAAAAAAGTAACACACGAGGAAAAAGAGCAGATTTACATGAATTTCTGTGAATAATTTCGGTATTTTTTTTTTTTTTCATAATACATAATTTTGTTATTGTTTTATACTCTGAAAGTGTGTTTTTATTATTATTTGTACACGTATGTTATAATTCTTTTATGTTTTATAAATTACCAGCCATCCATTCAAACCACTTGCTAGTAGCAGCATAATTTATATGTCTAAATGTGGGGGAAAAATTATAGCAAAAAAAAATATGGCATATGTGCAGGGAAACCAAAACTATGCTCTAAAAACCGTGTTTTATGCGCGTAAAATATGGAGTAAAAATCTGAAAATATCATCTAAAAATTTAAAAAAAAAATGCTATAAAAAACAAAAATGTTTTTTTTTGTTAATAGAAAACATATTTATTCAATAACATTTGTACGTATTTAAAGGAAGATAAAATCACATTAATGTCCAAATTCACAGTCATAAGTTAGCAAATAGCAATAGTTTAACCAATAATATTTGATTCACAGCTTTTTGTTTACTATTAGTTAAACAGCCAACTGTCATTGGTTAACAAATAGTTAGACAACAGCTGATTAGTAAATTAATAATAGTATTTTTGTTTTGATATCATCTACCATAATATAATATCAGTTTTTTATTTTCTATAATATTTTGGTTTTCCCGAACCAATTTTAGCAGCAATTCAATATCTTGCGTGGTAAAGTTCGATGAGCGGACGCTTGTTTTAACCATTGTTAAGAAATAATACAACAAATGTAGACAAAAACCACATGCTATAGCAGTGCAGCCAATATTGAAAATTAAAAGATTGTCAGGGTTACCATACTTTGGTTATACTGAGAATGTTAGTTAAAGATACCAAAGATATCATTTTACTTTACTAATAATTACCTAATGACTAAGTAAACCAGAAAAAATACAATAGAATAAAGAAGAAAAATTGGGCTTAAATTTGTAAGGAGATTTGAATGCAGAACTTAAAATTTTTAGTAAAATATGTTTTTCTATTAGTAATTTTTATTGCAATAATCATATTATTAACTTAGATTTTCAAATATAAAACGTTGTCTATTACATCCCAAAAAATTTTATACATTGACAATGTTCTTTCAACGTCTGCTGATGTAATATTTAAAAGATAACTGTTGCGGACAAGAGCTTTTTCTTGCCCTTTGATGACTTACCAAATTCCAAAATTGAATTCTATGTACAAAATAAATTAAATCACTTAAATAATTATTCCTTCACAAATTTGTCAGAACTTATTTATTCAAAGGTTTTAAATGGACTGTACTTAATGATAACAAAAATTCATTTCAACTCTTAATATATTTTAAGTATTGTCGGGTACTCAGTTTTACGTTTTTTATGCATAGTTTTTCAATTATTGTCTTATTAAGCGGTTAATATTGATAGCTATAAAGTTTTGGTCCAAAATTCTTAATTTTTTCTACATTGATTTACAATGAATGTCTCGAGCAGCAGTAACTTGCATTATATTTATGTATTTGTTGTTATTATTTTAATGCACGAAACTAGTGCATTGACCACTGCATACGAATTTGACTAATTGAGACAAGTAATAAAAAAGGTATACCCAGTTGGCAATTCAACAATACCAATTAAACGAGGATACATTAGGATCAATTGAAAGATGTTGACGTTAAAATTCGTCCTTTTTGGTACAATTTGTTCAACCTTAGTTTTAATATTAAGTTTTGTATTACAATCTCCAATGGTACACTCAACGAATGTCAAACCACTGGTCTGCAGTCTTTTAATATATTTTTTAATGAAACCAAAATTTAAAGCAATAAGAATCAGTTCCCATTTTTATATAGATTTTTTAATCCATCTATTGGCATTTTAAGGTATAGGGACTCTGTAATTAACCACCCCAAACCAAGTTCCCCAACGTAGTTCGGGCGCCAATGGAAGGGTCGGATACATTTCTTTTAAAAATCTCAACTCTATTAGGAGCTTGCTTTCTTTCATCATTCGCAATTCGCATAGATGTAAGCAATGCATATAACATGTGTTATTTTAGGTAAAAAATACCTTTATAGTTTTGGCAGATTTAAGCATATACGGCGCACCGTCTGTGACAAATAAGCAAATCAAGATGTTATTGAAATTAACATTCAATATCTTTATTGAAATGATGTCCAATCGTGAAAAAGTTGTACAATTGTGAAGTGTTTACACATTAACATAAAATGCTTTTCAAATATGAAAAAATTTCTAGAGTTTTATCTTAAAATTAAAACATGCACAAAAATGCTCTTCAGACGAAAATATGCACAACCAAATCGATGCCAAAATTCTTAAATATTCCTGAAATGGATGAATATCTTATAGCCGAATTCTTAGGTGGCATGAGAAAAAACATGGAATTGCATATTTGTGGTTTGCCTGCTTATGTGTTTCTGCACAATTTTTTGTTTAAAATTAATTCCGAAATCAGTGAACCATCATCCAGTTTGGTTTCAAAATAACTTTTTTGAAAATGGACTTTACTACTTCCTTTTTTACAGTGAATTTTCCGAAAAGAACATTTTGGGAAAACTATTGTTTTTTAGAAATTTTAATAGTATAAATATATACCTGACTAGAAATTTTCATTTGCACCTGAATGTGTTACCCAATTGGGTCCCTTACAAGGAATGTAATGCAAAAAATGAGTTGGGAACTGACGCAGCAATACCGATATAATTCCCAACCGGGTAATCCCTTTAAGATGACAATTAGATAGTCGTGTTTGGTTGGGTTTGCCAACATCGATTTTTGTTGTTTTTTGACAGCGATTTTTTTTTTTTTTTTTTTTTTTTATCTGGTACCAGCACTCAGGAGATGACTCCTACACATGCGAAGCATTGTGCTGGAACTATAGGTAAGGGATAGTAGGAGAAAAGACAGGAGGTGAAGCTTAATTAATTATTTTGCAGCTCTGCTTTTGCACTCTCTTTATTTATACTCGTAGCAGTGCTGAAGCTTCGGTTTAGTAGCCATTTTTTTATTATTATTTTACTTCGCCGGTGCTACACAATACCGACAAAGGAGGGCGTTCTGATGCGATTGTGGATTGCTATCAGCTGAAGCCGGTATTGTTCAGTGGCCAGTGACTATGCCTTCGCCACTGAAACCTTCCGACAACAATTGTCGCACAAAGACACACTAATGCACATCAGAAAAATGCGAGATGTTTATTTTTATTTTAAAATTTTAGTCTGAAACCCCAGGGTTGAACCCAGGTCTGTTTTTGGTTTAGTAGTCAACGTGCAGGCTACCATCCATCGTGTCATCGCCACGATGCCTTAATGCAGCATGCACTTTTTTACACAAAAGCGGTTTATGAGTAGGAACTAGTTCAACAATATATACATGCATACATATATACACTTTTTTGTTATAATTCTCAAATTCTTTTTCACAATTATTTTATTCATGGTACCTGTCATGGCGTCATGGTTCTGTTCCTAATTATTAAATTGTGTATTGGGAGAATTTCTAGTCGACTATGAACATGTGTATTTGTTGCAATTTTTAAGACTTTAGCATGTAAGTAAGTGCTGCGTACTTCTTCTGCTTAAAATGTATTGCACGGAAGATAAATCGATTTCCAGCTTAAGCCTTATCCACAAGTTGTCTGACATATTTTTTGTAAACATCCGAGAAGCCAACAACTTATCTCTATAACCGATAAAAGGGGATTTCGAAAATGTTTTACTAATTTCAACTCATTATATTCCGCATTATTTTGCATTAGTTTTCCAACGTCCGTTTGATATTTAAAGTCGTCTTTTATACATACTATGTACGAGTATATGAGGTGTGCTAGAATTTTCAACGTTATTTTGATATCAACTACTTCAAATTGTTAATGTAGAAGATTTAAAGAAAAAAGAAACGAAATTTAGTTCGTAAATAAAAACTAAATCTTCTTAATTATAGACACGCATACAAAGTTGAAAAAAAAAACGAAATACAATTTCTTAAAAAAGTATTTTGAACACTCGCTCTAATACACAAACACATTTGCCGTCCGACAGGCAAGTGAAATACAATGTTGTTGTTCCTGGGGAGGCAAGTGAAGCGAGACTTTTAACTTTTTTACCAACTACACTTTTTTTTTTTGAAGTTGTAGGCATCGGAGGAAATGGCTACCAACACCGTACATTTCATGTTAGATTTCATTCACATTTTGACGTGTTTCTTTTATATCTCCACATGTACTCGTACTTTCGAAAAGGTTTACGCCTCAGTCTTCAGTTCTAGTAAATGGCTAATAACATTTGGACTATGTATAGCAAAAAAAAAAAAAAAAAGTAAAACAATGAAATGTATTAAATGAGAACAAAAATTACCTAATCGTAATTATAAGTTTTATTTAGATGAATAATTTTTTTTTGTTTTTGTGAATTAAGTTCTATGACATTTTGTGAGCATGTTTATATCACAGTTCAATGACATGACATGACAAAAAAACCCAAAGAACTACAGGACTCATTTCATTTGAGTGCAACTAGTGGAAATAGGCCGCAGGCACTTGGAAAAATTTAATGATTTCCCTCTAGATTTCAAAGTAGTGCAAAAGTAATTCCTGGAAAATGATTTGCAATTTCTTTCAGTTGGTAGTTTCTTAAAAACGGCTTTCAATTCTTTTCACTAGAAATGAATATACCTAATTGTTTCATAATTACTAACACAGTGTTAATCGACCCCACTGTAAGAAATCCACTGACCATCCTCCCTTTACGTTTACAGTTTTTTTCACAACTAAAATTTCTACTTTTTTTTTTTTTTAAACAACACAAACTCTATGAACCTCTTATAGCTTGTCTGTAGAAACACCCAGGGTCTAGGCGGTAATCGAACCCCCACTTCCATATTAATAAGGCTAATGCTCATGCACTAAGTTTTTGGCGTGCTTTACTTACAATTATGGAATTGGAAAATATTGGAAACCGTATTGTCGTAATTGGTCTAAAAAATTTGGTATGAAAACTGGAGACATTTATCGAACGTACTTTTGTTTCTTCTGCAGTGAAACTGTTTGTTTGTTATACTGGTAGACCAGCAGACCGTCCGAGATCGGGCCGTCCGCGCTGTGTGCGAACTCCCAGAGCCGTCAAAACTGTACGGAATCGAATTTATCGAAATCCTTTCCAAAAGCAGTAAATATTGTTTCGGGAGATGAATATATCGCAGGTATCTCTTTTTCGCACGACTTGGGACTTCGAGCTTACAAAAGACACACAGGGCATCTAAAGACCCGGTTTGCTCAAATTTTTGCACAATTTTTCCGATTGTACGCACATTTGGACGATTTAATTGAACGAAAAAATCACGAAGTGCTCGATATGCATTTTTTTTTATCTGGGACCAGCACTCAGGAGATGACTCCTACACATGCGAAGCATTGTGCTGGCACTATAAGAAAGGGATAGTAGAAGAAACGACAGGAGGTGAAGCTTAATTAATGAATTTACAGCTTTGCTTTTGCACGTTCTTTGGTTATACTCGCAGCTGTGCTGAAGCTTCGGTTTAGTAGCCATTTTTTATTATTGTTTTACTTCGCCGGTGCTACACAATACCGACTGTGGATTGCTATCAGCTGAAGCCGGTATTGTTCGACACTGAAACCTTCCGACAACAACTGACACACAAAGACACACTGCAATGCACATCAGAAAAATGCGAGATGTTTTTTTTTCAAATAATTTTAGTCTGTAACTGGGGTTGAACCCAGATCTATTTTTGGTTTTGTAGTCAACGTGCAGACTACCAACCATCGTGCCATCGTGCCATCGCCACCCTCATTGATTTGAACGCCCATTTTCATAATAAGCCTGAATAACTTTAACGCGTTTCTCAATTGTGTATCTTTCCATGGTTCAAATTGAATTAATCTGAAATTGATAAATGTCACATGAAATACATAAAAAAACTTGACGTTTAGGTGTGGTTTACATTCATTATCAGCCTTTAAAATTTAACCACCCTTTAGTTACGGTGGCGTTAAAGCAGAAACGCAAGCAAAAAACCAAAAAGTTATGTTTACTGATGAGAAAATTTGTACTGTGGAGGAGTCGTTCTATAAACAAAACGATATAGTCTATGCTCAGTCATCTCTGCAAGCAAATGAATTGCTTCCCAGAGTTCAGAGAGGTCGCCATTCTGCTTCTATGATGTCGCCTATGATGGGGTCACAATGCGAAACAGGTGTTAAAACTTCGGCATAGGTGTAGCAATCTGCTGTTTGGTAAAGTTTATCAATCCATGAAATAGCACATTATTCAAAAACGATCCTTTTCAACAGAACTCTGCCCCAGCCCGAAAGGCAAAAACCACTCAAGACTGGTTAAAAAACAATTTATCAAACTTTATTTCTACGGACGATTGGCCTGCGGGTAGTTCAGATGTGAGTTCTTTAGGCAACAAATTGTGCCCGTTTTACAAGGCACACCACCACAAAAATTTTAGATCTCTTAAGCGTGCACTTATTCGCGCAATGAACAATTTCCCCATGTAAGTAGCGCGTACTGCAATAGGCGATTGGCCGTTCAGACTTCGAGGGCAAATGGCGGCCATTGGGAGAAGTATTTTTTTGTTACATTCTTAAATATTTAATAAACCAAAATAATTAAAAACTTTTTTCAAAAAATCTCTTTTTTGTTTTTTTATAAAGAAAAAACCGACTGTCTAGGTACATACATAATTGTATTTCGTAAAATATTGCAATACAAAGGTTTTGGTTACATATGAAAATAGTTTTACAAAAGTTTTCCCACTGCTTAATTATTTCAATTGACGAAAATACTTTGAACAACAAACTATTTTATGACATTTCACTATTTAATTTTTTTTACTACCACCGCACTATTCTGACTTTTCACATGGACAGTGACACAATTTTTAATGTGAAATGCAATTACGGGAATTTAGTTAAGTTGAATTTGAAGATTTTATAGCCTTTTTATGTGCCAATACTGACACAGGTGCAATGCCTTTATGTCTGCCGACTTTAAATGAAATTTTATCACTTGATAAATATTCTTTTTTTA
The DNA here is from genome assembly GCA_963924685.1 of Dexiosoma caninum. NCBI lineage: Eukaryota > Metazoa > Arthropoda > Insecta > Diptera > Tachinidae > Dexiosoma > Dexiosoma caninum. The sequence continues at coordinate 85,316,045 of OZ004727.1, forward strand.
AGGTTCTTAAATTTTTAGTTCCTTCACCTTATGAGTACTTTCAAATAACCTTTCCACCAGAATGTTGTTGCAACCGAAATCACTCAAACTTTTAATAACTCTTATGTTTCATATTTACGATTTGTTAACTCGAAAATTATTCATTGCCATAGACAGAACAAAGCGGCAAGGAAAGAAATCTTCAAATACATTTCATCGCTTTCATTATGAAGACTCGCATTAAAAGAAAATTTAAACTTTAAAACAGTTATGTTTTTTTAAAGACGGCAAATGCCAAATAAAAAAAAATCGTTTAGCATGGAATAGGAAAAAGGCTTCCGCTTGATATTTTTCCATCAAAAATTATGGTAAAATGCTAGATGCCACCAATACGCTTTCAAAAAAGTAACTCTGTATGTATGGAAATACTAAAGACAGTACAAGAAAGAATTTGCTCTTGATTAGGAAAAATATAGAATGGGAATTATATAAGTAGAGCGTGCTGCAGTTTCTGAGCGCATTTAAAATTTAAGATGCCGTTGGCTGAAAAACGTTCGTGCCAGTCATCAAAAATGTTGATTTAAATTTCAAATCTAGTTACTTAACCCTTAATATCCTGATTTTTTTTTGAGCTGAAAAAAATTAATATTATAAAGCTTTAAATTCTAAGCAACTTTTATTTAACAGGTTTGTTAATAAGTGATTTTTGCCTTGAAAATTTTAAAAATATAAGGTTGGTTGCTGGCGGTACCAATAGGCGCCCAGATTTCCTAATAATAATATTTTTCAGGTATTAAACAAAAATAAAAAAATTTTATTCAGTTAAATACAAAAAATATAAAGAATTATTCATTCATACATAATACAGCAATCATCAGTAATATTTAACTTTGATGAAAGTCAGAAAAACGTTACCACATAACACTATACAAACTTGATTATGAACTCCCGGAGCCTGTTGGTTCCAACCACAAATTACAAAAAATTAACGCTACAAAAAAATAAATTTACTTCAAATAATTACGGTGTGTTTACAACACTACAATGAGTGTGGAAATATTTTTTCCGTTATTCTTTCGGAGAATTTAACACAAACAATTTTTTCGCAATATACACAATTTTGCAAAAGTGTCTTTGCGCGAGGTTGTCTCTCACTACTGAATATACTGCCGTAAAATGAACTTATGTTCAAGTGGCTATCAGTGCTAATCAGTGGTTGAATTAAAAAGCAATTTAAAAGTCACCGTGCAAAGTTTAGGAAAGAATTATTGAACAAAGTTTTATTTTTGGTTGGTTGGTTCCTGGCGGTACCAGTTTTTTTTTTTTTTTTTTTTTTTTTTTTTTTTGGCGTGTGAGGTAGGGTTGAAAATGCCTTCGCACTTACAGAGACCGTCGTCTTCTGCGTCGAGTGGTGTTGCCACTAAAAAATTCCCTCCTCCTCCTCTGGGTAGATTCCTCCCCGGAACCGCTTTCCGCATTACTTCGGGAAGGCCCAGAGCCACGTCCCAATTAGGACCACTCTCAATCACCCACGTCTGGGTCCGCCAAGTTTGCAGCCGGCGCCATGGCCCCGGCCCGTATCGCCTGGTCCCTGTCAGAGGGGGCCCCGATATGCAGCAGCGCATCGAGGTCCCTCTTCTTCCTCCGCAGAACGTATCCCACGTACTGTGCCACAGCGTCCCAATTGTCTTCACAATCGAGCATCCTCCCTATCACGGTGGCAGGAGCGAACCCGCCAACCCGCTGCGCCATTGCAGCTCTCTCAGCATGCCACCTGGGGCAGTCGAAGAAAGTGTGTTCTGCATCATCATCCGTAATACTACAGTAAATGCAGTCGGGACCATCTGCCCTGCCCATCCGGTACAGGTACTTTCGAAAGTATCCGTGGCCCGAGAGGAATTGTGTCAGGAAGTAGTTAACTTCCCCAAATTTCCTCCGAATCCATACTTCCACGCAGGGAATGAGCCTTGCCGTCCACCTGCCGACCGTGTCCGCGGTCCACCTGTCCTGCCATCGCCGGACAGTTTGGGGTCTCAGACCAATAGCACCAACACCAGGGTCCTCCCCCCTCGAGTTCCAAGCCTCCCACCGCTCGCGCGCCAAGAGGTCTATGGGTATTTCCCCACATATCACCAGGACCGCAGCGCCCGAGACCGTGCGGTAAGCCGAAGCAACCCTAAGGGCCGCCGTCCGCTGTACCGCCTCGAGTACCCTGCGTTTGGTTCTCTCACCCAGTACATTTCCCCAAACCTCGCTCCCATGCAGCAAGATCGACTTCGTGACCGCCATAATCAGCCTCCTCTTGCTCTGTGTCGGACCTCCGACATTCGCCATGAGTCTGCTCAGCATGCCAGTCATCTTCGCCGCCTTAGTCGCCACATGCCGTATTTGGGCCCAGTAAGTCAGCCTACAGTCGAGTCTGACGCCCAAATACCTTATGGCACTCTGGGTAACCAGAGACACATCCCCTATCTGCATGCCGACATCGAGTGGTATGTGTGCCCGCGTCATCAACATCACCTCGGTCTTCTCCCCGGCCAATTCCAAGCCGTGGTCCTCAAGCCACATCCGGGTCCTTATCATGACCCGGTTCAGCTTCCCCCTGGCGTCATCCATATCCCGCGCCAAGATCACCGCCGCTATATCATCCGCCTGGCGGTACCAGTAGGATATTAAGGGTTAATACAGTAAAAGCTTGATATTCCGGATAATTGATGGCAGACCCTAATCCGGATTATGAAATTGTCCGCCTTATCGAAAAAAATTATAGTACTTTGTTCTTGTATTAAAAATGCTGTAGAAACACATATCGAATGATATGTAACGATAATTCACGATTCGTAGGAAGGACCTTTTAGATCTTGCAGCTGTAGTATAACAAAAAAAATATATAGTGATTTACTAAAGCTACAAGATCTAAAAATTACAGTATGACTGAGTTTAGACGAGAAAACATTTGGAAGGGAAACATTGAGTTTGTTGGCATATTACGGATGGGGAAGAGAGCATCGTTTTTGTGTTCGGTACTTGGCAACACGCTTTGTTCTCATTTTCGTTGCTTATAAAAATAACAATAACAAAGGAACAATATTAACAATAATAATGAAATGTCGCCGGCAACATTTTCGTCTGGGTGTTGCCGAATGAAAACACAAAAGAGAATTCCAGATGTTTTTCTTTCAAATGTTTTCTCGTCTAAACTCAGTCTATGTAGCACCAACAATTTTAAAACAAATTATTTTACCCGTTAAAATAACCACTCACTTTTTGTTTTCGAGAACTTGATTGCGCAGCACTAAAATATTTTTAATGTCGATATGATTTTCTTCTGACTATTTTATTCATGTATCCAAACGGATGATATGGAATTTCTTAGCAAAATAATTTGAGTTTGCAGCAAAAGAGGAGAAAAAACTGTGAATTCGGAATTACAACTAATAGAGATTAACATTACACAACAGTTTGCATGCAATCCGTATTATAAAATGTGAAATGTAATGAAAAATGATGTGAGGATTACCGAATAGTCCGGATTCGCGACGTCCAGATTATCAAGGTTTTAATGTATTTTGAGATAGCAAATTATATTGAGAAATAGGCTGCCTTGCTAAACGTTAGGTGCATGTTTCTAAACGCAACCGTGCAAACTTTGACGATACATAATGGCATTCTTAAAGTCATCAAATGCACAGTTGACGCGCAAATAAAGGCAACAAAAGCATCATTTAGATTGACAATGATATTCATAAACAATGGCGACTAAAGAAGAAAGGTACAAAATTTCAGCGAAATTAATAATTAATTTCAATTAAAAATTAAATTATTTCATTAAATAATGATTATTATGCTTATTAATTGCTTTTGAAAAATTTTTTTTTCCGTAGACATTGTTTTTTTTTATAATGCAAAGCAAACAGATGTTCTTAAAGAGCGACGGTCTTACAAAGTTTAAAATGACAACGCATGATTTGCGAGGTTGGTAAAATATTACTGCTTTATTTAAACACTGCTTTGACATTGCATACAGATGTTTAGGAAGGCAGTCATATTTTCAAACTGCTATCAAACTTAAGCCAACGTTATGCTGGGAACGACGAATTTTTCGTTGCGAACTTTCGTCATCAGAAATAAAACACGTTTGTTTACATGAAAATTAACACAACACCGCCGTCGACGAAATTCGTCGTGCGTGACAAACTCTGCGATTGATTTATTTCTATTAAATTATTACAGAGTTGCCGTTTTTCATTTTAGTTTTCTAATAAAGTAAAATAAAGTAAATAAAGTTAATTTTTATTGTTATAATGTATTTGTTCAGCTTGAGGTCTTGAATAAATTGAAAAAAATCGCTTTTTATTTTATTTCTCCGATTTTTTTTTATTATTATTACTATTTTCCCAATATTTCGATCAACTTAATTGATCATGTTCAGGGGATTTATTTTTTATTAATTATTAAATTAATTTTATTAATTTTTATTTTAATAATTGTTTAATTTTAAACATACATCATTTAAGTCAAATATACACAATTATTTACCATAAAATTGCTTTTTAATTATTTTTTGTTAATGTTTAATTTTTTTATACGGTAACACAGACAGCAAACAACTTTGCTGATTCTGACAGCTGTAATTTGTTCGCCGTTATTGTGCTCCACACTGCGAATAATTCGTTGTGCTAGACGAAATTCGTCGTTCATTCCAATTGTGTACCCAGCATTTCATGTAAAAATCGCTTTTAATGAATCTCCAAAATATATAAATTTTTTAATTATATTTCTTATAATTTTTGGACAAAAAATTTTCATTTCCTTTCAAAAATATTTTCTTTTTCCTCTTTTTTAAAACAAAATTTTTGTTAATACAAATTATTATTTCCTGACTATTTGGTAGCGAAATATTGAAAATAAATAATTAAAAAAAAACTTTTCATAAAAAAGACCATCGCTCAAAAAAGAAATATATGTAATTAAAAAATTTAATAAAGGTCAAATATAATATAAAATATATCAATTATAATTTTTTTTCTGTACATTCTGTAAATCTACTGTTTTACTAGAGTTGTTAATCGTACAATAAACCGCAACATTTAAAGGAGTTGCTTCAAAGTAATATTTGCCCATCGTGTTCCGATATAAATGAACTACTACTGTGATAACTGTCCTAGTTTATCTGCTGATTAGCGGGTGGACATATTATACAGGGTGGCGCAGAATGAGCTATATGGTTTGAATTCTTTATAACTTTTTTAATTATTATTTTTTTTTTGTTTGTTTTTTTTCAGCATTTTGTGAAGAAGACTTGGGGAATTAATTACGAATCATTACATGATCGAACATAGCACATACTGCAGGTGCCTCAATGGCTTTGTTAAGGGACATATTTGGCGAACGCATTATTTCGCGCACAAGCGATTTGAACTGTCCTCCACGATCACCAGATTTAACAGCTCCTGACAGGATATTTGAAAGAAAGAGTGTACGTTAACAAACCAAGAACCCTACTCTAACTAAAAACCAACATTCGAAATGAAATCATGGCCATTACAGCCATCACTTACAGGATATCATTTTTCAAAGCTAATTGCAAAAAATTCCCCTATAATATACTGTATTTAAAAAAAAAAAATTCTAATAATTGCATAAATAAAAAAGTTACAAACCATTTAAACTATATAGCTCATTGTGCGCCACCCTGTAGTTACAGCATAACTTTCATTGTACTCATAACATTTAATGAATAATTAATTAATTAATGAAATTTAAACTGGTGCATACGACAAGATTGCTGGTAAATGTAATTTTATTTATTGTAGACTGTATACGAGAGGAATGCGTTTTAGTGATTGCATTGCATCGCCACTTAATTAACTACACTTGTGCATGTATAGAAAGTTCTTACCACAGGCACAGCGCTAAACAATTTGCCTCAGAATTTGAAAATGCCAAATATTTGCGAATTCATCAAATTACTTTAAAGCTCTGCCACTCCTATAAGAGTCTTTATAGTAATTTTTTTAAGGAAATTTTTTACTTCTTGAGTACTAATTTTAGCTGTTGCTTTCTTTTATATTGCAACAGTTGCATTTACAACATAAGTACCGCAAATAGTTTGAAATGCATTTCAGTTAAGCAAAACAATATCGATAGTACAGTATCGGCAAAAGCTTACAGATATTTCACCTGCATTTATTTTAGATTGCAAAAAGAAAATTTTATCTTGGAAAATAACTGCTATTTATTCATCAGCCTCGTGGCACTTTGTGCGCCACATCTTTTGTTTCTAATGTTGTTTTCTTTTCTTTTTACTGCTAGTTTACTACTTTCCTAATAATTTTATTCCAGTAGTTTAAAATTTACGTTTTTTTTTTTTTTTGTTATAATATTTTCGTTGTTGTACAAGTGAGTATGCGGCAAGTGATTCATACGTTTGTGTAGAGAGTAGAGTACATACATTCATCTATAGAGTATAATCAGCAATCTGTCTAAACTTCACCGCTTGATGAAACACAAAATTCATCGGAGCAGAAAATCAGATCGCAAGACTATACCATCTTTTTGTTTTTTTTTTCCTTTTCAACTTTTTCATTTCTGTGATAGAATCAGAGTTTTGTAAAGTTTTTTTTAATGTTTATTGCTAAAGAAAACCCTTTTTTCTAGTCAAATCTTACGAAAAGAGAGCAAAACAATCACGAAAACGGAAGAAAACTACAAAACATTAGTTACGTGCTCATGACTGAATAACTGACTGGGCAGGCGTACTACACTCGAAAAAAATGATCATAATAAAGAAGCAAGGACTAGACTTTGTCACGGAATTTTATTTATAATTAAAATTTTTAATATTTCGGAATTCAATTAACACATTTGTCGTTGTATCGTTGTATCATTGTATCATTATATCGGTTATATTAAATATAATAGTAGTTTAGTTTTCAACCTTTTTATATCAAATTTTATTTCATTTTAATTTTTTTTTTTTTTTTTAAGACAATACAAACTCTACGAAGCTCTTATAGCTTGTCTGTAGAAACACCCAGGGTCTAAGCGGGAATCGAACCCGCATCTCGATATTGATAAGAATAATGCTCATGCACTAGACTACGGAGGCACCCATAAACTTGTTGTTGGGGGGTTGGGATTATATGTGACTTGAATACACTTGAACATTTTTCTGAATCCCGCTAAAATATAGAAAACTAATAATAAATGCAGTTGAGCAAATCCAAGGCAAAATGTTAATTAAAACAATAAGTCAAGATTATGCAGTTATGAATGTCAATTTTTAATGATCCTTATTCTGTGTATTTAATACAAGATACACGATACAGATTGTGAAATCGACAATTATTGTTTTAACCACATGTTTCGTTGAGTTTATTAAATATGTATATCAGGCTGTGTCAATTTTTTTTATCAACAAGCTTATAGAAAAACCGAAATCTGCACAAAATTCTAACTACCAGGTCTAAAATGAAAACCTGGCTCCCGCCAAGAGATATCACACTTCACGTATGGGTAATTCCAAGCCAAATCAATCATGAATTTTCTAGTCTGCCTCCTGATGCCAATAAAATTAGGTATACTTGTTATACTCGCTAAGAAACCAAAAAATTTACATTTTTTTTTTTTTTTTATCTGGGACCAGCACTCAGGAGATGACTCCTACACATGCGAAGCATTGTGCTAGAACTATAGGAAAGGGATAGCAAGAGAAAACGATAGTAGGTGAAGCTTAATTAATTATTTTGGAGCTCTGCTTTTGCACGTTCTTTGTTTATACTCGTAGCAGTGCTGAAGCTTCGCTTCAGTAGCCATTTTTATTATTATTTTACTTCGCCGGTGCTACACAATACCGACGAAGGAGGGCATTGTGATGTGATTGTGGATTGCTATCAGCTGAAGCCGGTATTGTTCAGTGACCAGTGACTATGCCTTCGCCACTGAAACCTTCCGACAACAACTGACAAACTAATGCACATCAGAAAAATGCGAGATGTTTATTTTTTTTTTTTAAATTTTAGTCTGAAACTGGGCTTGAACCCAGGTCTGTTTTTGGATTTGTAGTCAACGTGCAGACTACCATCTATCGTGCCATTCGCCCGATAGGGGTACAGGGGCCACAATTTCCCCTAAAATTCCCAAATCATTACACTTTTCAACTTCTAAACTCAATGTCTTCGTTTCTATTGCAGCTACAGAGTCCAATTTATGTTTGTTATAAAGCTCTTAATGTGCACCACGAGACTACTATTACCAAAAAAAACTTTTTGAAAAATATTAGGAGAGCCCCCATAAATCAAGGGCCATGACAAAGACTGGGAAAAATGAGAGGGATATTTTATATCGGACTGTTTTCCTTTTTATTCCTTTGTCAGTCAAAAAATACATTTAAATCCAAATACTTCATGGTTCTTTGAGGTGAAAAGGTAAACTGAATAAAATGAAATGTTTTTATAGTAGATAGATATTGACGTTGTTAGTTGATTTCTTGGTAAAAGTGAAATTTGTAAAATTTTGAATTAATACCCTCTTGTTGATCACGTGCAATATATGATGCACAGAAAACAAAATTTTAATGATGTGAATTATTCTTTGAATCAGAAGAATTGAGAGAAGTTTCGATTAGAACGTAACCTAAGAAATCTGCTGGATGTAAGTCAGTCGGTACTCCCTTTCCCTCCGTTATAACCGGTTCTTTTTATTAAAATCAAAATGTATGTCACTTTCGTTTCTGATAAATTCTTAACTTTTAACTTAACGAACAGTTTTTAATAAAAAAGAAATCGTATTGCATACATACTACATCACATATAACACTATATTGCATATAATACATTATTAACACACAGTGAAAAAATGCTACCAAAGAAGTCAGTAAGATTCTGAACTTGTGATCGGGAAGTAGTGCAACATCGGATTAGTTATAGTTCTTTTTACATAGAGTTGTCATTGTCGGAAGTTCTCTTTCTTGATGCCTATTCATTGAATCCGAAATAATGCTCGTGAGGCTAAGGAAATCTACTTTTTTAAGCAGAGCAATGGAAATAATTTTTTATTACTCCCACGGAGCTATGAAAAGTTATTCATCGCTTTGTTTTAATGCTATTAATAAGAAGCAGGTTTTATTATTATTATTATTATTATTCTTTATTAGACCTATAATAATAAATTATATATCTAATACAAAGTCAAGGAACACTAGCTGCCGTTGCTATCGGCTCTAAAAGCAGGTTTTAATAAGTTCCAATTCTACAAAAATTCAAATTTAATTCAATTTATTTTATCGAAATTCAATTGTATATTTTTTTTTACTTCATTTGTTTTCCGATAAAATCAATAATAATGTCAAATATTTTACACATATTTATGTACACGGTGAGCCGAAAATAATCACCCTGGGCGTAAGTAATCACCCGATATCTTTTTGCTGTAATTTTATTTAATGAAAACCTTTGTATCTGCATGTATGGTCATCAGCTCTAGCGGCGGTCACTTAGCCCAAATCATAAGCAGTGCCAAAATTTGTCTTAAAAAAAAATTACAGCAAAAGAACATCGGCTGATTACTTATGCCCCGAGTGATTACTTTTGGCCCACCCTGTATGTACAAATATATAAATAAGCAAACATAAACGAATTTTTTTGAATCATCAATCACTTTCATATTAAATTTTTGGATGTTGGTGTTAATAACTTCCTGAGAAGTTGAAAATATTCCGTAGATCAAAAGTAGTTCCTAAGGAATGACTTCCAACATCTATTATTATTCATTTGTTATTAGTTGTGTGCCTGAAATCGTCATTTTTATTTACCAACATCACACGTTGAGTGTTCCCATAAAACAAATAAAATCTTGTGTTGTTAAAACCACATGGAAGGGAAAATTATTAATTTTTTTTTTTAATTTACCATACACAATTGTTGTATGCTGATTGCACCAAAAAAAAAACACACACACACACAATTATTTTAACACACACTCGATTCGTACAAAACTCATATGAAGATCTACTTAATTTGGTGCGTATCGATGCGTTACCAATTAAATCGCTTGTCGTAAGAACACAATTAATGCCAGTGGTACAAACATCAAATTTAATGGAAGATTCGAAATTTCCAAGATAAGGCATAATAACACTAAAATTAAATGTACAACTTCAATATACATATGTATGTGAGCTTATATATACACACATATGCATATATAAGCACACACACATGTGTAATTACATTGAGCCCACGTGTGCAGGCGACGTGTAACTTTGTGTGATCCATTAGCGAAAACGCTCAAAGTGGATCCGATAGCGAGTTTCTTGTACAAAAAAGTTTGCTAATGCGATTGATAGATCATTTGTCACAACAATTAAAAATACGATTTAAATTTTTTCGCTAAACAAAATAGCCCTATCGCACTTTTTAGAAACTACAGAAATATTTTCCCATGGTAGGAAACGCTGCCACTCTATTTATGTATTCATGCATACATACATGCATACATAATTACTCTAATAAACCACATATTTATCAACTTTGATTGAATTTTTTTCAATTGATTGCATCTATCCATCCATGCATCCATCCATCCATCCATCTGTTGATTGTTTTCTTCATTTATCACAATTACTTTAATCATTGTTGTCAAACTTCCAACTGTCAGTAGATGGCGCTTAAATTATGTTCACTCCGATCCAATGACAATATAACTTCAATGACAAACAGTAAAACAACTTCCCTTTTTTGGGTAATCATTGTTACAGAAGCGATGTCAGAAACATTGGACGTTCGTTCGTATCTGCAATAACAACTCTATTAACTGTTTTCAAACAGCAATCAGGCAAGAGTTATTGGCAGAAAATAATAATTACTTGCTGCAAGTTTTCAATTCTTGATCATTCGCCACAGCATTTAAAAATACTAACTTGTACTAAATATATTTAGAACACCTCGATAAACCTGATGACAGGCTGAAATTGTTTTGATGTATTTAACTATCTGCCATCGTCTTGACAAAATTAACGAGAAAAGTATTTAATCGTTCACGTCGTCGTAGAGTATTCAGTTAATACGGTTTTATATTTAAACGATTAATCGTTCTAAAGAATACGTTAAATTCAACTTAATCGAGTAATCGATTTAAAATTAAGTTAAGAAGTAGCTGCTGTTCACAGAAGTTATATTTGTTCATGTTATTATTTTAAAACATACAATTAAATGATAACCTTCTGAATCTGCCAAATATAATATAAGAAAGAAATAGTCATATCTGACATACCAGACAATTAAACACTTAATGGGCTGTTGTAAGCAAAGCAATCCTTATGTGAACACGCATGCGTACATGTAATTCATGAGGGTGGCGATGGCACGATGGATGGTAGTCTGCACGTAGACTACAAAACCAACCCCAGTTTCAGACTAAAATTATAAAATAAAAACAAACATCTCGCATTTTTCTGATGTGCATTAGTGTGTCTTTGTGTGTCAGTTGTTGTCGGAAGGTTTCAGTGGCGAAGGCATAGTCACTAGTCACTGAACAATACCGGCTTCAGCTGATAGCAATCCACAATCGCATCAGAACGCCCTCCTTCGTCGGTATTGTGTAGCACCGGCGAAGTAATATAATAATAAAAATGGCTACTAAACCGAAGATTCAGCACTGCTACGAGTATAAAAAAAACTAAAGAACGTGCGAAAGCAGAGCTGCAAAATAATTAATTAAGCTTCACCTCCTGTCGTTTCTCCTACTATCCCTTTCCTACAGTTCCAGCACAATGCTTCGCATGTTTAGGAGTCATCTCCTGAGTGCTGGTCCTAGATAAAAAAAAAAAAAACAAACTAAGTGAACGACATAAATTGTAAGTCACACTGACAAACACTAGCAAAACGGAACAACATACCGTTTTTTGAAGACTGCTAGAGTTTCATCTTCAGCGTTCTTCGTGTTTTGCCACTGTGTGTGGTTATCAGCAGATGTAAATTATTAACTTTATATATGTATTTATTATTATCAATATAATACGAGAAATAATTTTCCGATATTTTTTTCTCTTCTAAATGAAGCTCTAAATTTAGCATCTCTAACTTACAATAGTCTTTGGCATTACTTGATTTTTTTGTTTCCATTAACCGTGCACATGTGTTTTCTTGTTCTATTTAAAGCAAAGAGTTTCCTTTGTCTCGTCAAGTATTTCTTATTGTGTATATGAATGAATTATACTGCTACGGGCCCCTAGCCCTTATCATATATTGTTAAATTATGTCTCTCTCGTTTGTTTCCATTGAGATATTGGTGCCAATTTATTGATGAATTTAGAACGCCTCGCTGTAAATATGTTTTCACATTCCCATTTAGACTTTTTCCTACAAAACCTTGGAAATGTGAGGCACGAGCATGGTGAATGGTTTCACCAAGATGTGAAATTATTTTATTAAAATGTTCAGCTTAATATTATTTCTCCCTTTGTGGATTCTTAATAAATATTCCAAAAGTTTGACGTCCTATTCTTTTTCAGAATTTTTCACCTGAGTTAGGCACCCTAAAGTAACAATCTCATTTATATTTTAGATTATGATGAAACAGCTTATAGAGCAGTATTATAAGTATAAGAAAAATATTTCGTATTGTGATAATAAAACAAAAGTTTTTATGGCTTTAATTCATCTCGCATGAAATCCACTCCTCAAGCAATAAACTCCTGGACCACCACAGACTGTGTACCCTACACAGCTAGATACATGACTACAAAAGCTGTTGGCTGCATGCGTTGCTTTGTATTGCTACAGGAAAATATTGCACCTTCTTAAAAATAAATATACATATTAAAAATATATTTGTATCACGTACAAATTAAACCCATAGAAGACATGTGCAAATAGCCTACTAGCAAATAGTCCATTGTCAGGGCAATCACTGAAATAGTCTAAGTAAGAGACAAATTTAAAGAAATTTTAGGTTTAAACATCTTCTCAACAACATTAGAAGGATCTGTAGGAGTTTGTGTATTAAACAGGGAGATGAAATTGGTGTTTTTTGTATTGAAAAGAACAGAATTGATATTGTATGATTACAATGATTACGACTTGACAATTTATATAACTTTTACAACGTTTTGTTGCTTGTTGGCATTGCACTCGTACCTCAAGAAGAGTGAAAATATTTAAGGGGAAGAACAAAACCCTGGTTTTTGTAACAGCTGCAATACGAGCGAGTACTTTGGAAAATTCTAAAGATCGATAAGTTTTTGTAATTGAATGAGAAGTATTCCCAATATCAAAAATTAATTTGTTTAATAACTATTTTAAAGCCATATTTACATCGCAAGACCAAAATAAGTATTCACTCACAATGCAAGTTAACAGTTATAATTGTCGAATTCGCAATTCATGTGGTTGCGAATACGTCGTATATATTGCATCAATGTATTTCGTCTTTTCAGTGGCGAAGACATAGTAACTGGTCAGTGAACAGTATCAGCTTGTGCTGTAACCAATCCACAGCCACATCAGAGCGCCCTTTTTATCCGCTATTGTGTAGCACCGGCCAATTAAAATAATTACTAAAAAAAGATACAAAACCAAAACAGACCTGGGGATTAGGGTGCTGGTCCCTAATAAAAAAAAAACTTCAAAATTTAAAACGTCTCCTTAATATCAGAAGCGCTTCAACACTGCTATAAAGAACAAAGAGCGTATAAAAGCAAAAAGTTGTAATATAGTCAAGCTGCATCTACAGTCGAACTTCTCTATAACGTAGCAGTTGGGGACCGTCAAATTTCTACGTTATAGAGAAAATTCGTTATAGAGAAACTGCAGAAAATTCTGACTACATTTTTTTTATGTAGAAAATATATTTATTAAGACAAATAAAATTGTTTTTACATGAACACATTAATAATATGTGACTAAATTGATGCAAAAAATCGATTGCTAAAAACTTCGCAATAGAGAGATTATTTAGTGTGAAAAATTATATTTAGGTCTTAAAAAATTGTACGTTACAGAGAGAACTTCACTATAGGGAAGTTCGTTATAGGGAGATCAAAATGTATGAAAATACTCAAAAAAATGTTGTGTTCACGAATTTTATTTGTTATAGAGGAGATTTCGTTATAGAGAAGTTCGCAATAGAGAAGTTCGACTGTACTGTCATCTCTCTCACTATGCCTTTCCTCTAGTGCCAGCACACTGCGTTGCGTGTGTAGGCGTTATCTTCTGAGTGCTGGCCCAAGATCAAAATAAAATAGAGTTATACCAGCTCTTTATCTTTGTATAAAATGAATATTCTTTTAGTCGCGAAAGTCCACCAAAAGAACAATAAAATTTAACACTGCCGTTTTATGGGATACATCCCATATACATACATATATGCATACATAAGTGAGACGGTCAAGCTTACAAAATATTTTTTTTTACAAGTAGGAAAAAAGGAAAGCATTCAATAGAAACAAAGTTAATGCCAACCAGTAGCCTTCTAAAAACTCACTGAACATTGATCATTTTTATTCATTGATTGATTTTTTTTTCTTCTCTTCTTTAGTTTGCTTCCCCTCGTTCTTGTACCGTCCACAATTTTATGGACACTGTACCTGGTTGAAACAGGGTACTTAAGTTGTGAAAAGTGCATTTGAGAGAATCCTCCGTAAGTAGAAGAACATTTACAGAATTGAATGGCTGGTTTGTTAAGTGTTAAAAGAAATGCCTTTGGTTTTTGAATCTGAACGATGATAGAGTGTGGAAAATACAGAAATTATAAAATGAAATAAAATCAATAGCCAAGTTGTTGGAAAATATTTCTACCAATCGAGATCCACTATCGCACAACAAAAGCTACCAGCAACAAATTTATACAAAATTTAATAGATTTTAGAAGTAGATATGTCTTCTAAGAAAATGTTTCCCTTAAAAATGATTTTTTTTTGAGTACAAAACGAATAGTGAGTTTTGGAAGCCCCTTTTCATTTAAAATGCGCAGTCATTACGTGTACTCGTACTGTAATATTTTCGCGCCCGTTTCTGTTCGTTGCTGATTATGATGATGAAGATTGTTAGGTTGATGATGTTTCTTTGGAACAGGTGTAATAATTGAAATTATTCTATGAGACGCTAATAATAATATAATTCTTTATGCATACTTTAACCATTTTTCATTCTCTTGTGTACACTTGGTTGCGCTCGCTTAAAGAATCAAAAAAGCGTGCTTCTTTATTTCCTTACAATTACAATATTGTTCGCGTTATTATCACAATTATTCGTTCTTATAAATAAATTTTGGTCCCCTTCTTTTCCATAATTTTGTTTATACTTTAAAAACGAACAACAAATGTAAATTATGTTGAGTAAAGAAAAAACAACAACAGCAGCAACAACAACAACAACAATAATGAATTAAAAAAAAAATATTATGGTTACGGTTAAAACCTTCTTAGTTCAGCAGTTTGGAAAGTTTGATTAAACTGGGCATGATTTCTTAGGCCTGATCGTCGAGGTTTAAATTATGTTGTTCAAGAAACTGTGAAATTGCCAACATCATACATCAGCACAAACAAACCATCATTGGAAAAGTTATTATTATGTGATTTATTGTCAGAATTAGAAAAAAATTCATGAATTTTAACAATTCATAAATATGAAAAAAAATTAATATATTTATTTCGCTTTCCAAGGGTCAAATTGTGTAACGGTAGTTCTTTTACGGCCCTTTTCCCAATGTACGATTAAAACTTAACGTGAGCTTTAACAGCGAGTTTTGTATGACAAAGTTGCCGTTAAAGTACACGTTAACTTTTAATCGGACATTGTTAAAAGGGCCGTTAGAAATAAACTGCTGTATTTTATAAAAAAGCTGACTACAGAGGAGAATTTCCGAAGTTGTAATTGCGGACCCAGTCAGTGTAAAGGAGTATCGAAGGCCGGCGATTTATCAAAGGCCGCGGCAATGGAGTTACATTTATCTAATGGTGATTTCCTTTCTGAAAAAAATGTTGCCCTTTCGATGGATAAACATTTCTACAGAGTGCCCACACCTTTAAAAAGTGATACATATTTTACTGCCACAATGGTACAAAATATTTGCGATTTAACATTAATGTATACTTAGCGTTTCACTGTTTCTAGGGTTTTTAGCACCATTTTAACAATAAAAATCGTCAGCAACATTGTTTTCTAATCAGCTGCTATTACCTAGAACAAACTGCAAAAATTTTAAACAAAAAATTTATTAAAAAAGTTTACATTAAAATAAATAATAAATTAAACAGAATCTTCTGCTAACAAAAGTCTGACGGACTCTAGTCAAAGTGAAGAGTATATTGATTTTCATAATTCTTATTTGTATAAAAAAGTACTTAACAAAGATGTAAAAAAGGTTAGTATATCATCCCGACGTGAGAGTACAGGGTCAAATATGTTGCATAATTTGCCAGTAATATATTTAGAAAGGAACGAAATAGCTTTTTTTAATGTTACATATTTTTTAGAATGGAACAGAAACAGTAACGAAATGTAGCATATATGTATGTAAATTTTTGTTAGAAAAGAAAACACCATAATTGTTTAATTTGGTTAATTTGTGGGCCATTTTCTTCTTGTTCTCTTCGGTACTACTTCGCTTCATCCTATACAAGATATATTTTCTTTGCTTGAGTTTCAATTTTAATGCGTCAACATAAATTCTCAAAAAATGGCAAATGCAGAGTTGGGCGAGAATTAAGAACTCTATCCTTCTTATCACTTCAGCAACTGTATCTGCTTCAGCGCTGTCGCTTTCCAACTGCAGTGCCGTGCATTGCATACGTAGGGCCAAGAAAAGAAAACTGTTTAGTGAGTAACTTATGCATCGTGCTACAAATCGTAAATGAGAACTTATTTAATCCTTAAAATATATAATCAAAAATGATTAATTTTGGATTGAATTTTATACATTTAATAATTGTTGTATTTTTAAAATATGTGTATTTTTAAAAAATATGTTTCTTATGAATGCAGCAGATCATTTTTAAATACGAGTAATTATTATTACTTTTCTTCTTATTATAAGGATTTGATTTGATCACGATTGCGATGGGGTAAATGAGAATTATGGCGCGTGAGAATATTTATTTAATCATTTTATTTCTGCTTCTTTCTGGTGTTTGCCTTGGTATGCATTTTTTCTATATTCTGCAACAATTATGACCGAACGAATGAGTTTATTTAAAATCATCTGCATATTTCTTTAGCATTTATAATAATAAATACAGTATATCGTAAAAATATGTGTCTTCAAAGTTGATTTTAAATAAGAGCTCGGGTTCCCTTAAGTTCAATTGAAACTCTCCTATAAATCTTCGCATAGAATTTTCGGCGGACAGTAGTCGACATTTACTGGTTTTATCTGTTACTGTAGATTTAAATTAAATCAGCGTTGCATGACTTTGTTTTAAATATTTTGCATTTCTAAAATACTTTTGTCATCTACTGTATCAATGTAATGAAAATAATTTATAAATTACAATCATGGGTCGTTGTTGTAAAAAAAGACACCTGTGCCGCAGACTACATTTAATGCAAAAAAAAACTTGAAAAAAAAAGAAAAAATACTATCAAAACAATATAACGCACGTTAGTTAAAAACAAACTATTAACATCGGTCTATTTAAAACAAAAGAAAATGATAAACGTCCAGACAATTATGATTATCTTAAAGTTTGTGTTAATACTTTTTCTTTTTCAATTACAATAATGTACACTTTATAATGTAAAAAATATATATGAAAATACATACATACATACACATTTTTCCTACATAAAAGGTTCATCATTCTCTTCCCTATTTTATCGTTATACGACGGCCAACTTAACAGTTCTAGCTTTTGGAATATTTCAAGCTGAACACATTATTTTGAAAATGTTATTGGAGTTTTAAGATCAATTTGTTATACTCCTAATACTGCTTTTAAACGGTAAAAAAAAACCGTACAAAAATGGCGCGGAATTAAGCTGTGTTCCCATTATATATAGTTATCAAATGGAATATTACTTTTTCACACAGCAAATTCATACATGTAGTCTGAACGCCTTCAAACGATAGCATGAGTTACTCCAGTGTCCCGTGCATACGATATTTTTGATTGAGAGCGAGTTCTATTTTCAAGTGATAAATCATCTGATATCAGCTGTTTTTGCATAAAGCAAATGATTGTATGCGAAACATACCAACACGTAAACACAAAAATTATAAACCTTATGTAAACTGCAGATTTTAATGTATACATGATATGACATGGAAAAGAATGACATTCACTTTTGCTAATTTTAAAATAATTAATTAAGCTTCACCTCCTGTCGTTTCTCCTACTATCCCTTTCCTCTAGTTCCAACACAATGCATCACATGTGTAGGCGTAATCTCCTGAGTGCTGGTTTAAGATAAAAAAAAGAAATACCAATTTCCCTACTGACTACCTAGGACCAACGTCAGTAGTAGATTTTCAATAACACGCACAAGTGAAATGTCTATCGTTATTTTTCGTTGCCTGGGGTAACATAACAAGTCATTAGTACTGATGAATAAGTCAGTAGCAAATCAGTAAGGTTTTGCTATTGTTATTTCCTACAGGGTACATACATACATATATAACTGTATTTACGAGTATGTGTGAATTGATGTACATAGTTACAGTAAATGTAAGTGTATGCGTTGATATTTAGATCCAAAACTTAATGTAAATGTCCATTTTAGATAGAAATCTCAATTAGCCCAAATTGTTAGACAGAAATGACTCTAAAATAATTTCAAACAATTAAATTACGGTTACATACCTCTAATTTTTCTAACATAAAAAAAAAATTGTTGTATTTAAATTTTGTGGGAAAATAATTCAAAGTAATGACGCATAATTATAATAATTTCAATTTAAAAGTATGTTTATTTGTCATTTTTGTTATTGTTGTTACTTTTGAACATTAACTTTTAAAATTTAACGCACATGTATGAATTAAAACACAATGAAGTCGATATACCACACAGGAAAATGTAACACTGTAGAATTTTTTCATCTACATTTACATATGTAAATGTTATTAATATGTACAAAAAAGATACTTCTAAGCATTTTTATACTATTTTATAATTTCCAACACTTTTCTCTAAGATGATGTGTATAATTTTCGTTAAATTTCTAAAATGAGAAATATATCGTCATATGTGGATAATTTTATTTTTATTTCTTTACTTTTACTAAAATTCTAACTTCTAGAAGTTTCAATTTTAGTAAAATCTAAAAGGAGTAAATGATATTTAGATCACAAAATATGGAAAGAAATCGAATACAGTGCGATCAGATAACGTCAACTAAATAAAAACATTGACGTTTATGAGATTGTTAATGTTCATGAAATTGGAAATTGAAGATGAAAATAATACTTACATCTAAAGAACAACAAAACACAAATGTTTGCAACATAAACGTAAAAGAAACAAAAATATTTTACATGACATCAAGCTATACATACATACATACATATCTATACTTTTACATGTAATTGAAGCATTTACGCATAAAATTAAATGCGTTACTTTTGTGAGAATAAGAAACAATTTGTAACTGCATTTCTTTAATTGTACCTGAATCCCAATAATTCTGAACTGAAGCTACATATGTACACATGATTGTAAGATATTACAATATTGTAGAAATATGGCAATATGGTGGCAAAGCACTCACAATGAAAAATTCTCACCGAAAAATTAGCAAAAGTTGCCAGATCCGATGCTTAACATTGTATCTAAATATATATGGGCAGCATTGCCAACAGAAATATTTATCAGCGAATAGTGTTATTGTACGTTGAACTAAATTAAGCACATGTGACAATAACAAGTGAATGCAAAATGTATGGCAATTACGTGTCAATGGAAATGGAGGGTGTTCTCACGATTGTCAGAATTGTGACAATATTATTGTCATACAATGCACGGACAATACATTTTGTGACAATGTTGCCACACAAAAATTGTGAGTTCACTTTATACCGAGCGCACTGTATGTACATTAGAGAAAATAGAAAAATTCAGGAAATAATGTAGAAAATGTATTAAAACTCTCCCAAGACTACCGGAAAACGGTACAGTCGAAGCTCAGTATAACGAATGACATAATGTCAGGCGCTTTCGTTTAACAGAACAGCGAAATTCGTTACAACTTTAGATAAAACGAGAGTCAATTGGAGTTAAATTAAAATGTTGCGTTAAAACGCTTTATATGAGGCAAAAATTTAAGAAAAAAAATCACATATGTTTGTTTCATAATATGAAATAAATATTATTATTCACATGCACATGAAAAAACATGACTGCCATTTATATTTATAGCCATTTAGAAGGTTAAAAAAAATAACAGTATTGTGGCGCCTTAACTTTTTTCTGTACCATTCGTTAAACAGGGCGTAAAATAAGTTATTAATATAAGGTAGATAATAGGAAGGAATGTTCATTCGCTATAACGAATTTTCGTTAAAGGCCGTGTTTGTTATATCAAGCTTCGACTGTATTCGCAATCGCGTTTAAATTTCTGAACCAAGACATAAATCAAACCGCTCGATCGGAAAATTGAAAGTGGCGATGGTCGAAGTAGTCAGCACGTTGACTACAAAACCAAAAATTTCCTGGGTTCAACCCCAGTTTCATACTCATAAAAACATTTCGCATTTTTTTTATGTGCATTTGTGTCTTTGTGTCAGTTGTTGTCAGTGGCGAAAGCATAGTCACTGGTCACTGAACAGTAACGGCTTCAGTAGTATCCAATCGACAGGCTCATCTGAGCACCCTCCTTCTCCGGTATTGTATAGAACCAGCGTAGTCAAATAATTACTAAAACTGAATACTAAAATGAATCTACAAAATTGAGTACGCCTCCTTGTCATCAGAGGCACTGCAACATGGCTATAAATAAAACGTGCAGAAGCAGAGTTGTATCACAGTGAAGCGTCACCACCTGTCATTCAGGAGTCAAAATATAAATAAATATGTAAATAAATACAATCAAAATTTATTAAATGTCAATTTTTACAATTTTTAACTATCGATCACATTTTTATTGTATTTATTTATTTTTTTTTTATTTTGTAAATGCAAAGTTAGCAGTTTCAAAATGCCTTAAAATCTCAACGAACGGAAACGCTTTAGCCACGCATCGTTTATTCCCTTTTTTAACGTTGGTTTGTGTAGTACGAGCTCATACGATATGAAAGAAAACGCTGGAACATTTTTCAAATAAGTGTTTCTGCAGAACTAAAAAAAAAGAATGAATACATGTATTAAAATTGTTTGAAATATTTCATTTTCCATTAGGTAACGCTTGGCAACATCATGCCATCACGATAAAAATCATTTTTCCTCAATAACAGTGCAACATTATGGACCAGCAAACAAACAAAGAAAAACACGCAAACGCGTGTATGAATGGAAGAATGAATGAATGGATGGATACATTTTATATTTTCTTTTATTTCCTTAAGATACTCGTATGAATAGTGATTTAAAAACGATCTGCACATAACATTTTTCGAGAATAAGTTCATTTTGAAAACCTGAGCATTTAGCAATGTTTCTCAATAGGCAATGCCCACATACATACATCTACATATACGAGTATATCTCAGATAAAGATATAATTCTCAAAGACTTGTCTCGAAATAAGAAAAATTATTCTGAATTATATAAAAAATTTCTTGCGTTCTAAATATGAAGTTCTCAAAGAAATAGTTGTTACTGCATGGGTTCCACGCAGTGATGTTAACTGTTCAATAACTACTATTCGTGCAACTATTCTGGGAAATAAACGCTAAAAATATACTCGTACATCGCTCTTTTATTTACTGCAACAAATTTAACTTAAACAGAAATGTTCTTTAATACATTGTAAAAAAAAAAAATTCAGCATTATATTACAAGCTGAACGGGAGTTATAGCAGAACTTGTTAATCATCAAACTTTAATGACATTTTACCCAGTAAATTGTTTTTCCTTTCTGAAGCTATGTTCACAATAAAAATTGTTATCATATAATTTCATTGGCACACAGTTCTGCGACAATAAGTTTTTCTGCCAATAATAAATAATTGTCTGTACGCACGGTTGTCAGATTATTGCATGGCCAACGTTGCCAGATGCAAAATTTTAACATTATATCTAAATATTTAAGTGCAGCATTGCCAACATAAATATTTATCTGCCAATGGTGTTATTGTACGGTGCACTAAATGAAGCACATGCGACAATAACAAATGACTGTAAATTGTGTGTCAATGGAAATGAAGGGTGTTCTCACGATTGTCAGAATTGTGACAATATTATTGGCATACAATGCACGGACAAAACATTTGTGACAATGTTGCCACACAAAAATTGTGAGTTCACACGGTTGTTGCACATTTTGTAATAATTTTTCTGTCAATATTGTAGTAAATGACAATCGTGTGTACATACCTTGCGATATGACAACACTGCAATAATTGAGCGATATGTTTAAAAAGAAAGCAATCGGTTATACGATTTCCAGAAATATTTTTTATATTTATAACAAGAGTTAAGGAACCCCAGTTTTTTATAACGATTATAAAATTATAAAATATATACAATAAATTTTGTGTAATTCATTTTAAAGAACATAACACCGTCATAATGCATTCAACATGAAGACCACAACAGCGGACACAACTACACGACTACCAAAGTTGTTAGCTGCATGGGGCTCAAGAATTTTTTTTTCCTTGAAGATGACAGATATAGCTGATAGTTGTTTGACGTAAAAAAAGGTATTTGAGCTACCTCAAAATAATTTTCTTTTATATGCATATAAAAACAAATTTACTGTATACTATTCGTGCTGCATTGTTCCATTGTTGTTCAAAACACTGTAACTCATCAACCGCTGAAACAATTTGAGTGATTTTTTCACCATTGCATAGATTTGGGAATCGAGCTAAAGATGGGATGGTTTTAGATGGAATGCTTTCTCTCTTACTAAGTTGAAAATTATTTTTTGTGTCAGCAACCATTCTGTGTCAACATATAAATAATAATATTGCTGTCGTAATTGCTCTAATTTCTCAATCTATCCAGTAGCGAAACAATCATTGAAATCGCTTTAGGCGCTAACGAGATAGAGCTTTTTAGGTGCTTTAAAATAATTAGTGACTACTACGCACTTCTCATCTTTTAAAGGGGGGGGGGGGGGGGGGGGAATTATAAATAGAATGCAATAGCACACCATGTAGTCAAGCATGTTGCCGTGTTTCTTTTAAATTGTGTATTGTACGGCTCACAGATCACGTCTTGCAGTTTTTTTTTTTTTGGTACGTGAACCCACATTGGGCCGATAGTGGCCCAGTAGAGGAATGACAGGTAAGTTTTGTTTTTTTTTTATATATGCTGCATATATACGTTACATTAAAAGTGGATTATGCCTTCGCTTCTTCATTGAAAAGGGAGCGTTGAGAAGAGGCAGTTGGTGAACTGATAAAGTAGTTCATAGATAGTGTTTGTATGGAGTGTGCGCATTAGTTTTTAAGCCAAAGGATGAGCGTTTTTATAACTCTTTATCACTCAAATATTGGCAAAGAAGGGTTATATCGTCCGACAATTCATAGCCGGAACGTTTTACATCTTTCCCTTTAGTTTTGTAATATCTGGGGCACAAAGGGGAGTCTTAAAATGTAAGTACATATACCTCTGATTGTATGGGTTACAAGGACATGGTTGGGCATGACAGTATAACTAACTACAGACACTCCAGTATTTATACCTTTATGATGAGTTTATGTAGGGCAGTCATGGAAAAAGGCGCTAGCTTGGATAGCGAGGCCTGATTTGTAGATGTCGATACATATATAGATGCAAACACGTACATACTGGTAAATGAATGAATTCCTGAGATAATAAGCCCTCCTTGTAATTTATTTATCAAAGTGCCAGTAGTCCTACTGTACGTACTGTATATATTTTTTTTCTTGGACCAGTGCTCAGGGGATATCTCCTACATATGCAAAGCATT
This sequence comes from Dexiosoma caninum, assembly GCA_963924685.1. Lineage (NCBI taxonomy): Eukaryota > Metazoa > Arthropoda > Insecta > Diptera > Tachinidae > Dexiosoma > Dexiosoma caninum. The sequence goes on from OZ004727.1 coordinate 85,340,057, forward strand.
GCACTTGAATTAGGCAGAGAGAGTGAGAGGGACAGGTGATGAAAGTGGTAGGAAGACAGACTACTCTGCAGTTGCGTGTTGGTAATTATAAAGCAAAGTTGCGGCGTCTCTGGTGCATTATTTTCAAGCGAGCATATTTATTTGTTAATTTACTTCGCAGAAAAAAAATAGCAAAATTTTTTTCAAAGATCTCTTGAATATGTCACAAAAAGTCAATAACACTTAGTATTTAATTCAAAGACAATGTTTATCAAAATTGCAACTTAAAAAAGGCAGAACATAGAATTCATTTGAATCAATAAAAGTTTTGTTTGATATCCACACAACTTTTAATCAAAACGCCCTCTTTCGTCGGTATTGTACAGCACCGGCGAAGTAAAATAATAATAAAAAAATGGCTACTAAACCGAAGCTTCAGCACTGCTACGAGTATAAACAAAGAACGTGCAGAAAGCAGAGCTGTAAAATAATTAATTAAGCTTCACCTCCTGTCGTTTCTCCTACTATTCCTTTCCTATAGTTCCAGCACAATGCTTCGCATGTCTAGTAGTCATCTCCTGAGTACTGGTCCCAGATAAAAAAAAAAAAAAAAAAAAAAAAAGCGCTGTCAAAAAACAACAAAAATCGATGTTGGAAATAAAATTCAAATCAACAATTTTTTTCTTTGCCTTAAAATATTTCTTTATTGAATTAAAATGGAAATATTTTCAATAAACGCCCCTACAATTTGGTTTATCAAATATGAAAATTGAAAAAAATTTTTTATTGAATCAATGATTTTCGTATTTAAATATCAAAAACATTTTTTTCTGTGAAACTTTTAACTGCTCAAATACCGGCGAAGGAGGGTGATGTAGCACAGAAAAATCTGAAATAATGTGAAACTTGACCGAGCCGGCAATCGAGCCCGGTTTCTTCTGGTTGCACATATTTATAGTTTTTGTTGCAGAATTTTTAAAAGGAAATCAACGTCACTGGTGATATTGGAATATAAAAAGAGTAAAGTTTCGAAAGCATTGTTCACCATTCTAAATTTGAAATTGATATGAAATTTTTAAATAACTTTAAACTTACTTGAAATCTGTGAAGGAAATGAATTTGACTACAGCGACGCTATTAAGGAAGCACTGATGAATGTTAAGATCAAGAAATTTTCAATATTTTACAAATGGCTAATTTTTGTCCAAATTGCTTAGATATTGAGCCACTGTGTATTATTATGTAGTTTTTGGATAATATAAAGAATGCTTTATTGAATCGAGATTGTTTTAACTACGGGCAATAGTTAAAACCGCTTTTGAGTTTTCTATGCCAACAAGAATTTCTCTGACCACCGTCGTCGCACTGCTGTTACTCTTTTACGTTTTCTTTGTTGCATCCGAGATATAATTTTGTTATCATCAGTTCAAAAATATACAAACTGCTGAGCCTTATGAAAAGAAACACAAACAAGTGTAACTTAATTCAAAATTGTTTATATTTGTGATTCACAGCCAATCAGTCTGTTTGTTGGTTGCGCTCGTCATCATTCGTAATGCGTTTATTTTTAACCGTTGCATTAATTTTATACTGCTGTTGGCAAAAAACTGCTGCAAATTCACTACATATCGATACAAGTTTTCTACTAAAGCCACAAAGGTATGGATAAAAGTTGTATTTTATTTTATATGGAAATCAAATTCCGATTATGTTTTTGATCGTGTCTTTTGCAGCTTGCCCGATGACTTGAATTTCATGCCATCCTTGTCAAACGGACACTTGGGTCTTACGATATTTGGCGATGCAATATATATGAATGGCGTTTATAATGGCCACAAGGGTGATAGTCGCCGGGCACGTCTACCAAATTGGCTTAATATTACGGCACGCATTCTAAATACGCGCACGAACACATACATTCAATATGATCAAATTGAACATAATATGAATTTGTATGAAGGGGTCTATGAATGGCTGGAGGAGTATACGAATTTGAATTTAATTATAAAGCAGAGAGTATACGCTCATCGTTATTTTAATAGGGCCCTCATATACGAATTGTTTCTACAAAGACAAATGGCATCAGGTAAATTGACTTTAATGAGAGGCAACTAATAAATAAATATTTTTTGTATTCAGACCCCATAAATATACAACTGCAACAAAATCCGGGCAGAAACAGTGAGGCATTTGACATAAAAATTGAAAATTCTAATCAAATACCTGTACAATATGGAAAAATGCTGCGGGCAACAACTAAAGTTGTGGAAAATGAAGTTTTCCAACCAAATCGCACCACCGTTTATATCGCCTTTAGTGATGACTTTAGCGCAAATAAAAAAATGCTTCAGATGAAGCCGGATCAAAAGGAATTGTACTACAGATTCGTTGTAACAGCTGATTTAGAGAAGTCAGCGGCTCTAATGGAGTTAGAGAATGGTAATTATCGTTATTAAAAACTTGTGGACATTTTCTAAAACGCAGTTTGATTAAAAGTTTCAAGTTTAACGAGAGAAGATCTGCTCAAACAACATACTTCGAAATGGGAAGAATTTTGGAATGATTTTCAAATTAAAGTGCAAGGCGATGAAGAATTGGTAAAATATAAATGGCATTGTAATTAAATTGAAATCGACAAATGGGAAGAGAACACAAAAAAAGAAAAAATAAATATGATGGCCGGAGAACTGCAATAGCGATAGTCTCTAATATGTATGTCCAAACGCCAACTATGTTCTGGGTTAATTTAAAAACAATATGGAAAAGCTTCTGTAATAGCATCAGGGGAATTGAATTGAATTACTTCCCAAAACTTATTTTCCTAGTTCGAGTTCAATGTTTTACATGCCCAGGGGACCTCCCCTAAGTACTGCTGCAAAAAAAAATTTTTTATTTTCCATTTGCACACTTCTCAATAATAGAAATAAAGATTAGCTGCCGTATTCGTAAATATTTTTTTTTTATTTCTAACAGGTTTAATAGACAAATTTCCATACAAAATTCAATCAATATACCTTTTATAAATCCAAAAAAAATTGTATGAATACGGCAGTAGATCTTTAAATAAAAATTGAATTAATTTGTAATTATTTTAGCAGAAATATTGTAAAGCAAGAAAAGCCCTCTCATTCTGCAGATATATAATCGGTTAATCTGTTAAGTCTTATTATAATCTAATTTATAAACCTTTTAATTTAATAAATTTTTACTGCTGTTATTTTACTGTGAAGTATTTTTCAGTCTCAAACAATTAATGCTGGCATATTTTATATGGCCAATTCACTGCCTTCTTTGGATACTAATCAAATAAATAAACCATATTTCGGACTTAGTCCCACTGGTTTAGGGCGAGGCCAACTAGATGACGACTATGAGGGTCACAATTTTTGGGATACAGAAATATGGATGCTACCAGTTGCAACATTTTTTCAGCCTCTTTGGACGCAAGAACTGTTCAAATATCGGCTGGAGCATCTCCAAGGTGCCCTTTATAATGCCAATTTAACTGGATATAAGGGCGCCAGGTTGTAGATATAAACTTGAGTTACAAATGTATTGAAAATAGTTTTTCATTGTGATCGATTCACAGGTTTCCTTGGGAGAGTGCTTATACTGGTACAGAAGTTACAAATCCATGTTGCCCCCAAATAGCCAGCCAAGAAATACACATATCGGCAGACGTAGCAATCGCCTTAGAACAATTTTATGCAACCACTTACCACCGTGACTGGTTGTGCGATACCGCTTGGCCACTGGTACATGAGATAGCAAAATTTCTGCAAAGTCGTGTCACATGGCAGAAGGAAACACAACATTTTCATGTTCAGGGTAATTATTGATTTCTTGGTTGCTTGGAATTTCACGAAAATATTTCTTTATTCATTAACTGAAAATTCTTAAAAGGTGTCATGGGACCTGATGAAGACCACGAGAAAGTCGATGATAATGTCTATACAAATGTGGTATTTAAAAAGGCATTTGAATTCGCCAGGTAAAAAATTACTCGTATATTATAAATTTAAAATGATTATTTTCACTAATTTTCACCAGCTTATTTATGATTTACATTTTTCGATATTTCGCCACCCACGCCTTTCCGTGCCTTCTGCAGGAAATTATAACTGTTTTTTGAAATAATATAACAAATAAATAACAAAAATATTATTATTATATACAGGGTGGCCCAAAAGGAGCGGAGGTGTTTGAGTTCCTCATAACTTTTTTTTTGCAAAATTTTTTTATTTGCTTTTAGTATTTTGTAAAGAATACTTGGGGAATATAAAATGGAACAGTACACAATTCGAACAACGTGCCAAAGTCGTTGATCTTTATTTCAGCAGAAATTCATGATTTTATTCATAATTTAATTAGAAGCGACGAAGTCCATTTCCAATTTAATGGGTTCATTAATAGGCAAAAAGGGCTACGGAAAATCCAAAAGTAGTTAAACAGCGAGAATTACACCCACTTAAGCGTACCGTTCGGTGCGACGTTTCGTCGGCAAGCATAATTGGATTATATTTTTTTGAAAATTAACACGGTGTCGCCGTTCCCATCAGTGGTGTTAGATATCGGACAATGTTGGAAAATTTTTTTAGGGCCAGCCATGAAAAACCATCCGCAAGTATGGTTCCAACAGGATGGAGCTACAGCAGAGACTGCGAAGGATACAATGGCTCTTTCAACTGAAATCCCTTTGGTCATTTTGGGCGCCCCCTCTATACATACATATGGATGTATTTATAATAATATATTTTTATCTCCATACATATGTATATGCAAAGTATATTTATGAAGTAGCCGCATCTCTTCAACAAAACAACAATACGAAAAACTACAGGAATTATGTTTGTCTAAAACCAGCGTTTAAAAAACTGCAGTCAATGTAGCAGAAGTCGTACGTTTTTTCTATTTTTTCGACTTCTCTTTGTGTCACTACACAAACACAACCTGTTGTTGAAGTTAATGCTTCTTAAAATACGAAGAGTCGAAGTCAAATAAAAATAAAATAACGAAAAGTTCAAACAGTTGTAGTTGAAGTACAACCAAAAAAACGAAAAGTTCAAACAGTTGTAGTTGAAGTACAACCAAAAAAACGAAAAGTTCAAGAAGTCGTAGTTGTTGTAGACTTTATTAGGGGCATTTAAAATGTTGAAAGAAATGCAATCTTCGGTTACCAGTCCTATATATGATCTAAGTAACTGATTTTTATTAATTTCAAATCTTATTTTTCTTTTGCGTATAACTTTTGAAGAAGTTGTAGAAGAAACACACAATGTCTTTAATGCTTTAACTTCGGAATTTATCAAAAGTTGTAGTCAGTCAAACATAAGAATGATCGAACATGTCAACTTCTGTAGTACTACGTTGTGTTTACTTTTATATTTTTAAAGTATACAAAAACTACGACTTCTTGCGACTTCTTGTTTTTGTATTATACTTCAACTACAACTGTTTGAACTTTTCGTTTTTTTAATTTTCTTTGACTTCGACTCCTTGTATTTTAAGTAGCAGTAGCAAAAGTAGTAGACAAAGCAACTCCACATATCAGAAGTTTTTAAACGCTGTGTAAAACTAGCCAAATGTGTCAAACTTGCTTTTTTACTGCTCTCCCAAAAGGAAACACGCAGGCTACAATAGCAAGAAAAACGTTAATTTCATTTATGTATGCCTTAATTGCTTTTGCCATCCCTCTCTCAAAATAGAGAAATGAGTAAAACTGTTAATGGCACGCTCTCTCAAATTAAACAAATGAGTAAAAATGACACTGACGCGTATAAATGTAAAGAAATTTTGACAAATACGGCGTGTAAAACACAAACGAGGGCAAAAAAATCACCTGATGAGTTGATTTTACTTGATACATAAATATACTTTGCATGGATGTATGTATATATATAAATCGCGTGTCGCTTAGTTCGTGTTCGTATTCTTCTAAGACGGCTCAATCGATTTTTATGAAGTTTTTATTTAAAAAAATTTAAGATAAAACTTAGAGAATTATAAAATAAATTAAATAAAATTGTTATTTTAGATTCGTTCAATTGGAATGTGACCCTGCTGGTAATGAATCGTCTTTAGAGTGGTTAAATATCGCCAACAAATTGCTTATTTTGTATGACGCGGTACGAGATTATCACCCACAGCATTTGGGTTATAAGCCATCTGAACAAATTAAACAAGCCGACACCATATTGCTGGGTTATCCGTTGCAGTATCCCATAAAGAAGTAAAAATTTCTTTTATTAAATAACTGAAGCGTTCGCTTATTTTTTTTTTATTTCAAGTTCAACGCGTTTCAATGATTTGCAAATATATGCAAATGTTACACGTCACTCGGGACCTGCTATGACATGGTCCATGTTTTCCGTTAACTATTTGGACGTCGGTTTGCCAACAAAAGCCGGAGAATATTTTACAAAATCATATAAAAGTTATGTACGATCTGAATTTAAGGTAAGATATACATACATATGCAAATTAAAACCCATTAAAACAACTGCAGCAAGAGAAAGTGCTCCAAAATTACATTTTTTTTTTATTAGCGAAAGAAAAAACCAATTTCCTGTTTTAACGTTTTAATTTTTTTAGCTTAAGCGCATTAATTTTTGTTTTTCAAATTATAGAGCTGTCAAACTTTGTTCATCTTTTATAAAAATTAATTCAAAATATTTTTTATTTTTTTCTTATTTAGCGGTGTTCACGTTATCGCGAGTGCACTGTATGCATTGGTGGCTCCATTTTGTAGTTAATTTTTGTGGTTTTTTGCGTTTCCGTACTTTTGTACAGTTTTGTCTCTTATTGCGATAAATTCTAGTTTTCATTTTACCATATTTTGACGTTATGAGGTGCTGGGATACAATTCTGACTATTTTCCCGACGATGTCAGTATTGAATGATTTATGTACAATGAATATGTTTGTATGTGTATAAATATGTTATAACTTAATAACGTATCAACGAATCGGAACTAAATGTGCCGAATTCGAAAAATGGGGTTTTTTTGCAAATAAATTTCAACTTCAAAATCTAATCAGAAAATTGCTTCCAATTTCTAAATACTAAAATAGCGTAATTCGTTCAGGGTATATCAAAAAAAGGAAAAATGTTTTTACATAATTTTATCTGAAATCGATTTTCGATACGCATTTCACTTAAGGATTGCGGGAAGTTTCAGGGTTAGCCTGCAAGGCCAACCGATTTCCATATTATTTTAATTTATCGGCCGTCCTTCTGACTTTTATATCATTTCCAAATTCTAGACTACTTTTGAATATGAACATTTTTTTCTAAAATATGTATAAACAATATCATATTGAAAAGAATAAGAGCCCGATTATGGTTTACAACACCTAGGCGGTCCTAAGGCATTCAATTGTTCGGAAAATTTATCCCATTTCTCCTTGTGGATCATTTTGTTGCATCCAAATGGCAGCTTTCCTCGGCCAATGTCTGGATTTATTTTCATAATCTCAACCAGCTTTTCAATTTGTTTTTTATTCGTAATTTTGCTAAAAAAATATTTATAATTAATTATTTTTTATTCTATTTTTTAAATTTTAACTGTATGTATACCTACAAATTTTTCTCCATCTTTCTTTTTGAACACGTTATTTTCACGAAACAACACCTAATGAGCTGTTGTTCGTTTTTGACAGTACTGACAACACATAAATACACATGTTGTAAACCATAATCGCATTTTTCAAAAATACAACACTAAAACTACAACTGTTGTAAACCATAATCGGGCCCTAAGTATTTGCTGGGTGTGCATTTTTAATAAGGATATATACGGGAATAGCTTGTGAACGCTACAATAAGCATTATGCGATTGCTCATGTTCAGTCTGAAATAAAACCGTTATTATTATTATTTATTTATTTATTTAATTATAGGTTTGGGGTGAAACAAAAATTGGCTTAAAGGGTTCTGCAAACTTTCTTACGGGCGTTGGAGGATTTTTGCAGACAATTTTAAATGGTTACGGAGGCATACGGTTTCAATTAGAAAACAATACTGCAAAAATGATTTTAAAACAAACCTATTTAATTCCTAATATTAATAAATTAATTATAAAAGGTAAGAATTAACATCTTTATAAATATGTATGTAATTAATTATATTGGCCTTTAATTGTATTCTAAGGAATAAAATTTGCCAATGCTTCATTTGAGTTAACAATTGAAAAATCTAGACAAAATAGTCTCAAGTTATTAAAACTGGGAGATCAGCCATTAGAAATTTTCATTGGAGCGAATAGTGATCCCACCAATTTATATGAAGGATTTTCAAGTGAGTACGAACCGTGATAATAATATGGCTTAATAATTTTCCCTTCTTTTTAATTTATTCATATTTGTTTTTCCACTTACAAGTTCATTTCTTAAGCGAGTTATTAACAGTGCAAACTAAATAGATTAATTGCCGAAAATAATAACCATCTTAAATGTTAAATATTGAATTATATATATGTTAATTCTTCTTTTTATTTGACCTTCTATTTTTATTGTATGCAATAATATTATTTAGCACTGTAGGTCTTTTTTAGAAAAAGTTTTTCAATTAATTATTTTCGATATTTCGCTAACCCTACTTGGTTAGCATCTTCAGGAAAATAAAAGTTTTTTCGAATAAAATTATTTAACAAACATAAAATCAATTTATTTTATATCATTTGAAAAGAAACATTTTTTTTGTCAATTATATAAAAGTCTCACTTCTATTTTTATATTGACCTTTATTAAAATTTTTTAATTATATTAATTTTTGAGCGATGGTCTTTTTTATGAAAAGTTTTTAACAATTATTTATTTTTCAATACTTTTTTTTTTTTTATTTTAAAAAAAATATTTTTGTTAATACAAATTATTATTTCCTGACGATTTGGTAGCGAAATATTGAAAAATAAATAATTATTAAAAACTTTTCATAAAAAAGACCATCGCTCAAAAATAAATATAATTAAAAAATTATATAGAAGTATATAAAAAAAAATATTGAGAAATAAATAATAATTGAAAAACTTTTCATAAAAAATATAAAAGTAATATAAAAATATATAATAATAATTATATAAAAATAATATATATTTATATTAATAATATTATTTATTATATTATAAAAATAGAAATATGTGTGTGTTATAAAAGTAAACTCATGGACTGTTATGTTTTTGTTTATAGATTTTTTGGTTTGTATGTTTGATATTCAACTCAATTCTCGATTGATTAATTGAATTTTAAACATATAGATCTTAGGTTTGTATTCAAAAATTAGGAAAAAATCCACTGATGAGATAAATAAGCATTAGCGAAATAGTACTATATGGATATCAATTATTGAGTTGCTTTTGTAATAAAATGCTTTATGATATTTTTCATACTGTATGAGAATATCATAGGGTATGTAATAATAAATTTCACATATAGTTTATAAGGGAAAAAACTGCATTAACTTCACATTGTGCGAACTTGAATCACTTTCCGAAATTTGATGAAGTAGAAATATTGAATAGAGAATAATTACAAACGTCGTTATATGATAGAAATGTTAGAGATAATAAAAGTACCAATAGATAGAATTAATTTTAAGGCAGATATAGATAAAATAGCTCAAGATTATATATATTTAGTTAATAAAAAATAGGGACAATTTATATAATATAATAGTAATTTTAAGTTTTTCTATTAAAATTATTGTTAAATATTTCATATGTAATTTGAGTTATTTTGAATTTTTATAAAAAAGAAAAGAAACATTTTTTTCAAAATACTTTTATATAATTGACAAAAACAAAAATTTTTCTTTTCAAATAATATAAAATAAATTGATTTTATGTTTGTTAAATAATTTTATTCGAAAAAAATTTTATTTTCCTGAAGATGCTAACCAAGAAGGGTTAGCGAAATATCGAAAATAAATAATTGAAAAAGTTTTTCTAAAAAAGAATAATATTATTGCATAACATAATATATATGTTTTTTATATAAATATTATTTAAATTGCAAGTGACACGTATAATATAATGATATAATAAGTCTAAAAAAACAAAAAAAAAAAAAAAATTGTAGAATTATTTTCGCATTGTCAAATAATTGACCAATAAGCGTGATGTGTTGGTAACTTACTATGAAGATGATAAAAGATAATGTTAAAAATGACTATTGCAATTGAATTGTATATGTATAAGCATTTGTTATTTGGTTTGAATAAATTTCAGTAGATCATTATTAATGCCAAATCCATGTATTATTCTTATTACATCATATTACAAAAAAAATCTAATTTTTCTATTTAAAAAATTCGACTTTCAACTTTATGGAATTTTTTTAATTAATTTTGTTACAGTTCAACCATAGTTTTAAACTGATCTACTAAAATCTGTGTACTATAAATATATATAATTGTCTTTAATATCTGAAATCTATGGATAAATTTAGTTCATTATAGTGTCGATCAAGCAATACAATTGTACTTCAATTACTTAAACTTGGAAATTGTTGAACCTGCCACATTATTTGTAGTCTGTTTGCCACCACTTAGAACCACATAAGGTGTTTTAGTTTCCTTCTGTTTTTGTTGTAACATTGTAAGTGTACCCAGTGGTGTATCAGTTGAGCTCATTGTTTTCATTAAACCTTCTTGTTCCATTTTCTTCAAACGTTTTTCAATCTTATTTTTACCCGGTCCTTTACCGTGGAATTTATGTGATAAATAGCGGAAAGCTTCTTTTAGATTTAATATGCGACCATTGTCATCAATATAGTCCAATTTGACGTTTGGATTAAAATTGCTTTTATCTTTGAAATCCATTATGGGGCCAGCATGGAAACGATCTCGTCGTCCAAATTTGTCGTCTTCACTAAAAAGAATAAATTTAAACTTGTTTTTATTACAACTTCATGCTAAGGCCGTGTTTTATTTAAAATTTTATACCGAACAAACAAGATAAATGTGAAAGCTGTTTTGAAAATCATTTGAGAATAGAATCTGGAAATGAATTTTGAAATTAATTTGAAATTTAAAAATGAGTTTAATTTGCGTGTTTGTTTGGCATATCTTTCATTTTCATCGTATCGTAAAAGCAATGTAAACATAATACAGATATTTATGATATTCTAAATATACTAACGCAGTGTTTTTATCCTCTATTGAATAGTTTTTAGCTTGCAGATGAGCCATTTTTGAGTTGCTTGGTCTATTAAGATCTTCTTTTTCCAAATAACCCTTTGATAAAGCTAAGCGTAATGCATTCGCTACACCAGCTCCCACATCTGGTTCTTCATCTAATATAGCGACCTCTTCTACTTCATCAACAATAGTATCTAAATCGGCAGGTTGATTAATTTCATCAGGATTAACAGAATTCCAAGTTCCATGACTAGCTTCTATTATTTCATCATTATTATCGTTCAATCTCTCTTCGGCATTTTCATTTGTTGCAAAGTCCATCATATCATTCGAATCTTCATCGCGATTGCCCGCCATACCATAAGTGGGTATATCTCCCAAAGTCCTACAAAACTCAGCGGTGGCGTTAAGTATTATGTGAGCATCACGGTTGCTCTCCGAATCCATGCCACTATCCTCAATATCAGATTTGATTTCAGGTTTAATAGGTTCAATATTTGGGAGAGATTTCATAATTATATTTTCTTTTTGTTTAAGTTTTCGTGCCTTAGAAAGTACACGTTCCAGATCTTCATCTTGTTCTTCAACCTTTAAATTTATTTCTAAATCCATGGGATCCTCTTCATCAGCTGGACTACGATGACGTCCAAACCGACTGCCAAAGTGTGGCGTTTCTTCTCCCAAAGGTAGTAAATCATCGGCTTTAAGTTTCTTTCTTAATTTTTTCACTTTCTTTTTAGGCTTTTTAAATCTAAAATAAAAACAAAACATAATTTTTTTATATTTAGTTCAGAAGAAGCTTTTTTGAAAGCACGTACTTAGCTAACTCTGTTTCTGTCAATGTGTCCGAAGCCAGGGTGATTGCTGTATCGGCCAAAGTTTCTAAGCGTTTACCAGCCAATTTTGTTTTGATTTCCAATAATTTACGTTTACGTTCACGTTCCTCACCTAAATTTTGTCCAATTGTAAAATTTTTAGTTCTTAATTTATTTCCATCGATGTCTTCGTCGTATTTTTCTAAAATATTCCTTTCAATAGGGTTTCCTAACTCATCATACTGTTCTTCATACACATTGTACCCATAGGATAATGGATTTTTCTTTTTATTTTCAATATTCTTTCGGTATCGAACTTCATCCAACATATTGACATTAATCAATGTATCGCCCTCCTTTTCATCTAAAACTTCGGAATCTTTGAGCGTTAAAATAACAGTTTTACCCTCAGAAAACTCGTCCATGTCATGATCGACTTTTAAACCTTTTAGATGTTTTTCTGTGTATGCTGTTTGGTGCGATTCTTCTTTCATATTATCTGTCATATGCTCTACTCCAAATTCTATATCCATTTCCTCCAATGCTTTTTCCTATTTATTGATAATTCAAATGTAATACATATTATTTTTCGTAAATAAATAACTAATAAGAAATGTTCCACTTTACCCTTTCTTCAGCTGCTTTTCTTTCATTCGCAATATTCTTGTTTCGCTGTACCCACTTGCTGATGTCATCTACTTCGTCATCTGATTCACCAAGAGTTTTGATATGAGCTAGCCTTTCCTCTAAGAAACGTTTTTCTTTCCGCTGTTTCAGTTTTTCGCGCATTTTGTCAACCTTTGCTTTCTCTTTGAGATCTTCGGCAGGTTTGTGCAAAAACTCGCCCCATTCGTCTTTGTAAGCTGAAAGATCTTTCCCACCAGATTTCTTGGCTTCGACAGCAGCAGAAGTTGACGGTTTAGTAGGTCCAGAATCTAACTCTAATGGTTTTAGACCTAATTTTGCTCTTAGCTTGTTAGTTTCCTCAATAGAAAGACAATCTCCTGCTCCATTTTCCGGTATAGGAGAATAATCTCGCTCTTTAGGTCTTTCCTTTTCAGCAGAATGCTCACGGATAAATTTTTCAGTATCCCTAGAAGAATCGAATTCTCTTTCAAATCTCTGTCGTAAATGATATTCCCTTTCATTTCGGTCGTAATCCCTTTCCCTTTCTCGTTTCCTTTCACGATCTTTACGTATTTCGCGTTCTATTTCTGCATCACGACTATCTCTTTCTCGTCTTCTTTCGTAATTCCTCTCTCTTTCATAACGGTCACGCTCTTTTTCTCGTGTTCGGTCACGCTCTTTAATCCGATCCCGTTCTCTTTCCCTCTCCCGAAGGCGTTCTTTCTCATTGCCACGCCAACGGTCTTCTTCGTAATCGACATGTTTCGCAATAGGCGGAGCCGCTGGACCACTACGTTCTCCTTCGCTGTTCGACTTAGAATCAAGCGGCACTTCTACGCAATCGGAACCTGGAATTTAAATATATTGTTAACATTTGGAAACATATCAGTAACTTCATCGAGATATCTTCTTAAGACAAGACCATTTTCCATTCAAGTATGGAAACATAAAGCAAGATTCCAAACATTTTGTAAAACCCTGTAAGAGTAAAAAGGAAAATACGATGATTTATCATAATCCACATAAAAAGTGTGCAGATGAGAAGAGATAAGTGTCTTCCAGTTCAAAGAAAAAAAGTCAGTCTTCATAACATTAAAAGCTATTAATGGGAAAAAATAATCGCTTGATATTTTTTAACATCTTATCTCATCCCTTAGAAAAAAACTGCACACTACCCCTTTAAGACTACAGAGACCCCCTAAAAAAATATTCATACATGCTACAATTATTCACTTACTGTCTGAATCAGACTCTTCTACAGCAATAACTTCGTCAGTGCGTTCCTCACGCTCCCGCTGACGGTGCTTGTGGTTCCTGTCACGATTGTGCTCCTTGTGTTTCTTATGTTTATGATGACGATGGCGACTGGACTTCTCACTTGTCAAATCGATATTTTGTTCATCATCGTTACGAATTTCTTTCGGAGATCTTGAACGGTGACGCTTATGCTTTTTCTCCTTTTTGTGTTTATGTTTTCCAGTGGTGGACGAGCCCATATTTTATTTTTCTACGTCTTCTTAGCCGAAAAAAACAACATATATATTATTCTCGCCCAATGCTGACATAAACGTTTTTCTGTAGAAAAAACAGTGCTGTTAAAGTTGCCATGTGTTTGACAATACATATTGCTAAATGTTAGTGTTGCTAACGCAGTGTATATAAGGTGTGTTTTTTTGGCGCCCGCGGGCAAATTTTATGATTTTTTGCGTTTTCCTACTTTTGTACATTTTTGTCTCTTAAGGGTGCTTTAGACCATAAGATCTGTCGTACGACATGTCAAATTTTTGTATAGAAGAGCACAAGTCGGATCGTCTAAACGTAATATGTAATGAAACTATAAGATTTTGAGAGAAAATACGAATGAAAATTTGACAGTCGAATGGCTCTCTTGATATTATAAAATTTTTCAAAAACCAACACACCATTAGATTTTTTTATTAGATTAGATTTTAATATTTAAATTAATATTTTAAAAAAATATTTTTGTTAATACGAATTATTATTTCCTGACGATGCTACCTATTTGGTAGCGAAATATTGAGAAATAAATAATAATTAAAAAACTTTTCATAAAAAAGACCATCGCTCAAAAATAAATATAATTAAAAAAATTTTACTAAAGGTCAAATAAAAATAGAAGTGATACTAAATTTTATATATTTTTGGAAACACTGTATCTAATCAACCTCTGAAGCAATTTGAGTGATTTTTTCACCATTAGATAGAGCTGGATATCTATCATAAAGTAGTCAGTCTTTGGACGAAGTACATACTTTAACTTTTAATAATTTGAAAATTACTGTTGTCAGCAACCGTTGTGTGTAAACAATTAAATATTAATATTGGTGTCTTAATTGCTCTTATTACTCCATGTGGTGGACCCTTTACTATAGCCAACTTCTCAATCTACCCAATAATGAAACAATCATAAAAATCGCTCTAGGCGTTATCAAATTAGAACGTGTTAAGTGTTTTAAAATAATTAGTGACTACTACGCGCTTCTCATCTTAAACAAGGAGAATATTATAAATTAAATGCAGTGTAGTGTTTTCCACAAAGTATTCTATGGTGTTTTCTTTAAATTGTGAATTCTACTGGCTCACTAATCACGTCTTGCAGTTTTTAGATGCGTGGATCCACCCTGCGTCGATAGTAGCTCAGTAGCGAAATTTCAGGTTAGTCTTGTTCTTTTATATATACATAATATGTACGTATATAATAGAAGTAACGTGATGACTGACATAGTTTTTAATATTTTAACGCATTCACAAAATACTTTATACTTTTAGATCCATACCATATACATAAATGTTTTTCCTCTGCAAAATTGCTGAAGTATGTATTGTGTTTAATATAGTATTTGTACATTTGAATTGAAATTAAAACTAGCAAAGCTGATCATTCTGTTTCATTTGACATCGTATTAAGTACATCCTTTAAAGCATTTAAGCGGAAGAGTTCTTCTTTTAATTCCAAGTAATCTAAGTAAGAAAGATTTCCATTTTGTAGCTGAAAATTTTTTACATGGAGAACTCGCAGAAGTTCCTTTTGTTTACGCAAAATGCTTGTTGTATCTTCTTTTTTAGTAACTGCAGACAAATTCCTTGATTTTTTATTTGTGTTAGACCTCTTAGATTTTTTACTCGAAACCTAGAAAGTAATTAAATTATCCTCTTTCTAATATATTTATAACAGTAAAATACCTCCGAATCCATGCTGACCAGGAATCACAGAACGCCAGGAATTAAATACGAATTCTGTCTCATACAAAAAAAAAATACCCAAAGGCACAAAAATAAACACACGAATTTCTGAGAACCAAAGAACGATGTCGATTGGTAAAAATATTTCGGCGTCAGGTAAATCTGCTGGTGTATTGAGTTTATGCCTGCTTTCATCGTACAGTCGAACTTCTCTATAACGTAGTAGTTGGGGTTCGTCAAATTTCTACGTTATAGAGAAACTGCAGAAAATTTTGACTACATTTTTTTTATGTAGAAAATATATTTATTAAGAAAAAAAAAAATTGTTTTTACATGAAACATTAATTTTTTTTTTAATAATACATACATATGTGACTAAATTGATGCAAAAAATCGATTGCTAAAAACTTCGCAATAGGGAGATTATTTAGTGTGAAAAATTATATTTAGGTCTTAAAAAATTGTATGTTACAGAGAGAACTTCGCTATAGGGAAGTTCGTTATAGGGAGATCAAAATGTAGGAAAATACTCACAAAAATGTTGTCTTCACGAATTTTATTTGTTATAGAGAAGATTTCGTTATAGAGAAGTTCGCTATAGAGAAGTTCGACTGTATTAGCAATTTATATCATTGATGCTTTTTCGTTAAAATATTCGTGGACAATTTGAAAGTTATGAATTGCCATATCGAACAAAATTATTTTGTTTTTAATCCAAGACACAGTAACTCTGGAAATATGATTGCTTTATACCACAGAATATATATATGATTTATACGTATGTGTGAAGAGGTTTGGCGGATTTTTAGAAGTTTTATGTGCACTTAAATCTAAATAACAAAATGGATTGTAATAAAACCACACGTATTACAAATTCCCACACAAATGAAGAACTATTAAAAATACATTTTGAGGAATTAGCCAAGGTGCGCAAATTGCGTTTGGTAATAAACGAGTTAAAGGGAATTGACGTCGATAAACTATTATTACCGGACAAGGAGCAAGTAAGGCAGGCAATTGTACTAATAAAAATAGGAGAATACCTTTATTTAAATGATAAGAAGGACCCAGTTTTAAGTAAGTGAAATGTATTAAGAAAAGAAGTTGATATATTAACTGTATCTTTCAATAGATTTGACCGAAGCTAGTTCTATTAGTCTGAACTACACTGAAAGGAAAGCCTTGCGCAACATTTTAGCAGAAAATTTGTTAAGAAAATTGCACAACATAAATAATATTAGTTTAAAATTGCGGAGAGAATTGCCGGAAGTTTTTAGTGAGGATGAGTCTTTGCAGAATCAGATTTTATTATTGGAGGAGCAGAGGCGCACTAACTTAGAGAATTTGATAAAGCTACGAAGACGCAAATGCAACTTTCTAAAAGTTATTGCTGAATTAAAAATGGGTCCATATTTTGCCTGCGAGTTGGAAGTCATGTTTGCAAGGGCTTGTGAAAATCAAACCAAAGTAAATCTTTTGCGCGGAATTTTTGTAAATGAGTTATTAACACGCACAGAACATAGTGTAAAAGCCATATCTGAAGTGGAAGGTTATATTAACAAAGCTATTGAAAACGAACCTGAAGTTAGCAATTAAAATTTATTTTGCAAGTATACTTCTCTTTTTGTTTTTTTAATTTGCGAAGAGCACGTATCATCGATTTTATTATTACGGATGTCAATCGAATCTAAGCTAAGTTGCTAGTTTCTGAATTTGATTTTACGTATGGTACAATATCATATTAGGTAGCTTCAAAACTACAACAAATGTACAATATAAAACACTGTTCTTTTATTGTTGCTTTGAGACATAGGAATCATTTTATTCAGGGCTGAGCGTAGCAACAGAGAAAGTGAAAAACACAATTAATAATATATTACTGTATATTTTGTTTTCTTACAACTAAAAATATTTAATAATTTTTCTAGTTTTTTGACCTATTTTTTTTATTAATAACACTAATTATTTAAGCTTATATATATAATATAATTATAAACAAAAACCAATTTTCCTGAAGAAGCTACACAAAGGAGTAGCGGAATATCGATTCAGAATAAATATTAAATACATATATTAAAAAGACCTAAAGCTTAAATAATTAGTGTTATTAATAAAAATATTTAATACTATTAACATAAATGAAGTTTGCTTGCTCCATAAAAAGTTATATGAATGGAAATTTTAAGTTATAAAACTATAATTAATACCTTCGAAGATATTAAATAGTACATATGTATTTTCTAATAAAATCTAAATAATAACTTTTTCTACAGTGTGGAGTATGACACTTGGTCTAATAATTCGTCTTCCTCCAACTTTATTCCCATAACCGTGTCTGTTACTTGTTGCATTGCTTTCAATTGATTACGGCTGTTCATACTGCATATTGTGGAGACAATCATTTCGCCAAAGGCATGCACGGCAGGGTTCGCATGTCTAGCTTCATTTAGTGCACATGCTTTTTTTAAGGCTTCTACTGCATCACAAAAGCTTTGATCGACGTCAGTGTTGGATTTCATAGATTCCTTGCGCGGTAATGGAGCTTCGTTTAATGGATCATCATATATGTGTGTAAATTCTCTACACTCCACTGGTGACGCTCTTGTCGAATGTGTTGGTGAAAGCACTGTAGAATACTTCTTTTCTATAGAGTGCGTTGGCGTTGGTGAAGTAATCGCTGGTTGCTTCGATACGAATGAAGGAGTCGAAGAATTGATAGGTTCAAAACACATCTTTCTACCAAGTCTTCTAAATTTCGATCCTCGTATTCTATACAATAAATAAATGAAACAAATTCAAACATCACAATTTAATATAATACATTGATTTTTTTTGTCCTAGTAGGTTTTTGCCTAAGATTATTTATGCTAAAATTGGCATTTTTATCGTGAGATGTTTAAATTTAAGGTACATGCATATAAGTAAATATGTAGTTTGCAAACTTACGGTCTAGATGTTATAAATGGTCTTATAAATGCCATCATATCATAATAAGGCCAGAGAACTTCTGAATTACTATCGCTTGATTGCTCCACCCTTTTTATTTCTCTTGAGTAGCGGTCTCTGATACACGTCCATCTTCTCATGCAGTCCTCGGCTAAATAGAATATACAAATCCATATGTAATAACGGTTGATAATTCCGTTGGTACAATAACCAACCTGTTGTATCCATCTCCTTTCCAATATCTATCCAAGCTTCTTGCTTTCTCTCTACTATCTTGAAATATGGGTTATATTTGTTATAAAGAATGTTTCTTTCCTGGACAAGTAAAATTAATTTTTCGTCGTCCATTACTGTTTTTGATTCAAATTTGTGCAAATGTTACGTCAATTTACGATTATTTATGCAGCAAAATATTTGTGTTCCGTATTCCTGAAAACGAAATTACCCAACGTGATATGGTATGTATGTACATATATATTCTTTGTACTACGGTGGGCAAGGCAAATAAATGCCAGGTAAACTCACTAGCAAATTCGCTCGTCAGCTGATACAAGAAATTGTAACATATTTTATGTGTCGAACGTCAAAATTTGTTTACTTTTTTTTTTTTTTTTTTTTTATCTAGGACCAGCACTCAGGAGATGACTCCTACACATGCGAAGCATTGTGCTGGGAACTATAGGAAAGGGATAGTAGAAGAAACGACAGGAGGTGAAGCTTAATTAAGTATTTTGCAGCTCTGCTTTCGCACGTTCTTTTGTTTTTATACTCGTAGCAGTGCTGAAGCTTCGGTTTAGTAGCTATTTTTATTATTATTTTACTTCGCCGGTGCTACACAATACCGACGAAGGAGGGCGTTCTGATGTGATTGTGGATTGATATCAGCTGAAGCCGGTATTGTTCAGTGACCAGTGACTATGCCTTCGCCACTGAAACCTTCCGACAACAACTGACACACAAAAACACACTAATGCACATCAGAAAAATGCGAGATGTTTATTTTTATTTAAAAATTTTTTTTCTGAAACTGGGGTTGAACCAGTTGGTTGTGTAGTCAACGTGCAGACTACCATCCATCGTGCCATCGCCACCCTCGGCATATTGATTTTATAATTCGAACTTCCAAGCTCATCAAAAGGAACTTCGCTATTGCTCAAAACAATATGTAGCTAATTGCTTCTATGTACACGGTGGGACAAAAGTAATCACCCGATGTCTCTCTGCTGTAATTTCATTTATTAAAAAGCTTTGGATCTGCATGTATGGTAATCAACTCTGGCGGCGCTCACTTAGCCCATATCATGAGAAAGTTGTGAGAAAGTTAAGAAAAGTGGTTGTAAATAATTTAATAATTATAATAATATAATACTATAATAATAATAATGCAAAATATATTACTTTTTGTAATAATTAATTTAATTTTAGCTCATATTACACAGAAGTAGTCTGCACGTTGACTACAAAACCAAAACAGACCGGGGTTCAACCCCAGTTTCAGACTAAAATTATATAAAAAAAAACATCTCGCATTTTTCTGATGTGCATTAGTGTGTCAGTTGTTGTCGGAAGGTTTCAGTGGCGAAGGCATAGTCACTGATCACTGAACAATACCGGGCTTCAGCTGATAGCAATCCACAATCACATCAGGACGCCCTCCTTCGTCGGTATTGTGTAGCACAGGCGAAGTGAAATATTAAAAAAAAAAATATGGCTACTAAACCGAAGCTTCAACACTGCTATAAACAAAGAACGTGCAAAAAGCAGAGCTGTCGTTTCTCTAACTATCCCTTTCCTATAGTTCCAGCACAATGCATCGCATGTGTAGGGGTCATCTCCTGAGTGCTGGTCTCAGAGAAAAAAAAATTTAACACGGTCTTTTTAGATTATGTTATATTTAATAAAACACATGTATACAAAAAATTGGTCGTTTGGACGACAAGCGAATTGACGAATTCGTCTTGCGACAACCTTGTATTAATAAACCTCGACGGAAGGTGTCCTAATTACAGGCTACATGCAAAATGAATTGATAACACGCAATTTTAGTTCATCAAGGCGAATTTGTACCAGGTAATGTCAGTAGTACAACAACCAAAAATCATTGTGTATTGTCAAAATAATTCACACAATTTGACATTAGACAGTAATAATTAGTCGGTCTGCTGGATTAGTGATTTCACCTTTTATGAATTCGGCTGGTTCATAGTTTGCAAAATAACGGCGTTCAAAAAGGTAAATGGAAATGCTAAATGGTGACAGACAGTATTAGCAAAATTTAGTATCAGCATTGACACAAATTTCTGCTGAATTATAAAAATTTTTACTTTTACGTAAAAAATTATTAATATGGAAGTTATTGAAGGAAGTGAAATAATAATAATTAAATTTAGGTTTAAATTTTTCTATTTAAACAGACAAAAGAATTTTTGACAGCTGATGTCAATTTTTGGTAAATGAGAGAATGAATATGTACATATTTGATATTTTATATAAACACTATAATGCTGACTTTTCAGTAATACAGACATTGTTATTTATTTAAAGATGAACTTGATCCAATTTTTTTAAGTTTAACAAATTTTTTCTAATAGCTAGTGACCACTCTGCTGCTAAATTCCTAACTGTGTTGCGTCTGTTATGTTTGATTAAATTTTCTAATGACCGCAAATTGCGTGGCGTAACCTTAGATATTCTATATTTTGCAAAATTTGGCGAAATAGAATCATTTTTTTTTTATAAAATTGTACAATATGTTGTACAGTTGACTTGGCTAAATGTAGTTCTAATGAAATTTCCGAATAACTTTTGTCATTTTTAAATTTTTGGATGATAAGTTCTCGAACTTTGTTAGAAATACCTTTACCGCGCGGCATCATAAATTTCAGAACTTTATTAAAAAAAATTTTTTTTTTTTTAAATTGAGTAATCTAACTACTTTAATGCAAAATATTTTCCACAAAACGCTTGCATAAAAAAATAACGGCAGTTAATGTAAAGTTCGAACCTTTCTTGGTCGATTTTACAAAGTTGCATTTAAAAAGACATTTTAAAGACATGGCTGTATAAAAAACCACTTATTAAGAATTAAAATTTTAGTATTGCATTTCATCAGTCTAGCAGTTAACTACATAAAACAAAAAATTTTTTAAACATTTTGATATGTAAAAATATTTACAATATTGAAAACAGCATTGCAGAAATTTTAAAGGGAGTACGAACCTTTTACTGTCAGGGTAGTAGTATATATGTACATATTGATTGTATTTATAAAAAGATTGGAGTTACTGAATATTTAATCATTTATTTAGTTAATAATAACTGTGGGATCAGCTTAGTTCAAAGAGAAAATTTAGCATCGATCCCATCGCCAAATAGTACCGTCATCGCAAACACTAATTAATATCGAACCATTTTTCGAAAAAGTTGTCTGTCTAATAGCTGTATTACATTTAGGATGTGTTAGTGTGCTACATTTTGTTAAATTTGGATCTGAAGCGTCTAATTCCCAAACATAAGTTTTGCCTTGTTGATTGCCGAGAGCCAAAATTTTTTGCCATAAGTTGAAATCGAAACGTATAAACCATATTTCACATTCTTTATAATCGAAATGGTGTATTATGGTTGTTGCAGTTTCTTGAGTTTTGAATTCATGCTGATCTAACTTGCCAGGCTTCCAACACACTATCGAATTTTCGCAAGATTTTGATAGCACAAAATCTCCAAACCATTGTACGCAGTCGACATAGTTACGGTGGACGTCACGCGTGGAGAAATCTGGAAAGTGTTCTTTTATAGTTGGAAATGGTGCAGTATTTTTGCTTGTGTTCCAGTGGCAGCTATTCTCTATAGCTTCTTTAATGGCAGTCTTATTAAGACACCACAATTTTAATGAATGATCCATACCACTAGACATAATACGGTCACCTTTCAAATCGAAATCTACTGACAACACTTCATCACGATGTCCTTCCACACCCCCAAATATAGCTACACACACATCTGAATGTATATTCCACAGCCGTAAAGAGTGATCTTTACTGCCAGACAACAAAATTTGTGGCAGCCTAGGATGAAATTTCAATTCATTTATAGCATGACCATGACCAATGTAATGCTTTGTGCTCATATTCCTCGAGGGATTGAAAAGGCGAATTACACCACGATAACCAGCTGCAGCCAAAATAGGATCTGAAGTTTCAGTATCATAAGACCATGCGGATGTGTAAAAATTTTCATCTGGCTAAGTGGGAAAAAAATATTTTGTTTGCTAATGTGTTTATTATACTTTCTTACTGTTTGCATCTTACATCTGGATCAGCATAACACTGTAAAAGTCTCATACCTCCAGAATTTTCGCCGTCAGTACCATTACAGCACTCATAAATAGAAACACGGTCTTTACCTACACATGCAAAAACAGCTTGCTCATTGCTTAAGAAATGATTAAATTGTACGCCAAATAATGGTTGACCATGATCTTCACGCAAATGGCAACTGAAAAAAATACAATTTGCATAACTTATAATAGTTTTGTACATTTTAATGTACGAGTATATTTTCCACTCACTTGTATTTAAATAATGGTTTAACAATTTTGGGTGTTCTAACTTTACGATGTATTTTGCAAATTCTTGAACTTGGACTTTTGCTTCGCGACGTTGTGGTAGTCGTGGCTCCACTCATCTCACTCATAATATCATCGTCGTTTTCCTCATCTATGCAGTCACTTTCATCGCCTTTTGAAGTAATGTATACATTGCTAACATTACTCGCTTCCAATATCATTGGTTCATTTTTATTCCCTCCAGCTTCGTTTAGAGAGTCATCATTTCTTTCTTTTACTTCAGAGTTTTTAAGTGGATTTAATCCATCCAAAGCCATTTTATGGTCTCTACAGGAGTTTTAAAATATGTAAACAAAATTTGTGAATATACAGTATTGCCAATACACACAAAATCTTAAATTTTTTGAGGATGTTCTACTATTGTCTACACATAAAAATTTTCGGAGGTAATTAACGTAATGGACATAGTAAGAACATAACGAAAAAATATGAAGTTTTACAAACTTGTAATCGAATTGTAACACGTCCATTGAAATTAGTATGCGAAATTTACATATGAGGGATATAAAAGTAGTGGCGATGGTCGAAGTAGTCTGTACGTTGACTACAAAAGTCAAAAGCGAAGTAAAATAATTATTAAAAAAGGCTCCTAAAAAAAGAAGCTTCAAAATTGAATACGTCTCCTTGACATCAGAGAACCTACAACACTGCTATAAAAACAAAATAACGTTCAAAAAGCAGTGTTGTAAGATAGTGAAGCTTCACTACGCCTCCTACTATCCTTTTCCTCTAGTTCCAGCACAATGCACCGCCTGAGTAGGAGTCATCTCCTGAGTGCTGGGCAAGATAAAAAAGAGGAATGATATAAATTGTATTAATATTATGTTAACAAATTTCATGATTAAAAACTTATTGTTTTCTAGAAAAAAAACATGACCAATATGAGTTTTGAAAATCGCCAATATATATTAAAGTCGGTACATTTGCCAAGAAAAACGCTCCATTGTCAGCAACTAATGTTTTTACATAGTCGCTCGTTATTAAATTTCGTGTTTTCCGAATAATCACCGAGTAATTCTTCATCTTTGTGATAAACAGAAATTCTTACAAAAAAATTTAGTGTTTTGTTGAAGAAGGCTATATAAGTTTTATTTTATATAAATATATTGACAAAAACAAAGTGAGTAGTTGTTAAAATAAAGAAGTCAAATTTGTAAGTCGTACATTCTAAAATTGGACGACCATTATTTATTTATGAGTGAAAAAATTTTATTTAGGTTACCTACTTGCCTCGTCTTTTTAATTGCAAAGCGGGTTTTTATTGTCTCAAGTACTGTGTTAATTTAAATTTTAATAAAATGAAATTTTTAGGATTTAATATCATTGTAGTAATTTTTAGTTGAAATATTTCCAATTTTGTAAGGCTGGACTTTGATTTGTGAGCTTCCATTTCTAAATATGTTTGTTGTTGCAATTTTTGTTTAGTGTTTAGTTTGTAGTGTAGTGTTTTATCTTTTTTATTGTGCATAAATGCGCAATTGTTGTTTCCGTATCGAATTGCAGTATTATATCTAACTGGTACGTACATCATAAATCTTTTGTATAAAAATCTTCGTTTTTTTCATCGTTTCATTAACCAGATGATAATAATTGTAGGCTTCAATTTAGTTTACGGACGCATCACCAAATAGAAAAAATGCCGTAGAGCTATTGAAAATTAAAAAAATACAGAGAAAATATAAAGTAAAAAAAGTTCCGGCAAGTAACAACTACAGTAGGATATTCTTTCAAAGTTTTTCGTTGTTATTGTACGTACAAAAGTTTTTTGCTTTTTTATCTTGGAGATGACTCCTACATATGCGGTGCATTGTGCTGGAACTAGAGGAAAATGATAATGAGAGAGATGATAGGAAGTGAAGCCTCAATATCTTACAACTTTGCAATAAAAACAAAGAACGTGCAAGAGCAGTGTTGAAGCGCGTCTGATGTCAGGGAGACATTAAATTTTGAAGCTTCGTTTTTAGTAGCCATTTTTAGTAAATATTTTATTTCGTCGACGATGCTACACAATACCGACGAATGAGGGCGTTCTGATGTGCCTTTGGATTGGTTACAGCTGAAGCCGTTACTGTTCAGTGACCAGTCCCTATGGCTTCGCCACTAAAACATTCCAAGAACAACTTTCGTAATACACCAGAAAATCAATAAGAAGGAAAAATTGAAGACACTTGACATTTCTTTATCTGACCTAATTTGTAATGGCATCTTAAATGTTAACGAGATTTTGACCTCTTGCGTAACGCATTCAACTCTGTCGAATAATTCATATGAACGACTGCTCAGTTGTAATATAATAAAATCAAGCAATATTCATGTGTGCTCAGCACTCACTTAAATGACAAGCTGTTTTGTTAAATTTTAACACATGCTTGCCAATGACACTTCTTATGTTAAAAACATGCCTTCTTCACCTAAATTTAACCAATTCATTTGCAATAGAAGCCATGCATTACATGTTTCTTTTGGACATGTTTTCTTGCTGGGATTGTTCGTGTGTGTTGAAGTTGGCGAAATTCTGCCCTCTGTGTTGATTTGTATTTGCGATTTGTTTTGTTGCGTTAGCATCTAAGCTCATTTTTTAAATACGGAAATTTTAAACAAATGTATACATATGTATGTGTTTTTATCTATATTTATGATAAAAAGAACACATAATGTATTGAATAAAAAATCAAAAGTACTGATTATTTTTAATACAGATATCAAAGTAGAAATTGCCAGACCTATTGCATTCGTTTTTATTAAAAGCTTGATAGGGTGTTTTGTGCTTAATGGTAAATAGATAGAAACTGGTTTATAGCAATAATGAATTCACGGTTAAAACGAACTAATTCAAAACTACTTATTTCTATTTGTATCTAACTTTATTATTAAAAACATTTTGAAATAACAAACAACTTGTTTGATAAATCTATGTCAGCATACAATATCCGGATGTTAGAACTGACAGGGTTTATTCTTAGTGTGTCAGCAAATCAAAAGCCTGTATGTTTTTACCAAATCCCAACAACATTTATATATATATATGTATGTACAGTTATATTGGGTTTACACAACGCTTTAAAATAATTAGTGACTACTGTGCGCTTCTCATCATATACAAACGAAATATTGTAATTATATCGCAATACCATGATAACAATGTCAAACGGATTCAATCATGTTGGCGTGTTTTTTTTTTAAATTGAGATTTCTACTGGCTCTCTGATCATGTCTTGACCCGTTCTGAAAAAGTAAACAGCGTCAGAAATTACTCAACTTTTTTTAATTCGTCTTTTGTTATTACTTCTGTACAAAGATACAGATACGCAAATATGCTTATATGTATATAATAATAAAACCAGTGAATAAAAAAAGTAATATTTTAAAGTTGTTTGGTACATGTGGTTACGCTTGTTACGCATGTTTCCTACAACAAAGTATTTCTACTGATCCCAAGCAGTTCGATATAAAAGAGTTTCACTGTATATACACTAACTAGTACTGTGTTTATTGTAATGTCAGGTATACTTGGTAATCACTTGCCTTTTTCATCATAATAATTTCGTTATTGAATTTTTCTTATTTTTACTTAATTAGTATTGTATGGCAATAAAATGAAAAAAGCAGAAACAACAACTTAAGATTTCTCTTACTATTTACAATTGCTAAATAATGAATCGTTTAGACGACGTATATTTGTTGCATTAATGTTTCTGCAAAATTTCTATCCGCATAATAGCCGATACATGTTTACAAAATGTTTTTCAAGGCGTTTAGAGAAAATCTGTTGAAATTCTAAATTTAACAGAATTTTTAACTATTTTACTTAGAACACATTAAAATAAAACAGTATCGAAAGAAGTTCATATCTATATACATATGTATGTACATAAATATGTATATACATATTATCTATGTATACATGGATTTCTGATTGCTTCTATGCGCATGCGTACACGTGTGTGTACAATATTTATGTATATTTAACAAAGAGAAAAAAAATTTTTAATAGTTTTAAAGGATCATAAACTGAGTTTCGAAATAAGGCCTTGTATCCATATGTATGTGTTTAACAATTAATATAAGCATGTATAAGACTAATGTTTAATATATAACGAGGTTTTTACACATGCTAATACAGACATTGTAAACGTATTATGGTATTTGTTGTAAATGTTATTTACTTAGTGTCTTCTTTCTTTGAAAGTATCTTAATTTTTGAAAAATTTATATCCTTAACCCGAAACTAATACAACATCTAAAATGCGATTTCAGTTCGAAAACATCTTTTTGATTGACTTGTGTAGATACTGAAAATGTTTTAATTTTACTGTTAGCCTTGTTTCAGAATTGTATGTCGCAATTATACACATACTACGTACGATAAAAAAAATTTAATTTCAAGTCTTTGAATAGTTTTCTTTTTTATTTTGGACTAGCACTCAGGAGATATGACCCCTACACATCCGATGTTTTGTGCTGAAACTAGGCGAAAGGAATAGTGATGAGAAGATGACAGATGGTGATTCTTCAGTATCTTACAACCTTGCTTTTGCACGTGCTTTGTTTTATAGCAGTGTTGTACCACTTCTGATATCAAGGAGACGTATTCAATTTTACAGCTTACTGCTAGTAGCCATTTTTAGTTTTATTTGAACGTTGCAGGTGGTACACAATACCGACCAAGGTGAGTGTTCAGATGTGCCTCTGGATTTGAATCTGCTGAAGCCGGCCCTGTTCGCCACTGAAACCTCCCGACAAAAACTGAAACAAAGACACACTAATGCACATAAGAAAAAATGCGAAATGTTTTTATGATTTAGTCCGAAACTGGGCTCGAACGCAGGACTTTTTAGTCAACCTGCTAACTGCTTCAGCCATCGCCATCCTCGTTTCTCATTAATGATCGTTTTTTTTTTAGAAAGGACTATAATTCTACAAAATAAGTTTATGATATGATTTTTGACAATCTGATTTTATATCAAAATAAATATTTATTTTCATCAAAATATATGAAAGTAGCGATTAGCAAATATTTTTCAACTTTCAGTTTCGCTTTCGCAAGTGATAACCATAAAAAAAATTTCAAGCATATTTATTGGTAAATTTTGATTTCGAAAATTTAGTGGTGCGTGATTTTAAGGCATTTGTCATAATGTGGACAATTTTAATGCAATTAAGTCAATTATTTTGTAATTGTTTGCTTTTGTATATAATCTAAAATTTTTCTACCTTCTCACATAATTTAAACCCTTATTTTGTGTACAATTCTTAAATAGAAAAGTTTTATGCTGTTGAGTAGAAAAATTACACCCATTTCTTTTCATGTTTCTATGTTATTTTCTGAAATTTAAGGCTGTATGTAGAGAAAAGTTGTTTATTGAAACTCCCACTGATTTTCCAAAGCTTTCAGCTAATAAATGATTTATGGTGGTAAATTGTTGTTTATTTTTCTTTCTTTTGTTGTATTTTAATTTGCGATTTTAATCATAAAAATCGACTTTGTTATGTAATTCTGTTCTAGGATTTATTGCTTGAGTTTAATTCTTTGTTCACTGGACGACGTGTTTTGCATTATTTAATTGTAGTTGTCGCAGCTTTCAGAATTGAAAATATGAAAGTATCAAACATAGAATATTCAACGGAATATGTACATATGTACATACATAAATATTTTATATAGTAATATCGAATTAGGCGGTATTTAATGGATTGGTTCTATGATTTTTTAAAATATACGAGGTGTGTGAAATTCTGGGTAGTTTTTATGAAATAATATGTATATGTTCGAAAGAGCTCTTTTAACTTTCCGCTATAGAAAGTTGCTGATTTGCATTATATTTCGATGTTTCCAAGTTTTGGGAGTCGATTCTGCATATTTTCGCGATGATGCGGTAACTTAAGATCGTGTCAACGAATCGGAACGAAATGTATCGCATTCCACTTAAAAGTCGTGAGATAATGAACCGATTCGGTGCTGTAATGATTTTGTAGAAATAAGTTCTAAACTACTAAGCCGATTAAGTTCAAAGTCTAATCAGCTCCTAAACTCACAAAGAGGCGGCGATTGCTGCTAATATGACTGAAATCTTTTGATTCGTTCGATAGATATCGTTGACGAAAAATTTCGAAGAAATCGTTAGTCACATTCATTTAATTTTTGCTTATAAAATAGCAAAAAATTTTATTACAAAATTTTAAAAAATTCGTCTGGACAAGCACTTTTCTGATGTGCGTCATCATAATCAATCGAAAAAATCTATTTCGAAATTTTTGTTAGTAACTTGGTTTTGCATTTCAGCTAACGATAATGCAGGTAACAAATTAAAAGAGGTTCAAACAATTATGCATAGCAAATTGTATATATAAACTGAGAATTAGTGTTTTTTCTTAGAATCAACAATGCCTTTTAGGCGCTGTTGCAACCTATTGTAAAAGAATTATCCTGTTAAATAAAATTTACATACATACATATGTATGTATGTATGTATATAGACAAAGAAAAAAAATCATTTTCACTAAATACATACATACATACATACATATTGTATGTCTCAATTACGTAGATGCGCCTACAAAATCAGCTATAAATGTAAAAAGGATTAAAATATTAAAACTAGAAGAATATTTAAAAATGTGTTTATTTATTCGTTAACTGAATTTGGTAAAATAGGGAAATTATTTTTTTTTCATACATTGATGTATGTATGTTTGGGAAGTTAGAAATTGTATACACTACATATATGTATGTATATGTATAAACGCATGTGATTTAAAAATATGTATGTATACATTTCGTTAAATTTAATGTTTCAGTATTTGTAATAAATTCCAAGTTCAAGTTAATTTTCATTTTAAATAAATTTTTCGCTGGATTGTGACATTTTTTAATTAATCTTAACACATTCGCTTTTGCCTTGATACTCAATCTAGATAAATACTTTGGACATATTTTTAAAATTTCTAAAACCCTTTCTATACTGTTATCCAATGTACAGGGCGTCTGGGATTTTGAAAGAACATGTCTTTCACTTCATGCATTGTGTTATGGATGGCTGCATATTTTTTTTGTACCTGTTCTTATAGTTATGTTTTTTGCGCTTTTTGCGGCGCCTAAACTACAACTTTATTTTGTTACTTAAAGAATAAGGCAATGTAAAACCGAGGACGATTCTGTCGGTTGTCCCATTGTACACTGCGTGTGATGGAGTCTTTTATTTTCATTTGTTTATATTTGTACGTGATATATCGACAGTTGTTTGCATTCAAATTAGTTCTGTTAATGCATATACATACATACATGTGTAAATATGTACGTATTATTCGTTTCATATACATTTTCATAAGACAACTATAGTTAGGTGTATATACAGTGCCCATACAAAAAATAGCACCGTTAGCAGTTATTTCATTCAGTATCTACAGTATACGTTGTGTAATTAACCATCGCTTAAATACCTTTTTCGCTTATAAGCCCATAATATGAAATATCCGTTTTTTTACACTCATTATCATACAAAAGTCCACGCTTAATTTAATTTCTTTTAATTACCTATTCAGGGTAATAACCCAAAAATATCACACCCCAAAATTAAATTTCCTCTAAAAGCAACACGTTTATTTGCGCACAACTGCCTACCTGTTTGCGCAACTCTAAACAAATTTATTTGTATGTATTAAAGTGTGGCACAAGCACAACAAAAATGTCTTACAAGCATTTCATGAAATTGCAATTAGTGTGTATGTATTACTTGCTCATTGTAAAACACATACTTCCGAAAATATTTCTTTTGTTCCACGATCAAAACATTGAAGAAGAGAACACAAGTACAACAAAACAATGTTAAAATAGAACAAGGCTGAAGTAGAAGAGAAATGAAGTAGCACATCAAAACTATTTTGGAACATTCAAAACATGTTTGAATAACTCGTAGACAAAGAAACTTTTGCATTTTTTATGAACATACAAAATCGAATGTATGTGTGCAAAAATAAAATTTTTTTATTTCACATTTGGAAAAACAATTAAAATAAAAATATCACAATTCATATAAAAAAAAAAATGTATATATTTATATACACTTATATGTATATATCTAGCTTAGTCTAACATTTTTATTTTAAAAGAAATTAAGAAAACAAAATTCACTTTTAAAATGGAAGAGAACAAAAAACAATATTCGACAAAAAATCATTTTGGGTTTTGCTGAAATCTGTTCTACTTCGGCCTTAACATATTACTTATGCTTCACCAAATTTGAAGTGTTAATTTTATTATATTTGCTACATATCACAAAGCCGGGTATTTCCACACCGCGATCACTTTCAATACTTTGGAAAACATTCCACACTTTACTTCGTCCTTGCTTTGAGACCGCTTTGTACTCGCCAGAAATAACTTTTACCTTTATTTCGCTTCAGCTTTGAGG
The DNA here is from genome assembly GCA_963924685.1 of Dexiosoma caninum. Classification (NCBI taxonomy): domain Eukaryota; kingdom Metazoa; phylum Arthropoda; class Insecta; order Diptera; family Tachinidae; genus Dexiosoma; species Dexiosoma caninum. The sequence goes on from OZ004727.1 coordinate 85,371,796, forward strand.
TTCGTTTGTAAGGTTCTTTAAAGAAAAATATTTAAAATTTCGCAAAAAATTTTAAAAATTTATAATTTTACCTAAATTTAATGCATCCATTTCAATATATATTTAAGGTTACTATAATTTAGAAAAATCACGAAAATCAGAAAGTTGAAATTATGAAAAAAATTATATACCTGCAAGGTTTTTTCCCTTCTAAATGACATTATTTAATAACACTCATGTTTACATTTTTACGCTTTTTTGTGTTTGTTCTTGTGTACTCGATGCTTTTGGTGTAATTTACCGTTTTTTTTAATTCATTGTCTGTTTTTGTTCTGATGTTCTGCTTCATTTGAACACACAAGCACAAACAAAACTATAGAGAGAAACTTTTCGAAAGGAGCTTGTTTTGTTTCAGTGAGAGTCATGTTTTGTTATGCTTGTTTTGTTGATAATGTTTACACTGGAATACACGGCTTGGAAGTAGTGTGCTTTAGAATACAGAACTTTCAATACATTTTGTACAGCTCTTTAGTATGTATATATTATATATGGACACACATATATTCCTGTTTTGTATATCTTTGCCTTTTGTGCCTCATTAATTTTGTGTGATGAGAGTTATTTTTGTTATTCAATAAAATATTCTCATTATTACCTCTGTGAGGTAATTCAACATATCCTTTTTAATAATTTTCCCGAATAATTACTCAAAAATCGTGACAATTCGTATGGGGTAATTAACCGGTATTTCGACATGATTTGATTGGTATTCTTTCTCTAGAATTATAGACAATACTTCTCATATGAAACGATAAAATAATAATAATAAAAATAATAAATATAAACCACAACTTCACTGCTATTTTTTTCCGCAACTATTTATATTACTTACATATCCATATGTATGTACTTTAATTTAACACATACATACATCATACATCGGGAACGTGATATTCAAAAACCTAATATGGTCTATGTTTGTCTCCCAGAAAGTTTCGTCAGTACTCGGACCAAATAATATATAAGAAATTGGCGAAACTAATATTTCTGCTGAGTGTGGGTACAGACGAAATGTTTAAAGTATGTATGTTAAAAATGTAAGATTTTAATTAACATTGGATTATTGATATTCGGTGATTTGGCATTGTAATGGAATCGAAATTTCTTCAACTGACCAAAATCTGTGAGGAGTAGAGATCAGAATTAATCGTTGTGTCAGTTAGTAGCAGCACATAATTCCCGTACAATGCCGTCAATTCAAATTATTGAATTCTTATATATTTTACATATTTTCAAATCAATATAACAGCGGAAGAAAAAAAATGAATAAATTACTTTAATTTTGATGTAAATTAAAGGTTACCTTTATTTTGCCAAATATTTGTGGTATCTGAATCTGAACAATTTTTCAAGAAAATTACAACGTTTTATAATTTATTCAGAGCTCCTCCTGCTCACCTCCCCATCGCATTCAGTGAATTTTTTGTTTATTTCTGTCAATAGTATGTTTATGCAGCTATTAATTTTATATGTTTGGTTATTTGAAGTGCCATTGAAGATTTTCTCTTGTATCGAACTACGCTCATTATGCAAGTATTATGTGATAATATCTCTCATCGCTTTTTGCATTGTTTGTATTATTCTCTTTTTATATGATACACAATTTCCATTCAAAAGTGAAGAAACATAAATATTATTTTTATATACATACATAAGTACATATTTTAAAAACCTGAACACTAATTACAATTGCAAATTGTGTTGTGTAGTTGAATCGATTCTAATTTATTTTTATAATTCTTGTGCTTTATTTGTTTATTTTGAAACGACTTTATAGAGTTAAACGTACATACAAGTACATACATAAATATTATTTGCAATTTGATAGTAGTCGACATTTCAGGCTTCTGAATGAAGCAAAATATGTAATATGCGTAACAATTATTGTGAAATTCATAATATACGAACATGTACATAAATAAATTTTGTAGTTTCGAAAACCATTTATTTACATTGCAACTAGTTTCTAAGGTTTGTAACATTTTCATATCGTTACCTTAATAGAGAAAGGCCCTAATTAATGTTTTTCTTACTATACGGAAGTAGGAGCAAAGTTCATAAAAATTTCAGTTTTGTAAACCCGATTATTTTCTGAGGCAGTTTTTTTTTATTTTAATCCTGTAGCAGTTCACTAATTTTCTTTTCAAAAAACTCGTATTTAAAGAGAAATATGACTTACGGCAGTTACCTTTCTGCTTCCACTGCATTCTTTTGTCAGCCATGTTGTATTATAGCTAGCTAGTAAGTGTGCTATGATTTGCTGCATTTAAAAGGGACTACACAGGCGTATTACTGGGGCGTTTAGTCACACTGTCAGTTCTTTAGTCACACTTTAATATGTTTTCAGTTTTTTCTGCTTGCATTTAATCAATCTGTATGTTCATCACTCACTCGCTCAGACTGTCTATCAATCTAACTTACAACAACAACAAACGACGACAAAGAAATGCTTCTTAGATTTGTCGTTGGTTTGAGTGTTTTTGTAGTTGTTCTTATTATTATTCGAATATGTGTATGTTTGCACATTTTTCACCATTTCAGTCGTTATTTACACCGTTAACAGTTTACATCGTGATTTTTAGAAAGCGTATTGCGGCGCGAGTTTTACAAAATACACAATAATAGAAATGAAAAATAAAATCTTCGACTTTTAGATAGAATACCATTGTTGTCTTCGAAATAAATCAAATACATATTGACATAAAGGAACAAAATATATGGGCATGTAGTATATATATCCACTACCCAATAGTGCATTTAAATTATAAAAATATATACATATATACATATGTATATCGTACTGTATCTATTAAAAACGTATAAAATAAATATAATTAAAAAAAATCTGCCATTTCGAACATATCCACGTAGACAACAGACAGATGGATGCAATATGAGAATAATATTTAATCAAAAATATAAGTTTCATTAATAATTAATTTAAGTCACACATGCACAATTTATTAAAAATAAAATTAAAATGTAGTTGGCTATTTTTGCAGTGGCATATCTTTTCATAAATTAAAATCAGATGATTTACTCCCTGATGTGACGACGTTACTGGCGACAAAATAAACATGTTATAATCTTGTAATTAATAAAGAGGAGGGTCGGTCAATTGCGAAAAATATTAAGTGCAAAAAAATAACATTTTCGAAGCGAATAAAGTCATTTGTGTAATTTAGTTGGGTGAAAAGCAACTAAAAATATAATTTTCATTGGGTTATCTGAAATTTTATTTTGCAAACATGTGTGCGTTTTATTTCTGTGTTATTTTTTTTATACATTTTTATTTCAATCTTAAAATGTTATCAAATCAGAGTATTTAAAGAATTTAAAGTAAGCAGTCAATAATACCATGAATTACTTAAGCAATAATCTCGCTTTGAAAGCAATTGATATATTCTGCTGCAAAAACGATAAATTATATTAAAATTGTAAAATTTGATTAAAGAAAATTCCATCAGCTGCAATTTGTATTGAAAATTTTGAAAAAATAAAGTCTTAAAAGCTAAGATATTTTTTCATTTTGGTTTTTCAGTTTCTGTACATGTTTTTTTTTCTACATCTGTAATATAAATATCCAGATTGTTAAAAATTATAAAGGGTGGTTAAATTTTAAGGGCCGATGTTGAATGTGAACCACACCTAAACGTCAACTTTTTTTCTGCATTTCATTCGACATTTCTCAATTTCAGATTAACTCAATTTGAAACGTGCAAAGATACACAATCGAGCAACGTGTTAAAGTTATTCAGGCTTATTATGATAAAGGATGGTTAAATTAAATGAGGCAGGTCAGGCAGTTACTGTGAATGGCATTCTGACTTAAACGCCCATTTTCATAATAAGCCTGAATAACTTTAACACGTTGCTCGATTGTGTATCTTTGCACGTTTCAAATTGAGTTAGTCTGAAATTGAGAAATGTCGAATGAAATGCAGAAAAAAAGTTGACGTTTAGGTGTGGTTCACATTCAACATCGGCCCTTAAAATTTAACCACCCTTTATCTTACTATCGTAATAAAATCTAAAAAATTTTTTTTTTCTTAATTAAAATCTGGACTGAAATGTTGTTGCGGTTTATAAAATCAATTTTATATAGGAATTGACTCGTCAAGTCCGGAGTATTTCGAAGAACGGGGAAACAGCATGGAAAGGGGTACAGATTTGACGGTACCGTCAAGTTTGTTTCCTTCTCTCTTCTTTTTTGTTTCTTTCTCTCTTATTTTCTTGTTTTCGTGTATGAACGTAAATGCAGGTTCAAAAGAAAATTTAACAAAACTGATCAGGTAAACTTGATAAGTGGGAATCAGCTCTTTATAAAATAATTTGTATGTGTTGTCATTAATGTTTCAAAATCAGCAATCCGTACAAAAGAAGAGAATTGGTAGTAAAAAAAAAGTCTTTCTCATACTTATAAGCCCACCAAAACAAGCATGATTCTGATTATTTACTTAAATTATATAAAATAATTTGAGAATTATGCGACCATTCATTTTATTATAACTATTTTTATAAAAAAAAAATTGTTTAGATTCAGGTCTGTTATATTTTCTTCTATTTCTCTTTTATAAATTTCTCGATATTTCTCTGCAACTTTGTGCAGCTTCTGTAGGAAATAAATATAATAAAATTTTTTAATAATACTATTGTAATATTACATATTGTTTATATATATTATAATAGTATTAGAAAAAATTTTATTATATTTATTTCCTGAAAAAGCTGGACAAAGGTGCAGCAAAATATCAAGAAATTTATAAAAGAGAAAGAAATAGAAGAAAATATAACAGAGCTAAAGTTTAACCAATTTGTTTTAACTTATATAATATATTGTCGAATAATAACCGAAACTCTTTGAGTTTTAGTTTGGGATGACTTCACGGTACCAAGAAATTTTTCGAAGTGTCAACACACTATATCAGCAACATCTTATGCAGCAGTTCGCAGACTTTCTAAAACTTATTTATATATAGATTTGTACATATTATCGAGGTTTTTAATGCAGTGGAATCGCGAGAGAGTTAAATCGCGTAAACGTTAAAAAAACCTAAAAAAGTCATTAAAACAAATGTAGTGAAAAATATACGTTGTATCTTTTTTAAATTTGAAACCACTTACAAATAACACAACAAAATAGTACTTTGAAAAAGTTAATTATCCCTGAGACACTAGCTTTTTTGCGATTCTAGTACATTTGTATATATTTTGGGTATATCTCACGCAATTATGCACCCTGTTCCCCGTTCTATAAGTTACATTTTGATCCTACATTTATTTTACATACATATATAGTTAATTATCATGACTAAGAAAAAATTCTTTAAAAACTCTGATTTTGCTGTAATTTATTTTCTTAATATTGTTTTTATATTTATTTATTGTATTTACATAAATACTTAAATATACTCAAAGAAGCTATTCTTTCCTTTGACTACAAAAAGAATATCTACTCGTGACAACACAATATGAGTGCAATGTCCAAGTTAACAAATTGTATTTATGTAAATACTACATGGTGGATTGAATATTTTTGCTCTTGTTGCTTTTGTTGTTGTTCTGCTGTTTTTATTATTAAAGTTCTTGTATAATTAGCGGAAGTGCTTCAAATTCTACGCGTACTTGTTCTTAATGTTCATTATTGGTTGTGGTGATGTTTTATTTGTATTTTATCATTCAACAATCATTGTATCTTTTAGTGCTTTATGATTGATTAATTTAATAATACGCGCATGCTTACCTGCATTTTAATCAGTTTTAATTTAATCACTTCTTCTGTGAAATTTTTGTTAACAGTTTGTTTGTTGTAATTGCTACTGCAGTTGTTTTCCGTCTCATTATTGCCCTTATCTATAAATTATAAATTTTTTGATAAGATAATAAAACATTTTGTAACTTTTACATTTTCGTATATACTATCTAGTTGTATGCATGCGTAATTTTAAACAAGTCTTAACGAATTCATTGAAAAATATACATACTCGTATGCATGCATTCACGTATCTGTTGGAGTTGTTAATAATATCGGTTTGTGATTGGAAAAAAATTCATACGTAATCAACACCATAAAAATGAGGCTTTGTATTCAAATAATCAAATCACACATATTCGCTGCTGCTTATCAATCATTCGATTGTAGATGGCGCTGTGATTTTAATCATGTGTCGCATCATTCGAATAATTTCGGTTGTTTGCTCGTTTGTCTCACTGATCATTATTTCGATGAAGAATAAAATACAAAAGCAAAAGTGTTCGATTGCATCAACGACAAATATTTCGATGTTGAATAAAATCCAAAAAGCAGAAAATGAGCGCGTATGAGCTAGGGTAATCAATTATTCGATATTTTAGAGCAACCGGTTATCGAATAGTTCGAATATTTGGAAAAACCGGCAACGGTTCGAGGTCATTATTCTTTTAAAAATTACAAAATTTATAGATACACATAATTGATATGAAAATAAAAGTATGAGTTGATTGTTTTGAATAGTACATTGTGTGTATATTCTGAATTCTAGTATATTCAGTAGATCTGAGAATAGGATGTAAACTGTTTTTATGCAGCTGGTATAGTGTGTCTTTGTGTGTCAGTTGTTGTCGGAAGGTTTCAGTGGCGAAGGCATAGTCACTTGAACAATACCGGCTTCAGCTGATAGCAATCCACAATCGCATCAGAACGCCCTCCTTCGTCGGTAGTGTGTAGCACCGACGAAGTAAAATAATAATAAAAATGGCTACTAAACCGAACCTTCAGCACTGCTACGAGTATAAACAAAAAACGTGCAAAAGCAGAGCTGCAAAAAAATAATTAATTAAGCTTCACCTCCTCTTACCTATCCTTTCCTATAGTTCAAGGAGCGGGTACAAGATAAAAAAAATTATAGCTACAGAAAAGAAATTCGGTATACGGGAGAGCAAATAATGGGGGAAAAAAATGAGAACAATGACAATTTTTATCTGGGGGACTAGGTTGGCCCTTTTTTGCATATGGCATTCTCAATATAGAGAGCTGAATGTCGATATACGGGTACGCACTTTTAATAATAGGTATAGCAACGCGTGGCCGAGTCAGCTAGTAATAAATAAAATTGGAGAAGTATTCGAAATGAATTCGAGTTACTATGTTCAACTTGGCAAATTTTTCTTTACATGGCCACTCATTATGTACAATTTACCAGGATAAATTACATTTTAAGAAACGTAAACAATTATAATTTGTCTCTATGCACTCGCATTTTCTTATATTAATTTTTAATTATTTATGTGTATGAAATGTTCAATTGTTGTTACTTGAATATTGAACAGCCTATACTAGTTAAGTTATTGGTAACAAATGCATTTGTAAATATTGTTTTGCTTTTGTCACACATATACTGAGTTTTGGTTATTTTTAGATTTTGCAACTTCCAACAATTATCCCGGCTTTCGGGTAAATAAAACTTTAAACAGAATGGATACGGATGATGTTGAAACTACTTCAAGCAGTGCTATGTCTAAAATAGGAGCACTTTTTACATTTACTTCACCGGCCGTAAAGAAATTGCTCGGTTGGAAGCAGGGCGATGAGGAAGAGAAATGGGCGGAAAAAGCAGTTGACAGTTTAGTTAAGAAATTAAAAAAGCGCCAAGGAGCCATAGAAGAACTTGAAAGAGCATTATCATGTCCAGGTCAACCATCTAAGTGTGTAACTATACCGAGATCTTTGGATGGAAGGTTGCAGGTAAATTATATTACAAATTGAGAATGAATGATAAATATTATAAAATGGTATGCCTGTAATAGGTTTCACATCGCAAAGGACTGCCACATGTTATTTATTGTCGTGTATGGCGTTGGCCTGACCTGCAATCTCACCATGAACTGAAACCCTTAGAGATATGCCAGTATCCTTTTAGTGCTAAACAGAAAGAAGTATGTATTAATCCGTATCATTATAAACGTGTCGAGAGTCCTGTTTTACCACCTGTATTAGTACCACGTCATTCTGAGTTTGCTCCGGGTCATTCAATGTTACAGTTCAACAATATCGGCGAATCTACAATGCCCCACAATGTCAGCTATTCAACGGCAGGCTTTAATAATCATCTCAGTCCAAATAGCCCGCCTATGACATCAGTTGGCAGTCCTAGTTCTGTTAATTCCAATCCAAATTCACCATATAGTAGCATGGCGGAGACGCCACCACCAGCATATAGTCCCTCTGAGGACGGTAATTCAAACAATCCAAATGATGGCACGCAAATGTTGGACGCTCCTATGGGCGATGTAGCACAGGTTAGTTATCAAGAACCCGCATTTTGGGCTTCGATTGCCTACTACGAGCTAAATTGCCGTGTGGGAGAAGTGTTCCATTGCAATAATAGTTCAGTGATTGTTGATGGCTTCACAAATCCTTCCAATAATTCGGATCGTTGCTGTTTGGGTCAGTTAAGTAACGTCAACCGTAACAGTACAATCGAAAACACCAGACGTCATATAGGTGAGTAAAAAAAGAAGATTGCTATCCTTAAAATATTTCCATTATTTTTTATTTGTTATATTTCACTGGTGCGCTATAGCTTTTCTTCGCTTATGTGTATGACAATGCTTTATTATAGAAGTGAGCGCTCTTTTTATCTCCGCTCAGTTAATTGAACATGGTTGCTCTTTCAGTTCAATAGTTCATTTGCTCAGTTACTCAGTAACTCAGTTGATCAGTAGCTCAATCTGAGCTCAACTAAAATCAGCTTTTTCTTATCAAAGTGATTAAAAAAAAATTAAAGGTGTATAATAAAAAACAAAAAATCACCATGTTTTCGCACATAAAATTATATAAAATTAAAGATAATTAAAAAGTGTTGATATAAAATATAAAAATGTTTGATTGCAGTGAATTTTTTTTTATTTAAAGAAATCAGAGAATATACGAGAAAGAAACAATAGCTTAAATTATATTTATATAGAAAAGCCTTGCTAAAAAGAAAGCAAAAAAGATGAACTACGGAGGTGAAAGAGGCCATCGAAATGACCGGCTACGTTCACTTAAATGAATAGTTTAATTGAACAAGGTCTTTCGTGAACTACGCAAATCTACTTTATTAGTTAATTTTGCTTAAAAGTGCTTTCGTATCATTTTTTAAATATTGCTCATTCGATTTATAGGAAAAGGTGTGCACCTCTATTATGTTACCGGCGAAGTTTATGCTGAATGTCTTTCTGACTCAGCCATCTTTGTGCAGTCGCGCAATTGTAATTATCATCACGGCTTCCATCCTAGTACGGTGTGCAAAATACCACCTGGTTGTTCATTGAAAATTTTTAACAATCAAGAATTTGCTCAATTACTATCACAATCCGTCAATAGTGGCTTTGAGGCCGTTTATGAATTAACAAAAATGTGTACAATACGCATGTCGTTCGTTAAAGGTTGGGGTGCTGAATATCATCGACAAGATGTGACCTCAACGCCGTGCTGGATTGAAATCCATTTGCATGGTCCATTACAATGGTTAGATAAAGTTCTAATACAAATGGGTTCACCACACAATGCTATTAGTTCCGTGTCGTAAAGAAGGAGGAATTTAAGAGACAACATTGTAACCATCTGAGAAAATTAAGATGGATGTTGAATTTTCATTTAATTGTAAGCAACTTTTGTAGAATATTAATTTAAAATTTAATATTAATTTTACAACGAAAGAAAACAAAATAAAATAGCCGATGAATTAGGATGATTATACAATAATAATGAGGAAGAAGATTCGAAAGCAGTTTAAAAGACCATAATTTTTTTTATTTTTCTTGTGATTTTGTTTAAATTAGCAAAAATCATACAAGATGTTTCTGAGTTTTCCATACGTATAAGTCTTATTGTATGGCGCATTGTCTATAAAAAATAAGTAAGTAAGTGTAAATTTAAAGACAAAAAAAAAGAAGAATTAAAATTAGAATTTAAAGTACATTTGGATAGACTATTTTGTCTTGTTAGAATATCTACTCAATTTTAAGAGATCTTCTCTGTCTGTTTAAGAGTTGCTTTCTTCTCCATTTTAGTTTTAGAACCATCCTGATTTGTGATTTTTTATTTTACATATGTCTTGTAAATTTATTTTTTTTATTGTCACTAATGATTCTAGATGAATTTTTTATATTAAGGAGAAATTAAAATTTTTTTATTATATTATTTTTATATTTTTTTATTATATTATTTTTATATTTTTTTATACATGTTTATATGTACATATCGAGCCTTTGGTGCAATACCGTAGTAACTCAAAATTTGAATTTTTTGAGCTGGGTATGTAGAAATGATCTTTGGGGAAATATATATCTAAAGTAAAAAATATTATGGTTCTATCTCTAACTGTTCAGATTCTACAGATACAAATGTCTTTATTGCCTCCAGCTATTTCCAATAATATTTATTTGCAATAATGAAATATTTCCTTTATGAGAGGAAATTTACAAACAGAAAACATTACAAAACATGCCTCTTTATTTAAAAACTTGTAAAAAAATAACTTTAGTAAACGAAAATACTATCAAAAAGATGGCTCAAAACGTCAAATGCATTTTTCTCAGTTCACGATTTTTTGAATTACTACGGTATTGCACCAAAGGCTCGATATGTGCGTTAAAGTCAAAACAAAAATGATTTTGTTAAAAGAAGTATTGATAACTTTTCCTTTTAAATATCTATCAACTAATTTAAGTGATAAAACGAAAATAATGTTATATTATTTAAATCCTATGTGCCTTTTTTTCCATTAATTTTATTCCAAAAATCTATTAAAGTTTCTAATGGAGAAGTATTCTGCTTTTAATAACGATTAACTTGCAGTTTTAAAGTTTTTTTTTTCAAATATTGATGAACTGTGTATTTTTTGATTATTATTAGAAAAATCATTAATTGGAAGTATTGAAAAATATATTTGATATGAAAGTAAATTGCTCTTCGTAATATTGGTTTTAAAATTACTTATATATTTCTTGTACTTTTTTTTTTAACATTTTTCTATTTATACACCAGTTGGTAATCGATGAAATGTACTCGTACAACAATTATGATCTTCCTCTAGTTGTTATAACAGAAGTTTGTTTTAAAATTTTGGTTTTAATTCGACATATTAATTTTTGGAAAAGTGCAAATATATTATTAATGTACATGAAATTTTATACATATATATACATACATACATATAAAGATACATACTTACATATATAGAGTATATATAAGTACCTTAAATTGATAATTGAAAAGAAAAATGCAATCTGCTTATTAAATATTATATATATTCGTCGTTTACATTGAAAGTGGGCCATTTTAAATTCTTTTGATTTCTTTTTTAATTTTATAGAAAGGCATATCCATATATGTATATGCCATTTACTCAAATAATATCGTAATTCAGAAATTCATAATAACTAATATATCGCACCCTAAATACAAAAGTGACACAACTCAAAATTTTCCAAAATGTACTTTTTTCCGTAAAATAATTCACAGTACACATCTCTAACTACTTCAAAAATTTCTTTCTCATCACTGTTTTCTTTAACTGGAAAAATACCGTTATGTCTGTTTTTATGTTAATTGCATTGCTTACGCACGATCGACTAAAAAGACCTATTTTTATTTATTTTAATATAATATAAAATTAAAAAAATTTTAGCAAAACCTTCTTCGAAATAGACTTCTTTTATAATGGAACCAATTTTATTTTAAATATTACAATCATTTTTGCATAAACAGTTTTTTGCCTCTCCTGAAAATTTGAGAATTTTGAGTTGTGCCGCTTTTGTATTTAGTGTGCGATATGTATACTAATAAGTACTCATATAGCATTTGAAGGCAACCAAAGTTCAGCTGCTTTGCGAGCCGGCAACGAGAAATTAGTAGTTACCAAAAAAGCATTAAAAACAATTGAAATTTACATTTCTCACTTGCCAGTTGAGATTCTGTTGCCATCCGTATTAGTTATTATGTGGTATAAAAAAATCATACATATAGTTTGTGTTCTAAGGTTTGGTGCAGAATATCTGCCCTTATTCCAGTTGTCAACGCCGACGTTGACACCAAAACACCTCTATCAAATCAGTAGGCTATATCTATCACTTCCAAACTTAATTGATATTTAGTAGAAGTGTTTAAGTTTTGTAATTGCCAATTTAAATTTAAAATGAAAGTAGCAGCATATCGGCACAAAAAGGCTACGGTTTGGTGTCGTCGGTGACAAGTAGTATAAGGGTGATTTTATTTTCTCTAACGTCCGAGTACTTATTTCTTTCAATTATAATTTTAAAATTATTATTGTACGATTTTCGACATTTTCGATGTCTATTTTATATTTAAATTTTTGAGGTCAATATATTTTATACATTTACATTTAAAAATAAACAAAAAAAGATAACAACTCGTCTGATTTTTAATTATGTTACCACATAACCAAATTTCATCTCTATTTAAAAATCGGACAGATGAGACAAATCCTTGCAAATATAATGGTGATCATTACATAGTTTGTATTTCCGTTTATAATAGACAAGTATCTATGTATTAATTTCCCTATGCACTGGAACTAGAGAGAAGGATAGAGAAGAAATAGACAGGTGGTGAAAGTGGTAGGACGATAGCACATTTTGCACAACTCTGCAGTTGCGTGTAAATTATAAAGCAAAGTTGCGGCGTCTGTTTTTGTTTTGTTTTGTTTTTTTTTTTTTTTTAATGTTTTTTGACGCATTATTTTTAAGCTAATGGAGCCATTTTATTTATTATTTTACTTCGCCGACGTTTTAATTCTCAAATACCAACGAAGGAGGGTGCTGTAGCACAGAAAACTCAGAAAAAACTTTTTTCTGATTTGACCCGGCTGGGAATCGAACCTGGGTCTTTCTGGTTGCAGCGCCAACACGCTGACTACTCGCCATCAGCACCCCTATAAGAATAAATAAAAACTTGCAAAATAAACGTTCCCAGAACTTACCGATCGATATATACATATATATGTAATTACGCATATTTTTAATTTTTTTTCACAATTTATTGGTCTCATGTTCAAACTTAAATAAACGACTTATGTGTATACCTTTGAAATTAACTACAGAAATATATTAAATCAGTTTATATATATTTTTAATAAATATTTGTTTTACCTATTTCCTCCTAATTTTGTTTTTTTTTTCGTGCAAAAATTTGAATTGAGTTGCTTAAGTAGGAAACAGTTCTTTAGATAGAAATGTATAAAAAATTAATGTATGAAGTAATGAAATAATTGTTTAATCCTTACCTAAGTTGATTGAATTAAAAATTGACTAGGAAGACTTTTTGTATTTCATTGTAATATTTAATTAATTAGAATTATTTGAATAAAATCAAACATATTCTGATCAACTTGCTTAGAATAAATCAAGTTTACGATTTATTGTATTCTGTATGTATAGAGAATTTGCCAAAGTAAAATAATTTTATTTCACATTGTTCACATGTATGGAGCTGGAACGCTCCCAAGAAATAAATAAAATATATTGTAATGTTTGTGAAGACAACTTGTATTGTGAATTAAAGAAGTATTTCTTATTATCAACAAGAATTTTTTAAGATTAAAAAAATTTTGCAGCTTTGATACTGCTAAACAAAATAGACAATGAAATTAGAATTAAAAATTAAACTTTACTCCAACTCCTGTATTAATTTTGTATTTATACTACAACTGCTTAACTGCCGCATTCATAGAAATAAATTTTCTTTAAAAAAGGTACATACTTTTGTATGGAAATTTGTTTCATAAAACTTTTTGCAAATCTTAAATATTTTTTATGAATCTACCAGTAAGTTTTTGCCAGTTCCATGTAATGTAAAATATGATGAGAATTAAAAACAATAATGAAGTATAAATTTTAAAACACAAATAATAGAGTAAATTTTTTTGCAAAATTAAGTGAACAAAGGATTTTGCCTATACTGTAATCTAAGAGAAATTAACGAGTTCGGAGTTATTAAACTATAGTCACTATGTACATATATTTTATTAAAAATAATATATAACTATTTTTTTATTCATTTATTCAATGCGAGTCAAAATTAATTACGTTTATTTATATATGTTTGCCTTAATGGTTTAGCTGGTCTATATGTATGTGCATTTCATTTGGTGATAATACCAAAATAGTAGACCTTTAACCAAATTCTTGAAAAAAGCTAAGAAATTTCATATGTTTGTACAAGAACTCCACAAAAATCTTTGAGAAATACGAAATATACCAACAAAATAAACTAAATAGCTTCATCAAAAAATTTTCTTTACACGACAAATATTTTATAATTCGATTTCAATCTATTTAATTTTCCTAAACCTTTATTCGAGCGAATATGCCTTACAATATATAACGTAAAATGCCTTAAGAAATATACATAAATTAATTACACATTATAATTAAAACAATTTTAGTTTTTTGTGAGTTCTGTCGAAAAAGTCTAATTATATTGTGAAATTACAAAAATATATATTACAGAAGTAATCAATATTGATAACATTTATTAAGATATTCTCCCGGTTTTATAAAATGTACAATAAACAAAAATATTAAATAATTATTTGTGTTTACAAAAATATATTAAAAAATTATAAAAATTATAAAACTTAAAAAGAACAAATGCTATATATTTTAAGTGTCTTGTTAAATGTACATGCTTTTTATGCTTCTTTTTTAAACATAAAAGATATTGAATTTTTTAAATTGAAAAATTATTTTAGAAGAAATAAAAAATAGTTGAAATAGATAAGAATACGACGTTTGTAATACATTAAGCAGTTAATAAATTTAATGGTAAGTACTACACAAGTGACTTGTCACATATTATAAAATGTGTGCGTGACAACAGATATGACGCTATTTATGTTGGTTTAGGGTCGAAAAACGATGTTTTTGCAAAGTCTGTCGTCGGCCATTAAATCCACGGCTTCTAATCTGGGGTTATCAGCCCAGTTTTTCCGGTTTTTTTTTTAATGTTTATTTCTCGAATGTCAAATAGTCTGGTTTTTTTCATTGAGATAGTGGATTTTTTTTAGATTTGTTTATGTCGAACATAAAAGCAAACTTTTATTGGACATTTTATGTTAAGTATGTATAAATATTTCTCTCTTTCTCATCTTTGCATTTAATAAAATTAAATATTTTTGTGGTTTCACACATTAAAATCTTTAAAGAAAATTTCAAAACGCTCAACTCACAAATTTTAAAATTGAACTGTGCGACATTTTCAACAAAGGCTTGTTATGTATACAAGCAATACTATATATGAATGTACATATAGGTATGGAAAAGGGTAAGGTTTGCTTGCTATTGGAATACTCTACCACTTGAATTACGTCTTTTCTCCCATTCTAAAAATCTTTTTCGGCTCAAATTAATGAAATTTTTTTCTAACAACTAGATTTGTGTACTCTTTTCTTTTTTTTTTTTTTTTTTTTTTTAATATTGTTTTAACTCACGGATGGAATCCGGAAATGTCTTTTTACATTTTACCTAACTAAATTTTCTTTTCTTTATTAGTATGGTTGAGGAACCATTTAATTAAATTAAATAGAATTATTGACCATAATTCATATTTAAATTTGCAAATAATATTAATATTATTTATGCAATATAATTATTATAATTATTACTATGTAATACGTATTTTGGAGTAGATATGCTTTGTTTTACAATATGGATTATATATAAATAAAAAAAAATAAAAACATATGTTAATAAAATAATAAAAACTAAATATATCTGAATTATATATATGTATATATATAATATATTTTGTATAACATATGAGTTGTTAAAACTTTTCTTTAACAATTTTTTTTTGACAAAGAAACCGATCACTGGTTTTTTCTGAATTTCAAAACCGTAACCGCTTTTTTGAAATATTCGGTTTTTCGAATCGTTTCATGTCAATGTCGAATAATTGATCACCAAAGAACTATCTTATTACTTTTTATATAGTACTCTTCCATGCAATACCCCATTTGTCTCTTAGCAAAAGTCCCGCACAGGTATTTCCGGCCGAACTTGCATTCAAAGTCTCAAAATTAATTCGGCCATCAAATAATTTTAAACATTAATATAAATGCAATTAGTACAAAAATTAAATTTTTTCGACGTCTTAATGCTTGTTGAATGAACACAAAACACAAGAAAACATAACGTCAAGCGAACCAAAAACTTCAATTTCCCATTAAGCACTGCGTTTTCACTAACACCGCTTAAGAACAAATGACGACATGTGCTACCTTAGTCTAAGGCAGTAAAAATGCCTTAAAACTCCATTAAAGAATATTTTCATTTAAATTCAAAATGAATTACAGTGTTGTGATATTTTTCATAAATTAAATATTTCATATAAATTTCAAGCTTATTCATATTCGATTCAAAGTTTTTATATCCAACTCTGCAAATACTGTGTACGAACAGCTTTGCCGAGATCTGGCAACTCTTAATATGGTATCAGCTGTTTGTGTTTTCGTTCCTGCGTTTGGTAATTAGTGTAAAATTCATCTTTGAGAAAATGGAATCGAGTGTTATTGAACCATTGGAATTGCTGACCAACAAACAAGATGTTCAGAAAAGATTTCTAACAGATATCGTTAATCCTGCTGGATGTGCTATTTTAGGCTTTGGTTCTATGTTGGTATTAAATTGGGGTCTCCGCAAACCAGTGTTCTCCGGTATGTTTGAAATGACGTAACAAAATATTTTATAAAATAACTTTTTGGGTTCTTTTTGCTACGAAATTATAATAATTACGATAATTTATCTATGTTTATTAAATTGTTTAGATGGGCTATATATACATTTCATTTGGTACTAATACCAAAACCGTCTGTAGACCTTTAACTAAATTCTTGAATAAAGCAAAGAAATTACATGTTTCTACAAGAACTCCCAAAAGATCATTGAGATAACTAAATAAATAATTTAAAAAAATTTTTGAAGAAATTTTTACACCACTTAACAAACATAGATAAATAATCGTAATTAATTTTGACTCGCCTTGACAGAGTGGTTAAATTATGATAACTTTTAAAGGCATTCAAAAACATATTGCATCCGCTTGTATTGGTGGTGTTATTGGCGGCTACATTGATAAAAAACGGAACGAAATTTTAGCCGACCGTGATGCGGTACTCAGACATTACGTTCAATTACATCCTGATGATTTTCCTCCAGTTGGTAAGTGTTCCATTTTGTACTTAAAAAAAATTATTAAATCTATTATATTTTCAGAGCGCATAAAATATGCTGATGTTTTAGAGATATGGGTGCCTATTCGTTAGATCATCCTTCTTTTCACACGGGAAATTAATATTACCGATATCCTAAGCTAATCAAGTTAATATTAAAGAAATACATCGTAAAAATGTTTAAAAGTAATGCAGTTAAAAAGCTTTGAGTAATATATTTTAGAAGAACATTAAGGTATGGCTATAAACTTTCGGCGTCTTGCCTGATATCCATTTTTATTTTAAACGTGTCTTCGTTATGTATGTCTTCAAATAGTGTAACTAAACTTAATGAAAATAAATTTGCATATAATTCCTCTTCATCTTCTGACATAAAAGTACACTTTTAAGCATTTGTTTGCTCAACGTATAACTGACTATAAAACAAAATGCTATTTATATCGAGGTTGTAGACAGCATAATATCTGTAAACTTATGAAAAAAGAACTTAACATTAATTTTAAAATCTTTCAGGGAAGCAAAAATACTTTTACAATTTTTATGTACATACATTTAAAGAAAAGCAAATCAGTTCAAAATCCATATAAGTTACATATATAGTATTTCTAGATCTATATACATACATATGTATAGCGTAAAAACATCCATTAGACAAAAGAGGCGCCTTGAAAATTTACCATTTTGATAAAAAAAATTTGTAATATTTTCTTCTGTCAACTTAAATTGTTTTGCCAAATGTTCATAGATCTTTAGAATCTTTAGTAGAACATTATAAATAGTTAAATAAATTTATTTATTTATTGAATAGTTCGCACCGACAATTCTATTAAGAACTTATTTTTAAGCTGATACACCCTGTTTTGTTTTACTGTTAAACGTGTTTTCCTTTAAGTGTTGCCATCTTTAAAACTATGGTCATGCCTCAAAGTTGATCAAAATACCCCTTTTTATCTTAAACTCTTTAAAACGCATGTCTGCCAAAAGTACCGTTATACTATTCTCATACACTTGTTGTTGTTAAATGTTATTTTTGAGTTCGTGCAGTTTTTTGTCTTGTTTAGTTGAGATACGTGAGTTCAACGTTAAACATGATAGAAATTGGAATTAAATCATACGGAGTTAAAGTTACTAATATAAAAACTAGGTAGAATACTTTTGTATGTACACATGTAAAGGAATTTGTAAAGCATACACACAAGCCTACAAATCCATGTAATAAAAAGGGAGAGCTTCAGAAAAACCATAAAGAAATTAAAAAGTGCGAAGAAAATGGAATATTATTAAATTACAAACATACATGTACATAGTTGTACATACGTAAATTTCAATGTTTGTGCTGTCAGATACAGAGGAGGAGCATAAACTTTACGCTATAAACATATATATACATATACATATATACTTCCTATTTATGTACTTACTATAGGAAGTTGGGTAATTTGTTAAAATACAAAAATAACGATTATTGAATTTCAATGCATTAAAAAAAATCAATAAAACACTTATTTTGTAATATTGGGGTCTCACGTTATAATAAAAAAAAATTTGTTGCTCGCTCACTCGTTTGTACACTTGCTCCCCTATTATGATAATAATGTAAATGAATAGTGTTTTCCATTCGTGTGTGTGTTATGTGTTAGAAAAAGAGCGTCGTTTTGGAAAATAATAAATAATCCAAGTAAAGGAGTAGAAAAAATCTCAAATCCATTGCCTGTCTCTTATTATATTAACAGTTATATTAAAGAAATATGTATAAAAAAACGAATAAAAGTACATGAAAAGTGCAATAATAGTCGTAACACAAATGCATTGAAAAGAAATAATAAATTGGACAAATTAAATTTTGTATGTACACACATAAAAACAGTTCAATTTTAAGTCACACTAATATTTCTAAATACATACTAATATACGTTTATCTGTACTTAAGTTATGCAGACATTGATGTACATATATAAATACCACAAATTTACTAACTTTAAACTAGAATTTCCAAACAAGCAAATAACCATTAAAAGATCCAAAACAATTATTCGTCCCAAAGTTTGCATGTAAAATTAGGAATCTCCGTTGTCTCTTAAAATTTCCGTTGAGTGTGTGCATGTATGGAAGAAACTAAGGCGATCAAAGTGAAAACCAAAGCAATGGCTAAGGTACGTAGTACATAAATTAATGTTTCAGCATACGCTACTATAAAAAATAGATAAAAGTACATAGTATATCGTCACAGAAAATGTACGAAGCCATATCTAACATTTTAAAAATTTTACAGGAGAAGCAAAAAACTTGTTTAAATAAAAAATATATTGACAACAAATGTATTTCTGGAAAAAAATTAGATTTTACGACGTGACTTATATGGACTATCACACTGAGCCTAAGCTCTGGCCTAAGTGGGGTGTTCGCCTTCGGGGGCGTCCGTCACATACCCAATATGGAGTTAATAGACCAGAACTAATATGTTAATTTTGAATTTTTAAATGTTAGGCCTTGCATTTTCTGTGGTACGTACATACATACATACATACATACATATGTATATGGATACTTCACTTGCCAAATCGATTTACACCGTGCAAGAACAAGTTTGAAGATTTAAAATTGCTATTCGAATTTCCTATTGTGTGACTTATGAAATTTAAGGATTTAAGGATTTAAGGATTAAGGTGGACAAGCATGTTATATTTGTTAAAACAGTTGCGAATGTAAATGATTTTAAAGAATACTAGCTATCAGTTCAGTTGCTTTCATGTTCAAAAATCAAACTAATACGAAGAGGTTAAATTTTTCAATACAACTTTAGTAATTGAATCAGCAATTTTCGTTCTTGTTGAACTTAAAAAAACAAAATAATTGAATACGCAGGTTTCGTAATTGATTTCAGATTTCATATTTTCTGTGTATTTAATACATAAAAATTACAAATAAAGTTAATCGATTCGGTAACTCGAGCATCTATTTAAGAAAACTTATATTTAATGCTGAAATTTTTATTAAGACTGTTAAGTTAGTATATAAAAAAAATTATATGGGGTCATAAACGCAAAGCATACTTTTCGAGTTATGGAGCACTGAAATTTTTATATAAAAATTTCGATTTTTCACTACATCTCTGAACTTATATGGCTAATATTATTTGAAAGCTTTTGGACAGATCTTAGATCAAGGATCATAGAAAAATTAAATAGATTTAAATCGAATAATAAAATGTTTGTCGTATAAAGAAAATTTTTGAAGATTAAATTTGGCGACTGAGTTCATGCTGCCAATTTTACCACCACGAAACAGTCTAGAGACGACCGATCTGGCTAATTTTTATATTGATATATTCGTGGAATTCCAAGGAAGGGTTATGCCTCCTCAAAAATATCTAACCCGTTTAGATAAAATTTATCCGATAAAAAAATTTGAAATTTGCAACTATCTTTATAAATGAAAATGAAATGATAAGAATAAATGATTTCGTTTTGATGGATATATAAATTTTGGTTCAGCGAAATAAATCTCCCATCCTTTGCTTCTTTAAGCAGGGACGGAGTAATCTTAAAATTAAAAAAGTAATAATATATATGTATGTATATGTATATATAACACTATTCCTTGATATCTGCTGCATTATATTTATTATTTTATGGTGGTAACTTGTATTTACAGGAGATTGTAAGGTTACAAACATTTCTTAAATAAATAATTGATTTAAAGCATTATACATTTTTATCCGCTACTAGAAAATTCACCCTGTATCGACATTGACCTCTCGTTGTAGGAGACTTGTTCAATTTATTGTAACAATTTGGCTAAATCATTTCTATCAGTCAGTCAACTCATTCTTAGTAAAGGGAAATCAAATACAGGCAGTAGAATTCCGTTTTTTAATTTAAAAGAGCTTGTAATTCGAAACGAAAAGGAAACTATTCGAATTTGATTTTATTTTTTTTATTATTATCTTGGAGCAGCACTCAGGAGATGAACCCTACACATTCGCTGCATTGTGCTGGAACTGGAGGAAGGGATATTAGGAGAAATGACAATACCGGTGAAGGAGGGCGCTCAGATGTGCCTGTCTTTGGATACCGCTGATGAAGCCATTACTGTTCAGTGCCCAGTGACTATGCCTTCGCCACTGAAACTTTCCGACAGCAACTGAAGAAAAAATGCGAGATGTTTTTATGAGTCTGAAAGTGGGGTTGAACCCAGGAAAATATGTTGGTTTTGTAGTCAACGTGTAGGCTGCTTCGACCATCCCAACCCTCATTTGGTATTCGATAATATTTTCTTTAGATTCGAGTTGCAGACTAACATCCTAGCTATTTTTTTTTTTTACTAATTAGCGGAATTTACGAAATTTGGATTCAAAAAGGTTAAAATTTCAAAAATAAGATTTGCAAAGTTTAGAATTTGAAAAGTAATTAAATTTATTTGAACCAAAAAATATTTGTGAATTGCTAAAATTATGTTTTGTTTTCCTCGAAGATGCAAAAATACCTGCAGTTTATTCTAAATTGTCGAGGTTTTCGAATTAACAGTGCACCAATTGTCGGGGTTTTACTGTATAAGTATCTCTGTTGTAATATATTACAATAAACTAAGAACAACTATAAGTAATGAAAAGGAAACTAAGAAAAATATAAATATGTATGTTTTAACTTGTACTCTACACGAGTATGGAATAGTTTAAAATATATTGAATCTACATCCCCGTAATGTGTACAATTGGAATATTTTCAAGTTAAGGGACCTTGACTTATGACTGCGTTACAAATTGCATATGGACGTACTACATATGTAAATGTGAATGTGCATACAAAATAATCTCGTACGTGAATTGTACTCAAACTTTATAGAGACTTTTATTATTCCTAGAAATCTTTGTGTATTGTTCTTACTTTTTAGCTCAATTTGTTTTCAAATTTTTATTCTATTTAAAAGTGAATTTGAGTGAATGGTACTAAATTAGTATAACAATAGAAAGAAACATATTGCGCTGAATATAACAAAGTGTATAAAAGAATCGATATTCAACCCACTTTTTTGGTAAATATTTCTTCATACTTAACAACACCAGCAATAACGAGGAAAAAACATTTTTAAAATGTCAACATGGCTGAGCTACATAAATGCGGTTAGAAATTGTTTGAACAATATCTGAACGTATGTACTACATATTTATTTTAATAATTAATTTTGTTCTTAATTTTTAATAAAAAAATATCATAAAAGTATGAAACAATTACTTTCCAAGTTTTTTGATATACTAGTTTTTCAAAACAATCGAAACAATCGGCATTGAGCAGAATTTTCGAAATGTAAGCGCCTTTACTTTTTATTAGTCGTAGAGTCACAAGTTCTAATCCCGACCTTAATTGCACTTATTTTTTTGCAGACAAGCAAAAATATTAAATTATGGAATTTAAAAAAAAAAAATTACATTCCAATACATAGTGCAAATATTTTTCTTAATTATTCCTAAACATTCGTTTAATTGATAAATTTTGTTGAATATTTTGTAATCTTATTCTTATCGCCAATATGTGTATATATGACAACCTGAAACATTTGATATAAAGATTTTGTTTGAAAATAATTGTGGTGGCATACATATCTAAATACTTATAGAAATATATGTATTTCTTTAAATTACATACATATGTTGGTGAATTGGTTCACTAAAATCGGATATATGTCTTTTATCTCCTACAGGAACCCACATCTTCTCGTTTATATACAACAGGACTATCACGTATTCCTTTGCCAGGTCTAGTACGTCCTCAAACAGCCGTACCTTTGGCTAGAACATCACAATTGCGACCACCAGCTACATTTGGCAAAATACGACCAATTTCTTATAGTGGTTCAAGGCCAGCCATACAGCAGTCGTTTGCTATAAAGAAAAGTAATTCGGGCGATCGCATAAATACTTTAAATAGTACAATAAATATGGTGAGTAGAAAGACAACAACAGTTTTTAAAAAGTTCTTTTCAAAAACAGAGCAAGTAGCTACAAAAAATGATATTCCTGCCTCAAAAAAATTACAAAATGAAACTGTTATAATTGATACTCCAAAACCTACGCTTACAAGATCGGAAACATTTGTGCGAACAGATAGTCCTGCAGACTTAAAAGTCACACCTATACCTGTGAGCGCTCAACCCATGGGAAAACCTTTATTTGAAAGTACACCACATTTAAGAACGCATTTTAAGCAAGGACTTCATATAACGCAAAGTCTGGATTCAACTGTAATCCACCATATTGAAGTAAGCGAAAATCCAGTACAAGAAAAAAATACTTTGGAAAATACTCGTATTTCAAATATCGGTTTTGGTAATACGATAGACATTGAATCTCCTAAGATTAAAACTGAAATTTCTAATGCTGGCTTTGGGAGTACTATAGACATAGATTCACCGAAAAATGTTACCATAAACCTAGACAAGATTAAGTGCAAAGAGGAAATTAATGATTGTACGCAAATTTTGGAAAAACTAACAGAAAATCAAACATTCAGCAAAACTTACTCCATAAAAGACGTTGCCCACAATATGAATGTAACTAGAACTTTGGATAGCAAACAACTCTTAGACAAATTGTCAAATGTGAATTTGACCCACACCATGGATGATGTTGCCAGCAGTATGTTAACTGAATACACCGATGTCCTCTCTCCGGCCACTAATGCTACATATTCTAATCCGGGATCAAATGAAAATCTTCTTATGATTGATGATGTTTCAATACCCTCGGGATTCGAAGAAGATATTGCAATGGATATGCAAAAGCAATTTGAGAAGTTAAACCGCGAAGATCTTGATGATACCTTAACGGCGCTGGCACATAATAAGACAAACATGAAACTGCCGTTGAACTGGACAGCGAACTCTGAACGTCTTTTAGATCTTTCGGAAATGAATACATCAGGGAAGCTGAAGTTCACTAAAGATTATATAGATCCATGCAATGTCAAAAATACGACCCAACTTCTTTACATGACACAAATTTCTAGTTCTTGTACAACCACGCCAGACCACAATGCCTGCAAAAAATCAAATAGTTCCATGTATCAACTAACCCCCATACCGGGCCACTTGCAGTCACCTCGATTGCTAAAGAGTGCTCAAAGTGATTTGGTGTTGCCCATACGTACACCTGAGGATGAGCGTCAACATGAACCGATGGATATGGAAACTACATTAAAATCGACTGGAGCACAGGCAGAGACTTTTTATCAACAGGCCCAAATAGCTCAGACTACAGCTTCTTTGCAAGATGTAAACAACTCAACCAAAAAGAACAGGTTTTCATTTGGCATGGATTTAACAGAATCTACTTTGGATTGCTCCATAGAGTTGGTAGATGTATCGTTGTCATCAACGGTGCTTTCTCAAGGTCTTTATAACAGCCAAAACTGTTCGCAAAATATGACACAGTCGAATACTACGCAGCAAATGCAACAACAGTTTTTAAAGAAACAAAATTCGTTCGAGTTTGATGAAAGTTTGGGTATTTTAACGCCTGACCAAATGAAAGAGTTCCTTGATTCTACTACTACAACCAACACGAATAATCTTGATTTACCACTATTGCTCAATAATTCAAACAATGTAAACTACCTAAGCCATAAAATGTCCCTACAACAAATGCGAATTGATCAAACTCCCTCCCCAGAAGAATTGCCACTTGATCCGGTAGAAGTTAAAACAGATATTAATGACATGGTCTTGCAGCATCAGCAACTGCATTTACAGCAACAGCAACAGCAACATAATTCTCAAAGTCTGGTATCATTTGCCAACGAAGATCAGCAGCAGCAATGTATGGAATCCTTGTCACTGCATACTGACACTGAACCCAGTAGAACCGAAACTATTAATAAATCCATCTCATCTAGTGTTTCGAAAATTTCTACTAGTTTCATAACAAGCGTAACCAGTGTTACAAGTCTAGATACTGGTTATCAAGGTGATGGAGAAATGTCGAGACCTGCCTCTAGGGGACCATGTGATCACTCACCATCGAATGGTCCCATACGCAAAGGTGTATCACGCCAACCGAGTTTCAATCAGCAGCAAGGTGGCGGAGGTCATTTGCCGCCTGTTCGACGACAAGATCCTATGACTGATTCCGATTTCTTTACCGAATCCGATGCTGATGATGTATTCCACCGGGGAGATCGCAGAGCTCAAGTTATAGATGGCCAACTATATGGGCCCTCTCTGCACTCTGCAGCCTCAGTTTTTATCACTGAAGATCCTCAAATGGAAGATTCTTGCATGGAATCTTCTGGCATATTCACTGATGTGGAGAATCGTGGTGACGAAGATTTAGCCCAAATGCGCAGGCAGGACACTCATGAAGGAACTAATGACTTGTCACCCGATAACGATTTAGATGGCGATGATTCAACTGAAACTGTCAGATCTAATCGTGGAATTAATGCCAAACGCAACCAAACATTTTCACAATGCAGCGAAAAGTCTGCTGCAATCTTGGGTACTGTTATGTCAACGACACACAATTCCACTGCTGCTCATGGTCAAGGCCACTTAAGTAACAGCCAAACATCATCCACAATACAAAGTAGTATGAGTACTGATCGTCTCTCAGCAGATACACTTTCCAACCGCACATCATACTGTAGTGTAAATGGAAGTAATGTTAACATAAATGGCATTGGTGTGGATTTTAAGAGTTTCTGTTCTCTTGATGAAGCTTTCGATGGTGAGCATAACAATAAAAACAACAACGACAACGACAACGATAACAACAACGACGAAGACACCTCATACAAGCCGGTTAAACTAACAAAAAGCTCTACGACTTCTACAACTTCGTGGTGTGAGCAACCGATTCAAAAACATTTAATGGCAGTACAAAATCAAACATCGCCGCGTAAACATTCGTCGTTAACGTCGCTAACAACAGAAAGCAGCGTGCACAATGAGACATCAGCAACAAAACAAAAAAACACAAACACAAACACAACATCGTCCTCGTTTGCAACACAAAATCAAAATTTAAATATTCGCAAATATTTCGATCAAGATTCTCTGCGTTCCGAAACGGTTTCCGTATCCGATACGGGTTCGAAATCTTCCCTTAACGATAGTGTTAAGTTGTCCGAAACCAACACTCCAATAAGCGGTAAACATTCGCCCCGTTATAAATCGAATACACCTAAAAGTGCCAAATTGCGTTCGTCTCCGAAGCAACAAAATTCAAATAATTCCAAAAATAATTCACCTCCGGTAGTACGTAAACATCATCATTCGCCCAATAAATGGGATGCCGTTATGAATCAAATTGCAAGCAATAAATCAGTTATTAGAAAAAATTACAATGATGTAAAATCGAAAGTATCTACTCGAATAGCAACGACCACTGGTGCGGTTAGTGGTGCTAGTACGGGTGGTGGAGGAGCATCGGGCTCCTCTGCAAGTGTTTCGCCTACGCAACGTAGATCACCCGTTAATAATATAATTATAAATCGTAGTTTAAGTTCTACAGTTAGCAAAGTATCAAAATTAAGTAAATCACCAGAGACAACATCATCAACAACAGCAGCAGCTCGCCATACAAAACCTTTGGATAACTCATCGGCTAAACGTCTCCTACAAAATGCCCACATCAATCGGTAAGTTGACATTTTAAAAATTCTGATTTTTTATAACTGTTGAATTGTGGAAATCGGTAGATTTGATTTAAATACTATTAATCTAAGATTCAAGAACATTTCTCTGGTAGAATATTTTTATTTATGAATTAAAATCATTTCATTTTCTGTAATATTGTCCTTGTCCTCTTTTCTGTTTTGTGCTTAAATATTTATTGAAAATTAAAAAAAGTGTTAAATTTTTTTTTTTTAATTATTTTATCGCACTTTTTTTCGAACTTTTTTCTCCCGCCATAAATAATTAATTATTTTCTTTTTTTACTCTTTTGTGATACGCAATAGTTCACGTAAAATATCGATGAATATAGGAAAAATTAATTCATTGAATGACCCCTTAGTTCAGTTGACTTTATTGTTTGTTCTTAGCTTTGTTATATATTCTTCTGGTTCAAGTCCATAGGTTATAATACAAGTTTATTAATTACGAACATAATACTACACCTATACCTCGTTTAGCAAGATATACATACATACATATGTATTTATATTTAATAGTAAAAACATCCCTTTTAATAAAGTTTTTATTTATGGCATTATTATTATTTATTTATTATTTTTATTGTACGGCATTTTCTAAATACGCGTTTTCGGCATCAATTTCATGGTTCGAAGGATGATTGGAATGAATGAATTACAATTTCTTCGAAGCATATATATCCAAATTAGTACGCGAAAGGGACAGAGTATTTTTTCAGGAAACAGGCACCAAATGACGACATTCGATATCGAAGGAAAATAATAACAATAAAAATAACATTTTCTATTATTTATTTAATTACATTATTTATTTATCAAATTCCTGAAAAAGCTGAGAAATCTCAAATCTTTATATAAAAACTCTCAAAAAATGTTTGAGAATAATCGAGTATATAAACAGAAAAGACTAAGTAGTCTTTGCAAAAATTATTTTATACAACAAACATTTGTTATTCGATTTTAAATCTATTTATATATCTATTTCTAATTTATTCATTATTTAACACATAGTTAACAAGGATTGTATTTAAAAGGCCAAATGAAAAATTAAATAGATTTAAAATCGGATAAAAAAATGTTTCGTTAAATTCCACATGTAATTTGTTTGCCTAGAATTTCGCGAACATTTCAAACTCTTAGCGCCAAATGATCGTAAGAGCCAAAACAAAAACCTTGTGTAAATAAACAAATTTTAAAATTAGTTTCACCCCTTTTTGAACCAATTTTAAAATGGTATTGTTGATATTTTGCTTTGTGTTTCTGTATGTGCATTATTGATTATATTGATTATGAATACGAATTTTTAGAAAACCTTTTTAGGCTTATAATGTTTTTTTTTTAACAAAAATGTATTTGGAAAATCAAATACTTTATTTTTTTATGAATACGGCTGTAAATGTTTTTAGAAATTATAATTCGAAACGAAAGCCGTAATTTGACTCCAGAATTTTAGTCTGATGTCCCTATATCCATATTTATTTGCTGATTAGTAAGATTTATTGAACACTTCAATAGATAATACAGCGCTGAATTATAATCAAATATCAGAAAGACTACAAAATTGAGAAAGAAGATTTTTATTATTTATGCAACTTTCAATCTGCCTGCAAAAATTTAAAAATTTAGTTTATTTTGCAAATTGAGGGACATGAGTGCGTTGTTCACAATAAGAAAACTAAATTGTGAATAATCGTAAATATGAATATTTTTCGTTTTTAGTAAACTTTCTATATGTATTTATAAATAAATGTTCAATTTAAGGCTTGCGTTTATTTAACATTTCGGTGTAAGAAAAATAATAGTGAAATGATATTTAAATAAATATTGGGATTTTGTAAAAACACCGGAATTGATATTTGAGCCAGCGGACTACATATATTTTCCTGTGAAGCCATTTTATTTAAAATAATATTATTACGTCTTTTCTTTCATAACTTTTTCGTCAACACACATAATAAAAAAAAATTAAAATTTGAAAACAATAATAATAATATTCTTATTAGTAAATGAAGCGGCATTTATTTGGCGTATAAAATAAATTGCTTTAATCTGTTAAGTACACGTGTTTTGAGAGAAAAAAAAAATAACAACTTGTTACATTTCGATAATTTTATTAGATCAACCCTCCGCAACTGCTCACAAATACGAAGAAGTATATGGATGTAAGTGTAAAAATTATGTGAGATCGTAGAATGACAAAGGCCTGAGCACATTACAATATGTATTCAATTACAATTATATGACACTTATCTAAATAAAATACAGTCAATCGATTTGATTTCTCGGCCACATTGATTCATTTATTATCTGCTTGTTATAATATTTAATTATTTGTTTGGCATTTTAACATGATTTCGTATATGTATGTATGTATGTACATAAGTACTACATACATACAGATATAATATACTGTGGCACACATTTACCATATGCATGTGTAATAAAAATATTGCAGTAGTTCCGAGTTCGAAAAATCGCTGTAAAAAAGTAAAACTTGAAAAAAGTTGAACGAAAAAAGTAGAATATTTCTAAAAATGGATGTATGTATGTATGTACATTAGACCGTACCAACTTACAGGCAAAAAAAAGTGCTCCATACACCCCCTAATATAACGTATTTTTGGACAGACGAATAAACGAATCAGATTTATGTAGTGAAAAACGTGGCGACTTCGGCGATTTGCCAGTGTTTGGTAATTCATTTTTGATTGTCATCCTTAGAGATTGTAAATAGCATTTGTATTTGTTTGGAAGCGAACGGGATATAGAATTAAAAGGCGTATACAAATAGGCACGATTTCGTTACATTAACAGCATGTTTGCAGAACACGACAAAACTGAATCGCGGATGGGCGATACGTGGGCGACTACGTAAAAAATTGGGTCCACAGAACACGACGCGATTTTGTCGTGTCACTTACGTTGCATCGCGCAAATGTCTAAATCTAGTAACGTCGTAATGTTACCAACATGTTAAAAAATGATTTTTGTTTATTTTTTTTTATATAAAATTCTACTTTCAAGTTGAAAATGGGGCAACTCTATTTTACGAAAAATAAATAGCACAGCTGAGTTTAGTAAACAAAACAATTAACAGCATGTTTGCAGAACACGACAAAACTGAATCGCGGATATATGTTTTCTTTTTTTCACAAATTCACTGCTGACGATTAGAAATTTTCAATCGGCCCGATTTGACGTTTTGGCGACAGCTGTCATGTTATACAAACCAAAAAATGTTGACAAGTGTTACGTTTTTTTTATGAACTTTCATAATCGCGATCTATAAACCCAAAAATGAAAAACGCTCAACTATTAGCGTTTATTATTCGCGAGTCGTGTTCTGCAAACTGGCTGTAAGATTAAGACATAAAGTATCTATTAGCACAGCTATTAATATTTATAATACAATTATCAAACCACATTTTGAATATGGATCAACGATTTTATACACATGCTGCACAGATCAACAAATAACAAGATTGTAAAAGCTATAAAATAAAGCAATGCGTTCCATTCTAAAATGTAATCGGTACACATCGATAAATTATATGTTAAATACATTGAAATGGTTAAATATACAACAAAGACTGGAATTAAATACAATAATTTTTATCCGAAATATGAAGACGGAAGATGCACCAGCTTATTTAATAGAACAACTAAGATACGTAGGAGATATCCAACCATATAAGCTAAGGAATGCCGGTGATTTCAGGCTACCAAATGCGAATACAAGTGCGATGCAAAGGTCATTATTTTATAAAGGACTGAGGCTTTACAACACGATTCCAAATACTATAAAAAATTAACGGAACATGAATGTATTTAAAACAAATATTGTAATTTCTATTAGAAATAATTATAATCGGCGAAGTAAAAATAATTCAAATTTAGAAAAAAAATTTTTTTTTTAAAGACAAATATTTATTAATATATAAATGTAATTCTTAAAAGTATTAAAAATACTACTAATCTAAAAAAAAAAAAAAAAATACTTAATAGTACATCAGACTACAAATGTCGTGTGTTCTGCAAGAATTATCGTATTACTTCCTTAAGGGTGCTTTAGACGATAAGATTTGTCGTACGTAAAATGAGAGGGAAAATAAAATGAAATTCCATCCGTATTTCAAAAAAAGAGAGTAAAAATCGATCTCTGGCTTTCTCACATTTGTTTACATAAAAATGCATCCCTGATCTAATGGTGTGTGTTGGTTTTTGAAAAATTTAAAAAAATCAAGAGAGCCATACGACTGTCAAATTTTCATCCGTATTTTCTCTCAAAATCTTATAGTTTCATTACATTTTACGTTTAGACGATGCTACTTGTGCTCTTGTACACAAAAATTTGACATGTCGTACGACTTGTGGGACAATGTAAAGCAGCCTTTAGCAAAACTCTATTGTTTTTTTGCGAACTTTAATTTTCTGACATTCGCTAGTGTACATTACGGTGGTTGAAACAGAGATCTGGTGGCTAAATACTAGAACGGTATACTTGAGGACAATGCCATTGATGCAGAATGTTGGGGTTCTCGAGACAAAAGCATTGATATATCATTCGTTAAGATCCGACTGCAAATGCCAACGATATAAAGTAAAGTTTAAAAAGGTGAGTCCACAAAATGTTTTTTTTTTTAAATTACTGTCCAAAAATACGTTATATTGGGGGTTGTAGGGGAATTTTTTTTTTGAGGTACGGTCTAATGTACATACATACATACAGACATACATATAACTATACAATTTTTAAAATTATACACTACTCTAAATAAATTCGAAAATAAAGGGTGGTTAAATTTCAAGGGCCGATGTTGATTTTGAATAAAACACAAACTTGGACTTTTTTCTTTGGGGTTATTTGAAAGAAAAGGTGTACGTCGATAAGCCAGCAACAATTCAAGAGCTAAAGGATGAGATAATTCGGCACATTAACGGCATAGAACCTCCATTATGCCTCAGGGTCATCGAAAATTTGGACCATCGGATGGAGGTGTGCCGCCGTGGTCGCGGCGCCCATTTGGCCGATATTTTGTTCCATACATAATTGAGTAATACCAATATATCATAATAAAATAAAATTACAATAATTTCCTAAATAGTTTGTGTTTTATTCAAAATCAACATCGGCCCTTGAAATTTAACCACCCTTTATTTGTGTATTAGAACAACAAACAAAATTAAAACGTATAGATGTTTAAAAATAAATAAATACATATGTACATACATATGTTTTGATGGAAATTATTTAATAATCTAAATGCGAACGATAGTTTTTTTTCGAATATTTCTATTGAAAATAATAACAAGTTTTTTTTTTTTTTTTGGTATTCAGTTTTATTTTTTAATTTTAATTTCATTGAATTATGAATGCAGTTTACGCTTCTATTTGTCGGAAGTCATAAAATTACAACTCTTCTAGCAGTTCCATTACAATCTTCGGTAGGCTGAGTATCGCCATTACACCTCAAACGTAAGCAAACGCGTTGTTAAACTTTTTTCCAATTTTGGCAGCTGCCCTCAGCTAAGATTCGCATTTTTTTTTATCTTGGATCAACACTTAGGAGATGACCCCTACACATACGACGCATTGTGCTGGAGCTAGAGGAAAATGATAGTGAGAGAGATGGTGACGCTTCACTATCATACAACTCTGGTTTTGCACGTTTTTTGTTTATAGCAGTTTTGATGTCATGGAGACGTATTCAATTTTGAAGCTTTGTTTAGAAGCCCTTTATAGTAATTATTTTACTTCGTTTGTCCTACAACAATAACGGCAAAGGAGGATGCTCTGATGTGCCTGCGGATTGGATACTGCTGAAGCCGGTACTGTTGAGTGACCAGTCACTGTGCCTTCGCCACTGCAACTTTCAGACAACAACTGACACAAAGCCACACTAAAGGACATCAGCAAAAATTCGAAATATTTTTATGCCTTAGTCTGAAACTAGGGTCGAACGCAGGACTTTTTTGTTTTGTAGTCAACGTGCAGACTACTTCAGCCAACGCCACCTTCAGCCATCGCCTCCTGATAATGTGCATACATGCACTTTTTGAATGGTTTTTTGTATAAAATTGTTCCACAACGTATTGATTTGAATTTATATATAATCGAACATGCATATGAAATTCATGCATATTAAAGAAAAACTTTTCAAATTTATATTTCTTCAAAAGGAAAAACACTTCGTACGCAAAATCCTGCACTAAATATGTTTGTGATTGTAGTCAAACAGTCTTCTGTACATTTCATTCATTTCACTAATACTTCAACGGAAGTAAACGAAAATGAAGTCTATGTCAAAATTTAAATTAAATTGTATGAATTACGTGGAATAAAAATCACTGAGTCGTATTAAATTTTTTTTTAAAAGCAGTAGTTCTATTTCCGAAATGTAAAAAGCAATTTTCATTGCCAAACTCATTACCTTGCTGTAAGTATTTTACTTTTCGATTCTATAGTTTTTGCCACTACTGTTTATATGGCTTCTAGTAAATAAACACAAATATTTAAAAATTTAACAAATAATTGCTGAGCTAAGCTATTAGTTATTCTATTACAAAAAAAGTTCAACTATTCTCTATATGCAACGGAGTAGAAAAGGTTTGAGAAGGGGGACAGAAAACGATCTATTCTAAAAGTTATTCTAACTTAGGTCACGTTTCGATTAAATCAGCGTCACTTACGTATTAAACTTGTTTATAGATTTATTTTATTTTATAGATTTTTTTTTATAATACGGCTTTTGGTGTAGAAGCTAGTAATACATAAACAAAATATCTAATAATATCTATTACGAGAGTACAACAGGAATATACAGGGTGGCGCAGAATGAGCTATATGGTTTAAATGGTTTATAACTTTTTTATTTATGCGATTATTATAATTTATTTTTTTTATATACAGTATATTATTGGGGAATTTTTTGCAATTAGCTATGAAAAATGATATCCTGTAAGTGGTGTCCATTTTCTGCTTCGCACATACGTGCTCTTTTTAGCATATTTTCCATTTCTATTTTTACTTTTCGCAAAATTTCGAGTGTAATCGCCCTGATTTGTTTTCGAATGTTGGTTTTTAGTTGGAGCATGGTTCTTGGTTTGTTAACGTACACTCTTTCTTTCAAATATCCCCAAAGAAAACTGTCAGGAGCTGTTAAATATGGTGTGGTTGCAATGCGCACATTTAAATGACGACGATATGCACGCGCTGTGTCAACACAATAGACTGTTGGTTTGAAAAATAAAATTCAATTATTTTTGTACGTTGTTCGATAGTGTAATGATTCATAATTAATTCCTTCTTCACAAAATGCTGAAAAAAAAACAAAGAAAAAATAATAATTAAAAAAGCTATAAAGAATTTAAACCGTATAGGCACCCTGTACTTATGTATAGGGAAAGATCATCATGATGATTAAAAGGTGTTGTCGTGTTGATAGTTGTGTAGACGCGAAAAAGTCTTCAGTTTCTGCAGCAATCCGCTAACGAGCCATCATCGCATAAATTAACATTTTTTTTTAGTTGTTGGCATTATCGATAAGTTCTATGATTTGAATGGGAGGCCGTATTGTTAATTTTGATGTTGTTGTTGTTGTTGTCGTCGTTGTTGTCGTTGTTCACATGAAATCTATATGAGTGTGAGAAAAACACACAAGATGCATGTTCATGATTAGTTCGTGTTTTGTAGTTATCTTTATTTTCGTGGCTTTGAAATAAAAAACGTACAACAAGATTTTGAAATTGTGTAAATTTCAAATATTTAAAATATTTATTTTGTATGCACGAGGATGTACACTTTTTCGCTTAACTCTAGACAGAAACAACAACCAATAAAGGTTTTGTTTTTTGTTGATTGTGTTAAATATTTAATAGATATAAAATATTTATTTATTTGATTATGTATTAGACTTCGGTTTCTTTAAGATACATAATAGGTCTGTTTCAGCTGCATAACAAAACAGTCTGGACTTTTGAGAGTATAAAAAAAATTATTCTCTGATTGTGACAAAGCTGCTCAAAATTGGTGGAACGGTAACAGCCATACCTAAACAAGAACGGAGAGCGTTTTCTAGCTGTCAAAAATTCTCATTCCCATACAATTTATATGTAGCATACCGAAATAACGCGGCGTCAACGCAACGGCAACGCTTTGCAATTGGAAAATCCGATTTTAACAGTGCGTTTAATAGTGAAGTAAGTTGCAAATACAGGAGTTGAAAGAAATAAACATAAAAAAATATTTGTTATTAGAAAATGGAGTTAAGTAAATCCTCCAAATCGTCCATATAACTCATTGTTTAAACTTTTTTTTATTAAAATGCTTATTTAAAAATCGCAAACACCAATAAACTTTATTGTTAAAATAATCAGGGTTGTTATATTTATTTTTTTGTAACCCTGTTTTTATCGTTTTGACTTAGCGTTGCCGTTTTTTTTAGGTATGGCATTTCAGCGTAAAAGCTAAGCGGCAAAAATCGTCACGCTTTCCGCTCTTGTTTAGGTATGGCTGTAAGAACCCAAAGCGAATCGATACCAGATAAACTCAGTAGTACAACAACGAACAAAAATCATTGTGTATTGTCAAAATAATTCATACAATTTGATATTAAAAAGTGATAAATAGTCGATCAAGTGGTCTAGCAAGTTTACCTGTTATGAATTCGCTTTCAAAAGACCACAACTGAACATCTTGCTGCAAATAAATTTTATTTTAGTGATTTTAGACTCTTAAAATTAATAATATTTTAAAAGCAAAACATTTGCAACAGCTGTAAAAAGTGACTGGAAATAAACTTAAAAAAAGTAAAAGTCATATTTTATTAAAGAAAGTGATAAATATGCACAAATATATGAACTTACAACTACAAGTTTATTTGAAAAATCTTCCATTTTGCTTTGTCATAAATTTTTAACTAGAAAAATTTTTCGTTTCTTATCAAATTTTCTGATTAGTTTCTTAGTTTCTTAGTTTCATATGAATGTACATAAAAAACAGCTGATAATTTAATTATATTCCGAATTTACCCAAAGAAGAAGTTTGTGCAACTTTGTACAAGAAATGAAATATTTTACTTTCGCATTTTCTCTCAAAATTGCACAAAATTTGTGCTCTGGAACGATTTTGGGCTAATTTGTGCGTGTTCGGGTTGTTTTGTTATGCAATTGGAACAGACCTAATATTGTTGGAGTAAAACTTTTGGTAAAGCAAATTTAACATAATTAAACAAAAAAAACTTAATATTCAGGGTTAAATCAATAGTATTTCAGTATTATGTGTAGCGATCATTAGGGATAGGCATTGGACCACATAAATACAAGAAGTAGCTTAATTCAGAGTATTATATAGAACACCACGGATCATTTCTTAAGTCAAGAATTTTTTAATGATATTCCTTTGATTGCGACTCGTACCATATTCAAATTATAGGTATGATGCGTTGTTCACTTATCTATGACAATCATCGGAGAATCTGTTTTAATGTTGTTAGCTGGTGCGCACTTACGAGAGTTTTAAAACTTTAATTGCGATCAAATAACTTAATAACTACATTAAATGAACGAAATCGTTTGTTTTTAGTTGCTCTCAGCCAACAAGACACCGTTTACACTCGTTTTAATCGTACATGCGTATGTATGTATGGATCAATCGCTCTGTTTGCGAAATAGTATAGTATTTAGTTTCAAGTGGTTCTATTAAATTGTTGTTAAAAGTTTTTAATAAAAAGTGAACACAAGCAATAAATTATAAGACCTCAAGAATGTCTTTCGCAATAATATGTTTGTTTTTTTTTTGATACGTTATTTTAATGAAACATAAATCCATATGCGCATACATATGAATGTTTGTACGCTGCTGTACAATAAATTTTAAAGAAAATAAAGTTCATGTTTTTCTCAAGAGAAAAGAAAAACATTACTAGGCGTATGTGATGAAACGAAAGACACTGGAATATTAACAGAAAAACACTTAAAAGTACCCAACAAAATTAGAACATTTAAGTCAGCTAATTCTTACTATGCTAATATTTTTGATCGTAAACATGCGGAAGGTGTCTTTAAAGCGAGTGGCGTCGGTAGTACAGAATATATTACTATATTTATGTCAATGATTTATAAATGCCATGCTAAACAGAAAATAGTATTAAAATGAAGAGTATAATAAATCTAATAAATAGATACGTTGGCAATTTTTCTGATGGGACATACTATATAAAAATTTCCAAGTAACTATTCAATTCAAACACCGTGGTGGATTTACGCCTACGCCACAATCTGCGTGCAAGACGCTATTACTAGACCTCACAATTTGAAACATGTATTACTATATGGGCTATAAATAAATAAATAAATAAAATATTTATACCAACTAAACAAAATGTTTAAATTGGCTTATGATCGATAACATACAGGCAGTTACAATTACATATGATAGTTACTTAGAACCAACTAAATCAAAGCCAAACGTAACAACATACCTGTTTTCGAAGGCTGCTACACTTTCATCTTCAGACCTTCTTCTTGCTTTTTTGTCCACTGTGTGCGGTTATCAGTACATGTAAATTATTATATGAATTATTTTATTTTTTTATTATTTTCATTAATAGAATATTTTCTTCCCTTAGTGAAGCTCTAATTTTAGCATTTACAACTTACAATTGTCATTGGTCTTTCTTGGTTTTTGTTTCATTATTAAATATTGCAAAGCGCAAAGCGGGGCTCAAGTGTATAATTTTGAAAGACGGACAGACAAAGGTACACAAATAGATAACAAAAATATATTAACGAAGGTCATCATTTTTAAACTAAACATTTATAAATTTATTTACATTAAAAGCTTCAGCATGTAACAGCTCCATTCTGTCCGATAACGCATATTTTGGCATAAATTTATAGTTAAAAACAGAAAAAGTCTGAAAAGTTTTTCTGTATACTATTCTAAATTGTTTTCAAATTTGTATTGCTTCTTCGTACAGTGAGAGCTCGATTATCCGTAACGGTTGCGATGGGAACCATTCTGCATAATCAATTCACCCGCTTAATTGAGTAACAATTTCGAGTAGTTTTCTTTTTTAATTAATAAGTAAATATTTTATATATAAAACATATTTTATCCATAGAAAAATATTCATGTATTTTATGTACATGTTATGTTAACCTTTAACTACGGACGTAACCATGGACGTGGTGGTAAATTTTAACCCCCTAAATTTTTACCAAAAACGTTTACAAACAATTCTTTTTTATAAGTCATTTATTTATTAAAACCAAAAGATATAATTTTCAATTTAAAAAAAAAATATATAAAATTAAATAATAAATTTTTCAGTTTAACAAAACAGGTATTTCATTTCATAACCAATTTTCTTATACCTAAAAAGCATTACATTTCTAATTATAAAAAAATAAATTAATTAAAAACTAGTAAGGAATATAAAAGGCCGAGGGTTTAATATAATAAAAAAATAAAAGAAAACAGAAAAAAATAATATATAAAAAAAATGATGATCAATCTTTTTGGAGATTTTTATTCGTCAATCTACGCATTCGCACAGTGGCGCATATGCGTTTACTGCATCCCATACACATTAGCTTACTACAATGCAAACAACTATGTGTTGTTTTACGTTTCAGCCTACTAGGGCATATGTAGCATAATTTCCGAGCAACGGTGGGCGACTTCATCCGAGGTGAAGCTACGGAATCTGATCCTAAAATTTTACCGATTGTGTCTCGTAGTAACCAAAGTAGTGTTTGGTTGTGCTGCCGTCTTTGTAAATGGGGTAACACCAACTGCCTTCCCAGCTTTTTTAAAAAGTCTGCCCTGGAACTATTGTCTAAGTTATTAGAAGACTGGAATATAACATATGCATTTGCAGTGCTTATGTCTAAAAACCGGAGGAGTGGTCAAAATAAATCTATAAGGACTTAACATTAAATCTGAGGGGTCGTCAATTTTTTTCTATTAAATACTTACGTTAACTTGGGCGTGGTGGTAAAATATATTCCAGCAGGAAATAACGTATACGCTGACGAGTGGTAATTTTTACACCAACATCAGCATTTCTCGTTACACGTTACACGCACTGCAGCCAAAATACAACTGACTAATAATAATAACAATATCAGAAGATAGCGATCTCAGTAGATCTAGAGTAGTAGATCTCAACGGAAGAGAGTAAATCAGAAAACCGTAAAGAGAGGGTAAAATTTACCACCACTTACGTAGTTAAAGATTAACCCTACTAGTTCTCAAAGTTGAAAATAATAAAAATATGCGAACGACTCATCGCAAGCAAACGAGAGATTCCCCTTTTTGATTTTATTCACATTGTTATTGTTCAAAAGTATACGAAACAAAGGGTGCCCCGGTAGTCTTCCGATTAGTTTGCTACTTTATTGGTTGGGGGTTCTAGATTCGATTCCTAGCAGAGACTCTGGTCTGTAGCACAACAATACGTGAGAGTTTTTTCACAACAGGTTTCCCAATAGGACCATAATAAATTGTACCCAAGTGGGCTGGAAACTTTCTTTACCTTTACATACAGCAACCTGCGACCTAACCTAATGGAAACTATGAAAACTACGCTTACAACCCCGAATAAAGCAGGCAATCGCGGTAAATCGATGGAAAAAAAGTCTCTGATTATTGATGTTGCCATCGAATGATGGATAATCTAGGACACACTGTATTAACAGAATATAAAATACCAAAAAAAAACTGCTAAAATCTTAATGTAAGAAAATATTTTTCGTTTAAAACAACTAAAGATAAATTCAAACATAAATCATTGCATGACACAACAAGCGCACGCACTATGCAAATAAATAATTTTATGAAATGATATCCGAATAATATGATTGATAAATCAATGTTTCGGTTTGCAAACCGCAAATGAGGGTAATAAATATTCAACTACTGCCTATTAGATATTTATTCTTTATCTTATTTAAAACTGTTGCTGGAGCTTTAAACAAATATTATTCTATATGAAAAAACCGTGCTGTAGAGCAATAAAAACTCTTTGAATAATGAAAGCTACAACAATTTGCATACAAATAGAAATGAAGACAATTGTTGTAATAATATGTAAAAATGTCAAAATAATTGCAGACTGGGCGACAGATGGACAAAGTTATCTGTCACACAATTTTTATTTAAAACAAGTCCAGATATGAATCTACAAAATTAATGGGGCTCATCATAACTTACAAAAACACAAATATGTACGACAAATGATGAGCAATTAAACGGCATCCAATTTATTTAGTTTTTGTTTTTGTTTTTTTATCTCTGCGATTGTGAATAAATTACCGTAGTTTTAACTTCTAGATTTTGCTTTATAGTTTTTGGGTTATATTTTACAAAATATGTACTACATACTATTTCTGTGCAAGCATTTATATGTCATAAAATTTGTAGAATTCACAACAATGCGTATCGTTTATCTGGTATTAAATACACTTTTTGTTTATTTGGTTGTGAATATTGTATATCGTATTTTAAACATCAAAAACCAAATATAGAGAAGATAATTATTCACAAATAAGTTTATGCACAAATAAATAAATGTGGTTTTTAATTTATTTGCTTCTTATCTCATTATTTACCGTAATTGTTGACTACAAAACCAATCCACAGGCACATCAGAACGACACCCTCCTTCGTCGTTATGTAGTAGCTCTAGCGAAGTAAAATAATTAATAAAAATGGCAACTAAAACGAAGCTTAAAAAATTTAATACGTCTCTTTGACATCAGAGGCGCTACAACACTGCTATAAAAATAAATAACGTACAAAAACAGAGTAGTAAGATAGTGAAGCGTCACCTCCTGCCATTTTCTCCTACTATGCCTTCATTCTAGTTCCAGCACAATGCATCACATGTGTAGGGCTCATCTCCTGAGTGCTGGTCCAAGATAAAAAAGTAGTGCATTACCGTCAGCTCATTGATAGTTTAATTCTTAAGGAAGGAAGTTGTTGTCGGAATGTTTCAGTGGCGAAGGCATAGTCAGTCACTGGTCACTGAACAATCCGGCTTCAGCTGATAGGAATCCACAATCGCATCAGAACGCATTCCTTCGTCGGTATTGTGTAGCACCGGCGAAGTAAAATAATAATAAAAAAGGCTACTAAACCGAAGCTTCAGCACTGCTACGAGTATAAACAAAGAACGTGCAAAAGCAGAGCTGGAAAATAATTAATTAAGCTTCACTTCTTTTCGGTTCTCCTACTATCCCTTTCCTATAATTCCAACACAATGCTTCGCATGTGTAGGAGTCATCTCCTGAGTGCTGGTCGCAGATAAACAAACAAAAAATGTGTGCAATTTCATAGAAAATAATTATGTATGCATCAGTACGCAGTTATTACATGCCTCTTGAATTATAAAGTTAATTGAATTCAAGGATTTGCTTCAGATAACGAAAGACAGAAAACAGTGCGCACTATTCCATAAGGCGAAAAATTGCTTTTCCTCAAGCGTGATGAGAAAAACATGTTTAATTTGGATTTGTTTTAATCTTAAAGAAATACTTAAAATTCCATAAATAAACATAAGAAATGAAATGAACTTCACTTTTTTTTTTAAAAAAAATTTCAAGCAAAAGAATAGGCCGTAGAAAACAAAATCTTTAACATGAAATGGTAACGAAAGTTCTTTCTCTACAAACATCAAAATTTGCGAATTATTTATTCACTTTGCTTTTTTCACCTAAAAATGTGAATTAGACCGTAAACAAATACGATTCAAGTGTGTATTCTGTTCGTGGAAGTGATGGAAGGCAGCAAGACAAAAAAATGCGTTTGAAAATAATGGTTTTAATTAAACGCTTAAAAAAAACCATTGAAGAAATATTTGATCGGTTGGTTGGACGTTCAAAAAAGTTACGGCTTTCAATTTATGATAAATTTGCATTATTTATTTCATTACACTGAGTCGATGATGTAACCGAAATACATATTTAATAAATATACTGGGAAAGTCGTGAGAATTTAATTAATTGCATATTTATTGTATGGAAATATTTTTCTAAAATTAGTAATGAGAAAATATATTTAAACGATTATTATCTGAAAACAAAAGTTGTTTTCCAAACATGATGACATGCTTTCACTCCGTAGTATACATTTTATTCTCTTTAGGTTGGCTCGAAAAGACAGGGTAACTATGTCATCCCAATCCCATACGGTATTACACCTATGCCCAAAGCAGGCATGTTGTGCGCTCTGCTGAAGATTCGGGGTACCTCCACCTCACTCCAAAAAGTCAGTCCGCTGTATAGATCCAATCGTCCAATCCGAGTCCCTCGAGCATTCCCGAAGCGGTAAATAGGTCCTTCGGAAAATTCGTCCCCGTTCGGTCTTGAGCCTCTGAAAAGGTCCGAACGTCTGCAGTGTGAATGAAGACCAATCCAAAGTTGAAATCCCATCCTGGAAAACCTGTCAACCTCTGCGTTGCCCATTAAACTTTGATGTCCAGATATCCCTATTATTTCCAAATCATCACAGTACTCCTACGATTTTATCTCCTCTTTCATTGGAGGACGTGTCGGAATCCTCCCTCTTCATTAAGGCTCTGATAGCCACCTTGCCATCCGTACATATACGGGTCGGAGCCCTGTTATCAGTCTCCTTCAACCATTTAATGATTTCCATGACTGCCATTATCTCTGCTTAAAACACAGTATTAATGTCGGGCAATCCGACACACGTCATAGAGTCCACTACCCGCTCTTTAAGACTTTATAACAATTACACAAAATTCCAAAGAAATTCCTAAGAAGAGAAAAAAAGTTAAGGGCTTAAAAATTTTCCATAAACGAACACTGTTTTAGATATGAAAAATTATTATATTTTTAACAATCAAACTTCACTGCTAATGGTGCCTCATTTACTAACAAAAATTAAAAAAA
The DNA here is from genome assembly GCA_963924685.1 of Dexiosoma caninum. Classification (NCBI taxonomy): domain Eukaryota; kingdom Metazoa; phylum Arthropoda; class Insecta; order Diptera; family Tachinidae; genus Dexiosoma; species Dexiosoma caninum. The sequence continues at coordinate 85,414,613 of OZ004727.1, forward strand.
AATTTACTAAAAATTATACGTCAAATATCCAATAACAATGTAATAGAGATGAGGCAACAAAGATGTGAATATATGTTCTGTCAACAACATTTTAAAACCTACAAACAAAAATATATATGTACATAAAAAAAAAACAAAAATTTAATTAGAACAGAAAATAAACATTTCAAATGAAATTTGCTGCTACTGCAGTCTAATTAGAATACTTCCATACTAGTGCGTACATACGAGTACATGCTAGAGTGTTCAATTATTCGACATATTTAAGAAAGTTCGAATATTTGAACATTTAAAAAAAAACTCTGACTGGTTTTTTATATGAAAAAAAAAAAAGATTACAAGTATTAGGCTGCCGTTAATTAATTGCATTAAAGAAAAGTTTTCATAATTCATATGTTATACAAAAAATATTATAATAATGAAACTAAAAATTAGATTAAAACGCCCTAACGAATTTTTGTTTGTTTTTACTTTTTTTTATTTGAAACAAAAGCTTTTTTAAAAAAACAAAATAGTTTTAAAAAAATTTTGATGTCTTCCGACTGATAATCGCTTAGAAAAAAATTCTCTAACATGTCGTGACTACAAAACTTAAATTTTTTTATGAAAATGAAAATAAATTTTTCCATTTTCTGTAAAGTAAATCATTAGTTAAAGCTTAATTTTTTAAAGTTAGTAAAGCAAATAGTATATGAAAATTTCTAACAATTTGCGTTGTATTTTACAGAATTCATCCATTAATTTCATATTAAATAAAACAAAATTAATTTTGTATTTCCTGTAATGAATTTAAAGTGATCATTAATGTGTTAAATTATGTGTTACACTTTTATAATGCCAAATACGTTAAGCAATTGGGGTTCGGCTGAGTGTAAAAATCATGACAATAAATTGGAATGGAATTAGAAATATGGCATCTAATATCTGTGGCCAGAACGAATAACAGCTAAAGTCGAGTTAGGCCAATATTGACTTTGTTTTGCTTAAATCTCTTAATTTAACTGTTTTTGCAGAATTTAAAACATAATAAAATTATTCACAACGAGTTACGAAATAATCAGGTATGTGATGAAAGTCGTTTTCGGTGTTAAAACGTTTTGAAATCGACAAATAGTGTGATGAATTTGTATGTGACGATTTGTTGTGACGATTTCATATTCCATTTTGTTTCATTGAAAAAAAGACGTTTTTTACATGTGACGCATTTCGATAATGCCAGTTTAAGTTCGTTTTCAAATCGTTTAATTTTACTTGAACAAAATGTAAGGAAATATACAAAAAAAGTAAAAAGATTTATAAATAAATATTCAATAAATCTATTTAAATAAATACTAGTTAATATAGAAGTGAAATTTAAAAATTTAAATACCCACATTTCATCTGGAAAATTTAAGGGATCCGATACTTAAACGTTTTCTTAGAATATTTTCGCTATTCATCCTAAAAATGCATTTTATAAATAAAAATTATAAAATATGTTGATAAAAATTTTATTTTGTTATTTTGTTTAAATATTTTACAAACGTCAATCACCTACACATGTGTTTACATATTTTACAGTTGTATTATTAGATTTTTTACAGTTGTATTTAAAGAAGATATGTGGAAACGAAACAAATATGGAATATGAAATCGATCGAAATTCATCACAGTACAAAAGACGATTTACTTTTCAAATCGATCGATTTCCATCACATACCTGATAACCTTTATTAGAAATGTCCTCATTTCAGGCAAAGGACTTGCCTGCTGACCACTTGCCGAAATCCAGTTCAGTTGTTATTGCTTGTGGTCACAGATATACCGGATTCACAGTACGAAAATTTGTTGTCAAATGCAAATAAAATTATTAAAATTAGTTTTTGTTTTGCAGTTAGACAAAAATGCACACAAGCTACATATTTCAATTATTAATGAATGAGAGAGAAAAGAAACACTTTGACAAAGTTGATGAATTTATGATTCTGTTAAACAATGTCAACGAAAAACTCATCTTTCATTCACGAGGCATATGCAACAGGAACGTTTCTTCCATTTGTAAGCAAATGGAAGGAACTGGTGTGACTACATAATTTTTGAATGACATTAATTGGATACCAAAAGTCAACGATTGAAGTCATAAAAAATTGATTCATGCCAAAACAAAAACAAATTTAATGTTCTTAATAAATGATCTAGATGGCCTTAAAGAGCAGTTTATTGTTATTAAAAAATTGCCCCAGAGATTTTCTTCTTTGTTTTTTCATTTTCGAATTAAAGAATGAGACACCTCGAATGATTTTCCAGACCGTTTGAAATGATTGAAAATTACACATCACATTTGTTGTGTGCTGATGTGTGAGTTTTGGGAAATTGTTTAGCTTTTCGATGGTACGAGCAAATCACTAAAATGTCAAATTTATTTTTTGTTTGTGTTGTATATTGATCTAAAAAAAAGCTATACATTTTGTTTGCCTATTTTATGGGCATGGGAGCTGTGGCTACCGTCTGCTATTGCTGCTGCATAAAGTTTTTACGCAATTTTTTGTTTCGCGGTTGTGCTATTGCTCGTTTCCGACAATGCAGATCGTAATTTAGTTTTATTTTTCTGTGTTAACTATGCAACCAAAAAAGTCCAGTCTTCGATCCCACTTTGTGCAGTTGTTGTTACAGTGGCGAAGGCATAGTTACTGGTCACTGAACAGTACGAAAACGAAGCTTCAAAATTTAATACGTCTGCTTTACATCAGAGGCGCTGCAACACTGCTATAAGGAAAAAACGTGCAAAAGCAGAGTTCTATTATAGTGAAGCTTCACCACATGTCATCTCTTTCAGTCTGCACTTCCTCTAGTTCCAGCACAATACATCGCATGTGTAGGGGTCATCTCCTGTGTGCTGGTACAAGATAAAAAAAGAAAAGTCTATCGCATCTAGAAAATGCATAAAACTTTAGTAAATTAAGTGATTCAATAATTTCAGCATCTTGTGTTGAGTGCAACAACACAAGCAACTACAGCCAGAGCAGCATCAGCAAAATAAACCCAGTCAATATAATATACATACATACATACATACATACATATATATGTCTATATAATTAATGCCAGCCAGTTCGGCTTTCGATTTGTGACAAAATGTTTGTCCGTTTTATTCGATCATGTGTTTGGCGTGATCTATTCGTCTGTCACTTTGCATTTGCTGTACAAAAGCGTAGTGGCAGTGTGGTTTTAAAATTGAATGAGTGCAATCATTTTCATTTATATAAAATTTTTGTTAAAGTGAAAATGTGATTACGATTTCATTCATATGCACAGTCATATTTATTTTCAATGTGTGTATGTATGTATTTTTCATTAATTTATTAATGTTATAATTAAAAGAAAAGTGGTGATTGAATTGTAATCGTAAGAGATTTATATGTTAAATGACATTAGAAATGTTTAATAACCAGTAAGTGTTTGGTGGAGCATTTGATTATGACTAAAACAAGTCGGAACACAGAACTTGTTACCTGGTTACCGTTTTCCTATCCAGTCAATACGAAATGCTGCTTTTTCATACTCGTATTTACCATAAAAGTTCATTGAATTGCTGTTTAAAAAGTAAGGATTACTTTTTTTCTTGTTATTTTTTTTTCATTACTTTCAAATGTTTATTTGTGATAGAGGTGATTTCTCGATAATCAACATAAGCTCTATTTATTTACTAAAAATTTTTACAAATTTGTAATAATTGTTTCTAGAAAGCGTTCATTAACCCGAAAAATTTGCAACGAGAGAGCGTCAAAAGAGCGTAAAAAATTGAGAGGCAGAAAAATTCTTTCAAGTTTTTACAAGTAAAATTTTTACCTGCAATAATTATTCACACAGCTGTTTTGCGTTTGTGTTTGCAAAACAATCTTTCTAAATTAAGTTAAAAATAAAAATATTTTGGAAAATTTAAGAAATTGTAAGTAAATGTAAACTTTTAAAACGACAAAAAGTACTAAAAAGATAACAAATTTATTTTCGTGTAACTTAGGAACAACAGAAGCAAAATAAGATGTCTATTGGAATTGAACTAAGCATCTGGGATATCAGTGGCAAAGGTTGTTCCGGCAAACAGACCAGCTGTTATTTTTAGTATTGTAAATATTATGGGTACCTAGCTACTCGCTACTTTACAATAAGCAGGCAAATAATTCAATTAGTTCAGATATATATTTGCAAATAAATTTAAATTAATACATAATTTATTAAATTACTTTTTTTACTGCTTTTGGGGTTTAATGCTGGCAGCAACATGATATTTTATTTTGGATAAAGCTTATTACAATGAAAAGTGCTTAAATTTGTTTCCTTTTTTTCCGTTTTTCGGCGGCTGTTTACTATTTTATTTATTAAATCAATTAATAGGCGGCGTATACTTATTGAATATTCGCTTTAAATACTTTAGGAGCAGATTGCTATAAATTTGTGAATATGCTACAAAAAGTAATAGGGCAATTTTATTTGCAAAAACTGAAATATCTTACAAATTCGTGTGTAAAAAGCATTTATATTGATTGTCTATAAATGTAAACCCTTTTGAAAATATTTCATTTATGGTTAGACAGACTTATAGTCTCTTTTTGTGAAAAAGCAATCGAAGTCAAAATTTGGAACTTGTAAATTTACATCAGATTGGGTAAATTCGCAAAAGTTATTGATGTACATATGAAATGAAACATAGTTCATCGTATGTACCTAAGTCCCAAAATTTAGTCAAACAAAACGCTCAAACCCCCATGAACTTCAGTTCGTATGAGGAATCAACACATTATGAAAGTCGTTTGGAAAATAAAACACAAAGTTTGAAATATACATTTTTGCGACCTCATTCTGCCGTTATTTCCGATGTTTGAAATGAAAATGATATGTGTAGGCAGGCTGTTATAACGTATAAACTAATTAAAAATATATATTTTATTCATTCATTTTATTCAAAAGTAGCTAATCACGCTTATCGTGTTTAGCGTATTTCGACTACGCCTAGTATTAGATGAAATAAAATTGCAATACTTTTCATTATTCTATTACAAGCCGTACTCGAAAAACGACAGTCACGACAATGCTGAATATAAATTACCATAATAAGAATATTTTTATAAGAATATACATATACATATGTATAATTTGTCCAAAATATATAGGGGCAGTTATTATGTACTCATATATACCTATACATTACAACACTACTTTAACTTGCAAATTTTAGCTAGTAAAGCGTTCATTTACTTTTTCACATTTTTGAGAGAAATTTTGGAAAATTTCTTGTTACTCTCTCGTTGCTAATTTTTACTAGTAAAGTAAATGAACAGAGCTATAATATGATCTCAGTCACTTTATGAAGATGACAAAGTAATAAAATCTGCAATTTCTTAGAATGTTTCTTTGAAAAGTTCAAGTTTAGAGAATATGATTTTTATGCGGATAAGAATTATTAACAGGTCTATCTTTTCAAATCGTGTGATTTCAAAAAAGAGGGAAAAGAAAAAATACCAGCGATGATATTACGACCTTTTCAAGATTCCTTTTAGGACTCCTTTTTAGGACTCCTTTTTAGGAGTATTTTAAATGCAATTAATCGAACTCAAGTTTGAATTTATTAAGTCGTCGAATTAAAAACAATTTTTTTTTTATATTACGATTCTTCTTGATAGTTAATCTTTAAGGTCTGGCTGGACATTTGCTGTTTAACTCTAAAATGAAATACTTCTGCGATCTTTTCTTGACTTGTAGATATCTCTGGTTATTCTATTTGCTAAGAATTTAAAATAATTTATATAATAAATATATAATAATTTCTCGTTGCTGACAGACAGTGGAAAATGGTGCAAAAACTGGACATTGTCAATTTCTAGTAATGCAATTTTTCTAAATATAATTTCCTTCTGTCGTTGTACAACAAACTAATAAGTTAGTTTAAATTTAAAATTAAAGTATGGATTTAAATTATGCATTTTTTCGTTTAATTTCAACAGCGCTTCTCTTAATTGTGCAACTTAAATGGAATGTAATGAAGATGCTTTTCAACTTTATTGTGATCAAAGGTCTCTTTGCCTAGTAAAATTAAAAGAACAAAAAAGAAATTGAAAAAATTTTTTACATTGTACCACAAAATGTACTTTTGTCATCCTTCTGATGACAAATACGTCCTATTTTTAAACAAGTGTACTTCTGATGTATATGAACATGAATACTTGCTCCACTCGGCATCCAAACAGCAGTCGTGCAATCCAATCCCATCCACTAGATTTCTATGCAGATGCAAAAAATTAACGTTGAAATAGAACGAAATTTAGTTCAAATTCTATATTTAAATGTAATGCGGTGCCATAAAGGAGAGTGCAGCCAAAAACATGATGTAAAATAATAAAACATATTCAGAAACATCTTTAAACATAGAAAACAATAAATAAATAAAATACAGAAATTGGATAGAAATATGAGAAAACAATTTTTTCCAATTAGAAATAATAATAATAATAGGAAAACACCTCGATGATACTTAATGGTGATTATTATGATCACATAATATTTGATGTATTTTCATCTCATAATTGATAGAGGGTGTCACGAAAAGGCCTGTTACAATAAAAATTCTCATAGCGAGTTGTGCAAGAATTATCACTTATCACTTCTCTACACTATCGCTTTCCAAGTAGTTCCGGTGTAATGCATTGCATAGGCAAGGCCTATCCCCTGAGCAGTGGTAAAATAACAAATACCTCCGATAAAATTGCATTGATTTAAGTTCAAAGCCTAAAGATGTGCAACTACAACTCTGGCAATATACACGAAAATTATTAATTTGATCCTTCTGATGATAAAGACATTGACTTATCTGATAAAAGTGCTAAATGGACCTCAAGATATCTGATTTTTATATTTTCAATAAAATATTTTTGGTTTAATTTTTTTGGTGCGATTTAACTTTTCTGTTTGTTATTAAAGCTGTTTCAGCTTCGTTTTCCTAAAGACATCGCTTTATCTCAAAAACACTTCTTCTTGCAATGCTCGTTCATATAGAAGAATAAATGAAAAAATGGATAAACGTGCAAGGTGGGCGTTTTTACGAAATGATTTTTGATTTGTGTTGTTGTTGTTTTTTTATCTTGTTTTCTCAGCTTGTTTTTGTTTTTTTTTTTAGGTGAATTTCGTTCGCATGAATTAGTTTAATGTTATTTTCTTTTAATGCTTATCAATGAAGGCTTTTTGCTGTTGTTGTTCTTAAGTATTGTTGAATGAAATATAGTATCGATAAGTTAATTTGCTTAAAAGAAAAATCCACAGCAAAAGTATGTTTTGATAATAATGCGGAAAAGGGTTAAAACTCAATACCAAAACAGTGTACGTAAGCTGGACTGCCCTTTAATACTGTCATGTTGTAAACACGTATGTAGGTCCCCCACATTGAGAATTTCTATTATGCTATTCATAGCTACATACTAAGCGTTATTTGAATAAGGACACTAATTATTTGTTTGTTATTAAGTAATGAACACGACGTTCTCGTCCATAATATTCGTTTGTTCAAGCAGAAATATTCTATAAGAGGAAAGAAATATCGCCGCTTTATTGCAAAAAAAAAACATTTCGAATTTTTCTGATGTGCATTAGTGTGTCAGTTGTTGTCGGAAGGTTTCAGTGGCGAAGGCTTAGTCACTGGTCACTGGTTGATAGCAATACACAATCACATCAGACCGCCCTCCTTCGTCGGTATTGTGTAGCACCGGCGAAGTAAAATAATAATAAAAATGGCTACTAAACCGAAGCTTTAACACTGCTACGAGTATAAACAAAGAACGTGCAAAAGCAGAACTGTAAAATAATTAATTAAGCTTCACCTCCTGTCGTTTCTCTAACTATCCCTTTCCTATAGTTCCAGCACAATACATCGCATGTGTAGGGGTCATCTCCTGAGTGCTGGTCCCAGATAAAAAAAAATTAGTCATATCATCAAAAATTAAAATTTTCAAGTTACTGGAGGAAAAGTTCCCTTCTGCATATGTCAGAAAACTAGTATTATATTTCATTTGCATTTTGCCAAGTTTAATTTTTTTCTAATACATATATGTACATACATACTATGTAACTACGATGCAATAAAGAAGTGACCTATTTTCTATCATGTTTTTAAATAATTTTAAATAATTACATATATATTTTAGATATTTTAATTAGTTTTGCGTTGCTGCCCACATTCAACAATAGGCAGCTTCCGCTTTTAATCTGAACTTTTATCTAAAAGTTTCCAATAATTGTCAATTTCTATTTAAGTTCGAAATGGCGTGTTTAGTCAAAAACTAAAATGTGATAACAGCAAATGAACAGAAAATTAACGACAATACATCAATATTAGCGACTATGAAATTTGCCAGCTTTTAGCCTTCTATGTCATGACGGAGTACAAGTATTACTCGCCTATGTGTATACATATGTATGTACAATACATATCGAGCCTTTGGTGCAATACCGTAGTAACTCAAAATTTGAATTTTTTGAGCTGGATATGCAGAAATGATCTTTGGGAAAATAGATATCTAAAGGAAAAAAGATTATGGTTCTAACTCTAACTGTTCAGATTCTACAGCTGCAAATGTCTTTATTGCCTCCAGCTATTTTCAACAATATTTTTATTTGCAATAATGAAATATTTTCTTTATGACAAGAAATTTACAAACCGAAAACATTACAAAACTTGGCTCTTTATTTAAAAACTTGTAAAAAAATAACTTTAGTAAACGAAAATACTATCAAAAAGATGGCTCAAAATGCTACAAATGCATTTTTCTCAGTTCACGATTTTTTGAATTACGACGGTATTGCACCAAAGGCTCGTTATGTATGTATGTCTGTATACATGTTTGCATTTGAACGTGTTCTGTGCATATTTCACAAGTTTTCTAATAACTATCGACTCGTTCTATCTATCAATTATTATAGCATGTTTAGAGTTTTTTTTTTTTTTATTTTTTTTTATTTTAAATACATGAAACGAACCGACCCCTTGACGAAATGCCATAAGAACATGAAAATAGTTCTTAATATCTTCAAAAGAATCGCTATGTTTCTAAAGTATAATTCTGAGGTACATAAACATACATACATATACATATATGTATAAATAGGTATGTACATATGTATGTATGTATAAATTACGTGAAAATAAAAATTTTATACATTTCTGCAAAACACGTGCAATCCTCTCAAACCACGTTTCACAATAACTAACGCATAAATTTCGACCCCATTCAGTGATGTTAACCGTACGATAATTACCGTTTTGTACGGTAATTTATACATCCGTACGGTAGGCAGATAATTTCTCTATTTGTACGGTAATTTTAAAAAGTTTTAATTTTTAAGTGCTAAATACGTGTTAATAAGTGTTAAATACGCTTGAGTTTAGTTGAGGTTGAGTTTCAGGCGGGACGATCGTTGCAGCGTGGTACAGGCTGAGATATCGACCATAAGGAGTGCGGCGAACTGGGTACTGAGGTACCACGGGATATACGCGGAGCATATTCGTGTGTGTACGCTAAAATCGCTGTCGGGTGTTTATACTACGTCGATCTTGGTTCGCGAGTGCCGCTCGTCTCTGGACGAGATGTCGGATGGACTGGCCAAGGAGGGGCTCATCTCGCGGTGGTGTCCGGGCGCGATGTGAGGGGGATAAACTCGTTTATCCAGGGACTCGAACTGTGTTTGGAACCGATGAAGCGGGATGAGGACTGATCGCGGTCAGGCGCACAATGGGACCCGGGAGGACCCAAGTGAGCTGATTCCCTTGGGACTTGGCGGCCTAACCTAACCTAACCTAAATACGATTATTTCAAAAAGTAAGAAACGGTGCGGAGGGAGGGTGGCGCCGTTGGAATTATCGATTGTGTGGATTTGTCAGTCGCGATGTCGCAGTGGTTGTGTGAGCATCGCGCGTTCGCTGTGGAGACATTCTTCAAGAGTAAAGATTCTTACGTAATTGCTCGTCGACAAAATAAGTGATGGACCGAGTGTAAATTTAATTCTTTCGTGGGTGCAGAGATTCCGCGCAACTGAATCGGCTATGAATGCCCCACGGCCAGGGCCCAGTCGATCCGAAAACATTGAACTAGTTGAAAGCAGTTTACGTGAAAATCCGCGACTTTCAATATGGAAAAGAGCAGCTTCACTGGGACTTCCAAGAGCGATTATTCATGAAATTTTAAAAAACGATCTGAAGCATCTGGATGACATACTCTTTAAAATATAAAATCCGCATTTCCATTCTATCCTGCAATGCTCTTAATAAAACTTTGCATGAATTATTACGGTTTTTATTTAAGTTTGAAAATATAAATCTCCTACCAGACACCCTGTATTATCTTGACAACGTGTCTACACATGATACACATATTTCTCGTAAAAAGATATCATAAATAGTACGGTTTCATTACCACCATGCAAAATAACGCCAATAGCAGTTAAATTCTGTACGTATCTGCTGATGGCGTGTAGTCAGCGTGTTGGCTCTGCAACCAGAAAGACCCATGTTCGATTCCCAGCCAGGTCAAGTTTTTTCTGAGTTTTCTGAGCTACATCACCCTCCTTTGTCGGTATTTGAGCAATTAAACGTCGGCTAAGTAAAATAATAAATAAAATGGCTCCATTAGCTTAAAAATAATGCGTCAAAAAACATCACAGACGCAGCAACTTTGCTTTATAATTTACACGCAACTGCAGAGTTGTGCAAGAATTAAGCTCTATCTTCCTACCACTTTCACCACCTGTCTATTCTCTACCCTATCATTCTCTCGAGTTCCAGTGCAATGCATTGCATATGTAGGGGATAGCCCCTGAGCACTGGTCCCAGATAAAAAAAAATGCCTGAAAACACCTTTTAGTTAAGATTAAATATTACAAAAATGCATACGTTGATTGTATGAAAGTAACAAATTTTAAATACTTTATTTTATTATTACTACATCCTTGTTTTTTTTAATGTTTTTTAAGTAAATATATTGATTTACAATATGTAAAAACCTGTTTTAGTAAAAAAAAATCTTATATTTTTGTACAAGACTTTGTTTACGGTATTTTTTAGGAGGTGTACGTATATCCAAATAAAAAAGTTAACATCACTGATCGCATAATTGAAGAAAAATATGAACATATTAAGATCATTTTGTGTTATTTTTGCCTTTATTTTTCTTGCATTTAAATATCTTTAATTTTTAAGAGTAGCTCCCCGCAGCCACTGCTCACACACTTTATGTCAGATATACAGTCATCTATTTTGTTATTGTATTGCTTGAAATATTGACTGAGTAAAGTGTTCCCAGCAACACTCCCTGCAAATTTCAGAAAGATCGGTAAACTGATTAGATCATGACAGCCGAACACAATTATACAGCTGGTATGGGAGCTACCACGCCCACTTGAAATATTGACCAAGTAAAGTATCCATTTCGCCTTCCATACATCATAGTCAGATCATTTAGCAGACTAGAAATACGTAGTTTGTATATGTATATAGCCTATGCTTCCTTTCAGGCCACCAGTAAAATACGCTGTAAATGTTAGCAAGATAGGTTCACAGGTTTTTAGGAGTCCATAGATTTCAAACAAACATAAAAACATTTACTTTTATATATGTACATAATGTACAGATATAGAAGAGATACATATGGGCATTTCTCCACAAAAGTCAACCGCAGTCAAAAAATCCAAAGCCTGTAAAAGCATTATGTCTTAACGTATTTTTATAGAGAATCGATCAAATTTAATTAATGTTATGAAATTTTACATTAATTCATAATACATTTTGAAATTTAAATTTTCAAAGTCGAACAAGTGCAAAAGCTCTGCTTTGTATGTTTTGATTCTCTCTACATGTCTGATTTTAAAGTGTGTCCGCCAGTTGACTTGCTGCTTGTTGCTTCTTGCAATATACACGAACAGAAAGCGAGCGATACTCGGACTGTTTATGGGCAACTGAATCCGTTAATAACAATTGGAATTGCTACTTATTTCTTGAATAAAAATAAAGAAAGAAACATGAACAAAGAAACGAAATAAAATCGGCAACAATTAATATCTACATATAGCAATAGCAGAAAAATATTGCTGGATTTTTTTTATTTGCTCGAGTATTAAATCGTTAAAACTGCACAAAGAACGTGAAAAACAACAAAGCGGATGTCCACATTTGTGTTAAAAGTAACAGTTTACAGCTAAACTCTGCTAAATATTAAGGGTATGCATGTCCCTAAGACTGGTCACCTCACATTATTTTTCAAAAGCTCTTTTTTTTTTTTAGCAATATTAAAACTATTGCTGTAGGAGTATGGCCACCTAAAGATCGAAACGATCGGTAGCAAGAGTCACGTCTTTGGTATAGAATAGAGGTCGTCTCAGCTCCCTTTGTGAGGTTATGTCTGTCATTTTCGTAAACATCACCATTCGTTGCAGGACCTATTTTTAATTTGACTTACTTCGGGATTGATGAGAATTTGTTGTCATATGCTCTGTCTGGGCAAGTTTTGTTTCAAATTATGGGCAAGAATACAGCTGATAACTATTCTTATGAACAGCGAAGGCATCTTGATAAATGAATTTGTTTTTAAATTGCCAAAAACTTACCTGCAACCTACGTTACAGCTATCAATACACATACATTTTGAGATGCTGTTGTATGTGTAAAAAATTTGAATTCAGAAGAAAATTCAATTGCACAAGAACTCCATCCTGGGGAAAACAAGCAAACATCTGTAGTTAAATTAAATGAAAATGTTTTCATCTTACTTGATTTCATCCATACCAATGGTGTAAACGCCAGAAAACAACCGTCCGATTTTTACTCTCTTTTTTTGACATACGGATGGAATTTCATTTTATTTTCTCTCACATTTTACGAACGACAAATCTTATCGTTTAAAGCACCCTTAAGCAGCATACCTGTATGTGACAGTTCTTATCACCTGATACACAACGATACGATTATACTGTTAATATGCCGGAAGCAGGAAAGTATTAACTTTACGCTACACTTGCTTAATATGAATTTGAATTGTCTTTTAAACAAATATTTTCTTAGAAATTTCAGTCTTGAAACACATTTTGCAATTATTTTACTTTTTATGAATACGGCAGTTAAAGTTTGCGAAATAAACTTGCACTCAGTATGTTGAAACTTTTGCCACTTCAACTGAATATCAGTTCATATGTACGTTTTGTTTTCCCTCATTGTGTCAGGTTTTTATGTTTGTTTTATCTGTTAGTATATTTCGTTTTTTTTCTCTCTTCTTTTTTTTTTTTGCACCACGTTCAGTATCTTTAAACGTAACATTTTTAAATAATAAAACCGATAATATTCTGTCTGTAATGAGGTTAGTAAACATGAATTAGCTCCGTCAGTTTGCTAAAACTTAAACTATGGGATACCGGCATTACGCAACACAACATGTTAGCAGGAAAAAAAACGTTTCCATAGAAGGGGGGAACATTAAGCTCGTCATACGAATACAATTGAGAGGAAACGAGAAAAAAAAAACAATTGCAAAATAATTGCAGTTGGCTTCCCTTTGCAGAATTTAAAAACAAATGGAAAAATAAATCTGTAAAATCTCAACTTAAATTTTAAATTAAATGCAAATGACTTCAATGGCTTCTTCTGTTCTGTTTTTGGTCAGTCGGTGTGTCGTTTCTTTTGTGTTTATTGTTCCTAGAAGACTAAGGCTGAACTTTTTGATATTTTCTTGTTGTTCTTTGAATGAATTATTAAATTTTATGCATACGAATATTTTCCATATTATTCTGACTAGAAAACCAAGTCCAGTTTGGTCTGGTGCCACCAAAAATCAACCAACCAACCAACCAACCATCTATAGTCATATTAAGTATCCCACACACAAAAATATTGAGACAAGAAATTGCAATTAAAGTTTTTAATGGCATCTTCTTAAAATATTAGCTCTTGTGTAGTTTTGCCTGCAACTGAAGTGGAGCAGTCTATCATAACACACACACACACACACACACACACACTCGTCCCCAAACAAAATTATAACGTAACGGGCGAGCATCATTCTCATTTAAATGCTGTTTCTCTTCTTCGTCTTATTCTTGAGTTTAGGGAGCAAAAAGTTAAATTTTTTTTGTTTAGGGTCATGTCAATGGGTGTTTTTATCGTTCATCCCGAAAACACTGCAGGAAACATAATAATCGTGTGTTGTACATAATTTATATTGTTGCTGCAGCTCTTGCTGCTTCTCGGTATTGTTGCTAGGCCAATATTGTATTCATTGCATAACTTCATTTAAACGTGCATTTTAAATGTACCATCTACATACATATACTTATACTTGGCCAAAGAACAAAAATGTACATTATTTAAGTGGATGAAATGCTTTAAAATCTTGGCATGCAGATACTCTTTCTTTTTTGGAGATGCTGTATGAGAATTAAGATGCAGACTGCCAGATTAGCTTTTGACAAAACAAAAAAGGTATGAAAAATCATTTCATAAATTACCAGTATATTTATGTTGTAACGTTTTTTTTTTTTTGCTGAAGGTTTCCAATGCCGTAACACCTAAATTTAAAGCAATTAAATTTTAAAATAAGCACAAAAGAAAATAAATTATAGAAAATTGTTTTGCCTAATTTAACTCCGATTTAGGGGCGGTGCAATAAATCTGAGACTTTTTCAATTTCCCGCCTCTTAACTGAAAGGACAATGCTGACTGAGCCTGTTGAAATTCGATTAATGAAGAAAACCCATCACTCAAACCAAAGCTAAGCTTAATCAATATAATGGGGACTCTGTTTTACAAAATTTCATTGTCGGCGTATAAGCACGGCAGATGCCGAACAATTCCCGGTATGGTGTTGGCAGATCGTTAATTAAAAGTGAGAGATATTGTGAACACGATAGACAGCTCGGAAGGCTCAATGGTTTCAATTTTGAATGATCACTTGGTTATGAGAAAGCTCTCCGAAAGATGGGTGCCGCGTTTGCTCTCAATCGACCACAAACGCAATCGTGTGACAACTTTACACGAGTTTTTGACGTTATTTAACTGCAATATGAGCAAATTTTCGTAACCGTGGACAAAGCGGATGCGGTGCAACACACCAAAAGCAAAACAGTGAGTTTCTCTGGGGTAATCGGCGCCAAAGTGTGCCAACATGTGCAGTTTCTATAATAGGAATCCATGAATTAGGCCGCCTCATCCGACCATAAATTCATCCTTAATATAAAAATATGTGTTATTATTTTCTTAATTAAAACCAAGGAAAGCTCAATCCATTTAAAAAAAACATCACGAATTTTTTATGATGTGCTGCATTAGTGTGTCTTTGTGTATCAGTTGTTGTCGGAAGGTTTCATTGGCGAAGGCATAGTCACTGGCCAGTGAACAGTAACGGATCCAGCTGTAACCAATGCACAGGCAGCTCAGAACGCCCTCCTTCGTAGTTATTGGTGTGTAGCACCAGCGATGTAAAATAATTACTAAAAATGGCTACTAAAAACGAAGCTTCAGAATTTAATACGTCTCCTTGGCATCAGAGACGCTGCAACACTGCTATAAAAACAAATAACGTGCAAAAAAAAGCATTGTTGTACGATAGTGAAGCTTCACCTCCTATCATTTTTCCTCTAGTTCCAGCTCATAGCATCGCACGTGTGGTGGGGGTCATCTCCTGAGTGCTGGCGAAGGTTAAAAAAACATTTCGTAATATTTAAAAATTTTGCATTACATATTCGTCGGTGTCTTAACGTGTAATTTCCATTTAACTCTTCCTTCCCGACGACTATTGAAGCAAACATTATCCTAAATTTATTTCATAATGCGAGTGGTAAGACAACAATGACTACATACATTAAACAAATAAAATTAATTAAAAAAAAAAACCATTTTACAGTGCAATGAGTATCTTTTCCCTTTATTTATTTTTTTTTTTATTAATTTTATTTAATATTTTTATTTGATAATATTTATGGCCATAATAATTATTATGAAGATGTTTGCTGCTGCTACAATTAGCAATCCAATCTAATTAATGTGTGAAAATAAATTAAAAAAAAAAGAGAAAAATAAATGAATAAATGAACTTGTGAGTGCATTAAATGTAGAAAAGTAGGTGAAGATTTTCACATTTCATTCCAAAAAATTATGGTCGAGGTGCAAATGAATGAATGTGAGAGATAAATATATTCATGTTTATTTGTTTTTTTGCTTGTTTAGATTTTGTTAATGATGTAATTAGTAAATCGTTTATTGATTTAACTACATGAGCGTTACATCATATGAATAATTTCAAGTATAAAATAAAAAAATAAATAAAAATTCAATTTCTCACACAATTTGAATTTAAATCAAAATCAATTGTCAATTAGATTGTCCACAGAATTTAACTAACTTTTTGTGTTTTTACTACCTGTCGATTACATTTCGTCTCAATTCCAATTTACATTTAAATATATATGTATATGCACATATAATGATTTAATAATGCTAATCTAAATATTTTGTCGATTCGACATATTCAATAGAATAATTACAGTGAAAACAGCAGTTACACCTTAAGGTGTGCAAAAAATGTTTAAATAAATACTCGTAATCGATAATGAACTTGTCGGACGAACATGTTATGGCAGATAAAAATCAATATCAAATTGTTATAATGCAGAGCAAGCAATAGCTGATTGATTGGAATTTTAGATATGGCAAGGAAAATGAATGCGTTTGATTGTAGCGGCCGCCGACATTCCAACAAACACTTTTAATTCAGCAGTGAAATAAATGTCTTTTTTCCTTTCACTGATTTTAAATAAACGAAAAGACCTCGTATAACAGTATAACAGTATACGATTAAACCGTTCGTGCACTTATAGAATACTTAAAACGGCGTCATACATATACAGTAGTAGACCGTACCACCTTAGAGGCAAAAACAAAAGTGCTCCGTACACGGTTTTTATTTTTTGAAATTACTGACCAAAAATACGTTAGATTGGGAGATGTACGTCTAATTTTTTTTTGAGGTACGGTCTATGTAGTATACAGTATTGTATCAGGTTGAAGAAAAAATACTTTATTCTATCACGAACCTCATTGTTTTGCAGTTATTTATATACAGTGTGGGCCAAAAGTCACGCCTGCGTGTAAAAATTTAATAATTTTTTTTGTTTATTATTATTTTTTATTGTTTTTTTTAGATTTTATTCATCGAACAGTGTTACACCACCATGCAAAATTTAACGACCGAGCAACGCACCAAAGTGGCAGAATTTTACTTTTTCAATTTTTGAAGACCGAATTATCTCAAGAAATTCAGATAGAAATTCACCAGACTTAACTGGCCCTGATTATTTTCAATGGGGTTATCTCAAAGAATGAGTGTATGTTAACACGCCCCAAACTATAGAGCAACTAAAGCACAACATTGAAGCTGAGATCAGGGCAATAGAGCCTGTAACTTTGCGTGCAGTTATGCAAAACGCCTGTTTAAGAGCCCAATTGAGCATCGCTGAAAATGGTGGTCATATCTCTGATATTATTTTTCATAATTAAAATTTAGATCGTACAAAGCTAATATTATATTAAAAAAAAATTAAAAATAAAAAATAATAATAAACAAAAAAGTTATTAAATTTTTACATACAGCCGTGACTTTTGGCCCACCCTGTACATATATATACGTATATCATTATAATAGAAGTTGATATGTTTGATTCGCTCAAATCAAATCAGTCAATCAAAATTATAGAAAATTTTGTAGTTCTTCAAAAAAATATCGAAAAATGGGCAAAAGTACTCCAAAAAAAATTTAATGAAACTAATTATGTACATTAACTGAGGTTTCGTATACATACAGTGGGGAGCACAAATGGGTTCATGTTTGTAGCTTCTGCCTAAAGCTACGGTCACATTAGGCAAATATTTGCCCAAAAATACGTATCCAATATTTCCGGCAACTAATTAGATGATATTTCATGGGATATAAAAGTCAAAATGGATTGAGGTAATAATAAATTGATAACCGATGGTGTTTTATTTAAGATAAGCACCTGTTTCAAATCAAAAGTATTTTTGAATAATAAAAAAATTGTATAGAATTTAGTGGTTACGTTGCCTAATGTGACCGTAGCTTAAGTTATCATCGCACATTTGTGCGACTTACACTGCAGCCAGACGTTGAAATTTTGCTTTAAAATTTTTTTACACATACAGCTTCTCAAAATTTATTTATATTGTTAACTCTGACCAAGGCTGCACCATTTGCTGCCGAGCAAATGAACCGTCTAAAAATTTGTTAGTTCTTTGCACTGAAACTTTTTTTAACATGGGTGTTACACGTTCAACATTTTCCTTTAAAATTTAAAATTCATTTAATATTCAGAATAGAATTTAATCGAACTGTAGTTCCTTTAATAGAACAATTAATTTTTTTTCATGATCATACTCTTTTAATTTTAGTAATAGTTACTATTCTTGTAAGATATTTAATATTTATTTATACATATGATTCAGTTAATATAAAATTTAATATTTATGTTATTTTTTAATAATTATGTAAATGGATATTTATTACATATTACATATTAAAGAAATTTTTGTCGTGTTCAAGTTCACAGCTAATTTATCACAATAGTTCTGTTCATTTACTAAAAATTTTTACAAATTTGTTACAATTGTTTCTAGAAAGCGTTCATTAACCCAAAAAATTTGTAACGAGAGAGCGTAAAAAATTGAGAGGCAGAAAAAGTTTTACAAGTAAAATTTTTACTTGCAATAATTATTCAAACAGCTGTTTTGCGTTTGTGTTTACAAAACAATATTTCTAAATTTAGTTAAAAATAAAAATATTTTGGAAAATTTAAGAAATTGTAAGTAAATGTAAACTTTTAAAACGACAAAAAGTATTAAAAAGATAACAAATTTATTTTCGTGTAACTTAGGAACAACAGAAACAAAATAAGATGTCTAATGGAATTAAACTAAGCATCTGGGACATCAGTGGCAAAGGTTGTTCCGGCAAACAGACCAGCTGTTATTTTTAGTATTGTAAATATTATGGGTACCTAGCTATTCGGTACTATACAATAAGCAGGCTAATAATTCAATTAGTTCAGATATATATTTGCAAATAAATTTAAATTAACACATAATTTATTAAATTACTTTTTTTACTTTTTTTGGGGTTTAATGCTGGCAGCAACATGATATTTTATTTTGGATAAAGCTTTTTATTACAATAAAAATGAAAAGTGCTTAAATTTGTTTCCTTTTTTTCCGTTTTTCGGCGGCTGTTTATTATTTTATTTATTAAATCAATTAATAGGAGGCGTATACTTATTGAATATTCGCTTTAAATACTTTAGGAACAGATTGCTATAAATTTGTGAATATGCTACAAAAAGTAATAGGGCAATTTTATTTGCAAAAACTGAAATATCTTACAAATTCGTGTGTAAAAATCATTTATATTATTTGTCTATGAATGTAAACCCTTTTGAAAATATTTCATTTATGGTTAGACAGACTTATATTCTCTTTTTGTGAAAAAGCAATCGAAGTCAAAATTTGGAACTTGTAAATTTACATCAGATTGGGTAAATTCGCAAAAGTTATTGATGTACATATGAAATGAACCATAGTTCATCGTATGTACCTAAGTCCCAAAATTTAGTCAAACAAAACGCTCAAACCCCCATGAACTTCAGATCGTATGAGGAATCAACACATCAACACGCTAATTTGCATTTATAAATAATGTTTTTTCCATTTTTCCTTATAAGCTTTTGATAAAGCCTTTGAAAATGTTTATAAATAAGGCTGTAAATAAAAAAGAGTTTCTAACTTTTATTAAAACGAGCATAAGTTTGGAAGTTCTTATTTTGCCAGTTGTCAGATTCTTTCCTATCATAACAATTTACTGGGTAGACTATATGTTTTTGTGTTCAAATGTTCGGAAACGATTGCAAAGGCAGAGCATTAATGTTAGACAATAACTAACAAAAATTCTCCTTTTCAACTCACAGTTGCTTGCGCGTTAATGTAGTTTCTTATTAGTGTTTATTTACATAAATAGTTCTTCATAAAATCACATGAAAAATACTTAATATTATATAATTATTATAATAATAACGCAATAAGGTGCCAAAATAATAATATCTATTAACGCATGCTTATTCTAACACGCATTAAAACAAACTTTTATGAAAATCGTTTGGAAAATAAATCACAAAGTTGGAAATAAATATTTTTGCGACCTCATTCTGCCGTTATTGCCGATGTTTGAAATGAAAATGATATGTGTAGGCAGGCTGTTATAACGTATAAACTAATTAAAAATATATATTTTATTCATTCATTTTATTCAAAAGTAGCTAATCACCATTATCGTGTTTAGCGTATTTCGACTACGCCTAGTATTAGATGAAATAAAATTGCAATACTTTTCATTATTCTATTACAAGCCGTACTCGAAAAACGCCAGTCACGACAATGCTGAATATAAATGACCATAATCACAATATTTTTATAATAATATACATACTATATGTATAATTTGTCCAAAATATATAGGGGCAGTTATTATGTACTCATATATACCTATACATTACAACACTACTTTAACTTGCAAATTTTAGCTAGTAAAGTGTTCATTTACCTTTTCACATTTTTGAGAGTAATTTATGAAAATTTCTTGTTACTCTCTCGTTGCTAATTTTTACTAGTAAAGTAAATGAACACACCTAATATTGTGAAGAAATTGCATTCCTGATTTGAATAAGGGAAAAATAAAATAAATAAAAAATGTATTTAATAATACACTCATACTTTTAAAATTTGGTGAGAGTTTGCTTTCAAATTTTATGGGCAACTTTTGTTTCAAATTATGGACAAAAAGACTGCTGATGAAGAGCGAAGCCACCTTCAGAAATAAATTTGCTTCTAAATTGTCCAAAACTTGTCACAGCTATCAATATACAGGGTGTCTGGTGGGAAATTTATATTATTAAATACGATTACTTCAAAAAGTAATAAACGTTGCGGAGGGAGGGTGGCGCTGTTGGCATTATCGATTGTGCGGATTTGTCAGTCACGATGTCGCAGTGGTCGAATGAGCATCGCGCGTTCGCTGTGGAGACATTTTTTAAGAGTAATGATTCCTACGTAATTGCTCGTCGACAATTTTGTTCAAAGTTCGGTTATTCGGCGAATAAGTGATGGACCGAGTGTAAATTTAATACGTTCGTGGGTGCACAGATTCCGCGCAACTGCTTCGGCTATGAATGCCCCACGGCCAGGCCCCAGTCGATCCGAAAACATTGAACTGATTGAAAGCAGTTTACGTGAAAATCCGCGACTTTCAATACTAATAAGAGCAGCCTCACTGGGACTTTCAAGAGCGATTATTCATGAAATTTTAAAAAAGGATCTAAAGCATCTGGATGACATACTCTTTAAAATATAAAATCCGCATTTCCATTCTATCCTGCAATGCTCTTAATAACACTTTGTGTCAATTATTACGTTTTTTTATTTAAGTTTGAAAATATAAATCTGCTACCAGACACCCTGTACATATGTACATGAATTTTAAGAAGCTGTAAGTGTAAAAAATTTGAAAGCAAATATTTAACGTGTGGCTGCAGTGTTAGCCAAATTAAACATACATATGTATGTATGTATGTATTTAGTCTACAAAAGAAATAAATTAAACTTTGGCATTTATTCAGTATTAAATGCATTTCGTATTAAATTGCCCGATAACCCAAATACGAGTAGTTTTTGTTATTAAAATATTTGTTTTGTTCATAGTGGATTAATGTTCATATTGTAACTAAATTGAGAACTTCCCAAATAATTATTTACATTATCCCAATTGAGGGTATTAAAAGAAATCTTATCACTGTGTTCAACGTACGAGTTCAACTTTCTTTGGGGAATAATAACAACAATTTATGAAAATTTTCCTTTCGTTCTCATTTGTTTTAATAAATACGGAGTAGCGTGTTGATCTTATTTTTTAAAATATTTTAGTTTTTGTTTTCCGTGCTAATGTACTACTGACACGTTATTTACATGAGTTTTTTTTCTCGTTTTTGTTTATCAGTTACTTTGTATCTTGGAACTGCCGATGTGCAGTTATTTACAACTTTTCTAAATAGACAACACATACATAAACACACATATGCACATGCATGTGAACAGCTATGTGTGCATATGCATATACGAGCTGGGACCAACCACATTTTGCACAGAACTGAAAAAGCGCAATAATTGTGAGCCAAACAAAAGTCCAAATCATTTTGTGCAATCGTACATTTTATCTATTGCAAGCTGAATAAATGAATAATGCAGTATACGTCGCAACAATACATTTTTGTTAAGTATAAGTCTGCAGATACACCTGTGTTTGCAAAAATAGTAATGATCGTAATAAAAAATAAATAAAAAATATGGGAATCGGTTGACCTATTTTTTTATCTTGGACCAGCACTCAGGAGATGACCCCTACACACGCGGTGCATTGTGCTGGAACTAGAGGAAAGGAGGTGAGGCTTAACTATCTTACAACACTGCTTTTTGCACTTTATTTGTTTTTATAGCAGTGTTGTAGCGCCTCTGATGTCAAGTAGACGTATTAAATTTTAAAGCTTCATTTTTAGTAGCGATTTTAGTAATTATTTTACTTCACTAGTGCTACACAATATCGACGAAGGAGGACGGAGAGCTCAAGCCGTTACTGTTCAGTGACCAGTGAGTATGCCTTCGTCACTGCAACCTTCCGACAAAAACTGACACAAAACTACAGAAATTCACATCAGAAAAAATGCGAGATGCTTTTATGAGTCTGAAACTGGGGTTGAACCAAGGAAAATATTTCGTTTTGTAGTCACCCTCGCTCCTTGCAGACCATGCCTGAAACTTTCCGCTAAATTTGATTAATTCAAAGCAAAATACCATGCATTTTCTGTCATAAACGTAAAAGTTATCATAATTTTATTTTTATTTTGACTGCTGCCTTCCCATCATTTGATTTCCAAATTATTAGAGAAACGAAATTTAAAGTTCCCGCCTTATTGTGAACACAGCTGTACATACAATAAATTATTGAAATATTTTCTATTAAAAATGGGGGTTCCTTTAGCGAGTTATACGAACATTTTTCGTAAATAATAACAAAATAATCGTTGAAAAACAATTGTCAGCATTCCGTGTGGTTTTAACCTTGGCAATGTAAACGTTCAAACGCATATTATTCAAACGTTTTCAGTTTACAAAAATTGTCATTTAGTCCGGCACACACTAAATTGTTGCGTCGTATTTTATATCGCAGTATTCACATGCACATACCCAGCAAACACGCCTATTTGACCTTAAACTGAAATTAAAACAAAATATTTTTTTCTCCAAATAACGTTAAAAATAAAATATTTTTAAAATGAGAAACAACGTATTTAACTTGTGGTCAAATGTTTTTAAAGTGAATTGTATACTTATCAATCATTTCTCAAACGTCATATGTCAAAAAGGGGAAAGATGTTTAATTTCCATACAGTTCAATGAAGAAATTAAATACGTGTTCTCCTCTCAGCTATTTTTATAAATTTTTAACTGAAAATAAAAAGCTAAATGACGGCTTCTGAAATGGTATGGACTCCAAAGTCGCATGTTTTGAGTTATGACGTTGATTGAGCAAATGAGCGACATGAGGGTGGCGATGGCACGATGGATGGTAGTCTGCACGTTGACTACAAATCCAAAAACAGACCTGGGTTCAACCCCAATTTCAGACTAAAATTTTAAAATAAAAATAAACATCTCGCATTTTTGTGCATGATGTGCATTAGTGTGTCTTTGTCTGTCAGTTGTTGTCGGAAGGTTTCAGTGGCGAAGGCATAGTCACTGGCCACTGAACAATACCGGCTTTAGCTGACAGCAATCCATAATCGCATCAGAACGCCCTCCTTCGTCGGTATTGTGTAGCAACGGCGAAGTAAAATAATAATAAAATGGGCTACTAAACCGAAGCTTCAGCACTGCTGCGAGTGTAAAAACAGAGAACGTGCAAAAGCAGAGCTGTAAAATAATTAATTAAGCTTCACCTCCTGTCATTTCTCCTGAGTGCTGCTCCCAGATAAAAAAAAATGTAAATGAGTGACGCGTGTTATTTCTATATCCAAAGTTATAAATTTAATTAAATTTTTTTTTGTGATATGTCCAGGAATAATTTCTTAAGCTTTATATTCACCTTTTAGAATATTCGATCAATTTTATAGGCTTGAAAAGATTAACAAAGAAATATGAAAATAAGTTTTGATAGTAGATTATGAAAAGCGGTATTTGTCATCATACATTCATTCTTAAAAGAACACCGGCTTATATTAAAATTCTGATTTAAACAGCGTTGCCATCAAAGTAAAGTGGCAGTAAAGTTGTACAAAAGTTCGACCAAAATAGTACTAAACCAAATGAAATATAAAAAAGAAATTTACAACGACATCTAAATTTGCAAAGAATAAAATTTTTTCACCAAGTTTTGAGCAATACTGCTGGCATCTAAGACCTAGCCCTTTGTGATCGAAAAGCGAATCTGTTTCAACGAGAGGAAATCAGGTTTTAAAATTTAATAATGATTTTCTTTCAAATGATTCTGTAAATTTTGGGTCATCAAAACTGAAACCTTTTTTTAGTTCGAGAATTATTTTCAACATAAAAATTTCTGAAATCGGTGTAAAAATTCCGAATTTGGAGGCTGAAGTAGTTAGCACATTGACTACAAAACCAGAGGTTCTGCGTTCGCGGCAAGTTTCCGACTGTCATAAAAACACTTCGCATTTTTTGTGACAGAAGGATCCCAGTTATAGGCGCCATCTCCTGAGTGCTGCTTCAAGATAAAAAAATATTAAATAGTCTTTTGTTACTGAACAGCAACATACATTTCATTTTGTTGCATAAAAAAAGCTCATTCGTGTGATTAATGAAAAATATATCTGGTTGTTTTATAATGTAAATTATACAATTTTCAGCATTTTTATTATTTAAATTTTAAATTTATATAACATTGGAAATTCTGATTGGAAAGTTAATTTAAAATTGGTCAAAATACTAAAAACTTATGACAGAAATTTAAATGTGGAAAGTATTGATTCAATCACATTAGAAGTTTGAAATTATGTAGTAAAATAGTAGAGAAATAGTAGAAAAATTTCACAGTACAAAAGTAGTAAATTACGTGCCTTTGGTGCAATACCGTAGTAATTCAAAAAATCGTGAACTGAGAAAAATGCATTTGAAGTTTTGAGCCATCTTTTTGATAGTATTTTCGTTTACCATAGTGATTTTTTTACAAGTTTTTAAATAAAGAGGCATGTTTTGTATTGTTTGTAATATTTCATTATTGCAAATAAATATTGTTGGAAATAGCTGGAGGCAATAAAGACGACATTTGTAGCTGTAGAATCTGAACAGTTAGAGAGAGAACCATAATCTTTTTTTCCTTTAGATATATATTTCCCCAAAGATCATTTCTGCATACCCAGCTCAAAAAATTCAAATTTTGAATTACTACGGTATTGCACCAAAGGCTCGATAAGTTTTTAAATAGTACAGTTTGTGTACTATAGTACAGAAAGTGGCAACGCTGATTTAGAGCTTCTTCTTGTTGTGGTAAAAAATACAAAACATACCTGCTGAAAATATGTTCATGACGATTATGTTTCAAGTTGTTGACCTTGTGTTTGTTGGGCAGAGACGAGTAAAATATCTTATGCCTGTATACACACAAACTTTCGTCTTTATTTTGAAGGTGTTAATGGATTTGTGCGATTGCCATTTTGCACACACTTAATTAGACACTGTGAGAGCTGATTATTTATTTATTTTTTTTTTTTTGAAAAAGTTAATGTGTAAATTGTAATGTTTATGTGAACCAATTCGCTCATAAATGCAGGTTTAATATGCAAAAACCGTTGCACCGGTGGCAGCAACATTATGGTTTGCCCATTATACGCATTTGAATAAATTTAATGTCGTTATAATTTTAAGCGGAAAATATTTTTCTTTCAAGTTTTCGAATTTCTTCTAATATACAGTGAACTCGCGATAATATGACCTAATTTAGACACACCCAGTTCACTTATGCGAGTTTGTTCATATTTGCGAATGGCTACCAATTTCGCTCGCTTATGTTAAATATTTTATTTATTGCTAATTGCCTTAACAAAGCAGCAATTCAATCTTTGAATAACTTTATGTTATTATGTGGAAAATGCTGTAATTTTCTTTTGCTGTTTCGCTTAGGTGTGTGTAAGAAATTATGATTGACAGCTGCAGACAATTTAGAAACAAACAGCTATAGAAATTCCCAAATTATTATACAGTTGAAGTACTATCCTCTCGACTTAGATTTCAACACTGTCTACATAAAACCCGTTAATAAGAACTACCAAAAATAAGCTGTTCATATTTTGGATTGGTCAATGGAAGGAAAAAAATGTTCATATTTTGGGGTGTTCATATTTTCGCAATTCACTGTACATATAAAAATAATTAAAAATTAATTATTTATGGTTGCTCGATAGATTGATATTAAGCTAGTGAAGAAAAAAAAGATATTCTCCCTGAGTATACGTAATCGAAATGGTCACTTTAATGGATGCTTTTTCATTGTGTAATCATGTAATGAAAAATCGATAAACAAATATCTTATCAACTTTAAAGTTTCAGTCAAAAATTCCATAACAACAAGTGCCTTATCCTTTCAACCTTAAAGGTTTTGCTCTAAACAATACTGAAGCAGTTATATTTCTTTACTTCATCATTTCTATGTTGATTTAAGAACACAGTATCCGTTTCCTTTATGCTGCTACGCAAGCAGCATATAAACAATTTTTCCTTTCTGCACTCGTAAGTACAACCATTTGTTTTCTTTTAATTACTTTTATTTACCCATTATGGTTTGTGAAATTTTCCTTTCTTTTGCTCAACCAGAAAATATAAACAATTCGTTCCACCAGGTTTTCTTCTTGATTTTTGTTTGATTCTTTAGGATGTAAAATATGTACACGAATTTTTCATCTATTTACCAACGAGTTGGAAGCTTTTTCTCTAATTATTTTATTTAGTCTTTGTGGGTAATAGAGCATAGTATACCGCTGTTGTTTTGTTTCTCTTTTGTGTTCTTTTTTTTTTTTCATTCTATAAACATTATTTATTTGGTCTTGTAATTTCGGCTTAAAATCATGGTTAATGTTTTTTTTTGTCTTTATTTTCGGCTTATACTATGTTCATTTGTATATGTTACATGCCTTAAAGTGGTTATAAGCGTCTGACTTTAGAGGTAAAGTCTAGCTTTAATGATGAAGATGCATAAGGTACACATACATAAATGTACATTGTACATATTTCGGTTGCGTGGTTCAAGAAATAATCAAATTCATTGTGTATGGAATAGATTAAAGAATTTTGTTTACTTGTTCCGTACAGCAGCTGGCTCATTTCAAACAGTCATAGCGAAAGGAATATCTCCTATCTCCAAAATTTTTGGGCAATTTGTAACAGTTCATTCGCACAGTTTGCGAGAATTTTTAGCAGCTTCATGAGCAGCCTTCTTCGTATTATTATTATTACCTTCTAACATTATACATTTTTAATATTTAATTTGACAAACGTTTCCATTAATTTGTATTTTGCAGTGGACGTTCCTACAGTAAAGACAGTCAAAAAAGTTCACAAAGTGATTTGAGCTTGACAAGTGTCAACGGTGGCGTCGGAGTAGTTGCAGTATCGCCCAAACTTTTGGCTAAAACTCCAATCAGTAAGTATTTAAGTACATATAATTTTCTTTTATTTACTTTTGTATTAAAAAAAAAATAAGTGAGACAATTATTTGGTAAAGGGTCATTTATTTATAATTTTACTTCAGCGACATTGTATTGCTCAAATACCGACCAAATAATTGTTTCACTTGAGTTTAAAGCCTACTACGGTTATCAAAATTTTTCTGCTGTGCTAATGTCTCATCATTTGTCAGCAATCGAAACGTCGACGTAGTAGTATAATAAAGTAATATATGACTTTCTACAGGGTGGGCTAAAAGTAACCACCCGGGGCATAAGTAATCAACCGATGTTCTTTTCCTTTTTTTTTTTAAAGAAAAATTTTGGCACTGCTTATGATATGGGCTAAGTGACTGCCGCCAGAGTTGAGACCATACATGCAGATCCAAAGGTTTTTATTAAATAAAATTACAGCAAAAAGACATCGGGTGATTACTTATGCCTCGGGTGATTACTTTTGGCCCACCGTGTACAATGCAGTGGTCGTCACGCTGTGAAAAGAAAAAAATGTATACATATTTCAACTGCGTACTTTCAAGTCTGCTATTTTGCAGTTTTTTTTTTAATATTTTCAGTACACTTGGAATATTTGTACATTTTGTATATAATAAAATGTGAAAAATAGATTTGAGAAAATAAATTTTAATTTACATTCATATTAATAACACTAATTATTTTAAGCCTAAGGTCTTTTTATATATTTTATATTTATTTCAATATTTCGCTACTCCTTTGTGTAGCTTCTTCAGGAAAATTGGTTTTTTTTTTTTTTTTTTTTTTTTTTTTTGTTATTAATATAAAAAAACAAGAAAAATTACATATCATATTTTTATACTTATTCTACATTATTCTCTCGTTAAAAATATCTCAAATGAAATGAAACTCATTGAAATCCGGCGAATTTACTAATACAGAATCCAGATTAAGAAACCGTTACAATAGATATTTATCGCATGTAGAATTAAATAATAGTACTATTGTTTTTAGTTTTGGGAAAAAGTACTTTCAAATCCTACACGCTCTTCAACAGCAATTATGAATGAAAACAACATGAAAGCTGGCACGATCGTTTTACGTTTAATGTAGTATACTTTCAGGTTAATTTTAATAGTTAACAATATCAAAACATGTTGCGGTAAATGTTGCAGCAAATGTACTCTTTTAAGTTTCTTCAGTGCAAGAGATGTTTCTCTAAATAAGAGTGCTTTCTCTTAAAAACATATACTGTTGCACAAATAAAGGAACGTGCTCGGCTTGCATAAATTAATTTTCTTTCCAAGTACTCAAACAAAAAGCCGGTTTTTGTGTATTAAATTTATGTATACTAAACATATGTATGTACATACATACACAAGTAAATATGTGCATATGCAAAAGTTTGTATAATAAAAAAAAGAGTTCTACTTGAGTTCATGTGTATCCATAAGATACTCTTAATAACTCGCTCACCTTTCAGTAACTGAGGAATAGCATTTCTTCTGGCTATTGTTGTTGTCGTCACTGACAACAAAATGTTGTGTGCCCAAAAACAAAACAGAAAAATAAAACAACACAAGTTAAAATGAAATTGTTGTATGCGAAGCTAGCGAACGGCCCAAGTATCTTTTTCAACAATTCAATCAAATTTAGTACGAGTTTGTAAACGGCTGCGATAGAGACTTATACAACTGTGTAACTACTTCGATTCTTTTCGATTTTCTGTATTTTACGAAATTATATAAAAATTCAAACCATTCAAGTATAGATACAACAGCTATCTACACACGTACATAACAATCTAAATAAAATACATATAACAGAAATTAGAAAAAAAAGAACATTATAAACCAAACATAGATACATCATTTTAAATTTGCGTTCTAAAGTGATTTAACTTTTTTTAATTAAATCTAGATAATTGTTATAAATTAATAACGATAATCTGTGTTAATATCTAACGACAAAAATAAATAATAAAGTGAAAATGTAAAAAACCATCAATATTAAATAACAAAAGCGTTTGTACGTCACTGCATATAAATGTCTGTCGTGAAAAATTTAATTGTGTAAATTTGTGTTTGTTTGTGAAATTTTTCATAATTGAAATTGTCGCTTGTTAACATCAACCAACGACCATTTAAAATCATCAGCAAATGTTAAAACTAAAATTTTTTAAATAGAGTGGTGTTTTTAATTAATAAATTTCCATGATAATTTTCGTTTAGAATCACATACATACATACGTCTGTATGTATGTATGTATGTACGTACATGTGCATACATAAATATGCATGCAAATGCATACGGATGTATAAAAATTTAATTTAATTCTTTCTACTGTTTTTATACCTGTTGTTTCAAGCTGCTGTTTCCCAGTATTTCCTCTCTTCTTTTGTTTTAATTTTAAATAAAATTTTATAGAAAGAATGCCAAAGCTTAAAAAATGAGCCGAGACCTTGGAAATATTTTGTGCGAATGTAATGGCGCATGACCTTAATTTAGGAATATTGCTTTCTAATTTTTTTTGCAATTATATTTTTCCTTACTTTTCTTAATAAATAATTATAAAAAGTAATAAAACATTTAAAAAAGCAATTTGTTGCAAAATTTTATTGTCGCATATTCGCCATTATAATGCAAAATACGTGATGCTGTCTCGAAAATTACTTTGAATAGAATTCTATTACATTTCCAGACTAATCAAGAATTCGATATGTGTGTATCGATTACGCATATCATAATAACTTGGTCTATAGCACACAAAATACATTTTGGTGAACAAGTGATATTTGTCCGACTTCTTCCATAAAATAATATTTGATTCAAATATGTATTGCTCTCAAATATGTAGTGCGAGCTGCAATTAATGCGAATAGTCCACACATGCATGTATAGTGTACTCGACAGGGGTCTAGGAATAGTCCAAGACTAACCCAAATGTATGGAGAAAACATGGTTTATTTAACATTACGATGTCTTAGGGCTGGACCACATAAGCCATCAGACTAACCCAAAAACTACTCCATGGAGCACATTAGAGGGTAATTTTAATGCGAAGGCGTAATTGTAAATACGAAGAGAGCACAAACACTTGTCGTATAACAATAAGCTGTTCTTGTCAATTACATGGTTCACGGCTGCATAACGTCGAAATGGCAAAATTCGGTAAAATAGTTCTTGAGGCATAGATGCCGAAAATTTTGCGAAAATAGTGTGCATTGTCAAATCGATTTAAGATACGCATTAATTTTTTTGTACATAAAAACTTTACCGAATGCTACAAAATATGGCCTACAAGGTTTGTAAAATTTCAATAAGGGAATGAAAATATGTAATGCTAAAAAAAATAGTTGATATTTGAAAACAAATGAAAATGTTGTACACCAATACCCCGCTCGCGTCGTTAATTGGGTCCGAAGAAACGCGACGCAAAGCGTGATACGATTTTTCACACAATTGTATAGATTTGCATTTAATGGGTTACGAGGTTCATAATTTTAGCTGAAACAAGTGATTTTTCAATAAAAATACCAATTTTTTTTTCACCAGTTATTATTATAAAATAAAAATATGTATAACAATTAATGGGAAAAACGTAAAAAACCTAACGAAAATATTAAGATTAAAATTAAAGATAAGAAATTCTTAGTACACATTAAAGGAAAAGTCTATTTTGATGTGTTAATACATGAAGCACTTAAGCTTCAGATACACATTTGTATTAGATAGACTTTAAAAGGAATCCCCTTTATTTTCTGTTTTGGCTTTGTACAAACATTTTCATATTAACGACGCAAATCGAAGCCACTTCGACGACATGCGACGTAAACTGAAGCAAAAACGACGCAACTTCGAAATCACAGACATTTTAAAAAGACGCCACTTCACAACGAAGCAAAACGAAACGACGCAAAACGGGGTATTGGTGTATTATGGTCAGCAGTTTAACTATTTTTTTTTTTAATAAATTTGCTTACATTTAAATAATGCCATTTTTTAGGTCAATTTCTTTCAATTCGTTCTTGGCATTGTTCTCTGGATTAGACGTAGAAATTTTAAAGTAACGAATACGAATAAACAAACAATTTTACCAAACAAATTGGACATTTGTTGTGGTTGTGACATTTTTCGTACACTTATCATGGAATTGAATAGACTTCATTTTGTGTACTGAAATTCAAAACCAACACAGCTTTACATTTCAACTCTGTAGGGTGTTCAAATGTCCGCCGACATTATGAAAAATTTTGAAATATCAAATCTTAAGTCACCCTCTTTAATTTCTTTAATCAAAACAGGTATTCCTCGGCTGGTTAATTTAAAGAGAAGCAATACAACTGAAAAAATAATTGCCATGATTTGTAAGCTGGGCAGGGTACAAGCACCACCAGCAGCTCTTTCTTGCCTTCTTTTCTCTTGTTTTATTATTTTTACATATTTTTATTTTCAAATCATTAAAAAGATTTCAACGTACATTTCTATACTGCCTTTTGTTGTGTCTTGTTTTATTCTGATGTTTTTTTGCAATACATACATTTAACATGTTGCGGTTTTTGCCTTTTCATGTGAATAACATAATGTACGTGCGATGATAAAGTTCCCTAAAGTGATATGAAATTCAAAAACCTTCTGTTCACAGATGAGTCTCGCACTGATGAATGACGGTCTGTCTGTATGTTCGCTGTCAAATTGACTCTCACCTCTGATACTGTCTTCCCTGTTACTAGATCGTCCTCCGTCGTTCTTGAATGTCACATTACCTTTTGGGTAGCAAATGGAATTTTTCTTGCATTTTACTTGCTCAATACATTGATTTGTCATTCCAGTAGTGAATTAATTTTTTTTTTTTTTTTGGTTTTAAACAAATTTAGAATTTTAATTTATTGCTGCTGTTTTTGTTGTGTTTAGAGGGTAGACCAGAATTTATAAGTGCATAACACCTTGAAAGCTAAAAAGCCGCTTAAAATTCTAAGAATATTTGGAAACAGAAAGACTTCTGACATTCAGAAGACAAAATGCATAAAATAAAC
Organism: Dexiosoma caninum; assembly: GCA_963924685.1. Taxonomy (NCBI): domain Eukaryota; kingdom Metazoa; phylum Arthropoda; class Insecta; order Diptera; family Tachinidae; genus Dexiosoma; species Dexiosoma caninum. The sequence goes on from OZ004727.1 coordinate 85,447,462, forward strand.
TCAAATGCTGCTGCTACTGTAATATTTATAGCGATATTTATTCTTACTGGTTAATAAAGCCGAATTTGAATACACATAGTTTATGGTTTAACTTACTTACGGTTGCTTATGTAGTTGAACCATACAAAAAAAAACACATGTACATAAATACATCAACAATCCTTTTTCTAATTTCACTTCTACTTAAATATTTGCAGCCACTTGTGATAGACTGCACAAGCGATTTGACAAACATGACAGAACATTGTGTTTGTACAAGCCTCTTGTATATAGTCTATGACGGCGTTTGCGTGTTTGCCAAACGGCTTGTACATTGGTTTATTAATAAAATATTGTCGCAAGGCAAATTCGCCAATTCACTTTTCGTACAAACGTAACATTTTTTGTATACATGGTGTTTTCTTAAATATAACATAACCTAAAAGGAATCTGTTAAATTAGTGTAATATGAGTTAAATTAAATTTAATTATTGCAAAAAGTAATATATTTTGCATTCTTATTATTATATTATTAAAATATTTACAACCACTTTTTTTAATTTTCTCACAAAAGTAAACAAACTTTGACGTTCGGCACAAAAATACGTTACAAATTGTTGAATCAGCTGACGGGCGAATTAGCTGGTGAGTTTACCTGGTAATGAATTTGCCTTGGCTTGTACAAAAGTCAAACATTTTAGATATTTCGGCTGACATTTTCCATTTATATCAATTTATATCACTTCTTGTTTGGTGTATTGCTAACTTGTTTCATTTCCAAGCAAATTTTGGTAGAGTGCGGTAGTTACTGTGCAAAAATGGAAGAAAAAAACCGTACATATTAGAATTTATAGAAATATATAAATGTTTACTTACCATCATTATAGAAAGTGAAATCAAAAGAATATAGCACAGAATAATAAAAAACAAAGATTATGATGTTTTATTTGGAAAACCAAATGAAAAAAATACCGAAGCCACGAAAGAAATGGCAGTAAGAAAAATAAATGTCATAAATGTCAGTAAATCCCATTTCTTTCAGTAAATTCTTTTGTTCTAATACTGGTCGTTGCTTACACCACTCTTTGCTCCAAATTCTATTTCTTTTCCTTCTTTTCTTTCTGCGTTTAACAAGAAAAGCAAGCAAAATTACGGCAGTACACTCAACGTTTGAATTCATCGAAAAGCAGAAAATAATGAAAAATCTTTGCTTGTATAAATCAGTTTTGTGTAGTCTATGTGCAAATGGAAAAAAGTATGATTGTCACGCCACTTCTGTAGTCTATGTGGCCCTTTATATATTTCCAAGGCGAATTCATACCAGGTCGCTGCATTGGCTAAAGCTCTCATCAGCTGATTTCTGTTCAGTTGTCAAAGTTGTGTTCTACTCAAAGCATGTTAATACGTAAACTGTTTTGACAATTTTAATAAAATTGTTGTATTTGTAAACAAAAAAATGCTGTTGTTGTAGGGACGACCTCACCTTGTATGAATTCATCTTAATATATTTCTGTTGACATTTTGAATTTGTGGCAAGACGCTGTCTGCTGTCAATTTCCTTCATTTATAACAAGGCAAATTCTTTACCGGGTAAACTCACTAGCAAATTCGCCCATCAGTAGATACAAGAATTTGTAACGTTTTTTTGTGCTGAACGTCAAAGTTTCTTTACTTTAGTGATAAAGTTAAGAAAAGTGGTTGTAAATAATTTAATAATTATGATAATATATTACAAACTTGTATTAATATACTTTGGAAAAAAGTTTGTCAAGCCGTTTGTGTAGGTCTATTTGGCTCTTCATTTACATATTGAGCAATTGCAATGCTTCTCACACATTAAGACTGCAGTAAGTGTTAGTTTTTGGAATTTTTATTAGAATTATCACAAAACTAAATGTGCGTAGAGGACACAATAGTGCAACAAATCTCTATTCAACTTAATGTGATAAGTAGAAAATTGTCTCAATTATTTGTTGTAGGTAAATATGTACAACAAATTCGTTCATATTTGTAAGACCAATGTACCTACAAACTGTTTCTGCCGATTTTAAAGCAAGACCAGTTAATCTGCTGGAAAACTTTTTTACTTATGTATCTCCAGATCTACACTTTAAATGAGAACCAATTTATTGTTATAATTTTTTTTAATGAATATCGTGTTAGGCTGTCACATTTTACTTAATAAAACGAACACTGTGCTCCTGTGGCATACAAGTACACTGAAAATACACTTAAAACGTACATATGTACATCCATAAATGACTTGTGAACTAAATGTTTAATAAAAATATTTTTTCTTTTTTTTTTATGTAATGGAATGTATATGAATGTTGTCTGTCCACATAAAAAAAAAAAAACAAAAATGACAAACTTGAGTGCACGTGATAATTGTGTTTTATTTCTATCAAGTGGTAGTTTGTGTATTTTAACGAACGACCTTCGTTTCTGTTCAGCTGAATAGTGCTGTAGTTATGACAGTGGGCTAGAACTAGGACATTTTTGCAATTATAAACCATATAATATATTAGCTGAAATTGCCGATTCAATACCAGCATTCTAGACATGTTGAATTCCTTGCGTTCAAGCTGCTTGTGTTTGATGATTTGCCATACACATGCTGTATGTTCCACTGCATTTTAATTTCACTCATACAGAAGAATTTTCAATAACACTCCCACAATGCTTTACTATTTCGTTTACGTATATATGTATGTAGTAGGTGCAGGTAGTGTTTTCAATCGTAGAAGACATTTCCGTGATCGGAACAGTCGATTGAATTCATCGCCCGTGTTCCCATCATGCACGTTCAGTGGCAACGGGAGAAACCGTGTCATGAGGGCGGCTTTTCCATATGAATCGTCTACTATGCTCCTTAAGTTGCCAATTTTATTATGACTTTTGTGCCCTAAAATTCTAGCAATATCATTCTTTGATATTGTCTATGAACAACTTTTGTGTTCGTAATTTCCTGGCATTGGTGAATTCCAGCAATTGGTCGGAAGTGTACGGCTAAGAATCTATTTTTAAATAGATATGTACATACATATATATGAATTTGTACGCAGTTCATTTTTATTGTTTATATGTTGTTTTTCACATTGTGCCCACTGTCCCACTGGGATTGCCCCAACCATTTACTGCAGACCACAAAACGGATGTGGTGTTTTCCACCTTTGAAATCTTTAATTTGTGTAAAAAAAAATCAATTTCAATTTCAATAACTTGGAAATGAAAACTGCAGTTAAGGAAAGAAATTTTATACAAAAATGTATCCATTACACTACAAATAACATTCTTTAAGCACTGGTGCACTAAAGAAAAATTACAATAAAAAATGCAACAATAGTCAGGCATTGTCGAGACATATTTTTTTAATATTGTATATTTACTTTTCTTCTATTTTTCATTCATTTGGTCGACTGATCAGTAAGTAGTCGCTACTCTGCAATAAACGAAATCATTGTAATGAAAACGAAAATAATAGATACATTTGGCAAACAGAAAAAAAAATATATGTATGAAATAATGGACGAATGATCTGAAATGGAATCAATTGCTGATTGTTGTTGTTGTTGTTGTTGTTGTTGCTATAGATGTAGTGAAAGTATTTAATATTTTCATTGCTGTAATGCAAACAGATCTCTTGGCGAAAAAAACTGTTTTTACACTCATGATTACAGGCGTCTCTTAGTGCAGCTTTTAAGCCGCTTTTGCCGAATTTAGAAAAACGTCTTCGTTTATGCAATGCCTCCTCTTTTGATTGCAGTGTTCTTCCTTCACATGCATGGCAGTGCAGTTGACTGCATGAAGTGTATGAACTATGTAAAATCAAAGTCAATTGTGAAATTATTTCATATTTGATCGTTTATTATTAAACTTTCTTGAATTTGCATTTATTTACCTCATAATTGCATAGAATTTTATTTAAGCTATTCATTAATCGAGCGGCAACATAGGTTTTCGAAGAAAAGCTTTTCTTGCGATTGGAATATTAAATCAACGGCAATCCATCAGAAAAGCAAATCTGTAGTGCAATATTTAACTGCATATTTATAAAAAGTTTCTCAACTGCTAAATTACTGAATAATATTATTAAATAGTGGCATAAATTGCCTATTTTGCCTTCTAGAAGTCCTCTGTACTCCAAGCCCTGCTCGATTCATTCCGTACTCATAACCTTTCTACACACGTCATTATAGGGTAGGCCTTCCGCTCTCGCTAGTTTCGCCAGAGATTCAAATTTGGTTTTTTTTATATTTTTGCTTTGGAAAAAAAAACAAACATTTTACTCATTCTCTAATCGGTTTTCATGGAAGGAAGTGTGGGATGAGTATTCTCTCTTTTACACGCTCATCCGAGGCCTTTTATACGACATTTTTGGCTGTTAGATAGGAATGGTAATTGAAAAAAAAATCCTAAGCAGGGCTTTAATAATGCCTAAAGGTCTTCTTCTTCTGAGTTTTCCTGTTGGATAGTTGCAAGGTTTATTAATACAAGGTTGTCGCAAGGCGAATTCGTCAATTCGCTGTTTCTCCAAACGTAAAATTTTTTATATACATGTGTTTTGTTAAATATAAGATAACCTAAAAAGAACGTTTTAAATTAGTGTAATATGAGTTCAAATTAAATTAATTATTACAAAAAGTAATATATTTTGCATTCTCGTTATTATAGTATTATAATTATTAAATTATTTCAACCAGTTTTCTTCACTTTCTCGCAAAACTAAACAAACTTTGACGTTCGGCTCAAAAACCACGTTACAAATTCTTGTATCAGCAAACGGGCGAATTTGCTAGTGAGTTTATCTGGTAATGAATTTGCCTTGGGTAGTTGTAAAATTTATTATTTGCTGTACATATGTATGCATATTTGTGTGCATGCATATTTTTTTAACAACTGTTCTATAAATCAGCTGTTTCCATACACCTTGTTTTTCTCAGCGTTTCACTATGACTGTATGGCAACAATAAATTCATTAATTTTGATTTTATTATTATCGAAAAAAATTTCCGCAAGTCTTAGCAAAATTTAAAAGCAGATAGTGTGTTTGATAATTTGAATGAATAGTGACATTCAAAACTCTCTCCAAAGAACTGGCTTAAGAAGCTATAAAAGAGAAACTAAACTGGGGAATGTCTAAATAATAAAAAATATTATTAACAAAAATTAAATTAAGTTTCATTCAAATTAAAAAAAGTGTGATTTTCAGCTCAAAGAAACAAGTTTTGTTTGCTTAAGTCATTTGTTATAAAATTTCTTCGATTACACTGTACGACAAAATCAAACTGGTTTTTTCAAAATAACAAATACGGATTCTCGTAGAGAGAATGCAGAAAAATAATAGCATGGATACGAAATTATTTAGTCTTAATGTATTTAAAGACCAATACAGCGAAAAGTTAGAACCAGTTTTCGGGATCTAGTTCAAGCAAGTTCGCAGTTTAAACTTGGCTTACACTTAAAATACAGCCTTTAACATGTTGTTTATTTTGGTTTTATCTTACAGTGATTGCGATTCTCATAAAGTGAATTGCACTTTGCAGTGCAAATGTATCCAATGAATAGAGCAATATCGGCTAAGAATTGCAATGCTCTTTTGGTTGAAAAGAACAAGTTAGACGTACTATATACATGAAATTTCATAAACCCACTACATGAGGGTGGCGATGGCACGATGGATGGTAGTCTGCACGTTGACTACAAGCCCAGTTTCAGACTAAAATTATAAAAAAAAAAACATCTCGCATTTTTCTGATGTGCATTAGTGTTTCAGTTGTAGTCGGAAGGTTTCAGTGGCGAAGGCATAGTCACTGGTCACTGAACTATACCGGCTTCAGCTGATAGCGATCCACAATCGCATCAGAACGCCCTCCTTCGTCGGTATTGTCTAGTACCGGCGAAGTAAAATAATAATAAAAATGGCTACTGAACCGAAGCTTCAGCACTGCTACGAGTATAAACAAAGAACGTGCAGAAAGCAGAGCTGTAAAATAATTAATTAAGCTTCACCTCCTGTCGTTTCTCCTACTCTCCCTTTCCTATAGTTCCAGCACAATGCTTCACATGTGTAGGAGTCATCTTCTGAGTGCTGGTCCCAGATAAAAAAAAAAAATTAATAATTTTTTTCGTAACCCCTGCCAAGTTAAATTGTTTTTCTGTTGCCCAGTGTTATTCTGGGAAAGTGATCTAGATTATATTTTAAGTTCAATCATTGTAAAAGCCATTTGATGTTGTTCTTAATTAATGCCAACGTTCAGTTGACTTGTTTTTGAAATCGTTATCAATGTAATTGACAAATGTTGATTTTATACATTTAATTGTTGCTGCTTTCGAGGTTAATTCTGTTTATTCTTGTCATGGTTCTTTATAACTACCGATTTTTTTTTTCGTATTTTTTGCCATTAAAGCCATATGTCTTGGACCTAATCAAGAATATGTGATGTATTTCGGTGTATGATTATGAAAAAGTCGCTTTTTATATTCACATTGTATGTCACTTTACACTCATTTTGATCATAAAGTTTGAAGAATTTTACATTAATTGTAACAGAGGACAACAGATAAAGATCACCCTGTTTCCGTTTTGAAGATTCTTCATAAATACACATGTTTATTTCCTTAAACTATTTGTGTAAATTTGTTTTGCTCTTCTACGACGAATTGTCGCTTTTGCTTTTGCTTTAAATTTAATTTTTCTTTTCTTTTATTAACACTTTCTTAGATTATTGCTTTCAAGTTTGATTTTTATCTTCATTCCTTTGTCATGACTATTTTTGCTTTGATTAACTAAATACGAAAAAAATCAACGTAAATTGTATTTTGTTGTTTACTGTGCAAAATTATTTTATTTTTGCCATAGACTGCTGTAAAGCTTCTTTCTTTTTACATTTCGTAACTATGGTCTACATAATAAAGCAAAAAAGAAAAAAAAGTTACATCGCCTGAAGCCGACCTGGGTACTACTGGTAAGCACCAGTGTCTCAAAAGAATGAAAAAATTATAGAGTTAGTAGGAGAAATAGTACAATAAATTTACAAAGAAGTGGCTCAACACGGTACAGCATGCAGCCAATTATTCAACTCCGCCCACATCTTGACAGCTGTCGTGGGTTGCTGATCAAGCCATTCGTAACTAATTTCGGCCTTTTACTGTTATAGTTCTCCGGATGTATAGAAATATACTTTTTTATCTTATCTTGGACCAGCATGTTGTGCTCGAACTAGAGGAGGAAAGGGACAGTAGTAAATATTACAGGATTTTGAAGCTTCACTATCGTACAATTCTGCTTTTGCACGTTCTTTGTTTTATACCAGCGTTGTAGCGCCTCGGATCTCAAGGAAACGTATTAAATTTCTTGAAGTTTCGTTCTTAGTAGCCCTTTTTGTAGTTATTTTACTTCGCCGGTGCTAAACAATACCGTTTTTTTATGACATGTGCAACGCCCACTTAGCAGATATCACCCTCTTCTTGACATTAAGATGTGTATTACTAATGTTCTGTAATTTTAATACTTCCTCTATTACCGTTATATCAATATATACCTTGCACGGGCGTGGTACCGCCCACTTGGGGTACAATTCTTCACAATAATATATTCACAGAAAATATAAATTTTTCTAAAGAATATTTATATAGAAAAGTACCAAAAAAGGAGAAAATCTCTACCCGTTATTTGTTAAAATTTTCAAAAAGTGCCAAAACACATTTAAGATTTTCTTAAAGAGAGTAGAATGTAATTTAAGTTGCCTTCATATGTTTATTACATGAGAAGAAAAATGCTGAAGAAAAAAAGTACAAACAGTTTGTTTTTTTTACCCGTTTATACCCTAAAAGGTACCAGACAATTGTATGCTTATTTTATGCGTAGATGAAGACACATTTCAATTTTTAGTTGTATCTACATTAGTTTCGAATGATGTTCGATTACGAATTTTATACTTTTTTAATTTTTTTGCGCGTTGAGTGAGTCACGCAATATACCCATATACATACATCATTCGGATTTACGTTTCACTAACTCTAAATATAACATAACTCGTCTAGTATAGTGAATGGTGAATAAAATTCTCTATCTAACTCTTTTATAAATTCATTCTTTTACACTTCTTTGCAATAATTTCTACGACTATTTATCTGCTTTACCTTACGTTTTGAGAATTTTGTATAGTGCCGGTGCACACTAATCATAATGCAATAAGATGTTGAGATACATCTACATACTTCTGCATACATACATACATATGTATATCGTTTACGTATTTCTTCTTTTTTAGTTCGTTTCTTCAGCTGCTAACACTCAGGTGTTATTTCAAAGATTAAGAAAGACTTGTAACAGCAACCAAATATTTGCAGTTCCATTGTAAATTTATGCGCAAAGTATTCACAAACCCGAATAGTTCTCATAACAAAATAATAGAAATACTGCAACCTCCATTATAAAATGGAGCACATAATTTTCACGAATGCTTTATTTTTTTTATAATTTTTTTTTTCTAAGTTTTTTTTCTATTGGGTAAGACCGGAGTTTTGAAGAGAACTCACACCATTTTAAACAGACAAAATCTTGCTTATCTGCTGCTGTGAATATGTGGAGTTGATTTATTATTTGGGATATGGTGATGAGAAAATCTTTTTTAAACAATTTGAATTTACCCGGGAAAAATGAAAATTATCTATAACAATGATTTGCTTTTATTATTCAGATGAAGAAAAGTTTTGCATTTTTACGTTGTCGGCGTTTACTTAACAAGAAGATAAATATCGGCGGAAATCATAGACATTATACCAGAGAGTAACCTTGGGAATCTACTATATTCAATTGATATAATCTGTTGATGGAAATACACTACTTTTTTTTAATTATTGAAGAATAGAATTGGGAAAATCGAACTACTCTATTATATATGTACGATATCGTTACCTTCAGTCATAAATATTATTTTTTAATGTATAAAGAATCGTAGGAAAAAACTGCCATCTGTAAATTTGAATTTTATGTAAATTGTGTGGCTCAGCTTGTTTTTATTTTGTTCTAAATTTCCAATAAAATTAATATTTATTCTGCTATAAATAGAAGGAAATATACAGAAAAATGCTTGTGAATCTTCAAATCAGCATATTTTTCTTTATTTCTAAATTGTTTAATGCATTTTGTTCTGATTTTTGTTTAGAAATAAAAATCATTTAGTGTGCTTATTTTATCATTTTTTATTTTTTTTTTTTTTTTTTTGAATTATTAAACATATTTTTTGTGCTCATAAATTGAGGAAAAATTACGCACTATTTCCACGAATCTGGTGTAGAAGAAAGAAACTCACTCAAACTCGTAGACTGCAGCAGAAAATTACAATTTTGCAATTTCTGTTATTAATTTTTTTTTAATGTGGAAGAAAAAAATTCTGAAAAAACACGTTTAATGTATTTTCTGCGTACACAATTTGTGCAATTCATTAAAGTGTATATTTTTCCTAAAACAAAGAGGAAAACGCACTGAAAACATTTATGTTTCTGGTGCAATTTAAAAATAAATTTTTTTAAGTTTTTTTTTTTACAATTTGCTTGAAAAATTATAAATTGAAATGACTGTGCCGCAGACTCATTTTATAATTTTATTTTTTCTTGAATTGGAAAATTTTTAAGCAGTTGCAGTAGAATTTAAATTTTCACTTTTTTTTTGTAAGATTTGTTGACAAAATGTGGCCAACAGAAAGCACAGCACTATTTAAAATGAAACATTATTCCTAATTACAAAGAAGGTAATGGACAGACAGGTGGTGGACACTCCGCGAAGGAGAACGACCCAGTAAGGCCATAGTGATACCGCAAATTATGCATACCCGGGTATCAGACAGCCGCTACATGAAACCACCGCTATTACGAAAATCCTCACCTGGGGCAGTTCACTCAACAGTCAAATTACAATGGAACTAAATGCAACATTTTCGGCTTCAGCTCTTTCAGCGGTGGAGAATATTGGAGTCCAAAGTTGCTTTTTGTTCAATCTAATTTTTCACAGACAACACTGTTTAAATTAGTGTGCCTCCTAACGGTGCTATTATTTTTTCCGACACTGTGCACAGAAGCATTTATCGAGCTGGGAAAAAACAAATATGTTTGAAATTTTTGTGCGCTTTGAAATAAAGGCATTGGTGCAGTTTTGCCTAAAAATGCAAAACAATTAACAATTAAGAATTTTATTTTTCTAAGAAACTGCCTTAAAATTACCGACTACACATACATAAATAACCACAGTAATAAAATGTGAAAAATATCTTTTTTTCTTTTGAATTTCGAACAAACCTAAGAAAACCACAGGTTTCGTTCATTGTTGGTGTCGTCCATAAATTTAATCTGCAGTATTAATTTATAATCCTTAAAGTTAGAAATGGCATTTTAGTTATAGTCGAATTTTTCTTAATTTTCTTTCCGTGAACTAGACTCAAATTACAACAAAATTCGTTTACATTTTAATAGAATTTTTTTTTTAAATTTCGTTTCGTATCGAATGCCGTAATTGGGCTGCTGCTCTTAGTCTGCAATTGTATATTCACCTGGCGCCATATGAGCAGTTCCATTTCCGAACTGCTTTGTAGAAGAATAGGTTAGAGAATCGATAACAGCGCTGGTATTAAATTTCATTTCGATTAAAGATGATATTTTTCGAAATTTCAGCATGTAAATTTTCTTAAATAAAAAATATTAATTAAATAATCTATTTCATTCAACAAATAATTCTTATTTGATTGCGCATCACAAGATTTATTGTCAAAAAGAAAAGAACTCATTCCAACCCACACAACAAAACACCGGTAGTGGATTTTAACGTCAAAGAAGTCCCATTATTTCTCTTTGACATTCATTTCCATTTGTAGGTTTCAACTATATTTCATGTTTTAATTTCATTTCCGCTTGTACATTTCAAATTTAATTCATTGATCAACATTGATAATTTATTAAAATTTAAGAACATAAAACACAAAACTAAAACATACAAAATAATTAAATAAAAAAGAACACAGTAAAGGCAAATTGCTGTTAAGGAACTTGTAGAGTTTGAATAAAAAAACAAAGTGTTCCGTATTTAAAATGACTTTAAACGAAAAATCATTCATGACATTTACACGCTGAAAAAGAGTTTCTAAAAATATTCAATTATATACACAGAAAAACACTAATGTCGGATTCACCACAATTTGTATCGTGTATCTTTTATTAAGCACGCTTTTTTTCGTCTATCCATTTGTGAACAGCTGTGTGTTTGGATTTTATCAAAGAATATCGTATTTGAAATGTCAAAGAACGAATAAGAAGAAGATAACTTTTCACAAATAATTAAATTCAATTCTTTTTTTTCTGTTTTTTTCTTGCCTCATTACATTTCTTGCTAATAATTTCTTAAATTGTTCGGCTGCCAATAGCAAAATATGATTGTTTTAATATTCTTTTAATTGGCATTCAAATTCTTCTGAAAGCATATGAAATAAACGTGTATTTAATTTTCAAATGAAAATTACCAACAACAAGTTTGCGCTGTTCGATTTTATACAACCGATACAATGTTAATTCGACATTACAATTTATTTCACGATTTCGCTGAACATTTTATTTATAGGAATAGTGATGTTCCACAATTTAGTAATTTCACTTTGGAATATGCATTTTGCAATCAATTCTCCAACAATTTAAATTTCGAAAACATACACAAGTGTTGAAATTATAAATGGTTGGCTATTAAAGCAAAAGAATATTAAAAAAAAATTTACGAAACAACCACAAATGAGTTTAATGTTTTTGTTTTCAATATTTGAATAACAAAATTGAACAGATATTTGAAAACACTACAAACAAATTAGATTGAAAAAACTTTGCATATGAACAGTCGATAGTATACTTTCCTACGCGTTTATAGTGTGTTCTCAATTAAAAGCTTCGGCAGGCAGTTCAGGTTTGGAAACTGTGACAGTACATTGGATTTTTATACCAAGATCATCGCGAGCTTCCCATTCTTTAATAGCGATAATCTTCAGCTAAAATTACAGATTTCAAAGAGTTGTTTTCCGAATTTATTGATTATTTATTATTTCTTCAAAGAACAGTTTCGAAAGCTGACATTATGACTATTTTTTATAAAGCAGCGCATTTAATTTTTTTTTAGACGTTTCTTTTCAAACTGAAACTAAAATGCTAAACAAAAAATTCGTTAAAATGTAATTTTTCTTTTTGGCTCCATTATCATTTCTTGCTGCTATTAGCAGCGCATTTAAATATATTCTAATGGAACTCAATGTGACATTTGATTTTGTCATCATGTTTTGCCGGTTTGTTACACAAAAACTACTCGGAAGAACACAAATTTCAGTTTAACGTTACATTTTCGATCTATTTATGTTGTTGTGGTTTTTCCTGGGAATATCTTTTACATTCATATATTTTTTTTTGTGTTTTCCGTTCCTCACGCATTGAAGAATGTGCTATTTTCGAAACTATTTGAATTTCATTCAGCACGAGCTGAAAAAAGACGAAACGTATTTTTATGAGATCTAGAACGGCATTGCGAAATTAAAATTTACTGAACATCGTCGTTTGTCATTTTTGCTCTATTTTTATGTATTTTCATTCGGCGTCTAAGGAAAAGGAAGGAGTGCTTATTTATTTTCTACAAATTTGCCTTGAATTTTTTTTTCTTCATAAATTGGAAAAAAAAGCACCTGCTGAATTATTTTATTTAAAGATGCCCTAAATTAGTATGTGCCAAAAAGCGGGCATATTAAAAGAAAAGATTTCAACAGTTTGTGAATGCCACTGTAACAGAAAAGTTTTTTTTTGTGTTTGGAAGTGAAAATGAAATGCAAGATTTTAAAAATTGTTTTCTAATATTTTTTCCGGTTAGCTTTGCGTGGGTTTTGCCCTTCGTTGATATTTAGAACGTGTTCTATTTTCCTTTACTTTTAATCAAATAATTCATGTCACGGATGAATTATGAATTTATGATGTAACTCATGAAGCTAGATTTCCGCACAAATTGTTTTTATATTTTGATGACTTTGAAATAAAACGTTATTATTGATTTTTATTACTTCTATAAGTTTGTGGACAAATATGGAAATAGAAAAGAAAAAAGTCAAGCCAATATTTTTAACATCACTTTTGTTATAAGACACTAGGTCCATTCGTTTACTTTCCCAGTAAAATCCAGTAGTAGAGTAAATTTTATTTAATTAAAAAAAAATTCTCTCAATAACGTCTCTAACACAAAAAAGTAAACGAATGGGAAAAATTGCTAAAATTTGCAAATTATTCAACAGGTGATCAGTTTATACAAGTTTTTGGTATTCGATGCCATCCGTTTTTGTAATCATAAATTCGTAGATGAATGTATTTAAATAGAATAGAAATAGTATTGCATAAGGTTTTAAACTTTATTATTTGCTATATGATTTGTTAATTTGTTTCTTGTCAAATGTCATACGAAAATACATCAGTACTAAATTTTTGGTATTCTGTATCCTAAATAATATGCTTTAATAAGTGCTCAAATATATACTACTTTCACGTCTCTAAGAAATTAATGTAAATGAAATAGTCATAAGAAAAGTTTTGCCATGGATGCTAAAAAAAGAAAACTGTATATTTTATACTGATATATAAGTTATTTCAAGTAGGAAATTATTATTTTTTTAATTTTTTGTTACAGTTTTAATTCAATTTTTCCTTTTGTTAAATATTTTTATTAAAAAATTTTAAACTTTTGTTTACTTAATTTTGTTTGTTTATTTTTGTACCATATGTTTACTTTTTGCAGTGGATTCCACTGGCACAAAAATGTTCAGTAAAAATTTTAAGACTCTCAGAAAAGAACTGTCATTTCTCTTTCTCAAATGGTGCTCTCTTTTGTAAATTTTTGTGTAAACGAATGATTTGCAGTAGAATTCAGTGCAAATTTCCACTCACAAATTTTGTCGTAAACGAATGGAGCTATTTGGGAATATAAAAATATCTAGACAAAATATCGAGATAAAAATATACGAGTACATATCGAGCCTTTGGTGCAATACCGTAGTGACTCAAAATTTGATTTTTTTGAGCTGGGTTTGCAGAAATGATCTTTGGGGAAATATATATCTAAAGGAAAAAAGATTATGGTTCTATCTCTAACTGTTCAGATTCTACAGCTGCAAATGTCTTTATTGCCTCCAGCTATTTTCAACAATATTTTTATTTGCAATAATGAAATATTTCCTTTATGACAAGAAATTTACAAACCGAAAACATTACAAAACTTGGCTCTTTATTTAAAAACTTGTAAAAAAATAACTTTAGTAAACGAAAATACTATCAAAAAGATGGCTCAAAATGCTTCAAATGCATTTTTCTCAGTTCACGATTTTTTTAATTACGACGGTATTGCACCAAAGGCTCTATTGTACATATGAATTGTTTATAGATTTTAAAAACTAACAAAAATATGTAAATGCCAATTATGTGGCAAGATAAACATGTTTCAGAAAAGTTTTGAATATTAAATCGAAGTGTTCACACTACTATCAGCTGCTGGAACTGTTGATGGAAAAATAAATTAATAAGAGTATTTATAATATTAAGGAGACAAAATCAAATTAGTTAAATATCATGTAAATGTCGTTTTTCTTTTCTATTTTTCAATTGAAGAAGGCATTGTCAATTGCAAACAAATAAAATAAAATATAAGATGTGCCGCCATTAAAAACCGCGTTCGGATAAACACAAAATCAAAAACTCAAAAGAACACACCGCATTTACATGTTTTCGTAAGAGTTTGACTTTGAAACACGTAAATTTTACTCAATGAAAATAACTCCATGTATGGGAAAACATCTAAATTAAACTTGTTTTGCTCTGAACCATGCAAAACTTCTTCAAACACGACAGTGCGATCACCATATTACTTTCCATTAACTATAACTTGTTAAAATACAGTGAAACCTCTCCTAACGGACACCTCTTATAGCCGGACACGAACTTTGTAGAACCGAGATTTTAAACAGTTGTCGCGTACACTAAATTTTAAAAAATTGTGCTCAAAAAGCCTCTTATTAGCGGACCACTAATTTTAAAAATTACCACTAATTTTAAAAATTAATTCGCCTTGATTGAAGCTCACCAACACCACTTGAATTACTTCATTTTCCATGTGTTGGAGATTGCATAGAAATTGCTATTTATGTGAAGAAATTGTTTGCTTAGCTCTTGTGGGCAGCTTTAGAGTCACAAAATGGGACAGAAAAAAAAAATTTTACCAATTAAAGAAAAAAATGGAAATTATCTGTACTTGATTCCTTAAATACTTGTGATGAAGCATTAAACGAAATTGCGGTTGAAGTATTTTACTAGAAACGAATTTGTCGTATTTCAACTGATCAAAAACATTTAAAATCATTTTGAAATGTTTCAAATTGAACTGATCTAAGTTGAAGTAATCTAATCTGAATAAATTTTTTTTACCACAAATCACTAGTCTAGCGTCGTTATAACATACATAAATAAAATATTTAAAATAATAAATGTGTACTTCTTATAAACGGACAGATCTCATAACCGGACAAAAATACTGCGACAGTGAGTGTTCGGTTATGAGAGGTTTCACTGTACATAGTAGTTATTCTATTAAACAGTAAATATTTTTTTCATCAACTACTTAAAGTAGAGTGCCTAATAACAATTTGTTATTGAGAAATATAATAGTCCTATTAATAATTCAAGTGTAATCATCACTTATTTGCGAATACCATACATGAAGCACTTAATTTTGTTCTAAAAGTCCGGCAGCTACTTCAAAAAAACAAAAACAAACAAAAAATTAATAATAATAAATATTAATTTCACTTCTACAAACTCTATAATCGAGACACTTAAGCTTTTAGCAGCAGCATAAAAAAACAGATCTGAAACTCCATGTAGAGGAATCATACGCGAATGCCAATAATGTCCTCATATCTTTTCTTCCATGCAATGGAATTTTAGTTCCCATAATTCATTTTGTTTGAAGTTATTCTTGTTGTTGCTGTTACAAAATGATGGATAAATAAATAAATTAAAAAATAAAGAAATACGAGTACATATATCTGTCCCATCCGACGAAAACAAAAACAGAGCAAAGCAAAGCAACGACTATGCGTTTAAGCCAAAGCGATTGTAAAGTTGTCAACACAGCCAACACATAACAACACTTTTGTTGTGCCCACTGTTCACAACTCGCTGATGTTGCCGCAAAAAATGAGTTTTTTTTTTATTTCAAACGTCTCCTTCTCCGTTTAAGTTCAAAATGTGTGCGGGCGTGCTTTTAAGCGACATGTGTACTTGATGTACACAACAGCAGAAAACATCATCTACAACAACAACAACAACAACAACACAACAATAATAACCGCATATTAAAGTGGAAAAAAATAAATTAAATTGACTTAAATAAAATTAACTTCTTTCTGCTGGTGTTTAAAAGAGAAATTTTTTTGCAAATTGCATTTTGTTCGTTGTACGAATGTTTGCCTAATCGCCGATAGAGTTTTTCCATCAATTTGTATCAAAAACCAAAAGGAAAATGGGAGCCCATAGTTCAAAAGATAAACTATCACGTTCATATTCGGATCGTTACATTCACAGCCAAGTCATAGAAAGGGAACGTTTTGGTAGCTTTGGAAAACGTGCGAAAGGTAAGTGTGGAAGCAACTACAAGAAATAAAATATAATTAATTGTAGAAAAGGGAACGTTTGTTATTCTTTGAAATTCTTTAGAAATAAAGCAATTTTATTTTAATTAACAATGGGTTAGAAATTCATTTCCAGCTGATGTACATACAGTTTGTAAAAAAAATCTTTTCAAAACTTGGAAAAATTAAAAAGTTTAAGAGAAACTCTTATTTGCAAGTAAATTATATAACTTTTATTAAATTTTTTTCTTCATGTATTCAATTGAAGATGTTTATAAACACTTTGCACAAAAAAAAAAAAATAAATTTAAATAACAAAATAATAATCGTAACTTAAAAAATACTTCAGTTTCTACGCTGTAAAATAAATGTATTTATGGTTTTGTAGCACATTTGTAACAGTCTGAGAGGGAGGGATACTTACTCCACATTCATTACAGATGTTAAGTGCAATTCCTCTAGCACTCAAATGTGGATTCTCATCAATCATTTTCAAAATATTCTTTTCAATTCGCCGAGTTACTTTTTTTGGTCTGCCTGGTGTTTCTTTTGGTTCCCGTCTGCCTTCTTTTTCAGCACGGTTAATAACATTATATACCGTCTTTAGGTTAAGAGAGAACATTTCAGCAATTTCTCTGTGAGATTTTCCTTTATAGTAATTAAAATACACCAGTTGGGTAATGTCTTTGTTCAGTCGCTTTCCTGGCAAAGTTTATACATATATAATTGGGTAATCATTTGTTTATTCTATGAGCTTAATTTAATGAATGAAAGACAACTGCTACTCTTAGCGTCCGTATAAAACTATTATACGCAATACATATGCAAAAAACTAACGGTTCTTTTTTGTCTTTGCATTTTTGAAAACATTTTTTTTACACTGTTTAAAGTATGCAAAATTATTTTGTAGCGTTGTTGTTGTAATACGTTCATAAATTTGTCAAAGTTTCGACGCCTGCTTGTATGTTGTCCAGGCGTCGAAACAAACAAAACAAGAGTTGTAAAAAAAAATTCACAAATATAATGATATTGTTGTTGTAAATATTTATTTAAATTTAAATTCTTAAAAAATTCTGGATTTGAAAACATTTTTTTTACAAACTGTATATATCGACCCCTGTGCGCGAAATTATCGTATGTTACAAAAACTAAATTTCACAAGAGAGCGTTTTTATTCGTTTTTTTTATTTGCCTGAGAGCAGTAACTGTTACATACGATAAAATGTACATAGTGTTAACTCCATAACTATAACAATTGTCGCTATAATACTTTATCTGCAGATCAATTAATGGATTTAGAACCATTTTGCATAAAAAACTCGATTTCGAAAAAAGTGTAACATACGATAATTTCGCGCACAGGGGTCGATATGTTGTTTGTAAAGCACTGTATAACTCCACATTCTTTTCTTTTTCCTAAACTAACATTGTTACGAAAGGTATGTACATATGAGTTCGCAATCTTTTAGAGTTTTAAAATCTGTTTACGGAATTAAAGTTCGATATTTGCGGAAGTGATTAATGCGTAATTAAGATCCATAAAGTAGATGTCACCGGTTTAAACCGCATGGTGATTTAACGTACCTCCATTTAGATGATCTTTTTACACTTCAGCGTACTACAAGGTTGCCCATACCTGTGTCTGCGTCTTTCCCATATTTTCTTTTAATCTCAGTAAATTGATTTCAGTTAACATTTCCAGTGCGCGTTTTTGTTCTTCAAAATACCACATTTCATGCATGTTTTCCGCCCTGTCTAATAATTCCCTTTAAATAAGTCCCTCTGTGATGGCAAATATTGTGTTACTGCCTCAACTTGAATGAAAGAATTGCAGCAATTATATGTATATTCCTTTAATCGTTGTTTACAATAATAATAACAAAAATAAAAGCATAAAAAAACAAGAGGAGAGAATTTAAATTACTCGTATATCTGCTGCATGTTTTATGCTTTTTATTTATTTTTTTTTTATTATCTTTTTGCCTCTGCTGGCATCTGTCCATAAACGATAATTTTATTACTACGCTCTCACTCATATTCTTTCCGTTTGAAATATATATTTTATTGTACTATGGAAACGGATTAAAAATATCATGCTAAATATAGAAGAAGAAAATAAAACGCAATTCAATTATAATTTTTCTAGAAAAAGAAGAAAAAGAACCGTTTCAACGTACACTGAGCGATAAACCAACCATTCTTAAGTTGGAGTGAAGAATGATCACAAAAAAATTATTAATTTTTTCATCCCAAAAAAATACTCCATTAGAAATATGCACAAATCTATGTAAAATGTTCAATCCAAATATATGTACATACTATCGCCAATAGTTGGACTGGAGCATTGTTCTGTGTTACTTGTAACCACTAACCGAATTAACTATTCTAAACTATCGCACGATCCACTCATAGTGGAGTGATAGTCAAGAATCACCGACTTTAAAAAATTGCTTCAGAATGGGGTTGTAATTTCCACACTATTGAAACTATTTTTTATAGCCCGCTTCTGTCCTTTTTTTAAATTTATTTTTTTAGCGCCAACAAAATTCTCAGTTGTCTGCCTAAAATCGCATGAAAACGATAATTTTATGAAAATGTTTATAAAATTTCTGTCCGCAGATGCATTTTTAGTCCACACAACCTTTTTTTTTCACACACATGTTATTATATTTGGTAGATCATGCGATTGTGTAGTGAATCAGGGTTTTAAGTTTATTTTGAATTTTTTCTTTGGTATGCTAAAAAATTTTCATAGGTAGAAAAAAACATGTTCCACGTTTCACGATGAAACCGGGGCGTATTTAAACACTGCTAATTCACTTGGCGATAACTTCCCAATCAAAAACTTGTTGTATTGGAATTATTGACTTTTTTTATTAAGAAAAGAAACTTAAAATGTAAGAAACTTAAAAAAAATAATTCAAAAATAGTATAAAAACTTGAAAAGTCGCTTGAAAACTTTGACATATGTTCGCCCTAATTATCCTCTTGAATGATGCAATGGATGGCAGCGGAACTGTTTCGCACGGAATAGTGTAGAGAATAGACAGCTGGTGAAGTGATAGAAGGATAGAGCTCTTAATTCTTGCTCGACTCAGTTTTTTTTGTATAAAGAGAAGTAACGCCCCAGGCAGTGATTGCCCACTATTATTGGTTACATTATGTAGGAGAGGGTAAGGATAGGTGAAGGGATAGAAATAGGAATTTAGTAGCCATTTTTGTTATTATCAGCTAAAGTCGATATCCTGGACCAACACTCAGGAGATGACCTCCACCACACATGCGATACTATGTGCTGGAACTAGAGGAAAGGTGTATTTAGCAAAATGACAGGGGCTGAAGCTTCACTATCTTACAACTTTGCGTCTGCACATTCTCTGCTTTATAGCACTGTTGAAGCGCCTCTGATATCAAGGAGACGTATTAAATTTTTTGAAGTTTCGGTTTAGTAGCCATTTTTAGCAATTATTTTACATTGCTGGTGCTACACCAATAACGACGAAGGAGGGCGTTCTGAGGTGCCTGTGCATTAGTTACAGGTGGAGCCGTTACTGTTCAGTGACCAGTGACTATGCCTTCATGTGCAACAAGCGTGTGAACACACAATTTATGTGTGGCAACATCGTCACAAAATGTATTGTCGGTGCATGGTATGCCAATAATATTGTCACAATTCTGACAATCGTCAGAACACTCTTCATTTCCATTGACACACAAATTACAGTCAATTGTTATTGTCGCATGTGCTTCATTTAGTGCACCGTACAATAACACCATTGGCAGATAAATGTTTCTGTTGGCAATGCTGCCCATAAATATTTAGATACAATGTTAAACATCGGATCTGGCAACGTTTGCCATACAATAATCTGACAACCGTGTGAACAGGCAATTATTATTCGCAGAACTATGTGCCAATGAAATTGTATGGTTTTCTTTCAATAGTGTGAACAGACAAATTACCAGATGGTAACAATTTTTCATTGTGAGTGCATCGCCACCATATTGGCGTATCCTATAATATTGTACAATCTGACAAGCGTGTGAACATAGCTTTAGTCTGATATAAGGCTTGAACACAGGTCTGGTTTGGTTTTATAGTCAACGTGCTAACTACTTCTGCCATCGCCACATTTTTGGTGGACTTGTAAAGCCCTGTCTGTGATGTATTAGTTTACTAAATTTACTCGATATTGATCTGAACTCGTACTTTTTCCTTAAAATACCTTCTATCTTCGAAATTGAGTACAGCTTTGAAGCATTGACTACTGAGTACAGCTTTGAAGCATCATATAAACGTAAAATCTTCAAAGAGAATTTCTGTTATTAGTTTTTGCGTAAATAAATTTCAGTTGAAGGTGAATTCATTTTTAAAGGTGGCTTCATTTATTCACCATTTTTGCGCCACTTTGTGCAGGGGATAATATTTGGTTTGGGGAAAAAACATCTCTTGCCAACTTGTCAAATAAATTCGGCCATTTATATTCTTTTATGGAATGTTTATAAAATATTGCGTTAAAATAAATATTTGTTCAAGTGTGAGCGTGATGAAAACAGATTTTATGATATTTGTTGATGCCACTGTTTGTACGTAGTTTGACCACAAAATCAAAGTGGAAAAAGTGAAAAAAATAAAAATATATTTACCCTGGTATTTCTAATTTGAGTTAAACGATTTTTTATGTTTTCATAAAAAGAGGCGACAAGCATGAGGGCATATTAATAACATACTTTACTTCAAAAATATTTTAATAATAACAATTATTTTTTTTAGTGGTTAAGGAAATGTAAGTGGAAGTTACATATACATTCATATGTATGTAAGTAAAATGATAAAATTATTGGTCCGTTGACAGCGTACGAAACTCTGGCAATTCATATAATTGAAACAACAGTTCTTAATTAATTTTTGTTTGCTGCACGGAAATATTGCTGCTGGCTAAATATTCTTCAAGTGTAGGTTTTAAATATTTTCGCGTTTTTATTTTCTAATTGAGATAATAATCGCATATTAAGAAAATGGTCACGTCTTATCATGCATATGATATTAAAATTATGTCAAAAATGAGAAAGAAGAGACATGCATTTGCATGTATTCAGTTTTCTTTTTGTTTTGCTTCAATTATTATCAAATGAGTTCTTATCCTAAAGACAATAATGCCTTTCGTAGTTAATAGAATTTCTGTTATTTATTTCTGTTACTCTGCTTTATTTTCAGGAGCTGCCAAAAAGCGTGATGTACGTAATTTGAGTATATCACCCACAGATTTGGGACCACCACCCAAAACACAGCAAACAGCAATTGGTTCTTCAACAAGGTCGAAACCGGCGATTATGTCAATAACACGTAAGTTGACACCTGCTATAAAATTTCCGCTTCTTAAAACATTAATTTACTTTAGTTTTAACAAAATGTTCTCAAGAGCTTAAGCTGATCTAAGTAAAAATTAATTGATTCTATAATTAAACTAGAGAGCGCGCGGGTGCTTTTATCTTGGAATAAAAATGTTTTCTCATTCATTTACAATCTGTTGTTTATATTATTTATACATTTGAAATATTTGCTATACCCCTGCAGAAATTAGTGGATTACATGATCCGTATTAGTTAAAAAGGAGTAGTTACAAAATGGTCCCATGTAATGCAGGCATGGACCATGTTATTTTCAAGCAAGAGCTTATTGCTGATCAACAAGTGTTCGTATTTTAACGACTGTATGCTTTAAGGCATCGTGTTTAGTTCGTGTTTAATTTTCTGCTGATAATGCGCGGAGTAGTGACATAGAGTAGTTTTGGGATTACTCTGATGTAATGCATGGCTGGAGTATATGGTCCTCACCTAGGACATCGCAATGTTAAAGGGAACACGTTTATTTCATACATTTGGGTGTCTTTTGGACTAGTCGTAGTCCCTTATGGAGTATACTCTACAGGCGTGTGTGGAGTAGCCGCGATTTCTGCAGGGACATTTAAAAAAAACATTGCCTTTTTGATCATTGCACATCTTTGACAAATAAGATTCCATTACTAAAACCGGTAATCAAAATTCAAGTCAGTTTCTAGAGACATGTCTCATTTCAAAAATTATCCGATGCCGAGGAGTGAAACATTTTTTATGTGCCCTCCCACGTTGCATAACTTTCTAGTTGTAACAAGTTGAGGTAACTAACGTAGTAGTAGTTTTCCACATTCTTCACAAAAAATAAATTCCAATAAAACACGAATTTGCCAATTGTGTGCAAATTTTAAATACTCTGCCGACTAAGTAAGTTTAACCGATTATGCTGTAGAAACAGTGTGATTAAAAGCAAAAATTGAGTAATCTATCATGTGCCAATGAAAAATATTTAATTGGGTGTATGCCATGCCCTGCTGCAATTGAGAAATATTCCTCGTGCTTATAAAATGATGAGCGGATTCCAAAATTAGCCCGTGATATTTAAAATAAAATTTCTGTTTGTGGTATGCTTAAATGCGAAAACACTTATTTTTTTTAAAATAAAAAATATAAATGCGAAAGCACATAAATATTTCCTTAGGAAACCATTTGGTAAGGGACAATGTTTCCAAACGTCTTTAAAATGCCCCAAACAGAGTTGGCTACAGCACGTCGTTCATTCCATAGATGGATGGAAATGGAAATGTGGAAAAAAATTATTTAAGATTGCAACATCTGCTGTTGGATTGAGTAATGCATAGATTGTTTTTACGCCCACATGACTCATGCGTAGCTAAGTGAAGCAGTATTTCACATTTCTTTGTTGCAGGCACTCGTATCTGTTGAATCTTGCGAACGACTCAAGTTTAGGGAAGAAATCTATAACCTTGTGCAGCATTTCTTATAATGGCTTCCTGCATTAAGGCACAATTTTTGTTGACAGCCTGTGCATATTTATTTTCATGTTGAAGCAATGTGACATATAAATGAAAATTAATCTTTTATTTCTGTTAGAAACCACCTGAAGTTGAGCATTCTTGGGACCAACATGTATCTTCTTGCCAAAAGCAGAGCTGTAAAATTTAATTAATTAAGCTTCGCCTCCTGTCGTTTCTCCTACTATCACTTTCCTATAGTTCCAGCACAATGCTTCGCATGTGTAGGAGTCATCTCCTGAGTGCTGGTCCCAGATGAAAAAAAAATGCTTCAGGTGTTAACACTCTCCTCGAACTGTGTTATTAAATCAAAATTGAAAAAAAAAAAACTGTATCCTAATGAATAGGTCTGTTCCAAGTGCATAACAAAGATGCTCGAACTTTTGAGAGTAAAAAGAAAATTACTCTCTGAATTTTACAAAATTGCCCAAAATTGCTGGAACGCAGAAAAGCACAATTGAACATCTTGAAATACTAGTGCTGCTTACTTTCTCAAATAATTTTCATTTTAAAGAGTTTAGACGCTTCAAAAGCATAATATTTTAAAAGCAAAACATTTGCATCATCGGCAACAGCTGTAAAAAGTGAATGAATAGAAACTGAAAAAAAGTAAAAGCCATTTTTTTTTAATCTTATTTTATTTTTATTTAAAAAATCTCCCATTTTGTTTTATCATAAATTTCTAACTAAAAACTTTTGTCATTTCTTTGCAAATTTTCCGTTTAATTTTTTAGTTTCATATACATATAACTAAAAAAAAAACAGCTGATAATTAATTTCTAGCCCAAACTTATCCAAAGAAAAAGTTCGTGCAACTTTGTTCAGGAAATGAAAAATGTTACTCTCGCATTTTCTCTCAAAATTGCACAAAAATTGTTATCCGGAACGCTTTTGGGTAAATTCGTGCGAGTTCAGGCATTTTTGTTATGCACCTGGAACAGACCTAATATTTTGCAAGAGCTGTTTCATATACATCAAGTTAATTGAGCATTTTCTTTTCAAATTTTTAAATTGAATTCAAGTTTTTCATAAAGTTGCGCGTGCACAATATTGGGAATGACAAAGAAAAGGTAGAAAAAGAATTTACTTGACTTGAGGAGTCAGACTTGATGTGTGTGAATCAAATAGATATAAGCAGTGAGAAATACTTCATAGAAGTTTAATGATTATTTTTTTTATCAAGAACATAATGAATATGAGAAGTTTTTCTTTGTATTTTGATCCAGGTTTCGATTAGAAATAATTTCAATTTGGACAAATGGCAAGCAAGCAATTTAATAACCTTAATTTATAGGTTTGTCAAGGTCTGTTAATAGGTCCTTTCGTATATATTTTTAGCAAACATCTGTCAAATTTTATGAAGAGACAAAAATATTTGCTTAATTTACTAGTCGTGTTGTTTAAGATCTGACGCAGCATTGTTTAAAAATTATATAATTCTATTTTAAAATTGTTAATTTATTTTTCTTATAAATACATCTGTATCTCCAACAATTAGAAACTAAATTGCAAGGTGAAAATGAATGAGCTCATCGTCCCACAATTTGTCAGTTAATTATCTGATGTAACTTTATTCAAACTTTAAAGTTTATTTCAATTATTTTTCTTTCTATTTTATATACTATTTTTTTAAGTAATCAATATCACTTTTTATTCGTCTTTGTGTGGCAAAAATTAAAATTGCTTGTAAAAAGAGTGCCATTGTACAACATGATTTATGTTCCTTCTCTTTCTATTTTTCTCGCAAAATATCTCATTTGCAATGCAAGTCATGTTTGGTAACAATTGCACTTTTTGCATGCAATTTCGTGCAGACTAACTAGAAAATTTAAGTTCATAAAGAAAAGAGAAAAACAATACTGTATTTTTTAACTAAATAAATTCTTATGTAACTGCAGAAACTTTCCACGGAATGTTCGAACATCAAAAAAGACCGTTAAATTAAGGCATGCTGAGAATTTTTTATAAATTAAAGTACTGTAAATTTTATGTGAATGAAAAGCAATACTGGCATTAAAAAAGGTAGTAGTAAACTGAGAGAAACTACTGATTTCTGACTACTGAATTACAAGTATACAGATTTATGTGGGATTATAAAAATTGTTTTACTTTGCCTTAAATGATTGCAATTTTATTAAAGTCTATTTTCGCGTGGTGTAAGAATATTTAAAAAAAAATGTTTAGCTTCGAAATTGCCACGATTAATACTGAAGTTTTTTTTCAATAACTCCTCGAAGTTATTAATTTCACCCCAATTTTGGAAAATTTAATAAATTTTTTTTTTTCAAAATACATTTTAAACTATTAATTCATTGCTGCCAAAAATCGGGTGAATCGTTCGAGAGATAGTGTTGACGAAAAATTTCGAACAATTTATACTAAAAAATACAACCACTTATGCACGATGTATCATGGTGGAATGATATACTAGATATGCGCGGAACTACAACAACAATTCAATAGAAAAAAATAACAGTATACTTTTTTGTTGTTTAAAGCGGTAGTAGAATGTCATGTAATGAAAGAAAAAACATGCATGTTAATTATAAACGTGTGCAAAACGGATATTTAATAGCGTGCGTGTAAATAGGCAAAATTTGCATGTAATTGGACACAATCAGCTTGACTACCTAGTAAAGTATTGTAGCATGGATTGTATATTAATGTGAAAAGTATAGGTGATACATGTGGTTAGAAACAAATGTAAAATATTATACTGAATAATTGCTGAATAATAAAATGAAATCTAGCAAAATGTCACACAAGTGTGGTGTGTAGACGGTCTAGATTTCGAGTTAAGCTATGTTCACACGATTGTCAGATTGTATAATATTGTAGGATACGGCAATATGGTGGCAATGCACTCACAATGAAAAATTGTTACCATCTGGTAATTTGTCTGTTCACACAGACATTGTGAAAGAAAACCATACAATTTCATTGGCACACAGTTCTGCGACAATAAATTTTTCTGCCAATAATAATTGACCGTTCACACGCTTGTCAGATTATTGTATGGCAAAAGTTGCCAGATCCGATGTTTAACATTGTATCTAAATATTTATGGGCAGCATTGCCAACAGAACTATTTATCTGCCAATGGTGATACTAAATGAAGCACATGCGACAATAACAAATGACTGTAAATTGTGTGTCAATGGAAAGGAAGAGTGTTCTCACGACTGTCAGAATTGTGACAATATTATTGGCATACCATGCACCGACAATACATTTTGTGACGATGTTGCCACACATAAATTGTGTGTTCACACGCCTGTTGCACATTTTGTAACAATTTTTCTGTCAATAGTGTAGTAAATGACAATCGTGTGTACATACCTTTAGATTTCAAATCAAATCTACTAGATTTCATGCCAAAGTAAATGGGCGATAAACAAATTTGTATAAATCTAATAAATATTTTTATAACTATTGATCATATAAGAGAAAAAGAAAAAGTACTGGGTACAAAGATTCGATAGAAGGAAAAATAAAATTTTGGATAGTTAATAATAAGATATTTCTATACTCTTTTTCAAGCTTAATTAAAGGTTTGTTTATATTTTTTCTCTTTTTTCGATATTTCGTCAACCGATGAATGTTTGATGATGGTTGCGTAAGCATTAAAAAATTTTTGATAGTTTTTAACAAGATTCGAACTCGTCCCCCTGAAAACTTTCATAAACTTATCTAATAAAAGGAACATGAAAATGAGAAGAACAAGCTATAATTTATAATAAACATGGATAAAATTTAATATTTTACAGTTTTAGAAATATTTTTTCAATTACATTTTGTATAAACAGCTGCATGGAAAAGCACACCGCTGGAATTGTTTCTTGATTGTTTACTTTATTGTTACATTTAAAATTATTTCAAAAATTTGTTAATGTAAAATAGATTAGAAAAGATTTAAAAAAAAACGTTGCATCGGCCGGGAATCGAACCCGGGTCGCCCGCGTGGCAGGCGAGCATTCTACCACTGAACCACCGATGCTTGTTGAATCCTTGTTGATTGTCTTCTATTTTCTTTCGATGCTTTTACTTACGAGTAATAAAAATAATTTTCACCAAATAACTGATTGATATTTTGTATCATCACTATATAGTAAATTGAAGTTTAAACAAACTGACAGGTGCTGCATAAGTAACACATTCTTCACACCATGAGAAAATATTGTTCAAGTTAAAAGAAAAAAAAACAAACATTTCAATGCTAATTTATCTTCTTGTGCACAAAACCAAGTAGCCCACTCATATTTCTTTTTTATTTTGCTACCAATCTGAGGATATTATCTTGTTTGTACATACGTATAAATGTATATACATATGTATGTATATGTACAATACATACGTTTTGAAACCATTCATCCAAGTGCGATACAAAATGGTAATGACGGTAATCAGTATAATAATTGTTGATGGCTTTGAATCCCACTTGCAATGAAATTATTTAAAATGCTCAAGAGCGATAATTCCGCAATCTGAACGCCATTACAATGTACATGCACGCATATTTGTTTTCATAAGCAAAAGACTTACAATTTCTTATTGATTTTGTGGTTTAAAGAAAAAGGCGTCGAAATATTGTTAACATTTTGTTTTGTTTACACCACGTACAACATACAAAATGTATGTATGTACATACATATACTCGTATATATACATACAAATGCGCATATATTTCACAATAGAGATATCAAGTCTTCAAGAGATGTTTTTTCAATGTATAACATTGAGTAGGAATACGATCTAATTTAGCTTGGGTGATCGGTTAATTGATTTCATGTTTTCTCTTCACCTCTAATTTTACTGTTACTTCTTAAACGTTTATGGAAAAAAGTAACAAGACCGATATCAATAATTTATAGAACAACAATTTATTTGTTGGCGAAGGCGGTACAGAAGAAAACGTGGTAGATAAAACGTCTCGTTTTTTGTATTCCGTGGTTTTTTGTATTTTCCTTTACACACATTCGTGTTCTTTCCCTTTTTATTTTGGGCCCAGTATGCAATGCAGCGCACCGGAACTAAGAAAAGCGATAGTAGTAGATGTAACAAATAACTGGAATCGACTGGATTTGAAATGGGTCAATAAACCTGTGAAATTTGTTTGCTTTCTTTTTATTTCCTTGAACCTAATAATTTCCATATTTTATTGCATATTAAATTTTTAACTAATTCCGACGTATCGTGATCGAGAACCACGGTTTGACCGCTAAGAATATCAAACTGCGTTGCCATTTCTGTTCAGTAAGGTCTGTCAAGTCATCATGAATCGTTTAACGCCAGAACAATGCTTCCAAATTCCGAAATTACTGTAAAAAAAACTAAATAAATCTGTTCGCGAATTTCATAGAGCACTTCGTCCTTTTTACGATTCAAAAACATCAACAAGAAGTATTGAAGCGGGCGCGGAAATGTCGATTCGCCGTCGTTCTCTGCTTGTTGGCCATTTTTTATCTCCAAAAATTATTCAGCTGAACATCAACGATATTTGGTTCCCGATAAAAAAAAACAATACGGCGCACTTACAACGCGCTTAACAATCGATTTATTGCAAAATCAATTTGGTAAAAACTTTAATTCCAGAAGTGGTCCCGAATTGTTAATTGTAAGATGAAATATATGTATGTCTGTTATTATTTATATAAAATAGTATTGTGTTTTAAAAAAAGTAAATTTTTTGTGTGACGATTTCTTCAGTCCTGAAGATTTTACAATTAAAAAAAAAAACTGGCAACCCTAGAAATATGTTGAAATTTAAATATTCTCTTTTCCTTCTATAAGAGTAAAGCAGTATGAAATAAATATCTCTTTAATTTTAAATGGGAGTGCATTCATTTTTTTTCCGTTAATAATTTTGCCTTGACGATCTTATTGAAGTAACATCTTTGTTTTTCTTTTTCTTCTGTACAAGATAACAGGTGTTTCTGTGCTGATAGTAGTGAGTATGTGGTGTTGTGATGTGATATCTCTGTTCAAGTGCATCATGCTGCAATATACATATATATGTATGTATGTATGTACTTGCATATGTAGGAATTGAAAAAACAGGCAGCTGCGTTATGAAAACAACAAAAACAAAAAAACGTTACTAGCACTATTTGATGCATTTAAATTTGGTCGAAATAAACAAAGTAAACATAATAATCACATATGAACAGGTTTGTGAAATAAATACATATTTGTTTCGCTTAAGACGGAAGAGATGCCTTAACGTAAAAGCATGCATTTCATTTAAGTGGCAACAGCAGTACTTATTATTATGTAGTGGGTAAAGACACATTTAATGACACCTTTCATAGTGACGACAACAATTTCATATTCCTACTATTCAACATGATCAACAACTATGACGACCATGATACATGATACTGATGACGGCTTTTCATAATGATAATTACAAATACATACTCATGCATGTGGTGAGAATGGTGATGATAATGATGCTGAGTGCTCACATGGTTAACTGTGGTTGACAGGTCTTTGACATTAAGGTGCTAAGTGAAAAGTCAAATAGGTTGATGATTTCTACTACGATGATGTTATTGTTTTGTTTGCTTTTGATAATGTTCGTCTGTATCTCATTAAGCTGGGTAATCGGAGTAAGGTTTTTAGAGTTAGAGATGAATATGTGAATTAATTTTTGTATTTTACAATACGAGCAACAATGGCATTGAAATGGTTTTTAACGGGAAGCCGTTTTCTGTACAAAATTTAATACATTTTTGTATAATTTGATTTTTCTTTTTTTTTTTGGAAAAAAATCTTTTTCTTTTATAAGAAATTCACAAGGCGAATTCATAACAGGTGAACTTACTAGCCCAGCTGGCCGACTATTTATCACAGTTTGTTGTTGTCAAATTGTATGAATTATTGTGACAACTCACAATGATTTTTGGTTTTTGTTGTACTAGAAAGTTTACCTAGTATGAATTCGCCTTGGAAATTGAGATTTGTCTATAAAATATCTTATGGCAAAAGTGAGAAAAAACTAACATACACAAATTAATATTGCCTTGTGTAGCGTATTGAAATATTTTTATTCACTACTTTTCCAATGTCATTATAACTTTAGACTAACAAAAAGTCAAATAAAAATATATTTAAATTTTTTTTTCCGTATTTCTGGCTATTTGGCAAATTTTATTCAATCTTGAAAATAAATTATTTGTAAAAGATTTATTTTAAATTCAGGCGTTTGTGTGTGTTTATGAAATTTAAAAGTTACGAAATTAAAAAGTTCTCAGAAAGTGTGATTAGCTGCTGCCATGTCATGTTTTACTTATATTATTGCTGCATTTGTCAGTTATAAACGTAAGGGAAGTAAATATGTACAATATTAGTTATATGAACAGTTGTATACATACATGCATATGCAGCTAGATTTGTATGTACATATATGCATAGTATATGCAAGTGAGTGGAAATGTTCATCAGGATTTATCTTTTATTGGTTCTTTTTCAACAAAACATCAACAAAAAAAAACAAATAGCCTGAAATCATATCATGACACATTTGTATGTATGTATGGATGTATATTTACAAATTTAAAATTTTAAAATGTTTAAACACTCTCAAGTTCAATTATGTACAAATATGTTTATAAACATTTCGTTGATTGAAATAATGTTGAAGCATATATATGTGTTTTACCCCTAAAGTATGCTTTAATTTTATTGTTGAGTTTAAACAAAAACCAAAGATTTCTTTAAGTTCTTTAAATTAATTGCTGATTTTAAAACTAGTGACAAATAAGTAGTAACTAAGAAATCTGTTTTAAATTTAAATTTTAAATACCGAACAAAGCTATCGCTTTATAAAAACAGGCATTAAGTTAATACTTTTTAATTTCTTTCAGAAAAACGTTTCAACTGTAATAATCAAAATAATTCTTCAACAACGCCATCAACAACCTCGACTACAGCCAGCACGTCCACTGCTGGTAGTGCAACCAGTGTTAAAGGTTCACCGCCATCCAAAAAGTTTAATCTTCATACAAAACGTTCAGATGTGAAAGCGACAACGGCACAAACTCCACTCAAAGGTAAGTTTTAAATTGTTTAATAAATTTAAATCGATTTAAGGCAAAGTAGCAGACGAAAACCATACTACAATTAATTGGAAATTGAATTCAAATGGAATGAGTGAAAGCCATCGTGTTTGACAAAGATTAACGAACAGTGTATCTGTCAGTCTGTCATACGATACGTTAGAACTTACTTATCTATGCATAATAATTATTTTGTTAAATATTTCGACAAAAGAAATATTAATTTTCTTTTAGCTGCTACAAAATAAACACAATAAAATATTTATGGCTGATACTGCATTTTTCAGTCCCTTTTCACAATGTCCGATTAAAAGTTAACGTGGACTTTAACGGCAGCTTTGGCATACAAAACTAGCTGTTAAATCTCACGTTAAGTGTTAATCGTACTGCATTGTGAAAACAGCAGTAACATGTTTACAATATCGAATAAATATATGTATGTAAATATAATATGACATACATATAAATTATCATATGGAAAATCATGGATTCTCGAAACAATTTCTCAATTTTATTTTGAGACGTTTAACGATGCTTTTTTTATGATAAACATTGGCAACACTATTTCTGGGTTTTTGTATCCGTTCTTCTTTTTAAATTAATTTTTAATGGCTTTTTATTTAAAATTGTATTAAACGAAAAGTATGTAATAAAAGCGGCTTTCTCATACATAATTCATATGTTAAACCTACCAAGTCTCCGGACGAATATTAAGAATTCAAAGAAATTAAATAAAATGTCATAGTTACAGCATGTTTTGTGTGTGTGTGTGCGTGTGTGTATTTTCGTGTAATTGTGGTCCAATTTTGGAACAATTCAACTACAATTTAATTTATCATTTGTTTGAGTTTGTTGCTGTAGATATTATAAATCTTTTTTTCATTTTATTAAACAAATTAACACATCAAGTCTAATTGTATGTGCCGACACACATCTAAAATAGGCAGCGTCCAAATTGATTTAATAGTTTGTTTGTTGAGTTCCAAACGCCTCTTTATAAATGGGATACAAATAACTTTTGAAAATTCGTTGAACATGGGCGCGTAATATGAAAAATGTTTTCAGAGCCGCACAACGTGTGCAGAGTAGAACGCTGAATGTACTTTAATGTAATCGTAAAAGGTTGAGACTGAGACCTACAGAAGGGGAACAGGTTAAATGAGAAAACCTAAATGAAAACAGGGTGTAAATTTAAAAAATTAAGCAGCAAAAACACATGTATTTTTTGCAAGTCCTGGAATTGAAAACAGTTTAAATTTGTACAGTAAGAAGTTGCGGAATAATTGCAGATATTCTTTTATTATAATCAGCTGAATTATGACTTTAATATTGCTTTCAATCGCTTTAACACTACTAGAGAAATTATAAATAATTTATTGCTGATTAATTGATCGTTAGTGTGTTTTTCATTTAAAGAGATGTGTACGCTGTCGATTGACGAATTGATCAGTCTCCCAACATTTTCAGTTGTAGTGTCGATCGTACTGCTTCTGACACACTCACATGCCTTGTGCGATTGTATAACTTGGTATGGTGATTTGACATCAGTGACTGTATAATAAACTACAAACTTTACGGACGGCATACAACAACAGAAGCAACCATCAGACAAAGATGTTGCACACAGTACATTTGAATTTTTGAAAATTTTGAGCGCTTAATGAACGGCGGGTGAAGTAACAAAATTTCCTACTCACAGAGAATTATTGCGAGTGATAAGCAAAGCACACTAAAATGTATCAATGTAAATTGTGCATGTTAAAAATTTGTTTTGTGTTTTTTCATTCAAAACTTATTTAACAAAAACAATATTAGAAAACGAAAAGATGGCTTGTTTCTAAATAACTTATGAGCAAATAAACTACATTAAAGTTATGTGATCGGCGGTGTTGTTGTAGGGTAAACATATGTGTTTTATTGTTGTACAAATGAAACTGTCACGACTCACACCGAATTATAATGGCATTATTTTTTAGAAAATTCAACTCAGCGGTTACATATGTATTAGAGTTGGGTTCATGAGCTCTTTGAAGTGAGCGCTCTTTTCAGTTCAGCTCTTTTTGGTGAGCTAGTTCATTTAGTTCGTTCAGTAGCTCAGTAGTATCAGTTGACTTTTAGCTCATTTGATTTTGTTTCTGAATGATTTTTTAGCTCATTTAATTCAATCAAATACAGCACCTAGGCAGCTTTAATCAGGATAGTAGAAAGAGAAAATATGTTTTTGGTGCTGAAATTTGTTATTTTAGGGAAATTTGTGAAATAAATATATAAAAAATTTTAATAAAATTTAGATTATTATTATTCAAGTATCGAAACTTAAATCAAATAAATACAAACTACAAGGCAGAAATTAGAAATAATAGTGTTTGCACTAAATCGCCAATGACGTGAAATATTCGCATCTGGCATCATACAAATTTTATTTAAGAAAATTTTTTGGTTCTGGTAGCACTGATGAACCAATAAAATGAACCAAAAAAAAAAAACATGGCAAGCGCTCTTCACTGAACTAGAATCATCAAAAAAAGTGAGCGCTCACTTCGCTCAGTTTACTGAATCGTTCAATTGAGCTATCTCAGAGCTGAGCGACACAACTCTAATATGTCTGTACACTAAAGCCCCGATTTGCGTCGTTAATGGGGACGGGAGGAATGCGACGCAAATCGAATTATTTGTTTCTATACAAATGTTCTGATTTCGAATTAATTTGGTGAAAAACTAAAAGATTTCGAAAAAATATTGTATACATATTTAGATAAAAAAAAGTCATATGAATACGTTTTTATTTGTTTAATTTCCTGCAATAAACGTTTTTAAAGTTAGAAATAAAAAAAAAATAATAAATTAAATTATTATTATTGTTTCCATTTGGTTAGGTGGTCTCACTGTATTGTTAACAAAACTTTTTTTTTTTTTGCTGAATTGTTAAAGATTTCTTTTGCGCATAGATTTCCTTTTAACAACTGATGGCGTGCTCAACAGATGATGCTACGCTTAAGCATCGATTTTCATCGGGATAATTTTCAGTAAATATATCCATTGCCTGTGAAATTAATTGCAAAGCTTTGGAAATATTGGAAGTTGTTAACTTTTTTTCTTCTAAAGTAACATCATTCATTACAACATGCACGCTGAACATTAATGGCTAATAAACTTTCATTGTCAAGCTCCTCTTCGTGAGATAATAAGATTTCATTATTTAAAGTGACGCAAATAGAATCGACGCAAATCGAAATCACAACGACGCAAGTCGGATTATGCCAATTTTTAAAAAGCGACGCAAATCGAAAAAACGCAAATCGGGGCTTTGGTGTATATATGTATGTACGTATACGTGCATATTTGGTTTACATTACGCTGTAAAGTAATTGGTGACTACTACGCGCTTCTCATCACATTCAAGTGAAATACTATAAATATATCGCAATACTCTACCATGTTGCCGGAATGTTGGTACGCTTTCTTTAAATTGAAAGGATAATTTTTTCTTTGTCACGTACTGCAATCGACAAATTTTACACCAGCAATACAATGTTATGGCAGTGCAAAATCTTTCTATATTTTTATAGTCTTTCACAATATATTGGAATTAATGGAAATTACTTCAGATGCTTCTATTGCTTTGAAGAGATGCAAAATGTTGCCATAATGGGTCGATGTCCAGTATTTCGTATTGTTCGTTATTAATGATTTGTATTTTACGTACATTTGCTTTCTGTATCGAGTTGAAAATTTTTCTTTTCACTTAAATTATTTTGCAACTTAGAAATATGTACAAAAATCTCTTTTATTTTAACTATTTATGCATTTATAGTCGTTGAAAAATTTTTAATTTATTGGTCAATAAAAAATATTTCAATAAGATTGTTTCAAATTATTGCCATTTAAGTTGTTAAACGTTTCAAAGTTTTTTCGTTCCAAACCAAAAGTATTGAATTATAGAAATATACATACATATGTATGTGCATAAATACATATATATGTATGTATGTAGTTTGTTTTCGCCCACGGTAAATAAAGATATTTAGATCTTTAATGTGCACTATTATGGCAAAAATCAAATAATGTGATAAAAACTCATTTAAAAGCCCATAAAATAATTTGTTTTCACATTCATTTGAAATTAATTCGCAATCTGGCACACAAATCATCCATCCATTTAACTATTCAATCGGCCATCCATCCATCAACCATCATTTAAACGATTATTGTGCGTGTCAATTTAAAGACATGTGTTAAAATAGTTGTCAACTTAATTTGTAACCAAACGACATGGAAAAATCGAAGCTTTCTTTTCAGCTAAAAAAAAGGCGAAAATAAAAATCGAAAATATTTAAAAAACCTAATCTGATTGGATGTTCACATTGAAAAATACAGCCAACATTTTTAGGATTTCTTGTCGCGTAAGAATGTTTGTCACTTCTTAATGCTAGGAACACAGTTGCGAACGACGACAAACTTTTGTCATCAGAAATAAAATACATTTTCTTTTTATCTTGGACAAGCACTCAGAAGATGACGTTTAGACATGCGATGCATTGGGTTTGGAATAAGAGGTAAGGGATAGTAGGAGAAATGACAGGAGGTGAAAGTTCACTATCATGCAACTCTGCCTTTGTACGTTTTTTATTTATAACACTGTTGCAGCGTCTCTGATGCCGCAACACGTATTCAATTTTGAAGCTGTGTTTTAGTAGGCATTTCTAGTAATTATTTTACTTCGCTGGTGCTACACAATACCGACGAAGGAGGGCGTTCTGAGGTGCCTGTGGATTGGTTACAGCTGGACCCGTCACTGTTCAGTGACCAGTTAACTATGCCTTCGCCACTGGAACCTTCCGACTGAAGCCTCCGTAGTCTAGTGCATGAGCATTAGTCTTATCAATATGGAGGTGCGGGTTCGATTCCCGCTTAGACCCTGGGTGTTTGTACAGACAAGCTGAAGAGCTTCGTAAAGTTTGTTTTGTCTTAAAAAAAAAAAAAAACCAACACAAAGCCACACAAATGCTCAGCAGAAAAAATGCGAGATGTTTTTATGTGTCTGAAACTGGGATTGAACCCAGGAAATTTTTGGTTCTGTAGTCAACATGCAGACTACTTCAGCCATTGCCACCTGTTTGTTTTATAGTAAATACAAATTAACACAACACCGCCGTCGACGAAATTCGACGTGCGTGACGAACTCTCCGATAGATTTATTTCTATTTCATACGCCGACGAACGACGAACAAATTAGTACAGAGTTATCGTTTTTCATTTTAGTTTTCAAATTTATTAGTAAATAAAGTATGTGAAATGTATTACTTTATGATATTCCCATAAAATATTTTTTTTTTTTATTTTTTATTTTTTTTACAAAAGCAAACTCAATAACTGAGGAGGAAAGCATATCCATACAGTACTATTTCGCTAATACTTAATTATGTACATAATAAATAATTCATTTCACATATATTTTTTCGGGAAAAAGCACAATTTTAAAGAGCCATATATAGAGAGATATTCCCAAAATAAATTCAGTTAATTTAGTAAATAAAGTTAATTTTTATTTTAATACATACATACTTGTTTTATATTTAAAATGAACAATTTAAGTTAAATATCTAATTGTTTTCTGTTAATGTTTAATTTTTTCAAGTAATTTATTTTATACGGTTACACAGTCAGCAAACAACTTTGCTGATTATGACAGCTGCAATTTTTGAGCCGTTATTGTGCGCCACACTGCGAATTTACGCAACGAACTTTTAGCGCCGAACTCGTTGTGCTAGACCAAATTCGTCGTTCGTCTTAATTGTAATAAAACAAAACACGTTTCAATTCCAGTTGTTTAAGTTGGCAAAATATAATGACTTTTCCTGCAACTTTTATGGGTTCTACTCATACGTTTGTTTGTTTTGTCTTTTTTTTATATCTTTTGTGAAATGCTATTTTATTATAAATGCCAGGGGAACATGAATAGAAAAATACTTTAACACGAAATGTACACATGCATACATACACATGTACTACATACAAAACTTTTTTAACATTTCAGTTAGAAAGACCACTTGAAACTGTTTTTCAGATATCAAAACAATACCGTGGAGTTGCCTAGAAAAAATATAGTGAAATTTTTACTAAAACTTCATCTCTGTTTAAAATTTGTGAAATATGTATATGAATCATTTTGCTTTTTCATTGTAAAAACCTAAGTTTTTTTTTGTTAATTGAAGTCGCTGTACAAAAAACTTTTTACCTTCAAATTACATTTAATCACACATGCTGCAGTATCGCACACTGGCATAGCAGATACATGTGCATACGTACACATGTATGTACGTACATACATATATGTTGTTGTTCTCCTAGAAAAGTGTCATTAAAGTTAATTATTTACATGCTCGTTTTGTGAGGCAAATAAAATAAAAAAAAATCAAGTAAAATATAATGAACTTTTTTGAATGCGAACAAAACCATCTAAAACGTCCGTTTAGAACAAAAACAGAAAAAAATGTCAAATAAATTTACTCGTGCAACTTGTTAAAAATTTTGCACCACTAAGAACGCGTTAAAGCGTTCGACTGGATACAACACAACACTTGCAGTAGATTCATTTAAGAATATTTAAACATTCGCACTTACAATTGCTTAAAATGTTTGTACGTTCATCTCGTAGTTAAGAACATACCCCGCCTCCCGCAGAAAAGAAAAATACACAAAACAAAATTCTAAAACCGTCTTGTCATTAAAGAAAAATTTCAAAAACAAATTGTTTCACGCTTAGAATTCTGTTGAGAAATTTCAACTACATAATGGTGTATTAAACTTAAAAAAAAAAATGTATTTAAAAAATAAAAAGTTAATTATTTAAGTCTTTTTTAAAGTTGGTCACTGGTATTAAAAACGTTTATAAAATGCTAAAACTATTTCTCATGTAGTGTACGAAATTTCACTAACTTAATAAATTTGGCAAACTTCATTAACAAATGCTTTAAAAACTGACTTTATTTTATTTTAATTAAAGATATTTCCAAGTTTGTTTTCCTGACAGCTTAAGATTTTATGAAATGAATGAAAGAAAGTCTTTGTACAGCAGCCGATAAGCTTTTCTAGGATGATGCATAACAAAAGCACTACATGAGTTGTTTTAATAAATTCATTATGCAACAAAATAACGAAAAGCAATAAACAGATGCAATTAAATTAAAAAAAAAAATTATAAAAAATAAATGAGCAGAAATTAAGAGAGAAAATAAATGAATTTATTTGCAGCGTACTCAAGGATTGGCCGGCATCAAATCAACCGGTAATCAAATGATGTTGCAATGAAAAAGAAATACTTTATATGGGATATTCACAAGGTCGTCATAAAGTCATATGTTTTAAAATAATAACACGAAAAATATGACTGTTATGATCAACCCGTCATAATTGAGTGTGCTATTTCAAGAAATTCATTCAGCTGTTAAGAAAAAAAAATAATTCAAGTTTTTAGTATAGTAAATAAGTCTGATAATATTTCCATTTTTAATTTAAATTATATAATTGCTTTTTTAGCACACAAAATTATTGAAACAAATATTATCGAAAACAGCTGTTGCCAGTTATATGAGCTGAATCATTTTTTAGAGACGGCGGCTAGTGGATAAACGTTAAGTGACTGCCAGCCAGATGAGTTACACAAACAAAATTTGCTCACTTGTCTATCATTAGATATTGTGGTTTTTTCTTTCTTTCTGCTTTTAAAAATAATTTAATATAAAGTTATAAAAATGTGAACAATTTTTTATTCTTATGTCATTTATAAGTAGCGGCGGCTAGTAAATATTATCGCCTGCTCGAC
Source organism: Dexiosoma caninum (assembly GCA_963924685.1). Lineage (NCBI taxonomy): Eukaryota > Metazoa > Arthropoda > Insecta > Diptera > Tachinidae > Dexiosoma > Dexiosoma caninum. The sequence goes on from OZ004727.1 coordinate 85,486,883, forward strand.
TGAAGACTTTCGGTGTACGTCTCAGATTCCGCTCGAAAATTTTTGTTATTTTTTGACAATTTATTTAAATAATTTCAAAATATTAAGACATTATTACACTATGACAATATAACAGATATTGTGAATACTCCATATATATTCTTAACTTAATTTGTAGATAAATTGTGGCATACAACATTGAACGCAATTGCCGTAATCCAATTATAAGTTCAATGTGACTCGACAAAAATACAAAAAAAAAACAACTACAGATTTGTAAATATGTCAAAAAGTATGCACTTTGTACATACATATGCATGCAGTTGAATACAATGGCCAGAACCCAAAAACCATTATAAAGACATAAACAAACATATGAGGGTGGCGATGGCACGTTCACTACAAAACCAAAGGTCCTGGGCTCGAGCCCATTTTCCGACTAAGTCATGAAAAGATCTCGCATTTTTTCTCATGTGCATTAGCGTGTCTTTGTGTCAGTTGTTGTGGGAAGGTTTCGGTGGCAAAGGCAAAGGCAAAGTCACTGGTCACTGAACAGCATCGGCTTCAGCTGATACCAATCCACAGACACATCTGAACGCCCTCCTTCGCCGATATTGTGTAGTACCAGCAAAGTAAAATAATTATTAAAGAAGGCTACTAAAACACACCATCAAAATTGAGTACGTCTCCTTGACATTCGAGGCGCTGCAAGACTGCTATGAAAAAAATATTTTCTGATTTCTCTGTCTATCTCTTCACCGCCTGAAATTTCTCTCGCTGTCTTTTCTTCTAGTTCCAGTTCTAGCACAATGTATCGCATGTGTAGTAGTCATCCCCTGAGTGCCGGTTCAAGATAAAAAAAATTAAACATTTAATACCAATTGCGTAGAAAATTTAAACAACTTTCGACAGATTTACGATATTTGACGATGCAAACCCAATCCTGCATAACATCATCACGACAGTCGCTCGACTTGTTTATTAGACCATGGAAATTGCGAACAAAATTTGTAGCCTACTGCGTGAGCATTAGTCTATCAATAAGAAGCTTGCTGGTTCGATTCCCGCTTAGACTCCAGGGTGTTTCAGCAGACAAGATTTTATTATGAGCTTAGCAGACTTTGTGTTGTTTAAAAATACATCTAATATAAAACAAAAATATATATAGAGAATTTCGGTCGATATCAAATGCTGAAACCGCTAAAGAAAAATCGACAACCTGTTAAAAATATTTACAACATACATATTAACAACAATTTATGAATTTACAAAAGTGTTAAGAAATTGACATTTTAATGAAGTGGTCAAGTACACATCATTAATTGGCCTGCCAATTATATATTCAGCTCGCAGATCTTCAATCTGGATTCGTGCCACAGTGCGTTAATTTGTTTAAGGTTTTAAGCAAATTTTTATTTTTTACTTGTGCCTAAATTTCTTTTGCTTTGTATCTTAAAATGAAATCGTACAGTTTTGCCAAAGTTAATGACTGACTGAGAGTATTTGTTTTTTTTTACTCACAAGCAAGAAAGCGAAAAAATGTATTGTTCCAAACAAACACGCACCTTTAAGAGGAAATTTGTTATTGTTCAATTATTTACAATTCAATACCCTCTCATGATGCGTGCCGGTAAAAAGCAAACTTCACAAACTAAGAAAAAAATGCTTTTTGTTAATAATAATAGGGGTTTTCACGATGCGTAGTGCAAACGCTGAGAATGCGAGCAAAAATGCTTCGTTCTTTATCAACACAACAACAAAATATATGTATTTGCAATTTGTTTCCTTTGTCTTCGTTTGCACTAAAAAAAAATTTTAGCAAAAACAGTTGTGCAATATGCTCATCAATGCCAACAAAAAATTTTCCCATATCAACAGCCATAGTTTTTCTTTCAAAAAAAAAATAAAGGTATTAGTTAAAAATGTTTGTCATCAATATAGCGGAAAATAAATTAAATAATTAATAAAATATATATAAATAAATATTCATATGTATAAATAAATATTCCCAAAATAAATTCAGTTAATATAAAATACTACATGTGCACGGTATTGAATTTTGATATTCTTTTGTTTTGTTTCATTTTTTAATTTTTTCATTTGATTCAAAATACATTAGTTATGCTGGCCGATAGCAAGCCTAGTGTAGATGAGAATAAAAAACTAAAAATAGAAATGTGAGTATGTTATAAAAGTAAACTCATGGATTGTTATGTTTTTGTTTATAGATTTTTTGGTTTGTATGTTTAATATTCAAACAATTCTCGTTTGATTAATTGAATTTTAAACATATAGATCTTGGGTTTATATTCAGACGTTGGGAAAAATCGACTGATGAGCTAAGTAAGCGTTAGCGAAATAGTACTATATGGATATGCTTTCCTCCTCAATTTTTGAGTTACTTTTGTAATAAAATACTTTATGATATTTTTCATACTGTATGAGAATATCATAAAGTATGTAATAATAAATTTCACATATAGTTTATAAGGGAAAAAGCACAATTAGAATCATATGTATAAATTAATAAAATATTTATGCATAAATAGGATGGCCCAAAATGAGCAAAGGTGTTTGAATTTTTTATAACTTTTTTATTATAATTTTTTTTTTGTTTTCAGTATTTTGTAAAGAAGACTTGGGGAATTTAAAAAGGAACAGTACACAATTGAACTACGCGCCAAAATCGTTGAACTTTATTTCTCAAATCAACGATCCATTGTTTTGACTCAGCGTTCTTTTAATGTGCGGCTTAACCCCGCAGAGTCAACTATAAACCGTTCGGTTGCAAATTTTCGACCACAAGGGGCACGAACGGCGAACAGGAATGAGAATATTGAACGGGTACAGGAGAGTATTCGGGAAGATAGGGAAACATCAACCAGGAGACCCTCTCACAAGGGTCGCTGCAGAAAATTTTGCATATAATCAGAATGCTCACACTGCGAGGGAGGCAATGGCTCTTATACGTGACATCTTTGGTGAACGAATTATTTCCCGTACAAGCGACTTTAATTGTCCTACGCGTTCACCGGATTTAACCGCTCCAGACTGTTTTCTTTGGGGTTATTTGAAAGGAAAAGTCTGTCTATATTAATTAATATCAATAAAACCATACAGCAATTAAAAAATAATATACGCGACGTAATCAGCAACATAATACCTGAAGTTTTTCAAAAGGTTATGGAAAATGTTTTGGAAAGTGCACGAATATGCGAAGTAGAAAATGGCCACCATTTACGGGATACAATTTTTCATAAATTAAATTAAAAATATTCTTAATTAATATACTGTATTTGAGATAAAAAAAAAAAAATTCAACAATAATGTCTTAAATAAAAAGTTATAATGTACTCAAACCCTTCGGTCATTTTGGGCCACCCTGTGCAAATATATAATATAGATATATTCGCTGCGAGAGTTGCCATATTTTCTTTAAATTAATTTTTTTGCACAAAATTGCAATGTATTTTAAAAGTACGCTCACGCGCTACCCCAATATGCACACCAACCATTGTGAATGCCCCTAATCTTTTTCTAGTGTGTTTGAAAAGCAACAAATTCAAATAGCAACAAATGAAATGATTTTTTTCTTAATCACATTAAATGTTATTTAAGCGTGTGAAAATATGATGGTTATAAAATATTTCACATTTCGAAATATTTTAATATTAAAAAATTAAAATGTCGCTGTCCCATATTGTGCAAAAATGATGGCCAAATCTGCAAATGCAAATCTTTGTTTATAAAAACAAAAATCAACAACATAAAAGTGGGTTATAAATTTGAAATAAATTAAATTCGTATCTTTTTGTTTCCGATTCAAATTTACAAATTTTACTCAACACTTAAAAATTGTTTTCTATTGTTTAAATTAAGTATTGTTGGTTTATTTTTTATTAATTAAATTTATGCCAAAAATTTTGGCTACAACTGAATGTGTTTTTTTTTAAACCGTTGCATGTTAAGTGCAACAAAATTAAGCAAGTAGCATTTGAACATTACAATAGTTTCATAATAATTTCACACATAATTACCGACTCAAAATAAAGGTGGGAACGAACTGACATCACGGTGCACCGTCAGCACCACCATCACCATCATCTTTAACAAAAAGCAGAGACAAACATTAAAATGTCAACAAAACGCCGAACCATACAAACACAATAAATTTGCACAATAATTTTTTTGTACGTAATTGCGCATACACTCGTAAATATACATATGTATGTACATAAGTGTAAGTGTATTAAAGTACATATGTACTTAGATAAGTATGCATGTTCGTTCATGCTCAGCAGTACTTGTTACATACAGTTGTAAAAATTTTAATTATTTTTAATAATTCGAGGAACTAAAAGTCGCTTTAGTCGTCTCTACTTCCTGAGTTATGTTTTTTTTTTTTTTGTATACCTTTATATGCCACCGTTTTTCACTTTTTCATTGAAAAACAATCTTTTTTTTCTTCATTAATTATGCATTTTGGTATGAGTTGAAAAAAAAAAAAAACATCAGAGATTTAAATTTTCGTGCTCATACATGTTCAATTTGTTTAATGTGTGAGATTTGATGTAAAAATATGTATGCGAATACTTTTCAATTTAAATTATGAATTTTTTACACTCGACTTATTTTTTTTATTTATTAAAGACAATATCGAATAAATGGCTATTAGTGTTCCTATAATGAATGAAAATGCATTTTGTTTAAATTATCGTTGAAAGTAAGTATTTTATTACAAACAGTGGTTGAGGGGAAGGAAGGAAGAGGCTTTGCTTTGTTTTTAATTTATTACAAAGTTTATTGAAATGATAAGAAATATTAAAAACAAAATTACGAAGTTCTCGAACTTATGAATAATTATGCGAATACGAGTATGTAATATGAATGTGAAAGCTTCAAAATCGATTATATAAAAATTAATGTTGTTTTTTCGTATTCGATCGCCACTTATTCTGTGCACCTCCATAATGTTGATAGGTGAGATAAATTTACCTCTCTGAAGCTTTCAAATCGATTTTAATTAAATGTAAAACGTAAACGTATCTGTGTTCAAAAATAGACACGCTATAAATTTTTCAAATGTACGAGCAGAATGTGTTGGCAGGGTGCCGGGTGTAATTTCTACCATCTTATCAGCAATAAAAAAATACCAAAATTACTACTAATCATGTATATTGTATATTTTATATTGTTTAAATAGTTATTAATTCTATGATTGCACTTGCCTGGCGCACCAACCTACTGCGATTTATTTATTAAGTAAATTATATCAAATATATGAAATTCTCGTGTGGCGGTGTTTGTAGTTAAACTCCTCCGAAACGGCTTGACCGATTCTCATGGAATTTTTGTGTGCATATTGGGTAGGTCTGAGAATCGGACAACATCTATTTTTCATCCCGCTAAAATTGACCACACCCACTTTACTCCCACTTTTTTTTACCTACTTTTTCTTTTTTTGCAATATGGGTATCAAATGAAAGGGTATGATGAGGAGATTTTGAAAAGTTTATCATCAACCTAAATCCAATATGGCGACGGACCCTAAAACTACAAAAACCTATTTTTAATGCTTATTTGCAATATGGGTATCAAGTGAAAGGGTATGATGAGGAGATTTTGAAAAGTTTATCATCAACCTAAATCCAATATGGTGACGGACCCTAAAGGGATGAGAACGAAGCCGGTCTCCTGTCTTACTCATTAGACAGTAGATAGTAAAAATATTAATAATTATTTTTAATGTTTGTATAGCTAGCTATCGAGAATTGTAATTTAAGATATATTTGTGACTTTGATAAAGATTAATTTATTAACCTAAAGAAAGCATACTTTCATTGTCTACAGCGCTTTCGATTAGAAGTAAATCCCCGCACACTTATACTAGATAGTTATTTTTATTGAACTAAAAAAATGCTTCCTAGAAATAATATACATGGCAAAACAACGTTTGCCGGGTCAGCTAAAAACAGCAAAACTTTTTTTTTTTTCTCATTAGTAAACAGATTCCGTGCGAAGCCGGGACGGTCATCTAGTTATATATATTTACGCTAAAGCCAGTTCATTAAAACATATTTTACAACAAGTTCCGATACTTTACATGCTTATATAAAAACTTTCAAGAAATAATTGAGAATTATTATGTATACAAAACCTAAGCAAACAATTTCACGATCACTTTCTTGCTTTCAGTTTTTTATTTTTTTTATGCTACTTGCTTTCGTAACTCAAGCTTATCCGCGTAATGTTCCTCAAAATAAAAAAAAAAAAAAAAAAGGGGAAACAAGCAAAAATATTTTTAATCAATTTGCGATTGTATTTAAAATTTGACACCAAAACTTTGTCTATTACGACAAGTACAAATGTAATTTTATATTAAAAATATTTTTTTTTTAATTGCTGATTTTTCTTCGTTTAATTATTATTTTATTAATTCACAGACAACTACATATGTATGTACGTATTTTTAGGTTTAAATTGCGGTCAGATGTAACTGGTTGAGAAGAAAAAATTGTTCAATACATTGTTGTAATTAACAATGATTTTATTTGTTTGTTAAATATTAAATTACCAGAAAATTATTTAACACATAAATTCGGTTACATTAAAAAACATGCATGAATGAAAAGTATAATTTGCATTGCATTCGAAATAGTATTAAATAATTAATTAAAAATTCTCCGCTATATAATTATTTTCCAACACGATGAAATTTTATAAAGATTTCACTGTGTTTTATTTGCTTTCAACCTTTCTAATTGTAAATATAGTGGGCTCTCGATAATTTTATATTCAAGGGAGAGGAGAAAACGTTCGTATAATGTCGCATAACAGAGAGGGAGAATTAAAATTTTCGAAAAATAGTTATTTTTTTTTTTTAATAAATTTCAAATTTTAATTTCAATGTAAATATCCAATCAGCTCTTAGCCTCAAAATGAAAATTCGATTGCTGCTAATTTCACTAAAATCGGCCTTGTTTTAAATTACTCAATAATTTCTTGTGAAAAGGATGATTGTGGATACACTTTTGGGTTAAGCTTATCGGGAAGTTTCAGGGATGGCCCATGGCCCATTTTTTATATAAAACACAGTTTAAAATAAATTTTTCTTATTATTTGTCGTGCAGACGATAATACAAATTATAGCGGCGGCAGGGTAGACGGCAATAAAGAATTTCAATAATTTCATACTACCGAAGGGGGACCAAATTACATGAGATTTTTTCAATTCATCGAATCTATTTAAAATGAATTAGTAAACACTTCGAATTATCCAGAGCGGACTGTACCACAGCAAAAGTTTATTATTATCGTAACTACTTTGTGTATATATAGTTCAATCTCATTACCAAGTCTAAGTTTTGTTGTCGTCAAGATGCGAAATTGAAAAAAAGTGTCATGTCAGCTTTTGACCAATTCGCTGGCAGTGATTGTGTTTCCGGTTGACAAAATCAAATTTATGAACACAATTAAAAAATTAATAAATCTTGTAGAAATTTATGTTTCTAAAAATTAAAAATTTTTTTTTTCATTATTTTCGTCGATATAAAACTTTTCTTTACATCATTGTAAATGGAATTCTACATAAAAGAAATAATTAAAAATAGCAGCAATAAATAATAATTATAAATTTTGTATTCGCATGAACTAATAAAAAAGTAGACGATAGGTATTCCAAATTAGGATTTCGGTTTTATTATAGTGGGTCTGTTATGGTTGTGGAACTTTTTTCTTAGCCATTACTTTTTTTTTAAGCTGGTGTAATTTTAGCATTTGCTTTGATTTTGCGGTTTGTTTTTCTTTTAATAAATTTTGCTTTGGGTTGCTTAGCAAAAGGGGCTGCTACTACGAATATTAACAAATAGTTGTTGGAAATAAAATAGACTTCGTAACGATAAATAACAATAAAATTGAAAAAATCTATTAATTGTATTACTAATTTTTTTCTATCGATTGCTGACTGAGTGACGGACTGCCTGCTGCTTTCGTCTGACGTTTATGATGTGATGTGGGGCACGGTCTCTCAAACATTTTCAAAATGTGCTAATATTTTGTATTTGATTGCAGTTAGTATAGCGAAAAAATTTTAAAACTATTTCTTCCTTAAGCTATGTATACACGATTGTCAGATTTTACAATACTGTGGGATATGGCAATATGGTGACAATGCACTCTCAATGAGAAATTGTCACCGAAGTGTAAATTGTCTGTTCAGACTATTGTAAGAAAACTGTACAATTTCATTGTCACACAATAAATGTATCGGTCAACAAAAATTGTCTAATCACACGGTTGTCACATTATTGCATGGCAAAAGTTGCCAAATCCGATGTTTAAGATTGTATCTAAATATTTATGGGCAGTATTACCCATAGAAATATGTATCTGTCACTAAAATTGTAACAGTGCACTAAATTAAGCACATCAGGCAATAACAAATGACGGTACAATATCTGACAATTACCTATCAATGATAATGGTGGGTGTACTTACGTATTTTTGTCGGATTTGCCTATTATGTTCTTATCTTATCTTATCTTATCAAGATTTGTCATAATTTTTTAAAAAATATAGTGAAATTTAAAAATCAAGACTATTTGAGAACCGCTGCAATTTTACATTATCAACTATTCTTTGCGGCTTTTACTTTGTACAGTTTCTTACCAATTGTACATTAGATCAGGGATGGGAAATTTAGTAATATTGGAATTTTTCAATTCTTTTGGATATAAGATTTGAGCAGGCAATTTACTTACCGTTGAAGATCCTCACTTTTGCAGAAAATCCAATTTCCAACTTCTTCAGAGTCCAATTTACAACTATTACAATTTTTTGATTTCCGATTTAAATATATACATATATACACATATATATAAACATATAACTAAATATATAATGCTTGTATAGCAATTACTCTCTCATATAGTACAATATAGACAGAAAAATGGTAATAAAATGTTCAACAACCGTGTGAACTCAAAATTGTTGTGTGGCAACATTGTCACAAAATGTATTGTCCGTGCATTGTATGACAATAATATTTTCACAATTCTGACAATCGTAAGATTGACACGTAATTGCCGCACATTTTACAGCTAGTTGTTATCGTCACAAGTGCTTAATTTAGTGCACAGTACAATAACACCATTGGCAGGTAAAACTTTCTGTTGGCAACGCTGCCCATAAATATTTAGATACAATGTTAAATATCGGATGTGGCAACTTTTTCCATACAATAATCTGACAACCATGTCAACGAACATTTTTTGTTGACCGATAAATTTATTGTGTGACAATTTAATTTTACCGTTTTCTTACAATAGTCTGAACAGACAATTTACACTTCCATGACATTTTTTCATTGCGAGTGCATTGCCACCATATTGCCAAATACCACAATATTGTAAAATCTGGCAATCGTAGCTCTATGAATAAAAAAAAAAAAATAACTTTAATGTCAAATAGCGTGCGCAATTGCCAGATTATGAGATCATCGTTATGACGGTCTTTCTATCAGCGACGTTTTTAATCGTACAACAAGATATTTTTAAGACGTTCTTCGAAAGCTTCGTAGTTTTGCATTTAAAAAGTTCATGATGTGTGTGTGTGTGTGTGTGTGTCATTTGAAAATCACAATTTTCCATGCCTGTTTTAGACTGTGGTGTATGGTAGGTAGCTTAAGTCTAAAATAGCGGTAAACACGATTTATTTACGATTGCTTTTCTGCCTGTTTCTTTCGTATTGTTTCATTATGCTGTTGGGGTTGTGAAGAAGCTCAACACAAGTTAACTGAACTAGTCCATTGTAGACCGCACATTCAACTAGACATAGAAAACGGTTAAAATACGGAAATTTTATTTTAATGAACTTGAAACCAACAAGCAAGATAAATAATAATAATAGTAATAATAAAAATTATGGAATTGCAACCGAAATGTACATTCGTAGATAAATTTGTGTAAGAAAATGTGGAAATAGTTACAAAATAATTACGCTAAAGTCTAGTGTGGCAAAAATGAAGTGTATATCACAATTGAATTAATCGCAAACAGTCTGAAAGCCATTGGAGAAAAAGAAAATATGGGCAAAAGGAGATTTTGTAAACAGAAATTTTTCCTCTCTAAATATTGAGTGAGTGCACTTTAAGGACTTTTGTTCTCTTAAGAGTTTTTGTCTTATTTGCTCTTGAAAGCACTTGATAAATGCCTAACAAAAGGAATTCAAAGGAAATCGTAAATAAATTTCAACCCCAGTGGTGAAGCCCTTTAATCGAACCCGTTGGCTCTCTGTCTCTCTCACTTGCTCTCTGCTCCAACTGTTAATAAAATTGAAAGGATTTTCTTATTTTTCTGTTTATGACTTGTTTTACGCTGTAGAAATATGGGCCTGAATGATTTTGTTTCATTGTTTTATGGTTCAGCGCAGAACCTTAACACGTCGTCGCCGTCATCAGCGTTTCTGTCGTCATCCTTATCGTCCTCAACAGATGTGGAAAATTCATTAACGTTTGATAAAACGGCCAGTGCAACATTAGAAATGTTAAAAAATCATAAAAATTCGAAATTGCCAAAATTCCACTTGAACGATTTTTCCACAAGTGATGTGAAATATTCACGAAATGTAACATTGACATCAATGAAAACACCACGTCAAAAAGGAATAATATTGAGTGGTGGAGGAAATGGTGGTGAAAATTGTGATAGTATGAGTAGTGGTGGTTGTAAAAGTGGTAGAAATAATAGGAAAGCAACGAGTACAAGTGCAATACACAAACTTCATTCATCTTCATCATCTGTATCTTTATCAACGGCACAATCGTCGTATGTCAAAACGACTACGACTACTGCACTTGATGCAGCTTCAGTTTCAACAACTTGCACTTCATCATCAACAAAGACAACAACTTCCGCTGCAGTGCCTCAGACGTGCCCTAGTGCCAACGAAATGGATTTGCTGAAAGCTCCTGGTCTACGCAAAAAATCTTCATTCTTATGGAACTCTTTTCGCATACCACGCAAACAAAAAGGAGGTGAGTCACGTGACTAAGAGGATTCCATTAAACAATTTTGCTTTTATTTTCTTCTTGTTCTTTTTTTTTTTAGAAAAATCAATTTATAAGATGTTTTTAATATTCGTGAAATTAAAAAAGAACTCTCTTTTTTTTTTCCTTAAATTCTAAATTATAAATAGCTTATTGTTGTAAATGCATTTAGCGTTTGCTGCCACCTAAAAAGGGTGTGTAGGTTCTAAAAATATTTTTTAAGTAACAGTTTTATTTCATTATTGGGTTTTTTTTGTTGTTGTTAATTTTGTAAATAACCGATTGTTTAGCGTTTTCTGTTGCTGGTTCTCTATTTGTTGTATGTAAATACATACGTCCGTCCAGTTAACTCTTCTTTCTATTATATTCACCATTTTAATGACCCATTTACATTGAATTACTAGAAACTGACCGACCGATTACAGAAAGTTTCTATGTGTTTAAAATAAAAATAAAAACCGAATATTTTGTAGGATTATTTAATATTGTGCAAATATCTAAATACATATAAAATTAAAAATATTGACTGCTTTTTCGAAGTTGTGAAATTTTTTTTTAATATCCTGAAAATAGTTTATGCTTGAATATGATTTAGGGCGCCATAAATTTTAGCATGTTAACATCGTGAAATCAAGAATCATTCATTTATACATACATATATATTCTTAAAGTAAACTAAGTGTATGGCCATAATTTTTATTGAGTTGGCACCTTTTTTTAATTAACCTTCTCTTCACATTATTGCAATGTATTTTAAAAGTACGCTCACGCGCTACCCCAATATGCACACCAACCATTGTGAATGCCCCTAATCTCTTTCTAGTGTGTAAGAAAAGCAACAAATTCAAATAGCAACAAATGAAATTATTTTTTTCTCAATCACATTAAATGTTATTTAAGCGTGCGAAAATATGATGGTTATAAAATATTTCACATTTCGAAATATTTTAATATTAAAAAATTAAAATGTTGCAGTCCTATATTATGCAAAAATGATGGCAAAAATCTGCAAATGTAAATTTTTGTTCATAAAAACAAAAACTGGGTTATAAAAATGAAATTAATTAAATTCGTATCTTTTTCTTTCCGATTCAAATTTACAGATTTTACTCAACACTTAAAAATTATTTGCTATTGTTTAAATTAACTATTGTTGGTTTTTTTTATTAATTAAATTTATGCCAAAAAATTTTGGCTACAACTAAATGTGACTTTTTAAGCCGTTGCATGTTAAGTGGAACAAAATTAAGGAAGTGGTAAATAAATAAAATAACATGTATTATTTGCTACATGTTTATTTGTAAAATATATATATATATTCTTTTTCTTATTAATAGCAATAAAGTTACTTAAAATAATCAATTCACGATAAGTAGCTCCGTGGCAGCAATAAAAAATTAGTTCCATTGCACGGATAAAAAAAAAGTAGATTTACTTAGCAGCACGAGCATTACTTCAGATTCAATGAATCGACATCAGAAAATAGAACTTCCGCCAATGACAACCCCGTGGAAAAAGAAGTAGAATATGATCGATCTTATTGACTTCGTTGGAAGAACTTTTTTCACTGGGTTGCCATGTATCTCTGAAGCTGGAACAATATTTTTTTGTGCTGCTCAGCATTGTAAGTAATTGGCACAGTAAAGATAAATTTTTATAAAGACAACTGTGGCGCCTAATAATGTAGTTTATTTATGTCGATAGTCGATAAAAAAGAAATCATAATGAATTTCTTCAAATGTTTTTAAAAATAAATACAAAGAATTTGAATACGTTGCCCCGACATGAGTCCATTCACTGTGAGTGACCAAATGAAATTAAGTGAAGTCTTTTATGTTGCAAGTTTATAAAATGAATGTTACTATTTGAAATAATGCGAGCGGAAAACGGATACAATTTCGGATACATGAACACTTTGCGTTTCTATTAAATTTATAGTTGCCTGACGGAAGGTAAATAAGCATTGCAACTGCCTGGCAGCTTTTTAAATAAATTTTTTATTTTTAGTGTAATTAAGTGACCGACCGAAATCGTATGACATCGTGAGTTAACGAAATTTTTCAATTTGGTTTTATTTTTTTTTTAATTTTTTAATACTTTTATTATTAGTTTTCAATTTCATTTTCACTATTTATTACCTTCTTTATTCTTTTCTTCGAAAAATCATGAATTCGGTGCGATTTTAACCAAAATAATATACGGTTTTTTATTCGTTGACGTGAACACATTCTGTTTGTCCGTCAACAATATTGCTGAGATTCTCTTTTGAAAAGCGTATCATGATTGTGTGTTTGAACAAACACCTGCTGAGAAATTTTTATTTTTTAATTAAATCTTCATATTTTCCAATTTAATAATTATTAATTTAAACCGTTTAAATAAAATAGTTTTGGTTTTTTCATGTTCTGCTTTATGAAATATTTTTTTTGAAATGTTTTTTTATTATTATTTCATTAGTGGAGATGATGTTTAATCATGATAAGAACATTTCTTTCGTTATTACAAGATGATTCTATTATTGATTTTTATTGGATTTTTTAACGTGGAGGAACATAAAAACCCCCTTGCTCCTTTGCTAATTTATTTTCTCTTACTGCAAATAAAAATGCAATTAACCTTAAGGCATTTCTTTCTGATAGCTTAATTTAGTTATTCAATTTCATATAGATTATTTTCATGATATTTGGAAACCAAATCTATATATTATATGTGCAATGGTATGCCGCGCTAATAGCACCAATAAGTTTTACATATTGTGATCCATTGGGGCTTTATTAAAAAGCATTTTGTTTGGAAAATTGTATCATATACTTGTCTACATTTATAGTACTTACTTATATACTACTTACACATGTACATCTGCATTTATATAAGTACATATATTATTGTACAAGCACAAATTATTGTACAATATTAAAAAAAAAAGGAATTTATTAAACTGCTTCGCCTGGCAAAGCTGTTCAAATTAATGCTTGAGGCCTCACGAAAAACACTACAATTGTATTTGAAAAGCTGTTTCATTTAAATGTGTTGTGTAAAATCAATTAAATATGATCTAATTCAAGAAGAGCCATCGCAAATTTTGCATACACGTTTGTGTAGTAGTACAGGGTACTTAAAATACAAATTATAGTAAAATTTATGATAGAAAATAATGCGTTTTGTTTTTATTATTGGTAATTTCTCGTACATACATATGTATTCATCTCCACGTACACATATTCATTGGACAATAAAAAAAAAAAATATTAAAAAGAAAAAGAAGTGAAAAATATAAGAGAGTGTAAGAAACAAATTGCGCATGACAGAAATACAGTGCAAATAAATTAAACAAAATGTAACGTAACGTATTTACCGGTTGTCATCTATCAAATCAGAAACTCATTGTACGTACTCACCATACATGAGTACTTTCTGCGAAACATATGCCACATAAATTTTATGTTTTCAATTTTAAAACTTTTATTAAAAAAGAAGCCAATTATTCTGCTCTATTAAAGTGACTTGGCTTTTTATGAAGTTATTAAAAAATAATTAAAAAAATAAATGAAAACTTTAATTTTATTTCTCTGTGTTTGCCAAAAATTACTCATTTCTATTAAAATTATTTTAACGATACGTGAAATTGTTTGTGTACTGTACAGCACAGTATTTATAAAAAACTTCAAGGGTTGAATTTCTTTTGTCTCTTTGCAATTTCTTCACGCACTTTAGGTGGAAGTGCTCGCATCTTCTCATAAAGCATAATAAGAAGGTTGCATAATACTTACATATGTATGTATGTATGTATACAAGGAGTAGTATAACAATATTAAAACAAAACTTGCAAAAATCCTTTGTGGTTAAAGGAAAGCAAAAACGTAACCAAAAAAGGATACTAATGACACAGTGACATTCTTAGAGAGCGGCTGCCATGGCAGTCAGAGAACATTCGTTTTCTATGAAAAGTAAACAAAACTTAAGCAGTCGTTTTCAAACTGTACGAACTTTAAATTGCAAAAACACGTTATAATAGACTATGCAAGTTTTGGTTAACCGAAAATAATTTTCGAATATTCTTTCAAGTACCCGCTATTGCACTATGTGACCAAAAGCCGAAATTGCGGCAAAAATTATTTCCAAGTGAGCTAGGATCCATAAAACTTGGTGCAGAGGTCCCTGTTGCTAAACTAAGCCTTTTAAAAAAAACGTTTACAATAACGCTGTTATTCCTCCAATTTTTGGTAAACACGCTCCCCTTCAATAATCCCAAGTGTTTGAAATGTGTATTTCCTTGGCAGTTTCCACAAATATCATTTCTGCAAACTACAGAGGCGTCTTATTTTATGGTTTGCGCTCAAACTCCTGCAAATGGTTTTTTTTTCTATTTTAACCCCACTTCATCGAAATCCCTTTCGAAAACTCCTGTAATTCGTAAAAGTAGCTGGTCCCTTCGATTACGAATTAACGGGATTCGACTGTACATGTAAACAGTGCAAAATATTTGCACAGTACCCTAAACTAATGCGACAAGCGTTGTTTACGTGTCAAAATGGCAATAGAATTAATATGAATCAAACTGAAATAACGTGCTGATAACACTGTTCGGTTGAAAAATCCGATTTTGACAACACGTTAACAAATAATGTTGGTAGCAGAAAGTGAAAAGAACTAAATACTCATAGTACATATCATGTCTCTAAAAATTGCAAAATTTTAAATTACGCAAAAGTGCTTCTTCATACTTTCTGCATATTTAAAAATAAATGCAGCATTACATATCAAGCTGAATCGAAGTTATCACAGAAAGTGTCTATAACATCTGACGATTCGAATGGTATTTTGCCAAGTTTGATTTTTTTTTTAGATATGACTACGTTGAAATACGGCAGCAATATACATATATACATATATGTATGTACATATTTATCATCGTTGACATAGCGTTGGCGCTATACATTTCTACATATGCCACTTCGGCGTTAGCATTAGTCGGCATAAACCATCACTTGTTTCGGTTACTGTACTATGAAATCTGTGAAAACTTTTGTTTTGCTTTGCAAATTTCTTTTTCTTAGCAATTTTCTTCATTCAGCAATATGTCTGTAGATTATTACATACTTCTAATAGATATTTTCAAGGACATTAAAATTATAATTGAACATTTTCATTACACCGCACACTTACTATATGTTTGAAGTGGGGTATTTGACTTATTTCCAATAGCAACAGTATTTGGCATTAAAAACAATATTTGTTTTTTTTTTTTTTTTGAATATTAAAGTGTCTACTGAAGACAAGAGGAAAATCTACTAAAGACAAGATGAAAACAAAAGGAGACATAAAGAACTTTGTTGTCTGCACTGGTTCAATGTATGTTTTTGTAATTGCAAAATCCATAAAATGTAAAATAAATGTTTAAAGTTATTTTTTATAGGCATATTGCATTTTGTCTGCGATTTCTTTGCAGATAATTTTCATGTCTATTTCCTTTTTTTACATTTCAAGTGCATAAAGATTTCAAGTGTTCATTAAAATAAACAATGGCATCTATAAAATAATTCCATTGCCTCGTAGATTTAAAGCAACAAAAATTTGCCTTCAAATATTTGGCATGTTACTTTGATTTTCAAACACTACCCTGACCATAAAAAGTTCGTACTCTGCTATGATGATTTCATATTTGAAATTTGAAGCACGGCTGAGATGTCAAAACAAATTATCAGAATTTAACGAAAATAAATGCATTTAAAAGATTGTTTTGGTATTTTTAAAAAAGAGTAACAGAGCATATTTTTATATTCATACAGTATTTTTATAAGAAAAATCAAAATGATTATTTTTGACATGTATTAATATGACGGGAAGTGTGTCCGGATTAATGTGAGTGTAAGAGCAAATGTGCCAAAGTTATCCAATATTTCAATCTCATGTCAAGCCTTTGGTGCAATACCGTAGTAACTCAAATTTTGAATTTTTTTGAGCTGGGTATGCAGAAATGATCTTTGGGGAAATATATATCTAAAGGAAAAAAGATTATGGTTCTATCTCTAACTGTTCAGATTCTACAGCTACAAATGTCTTTATTGCCTCCAGCTATTTCCGACAATATTTTTATTTGCAATAATGAAATATTTCCTTTATGACAAGAAATTTACAAACAGAAAACATTACAAAACATGCCTCTTTATTTAAAAACTTGTAAAAAAATAACTTTAGTAAACGAAAATACTATCAAAAAGAAGGCTCAAAATGCTTCAAATGCATTTTTCTCAGTTCACGATTTTTTGAATTACGACGGTATTGCACCAAATACTCGATATGTACTATGTATGTATGTACACGTCTGTATCTAGTTTTAAATATTTTAATTTTTTTTTTTCATTTTGAAAAAGGTGCTAATACCTGATTTCTTATCTTTTTTTGACGTTTAACATTTTACCAATAATTCAAGTTGCATTTGCAAACGCTTATTTATGTCGTCATTGCAACCAGTTGGATTTTTATGTTGATCATTATAATATTACATATTGTTGCATCTGTGATTTCCCAAAAGTGAATTGAAAATATAAAAAAATGCTGACTTGAAACTTGCCCCCATCAGCGTGTGTTGTTTTTTTTTTAAATGGTAACAACGATTAGTGCGATGCATATTTCAGGCCTTATAATGATAATGATTTCTTTGCAACAATTTTCTACATTTTAAAATAAATTTATTTAAGTTGGCATTTAAATGAAAAATGTTTAATTAATTTTATTTTTAAACTATACAACAAATAATAAATAAAGTTCAGCGGCAGTCAGGTGGGGAAATATTTGACGAATTATTTACGATGTGTGTCCAATGACATTGAATCAAATTATATTTATGAAAAATTATATTTATCTGACAGTATCTTTATTTCTAATCCCAAAAGCAATTAGCAATTGTTTTTAAATATTTAGCAATTACAAAAACTGAGATAATTAGAAGATTTATTAGAAGGGATCTGCAAATAATATTAAAAAAAGAAAAACTATTTGCAAATCAAACGAGGTCAAATTTAACTTTTTTCCCCCAAATTATTTGTTGTTGTCGAACTATTCTAAATTTTAATTCTAAATTCATATCTAACAATACTTGTCGATTGATTTAGGCCTTGTTGCCAATAGTCCACGATCATGTTTTTCCATATGTATGTACGAGTATGTAGTCACGAATTATATGTTTTTAATTTCTGGTAAGTAACATGCAAGGCTTATGAAGACACGGTTATCGCCAGGCGAATTTATCAATTCGTTTTGCTGGTCGAACGTCAAATATTCTGCAAACGTATGTGTTGACATTTGCAGGATGTCACTAATGTTGCCTTTTATCTTGCAAATGTTCAGAGGACAAAGAGCAGTCGGATATTCGCACTTTACCAGTATGTTTTGTTACCAAGAAAGAACGTGTAATTTATATAATATAAATTGATTTGAAATTAATCATAGCAAAATTAGCAATTAGTTTGCATTTTTCTTAATATAATTATTAAATTATTTACAACCACTTTTCCACAACAAAAATAAACCAACTTTGCTGTTTGGTGTCCAAATACGTTAAGAACCGTCGAATCAGCTGACAGGCGAGTTTGCCTAGTAATGAATTCGAATGTTACCAACATGGGTAGCAGTTATTGTTTAACAAAAATTTTTTTTTATACAGTCTTGTTGTTAATTTGTGTGGGGTGCTGATGGCTGAGTAGTTAGCGTGTTGATTTTGCAACCAGAAAAATCCGGGTTCGATTGCCGGCACGGTCAAGTCCAGACTTTGTTGTAATTTTTCTGTGCTACAACAGCCTTCTTCGTCGGCATTTTAACAATAAAATGTCGGCGAAGTCAAACAATAAATAAAAAGGCTCGCATTAGCTTAAAAATAAAGCGTCAAAATTAACATCAGAGACTCCGCAATTTTGCTTGATATTTAACACCCAAAGGCAGAGTTCTTTGCAAGAAATAAGCTCTATCTTCCCACCACTTTCACCACTTTCACCACCTGTATAGCCCTTTCAGACCTGATGCTAAACTACTGGGAATTTTTCATACATTTTGGAATATATGGTCTCTATATCGTATGAAAATGTAATCAATGATGAGGTTTTACCATTTTTTATCCTTTAAGGATTTTCAGGACAGGCACAATTAATGCATGTTGGTCTAATTTTTAGGTAAAAAGCATTTTTAAGACATCAGGGGACTTCAATTCGTTTAAAACATTAAAATGAATATTTTTTTTTTTTAGTTAAAATATGCCCAGTTCACTATTTGTTTACGATTAGTACTTTTGCAATTGAAAACACAACTTACTGCTGCAGCTCATTTCGACAATTTCGACTGTAATGTGACGCATGAATTTCGCAATAATTCAATGTGAGCAATAAACATAATGAACACAATCAACGTAATCGATGCATGCCGGTCTATTTGAAAATATTGAGACCGAAACCCACCCCCACAATCAATGCATGCCTCTCTCTATCACAATCCAGTGCAATGCATTGCATACGTACGGCATATACCCTGAGCACTAGTCCAAGAAAAATATAATTATGAGACATTTCCCCATAAGTGATTATATTCGCCGACCCTTCCTTTTTGGTAAGGGCAAACTTTACTATTCAATTCGTAATTGTAAGCAAAATTCCATTGAAGTGTATCGAAATTTCGATATCGATAATTTTATGTATTTTGGGCCCAAGTTATTGGAAAATGAATGAGTTTAAATTTCATTTCTGTTCATGTTTTTTATAGGATTTCTTTTTTCAATTTTACAAACAATTTGCAGCAATCGTATTATCGCTGACTAAGTTTTAAGTTTAAAATATCATAACAATCAGATAATCTTATTTTACGTAATTTTCTTTACAAACTTCAAATAAAATGCCAACTCAAAGACTGTTTTTATTCAATTTACTGAAACGGTTTAATTAATCCATATTTATGTGCTTTCTCATTAATACAAGTTAAATAAAAAAACAATTTAGGCTAAAGTAAATACACTTGCAGTATTAATTAATACGAGTATAAAATAATATAACACATTTGAAGCAAAACATTTTTCAACAAAATAATCCATTTCACACACATAAATAAATCATGAGTGGCTGAATAAGCTGTGGTACGAAGAATAAATGTTACAGGTACGATACAAAGAAAGAAAGAAAGAAAAAAGATTTTTTAGCACTCGTAACTGCATGCATTAATGCATGATGCATCTAGTATGTGCATGTGCATGTGCATGTGCATCAGGTGCATACATACGTATGATCAACATTTAATCAGCCTGCAGCAAAGTAGCAATCTGGTACGTACACGTTGTGGATGGATGTTATGCTACGAATTTGCTGGCATTGTTGTTTATGTGCTGTTGCATTCGTACGAGTATTAACTTTTTTTTTATTTCAAAGAAGAAAGAAGTAGCAAATTTATGGCACCAATTGTTGTTGTGGCTTCTTTTATTTGAACTGCTACTGCTGCTGCTGCAGTTACAGCAACTATAACATCGTCATGATGCACTACTAATATGTTTGGGCAACCGAGCGTAAATTTTGCTTTTATTAAAAGATATTTATGTTCATATGTACCAATAAGAGTACATACATACATACATACATACATACATCCATATGTATGTGTGTATAGAGATGAATGCTACAACATACATAAATTTTGCTATGCTATGAAAACCGTTAAATATACTTGGTTAACAGATTTTGAAACTTGCAAAGAAGCAGACAAATGTTATTTTATCCTCTAAAATCTCTGCACTCGTACGCGATCATGTTTAAAAGCTCACAAAGACACATTTTGCAATTTTCTTTGAGAGGGTGCCTGCACTGAAGCCATTGAACTTGTATTTCTATTTTCATTTGCTTAATTCTTTTTTTTTTTCTTTTTGCCATCGTTACCACTTCAAATATTCATTCATTGATTCTACGACTATTTATTGTATTTTATATTCTACTTGCTGACGTTGTTTTATGAGAAGGTGTGCCTGCATTTGTAGAATCTAGTGAATTTTTGAGCTTACACCGTTTCAAAGAGATTATTTGAAATGCTACATTATTCTAGAAGAGACTTTGGCAAACATTTAAACGAAATTATAAGTCAGCGATTGCGTTTGGCCTTCATAATAAACCCGACTTCCAGTTGTATTTAAAATTTTGTTTTATTTAAGACTAGCTTTTCCCGATGTGTTTCGCTACCCTTATTGAAATAAAATAAGTCTAATTTTCTTATAAAAATTGTCTTAATTTATATAAAAAAAAAACGTATATTTCCACTTATTTAATTCAGTTGAATTGTACCAATTTGCCTGACTGTTATTGTTATTATTCTACAGATATACGGGAATTTGTTTTGTCGTTGTATGGCAGGTGCCATGCCCACTTATAGAATTGAACAAGAAATGAGGAACTGCACACAAACACGACACACGGTCCAGAGAAGACATATATATGTATATCGAGCCTTTGGTGCAATACCGCAGTAACTCAAAATTTGAATTTTTTGAGCGGGTATGCAGAAATGATCTTTGGGGAAATACAGTGGCCAAAAAAACTATTCGACATTGCAATTATTTTCTTAAATTTCATTGAAAATGCCAGTATCCTTTGGTTTTTTATATGTATAAACGTGAGATCACATTGTATTATATGTATTTAATAATTTATGGTTCTAAAAATAATAAAAATTGCACATTTTTTAACTCATCTATCTGTTTGAACGAAAAAACAAAAATTGCAAAGCAAAAAAAGTATTCGACTGGCATTGTTTTTCCCTTATTCTGATTGTGTATTTCTTATTACTTCATGTCATTGTTGCTAAAAATATCTCTATGTTTCTTGTTTATTATTTACAAGAACTTTTTTCTTATTTCTGTGCAATTGATCATGATGATGGGACGTAAAGGGAAAGAAACTTCTGTTGATGTAAGAAATTTAATAATACATCATTTTAAATTAGGAAAAACGGAAAAGACTATATCAGAAATCGTTTAAAGGTCAAGAACTACTGTATATTACATTATAAAAAAGTACAAATCAAGTAAAACTGTGATAAACAAGGTAAGGATTGGGCGACCTTGCAAACTTACAGATTCAGATGAACGGCTAATCGTGCGTGAAGTAAGAAAAAATCCAAAAATTACTGCTAACACTTTAGCTAAAAACACTGAGGAACACTTAGGTATATCCGTTACACCTCAAACAATAAGAAACGTCTTAAAAAAGCACGATTTCCATGCACGATCAGCCAGGAAAAACCACACATTACTAAGAAAAATAGAAAGTTGAGATTAGATTTTGCGAAAGAGCATGTAAATAAGCCAATGGAGTTCTGGATGGATTTTATTTTTGCTGACGAAAGTAAATATAACCTTTTTCGATGTGATGGAAAAGTTCTGGTACATTGCAAGGCCTAACACAGAATTGGATAAAACGAATATGGTACCAACTGTTAAACATGGTGGCGGTGGTGTTATGGTATGGGGATGTATGGCGGCATCATGCGTGGGTAATATTGGGTTTATTGATGGGATTATGGATCACCGAAAGTACATTGACCTCCTAAAGCAAAATTTGAGGTCAAGTGCTGAAAAATTGGGTCTGGCAAATAGATTTCAGTTTTATCAAGATAATGATCCCAAACATTGTGCCACTAATACAAAGCTTTGGCTTTTATATAATTGTCCAAAATTAATAAAAAAAAAAAACGCCGCCACAGCCCCAGACCTTAACCCTATTGAACATCTTTGGGGTCACCTTGAAAAAAAATTCAGAAAACGTGAATTTACGAACAAACACCAGATGAAAGTTCTCCTGCAGGAGGAATGGAGCCAAATTGATCCAGAATATACCAAAACGTTGGTAAAATATATGCCAGATCTTTTAAAAGAGGTTATACGTAGGCAAGGAAAAGCAACTCGCTACTGAAGTAGAAATAAGCTTGTATTTCAATTCATATATTTTAAAATTGTACCAATGTCGAATACTTTTTTTGTGTGTTTTTTGTTATTAATATTTTAATTCATGTGTTTTTTGCTTTTTTTACTTTGAGATCTCAGTTTTTTTACTGAATATAACTTTGTGTTCCTTAATAAAGACTTTTATAAGTTTATTTTGTTAAAAACAACATTACATATTTTTTTCTTGATAAATATATAAAGTTTACGGCCTATGTCGAATAGTTTTTTTGGCCACTGTATATATCTAAAGGAAAAAAGATTATGGTTCTATCTCTAACTGTTCAGATTCTACAGCTACAAATGTCTTTATTGCCTCCAGCTATTTCCAACAATATTTTTATTTGCAATAATGAAATATTTCCTTTATGACAAGAAATTTACAAACCGAAAACATTACAAAACATGCCTCTTCATTTAAAAACTTGTAAAAAAAAATAACTTTAGTAAACGAAAATACTATCAAAAAGATGGCTCAAAATCAGTGTTTACCAAACACATACATAGGCATTTTCTTATTCTCTTTTTTTTTTATAAAATTAAAGAAACAAGCGGCGTACACCCTCCTTTGGCAACTGATAGTTTATGACTGACAACAAGTAAAGTTGATATATTCAGTGTTGCCGATTACTAAAACTGTAATCGTAACCCTATATGTACATCACTAGCTCTTTTTAAAACTTCTTATTAAATTGCTAACGCTATTTATTGTATTACTTTTTGTGTATTACTTTGTCCTTTTATTAAAAAGTTGAAACTTAATTATTATCGATTGAATTGTTAGTCAATATAGCCGAGATAGAAGTGCTAAAGAATAAAACAAAACTTGTCAAATAATAAAAACAGTGAAATTAACTTTTTATTTAATGTGTTGCCTAATAAATATATAAAATTTTTAATATTGAATGGGAAAAGAAACATTTTTTTGCAGAAAATGTCTAATATGTGGGCGTGTAGTTACCATGAAAAAATATAATATTGAGAGACATTATAGAAGTATCCATAAGGACTCCGAAAAAGATGTTAAAAGTGATAAAAGAAATGAAATCCTCATGACATTAAAAAAACGTTTTTACGAAAATATGGCAGCTGAATATCAGGGAGAAAATAGCGTGACAACTATTGATAGTTCTTCAACCGGGCAGAATGCAGAAAAAACCAAATCCACATATTTAATTGCGTCAGAATTAGCAAAACAATGCCGCCCATTCTCTGATGGAGTTTTTTTTTCAATATTTCTTCAAATGCGTAGTTTGGAAGCCAGTGGTGCGAAATTCTTCACTGGCAACACTTGTATTATTGCTCTTTCTCACTTCAGCTCACACGTATGAGACACTAACACATAAACAATGCCCGCGGGCGTTCTAGTGGTAAACACTGCTCAAAATGCTTCAAATGCATTTTTCTCAGTTCACGATTTTTTGAATTACGCCGGTATTGCACCAAAGGCTCGATATGTATAAATTTTTGTCAAAATCGGTGAAGTAGTTTTTTCTTTTATCGCTTACGTACAAGCTTGCCTTTTTTATACATTTGTATGCATGTTTGGATATCGTCATAGAAAATCCAAGAAGCCCTATCTAACATTTTTAACAATTTTACAGAAGTAAAAACACTTGTTTAAATAAAATTTATATTGACCATTCCCACAAAAATTAGCAACATACATAAGTGAAAAACAATCAATAAATTTATTTCGGGAATAAATTTAAATTTTTTCAAAGTGACTTAATACACTCGCCGAACTAATGAGTAGAATGGTCTTCTTGCATTTTCTGTGACGATATGTATGTATACATACGAGTACGTCCACATACATATGTATTTCCTTCAAGTTCATTGCTTTACGACACAAATTCACATGGTACACGCACTATTAATTTTTCGATGGAAACAGTGAAACTTTCCTTCGAAATTTTTCGTACACTTGTTGCTGTATGAATGCATTTCTTTTTCTCTGTTCTGTAATTCTATAGTTGGAGTTGCAGCAACTTCCAACATCCAACTACCAGCATAATTTATAATCAAATGTATCGTATTAGTGTTACATTTTTCCAATTTTTTTTATTTCATTAAATTTCTTCCAAAGCACTAAAATTATGGTTACCACCTGCCAGCAGAGAACTGGTGTTTATTTTATTTTTTTGTCACAACATGTATAAATGTCGTTATATTCACACCAACATTACGAATTTATGCAAATTAAACACATTTGTATACCAGTGGCAAAAATAATTAACTCATCGACTTGAGCACTTAACATACCAACATAAAAATGAAGGAGGAGTATTTTGTTTTATGCCGCTTAAGGGTGCTTTACATTGTCCCACAAGTCGTACGAGATGCCAAATTTTTGTGTAGAAGAGCACAAGTCGGATCGTCTAAACGTAATATGTAATGAAACTATACAATTTTGAGAGAAAATACGAATGAAAATTTGACAGTCGTGTGGCTCTCTTGATTTTTTAAAATTTTTCAAAAACCAACACACACCATTAGATCAGGGATGCATTTTTATGTAAAATTATAAAATCAAAATGTACATTTTAGACCACGACAGCACAATTTTATAAAAATATACGTATATTTTCCAAAAGTACACTAAAAATTTTGACCACGAAATTAACATATTCCAAAGTTATGAAAATATTTTTCAAGGTTATTAAAAAAAAAATTCAATTGCACAAGAACTCCATCCCTGGGGAAAACAAGCAAACAGCTGTAGTTAGATTAAATGAGAATGTTTTCATCTTACTTGATTTTATCCATAAAACGCCAGAAAACAACCATCCGATTTTTACTCTCTTTTTTTGACATACGGATGGAATTGCATTTTATTTTCTCTCACATTTTACGTACGACAAATCTTATCGTTTAAAGCGGCCTCTAGCGCTAATGCTGAATTCTCATACATAAACAGAAACCCTAACGGTATGTCAACGATGATTTATGCATACATACACATCTATATATGTGTGGATTTAGCTTTTTTCACTTACTGCAGCCAACTTCACGCTGTTAAAATTTGTTAAAATTTTAAAACAAGACACGACTAAGATTCAATACTATTGCCACGGGTATATTGAAATTACTGTTTCATGTTGGCAACCTTGTTGCTTATTTCTTTGTTGCAGTTGTCCGTTGTTGTTCAACGTTTTTTGCTTGCTGGTCTGTCTGTTAGATTTCGCCACGATCTCATCAGTGCATGGTAGTCAACTAATTGCCTCTTCATTGAGCTGGACTCCACGGTCGCTGATCTCGGTCGTCGGTTGTGGTGGTCTGCTATTGCATTTCCAAGCTCATACATGCTGCAGTTCATGTTCGTTGTATTTGCTTTTGTTCTCGTCGATATTTTGTTATTCAATTGGATAATTAATGTTCGACAGCATTTTTTCTGATTTTTTTTCTTTTTTTTTGAATAACATGTACCAACGACAGTAACAACAGCAACAATGGAGATAACAACAAGAACAACATTGTTTGTAGTCACAGTTGTCTTACAATGTATCCCCTCTTTAATTGGGATTAATGAAGGTCTTTAAGCAGCGCGAATTTTCTTTGGGAATAGATGTTTCATGTGTTGTACGTTTGGCGGGTGTGTCCTACAATTGTAAGTATGTGCAGTCGTGCATCAAGAAATTGAATTTTTTTCTACGCCATATCAATATCAATGTTACGGTTGCATCGTAATTTGCGTTCTTATTTTCAAATAAGATCATTGAATGGTGTCTCAGAATATAATTGTTAGCGAAGGTCAGATTTGCAAATCGTATAAGTGAATGTAATTTTTAACATCACCCACTTTAAATCACAGGAATCAAAAAGATTTGGACATGAACAAATAACAAAAAAAAAACGTAATGAAACACATATCATGCTAATAAAAGATTAATTCTCGCATTCTTTTTTCCTTAATTTTTTTTTTACAATTAACTGCCACGAAATGAATAGACGTAGTGACGTTTCTAGAGCCTACTTTGGTTTATAATAAAGATTTTTTTGTTCAGGTTCAAGTAATTGTTTTAAATATTTTGCAGTTTGTTGTATTGAAATTCATTCAATCTTTTGTTTCTATTTCTGTTTTTTTTTTTCACTTAAAACAATCATTTATGAATGAAAAGGTTTTCCAAAACTGGAATGCAATCCATAAAAAGAAAGAAATCATTGAAACAATTGTGCTATTTCTACACTACGTTAACCAAATCAATAAACGGAAATTATTCAGAAATTTCATAGAGGTACGTTTAAACGAGACGAAATTTTCACTATTCAGCATGTTTAATATGGAATTCTATAAATTTGTTGAAACTTCCTGTTCATTAAATACAACATATTAATATTGCAGTGTGTTTCTTATTTTGTGCTATTTTTAAATCGTATATGTAGATATAGATATGTACCCGCTATTATCAAGAAACTATTTTATTTCATTTAAATTCTTTATTTTTATTTGCTACTAGCTGACCCGGTCCGCGTTGCTGGCCCTAAGCAAACATTATAGTTGTATTACCACACGATTTATTTATTTAAAATAAAAAAAAGCAAAACAAATAAACATATGTATATGTCATTGGTGGTGCAATATGAAAATTGGATTTTGACACGCCCTCCGCCCGCAGACCGAAAATCAAAAATCAGACTTCACAATGTCACCCGCCTGAATATTCTGAAGATTCCCCAAAAATTTCATCAATATCGGCCCAGCCGTTTTGGAGCCCATACGTTACATACATACAAACATCCTATTTTATAAAGGGTGTCCCAACAAGAACGCAAGATTTCAATTTTAAATGCAGCAATTGAATTGTTTCTCTGGCTGTATGACATGTGGCGCCGTCTTGTTGAAACCACATGCCCTCCACATTCATTTCTTCAATTCTAGGCACGAAAAAACTGGTTATCATTTCACGATACTGAACACCATTGACTGTTTGCGCTTGACCTGCCTCATTTTCATAAACAAAAAGGTCCAATGATTCCTCCAGCCCAAAATCCACACCACATTGCATTTGCTTCTCGTGATTCACTCGAGGATTTTCCTCACCCCAAATGCGACGAAGCCATCAAGATGGAAATGGGCCTCGTCACTGAAGATGATTTTATCGGCAAAATCAGCATTTTCATGTTGTCTCTCCAATACCCAATTAACGAACTCCATTCTTCGCTCCATTTATACTAACCTCGTACCTTCTACTAGCAAACAATAACAATTGTTCACATGTCAAACACTGACACTTCGAATTGCGCCAAATTTAAATCTTGCGTTCTTGTTGGGAGACCCTTTATATATAGATTACTGGTTTTTTTTATTTTTTTTTTTATCTAGGACCAGCACTCAGGAGATGACTCCTACACATGCGAAGCATTGTGCTGGGAACTATAGGAAAGGGATAGTAGGAGAAACGACAGGAGGTGAAGCTTAATTAATTATTTTGCAGCTCTGCTTTCGCACGTTCTTTTTGTTTTTATACTCGTAGCAGTGCTGAAGCTTCGGTTTAGTAGCTATTTTTATTATTATTTTACTTCGCCGGTGCTACACAATACCGACGAAGGAGGGCGTTCTGATGTGATTGTGGATTGCTATCAGCTGAAGCCGGTATTGTTCAGTGACCAGTGACTTGGCCTTCGCCACTGAAACCTTCCGACAACAACTCACACACAAAGACACATTAATGCACATCAGAAAAATGCGAGATGTTTATTTTTATTTAAAAAAATTTTTTTTTTTTTTGTCTGAAACTGGGGTTGAACCCAACGTACAGACTACCATCCATCGTGCCATCGCCACCCTTTTGCTTCTTTATAAGAATATGAGGGCACATATTGACAATTGTTCGCTGGGAAACTTCTTTCTATATGAATGCTGATCGTTTGCTTGCTGCGTACTTTAGAATAAACTTCTGAACTTTTTAGCATACGAGTACAATAAACAATATGACGTCATTGTGTTGCTGCGTTAGCAGTGAACAAATAAAGAATTATGAGAAATTTCTTTACAAGCTGCTCGAAAATGGTGCTCAAAGAATGCATGGTTCTGTGTAATTTATAGATTCGAAAGAACTCACCGCAATGTTGATGCCCTAAAATGCTGACGAGAAATTAATTGCAAACAAAATGTTGACGTAAAGAGCAAAAAGGGTGTGTGTTGTTTTGCTTCCCCACCAAAAAACCACCTATAAACCACTTTGGCTAGAAATTATCGTTATAAAAAGAGGGCGGAAAATAAAAAAATGCGTTATTTTAAAAACACTATCCATGCTTATTAGATATATGTATGTACATATGTATGTATATGTATCTATGTAGCACGTAGAATATAATTTTTAAATTGGCTAGCGATCACACCAAAAACAAAAAAAAAAAAAAACAAAAAAAGCAAAATGTTGTTGATGCTTTTGCGATTTGTTTTCATTATTTATTTTGTTGTGGACGTTGTTTGTGAGTATGGCCGGTATCTGCGCTGTTTTGTGGCCACCACAAAACACAACCAACCCAAACAACATACAACAAACACACGCTGCTGCGCGCTTGTGTCCACATGTATGTATGTACATAGTCTACATATGATCATAGTGATGTGGTGATGTGGTGAGCAAAATACATAAATAAAAAATAATATAAAAATCGGCAAAAATAATAAAAATTAAAACGTCCACTAACTAATCAGTGGTGTACAAGATATTGTCGCGGTTACAATTAAAGGCGCTCGCAACACGATGACAATGATGACAAATCATTTAAATATACAATTTTAGTTTTTGCTTTCTTTTGGCAGTTTATTTTCTTTTTTATTTTTTTTTTTCGCAAAATGTGAGAACGAGTGACGCATATAGTTCTATGTTTTTCAAAATGATTGCATTAATACAAGGGAATTATTTCCAATTTGCTTTCAAAAATTGAGCTCGGGCAAAAATCAAGTGGAAATATTGATTAAGTGGAAATTTTTCAATTGCGAAATAAGCAATTTCCCAAGTGTAAACGAGATCAGTAGAAATTTCTTGTGCACCCAACATGTTTTACAATGTCAAGTTTGCATTCATTACGTAAATCATATTAATTATTTTGAAAATAATATACATACATACATATGTATAATGCATTGTGAACGTATGTAACTCAAATCAAATTATCATATGTGTGTGTACATTGTATGTAAATATATTGTCAAATATTGTGTTTCTAACTATTTGATAAGTATAACAAAACGAACAAAAAAAAATATTAATACAAACGAAATGTAACATGTCTTGTGCTGGTAATCAATCGACAATTATAATATTTTTTTCTACATACAAACAAACGAATACATGTGCTTATAACTATGTGCACGAATGTGTCCAAATAATTTCATTTAAGAATTAAATAATCAAAATAAAAACCAATAAAATTCAAATATAATAAAATATTTGGGAAAAGTCACAAAATATTTAGGGAAAAGTTTGGCAGATGAAAACGTTTTAATGAAAATTCCCAATAAATGGTCTACGCTGGGATTATATCAAGTGAACATCTTTAGAAATTAATGAAATATTTTTTCTTAATAAATTGTGTTGAATTCTTGTACATACTATATTCATCGGCGAACTATGGAAGTATGTTAGAAATTTTTATAAAATATGCATAGAAAATATCAAAGATGTCTTAAATTCGCAAAGCTATCAGCACCGAGGCGTCATTTGAGGCTTCCTTGCAAAACGCAATCTATTAGTCAAAAGCCACAAACAGGAAAGGACTGCTACAATGTCTACTGGACAATTTGGGAAGAAGTTTGCCATCAAGTGGCAGAGGTAAACTTTGACACAGCAACACATAAAAACTGTGCGTTTGTTTGGAAGCGTAAATTTCGGCAAAAGTGTCGCACAAAATCCCATTACTTTCATGCGAATGAACACACTTTTGTTCCTCCCACAACAGAAAGAAAATTTACTGTGAAATCTCATAAATATTGTAGCGACGTTTCAATGTGCTCAAACCCTCGTGAAGTTTTTAATGGTTTGATAAACAACAATTTTATGATTTCTAAAGAATCTGCTCACTTTAATAAAGAAACCAAAACTGAGGAAGAACAATTAAACTTTGAAATCACAAAACCGGATACAGAAAATATTTCATGTAGCAGAAAAACAAATGCTGGAGGCGGTAAGTTTCGTTCTCTACACATTTTTTTTTGTATGGAAATTACGCAGTCATTTAATATTTCCACATGCTGGTCGGCATTTTTAAAGTAATTTTTAATGTTCCAATTTAAGGTATTAATGTGTTTCCACTATGAATTTCGAATTTAAACGTGTGCCCAGTTGATTTTCGCTTTTAAAATTATTCTTTCTATTTATTAACAATTTTTGTTTGTTTTGTTTGTTTTGTTTTTCTCTCTAATTATACAAAGTGCAGGCGAATATTGCCTTTGTGGTTTTTTTTTCTTCAACTAATGCGAATATTAACTTCTGAGGAAATTTTACATGTTTCTCACACCTTCGGATTTATTTGTGTTTTTAATATAGCGACGACCTTGACTTGAGGAAAAACGCTTTTCTTCTTCATTTTACATTTTTCTTGCTTTGTAGTACATATGTATGTATGTATGTATGTATGTATGTACTCGTATGCATGTATTAGCCAGAGCGTACCCAATTGGCCATGTCTTTAAGGACAACTCAATACAAATCGTTGACGAAATTTTCATACAAATGGCGGCAAGGTCACACAAGACCAGATGACCGATAATGTAGTAGTTGGTGTTCTTTTCGCATGAACAGATTTTATTTAAATTTTGTTTCCATCCATAGATAATAAATAAAAATCTCATATTTTCTGTGTAAGAAAATCGGAATTTTTGTTGTCATGCAAAATAAAGTTTATGAAGAAAAAATACCATATTTGTGGATTTGTAATCTAGTTATTGAGCAAAAAATTGACATTTTTGCAGTTGTTAAGCCACTGAATGCACTTTTTTCGGGTAGGTTTGTTCGGCTTTTTTTCTCTTATTCAAAAACTCGATTTTCGAAAATTGGGGCAACTTTCAGCACCAGTAACTTTCTATAGCGGAGAGTTTAGAATTCTACGAACTAATTGCCTGTACATAGAAGCCGAATGAAAATAATCCTTCTGCATTTATTGAAGACAACAATAAAAAAACTCATTAACATTTGTTTTTGTTTTCAACATAAATGGCGAACGATTATTTTCACCTCGGCTTCTATGAACAGGCAAAAAGTTCTATAATTGTTGTTAATTATTAATACACACCTTGAAAACATATTTCTTAATTATAAAATAAAAAAAAAATCTCAACATTTATCATAAAAAAAATAAATACTAAATAAAAACGAAGAAGTCTTGTACTCCTTTCAACAAGCATCCATTCATACATACAGAAATACATCATACATACATACATACATATGTACGTACATATCATATTTAGCATTTCAAACAATCTCTATTTGCTGCTGTTAATTTAACCTTTTTCATTTAAATCCGTTTTGGTTGTATTTAATTATTTATTAGTTGTTTTTTTTTTATGGCGTTTTTCATAATTGCAAATATGTTTTCTTTGTTTTGCTTCAATAATTTGTGTCTTAATAAAGCTGACGTCACTTTGTGATTTCTGTTTTTTTTTTTATAAAAAAAACTTTTTAAAACGATTAAAGAAAAGTTTATTAAAAAATCTTTGCAGCTTTTAGCAAAACTGTGTATCCGGTTCATATGCAACAGAGGTCTTTTGAATTAATTCTAAATACATGAATAAATTTTTAAACTTCTCTAACCTCTCGCTCATTAACTGTTCGAAAACTTTATGCAATTAATTATTTTTATTCTATCTGCATCTTTATTCTATGTGAAACTAAGCAAGAAAGTTTGCTAGGTGTGAAACAAACACTATTAACCAGACATTAAATTTTTTTTGTTCTAATTTCATAATTATTCAATATTGTCTATACGTATATTCGCATGTGTAGGGGGTCATCTCATCTCCTGAGTGCTGGTCCATGATAAAAAAACTAATATAAACAGAAATTATTTTAACAGATTTCTTTTACTTTGCATGTTCATGTACTATTTGAAACATTTATTGGATTTTGATTTTAGAAATTTTGTAATACGTTTCCATTTAAAGTATTTTTTTGCATTGTTTAGCTGATGTGCAGGGCGGCTCTTTTCTATTTTCACTTATTTTCTATATACACATACATATATATATGTACATATGTACATACATATATATATGTAGATATATATTCAGAATCATTTTCTCGTTTTTGAAATAAATTTCCAATAAAAATACATAATAATTATTCAGTTGGAAGTATAAAAAAAAAAATAGAAAAAATATTGGAAAGTGGAAATTTATTCAGATATTTCGTATCGTCATGTGAAATAAATAAGCTGAACGTCACATAAAATTGAAAATCGATTTATTTTATTGATTGCTAAGCACCCTTCCAAAAGCCACCTTTCAGCGAAATTAACGTTTTAAAATTAATGTGCCTGTGATTTGTACTCTTCTACAATTAAAAACAACGTTTTTACCAAAAAAAATTCTAAAGAAACTAAAATTAAAAAAAACGTAACCACTGTTTTGGGCAACTAATTAGTTAATATTTCATGGGATATAAAAATCAAAAAGGGGGTTGAGGTGAATAACGATGCTGTTTTATTTAAAATAAAGACATGTTTCAAATCAAAAGTATTTAAAAAAAAAAATTTATCGAATTTAGTGGTTACGTGTTTTTGGGCAAATATTTGCCATATGTGACCGTACCGTAAGAAGCCTGAGTGCAAGCGCAGAAGTAAGTTAGAAAGTTTTTTTTGGATCTGCTGCAAAATTTCTTGAGTGTAACTTAAGGCTTCTTTGATTTCATATGACGATATGTACATATATCCCGCCAAGGGTGAAATTTCGATCCGCTTATCATATCCCCAGACAAGTGATGAAAAATAAATATTGCTGCGGAAACAGTCATGATTAATTTGACAAGCGATTAATTAATTTATTTTTTGTTTATTTGCGATGGTATGCACGGCCTGAAGTTTCATTCCGTGAATGACCTTGAATATAAGTTTTTCATTTGACAGTTCGATTCTCGCCAATCGCATTAGAATATCATTTTTAATCCGCATTATAACATTTAATAAATACGCATACTCAGTTATTGCAACAACATCGTAACTCCAATGCTGAATAAAGCGTACAAGAACTTTTTCAGCCAAGAATATTATTTTCTTTCCTTTGTCCTTTTATCCATTTTATAGTCCTTCTTGTCAAACTATTCTTTTCGAGTTATGGCATTGTTTACGTAAATGGGTGATGCATAATTAAAATATTAAGTTAATGCAATATATGCAATATTCATTGAATATATGTACATGATCGTATTTGTTTAAATACGGGTATCTGACATATACAAGGTGGTGCAAAATAAATCACCCGATGGATGTTCTTTCCATAATTAATAAATTTGGTTCGACTCTGCCGGCAGCCATTTGGCCGATATCACAAGCAGAACCAAAGCTTTTCATTAAAACACAAAATATAGCAAAAGAACATCGGGTGATTAATTTTGTACCACCTTGTACTACTCGCATATACATACGTAATTACGTATTCACATGGTATTTTAAAAATGCTATTTATTCATTTCCCATTAAAGTTCAATTCATTGAAGAAAACAAAAAAAAATAAAAATCTGTAAATTAAATCTGTAATTATTTACCGATTTCTTGTCTCTTTTGCTTTATTTATTTTTTTTTCGGCATCTCAATGTATGCGAAAAGACATTGCGGTGGTGTGTCATTTCAAAGTGTCAAAGAAACACGTTATACGAAACGCAACATAATAACGGCACACATACTCGTACATACATACACATGTACATATGGACGTGTTGGATGGACTACAGCGGCAGTTTAAGGAAAATTGCAGTGCACAACAAGTGTGTGAATTTAAATGCATCCTGTGTGATTTGCTGTACGGCGGCAAATAATTTCATTGGCAACTTAACGCACACATTGTTAAATATGAATAATTGCGAAAATGGCAAGTTGTTGCACTGCAGCTACCGGCCTTTGAAATATTCCCACTGGGTGACCTTAGAAATTGTTAAACAAATTGCAACAACTTTTTTAAAGCAGATTTAGAGGAAATAATGCGTTGCAAGGCTTTTGTAGTCCATTAAAGTTAAAAATAGTTTTTCTTTTAGATTTTATTAAAAAAAAAAAAAATTGATTACGTCATAAATTTCTTCTTGTGCGCTCTCCAATCAAGTTGACTGCTGTTGCTGTGCACTCGTTATGTTCATTGTTCAGTGTTCATTGAGCCGTGTTCACTTTGCGTTAATTATTTAATTAAGGCTGCTGCTGCAATATGAATGGAGTGGTTTCAAAGGCGTCAAAAAGTGCATTCATTAGTTTCAATTTTGCTTGTCTTGCTAATTTTAAATAAAATGTGATTTATTTGTTATTCAAGTAGGCATATTTTTGTAATGACATCATGCAACATTTAGTAAAAAATAACAAATAAACAAATAGTAAATGCAATTACGCAGGTAACAAAATTGAAAATTATTCCGATCATGTTGTAAAAATGCTTTCTGTTGATCCTTTTCAGGGGGGCCTTGCGTAAGAGAAAATCTCTCTCCGTCCGATTTTTAAGTAGGCATGGCATATTGAACTTCAAAATCTTATTCGCAATTTTCATGGCTCTTCTTTGTTTTTTCTGCTATTGTGTTGCACAGAGAATGTGTTTGCTTTTTTAGTTTATGCTACCCACGTCAAGCGTATTTGAATTTATAAAACGTTTTACTTTTATACAATAAGTTTTGCACTTCAATCACCACACCTTTATTGGTTGTTGCCTGTTGTCTGTTGTCTGTTTATAGTTTTGGCAGACAATGCGGCACAGATTTTGAAAATTGCAAACGCGTTTATTGTAGTACAGATTTGAAATAAATCAATATTTATTAAAGGAAATTATGAAAATGTTTTGCTCAGGGAGAGAGACTCGTATCAAGTACTAATTTTTATTAGTGTTCACACTTACCTACGCAATATTTTAAATTAATAGAAAAAAAAAAACGTGCGAAATTTGTGCAACAATTATATATTAAAAACGTGGCGATGAACAAGCAATTTTATCGTTCTTATTGCCATATGCTGTGGTAATGAAGAATTTCGATAAAAAAAAATATTTATCTTTAAATTATTCACGGTGTCGTTTTGTTTGTTTATCTTAAACATGATTTTAATAAAAGAAAAATACATTAAATAGATTTATTTGAAATTAAATGGATCTCACAAAGTTCATAAATTTTTTAAACGTCAGGTTTGCTATTGGGCTTAAATTTTTTAGTCGACTTGTTTAGTTAATTTATTAGACTTAATTTTATATATGTATTTTTAAAGTAAATACAACAGTGAAACCTCGATTGTGCGCAATGCTTGGGATCGATTGCATTTTAGGTAATAAATTTTCGCAGTTAATTTTTTTTTGGACCGGCACTCAGCGCCTGACCCCTACACATGCGGTGCATTGTGCCGCAACTAGGAAATAAGGTTTTGGGAGAAAGGGTAGAGGAAGTAGTGTTTATTGACATTCGATTTGAATTTTCCCACGTCAAAAGTGACAGGAAAGACCTCTGCGGGTATTCAACAAAACTGCTTTGCGGCTAAAAAACGAATTTTCTTTGTAATGCGTAGTGCGACATGCTGCCAAGTCGACCACAAATGGATGGGCTCTTAATATGATGAATGCGTCGTGCGCGTCAATGACCGGGTTTCGGGAACAAGTTCCCTGATTTCACCAGAACACATCCCATTATATTCACATCGTCAACACATCCCATTGTAGTAACGTTAGAATAACAAAACGTTGTGACGATGCTGAAGAGATACAGTATTAGTTGGATACTCTACTGTCTCCTATGAGTTTCTTCGCTCTTTCCTGTACACGGTCGAGTAACTTCAAAATAGTCTTTGAAGCACACTCCCGGCTCATACATGAGAGTTGTATTCCATTTTCGGTCGGATGTAGGCGGTATAAATAGTAAGGAAATCAGATGAAGTATGTCTTACACCGTCTTAAAAAGCCGAGGCACTTGAATGCTTTCTTTGAAACCTGTAAAATGTGCCCAGTCCATCGAACATCACACTGAATTTTCAGGCCAGGAACATCAAGAGCTTCTGATTCCTAAAATATTTATACCGCTTATAATTACAGATGAGGCAGCGTGCTCGGTCGTCGATGCTACAATTTCAATAATAAATGAATATTCTTGTTTAAATAACACAATATAATAATTTAGTGAAAACAAAATGGAGGATAATCGAGCCCACACAGTAATAGAAAAATAAACATGAAAATACGCTGCGTATTTTTTGTACATCGGCATAGACATTGTTTTTATTTTATTTAATTAATTTTTTTGTTTGTTTAATAAACTAAGAATAAATTTTTGAGGTTGGCAAACATTTATTTTACATTTCGTTTCATAAATTACCGCATTTACTTATTTTAATCAAAGCACTTTGAAACCAATTACAGTTAAAAATCATTTACAAGAATTGTGCGAAAAGAATTCTTCATCGATAACACTCGTCTATTAAATGGAAAGACATTTTGGCTGCACGTATTACGTATCAACAAATAATTAATTTCAGGACACTTTTTTCGATTTGCTTGCTAAATCTCTAAATCTAATTTCCAAATAGACATCAAAGTGTATACTGTAATGGCCTAAAGACAGACTAAAAAAGAAAACGAATAAATTTCAAAATATTTTTCTTCAAAACAGGAAAAAATATTTACCGGGAAGAATATAGAAACACCATCTTAAATAAGCGCTGTTTGTAGGTAGTCTATTCGTCTGCTAACATTGACTGCTAATGAATGCCCTGGCAAGAAATGTATTGCATTACTAAAACACAGCTCGTTGACTGGTTACTGGTTATCTGGTTACCTCACAAAAGTAAACAAACTTTGACGTTCGGCTCAAAAAATACATTACAAATTCTTGTATCAGCTGACGGGCGAATTTCCTAATGAGTTTACCTGATAATGAATTTGCCTTGATACATACATACATATGTTCGAGTATTTACATACATACTTGTAAAAACAGCAGAAGAACAACACTTGCTGTCACTTTTCGAGCCACCATTTTCTTTTCTGAGAACACAACTTCGTTTATTCAGACCACATTTAATGTCTTATGTGCTACAGAACACATGGTTGAATTAATCGTGCCATAACCGTAGCAATATGAAACAGCTGTTCGAAGCAATCTTATGGGCATCATTGTTTTCTATTAACCGACTGTTCATAGAATACTCGTTCGGGCATTTATATTTCAATGTCATGTCGCTAAATACGAGTCAGAGCATGTATGTGCATATCAAGCCTTTGGTGCAATACCGTAGTAACTCAAATTTTGAATTGTTTTGAGCTGGGTATGCAGAAATGATATTTGGGGAAATATATATCTAAAGGAAAAAAGATTATGGTTCTATCTCTAACTGTTCAGATTCTACAGCTACAAATGCCTTTATTGCTATTTCCAACAATATTTATTTGCAATAATGAAATATTTCCTTTATGACAAGAAATTTTCAAACCGAAAACATTACAAAACATGCCTCTTTGTTTAAAAACTTGTAAAAAAAATAACTTTACTAAACGAAAATACTATCAAAAAGATGGCTCAAAAGGCTTCAAATGCATTTTTCTCAGTTCACGATTTTTTGAATTACGACGGTATTGCACCAAATACTCGATATGTACATATGTTAGTTAGTGATGTTACGAATAGCAATTTATAATATTCGCGAATACAAATGCAAATATCTGCGCCAATATTCAACAAATACGAATATTCAAACTGAAATTTAGCGCCAGCCGATATTTCAAATTTAATTGAAAAAAATGTCCCCTTTTGCGTCAATGGCGATGCTATTCCGATGACTGAATTTGACATTATCAACTTCGCACCTGAATGCCACTGCTTAATACTTCTCCGATTAGTTTCCAAACTGTTCTAACTATTAATCTTTTAATTCAAAAAATTAGCGGAATATGCAGTGAAAAAACCGGTGGCAAATGACGTCGACCCACTGCCCAGCTGAAAAGTATAAATAAATATAGGAGCCAAGCAATATTTGGTTGCACCACCAAGGAGTATTCCAACCGAGCGAATTTCCACATCGCATGCTCATAGACTTGAAGGAGAAAGGCTCCAATATATGTATGTATCTATTTTTGAAGTTTCAACATTCCTCTACTGAAGCTATGTTCACACGATTGTCAGAATGTACAATATTGTAGGATACGACAAAATGGTGGCAATGCACTCACAATGAAAAATTGTTACCATCTGGTAATTTGTCTGATCAAATTTCAAATTTTTCTGCCAATAATAATTGACCGTTCACACGGTTGTCAAATTATTGTATGGCAAAAGTTGCCAGATCCGATGTTTAACATTAGGTCTGTTCGTTCACTTTTCTGGTAAAGTTCGGTAAAATGAGAGTAAGCCATAATTTATCTCATAATTTATGATATTTCCCCAAATATCATTTCTGCATACCCAGCTCAAAATGCGACAATTCTGCCTATTGACGAAGCCATCAAGATGGAAATGGGCCTCGTCACTGAAGATGATTTTATCGGCAAAATCAGCATTTTCATGTTGTCTCTCCAATACCCAATTAACGAACTCCCTTCGCTCCATTTTTACTAACCTCGTACCGAAAATTAAAAAATCAGACTTCACAGTGTCACCCGCCTGAATATTCTGAAGATTCCCTTAAAATTTCATCAGCTCAGCCGTTTTGGAGTCGATACGTTACATACATACACACATCCTGTTTTATATACTTATATATGTAGATAGATATAAAGAGATATTCCCAAAATAAATTCAGTTAATAAAAGATTTATATTTTTACACTTTCTATATTTTGTTGTTTTCGCGAAATATTCGCTTGGATTTGGCGAATACGAATATTTTTTTTAGGGTGCCTACGTAGAAGAGTGAATGAGCATTAGTCTAGCAATCCGCCTAAGCTCTGGGTGTTCCTACAGACAAGCTATAAGAGCTTCGTAGAGTTTGTGCTCGTGTTGTTAAAATAAAAATAATAAATAAATACACAGACATACAATCTGGGAAACTTCATCGCTTGTCTGAAGAAAACATCCAGGGTCTAGGCGGAAATCGAATCCGCAACCTCTACATTGATAGTCTAATGCTCGCTCACAACTACACGAAGGCATATCACAAAATAGGTAAATATTCGGCGATACGAATACGAATATTCGTTACATCACTAGTATGTACGTGTACAAGCAGCGTGATTCCTTAACGCTGATGAAACATTGACAACGACCTTCGAATCGTTAGTGAAATGAAATCGCAAACAGCAAAATGTAACGAAGAATGCAAAGCTTTTTATTAATAATTAAAATGCAAGATCTCTTTGTATTTTAATCTTTTCTGAATAGTGTCCCACACAAAGTGTGCGTGCTAACAGGGAAAGGAATCGGAGACACAAGACAAATTAAGCGTATTATAGTTTCTCAAAGTACTTATTTGTTAATATTTCCATTTCACAAACTTTTAGTCTTCCAGATGGATAAATAAGCATTATTATATGCATGT
The DNA here is from genome assembly GCA_963924685.1 of Dexiosoma caninum. Lineage (NCBI taxonomy): Eukaryota > Metazoa > Arthropoda > Insecta > Diptera > Tachinidae > Dexiosoma > Dexiosoma caninum. The sequence goes on from OZ004727.1 coordinate 85,527,516, forward strand.
GTATGCCCTCGTATGTTTGCATGGCTCTGTGTGTATATAAAGAACTAAATTATTTCCCAATATCTATGATTATTAAGAGACTTTGTTGTGTCACTTTGGGGAAGTCAAATTCACATTAAAATTTACAGACTTTTACTTTTGTCATTCGATCTACTCGTACTGTAATTTTATATGAAGAAATCGTAATCGACGCTTCTCAAAAGCAACATACATATAAATTATGCTCGTACAGACAAAATGTTAGTGAACTTCAACTTGCAACTACCGCATTTTTTAAGTCTTTCTTTTTTTTTTATTTCGTAAATTTTTATAAATATTTATGCATCAATGAGTGTGCTTGGTGAAAAAAGTAAGTAAATTGCAACAAGTAGTAGGCTTTTAAGATATTAAATTATATTATTAAACACAACAAAAAAAACAAAAACTCCTAAACAAAGACTACACGTTAAGACTATTTTTAGTGAAAAAGTAAATTGAACGAATATTAATGCGAATAGCAATTATTGGTAATAAATAAAGAAAGTACTTCCCGCCTAGACATGTTGGGTTGGGTGGATGGCTGAACGAACCATCCACAGACGGCCACTGCAACTAATTCAAGCGGTGGTCATGTCTGTTTTTTTTTTTTTTTTTTTTTTTGAAGACGAAAACAAAAAACATTCCAAACTGAATTTATAAAAAAAGACTCAAAATGGACAAAACTGTCACAAAAACTAACATGTTGTCCATAAATGTCAGCAACAACCAACAGCAGAAACAAAAAAAAAAATAATATCCGATTATAGACAGTTAAAAGTGTTCAATTTAAATAAAAAAATGATGTGGGGTCGTTGATAACAAATGAATTTTTAGCGGCTGACCGAACGCACTTTTTTCGGCAGAATATTCGAACGAAAAAGTACTCTTGCTCTTTTTTTTTCTTTTAACCGAAATGAGTGAAAGTTAAGCAGTTCCTGAATATTTCCAAGACACATATCAATGATCTGCTGGCAGTGATTACGGGACATTGTCCTTTTGGATACGCTTTCAACGACTACTGTTCTAGTTGTGGGGATGAGGAGGAGAAAGAGCCACCGGCACATCTCTGTGTCTCTGTCCTGCACTGAACACAGTGGACTTTCGGAACTCTCTGGGGTTAACCTTGGGGACCATCTCCTCTTTATTTGGAGAAGCGGATGGCTCTGACATTTGGGTTGGGCACGACGACTGCCTTCTTCTGTTTTCTTTTTCCGCTCCTCACGTTTCATCTTTCTTATTTCTGGCTTTTCTCTATTTCAAAGGGAACTTTTTTTTTTTTTTTTTTTATCTTGGACCAGTGCTCAGGGGCTATCCCCTACATATGCAATGCATTGCACTGGAACTAGAGAGAAGGATAGGGAAGAAATAGACAGGTGGTGAAAGTGGTAGGAAGATAGAGCTTAATTCTTGCACAACTCTGCAGTTGCGTGTAAATTATAAAGCAAAGTTGCGGCGTCTTTGATGTTTTTTGACGCATTATTTTTTTTTTAAGCTAATGGAGCCATTTTATTTATTATTTTACTTCGCCGACGTTTTATTGCTCAAATACCAACGAAGGAGAGTGCTGGTGCATAGAAAACTCAGAAAAAACTATTTTCTGATTTGACCCGGATGGGAATCGAACCTGGGTCTTTCTGGTTGCAGAGCCAACACGCTGACTACTCGCCATCAGCACCCCCAGCACTTTAAAGTTCCAAGAAGGTCGGACGCTGTGATTTCCTCTAGCCGAAAATGTTCACACGATTGTCACATTTTACAATATTATAGGATATGGCAATATGGTGGCAATGCACTCACAATGAGAAATTGTCAGCGAAGTGCAAATCGTCCGTTCAGACAATTGTAAGAAAACTGTACAATTTCATTGTCACACAATAAATTTATCGGTCAACAAAAATTGGCTGTTCAAACGGTTGCCAGATTATTGTATGGCAAAAGTTGCCAGATCCAATGTTTAACATTTGTATCTAAATATTTATGGGCAGCATTGCCAACAGAAATATTTAACTGCCAATGGTGTTATTGTACGGTACAGTAAATTAAGCACATGTGACAATAACAAATGACTGTCAAATGTGTGGCAATTACTTACAAAATACCTTTGTGAAATCTGAAAATCTTTCGAATATTGAAAATTATTCAACAATCCAAATCCCACTTAAATGCTTACAAACGATAAACCATTTAAGCTGCTCTAAATGCCTGTTAAATTATTGCAATATTTCCTCCTCTCTAAAACTCCTTATAAAACAAAAACACTGACAACATAAGGTGTCTAGTCTAATTCATTTGCGAGTTTGAAATGCAGTTAATCATTCTACGTGTATTTATCAAATAAGCAATTGCCTGGTTTTTAAGGCGAAACAGAAGAAATATGAAGGCTCAGACGGACAAAAAATTAAAAATAAATAAATACCGAAAAAAAGGAAAGCCACACAAAAAAGCAACAATAAAAGATAATGCAAAAATCCTTTGAAAATTTCTATTAATAAAGAAACAGCAAATATTTTATAATTATGCCGCATACTGAGCCAGACAATGGCGAAACAAAAACTATACACGTGCACAACAAGGACTATGCAATGAGGCGCAAAAAGACAACGGAATAAAATGTTATGGACAAACAAAGACTTAACAAACAGGATCAATCAACAGAATGCAAATAAATTGATTTTTGAGTGCAAACAAAGAGATGAAAAAGCAAAGATGTGTAGGCATGTCCGTATGTATCAGGTATATACGTACGTATGTATGTTCGAATATGCGTGTGCATATGCATGTAGAGGGACAATGAGAAAACGGAAGATAAAACAAATGCTACAAATTTGAGAAAAGATCATGGCACTAAATCGTGCAGTTTTAAATAAATTGCACAGAAAAGCACGTAACAATTATTTTAAACATCTTAAAAATATTATTCCAGATTGTCAGAGTTGTGACAATATTATTGTCATACAATGCACGGACAATACATTTTGTGACAATGTTGCCGCACAAAAATTGTGAGTTCACACGATGGTTGAACATTTTATTACAATTTTTCTGTCAATATATTGTACTATATGACAATCGTGTGTAAATACCTTAATTTTCGAACGAAAGGCAACAGTTTGATTTGAAGTTATAGATCAGATTTCTGGAGGCTTGTGATTCGAAATATGAATGTTTAAAAAAAATCAAGATCATCCGCAGTTTCCTTATTTGTGGGAATCTGTCTGCTCTACATTTGCAATCAATTTCAGAAAGAGAAAGAGGTTGATCGATAATATTTGATCCTAAATTTGTTAAATTATAAGCGAATTTGTTCGTTGGGCCACTAATGAAAATGTGAACAAAAACTTTAAATCGAGATGGATGATGATCATGAATTTTATGCATTTTTATTTTGTAATTTAAATGAAATTAAATTGCTGACACTTGGCAATTTTAAATTGAATCCAGACAACTTTAATGATTATGAAAAGTAATGTTTTTAGTGCCTTAAACATTTTGCACAAATCTCCCATCATCATAATTTCAGCACACAACTTTCCCTTCAGCAGCAAACAGCGATGACTTTAACTTTTTATTTTTTACATATAATTTGTCAGCTTTTGATACCTGTCAGCATTGTACTTACTGATTGATGACCAATCTGCTTGAGCTTTTCTTTCATGTTTGTTCCGCTTGTCAGTTCTACCTTTTCGTAGCGGAATGCAGGCTCCACATTGAACACTCGTTCAGCGGTATAAGAATATGAAAGATAGTGAGGAATTGATTGAATGTTTTAGGTAGTTGCATTAAAAAGGCAGGACTGGAAACGGCAATAATTATTCATGTTGTAGAAAATAATATTTTAAGCTTTTGTTAACACTTTCTTGTGTTGACATTCTCTGTGACATTCTTCAATTAAAACATTTAAATATTATGTTCTTAAGGAAAGATGGAAACATACAAAAAGTGTTTAATTATACAGACTTTAATTATACAGGGTGGCCCATAATTAGCGTAGGAGTTCGAGCTCACAGAGCCATTGTGTCCCTCGCATTGTGAGCTGTGGCTCAATTTTGTTCGAACCATACTTGCAGATGGTTTTCGATGGCTGGCTTTAAAAAATTTTTGAACATTGTCTAACACCAGCGATGGAAACGGCGACAGCGTCTTTATTTTGAAAAAAAAAATCACCCAAAAAAATCAGTGGGTGCAATTCCCGCTGTTGAACTACTCTTCGATTTACCGTAGCCCATTCAATTGGAAATGGGCTTCATCGCTTATAATTAAATTATGAATGAAATCGTGATTTTCTGCTAAAACGATTTTGGCACGTTGTTCAGTTTTACTGTTCCATTTTCAATTCCCCAAGTTTTCTTTACAAAATACTTAAAACAAAAAACAATTGTAATAAAAAAGTTATAAGGAATTCAAACACCTTCGGTCCCTTTGGGCCACCCTGTATAATTTGAACAAAATTTCAATTTTGAGAGCGCAACAGCTGGGAAAGCCGTTGTAAGAGACATAGATGTAGAGCTATTAATGCGTTTTTTCCTATTCTACTCATCCCATTACTTTCAGCATAAAAAAAGTGAAAAAAAGCAAGTCCGCAATAAACACATTTAAATTGAACCTTAAATTAAATTTAGATGGATCTCCTCATCATACTGGTAGGAAATTTCAAATAACAAATAAAGCAACACTGAAGATTCATTAAATGAATCACGTTTTTTATTTTGTTGTGTTGCTATTTTTTTTTGTTTCTCAAAATGTATGAACAGACAGACGTCTTCATAAAAATAAAATATATGTATGAGCAAATATTTGTTTCTATTTTTAATAACTTTCTCTTCATCTTCTGTACTTTGCAGATCATAATCGGATATTGAACCAAACGATTGCAACACCAGCAGGCAATAATAAAGCGATTGGCAAAGCGGAAACATCATCAGCAGCAACATCCCAACAGCAAGAGAATGCTGCTGGTGTAACAGTTGTTGTAGGCATTAATAACAATAACAATATCAATCAAAAGTCCACAACCGCCGACTCCAGAGCAAATTCAAGAACATCTTCACCGACAATCATAACAAATGCAACAACAACAGCAACAACAACAACAACAATTAACAATAAGAAAACACCCGCCTCGCCAGCTGTTACAGCAACACATACAAATGAAAAGGTGAGTTTAATTACCCCCACCCCACACGCCCATGTGTTCGTATAGAGTTTTCCTTATCCTTAAGCGGTTCTACAATTTTTGGAAATTTTTTTCTAAATTCATTTAATTGCTTTTTCAGAAACATCAATTAAAACTTCAAAATTCATTGACATCATCATCCACGACATCGCCAAGTCGCAAATTTCTACTGCAAAAACAGCATCAGCAATTGTCAGAGGATGCACTAGTTACCAATAATTCTGCGCTAGAATTGAATGATGAATTACAGCAATTGAAATGTTTGAATCGTCATTCCTACAACGGGCCACTGAACTGTCAAACATTTGAACAACAACACCAACAGATCCAAGAATTACAAAAGCAAGCAGAACATCAGACAAAAAGTACAGAAGCATTAGGAGTGCTACTGCAATATTTAGTCTATGATGTAAGTAAATTTGCATTGCAACTCTGAAGTGTGAGTGAGTGAGTGCTTCACTTGTTTTAAGCACCACCACCTTCAACACACTATTCTACTACTTTATTTAAAGCCCCTGCTTATTTTTAATAGTATTTCAGTTACTACTTCGTACTCGTAACATTTTCTTTATGGATTTATTTACTCTGATTTCATGTTCAAAGCTTTTTTTCTGCCACTTCTTTGCTACTTGGAATGATGATTATGTTCATACAGGCCATGTAAGTGTCGGTAATAGAAAGTCTGTTAGATTATGAACAAAACAATAAAAAAAAATTATGCATTTATGCAGATAAAAACAGCAACTATAAGTCAATACGAGTGAATCTTAGTGAAAGTTTAAAAATATGATTTTCTACTTTTACACTTCTATCTATTGCATCTTTATATGGCAATTTTTTTTATTTGGCACTTTACGTTTCAATCAATATTGCGGTTTTCCTGCCAAATTTTCTTTTACTCGCTTTGGGTATCAATTTACTATTCCCTTTAATCCATGAGCGTGTGCCGAAGCCTGTAAGATTTTTCAGAAATGTCACAGGACGTATTTTAAAATGGAAAAACCGAGTCTTACCAGCAGACATCCATCATTCGCTAATTAAATTGGACACGTATAAGAAAGGATAGCAATAGTTTCAGCTGTTTTTGCTGTTTTAAAACATTCTTCCTCACAACATGCCTGGTTTACGAGTATTATAAGGAAAACACATTGGGTTATTGAATAGAAAAAAATAATTTTCTTTTGTTCTTTTTCAAGTGCTTAGCAAAGATTTTATAGCTGGTTTATGGTGGCTACCGAAGTAATTCGCTAGAAAAAAAGGATATTTGTTTTCTTAAATAATTTTTGAGCGATTTAAAACTAGACTATAGAAAAATTCCACCAGATGTATGTACATTGTACATGCATGTCCACTGAAAACAAAGACAGTAATTAATATATTCCGTAAATATTTAAACAAGGGGAGCGAGCACTCTGCTGCCTACAAACGTCTCTGCCAAATCAACATTGCAAATTAAATATGTATGCAGTCGTGAAACACGTGTGTAAATATTTTTAAAAGATTTCTCGTAAAAATATGACACTAAAAGCATATTGATGTTGATCGGGAAGAATAAAATTCACGTTAAACATGCAGGCATGTCGAACGAAATGCCGCATAAAATCAAATGAAATTAAAAGGAAAAATTAAATTGCGAATGTTTAAAAATAAACTCATTTTTTTCAATGTTATACTTTTTGAATATTTATAAGATTTTCATAATATTTCATTTTAATTTGCAGTTAGAAACGTCGTCAGTAGTAATTAAAATTAGGCATTTAGTATGTAGAACCAATTATAACTCCTCATAGTTAAGTTAAACATCGCCTGAGCCTTTGTCCCTGAATATTTATTTTTTTTTATATTCCATTACCAACCTGGTCTTTGTGATTCGTGCGAATTTTATGCAAATTTCCGTGAGTCTATCTGATATGAATGCGTTTTTCTTTGAAGTAGTTAAATTTGCGTTTTGTTTCAAGGTTTCAAGGTTTCAAGGAAAAAGAACAGAAAAGAAAGGAAGGCTGACTTCCTAGTAATACACTGACTTTGTAGTAATACATTGCATCGTGTTCGTAAATGCAACCGTGTAAATTATGACAATAGCCCAACTCTTTGTTCCTATTTGCAACACTATTACTGTATTTAATACGCAAGAAAAGGCAACAAAGGCATCCAAAAAAATTTAGATGCAAAATAAATACAACACGCAATACAATGGCGACGCAAGATGATATATAAGCGAATTTTCTTATAATTTAATATTGTACATATTTCTATTGTACATTCACTTATTTACTTATTTACAGCAAAAAAAAGGACACATATGTACATATGTATGTAATTACAAAAACCTATTAGTAAATTCCCGATTGGAAATGGAAAAGCAATTTCGTGAACAAAAAAGAAACGCGTTGTACTATGGGAACGTGTTTTGCAAAATATTAAGTCCATAGATGACACGTTCCCTTTTTCACGAGACAACATATACCGAAAATTTGCAAATTTCATGCTGACGTATAAACGTAATACAATAGTAATACAATGTACATATATAAATGTTCCTAAACGTTTTCAGGGTTGCAAAGTATTAGTATGTAACGTATTAAAACAGAAATTAAACGATGTATCAACTTGGTTTTAATACTGTATTGATACATTGTAAATATACGTTTAGGAAGTCAGCCGAACAAATAATAGTAAAGTATTTTTCACTCCCCTGCCCGCCCTGACTTCATCATACACAAACATTTTCGTTCACAGTTAATTATGCGACAAAAATCGACGTTGAATAAAGTATGACATACGAACTTAAAAATGTATTAATTACAGGATTACAATATCTTATAGAATATATCTTAATTTAGCGTTTTATTTATAATTGAGATGCTTCTTTCTGAAGCCTGCCGGTTTTCATTTACTTTAAACCTTTCTTTATTAAATTCGCTGCTTGCCATATCCCATCATAAGGTATCTGCGTCAATTGAAATCCTTCTACATCCTTTATTACATATCTATCGTTCTTCAATACCTTGACGATTCTATACGGCCCCTTAAATGTTGGTGCTATTTTCCTACAGGCCTTATATGTGCTTTGTACTCTTATTTCGATCCTTCAACCTGTTGTTGTATCTTTGATTCTCATCTATCTTCATCGCAGCATTCTTTTTAGCTTCCATTAAATTTCGTTCAATTCCGGCATCAATTTCTTCTAGTTTTTCCCTGAGGAAATCACCCCGACCAATCCCCTTTGATGAACTCGGAACAAAAGCTCACTTGGTGTCGCACCCGTACTTTTATGTTTCATGTTATTCATTGCAAATTCGATTTTGGGAAGCACTTTATCTCAACTAGATTCCCTACCAGCGCAAGTCAATTTGGCTATCATTGGAGCCAAACTTCTATTTACTCGCTCCACCTGGCCATTTGCCTGGGCGGATTCTGTTGCAATTTTTACATGTTGTACATTATTACTGCTCAGAAAATCTGAAAAATTTGCCGAAGTAAAAGCACTACCACGGTCAGAAACAATAATTGAATCAGTCGACCATAAGAGTCAAAATATTGTTTCATACACTTGATTACCTCCCCCGAGCCTGTTGAACAAACCGCGTATAACTTAACGAACTTTGTAAAAGCATCAATTATTAAAAACACGTACTTTTTTTTAGATTTCTTAAATGATATTGGCACAAAATGGTCTACATGGCATGCTTGAAACGGAACATTACCCTTCGGAATGCTGTGCATCAATCACTCATGTTTTCCAGTTTTCGCCGAAAAAGCAATACATTTTAGACAATTTTCTGTATGTTTCCTAACCCTTTCCCTCATTTTCGGAAACCAATACGATGTCATAATTGCACTCATAACTTCGTCACACCCCATATGCCCCATCTCGTCATGATATTTAATAAGTATACCAGTTACCTTAGAGGCCCGAACATAAAATAGAAGTTTATCTGCAATCTTCCTATAAACTAACCCATTTCGCATTTCATACCATTTACTCTCAGTCTCTTCTAGTTCGCTACGAATCCTATTTATTGACCTTATCCCTATATTGACAAATCGATAAATTTTGTTCGAACGTATTTTCCTCAGGAACTAAAATGCCTGAGAGTCTACTGAGCGCATCGACATGTCGCATCGTCGTCCCTGCTCTGTGTTCCCTGTGTCATAATCATAATTCTGGAGCTCGAGAGCCCATCTGGCTATTCTCGGAGTAATTTCTCTCTTGTTTAATGTCAATGTCAATGAGTTACAATCGGTAACTATTTTGAATCTGATTCCCTCTAAATAAATTCTAAATCTTCTAAGAGCGTAAACTATGGCAAGAGTTTCCAGCTCGAAGCTGTGATATTTTGATTCACAATCCGTTGCCCGTTTCGAAATATAAAAAACGGGATGAAAAATTCCATCCTTCTTCTTATTTTGTAATAATATCGCTCCGCAGCCTAATGAACTCGCATCACAATGGAGCTCGGTCTCATCCCTATGATCATAAATTGCTAATGTTGGAGCTTCAATCAGTTTTTACTTTTCAATTTCTCAAAACATCGCATTTCCTCTTCGCCAAATCTGAACTTGGCATTTTTCCTTATAAAGGGCATACAATGGCTGAGCCTCAATCGAAAAATTTTCCATAAACCTTCTAAAGTATGAGCATAAGCCTAGAAAACTGTGTACAGCCTTAGTATTCCGTGGGACAGGGAAATTTTCAACAGATTTTATATTTGTTGCATCCGGTTTAATACCATATTTAGATATAATGTAGCCCAAGTATCTAATTTCCGACCTCATGAAATTGCATTTATCAAGTCTTAATTCTAAACAATTCCTTGCCAATTTATCGAAAACCTCTGCAAGTATCTCTACAAGCTCTGCAAGTTCTTCTACTTTCTGTTGCTAGCATTATATCATCCAAATAAATTGCCAATTTGCTGGCTCTAATCTCGTCAGCAAATACTCTGCTAATAAACCGTTGAAAAGTCGCAGGCGCATTTTTCAAGCCAAATGGCATTCTCAAAAACTCGTACTGTCCCATGGGTGTTACAAAAGAGGTATATCCCATGGACTCGTCATTCATTTTCACATGATAAAACGCGCTTTTTAAGTCAAGTAAAGAAAAATAGCGTTTACCTACCAGTCGGTATAATAAATCGTCAATAAGTGGTAATGGGAAGTTGTCCTTAGATGTATTCTTATTTAACTCCCGATAATCAACGCATAACCTAAAGTCACCACTATTTTTTGCAAACCAAAACAATCGGGGAAGCATATTCTTCTAACATACTTGGCCTAATAATTCCTTTTGCCAATAAATGATCTAAAATTTGCTGAACATTCTTCTTCGTGGGGAACAGCTAAAAGGCTTTTCATTTTTCAAATTAATTTTAAGCTTCCATTCGACTCCAGGTTTATCGGGACGTTTATAGTTCAAATAACAATCTTTGAATATTTTCTGAAATTTCTTATTGACCTCATGAGATACATACATCTTCATTATTTACCATCAAACTTTCGTTTCCTATTTCAATATTCATTATATTCATACATTCTTTTTCATATTCTGTTTTAAATTTAAATCCCGCTACCCTTAAAAAGTTCTGCCCTAAAAGCATGGGATAGCTCATTGTTTCATCCGACACTACAAGCAAATTAAATTTAATTGTTTTATTTTCAAAATAAATTATAACTTCAACATTGCCTCTTATAATACGAGGACTTTTATTTAAACCCAAATAATTGAAATTGTTATCATTTTTTCTTATTAATATACTTGGCACGAACTGTTCTTTTACAAGACTGATAGGACTACCGGTATCTAATAATGCTCCTAAAGAAGAATTAAATCTAAAAAAATAACCATTTATAAAATCTACATTAATAAGTCTTACATATTCATTTTGCTCCTCGTCGTTGTTTATGTGATGCACAGATTGCTTCTTATCGTTTTAATTACCAGTGAGTACATCTTTTCTTTTGCGGCACATTGCAGCCAGATGATCTCTTTTGGGCTTGCGACATTCATTAGCCATGTGCCCAAAAGAATTGCAGTTGTAGCAACGAATTGGTTTCGGTTGTACAACAACGGCCGATGCCTTTTCTCGAATATTGCCTCCCTATTCGTTCGCACTTGGCCGCTTTTCTAATCGTACTTTGTTGAAGGCTTCCAGCAGCTGCTCTTTATTTTTAAAACCCTGCATTTTTGCCTGGGTTTGCAGAATGTAATCTGGTATACCCTCAATTAAATATTCCATCATTTCATCCTGCGATGATATGTTAATTTTGTTAGCCAAAATACTTTTGTCATGATAGTATTCTTGAAAAGGTTCATTACGTTGCCATTTGCGTTGCTCGAATTGTCTTTCTAACGGAAGACGACTTGAGCCATCTCTAAAAATTTGTTTCATTTCGTTTAACAACTCATTAACATCAACTAACATTAAATTTGGCTTTGAATAAAACCAATTAAGAGCTTTACCTTTTAATTTCTTTGAAATTAAAGCACGTACATATGTACATTGTTTTCGTCGAGATCAAAAGCAGACTTAGCATTTTTTAATTGAATTTCCCAATGCTCAAAACAAACATTTTCGCCAGAGAATTCTGCAACAAAATCTTTTGCAATATTTTTTCCGGTTTAATTAGCCCAACTTACAATCTTGTGCATATGGTGTTGCATCATTGCATTTGCAAAAAGGTATAGCATATTTATGCAAATGCAATGATGCAAGACCATATGCACAAGATTGTGAGTTGGGCTTTTATCTTTTTCTGCACTGCACTCTTGAATTTTATTTGTTTTTATTTATTTTTTATTATTATTATTATTTTAATTATATTATTAATTGACCTTTTTTATTATATTTTTTGATATACAGTGGCCAAAAAAACCATTCGACATTGCAATTATTTTCTTAAATTTCATTGAAAACGCTAGTATCCTTTTGTTTTTTATATGTATAAACATGAGATCACATTGTATTATATGTATTTAATAATTTATGGTCCTAAAAATAATAAAAATTGCACATTTTTTAACTCATCTATCTGTTTGAAGGAAAAAACAAAAATTGCAAAGCAAATAAAAAGTATTCGACTGGCATTGTTTTTCCCTTATTCTGATTGTGTATTTCTTATTACTTCATGTCATTGTTGGTAAAAATATCGCTATGTTTCTTGTTTATCATTTACAAGAACTTTTTTCTTATTTCTGTGCAAGTGATCGCGACGATGGGACGTAAAGGGAAAGAAACTTCTGTTGATGTAAGAAATTTAATAATATATCATTTTAAATTAAGAAAAACGGAAAAGACTATATCAGAAATCGTTTAAAGGTCAAGAACTACTGTATATTACATTATAAAAAAGTACAAATCAAGTAAAACTGTGATAAACAATGTAAGGATTGGGCGACCTTGCAAACTTACAGATTCAGGTGAACGGCGAATCGTGTGTGAAGTAAGAAAAAATCCAAAACTTACTGCTAACACTTTAGCTAAAAACACTGAAGAACACTTAGGTATATCCGTTACACCTCAAACAATAAGAAACGTCTTAAAAAAGCACGATTTCCATGCACGATCAGCCAGGAAGAAGTCACACATTACTAAGAAAAATAGAAAGTTGAGATTAGATTTTGCGAAAGAGCATGTAAATAAGCCAATGGAGTTGTGGATGGATTTTATTTTTGCTGACGAAAGTAAATATAACCTTTTTCGATGTGATGGAAAAGTTCTGGTACATCGCAGGCCTAACACAGAACTGGATGAAACGAATATGGTACCAACTGTTAAACATGGTGGCGGTGGTGTTATGGTATGGGGATGTATGGCGGCATCAGGCGTGGGTAATATTTGGTTTATTGATGGGATTATGGATCACCGAAAGTACATTGATCTCCTAAAGCAAAATTTGAGGTCAAGTGCTGAAAAATTGGGTCTGGCAAATAGATTTCAGTTTTATCAAGATAATGATCCCAAACATTGTGCCACTAATACAAAGCTTTGGCTTTTATATGATTGTCCAAAATTAATAAAAAACGCCGCCACAGTCCCCAGACCTTAACCATATTGAACATCTTTGGGGTCACTTGGAAAAAAAAATCAGAAAACTTGAATTTACGAACAAACACCAGATGAAAGTTATCCTGTAGGAGGAATGGAGCCAAATTGATCCAGAATATAGCAAAACGTTGGTAAAATCTATGCCAGGTCTTTTAAAAGAGGTTATACGTAGGCAAGGAAAAGCAACTCGCTACTGAAGTAGAAATAAGCTTGTATAATAGAATAAGCATGTATTTTAAAAATGTTGCCAATGTCGAATACTTTTTTTGCTTGTTTTTTGTTATTAATATTTTAATTCATGTGTTTTTTGCTTTTTTTACTTTGAGATCTCATTTTTTTTACTGAATATAACTTTGTGTTCCTTAATAAAGACTTTTATAAGTTTATTTTGTTAAAAACAACATTCCATATTTTTTTCTTGATAAATATATAAAGTTTACGGCCTATGTCGAATAGTTTTTTTGGCCACTGTACATATATTTATTAAAGACCTCAGGCTTAATAAATATGTAAGTATATCAAAAAATATTATTTTAATTATATTATTAATTGACCTTTTTTATTATATTTTTTGATATATATTTATTAAGCCTGAGGTCTTTTTTTTTTTATCTTATTTTGTTTTTTTATATTATTCGATATTTCTTTAACAGCTTGTTAACATCATCAGGAATAATAGGAAATTTAAATTAAATATAAAAAAAAAAAAAAAAAAATATTATTATTATTATTATTTTTTATTTATTTTCTTTATTTATTTTATTATTTTTATTATTATTTTATTATTATTATTTTATTATTATTATTTCTTTTTCTTTTCGCAAAATATCATTTTCTTTTTTTTTTCATATTTTATCTCTATTTGAAGCAATTCCATTCTTCTTCTTTTTAAAAATGCTATTTCATTTTTCATTTCAATTGCTTTCTTTGTCATTCGTTGTGCCAGTAACATCGTTTTCGCTATTATCTGTCTGTTTGTTGTTGTTTTCTGGAAAATAATAAACTCCACCCTCATTTGCTCTTTCATTCTTACACTCATTTTTATTGTTACATTCAATTTTATGTATTTTTTCATTTGAAGTGTTACTTTGTTCTTTTTCGTTGTTTTGCATATTATTTACAAGGTTACTGGCGTCCTTCAATATTTGTTCCCAGTGATCACTTTCTTCTTGCTTTGTAGCGTAGATCAATTCATTATTCTTGTCATTTTGTGTTTAGCTATTTCTGCTATTACTTGCGCTCGTCTCATCATTTTCAAAAATACCTCCTTGAGTATCGTCGTCCGTTGCTTAACTCTGTTCATCGACATTCACAATACTTTCGGTTGTTGAAAATACAGCACGTACCTCTGTCGGCACAGTCAACAGTCGCAAAACCAATTCATTCTTCCATTCGCTTTTGAGGCCAATGGAACGTAGCCAATCCTTTAGTTGCTTGACAGTCAGTTTTCCAATGTCAGAAGGCATCATGGTTCGTATCACTTCGTATTTTCGTTGATCTGGTTGTCAATTATCGACGTTAAAAATATATTAATTACAGGATTACAATATCTTATAGAATATATCTTAATTTAGCGTTTTATTTATAATTGTCGTCCTACAAACATTTAATTAATTCATAAATTTATATTCTTTTTAGTTGGATGCTTTTTCCTGTCCCAAAGTGAAAGCGGATAATTTGAAGAGCAGGGAGGAAGTAAAGACAATTTTGCATCTTTTTCATGAGGCTAAAAATGCTCGCTCCGAGTTACAAGAAGAATTGGTTGAGAAAGATGCCTACTATATGCGAAGGGAGCATGAACTGCAGGACTTGCATCGCTGTGAATTGGATAGAGGTACAATATACATACATACATACTACATACATAAGTATATTTAGATTTAATTAAATTTTGTTGTAAATTTGCACACAGCTCAATCAAATCTTTCGGAATTTGAAGACACGGTTCGACAAAAAATATCTGCATTGGAAATACAATTGCAAAATTGCGAAAGTGAAAACAAAAGACTTTTGAATGCACAGCGCCTTGAAATGGAACATAATTTGTCACAAAAGCAACAGAACTTGGAAAATGCTGAGCAACGAGCAAAATTATTGAATGAACGTTTACAAGCATCAGAAGTTTCTGAACAGCAACTTAGAGTACAACTTACACAAACGGAATCGTTAAATGCCGGCCGTTTACAGGCTTCTGCCGAACGAGAGAATGTTCTTAGCGAACGCCTTAAGCAACTAACCAAAGAACTAGATAATCTCAAAGCTTTGAAAGAAAACAACGAAAGGGAGCTGAAAGAAAAGCTGCATCTCTCAAATGATGAGGTGGCGGTTTTAAGAACTTCTCGTAGAAGTCTTCATGAACGTGGAGTCAGTTCAGCACGTAACACATCTTCCCTAACAACAAATTCGCACATGGAACTTACCCTATTGCAAAGTGAAGCTGAAAGTCTGAGATGTGTATTGGAATTGAAGCAGAAGGAAATCTCCAAACTGACCAAGAAAAATGAGGAACTATTACGTGATGCAGATGAGAAATTGTCGTTTCAAGCTAAAATTTCCTTGTTGGAATCGAAAAACGAAATGCTGCATTCAGAATTGGAAATTAAGTCGGAGAAAGAAAAGTAAGTCTTTAATATACATGTGCCTTAATTAATTGTGTTATTGTTATTAACAATTTTTATTTCGTTCTTCTCTTCCGCACATTCACTTAGGGAATACCTACGACAAATTGATGAAATCCAAAAGGCATTAAATCATGAAACCGTAAAGCGTACACGTCTCTCTTACGACAAGGAAGCTTTGCAGTGGCAATTGAAGCAGCGTTCCGAACAACTTCACTTTTTAGAAACGAAATTTCATGAACTGTCAGCGCAAGATATCACCGCCAGCTCCGTAGGTAATCGTTCGTCACTAACCGTTCCATCATTGACATCTTTCATGCATATGGATGTTTCACCACCCACTTCCCCCATTATCAAAGGAGTCATTGAGAAAACAGATTCGGTGTCTTGGGTACTTGAAATGGACGATGACACTCCCGAAGCAGCAGCTTCCAAAATAGTCAAACGCGCTGGATCCTTTAGATCTGTGGAGCGTAGCCCTTCAACGAGACGGCAGTTGTCCCTCAGTGCCAGTGCGACTTCTGGCGCCCATATGTCGAATTGTAATTCTAATTTGATGGAGGTATGTGGGTCCCACCCTCTGTCACAGTCAATGTCGGCCACATCAGTGATAAGAGAACATTCCAAAGTTGAATCCAATGAATTTAACAACCGCTCTCATTCTCGTACTCGCTCAAAATCTGTAAGCATAAAAGTGGAGGGTTGCCAACAACAATCCAAGTCATCGAAAAAAATCGCCAGGCAATTGTCAGGCGGATCTAGTGCGAGGAAAAATGAACTCAGCCCCAATTGGAAAGAGCCAAGCCCTTCAATTTCTCCGTATGCGGTGAGACCGAGGTCATCAACTCCTAAAATTGATAGCGAATCGGAGGAGGTCTTATTTAGACGCAGTTCGGCCAGGAAGTTAATTACTTGCGATACATCTGCCTTAAATAAGGGCGAGCGCTTAGAGATGCGTTCCTTACCGTCTCATCCATCCGTACAGGATTTGAAAGTAGTTAAAAAATGTCAAGAAATACAAGAGTCTGCTGGAGAGGCGATGGTTTCTGGCACAAATTCTGAAGACGAAAGCTGTTCAGCAACTTCAGATGATTTGGATAGTTCAGCGTCTTCTTCAGCACCTTCAGATTCAACAAGTTCTTCGAACCAATTAAAAAACTCACTCATGTCCTTTGACGATGTATTGTTGATAGAGAAAATCAATAGTTTATCCGGAACTCCCATGGAGATCAGTTGGTCCGAAGATGCTGATGCCCCAACCAACGGCACTATACTATGACATGAAATGCGTGAAATGTATCAAGTTCACGAAGATGATGAGGACAGTTTTTGAAAATTTAAATTGATAAAAATTATTTTTAGAATTACAAAGAAAATAAAAAAAAAAAAAAAAAAAAAACCAGCAATTCCAAGATTTATGGCTACATTTAATTGAATATGGAAATACTGCTGCTATTCAGTTGAGAAAAGTGAAGATGCTTTACCTTTTTAAAGGCGCAAATAATTGATTGTCCCCCAATACAGATGGACAACTTTCCAAATGTCTGTCTTTTCATATATACGTTTCATACGAACTTATTAATAAAATCTATAAAATAATACATTTAACTACAAATGATATTAACCCCACAATCTAACCCAGCAGCAATCCTTTGGTGCGTTTTAAATGGAAAGCCTTTTTATGCCTTTTTTTCCTGTTACTATCATATTAAAATTTTTCTCACTTTTGATGTTTTAAATTTTTAATTTATTTTAATATTTATACTTAAAATTGTTTTCTGTACATATTTAATTTATTTATGTGAATTTGAAGAATGAACCACAAAAATTTATATTATATATATACATACATAGATACATGCATACATACATACATACATACATAACAAACACAACATACATACAAAGAAAAGAACACAAAATTGAAACCAAGAAAAGGAAACCACCCCGCTATAATAAAATAATTAAAATTAATAATAAAAAAAAAAGAATTTAAACGTAACAAATTTTGCTCTTTATATCTCTTATATGTATGTACGTATGTATAAGAGAACAAGTGATATATGACAAACAGAATTAATTCCTTGGATGAACAAGGACATTAATTATGAATCTTTAAACAAAGAAATGGTTAAAAATAATACGCCCTTTTTTTTTGTGAAGTTATAAAAAAAAAAACTAAAAAACGGTGAAAAAAATCCTTTGCATTTCGCATTGTAGAAAAAGAGTTTCGCTGCAAATGCTTACAGAGCCTGTGGCTGTGTAATTAAGGATTTTCTAAAACATATTGTAGGGTCTCCTTGCAAAATCTCTTGCAATCTCGACTCGACTTTTACATTGGGCTCTTGCATGTGTTTCAAGGCGATACAAGTTCATAATCAATTACGATGAAAAATCGATTGCGTTCACATTTGTCGACATTCGTGTGCCGGAACATATCAAAGTAGTATAAAAAAATTTCTTTCATTTTTGTAGAAATGCTCTGTAGTTCATGAGCTGCTTTACATATAAATTCCCTACGAATAGAAATGTGTATAAAAAATGTACCACTTTTTCAAAATAATATAATTAATTTTATTCTGCTGAATGAATACATTCAAAGTCAAATTTGACAAAGTAAAAATTGCACTCATATGCAGTTTCGAAACATTGACAAAAAAAAAATGTTTTAAAATAGCAAATCGATTGAAAATTCAACGGAATGATTTGCCTTTTTTGCAAGAATTTCTAAATGAATGAATGAGTTTAACGAAAACCATATTCCTCCCAGGCGCACAAATTATGTTGTTAAACATTCTTTGAGCCTGATTCGTAAATAGTTCAATGCGAGTTAATGTAAATTCTAATAACTTGTCGGTTAACAATTTTCTATATAATAAAAAGTAAGTTTTGCAATGAATGGAAATAAATTTTGTAGTTGCTCTGAATAAGACACCCAGTTTTTAATTTAAGTTTAGTTAGTAATTAAATTATTATTGATCACAAGAAACACATTGAGAATAAAATCTTTGTGTTTTTTATTTAAATAAATAAATGTTTAGCTTTAATTTGTTTGTTTGTTATGTTTACAACTTTGTTAAATATTTTAGTTTTTATTATTAGTTTGTATACATCACATTATTTTACTTTTAAGTATTTAAATATTGTTATGGTTTCCATGGCAAATTTGAATATGTATTTTCAAAAATAAATTAATAAAAACTATTTGTTTGTTGTGCTGAGATATAAATGTACATTTTTATTAAATAAAAAACTACAATATGATTTGGTTTGTAAAGCAAAATTGCTGTTTTCGACTTTTAAAACAATATTTTTCTTAAATATTCCAATTTTTATTTGTTTCTTCTTTACTATTCGATTGCAAAACCATGCATCTCTTAATATGAATAATTCTTTAATTAAGTCTATATATATGACGTGCATACGTTCATTTCCTCATAATCCGAAAATATAGAATTTTTTACAATCCTTGTGTAAGAACTTTATGCAAATAGCGTGTTAATTCACCTATTGAAATAAGGATATATTTATTATCTATCCAAGGCGCCTTCTGTGAAACTGTCTTTCTAGTGTTAGGACGCAGTTTAAGTAAATGCAGCCACAAAACAAAATATTTTTCTGCTAGAAAAATTAGCACTATTTTTTGCATGTTATAAAAATAAATACAAATAATAATCCCAGCCCTGCCTAAATATGTATCATTGTCTGTATGTCTGAATGGTATTTAGTAGCGGCAGAGAAAAAATTAATAAAAATAATCCCTGAGATATGTTTAAGTATAGCAACAATAATTATATGATTTATCAGCAATTTTTTTGCTAAAAACAAAAATTATAAAAAAAAAAGTTAAAATAATACTTATAAAAATACATTAAAATTGTTTTCAAACACAAATAAAAACATTTTGTTTTATCTAAACTTTGGAAAAACAATTATTCATGAATTTTTGGTGAGATTTGCTGCATAGGTTTGTCAGTTTTCTATGGCATCAAACATCAACTAATGTTAATTAAATTAAATAAATATATACATATATGCATTGCTGCGAAATTCGAATTCAATAAAAAAAAAATTATTGAACGAAAATAAAAAAAATTCATTCTTTTATTTTAATTTTCATGTTAATTTTTACGTTCAGCCATCGAAGTGTCCTAGAATTTTTAGCCTTCAAGAAGAAATGTTTTTAACTATGTACATACAGTGAATTTGAAATTAAAGGGACCAGAGAAAAAGTTAAAATAATCGAGAGTTCATATTGACAAGAGTTGAAATTATCAAGAGGGAGATATATAAAATTCTATTTAACAAGATTTTAACTAGATTTTTACCGAGAATATTCTGCAGTCCACTTTTGCAAAACCATTTACTCCAAGCAATGAATTTCAAAAATGAGAAATAGCAAAAAAAAAAAACAAAGCAAATAAATATTATTTTTTAAATTAATGAAAATTTTTTATTTTTATTTTTGTTTTATTTTTTTAATTTAACTGCGACAGTTTGCTAAAAGCAACTATCGAAATTGTCTTGGGTGACAAAAGCATGTCATAGAAAGTAAACCGAATGATTCTAACTTTTGTTTGTTTGAACAACACAAAAACATTCGCATTGCGAGATCAAATTATAAACTGTATAGAAGCCAAATTTTAAATTAGATGACATTTCAATACATAGAGCAAAGCAATGAAAAAATTAAAAATAAATTTTAAATAAAAAAAAATTTTAATTTAATTTAATTTAATTAATTTAATTATTAATTAATTTAATTTTTTTTAATTTTAATTTTAAAAATTTTTAAATAAAAAAAAATTTTAAATAAATAAATTTTAAATCTCAACTAATCCAAGGAATTTATGAATGAAATTGAAATAAATAGGAAAAGCATTAACTACTGAATAGAAAAAAACTGTTGTGAAGATAGCTGTATTGCTCTGAGATTGATTATGTACGCTTTAGAAAATAATACACCGTTTCCTTTATTAGTTACATGATGATGCCAACCTTGTAATTTATTAACAGTGTTATTATAGTCCTTTTCAAATTTATTTCGCGACTAAAGAGAGCTGCTATACCGATTAAGTAACTGTTAATTTTATAAATACATCACATACTTTCAGGTACCAATTTCACCACACAATTTTGTTGTGTTAAGATATTTTTAGCCAAGTCACACACCATTTTCACGACCCCATTCAATCACCTTTTACTATTTGTTCCAGGAAAGGAAATACATAATTACAGTCGAACTTCTCTATAACGTAGCAGTTGGGGACCGTCAAATTTCTACGTTATAGAGAAACTGCAGAAAATTTTGACTACATTTTTTTTATGTAGAAAATATATTTATTAAGTTTTAATTATATTATTAATTGACCTTTTTTATTATATTTTTTGATATATATTTATTAAACCTGAGGTCTTTTTTTTTTATTTTATTTTGTTTTTTATTATTCGATATTTCGTTAACAGCTTGTTAACATCATCAGGAATAATAAAAAATTTCCTATTATTCCTGATGATGTTAACGAAATATCGAATAATAAAAAACAAAAAATAATAAAAAACACTTCAGGGTTAATAAATATATATCAAAAAATATATTTATTAAGACAAAAAAAATTGTTTTTACATGAACACATTAATTTTTTTTTTATTAATACATACATATGTGACTAAATTGATGCAAAAAATCGATTGCTAAAAACTTGGCAATTGCGAGATTATTTAGTGTGAAAAATTCTATTTAGGTCTTAAAAAATTGTACGTTACAGAGAGAACTTCGCTATAGGGAAGTTCGTTATAGGGATATCCAAATGTATGAAAATACTCACAAAAAAGTTGTGTTCACGAATTTTATTTGTTATAGAAAAGATTTCGTTATAGAGAAGTTCGCTATAGAGAAGTTCGACTGTACATCAATCGTGAATCCTTTTTCCCTCGAAATATTTAGCCTTTCCCTAAATTTCCAATCGTGCAAAAAATTCCCCGTGAATAATTTCATGTTGATTTAAAATTTCCCTTATTGTAAATGTTTTTTTTTTCCCTAGAGTTTTTCCACTTTTCCTTTTTAATATTAAAAAAAAAAAATTTTCTATTATTCCTGAATAATATATAATTGAATATTGAATATAATTGAACTTTTTTTATCACCTAAGACATGTAAAACCACGAATTCTTATTTCTATACTAAAAGTTAAATTGGTTTGATTCTTAATTAATTTTTTGGTTTTTGAAATCTGCTTCCATTTTCTACATTCACTGGCAATGATAATCAAAGAATCAAAGAATAAAATTCCACGTGAACTTCATGATACCAATTTTCTTCTCGAGAAGAGAAAGATAATTTCATGGTGAATAAAGTAATAGAATAGATGGATCCAGACTCTGCGTGTAAGTAGTAGGTAAGTACCTATTTAAAAAAAAATTTGGAAAAAGCATAGAAAAATAATAAATTTTTAAATTATAATTTTCTCTAACTGGAATGTAGTACCAGGTTTTAGGTAACGCGCAAGAAGAAATTCTCTCTATCCACATTTTAACAGAATAAAGTAAATGTTTTTGAAGAAAATTATCATAATTTTTTAATGAACATTTATTTTCAACTTTTAATTTTGCGGTCACCACGATTTCAATCATGCGACGTGCACGGCTGTAGATGATCAAAAAAAAAAAACACTTTCGTTTCCAGCAA
Source organism: Dexiosoma caninum (assembly GCA_963924685.1). Lineage (NCBI taxonomy): Eukaryota > Metazoa > Arthropoda > Insecta > Diptera > Tachinidae > Dexiosoma > Dexiosoma caninum. The sequence continues at coordinate 85,550,061 of OZ004727.1, forward strand.
TCCAGTCACTTTGTTTTCTCAGCAAACCAATTCACATTTCACCTGCTTTTTTGAATTTATAGTAACGTAATTTTTTTCCTGTTCTAAGCAGAAAATTACGTCATTTGATACCCAGATCATGGTCGTGAATATATTATTGGGTTTGAGTAAAAACGTTTTACATTCGACTTTGAATGCATCAGCAATAATATTGCACTTTTGTAATAAATTCAAATGACGTTTCTTTATTGCTGTTTTGTTTTTCAGACATTAATTTTTTGTAATTCTGGTGGATTTTCTATATTTTGCCATTTAGAAAAATTACTTCCATTTCAATTTGATTTTTTGCCCCAAAAAAATTATATTTATTTTATTATTATGCCTCAACTTAATGGTTAACAAATTTCTGAAAAAACATACAAAATGTTGCTTTCGTTACTCTCTGGAAGTGTATTGTTTTAAATAACGATAAAGTTGCATTTGAGTGACTTTAATGAACAAAACTACTTATTGCTGCTATTCGTCTTTTGGAACAGTTCGAATAATTTGAATTTTTGAATTTTACCAGAAGTGGTTTTGGGAAAATCATCAACGGTAATCACGTAACGAGGAACTTTAAAGTGTGCCAATTTGCCTTTGCAATATTGTTTAATACTATCGCGATCAATTTTGACCGATTTGTCATGCAATCGAATGAAAGCACAAATTTCTTCGCCCATTCGTTCATCGGGAACACCAATGGCCTGCAGAATAAAAAACATACATGTCAAAGTGGAATACGTTTAAGGTTTGTATGCTCATCTCTACGACTGAGACTTACATATGATTCCATAATGTCATCATGACCGTTAAGAAAATCTTCAATCTCTTTGGGGAAAACATTTTCGCCACCTCGTATAATCATCTCCTTGAGACGCCCAACAATACGACCATAACCATCAGATTGCAAAATGAATTGATCTCTGAGTTCAAATATACAAAACCGTCTAATGAAAAATGTCCAATTAAAACAATTATTCCTATTCACCCTGTTCTCAACCACTTGTCAGCGCCAAACGTTTCTTTCGTTTTGTCTTCATCACCTTGATAGCCCAACATGGTCAGATAACCTCGAACCAGCAATTCACCTGGTTCTCCGAAAGGCACCGTATGCCCTTCACTGTTGACAACTTTTACTTCGATATTATCTTGTATATGGCCCACTGTGTTCAAGACTTGATCGACGGTGTCGCCGGGACGCGATTGGAATATTACAGCTGTTGTTTCAGTCAAACCGAAGACTGTACGCACCTCTTGCAAATTTAAAACATTTTTCATATCTAAGAAAAGTTGTGGCGAACATATGGCGCCACCAGTTACAGCCATTTTCAAAGAAGTCAGCGGCGCCTTTAGCTCTCGCTGTTTTTTAATGAGATCAACGTACATGGTAGGTGTACCATGGATAACACTACAGCGTTCATCAACAATTGCCTTAAGCGAATGTTCTGGACTGAAGCCGGGAGAAGGTAAAACCAAAGTTGCACCATGACTCATACCAGCCATAATGGTGATCGTCACACCAAATGCATGGAACAGAGGAACTTGAACACAAATTCGACCACCCTTTAACTGATTACGATTAGCAACATGGATACCGTTGTTAACAAAATTGAAATGTGATATGGCGGCAGCCTTAGGATGACCTGTTGTACCCGAAGTGAATTGTACATTGCATGCGCTATCAGGTACAATATAACGCTGTAATTTGTAAATATCATGGCATTCCTGTTGGTCACTCAAATCCAAAACCTCATCGAAAGTTAACGCCCCCCTCAGCTGAGAGTCCGTATTGACAATGACCGCTTTCAAGTGCGGCAAATTTGCGCTTTTCAATTTACCCTTCTCACTCTGGGTCAACTCAGGGCAAATGCTGCGTATAATTTCATAGTAATTTTGACTTTTGTACGTCAGTGGGCAAACAATAGCTCTTACGTTCACCTTCTTCAGGCAGTATTCTAATTCGGGTCCTTGGAAAGCAGGATTTATGCCCACGGACACCAAACCAACTCTGGCCGCTGCCAACATGCTCAGATACCAGTGCATATTGTTGGGACCCCATATGGCAACATAATCACCTTTTTCCAAACCGATTTTCAAAAAACCAGCCGCCAACCGATCAACATTTTCTAAGAGGGATGCAAACGTGTGTCTCTCGTTCTCATGACAAGAAACTATTGCTTCCGTGGTGCTATATTCGGCAACTGCACGCTCCAATTCCTGCCCAACACTACGATAAACCAGAGGATCCTTTCCGATGAAATTCAAATAACTTTGATTGGCTTCATTCGCTGTCGAATGGGTGCGATGGACCGTAGATAAACTAGAATGGAAGACAATTATTAATAGGAATTCATTTTACGGAACAAACGCATACACACATTCACACATATTCATCTATAGCCTGGCAACGTTTTTTTTTTTTTTTTTTGCGTCTTTTGAAATCGACAGTAGTGTGATGAATTTCGATCGATTTCATATTCCATATTTGTTTCCTTTCCACTTATCTTCTCTAAATACAACTGCATAAAATCTAATAAATAACAATTGTAAAATATGTAAACATATCGAGCCTTTGGTGCAATACCGTAGTAACTCAAATTTTGAATTTTTTTTGAGCTGGGTATGCAGAAATGATCTTTGGGGAACTATATATATCTAAAGGAAAAAATATTATGGTTCTATCTGTAACTGTTCAGATTCTACAGCTACAAATGTCTTTATTGCCTCCAACTATTTCCAAAAATATTTTTATTTGCAATAATGAAATATTTCCTTTATGACTACAAATTTACACACCGAAAACATTACAAAACATGCCTCTTTATTTAAAAACTTGTAAAAAGTAACTTTAGTAAACGAAAATACTATCAAAAAGATGGCTCAAAACTTCAAATGCATTTTTCTCAGTTCACGATTTTTTTAAATTACGACCGTGTTGCACCAAAGGCTCGATATGTGTATGTGAGTGACGTTTGTAAAATCTTTAAACAAATTAACAAAATAAAATTTGTATCAATATTTTTTCTAATTTTTATTTATAAAATGCCTTTTTTTGCTGCGGTTTCGCTAATTCTCTTGGAAGAAAATAAAGGAATGAATAGCGAAAATATTCTAAGAAAACGTTTAAGAGATAAATTGGATCCCTTAAATTTGCCACATGAAATGTGGGTATTTAAATTTTTAAATTTCACAATAGATTTGTTGAATATTTTAGTTTAAATAAGGACGAATTTATAATCATTTTTCATGTTAAAAATGTCTTTTTTTTCAATGAAACAAGATGGAATATGAAATCGTCATAACAATTCGTCACATACAAATTCATTACACTATTTTTCGATTTCAAAACGTTTTAACGCCGAAAACGATTTTCATCACATACCTGATTATTATTTCATTATTATTTTTACTTATTACAAGAGGTTTGTCCCGCAGCGTCCATGGGACATTGTTGAGTTTTTTTTTAATCAAATTCGTGACTTTTTTGAGACTCTTATGTGTTTGTTTTGCGGGTTGGAAATTAATTGGTATGTCGGTACTGTACACGCGACTCTTCTGAACGACTATATTATTATTCTCGATTGTAACTTATTTGCGACACCAATGCAAATCGATATATTAAAAGTAAAGGCCGCACAAATTCTACATGCTACACGAAATCGTGATTGTCAAACTTTTTAACAAAAAACCTCAATTTTTTCAAGATGCTACAATTTTTATTGACAAGAATTATTTTTCGTTAATTTCATAATATTTTCATGAATTTTAATGTATAGAAATTAACTAAGAAAATCCAGGCCATGTAATTCGTACCATTCGTAGCCATTAACAGCTGTTCTCTTTTCCTTATAACTCGTCTTTCAGAAGTGAGAAAATAATTTTAACAGCTGATTTGTCAATTTAAAATAGAACAGGTTTCTCATAAAAAACACTGCAGCCAATTGAAGCATTTCGTATCGACAAAACCAGGAAAAAAGTGAATGCGTTCACTATGAAGTGGTATTTTCATGAATTCTTAAGCACTTATGCCTTATTAATGCCATCTTAAGTGTTAACAGGATTATCGCATTTTAACTCATCGAAAACACATGACGAATTGCGAATTGCACAAGCTTATTCCAGTTGCCATATAAAAATTAATTGTTATAAACTAAAAATAGTATGAATTATATGAATGCGGCAGTAATTCTGTCTGCTTAAGAGCCCGAACACAATGTAACGATAATTTATTGCGGTGCAGTTTTTCATACGATTTTGAAGTAAAAAACCGCAGTGCGGAACGGCATAAAATTTAAATTTATTTATTTTCATTGCGGCCTTTCTTATTCTGTCAATTTTTTTTAACTCTTTCTCTTTCTGACGTTGCCATAGTTTTTGAATAATTGGCGATGTTCACGACATTATTGTAAACAAAAAACATGTTAATATGTGTCGTGGTTTCTAATTCTACACATAATTTCAAACGTGCCTTCTACCAAATTAACAATTTTTTCAATAACTTCAACTGCCATTGCAAAATATTTAACACAAACAGCAATTTTTTTAAAAAATTTTTTATAAAAATGTATGCACAAATAATTTAATAAAAATGTAAACAAACAATGACAAGTATTACCGTCGCCGTCGTCCGTTGTATTATGTTTATTTTTCTCTCCCGCAACGAGAAATCGCACCGCACCGCACCGCAAACATTGTGTTCAGACTCTAATGCGTCGAAATTTAAATGAACAATTTTTCACGCAATTTTTTCCCATAAAATAGTTATAATTTAATTTAGATACCTGCGGTTATTTAACCACAGGTTGATAGATAAAAAATTATTTTTTTTAAGTCTAAAATATAAATATTTACATTAAAAATGAACATTTTATAGAGAATTTCATTTGCCCGATTTTATATCACAAAAAGAGATCTCATTTATTCGCGACAATGGCGAAGAGTAAATTATCTCTAATTAAGCATTTCGAGCTTTCGTGTTTAAAAGTTTTCATTATGAATATTTTAATAATATTTACACTAACGATTCTGGTAATTCTGGTTTTAGTTTTTTATTCTAAGCACGCACAACAAAAGTTATATGACATGATTTATATGCACTTAAGGGCCAGTTTTTAAATCGAAGATTAACATTCGTTTAGTTCTTGATTGATATACAAATGAAGTGATGAAGTCATTATTTATTTGTTGTATTTGCATTCTGCCGCAAGGGTGCAACAAACGATTAAGTGATCTTTTCTTAATCTTCAGGTTAAAAAGTGTCCACAATTGCATTAAGCTGCATATGATACTGATGCCCATTACGATACCAAACACTCACTCACCTGCAATTTGATGAAATTTTAATTCTGCTCGTTGAATATTTATTGAAAATATGCCGTGTTATGACTTGCAATCTTTTGTAGATCATGTCGGCAAGCAATTTCAATACAAAATATTTAAATTGTTTATCTTACGATTTTTCAATAGACGAGGAATAGAATAAGTACTTGTTCTGAATGTAGTTTTAATTTTTCGTATATTTTTTTTTGCTTCAATGAACGTTTGTTGTATTGAGCATTGCGATAACGACTAAATAAATGTCCACTATTGTTTTCGTTAAAGTGCAAACTCTGTTTAACTTGTTGACTTGGCAGCAGCAAAAGAGAAGAGGTGATTGTAATGGTAGGAACACAACTGGGACGAACGACGGATTTCTGGTCGCGAATATTCATCGGACGACTAACTTTGCAATATATTGATTTGAATTTTTTTAGTCGGCAAATTGCTACAGAGTGCCCATTTTTCCTTTCACTTTGTCTGTGTTTTAGTAAATAGTTATATGTAGTTCTAGCTTTAAGAACTCTTCTCTGAAATATGCTCAAATTAGCAGCTGCTACACGTAAACAACAATTTTTTTTTATAACTAAATGAATGCAGTAATTTTTTTTAACTTGGACCAGTACTCAGGAGATGATCCTTACACATGCGCTGCATTGTGCTGAAACTAGTGGAAAGGAATAGCAGCAGAAATAACAGGAGGTGAAGCTTGTCTATCTTACAACTCTGCTTTTGCACGTTATTTGTTTTTAGAGCAGTGTTGTAGCGTCTCTGATGTCAAGGAGACGTATTAAATTTTGGAGCTTCGTTTTTTTAGTAGCCATTTTTTAAAGTAATTATTTTACTTCGCCGGTTCTACACAATACCGTCGAAGGAGGGCGTTCTGATGTACCTGTCGTTACAGCTGAAGCCGTTACTATTCAGTGACCAGTGGCTGTGCCTTCGCCTCTGAAACTTTCCGACACACAAATGCACATCAGAAAAAATGCAAAATGTTTTTATAAGTCTGAAACTGGGGTTGAACCGAAAAATTTTTGGTTTTGTAGTCAACGTGCAGACTAGTTCGACCATCGCCTAATTTCATTGCAGTCGACGAATTTACGCTACGAATTTTCTTCTGCATATTCGTCGGTCGTACCAGTTGTGTTCTGAGCATAAAGTGGCTCGAGAGATTAAAGAGAGCACAGTTGTGTTTTTTTGAGAACTCTACCGGTAGAGTGGCGATTGCTTGTTTATTTTACACGAGGGCCATCGCAATATTTTTCCTACTAAAAAAGTAAGTGAGATGGCTTTTTTTTTTAAAATATTGATTTCATCACTGGAAACATTTTTCACTATAAAATAGAAAATAGTGAACCTTGTGGTAAATATCTTTTGTAACAAAAAAAAAAATGCAAAAAGTTTGCCATAAAAAAACAGTTGCTAATAGAAAGCCTTTCGTATTCACAACACCAACCAGTTTAAGAATGCATCAGCAGATAAAGCAAATTTTTTTAGACTGCCCTCGTAAGCAAATAAGTGAAAGAAAATATCAGAATATCAGCACTCACGCCAGTATCAAGAAATATCTGTTGTGCAGTATGAAAATATTTATTAAATTGGATTTGATATATACAAAGAAAACAAATAAAAAAAAAATTGCTTATAACTTTTTAACAATTGCAAGCAAATATTTGCATTCGTACTCGTATTCGTAATGCAATTTATATTTTATTGTGAAATAAATTTTATGACTTCTGAAAATATTTCAATAAATTTAATTAAAAACAAAAATTAAAACTGAAATCGTGCTGATAAAGAAGACTGAAATCCAGAATTTCGTGATGATTTCGGATGATCAATTTTCGAAGAAAATCATCTTCAGTGATGAGGCACAATTTCATTTTCACCTCAGTGGATTCGTCAATAAGCGGAATTGCCGCATTTGGGCGAATGATAATCCAAGATAGTGATTGTCGAAAAACCGATGCACCCACAAAGAGTGACTGTTTGGTGCGATTTATGGGCTGGCGGCATCATCGGGCCGTATTTTTTCCAAAATGAGGCCGGTCAGGCAGTTACTGTGAATGGTGTTCGCTATCGTGATGGAAGATATGGATGTGGACGATATGTGGTTTCAACAGAACAATGGCTCTTTTGCGCGACAAACTCAATGGCCGTGTTATCTCACGTGGTGGCGATGTCAATTGGCCGCCAAGATCATGTGATTTGACACCGTTGGACTTCTTTCTTTGGGGTTATTTGAAAGACAAGGTGTACATCGATAAGCCAGCAACAATTCAAGAGCTAAAGGATGAGATAATTCGGCACATTAACGGCATAGAACCTCAATTATGCCGCAGCGTCATCGAAAATTTTGACCATCGGATGGAGGTGTGGCGCCGAGGACATACAGAATTGAACCATACCAATATTATCATAATGACAATGATTTCCTAAATAATTTGTGTTGTATTCAAAATCAACATTGGCCCTTAAAATTTAACCAAAAATTTTTTTTCTGACTTGACCGTGCTGGGAATCGAACCCGTGTCCTTATGGTTGCGTACGTACAAGACATGCCCTGATCACTGGTCCAACAAGAAATCTGCAACTGAAAAGTTCGTTCATGTGGAGTGCCACCTGGTTGGTAATTGCGGCATTTAATAGAATTGACAACAGGCAGAGGGACGACTTAATTATTGGACTTAATTATACGGCAATAATTCTGGGAAATATTCATTATTATTATTTCGTTTTTAAATATGAACTCTAAATTGAAGCTTTAAATCCATGTCTAATTCATGTGTAATATTTCGATCAAATTTCTTTTCTTTTAATTTTTATCTATAAAAATTTCTACGATTTAGTGCAGCGTGTTATCACTAGATTGATTAATTAATAATAGAAACACTGTAATCTTTTTGCCATACTCGTATTTATGAAAAAATATAAACAAAAGAATGTTGCTCCAAAACTTCACAGATTATTTTAATTCTCTCATTATATGTGCGAGTTGAAATGTGAAGCTTTCGGAGGCAAAATGAGCGCATTTTATGTTCTTCATTCAATTCAAAGTATACGACGGTTCGAGTTGAAATTGTTTAGCTGTGCGGAACATAAAAATGTTTTTCAGCAATTTAATTGGCAAAAAACTTGTTTCGAACTTTAAGAATTACAGATAGTAAATATTATTTTTGGATACAAGTATTTGGAACGCAGCAACTAGAGATTAAATCATTTTATGTTCTTTTTAAGTTGCAGCAAATTTGCTTACGTGCATCAGCCTGGCAATCGGCCGTTAATATACAGGAACTTGGGGCAGGAAATTGAAAGAGCTGCTGGAAAATATGGTTCACGAGTAGCTGTGAAATCGATTTATGAACAACAGCAATTGAGCTTTGAGGATTCCTATAGGGAAGCGCTTAATTTGTCGATAAAGCTTAATGAGCAAATGGGTCTTAAACAAGGAGATCATTTGGCCATTTGGGCTCCCAATACCACACAATGGTATATAACGTTTCTGGCAGCAGCTATAGGAGGATTTCCCTTGGTATGTATCAATCCTGCCGTGGAAGTTCCTGAACTAAAGTTTGCTCTGTGCAAGGCCAAAGTCAAGTGCTTAATAACAATGGACTCTTATGGAAAATTAGATTTCCTAAATAAAGTTGAAACAATACAGAAATCGAATGACACGGAACTAAATCTTCACTCAATTATTGTCAAAAGTGTTAAGAAAATGGAAAATTTTTTCAATTACAATGAAATGGTGGATGAGAAGTGCGATTGCAAAGTAAAAATAGATGCAACCATATCAAATATGCACGACATTCTCCCTGAAGAACCATCTGCCATACAATTTACTTCAGGTACCACGGGTCAACCAAAAGCCGCACAAATTTCGCATTTCAATGCCGTTAACCAAGCGTTTTATATGGGCAAAGCTTTGGGACTGCATGCCGGTGGCAAATCATTGTGTCTTACAGTACCAATGTTTCATGCTTTTGGCTTAAATGTGGTGATTAGCTGTTTACATTATGGCAGCACGCTATGCCTGCCTAGTCCGACATTTAATGCCATTTCAGCCTTGGAATGCATTGATCGTGAAAAGTGCAATGTTGTAGTGGGAACACCTACAATGTTTGTTGATATGTTGGATAATCAATCAAGGCTTAGAAAATCGTTAGAAAGCTTAGAAACAGGTTTAGTGGGTGGTTCGGCCTGCAGTCCAGAAATGCTTATTCAAACCAAAAATACATTCCAACTGCGCGATATGCGCATCGGTTATGGTTTGTCTGAGAGTACAGCCGCTGTATTTGCTCACGATGGATCTGAAACAATTGAAAATTCCCTCAACTCAGTGGGCCAATTGTTTGAGCATGGCGAGGCAAAAATTATCAACGAACATGGAAAAACTTTAAAATTTGGCGAAGTGGGGGAACTATGTGTACGAGGATGGTTTACCATGTTGGGCTATTTCGAAGATGAGGAAAATACACGCAAAATTAAAGATGCAAATGGCTGGCTAAAGACAGGGTAACTTAACATTTAGTCTATTTTATTGCATTACAATCGGATGTTTTTTAATTAAAGCGATCTATTTTTACTGGAACCTAATGGGGTGGCTCGCTATCAAGGCCGGAAAAAGGATGTCATTGTAAGAGGAGGCGAAAATATATTTCCAAAGGAAATTGAGGACTTTTTAAACCAACACGAAAGTATTTTAGAATCTCATGTAGATTAAGTCTGTTTATATTGTGCACCAAAATAGTGACGAAATCTTTTTCTCGAAAGGTTATTGGAATATCGGATAGTCGTTTGGGCGAAGAAATTTGTGCGTTTATGCGACTTAAACAGGGAGAAAAACCTTTGACGGACGATGACATTCGCAATTTTTGCAAAGGCAAATTGTCCTACTACAAAGTACCCAAATATGTGCGAATTGTTGAAGATTTTCCCAAAACCACATCAGGAAAAATACAAAAATTTAAACTACAAGAACTATTCGAAAATGAAAAGTGATTTGGATAGAATTTTTTTTTTCCAGATGAAATTAATGTTCCGAAATAAAATGTAATTCCATTTGTACACATTTGTATATGCGTAACATGACATTTAATATTGAAATAAATATTATTATTATTATTATGTAATTGATGAAGACGTTTTATGCTGAATCGATATTTAAACCGTTGTTGCTTCGCTTCTGCGCGGTTCGTTGAAATAAAAACACAGTGTAAATGATTCGAAAATTTTTTGATGAATATATTTTGATTTTAACAGCTCATCTTCAGTTTCTGTAAAATAATAATTCTAATTTTTTTGTGGCTCAAATGAAAAAATTAAAAATTTACTAATGGATAATTCTTCTAGTTTTTTGACCTCTTTTTATATTAATAACACTAATTATTTAAGCTGTAGGTCCGTTTTTATATAGTATGTATGTAATATTTATTTTAATTCAATATTTCCCTACTCCTTTGTGCAGCTTCTTCAGGAAAATTGGTTTTTGTTTATAATGCAAAAAATATTTTTTTAAAATTCACAATACAAAAAAATTTCTTGTCAATGAAAATTCAAAATACAAAATAAAAAAATAAATAATAAATAAATTTTTTTTTTTTTTTGATATATATTTATTAAGCCTGAGGTCGTTTTTTATCTTATTTTGTTTTTTTATTATGCGATATTTTGTTAACAGCTTGTTAACATCATCAGGAATAATAGGAAATTATAATTCTTTTAAATTGTTAATTAACTTTGTATTGCTGCATCTATTGATTTATTAATGTCAATATTGTCTTGCCTCCATAAGATTCATTGAAATAAAATACTTTATTTTACGTTGATCTATATATTTCGAACCATAAGGTTCTTCTTCAGGATCTAGAAATTAATTTTTATTTAATAATAATTATAATACAATTTTTAACAATTTATGTTACCAAAATTGACTGAATTATTTGACAAATATATACATATATATTTGAATAACAAAAAATAACATATAAATCAAATTTAATATTAGTTTGTTTTAAAAGTAGAAATCAAATTACAATATGTATTTATATAATCTTTTTTAACAATTTTAATAATTATGAGTAATTTAAAAGCAACTCAATTAAGTTATGCGCTTATCTCTCAAATAAAGAAACAACTGCATCTAATATTAATGAAAAATCTTTATCAACTGTTAATTATGCTTCAATCACTCTTCTGTTCCTAATTTAACTGAAAAATTATCTAAATCATGTCGATATTTTACACCAAATATTCAACTTGCAATGAAACCAACATTAAAACTTAATTTTAACAATCTATTTTTTTAAGCTTTAAAAAAAAAAAAAAAAAAAAAAAAAATAAAAAACTTCCTGAAGATGTTAACCGAAGGTTAACGAAATATTGAAGAGAGAATAAATAAAAAGAGAAAAAACCTTAAAGCTTAAAAAAAAAAAAAAAAAAAAAAAAAAGATTATTAAAATAATAAAAAAGGTTAAAAAAAAGTATTAAGAAAAATTAAAACTTAATGATAAATTTTTTAAAAATCTAAAAAATCCACTTGAAAAAGGACAAAAATCTAATGTTGTATACAAAATACAATGTAAAAATTGTGAGGCACTTTATATTGGAGAAACAAAATAAAAATTAAAGAAACGACTTAAGCCACATGAATATGATTGTAGCAATTCATTAAAAGTAAATACAAATGTTAATATAACAGCATTGGCCTGACCTGGCCAAACATGCAAGATCTAATAAACATGAATTTGATTTTGAAAATGCAAAAATCTTAAGAACTGAGGAAAACAAATTGAAGTTACAAATACAAATCGTGGCATTCGATAACGAGCAGTCGAACGAGTATTATCTCTCGAAATGTCATTCGATAGACTAAAAGCTGTCGTAAACTAGTTTTTTGTTTGATTTTGAAGTAAGCAAAATTGTATTTTATTATTCAGTCATATTTTTTTTATTAAACATGTAAGTACATACATAAATAAATAAAAAAAAAATTTACTAACATCAAAAATTTTCACTAAGACAAATTAGCCAAAATATGTCATAATCAATCAAAAAGTCGATTTTGAATTTTTCGTTTGTATAGGAGGTATCACGCCTATTTGTCCTATCCCTTCCAGTTTTTTACTGATGATTTGTTTTAAGTACAAAGTCATTTGGACCATATTCAGAAACTTAGACTCCAACCGTTCGCAAGATATACAAAAATAAATATTTAGTATACCAGGGATACTGTGAAAATTTCAAGAAGCACACATACATACATACAAACATGTCATTTTTATATATTTATAAAGATTGTAACCATATGTTTTTATTCTATGACAACGCACATAAATCTTTTACATTTTAAAACAAATTTCGATTCGAACGCTATCGAATGCCTCGATCTGGCTATTCGATACGTCACGAAATGTTATTCGATACGAAAGCTCATTCGATCACGAATGCGGCGATTTGGCCCCAGACCTGACCGCACTTAAATAAGAATTACGATGACGCGTGAGTTGTTCTTCAACCCAGAGCTGCTTTACGACTGAAACGTCAATATTTCAATGAAAAACATATGTTACGAAAATGCAGTAATGGCAAATATTTGCATGAGGATAATTATTTTAAATGTATTTAATTTACTCAAAAAAATTAAAAAAAAACACACATTTTTAAAAAATTTTAATTTTTAATCGTATTGCTTCTTTATTAAATACTGTTTACATTATTAATTACTGCGTTATGCAGAGAGTTACATTGAGATATACTTGTTAAAAAAAGTCGGGTAGCTCTGATTTTCGAAATAAACAACAATTTGGTCACCATATTGATTTAAAATTTTTTGAGAATTGGAAAAATAAATAAATTTTAAACTATTTTCATAAATATTCACTTAAAGTAGCTGAAGTAGTCTGCACCAAAACAGACCAGTGTTCAACACCAGTTTCAGACTAAAATTATAAAAAAAAAAAAAAAAAATCTCGCATTTTTCTGATGTGCATTAGTGTGCCTTTGTGTGTCAGTTGTTGTCGGAAGGTTTCAGTGGCAAAGGCATAGTTACTGGCTTCAGCTGATAGAATGCCCTCCTTCATCGGTATTGTCTAGCACCGGCGAAGTAAAATAATAATAAAAATGGCTACTAAACCGAAGCTTCAGCACTGCTACGAGTATAAACCAAGAACGTGCAAGAGCAGAGCTGTAAAATAATTAATTAATTAAGCTTCACCTCCTGTCCTTTCTCTAACTAGCCCTTTCCTATAGTTCCAGCACAATGCATTGCATGTGTAGGGGTCATCTCTTGAGTGCTGGTCCCAGATAAAAAAAAAACTTATTTAACAATTAATTAAAATTAAGCTACTAAAAATGGGTTCAAAATAATGTTTACTCTTATTTAAAAGTGATTTTTTAATCATCTTTCTAATGAGTTTAGTGAAAATGTGCTACAGATAAACATACTTTAACAAGAACATGTAGAAATATTGGAGTGTTTTGTAAATTGATTATTTTTGTATTAAAATCTATTGCAGAGTATATGATTTGACTTAATTTACTAAAAGAAAGACTTCAAGTAAAAATTGGTAAAATTGTTTTTTTATGTTTCATCGGTTATTTATTTAGAAAATAGTACATTCGATTTTATTTCGAACGGACTTATCTACTCGATTTATACGATTTCGGAATACACAGAACACCTAAGTGTGTGTATTCGTTTTAAAAACGAAACATTTTTGCGAATTCGGTTTACACAACATACCCGTATATTTAATTTTTTCATTTGAGTCTAAAAAAAAATCAAAGTAATTTCAGATTTTTTTTTCTATAAATTATTATTCACAATTATTATTATAGTAGAAGCAAAACAACAATGGATAATTATTCTTATTATTATATATATGTTTTTGTTTACTTCTAAATATATAGTAGAAATATACAAATGCACAACTGCAAATATAGCGGCTGGCTAGTGGAAATCCTGCTTGAATATTGGAATATACCGTATTGTATGCACAAACATGGAGTAGATGCTGCACTTGTTGGCTGTCGTTGTTGCAAAGAAATAACAATATGTTTGTTCAAAGATCATCTTCTGTTTACAAACAAAACTCTACAGGTACAATAGAAGGCGGCAAAATTTTATCTACATGACGCTGCGCAAGTCTTTCGTTGTGTTGCTAAGGAGGAGAACCTGCCAGGCTTAATTTTCGTCAGATTCCTTTCACTAACAACTTCAAACAAAGTCTAACTGTTGAACTATGCAAAATTGAAATCAGAACACTTTGGACCTTCGGAGCTAACGGTTGGATTTTGAAATAATAACAGCGTTTATTACTGTGCTTAGTTACTATTTAATTTCTGCTTATAGTATAAATCAAATACAAAAAAAAAGCAAGAAAAACGAAGAAAAAAAAATAATAACAATAACAGTAACAAAGGAAACGGATACGGTGCGGTTATAAAGAAAAACAAAAAAAAAGTCATTTTAAGGAAGTGATTTGGTATGTTTTTAGGCGTGTGTTTGAGTTCGAAATGAAACTACTACAGCTGTGCTTGTAAAAAATAGCTGAAAAGTGTCTGAGAATATGTGTTTGTGCAAAACGTGTTACTAATAAAAATGTAAATTTTTTTTTTTTTTTTTTGGCCACAAGAAAAAGAATTACGGTTTGCTGAAAAAAGAGAAGAAAATTAAAGAAATTAAAGAAATATACAACTGCAAAGTTTTAACCAAGTGAATATTTTATAAAGAAAAAAAAAACACACACACACACACACACACACACAAAATAGAAAATAGAAATAAAGTGAATGCAAACGTCAATATGACCATCTACACAAAAAAAAGAAAAATCTAGCAAAAGTTGTGTAATAAGCAAGAAAAGTCAACGACGAATTGGTGGAAGAAAAGAGAAGAAAAGAAAATAAATGGGAAAATGTGTGAAATTTTATAATGTCTCAACCCGGTAAGCGAGGAGGACGTGGTGTGGCCGCTAAAGTTGTTGGCCGCAACACACCCTCCTCCGTAGCGAGCGCTGCGGCAAGCAGTACACCCGATGAAGCGGCTACAGCCAGCGATCGTAATACTCCAGCCAGTAAAGCTGAATCCGATCCCAAAGATGATAGTTCCAGTAATGGTGATCGCAGAGAAAACGAAGGGGCTCCCACGCCCAAACCGCCAAGTGCTGGGGCCTCGATACGTGAGTCGGCGAACAAAATCTTAGCACTTTCTATGAAAGGAGAATGGACGCCTATAGAGCAAGAGTTAAAAAAATTGGAAAAATATGTAGCGAATCAAGGTGAAGATGGCAACACAACGCCGCTGGCTGGTATTCACGATGTGGTACGTCAATTGAAACATTTACAAAATGACAACAATTTTTAGAAGCTAAAAAAAAAAATTAAAATTTGGTTGTGCTTCAGTTCATAGTTAATATATCACAGACATGTTTTATTGGATTATTGGAAAGTAGCGATGGCTGCTGAGGAAGACAGGTTCGATTCCCACCCCGCTCAAGTTAAAATTTATTCTCATTTTCCTATGCCAAAGCAGCCTCCTTCGTCGGTATTCGGGGCAATTAAACGCCGGCGAAGTAATATAATAAAGCAAGTGGCTCCCTTTAGCTTGAAAATTATGCGTCAAAATTAACGTCAGAGGCGCCACAACTTTGGTTTACAACAATTAACATAGAAACTGCAGAGTTGTACTCTTCTTCCTACGAGTTTCACGACCTGCCTATTCTCTACTCTATATCTCTCTCTTTCTCTCTCTCTATCTAGTTCCAGTTCAATGCACTGCACATGTAGAGAATATCCTCTGAGCAGAAAAAAAATAATAATTCTTTATTATTTCTTATTTCATAGATTATTTCGTCATGTTCTGAAAACCACGTGATTTCAAATCCCGCAAAAAGTTTTATTGATAATTTCTCCTTGTTTTTTTTTTTTGTAATATAGACTTTTAAATGATCTAATTCTAACTAAAATTCGATGGCATTAAGTCGGGACCATTTGAAAAATAAAAATTTTTATATGACTGATTTATTCAAAATTGCGTGATTTGAAATCACCTGATATGGCAGAAATATTTTTTAAGTAAGAACTTTGACTTACTACGTTCCAATATGAAAAATTAAATTTTATCTGACATACATACATGCCATGCTAGAGACGGAACCAAGTCTACAGTGCATATTGTAGGCAGTTAGTTGTTGGCTCGAAAATTGTATTCATTTTTAAGGCAAAGTGTTAAGGGAAACTAAAAGAAACCCAATTTCATGTCAAGTAAAGATTGTTTTACCAACAATTGAAAAGTTCTGAAAGAGTTGAATTTATAAGACAGAAAATCTCTTTTTTGTCATTTAATACCGAATAAATCCGAAATAAAAGTTCTTTTATATTCAAATGCAAAACAATCAAAAAGTCCCCTCTTGTTAAGGCAAACGAAAAAAAAAAAATTAAAACAAATTCCCTTCACTGTTCAAATAAAAATGCCATTCAATAAGAGTGGAAATATTTATGAAAAGTATCGTGTTGCTTTCGTGGGGTGGTCGTTATAGTTTCCTCACATCAACATTTTTCCTTTAATTTTTGGCATTTCGATTGGTTTGGAAACGATGTTTTTCAAAATGTGTCGTTATTTTATCAAGTAAATAGTATTTTTTGTTTGTTTTTACTGTTGCTGTTGATTACGGGGACGAGTCAAAGAAGGGTCCTTAGGAGAATGATTTTTTTGAATTTATTTCATTTTGCTTTTGAAGGGGGGAATATAAAAATATACCGCCCAGAATTCAGAAGATAAAATAAAAATTCCAATTGATTTGATTCAAAATAAAAACAACAAAGTCAATGCGTTGTCATGTAACCAACAACTATTTACGGCATACTTTAGGGCGGCAAAGAAGAAAAGAAATGAAATAAAATTATATTCTGCTGTTCAACTGTACAAAAATAACAACTTGTTTCTTTTTATTACACGAATTGAGATCTTCATATTAGCAAACAAACAAAAAAAAAAAAACCAAAAAAATTAGTTTAAGTTCAATGGACCCGACCGGCAATTAAATTGCAACGTCCCTTAAAGCCACCAACTAAATTCATTGAATAAATAATTTGAACGTTATAGAACGTTAATTTTTTCTTTTTTTTCATAAATTTATGGATTTGTTTTTATTTTTGCAGTAATGCGTTTTTGCCTTTTGTTCGCCAAAGGAAATACTTTTTAAAATGCAAACATTATGAAATAAATAATTTTATCATTAAATTCATTCAATTATCACTTAATTACAGAATACGGGAATGACACCTCTGATGTATGCCACCAAAGACAATAAAACCTCAATCATGGATCGCATGATAGAACTGGGTGCTGATGTGGGTGCTAGAAATAACGTAAGTAAACGCATTTTTCCTTTAAGATTTAAAATGAAAACTTTTCAAAAGTCATTGTAGGCCAACGACAAGCATAAATCAATAGCATAACACAAAACAAAACTAAACTGAGCAAAATAAAGAAACAGAAATGCAAAGCAAGAAATCAAAGTTGGTCAAAAGGAAGTTGGTCTGACACAAATAAAATACCTAAAACACGCAACAAACTCCATGCTCGCATTTGTAATGAAAGAAAGAAAGAAAAATCACAAAAAAAAAATACTCTTCTTATTTAAGCTGTTAACAGAAAAGTGCGTAAACATATTTTTCCGTATACAAAATGGAAAAAAAAGAAAAACATTAAAAGCCGCATGGTTAAGGCGGCTAAAGGACTCGTATACGCTTTTACCGCTTTTCTATATCGGCAACTTTCTACAAGAAGAATTCGTTTATTGAATTTTCTCTTTTTGCAAAATAGAACTTGTCATCAATTACCGAACAAGCAGCAATCTGTTATTAAAACGCTATTAATCTAAATATAATTGATGAATCAATTTCTAATAGTTAAATCTCATTCCTTGTGTTGAGCATTTCTCTGCTTCGCAACTCCATTTTTTATAGCATTTTTTATGGCATTTCGTAACAACTTGAAGAAATCCTTGACCTAAAAAGTTTTGTAAATACTCAAATAATATAATAATAAAATTAAAAGAAAACAACGTTGACCACAGAATTCCTTTGCCACATTGGAGTTGGGCAAAACAAGTGAAAAGGAAAAAAAAAATCGGCATTTTAATGCTTCACCCCCACTGATAAAGAAAATAAAAAGGCTATTTTTAGTAGCGTTTACACTCAATCATAGTATGTGCCCCTTTCTTAACGCTAATTTAATTGCAAATTTCGTAAGGGTACTGAGAGAAAAATTTTATAGTAAATTAAATTGAAAACAAAACTGAAAAACTAGCGAATTGCTCAATTCTATGCAACTTAGCTTTTTCTGAAAAGTGGCCATTGACAGCGACATTCTCTGACTTCCATTACAATAAAATTTCACATGTTGCATCATTTGGTCGAAGTTATATCATTCCTTCTCCTCCTACTTTTTTTTCTTTTCTTGGACCGGCACTCAGGGGATGACCCCCACACATGCGGTGCATAGCGCCGAAACTAGGAAATAAGGTTTTGGGGGGGGAGGGTAGAGGGAGTAGTATTTATTGACATTCAATTTGAATTTTCCCACGTTAAAAGTGACAGGAAAGACATCTGCGGGTAGTCCATTTCACATACGTGCCGTTCGGCCAAAAAACGAATTTTCCCTGTAATGCGTAGTGCGAGTCGCGCTCAAATCGACCACAAATGGATGCGCTCTTAATGATGATCGCGTCGTGCGCGCGAATAACCGGGTTTCGGGAACAAGTTCCCTGATTTCATTAGAACACATCCCATTATAGTAACGATATAACAGCGAAACGCACCCCACGTTGCGACGATGCTCAAGAGAGTCAATAGAGTTGGCTACCCTACTGTCTCCTATGAGTTTCTTCGCCCTTTCTTGTACACGGTCGAGTAACTTCAAAGTAGTCTTTGAAGCACCGGCCCATACATGAGAGTTATATTCCATTTGCGGTCGGATGTAGGCGGTATAAATAGTAAGGAAATCAGATGAATTATGTCTTGCACCGTCTTAAAAAGCCGAGGCACTTGAATGCTTCCTTTGAGACCTGAAAAATGTGCTCAGTCCATCGGACATCACACTGGATTTTCATGCCAAGAACATCAAGAGCTTCTGATTCCTCAATGTTTATGCCGCCCATAATGACAGATGAGGCAGCGTGATCCTTAGGGGAGGGTCCGCCACCCAACCTCAATATCAACTAGAATTTTTTTTCTTTTGTTAATTTTTCCTGCACAAATTTTCAATTAGTGAATGCTTTTGAAAATCACTCTACAATGTATTACGGGTTGACTTTCTAAGACCAATAGAACTTAAAATTTTAAAAAAATAACACGAAAAATTGATTAATAAAAAACCATTTGTTTTCTTTCGAAAATGGTTTCGGGTACCTGGCCTCCAATTTTGGATCAATGTTGACTCGTAAAAGTCAATTATTGCTGGCTTAAACCAGTAATTTCACGTGGCCGCAGCGTCATATCGCACGAAGCCAACTAACAGGCCCATTTTTGGGTCGGTAATAAACCTGTTGAGGAAAAAATTACCCTCATCGACGCATATCAAGGTCTCGTGACTTTAATTCCTACAATAGATGGCTCCTAAACAGCTGTGGGCTAAGATATTTTCGCTGCAATTCCTGCGACCGACGACATATCGATAAATTAGAATCTTCTTCTAAACTTTTGTTTACAGCTGCAATATTCTCTTCAGTACACACTTTTCGTCCACGTACTGGTGTTATTGCATCATTTGGAGAGTTGCACGGATGGATTGCTCAGGTGGACGCTTCTGTGCGCCCTAAAAATCCTGTTGTGCGTCTAGATAAACCCTGTAGTGCACCATTTAAATACAGAAAATTGTATTTAAATGGACGAAATTGGACATACGCAGCTATTCAAGAAAACCATAGTGCGACGAGTATGAAAATTTCTTCTAATTTAAATAAAATTGTGCTGTGTCAGCCAAATTTGAAAGTACAATTTATAAAATAAAATTACCCGCATTCCTACTTAGAAATTTATTTCATGGTGAGGAAACCATTTGGAAATTAAATTACTTTCATTTACAACAGCAAAAACTCGAGCTGATGACACTCAAATGCACTTCTCTATGAAATTTCAGTACCGCACATTAGAGAACACATAAAGTGCTGGAATTTGCTGAAAATTAATAAAAAAAAAAAAGGCAGTTCTTATGAATAAAAAGAATGTACGAATGTAATAAATTAGCACGTTTATGGCAATAAATAATAAGTTAAAAAAAAAAAAAAAAAAAAAAAAAGGTGTTGTTGGTAGTCATTTTGTGAATGTAACTTTAATTAATCAGTTGCTGAATTACATTTCAACAGTATGTGTCTGCCTACTTTTGCTATGAAAATATTTTGTAGAAATTTCAATTGCATCATTTGGAAGGAGAAATTTATATTTTCATTTATTTATTTACACACTGCCTTACATAGTGGACGGGTTTTTTTTGGTCTCCTTTCTACACAATTTGGATTTGAGTTGCTTTTAAAAAGAAGGTCACACACCCGGAAATGATGACAAGTACAATTTGTTAAGCCATGACCAAATGTCTTTTACAATTTTTTTATTTGGATTTTCGTTCACTCACACACAGTACAAAATTTTAGCAGCTCATTGATTTGGGACTCAATTCTCAGAATTGCACGTGGAAAAATAAGAACTGCATCATGATTCGCTTTGGCAAGTCGGTTGCATTAATAATTTAATGGCCATATACATTTCTGTTTTTTTTGCTGCAGTTGAATTTGTATCACTTTTTCTATATTTTAACACGGTTATATCACGCGGTATACCGTGCAGAATATTTTTTTTGTGTGTGAAGCAAAGTTGTAGATATTGAATAGGAGAAAAAAAAAGCCGAAAAAGTGCCTCCAGTGCCTTAACAATTGCAAAAATGTAAATTTTTGTACCCATTTTTTTAAACTTTTTTGCTCAACAACTGGATTACCAACGCACAAATATGCTGTTTTTTTTTATTTATAAAAAAGTTTATTTTCCATGAAAATAAAAATTCCGGTTCATATTACAAATATTCCTACACAGAAAATATGAGAGTTTTATTTGGAAATAAAATTGAGAACATTTTCAATTATTGTCAATATCCATTCGTCGTTGAAGTTGACGCTTATGGTTCTGATGATCTTGTTTTCTTCGTCGGTTGTTCATATTCATGTTCTGTGTCTGCATCACCATCCAAGTTAGACATAATATTCAAGGGCATGTTTTGTTTAGTGCATCCACCTAGTTCAGTGCCCTCATCAGCTTTCATCTTTTTTCTGCATCTTCATCTTCATCTGCATTATTTTAGAACTCTACCACGAAAGTAAATCCTGCTTATCCACAATTTTTATTTATTCTTTTTTAATTTTAATCAAAAAGTTTTGATTTCTTGCAAAGTCTATTTGAAAGCTACGCCATAAACAGACACTGCTAGTGTTTGATGCTGTTGGAAAGCCAGATTGTATGTACATATGTCTCGCATTTAAAAACTTCTTATTAACAAAATTTTATTCGCATGGAACTTCTTTGATATTTAGGGCGTATCAAATATAATACCACTGAATGTTTAGTGCATTTGAACCAATGAGGAAAGTGTAAAATTCATTGCCAAATTTAAATTTTTTTTTAGTGCATCATTATGAATTGCTTAATTGGGAAAATTTTAAAATTTATTTCAAATAAACGCTGAATATGGTGCCCAGCAATAGAAACTATAAGTTCACATACTTATCAGTAGCAATATTTATATGTATACGTATGTATGTGCTTTCAGTTGTTCGGCTATTGAACTTAAACTCTCTATTAAAATCAGTAAATTGGAAATAAATACATGTATGTGTGTGTGTGTGTGTGTGTGTGTGTGTGTTAACATATACGCAGTGTATGAATATTTTCCTAAATGCAAGTACTGCAGTGAACTAGTTGAATATGAATTGTAAACTGCCAGGGATATTGAATTCTTTTTATACCGCTAAATGAATTTCTTATATACAAACAGGCAAACAAACAAGCAAACACACTGACAAGGACCTCCACCACACCAGACGAAGAATCTAGGCCAAAGCAAACATAAATATATGAAGAAACAGAAAAGTGTATACAAATAACAAAAACAAAAAAAAACAAAAAAAACAAAAAACAAAAAACGAAAGAATTCGTGTTATAGTTTTAAAAGTAAATCAAGTTGGAGTTTGTAGAGTTTTTTTTGTTTTCTGTTTCCGGTGTTACAACTGCTCTGATATGGAAGGGTTTCAATTGTTGAAGTGAAAGAAAACAGACACTCAAATAACCAGCTACCAGCGTTTGCCATGGTTTTAAAAATTTAATGTTATTAAAAGCAACATTTTCATTAAGTTCTTTTCTTTTTCATTCAACATAATTTTACATTCTCGAAAGCTGCATTGTACTTTCCCCTTTAGTTATTAAAAATATTTTGAACATTTCTTTTCTCTTTCAAAGATTCAAGATGCATTATCAATTGTGGGGTTGTGCAATGCTCCATTCTTTCTGCTACTCTATTTTATTACATTTCTTAACGAACTTCTATGTCAAACTTCTAACCATTTCCTTCCTTAGCAGATGTTATCAGTATTTGTCGCTCATATTCATTTGATTGCAGGCCGACATCGACTATGATCACGGCTCTGAGGTAGAATATGACTGATTTATTGATTAGTGATCTCATAGAATTTCCTTGTTCCAGCACAATGCATTGCACGTGTAGGGCTCATCCCCTGACTGCTGGTCCAAGATAAAAGTACTGCTATAAAATGGCTTCATAGCGGAACTAAAAAGTGCAAATATTTTAAATGAATTCGGGGGGCAAGAAATGAAATTCAAGAAGTGCCTGCTGGAATACTTGAATTTTTTTGAGAAATTTAAGAAAACACTGTTTCCATTCGATATAACCAACTACATCTAGTATTTGGAACATTCCTTGTAACTGTTTGTTTCTTTAAAATTTTCTTTAAAATTTATATATTTTTTTTTTAAATAAAAAATAAAAAATAAACTCTAGAGCATATGATAGTATCGAGTCTTCTCGAGCAGGCTTCATACGCTGTACGACTGCAGCCGGGTGG
Source organism: Dexiosoma caninum (assembly GCA_963924685.1). Classification (NCBI taxonomy): domain Eukaryota; kingdom Metazoa; phylum Arthropoda; class Insecta; order Diptera; family Tachinidae; genus Dexiosoma; species Dexiosoma caninum. Next base: position 85,573,526 of record OZ004727.1, read on the forward strand.
ATTCCATTCTCGGCGAAAGGGATTTTTCAAGTCGTTGACCATTTAATATTTATCAGCTGATTCTTGTGATGTGAACTTTATTCGTTAATTTCTGTAAATAATCCGTCTATTATTAGGCGTTTGCCATTGCTACAGGAAAAACGATGTTGGAAACACTTCAAGCGACGACGACCCCCCAATATAATTAATAAATTGCTTGATAAAACATATTTCTCTCTTTAAATATTATTCAATATAAAAATTTTGTTGAATGATAGCGGTGAAATTTGGCAACACTTGCATGGCATTCGTGGATGCACCCAGAAACAATGGTAAATGTTTCAGCTACACATGGATCACTAGCAGACGAATAAATTTGCACATAAATGTGTACAATTTCGTAATATTCTCTTATTTCAGAAAGAAAGAAATGAAAGTGAAAGCAAAATTATTCCAATATAAAAAGGAAAACATTTTAACCAACAATTTTAATCATGGTTACGTCTGAATTTAAAAAAAAAAAACTACAAATTCGTTTGAAATGCGAGTACTGCAGGGGAATTTTTAATTTTTCTGTAATAATGCACCACTGTGCATTCGGAGGACATACACAAAGGAAAAACCACTTTTTTTTTGCCAATGCTGATGCAGGAAATATGTACACAGAAACAAATATTGAAAAATTTTATTTAACTCGTCTTGTTCGTTCGTTTATTGTTATGTCTGGGCCAAATTTTTAAACTCCAGTTTGCATCGATTGACCAGAAATTTGGATTCGGATAATATGGCTTCATTATACTGAATACTGTTATCAAATGAAAAGTTTTACCGAGAAGAATACGAAAAACAAAAACACATTCAAGACGTCCGTGCTTCCAAAATATCAGAAAACATTTCTTGCTGCTGGTGCTGTTTCTTAATTTCTTTCAGTGCAGAATATAGAAAATTTTTTCAACTTATTTCAAGTAAAATTGGAAAGCAAAACTTCTTTTTGTAATGTTTTCAGACTTTAGTGCCATGAGTCATGAGTGTGAAACAATTATTTATTATCTGTCTGAGGAGTTTTTTTTTGAGTACGACCATTTCACTTGTCCTGGCATTTGTTCGTTTTTAGGAAAAAGGAAAATTATGTTTAGTATTGTTGCCAGGACAATTAATAAAATCATTTAAACGACTGAGTAACAACTTTGAGAAAAAAGTGATTTCACTGTGCTAATTTCAGAGAATATTTCAAAGGAATGTTGATTTTTAATTTTAAGTAATTTAAAAAACCAGATGAAGTCATGCTCTTATTTTATTTTCTTATACACTCTTTCGCGAGCATTTAAGAAAAGAAAATCATTACGAACGTTGCCACGAAAGAGTCTTCATGTGTAATTTGCAAATAATGATGGTCAGGGCTTTTAAGTTGGTAAATTTCTTGCATGTCTTGTGCTTGAGTAATAACTCATTTGAGACTGTAAAACGCAAGAAGAAATCAAGGTGCAGTATTTAAAAGTTTTGAAATTAAAAAAAAATTTAGAATCACACCTTGAAAAAAAAAATGGTTACACACACACACACACACACACACACACACACACACACACACATAAACAGCCACACGAAAAATCCAAGAAAAAATTTCTATTTTTCTCATAATTATTTTTAATTATTTTTATTTCTTTTATTTACAGGACAATTACAATGCGTTGCACATTGCTTCCATGTATTCACGTGAGGATGTCGTAAAGCTGTTACTAAATAAACGCGGTGTTGATCCTTTTTCTACCGGAGGGGTGAGTTTAATATTGATACAACACAGTTTCGTTGCTTTAAAGATAACTCAGTATCAATTTGAAGAACAAATCATGTAAAAATAAATGTGCCATGTGAAAAATAAAATTCATTGAAATTGTTTTCTAAATAAAAATGCAGAAGATTTACACGAACCTTTCGTTAAGCACATGAGCGGTACCCATCTAAAGTAACAATTTAACTAAGTGTCTACACTTAGAGACTTTAAATATTAATCAGCCTTAGAATACATACATACATACATATATGAATTTGAATATCAGATAGAAGTTGAATCGTGTAAACGCGCCAAATAAACTACTGAGCTGTCAAATAATTTGCAATATAAATTGTTAAATGTGTATATGACGTCTAAAATTTACACAAAATATTTAGAAAATGCATCGAACTGTGTGAGCATATTTTTAGTAAAATTTTTTATAAATATCAAAACAATGGGGGTGCTCCGCAACCCAAGAATATCTTGAGTTACAGGTAGTCTTGCAGCACATGCGAACAAACTGTCGATATCATTGTTTTTCACGATCTACAATGCGAAGTCGGATGCATTGCTCCTTTCCATTTGAAAATTCATTCCAACACTGCAACAGGGCATTTAGTATTTGCAAACGTACAATTTCAGTTCCGACCAATAGTGTCCTGTTTCATGGTATGTACGAAACCCGCCAATAGTAGATTGACTTCAAATATGATTTCATCACATATTCAATTTGGCAAATTCACAAGCTCGTTGTATCATTGTATCGGTGGTAATTTTCACTCTCAAATTAAATACACTTTTATTTCATATGTTTTTGGGAAGTTCTATTGGCTTCGATGCTATCAAAATAATGCCAATGACAAATATTGAAGAGAATAATATTAAAAGAAATATATTTTCCTATTGCCAACCGAAATACAGAAGACATTAGGTCCATTTGATTACTTTCCCAGTGAAATCCACTAGTTCAGTAAATTTAAATATAATTTAAGAAAATTACTCTTAGAAAAAGTAAACGCATGGGAAAAACTTTTTTTTTTTTTTTATCTTGGACCAGCACTTAGAAGATGACCCCTACACATGCGATGCATTGTGCTGGAACTATAGGAAAGGGATAGTCTGAGAAATGATAGAAGGTGAAGCTTCACTATCCTACAACACCCCTTTTTGCACGTTATTTGTTTTGACAGCAATGTTGTAGCGTCTCTGATGTCAAGGAGATGTATATTAAATTTTGAAGCTTCCTTTTTTTTGTAGCCACTTTTAGTAATTATTTTACTTCGCCGATGCTACACAATACCGACGAAGGAGAGCGTTCTGATGTGCCTGTAGATTGGATACAGCTGAAGGCGTCACTGTGACCAGTGACTATGCCTTCGCCACTGAAACCTTCCGACAACAACTGACACAAAGCCACAGAAATGTACATCAGAAAAAATGCGAGATGTTTTCATGAGTCTGAAACTGGGGTTGAACTGAGGAAAAAATTTGCCAAAAATTTGTTGATTATTCAAAACAGCTGATCAGTATAAAGCATAGTGTTGTAAAAATATGAGATGTATTGACTGATATATGTATGTATAGTATATAAAAGTTTTTGGTATTTAATACAGTCCGTTTTTGTAATCATAAATTGGTAGAGAAATAGAAGTACCGCCCGCATAAGGTTATAAACTTTTTTATTTGCTGTATGATTTTCTAATTTGTTTCTATTTAAATATCATGCGAAAATACATCAGTACTAAATTTTTGGTATTCTGTACCCTAAATAATATGATGTAATAATAAGTACTCAAATGTATACTAGTTTCACGTCTCTAAGAAATTAATATAACTAAAACAATCATAAGGGTATGTACAGAGTGGCAGCTTGTTGCCGAGCCGAGCTAGTCGACGCTTATTGCGAGAATTGTTCATGCGAGAAACAAGTTTGAGTGTTCATAGTGGATGCGAGAAACTAGCTTTTCAAAGAATCTGTGCTGCTGCTGTTGATGATTGTGTTTATAACTTTTCTTAGAAAATAGTACAGAGAAAAAAAACTGACAATGAGTTTTAAAATTTTACTTATTATTATTTATTTGAATTTTTATTTTATTTTTTAATTTTTATTTTCTTTTTAATTTTTATTACATTTTTAATTTTTTGATTGCATGTTTTAATTACTTTTTCTTAAATTTTTGTTTTTAATTTTTTTTATGTTTTCCAAACATGTTGAAATCATAACAACATAACATAAACAATGTTATCGGCGCTGAAATACGCTTTGAAACTGTTTTCTCGCATTCAATCAGCTTTGCGCTCTGACCAGCTCGGCGCCCACTATGACCGCTTCGCGCTTGTTTGTACTAATTTGTATAGAACCAGTTTTCTCGCATTGGTTCTCGCAATAAGCGTCAATCAGCTCGGCTCGGCCACAAGCTGCCACTGCCACTCATACCCTAAGAAATGTTTAGCTATTGATGACAAAAAAAAAAGAAAATTGCATATTGTATGCTCGTCTTTAATTTGTTTCACGCTGAAAACTATTATTTTTAGTATTTGTTACAGTTTTAATTCAGCTTTTCTTTTTATTAAATATTTTAATGAAAAATTGTAAATTTTTGTTTGTTTATTTTTGAACCATAAGCTTATCTTTTCCAGTGTATTCTACTGGCAAAAATTCGTTCAGTAAAAATTTGCAGACTCTCAGAGAGAAGAACTGTCATATCACTCTCTCAAATGGTGTTCTCTTTTGTAAATTTTTGTGTAAACGAATGATTTTCAGTAGAATCCAGTGCAAATTTGCATAAATTACAAAAATTATTAAAAAAAAAAATATATAAATGGAAATTTGTTTATTTTTATTTTTAATATGTATTTGACAATAAATGCAAGATACATGCTACACATTGTTGGGAATTCAACAAAGCAAATTCTTGCATCTTTATTTGAAATTTTCGCTTCAATGCAAATGCTGTTATTTCGGCTAGTTCTCTTCCATATTTTCCCCAATGTGCGCCTTTGAATTTTTCTCTAATGACTTTATAATGGATATCATCGTTAACGACTAGTTGGATGAAAAATTGGTCTGCTGATGATGTTAAACATACTATTGCAGGAAAAGATTTAATTCCCTTTAACTGCAAAAAAGAAAAAAACACAACTTCATAATAGAAAACAAATGCCAAACTGAAGTAATTGTGAGTGATTAATGTGTGATGGATATTTGTGGACAGGTGATATTTTTGTGCCAATTACCAATCGTCAGCAACATTTAGTACTTTCTACTACACTGATTGAAGTTTTTTTTTTTTTTTTTTTTTGAATTTAAGTCATACCACAGTAAAACTATGGTCTGATTATCCATGAGAAACCTTCAATCTGAAAATCTTTTTTTAAACTCCCAACTGACTTCTGGCAGTATTTCTTAAATTTTGATTTTAATCAAAAATGCATAAAATAAATCAAAGCAAAGTATGCAAGAAGAACAATTTAAAAACCTTGTGACAATTAATTAAGTTGAACTTGACTGTATTCAGTTGCACGCCATACGAACCATATCATTTTCACATTTCACAAAAACTTTCTCTAATGCCATCAAGTCATAAAATATTTTTTTATACAAAAAGAAAATCACATTCAGGCATCTTGTTGAACATGACCCTTGCTAAGCTAATACCCTTACGTGGCTTCAGCAACTAAAGAGTGTGAAAAATGTTTAATTTAAGTTAAAAAAAGTTTTTGCTTTTCACATTTTACACAAAGTATAAGCTAATGAAATAATAATGAACACTAGAGAAAATGAAAAACTAATAAAAATCACAATGTTTTGCACTGTTTGTTTCAAGTCAACCTGCATTAAGTTTAATTTCCATAGCTTGACCTTTAACAGCAAAACAAAAAAAAAAAAAAAAAGAAAAAGACGACACGCAGGAATTTCTTTGGACTTTCTTATTTAAACTGTTTTTTTATGCTGTTTTGGTGAATACAATCTCATCCTCCAGCTGTTGAAAATCAAAACTCCACACACCAACAACAAATTTATTTTTACGAGACGTTTTTTGTATTGATTTTTGTTTTTTTGTTTGCCGCATTTAGGCGGGAAAATTTTGTTGAGTAAACGTGTTTGAAGGAAATATTTATGAATAGAATTTTGGCGTGTTAGCACTAGCACGGGGTGGTCCACATACACAATTAATTTGCTTTTCCTATCAACAGAAAGTTTAGTGTTGGCATGCTTCAGCAGGCATGGCCAAAGGGAGTGCTGAAATATATCTTATTTTACATTTTAGTCACTTTAAAAACAATTCAATCGAAATTGCCTTTTAGTGTTTCAGACACTTTGATGTTTCATGGGATAAAATCAGCGAAATGTCTTTAACAAAATTCGTAGCGTGGATTATGAAAGAAATTCCCAAACAACATTATGAACGTGTACGATATACTTCATGAATAATAAATACTCAGCAACTTGACTTTACATTCGAAATGATTGATATCAATATGTTTCAAAAAACTCCTGGCTGTATAAAATTTCAAAGTAAACAACTTTCGTATCTAAGCAAAAATTACAGTGACTTACTGTATTGAAATTGCATTTGTATGAAATCAAATGTCAGCAAACTTTGTTTCTTTCAAAAAAAAAAAAAAAAGAGGAAATGTTGTAAAAAAAAAAGTATTTATAGCTGTAGCTGCATTTCAAAATTGGAAAACAGTGTCATTACTTTGTCTACGAAATTTTTAGAGAATAGGCAGGCTAAAAGATTGTAATCGCATTACAATTAAAATTTCTAACAAGCAGAAGCATGGCAGCAGTTAAAGCTACTCCAAACTGTCTGTCTATATTAAGACAATTGCAAAGGAAATCAAATGAAATAAAATAAATTTAACAAGTAAAAAAGAACAAATGAACCGAAATAGTAATAACATCATATATGTATGGCTGTATGTATGTATGTATGTATGTATGAAATTTTGCAACGAAACAGTTTAAAGGCTTTGAATATTTGCCTCAGCATTTAGTCACTGTTGGCTTGGATAAGCAGCCACATTACAATTGCAAAGAAATAAAAACAAAAATTCTCTCCTCCTCATAAATATTAAATGATTAAATTTTCTTAAGATTTTTCTCAATCCCATCCTTTCCATCCTTAGTCACGTGCTCAGACTGCAGTGCATTTGGTGTCAAGTCGTCAAACTGGTACAGCCACAAACATCTTAAGAGCTTTATTGGCCGCCGCTGGCAAAGATATACGCTTAAAAGCGGACGGGGTAAGTGTACAAGTTTTACTCAGTTTATTATGTATTTTTAAATGTTGTTCTATTTTTGTTTAAGAATTTTTTATTTATTTGGCTCATTGGGATAGTAATAAGTAAAGTTTTGCCATTAAAAAAAATTGTGTTCTTTTAAGATTTCGCTCTCTTTCTATAAATATAATATTGAAATGACAAGGGAACACTAATACATGCTCGACATTAATGCATATTCACATACAGTATATAAAAATTAAACAATAGATATTGTATAGTCTGTGCAAGTAATTGATTCAGTCGCAAAATGGTAACAGTCAGTACCAATGTAAACATAACAATATTTTTGAGAAATAAAAAAAAGAAAATTTTTTTTATACATTTCGCAAGTCGAAATGTTATTACCCTACGAAATATTAGCACCATATATACTATATATATTTATATCGCTGATGTACTACATAATTCTAATAATTAAAAGTTTAAGTACTTAATGGATTTAGCAGTAGTTTTCTTGTTGGTATATGGGCTGACTAATATAAAACGAATGAGAATTACATAGTACATAAAATAGCTTGTGCTACATATATGTACATATATAATTTGCTGAATATGGAACAACTTTCAAAATATTAAATATTGAATTTTTTCGAAAGTAAAAACAAAAAATTTCTTTATTTTGGCCATTAAAATAGTTTCAAGAAAAAAATAAAAAAACAACAATCTTATGATAATGGCGACACCATTCTCTTAACATTACAGGTGTTGTCGCCATATTGAGATTAACCAACTTTAACTGGGTGACAGATCAAAAGTAGAAAGCAGTGATCTTGATAATTTTCAGAAATTCCAAATCATAATGGGAAGAAAGCTAATAAATTTCTAAAAACAAATAAATCAAGATTGTTTAAACGGGCAAAGTTTCATTTTACGTAAATATATTTGCCTTTTTTTAATTAAAGTGCTTTCAAAAGAGTAAAGCCCCAATTAGACGGCATGTTTTTTGCATCTGACTTGTCACCATTGTGGCTTGACCCATATGTAATTGTACAGATCGGTTAAAATTTGCTAAAATACCAAACCTACATATTTTATTAATTATTATTTTATTATATTATTATAGTCCGTTCACAATATTATTTTCACTTAAACTTGGTGTTTATATTAAAAGTTTGTTTATGAAATGAATTCAAAAACTAACCCAACTGCAATGTGCAGTCTGATATCATTTGGAATTTCAGATTAAACGAGAAACTTCTCTAATGAAAATTTGGCACCTCACTTTGCTTCTGTAAAAGTCAGACGACAATGTCTTAAAGATATCACATGACATGTATGTATTTTGCATTTGAAAATTTGACAAGTCAGATGTAAAAATCATGTCTTTAGAAATGGCTACCTTATTGTGTAAAGCCCAGTACAAACTTGCCATTTCTGTTGCTGTCATTTGTGATGCCATTGTTGAAATGTGTGCAATGCATGCCAAATGATAAACGTTGCCACTAGTGCACACTAAATGGTTTGCTAGCGATGTCACAAAATGCCATATGCTGGGTACCCAGCAAAACTCGCTAAAGCTAAATTCCCTAATTGCATTTAAATCTACAAATTGTATTTAGATTATACTGTAAGTGATATATAGTGATGCAAAATTTAGTAAATTGAAGCAAATCGATTTAACAGCATCAGCAAAAAATATTTGTCTTAAATTGTTTTCAACATTTTAGCGATTCAGATTTAGCAACCAAATTACGACAAGTACAGAATTCGTTTATTTTACACTAAATCGTGTTTTCTTTGTCGACTAAAAATGTATTTTAAGGAGATTGGATTTGGAAAATTTCCGTAGTTGATATAGATTAGCGAAAGATTTTTAAATTAACCATGTCCTTATAATTTATAAATTCTAGTTTTTTGATATTGTCTTAAATATAAATATTACGTAACTTACATATTCGCCATATAAACAATTCGTATTTTTCATTTTCAGAGAGGAAAAATTCCGCTCCTCTTGGCTGTTGAAGCTGGTAATCAGTCGATGGTTAGAGAATTATTGGCAGCACAAACGGCAGACCAATTGAAGGTATGAATTATTTAAACTTTCTAATATTTCAAAAAAAAAAAAAAAACAATATGTATTTTCCCACACACATCCATATTCTTATTATATTATATATATATGTATGTATGTATGCATGTGTTGAAATAATTTAAATTTTTAATAAATTTTGTAAAGTTTCACACCATGGAAGTGACAAAGAAAAACGCATACTCTTTGTGTTTATAAATGATGGCAGACGCAACTTCTGACACGCGATCAAAACTTTAATTATTTCTTATTTCAGTTTTCTGTTTTAAATGTCTTTTTGCAAAAAGAAAATGAAGTCTGTTATGAAGAGCGTTAAATTGTTAATGACATGTTTTACTGCCACACAATTCATTTGGCTTTGAATACTCGCAATAGCAACGAACCTATTTGTTCAGACTAATGCACTCATGTTTTGTAGATGCAATGTCATTCTGTAGTATGTACATACTACCCATCTCACTTTTGTACCCTACAACATGGCGTTTTGCTTTGCTACATTATGTTACCAGCAGAGAGCTACAATGAGTATAGAATAGTGATTTTCCATAATGCAGCCATTATTGTTCAACAGTAGGGAATGATAATTTCAGACAATATTCTTAATCGCTCGTATTCACCGTGAATATGGTTGTTTGAGATTTATATGTCTTGATATGACAGTGGGCACCTAGTGTTCGTGGTATTTGTGTAAAATTGAGTTTTTTCATTAGCTGAGATATTTATTTACTCGGCAGAGTTAATATTAAAAAAATATATGGGAATCGGTTGACCTTGTATGCTATCCCTGAAATTGCCTGCTAATTTTAAAGAATTCACAGAATATTTTAAACATTGACGAATGTCAAGGCCAGACAAATTAACCTGTGTGAAGATAAATTTCGAAATTTAAACCCTAGACACAAACCAACTGCCTAAAATTAGGTGTTTTCTTCAAAAAAAATTGATTTCTGCGTTCTCTCAACAATTCATCTTCAATAGAAATTACAAATTTGAAATTTCAGTAAAAATAATTTTTTTTTTATGAAAACACCTAATGTTAGGGATATCATAAAGGGCCACAACAGCTATAAATTCTATCAATTTTTAATTTGTAAAAGTAACAAGATTCCTTGACATATTGGGGATACAAGTTTATATTTTTGTGAAGAGGATTGTGCTCCTACAATTTGTATCCATTTGGTCCTAAAATGTAAGCACAGTTCCATTTGGAATAGGTACATCTCGATTTTTCATATTTAACAGAGGCCTGTTAAGGCAGTTGGTTTGTGTCTAGGGTTTAAATTTCAAAATTTATCTTCACACAGGTGAAAAATTAAAGCTATCGAGAAATGATTTGACAAGAAATTATTTTTGGAAAATTTTCGACGTCAATATCTACACTTTACAGTTTTCTTTTGTCAAATTTGTGGCAGCCGGTAAATCGGTGAATGTCTAAACTCGTTTTGACGAAGGCTTTTGGAGTTAGTAGAAAAAAAACCATGTTTTAGCAATTTGTAGTCTTTCAAACGAATCACCCGATTTTAGTCAAAATAACAGCAATCATCATTTCTTGCTGAGAAAAAAAGCTGATTAGATTTTAAACTTGATAGGGTTAGTACTTTAAAATTTATTAGGAAAAAGCTGATTTTTCACATCGACCGCACCACATTGGCTCATTATCTCACGAGCTCAATATCTTTCGAATGCTACGGTTGACTTGTTATTAAGTTATGATATGTTGACGTCTTCATACACACACACACACACACACACACATCCATCCATCCTGACATTATAGCGAAAATAGTCAGAATCGTCTCCCAGGAGCTAAAAACGTTGAAATGTAATAAAAACTCGATTTTAAAAAATTTGGTTAAAAGCAGACACTTCCTATGGCGGGAAATAAAAAAAAAAGAAGGCTGCAAAGAAGATGGTTTCTTAATCTTGTTTCGCTGGAACTTTTCAAAGAATTAGTGAAAGAGGCGCGCCAAGGCAAACTTGTATTTCGTTAATTTATGACAATCAAAAATTAATGTGTATGGGGCTGACCCATTTCCCCTTTCCCCATCCTATTAGTTTCTTGTTCAACTTTGTTCATTTCAACATCAAACAAATGCGTTCATTTATTATTAACAAATTCGAAATGCAAGTGTATAACATTTAAAGTTTTGACAACTCCGTCAAGCTTACGCTGCAATGGGTTGCATTAATACACATACACAGGGTGCCTCCATAGCCTGGTGCATGAGCATTAGTCTATCAAGCTGGAGGTGCTGGTGCGATTCCCGTCTACACCCTGGGTGTTTCTACAGACAAGCTATAAGAGCTTCGTAGAGTTTGTGTCCTTAAAAAAAAACATAGAAATATATACATATCGACGCATCTCGTCCTTTTCTTGCTTATTGCGTTTTTTATTTTTTATTTATAAGGCCACCTTCAAGATCGTGAATAATCAAAAGTGCAAATTTATGATAGTTTAAGGCCCATTATTATAACTTGCCGATAGCTAAAGTTGGGATGCTATCGGACAAATAATTAGTTTTTCGTTATTACAAGTTGAGTTTAACCTAATGTGACCGATAAACTAACGGAAAGTTCATCCTACCTGTAACTTTTAAAGTGGACTAAAGCATTTGAAGCTGCCATATTTTATGCACTTTAAATATGGCAACATGGAAAGTATAAATGTATACAAATTAATTTTAAAATAAAGAATAAAATAAAGCCTTGTCGTTGCCAGTAGCTTTTTTTGTTTGTCAAAAGTAGTCGGTATTTACTCCGGTACTGCCATATTTTTAAAAATATTAACTTTATTTTATCGAACAGTTGTAATAACGAAAACAAGTTAAAGGTCACTTTATTATTCATTTTACCTAAAGTTAATTTTAGCTATCAGTAACTTTATCGCTTAATTGTAATAATGGCCCTAAATATACCAACTATGAACTACTAATGGTAAATTTACCTTTGACGTTCCTAAATTAGAAAGTAAACTAGAAATATTCCTCTTGGACGAGGAATGTCCCCTATGTCTGCAAAGGCAGAGTATAGACAAGCGACAGCTGGTGAAGTAATAGAAAGGATGGAGCTTAATTCTTGGTAAACTCTGCAGATGCAAGTTTATAAAAAAATGTTTAAACAAATGGACACCGAAATTTAAACGGTTATGAGAATGGTCACAGAGCATTTTCTATTTCATAAAATTTTATTCGTATTTTGGTGTAGTGGAAATAAAATTCGTCACAATTCCAAATATCTGCCAACTCTGTGCAGTTTGCCCTCTGTTTTTGCAAAGAAGTTTGAATATCGCTTTAGCAATTACAGAAAGCAATGTTAAGTGTTGTCTGTCTTTCTTATTTAATTAAAAAATGCAAGATTGTATATAAATTTTGGAGTTTTGTGAATTTGTTTGCACTGGAATAGCAAATCGAAAATGAGAACGTACTGGTGTCATCAATTTTAACAACCATGCAAACTAATCTTTTACATCAAACTGAGCCCGAGTGAAGTCAACCATTACGAATCCTTTTCTGATATAAATATTCCTTAATTAATATTTCGCTTTAAACTTGATGTTGAATAGGGAAATAAAGTTGTTCAAAATCACGCAATGAGCCATTAAAAACAATAAAGGCTAAACAAAACTAAAGGCATGTAAAAGTTGATAAAATATTGTTATAGTAACGATGTTTACTCACTCACACTCACACACTTAAACAAACATACATGCAGAGAGAAACACACTCGCAAAGAAACATGGCAGGCGAATTAAAGTTGTCCCAATTGATTTTCATTCGCTTAATATCCACCGGTTGCTTAAAGGATACGAATAGAGTAACGTGAAACAAGTAAGAAAATGCCGGCTGGCTAACTTTTGCCAAATAGAATAAGTTTTCATTTTCATTGTTCATTTGTTGCATTCAAAATTCGAGAAAATATAGGTCAGAAAGTTTATTTTTAGGTGAATGGCATGAATGATTAAAATGATTAGCACGCACTTGCTACGTCCTTGCTCCAGTCATTCTTAGTTGCTCCTCGAAGTTAATGTTAACTCCATCATCATCATCATGCACTTAGGAACTTCGCTGTTCACTTTTAATTGCTTCATGTCATTTGCACGTGCAAATTTACTGATTTGCATATCGCCATGTTAACTCTGACCTCTAGCATAAAATTGTTGCAAAAGTGAGAAAAACAATAAGAAAAACAAAAACATAAATTAAATTGTAATTTTGCTGTATCATGCTTGTACAATTTTTATGGTGCATTTGCTATTTTTTGTTTTTTCTTTTTTCTTTTTTTTATTATTTTTTGCATGAAGGCCACGGCAGCTAATGGAGACACAGCCTTGCATTTGGCTGCTAGACGACGCGATGTCGATATGGTACGCATATTGGTGGACTATGGCACGAATGTCGACACACAGAATGGTGAAGGACAAACGCCTTTGCATATAGCAGCCGCTGAAGGCGATGAAGCTTTGCTGAAGTATTTCTATGGCGTACGAGCATCTGCGTCTATAGCAGATAATCAAGGTAATGAAATCTATCGAGTTGAAGATGAAATAGAGAGCTGTTGCTACTGTATCTTGTTTTTAGATCGCACCCCTATGCATTTGGCGGCAGAAAATGGCCATGCCCATGTCATAGAAATTTTGGCAGATAAATTTAAGGCCAGTATATTTGAGCGCACCAAGGACGGTAGCACTTTAATGCACATTGCCTCGCTCAATGGTCACGCTGATTGTGCCACTATGCTCTTCAAGAAAGGAGTTTACCTGCATATGCCCAACAAAGACGGCGCTAGAAGCATTCACACTGCAGCGGCCTATGGACATACTGGCATTATTAATACGCTGCTGCAAAAGGGTGAAAAAGTCGATGTGACAACTAATGTGGGTATCGTTGTTAAGCAAATGTTTCTTGAGATTTTGAACGCTGTTTTTCTATTCCAATAGCAAAACTATACTGCATTACATATAGCGGTAGAAGCGTGTAAGCCGGCCGTTGTTGAGACACTGCTGGGATTTGGGGCTGATGTGCATGTACGGGGTGGTAAGTCGCATGAAACACCTCTACATTTGGCCGCACGAGTTAAGGATGGAGATCGATGTGCTTTAATGCTCCTTAAGTCCGGTGCTAGTCCCAATTTAACAACCGATGATGGCCTGACGCCGGTACATTTTGCCGCTCGTCATGGTAATCTGGCAACGCTGATGCAACTCCTCGAAGATAATGGCGATCCGTTATACAAATCCAATGTAACAAAATTTTTATAAAAACATTTCTCTATGATAATTATGAATAAAATATTATTGATTGTAGACCGGAGAAACTCCCCTGCATATGGCCTGCCGTGCATGCCATCCTGAAATTGTTAAGCATCTAATAGAAGCCGTAAAGGAAAAGCATGGTCCAGACAAAGCAACTTCCTATATAAATACGGTGAACGAAGATGGTGCCACTGCGTTACATTTTACTTGCCAAATTACAAAAGAAGAAGTTAAAATACCCGAGTCTGATAAGGAAATAGTGAGCATGTTGTTGGAGAATGGTGCCGATGTAACACTGCAGACGAAGAATGCTCTTGAAACTGCTTTTCATTATTGTGCGATGGCAGGAAACAATGATGTGTTGATGGAGATGATTGCGCATATGAATCCAACAGATATACAGAAGGCGATGAATCGCCAGTCGTCCATTGGATGGACTCCCTTACTGATTGCCTGTCATAGAGGGCATATGGAGCTGGTCAACAACCTTTTAGCGAATCATGCCAGAGTTGATGTATTCGATATCGAGGGTCGTTCTGCTTTGCATTTGGCTGCCGAACGGGGGTATCTGCATGTATGCGATGCTCTTTTGACAAATAAGGCGTTTATTAATTCGAAATCTCGAGTCGGTCGCACGGCGTTACATCTGGCCGCGATGAACGGCTTCACGCACCTGGTGAAGTTTCTCATCAAGGATCACAATGCTGTCATTGATATTTTAACATTAAGGAAACAGACGCCACTTCATCTGGCTGCGGCCAGCGGTCAGATGGAGGTATGTCAGCTCTTGTTGGAATTGGGAGCTAACATAGACGCGACCGATGACTTGGGACAGAAACCCATACATGTCGCCGCGCAGAACAACTACTCAGAAGTGGCCAAATTGTTTCTGCAGCAACATCCATCGCTGGTTAATGCAACTAGTAAAGATGGCAATACCTGTGCCCATATTGCTGCTATGCAGGGTTCTGTTAAGGTGATCGAGGAACTAATGAAGTTCGATCGATCTGGCGTGATATCTGCTAGAAATAAATTGACTGATGCAACGCCATTACAATTAGCGGCTGAGGGCGGTCATGCAGATGTTGTAAAAGCTTTAGTGAGAGCTGGAGCTTCTTGTACCGAGGAAAATAAGGCTGGTTTTACGGCTGTGCATTTGGCAGCTCAGAACGGTCACGGACAGGTATTGGACGTCCTGAAAAGTACAAATTCTTTGAGGATCACCAGCAAGAAATTGGGACTGACACCGTTGCATGTGGCAGCCTATTATGGGCAAGCGGACACTGTGCGTGAATTACTGACTAGTGTGCCGGCTACCGTAAAGTCTGAAACTCCGACGGGTCAAAGTTTATTTGGCGAATTGGGAGCAGAGTCAGGCATGACACCTTTACATTTGGCATCGTACTCCGGCAATGAAAACGTGGTGCGATTACTGCTGAATTCGGCCGGTGTGCAAGTGGATGCAGCAACAACGGAAAATGTGAGTACCACATTTAATTCTAATACGAAACTGTTAGATTGTGTTTATGGCATTTTATATTTAGGGTTACAATCCTCTTCATTTGGCGTGCTTCGGTGGTCACATGTCAGTGGTTGGTTTACTTCTGAGTCGATCGGCAGAACTTCTTCAATCGACGGATCGGCATGGTCGTACTGGCCTGCACATAGCGGCCATGCATGGTCATTTTCAGATGGTGGAGATTCTGTTGGGTCAAGGCGCAGAAATAAATGCAACCGATAGGAATGGTTGGACGCCACTGCATTGTGCTGCCAAAGCCGGTCACTTGGAAGTGGTGAAACTATTAAGTGAGGCTGGAGCCTCACCAAAATCTGAAACGAATTATGGTTGTGCTCCCATATGGTTTGCTGCATCCGAGGGGCACAATGATGTCCTCAGGTATCTTATGAACAAGGAGCACGATACATATGGCCTAATGGACGACAAGCGCTTTGTCTATAACCTCATGGTGGTCTCCAAAAATAATAACAACAAACCGATACAGGAATTTGTTTTGGTGTCGCCAGCACCGGTAGACACTGCGGCCAAACTGTCCAATATATATATGATCTTATCCACAAAGGTGAGTAGTTTAGGCACAGTTCTTAGAGCAAAAGGATTATAAGGACATCTTCGTAGGAAAAAGAACGTGCAAAAGATCTGGTTGCCGCTGGGAAACAGTGCGAGGCAATGGCCACCGACTTGTTGGCTTTAGCAGCTGGTTCCGACTCAGCGGGAAAGATTTTGCAAGCCACCGACAAAAGAAATGTAGAGTTTCTAGACGTGCTAATAGAAAATGAACAGAAAGAGGTGATTGCTCACACAGTGGTACAAAGATATTTGCAGGTATGAGTTGATAAATTATTCAACAACAGAGAACAGAAATTATGTTATTGTGTAAACTTTTCAACAGGAATTATGGAGAGGTTCCTTAACCTGGGCTTCCTGGAAGATATTGCTACTCCTGGTGGCATTTATAATCTGTCCGCCCGTTTGGATTGGTTTTACCTTTCCCATGGGTCATAAATTTAATAAAGTGCCTATAATCAAGTTCATGTCTTACCTCACCTCGCATATCTACCTAATGATCCACCTCAGTATTGTGGGCATCACACCCATTTATCCAGTGCTGCGTCTTAGCTTGGTCCCCTACTGGTACGAAATAGGTCTGCTTATTTGGTTGAGCGGCCTTCTTTTGTTCGAGTTGACGAATCCTTCGGATAAATCGGGTTTGGGATCCATCAAATTGTTAGTGCTGCTATTGGGAATGGCCGGTGTTGGTGTCCATGTGACAGCCTTCTGCTTTGTATCGAAGGAATATTGGCCAACGCTTATATATTGCCGCAATCAATGCTTTGCTTTGGCCTTCTTGCTTGCATGTGTACAGATTTTAGATTTTCTATCATTCCATCATCTTTTTGGCCCCTGGGCCATCATTATTGGTGATTTGCTTAAGGATCTGGCGCGATTTCTGGCGGTGCTGGCCATATTCGTTTTTGGTTTTTCCATGCATATAGTGGCTCTCAATCAATCGTTTGCCAATTTCACGCCCGAGGAGCTGAGATCGTTTGAAAAGAAAAATCGTAACCGTGGATATTTCAGTGATGGTAAGTCCATTCATTACTGTGGGCATTTCTTAAGCTATTGATGTTGTTGTTCTTCTTTATGTGTCTTAACTTATAATTTTTATTAATTAATATAACTTTATGTGAAACCGATAAGTATCTAATCAATCAATCAATCAATCATGTTTGAATGGAAAAACGAAATTTGCATGCCGAACAATTACAGACTCTGTAGAAAATTAGAAGAAATTAAATCAGAAGAATTCGATTTTACAACTTAAATGCATCGAAAACCTCTGCAATGTTCTTATTATAATTGACATATGACGCATTAAGTGAAAAAATGTATTATGTCCATTTTGCAATTAAGTTGTACTATCCGATTCAATGAAAGAACGTGAATTTGAAATTTGAAAATTTAAAGCAATTTTATTAAAAAAAAAAAAAAAAACTCATTTTCAAACGCAGATGACATGCCCACAGCGCGTCCTCCTCCTGCTGAAAACTATGTTGACTCTAGTCGCAGTATGTTAAGCGAATTTCGGCGCAAACATAAAGATGATCGTAAGTGTTGAATTTATGTTTAACACACCCAGTTACAAAAATAAAATAAGATACTTTCTGATTATTTTATATGCGCGCATTTATGTAACATGCCTTCGATGTTGTGTGTTTCTTTTACAGTTTTTTTCCATACACCCAAATTTAATAATAAAAAAAAAATAAAAATTACTATTTATATTTTGTCGGGGTTCGTTCCATGTGCTTGCTGAGATAATATTATTTCCTTGTGAGGGCTATTGGCATGTTGGCTCCTTATTAAGAGTGTGTGCGGTATTAATGTTCTTTTTGGTTGAAATTTTTTATGCGTTCATTTTGTGTTTCCTTGATGTTGTGGAAAAGTGCTACATAAGAATTTTCATTAAAATTGATTTTTGTTTCTTTTAAAAAAGGAATTTTATGACTTTTATAAAAAATATTGTTGATTCCCAGTGGTGGAAATTCTCTTTTTAGTTTTCCAAACTCAAGATGTACCTTTCTTCGGTTTCATAATATTTCTAATTGTTATATCTGGAAGGTTTTTATTTTTGGTTTTATAATATCTATAGTTAGTTATGTCGCTTTTCATCTTTTTAACGAGCATGGTAATTTTGATTTCTCGAAAGCTTTTAACTGTTGCACATTTTTATATACATATACATATATATATATATATATATATATTCCTTTAAGTTTTAAATCCTACACGTATTAATTCTTTATATTAAATGAAAAGGAACTAGGGAATTATTCTTGCTATGGACCGATCGAGAGATTGCTTTTTCCTAAATAAAAATTCGCTGTAGAAATTATGGTCGACAAAACGTGCATTAGTTAAGCTAAAATGTTGATTCATACATCAAACAAACCTTTAGTTGACATTTCATTCGATTTAAGAGAAGTCGCTGGTATGCACAATGGGCCTAAGTGAGCGATTTAGTTTAATAATCATTCATGTTCAGCGGCGCCGTCATTTGTTTAAAAGGCCGCGTCAGATACAATTTTGTCGCTTTGCGTCACGTTTTGAACTTTGATAGAAAAATGTAAAGCAAAAGGCGTATGACGCAATAGAAACTTAGACAACAGTCGCACATTGTTTCTTTACCAAGAATAAGTGTTTGATAATTTTTCTATTTATTTTTTTTTTATTATAAAAATAAAAGTCAATAATGTTATTTGACGATATATTTAAAAATGTTCTTCTGTTTTAAATGTAATCGAATATAGAGGAAGACACCAGTAAAGAAAATTATTCAAGCTGATTGTCAAAGCACGTAAAAAGATGAGAGTTGCCGCATTTTTCGCTTCACACTGCGTTAAAAGTGATTTACATATGTTTCAGTATATATATGTATGTATATTCATTTGTATAAGTATATTCATGAAATGTACATTTCATCTTTTCGACTGATGTCTCAAAACTAAAAATAACTTGAAATATCTGTTTAATAATGCTTCAGAAGACTGGAAAAACGAAAATAAAACTCCAGAAATTAATTTTCTTGTTTTGTTTATAAAAAATTAATTATATAACATTTATTTTTATAATATTTGGTTGACATTTTTGTAACAAGATTTTTTTTTTTTAAATTTTGTTGGGCAAGTAAAATTGAAATTCTCTTTGTAAAGTGTTTTTGTGGTTAATTTTCCAATTCCTTTTACTGTTGACGACAGCATCATTTATCGATTACAATTCGCATAATAATTTATCTCTATGCTCCTTCTTCCTTTCTTAATCTACTGCATGTTGTAGTTTTTATTTCGGCTATTCTTTATTTGATTTTATTACTTGGTGTTGTGAATTTTAATTATAAATTTGTTTCCAAAAAAAATAGAGACAAAATTGTGCATGTTATTGTTCACCACAGGTTTTCATTAAAGACAAAAGAAACAAAAATATATACATACTCGTACACATATGTTTATGTGAGAATTAAAATACAGGCTTATGACGCTTTCCACACATTCCAGAGCACATGATAAATACGATAATTAAAAAAAGACAATCATAATTAAATAATTTAAACAAAGCAAAACAATAGTGCAGCACTATGTGATATTTAATTTTTGTTAAGAAAAAAAAAAAAAACAACACTTCAGATATCTTAAGGATTTTCTAACTAAAAACTTTCCTAATACTCCCTCCGCTACCAATCATGCTCAATTCAATTTACGAATTGAATGAATACTTATGATTTCTGAATGTTAAACATGAAACAAAAATCCAGGACCAATGACACCATTTTTGGCATTTGAAAGACTGTTCTTTGCGGTTTTTGGTCAAACTACTGCCGTGGATATAAATCCAATGCGCCATTTAAGACCTGAGTGGACAGAGGTCCTGTTTAAATTTGTATTTGGCATCTATCTACTAGTGTCTGTGGTTGTTCTCATAAATCTTCTTATTGCCATGATGTCGGATACTTATCAGCGAATTCAGGTTGGTATTTGAAAACTAAATCTATTTTTTCTTTTCTTCTTTCTTGTTTTGTTAACGACGGCGATTCAATTAAAACAACAAAACGACCAAAATGGACATTACAAAAAAAAAAAACCCATCGAAATGGTCATCGTTTTCATCGATATCAACGTCATCATCACTGTCACCGTTTCTTGCCACGTGGGCGTTGTTAATGTTTTTATTTGTTCAATGTATGATTTTATTTATCATTTATTTTTGTAATAATATCCGGTGTGTACTGTGTTCCTCTTATCTCATTAACGGTTTGTATGTTTATCTCTCTGTGTGTGCGTGTGGCTGTGTAAAAATAATAAAAAAAAAATGATTTATGGACACAGTGCGCATGCATCCAATAAATTCGTTCGAATTACTATTCTTTGCCGTCTTTGGTCAAACAACGACCGAACAGACACAAGTTGACAAAATCAAAAATCTAGCCACGCCCACTCAACCCTACTGGGTAGAGTATCTATTTAAAATAGTATTTGGTATCTATATGTTGGTGTCGGTGGTGGTGCTTATCAATCTTCTAATCGCTATGATGTCCGATACGTATCAAAGGATACAGGTATTAAACAAATTTCTATTCATTTTACTTTCTCACCCAATAATGATTTCATTTATATTTAAAAATACACATACATAAGTGTGTATGTACTCGTATGTGTGCAGGTACATACAAATAAATAAGAATTATTTTATATGTAATCAAATGACGAAAGAAACAAACCAAAACGGTTTGCTTCAAGTAGAACAGAAAGATAAAAAAAAAACAAAACATGTGTGTCCAGTTAATAATGGAAATATTAAATTAAGCAATGCCAAGGACTATTGTCAGTTGGAGATGCTAAAGTTAGTACTTTATTTAGAAGGAAAAAAAGATAACGGGCAATAATTTCTCGTATTCTATTTTTGGAAAATAATAAATATTGGTCTCACTTCTATTTTTATTTCGATCTTTATTAAATTTTTTTAATTATATTTATGTTTATTTTAGTTTTTAACAATTATTTATTTTTCAATATTTCGCTACCAAATAGGTAGCATCGTCAGGAAATAATAATTTGTATTAACAAAAACTATTTTTTTAAAAGAAGAAAAAGAAAATATTTTTGAAGGGAAATGAAAATTTTGTTTTTTTTTTTTTTAAATCTAATAACTTACATCTACTGATAACCACACACGGTGAACAAAGCAGGAAGAACGCTGAAATGAAAGTGTAGCAACTTTCGAAAACAGCATGTTGTTCCGTTCTGCTAGTGTTTAACGTGTGACTTACAATTTTTGTAGTAGTTTGAAGTAGTTTGTTTCTCAGTAATTATCACATGTAATTTTAACTTGCTGTATGTTTTCGATCATTAGCTCATTTTGATTACATATCTAAATAATGACGTTCGAATTAATTTAACAGAATTATTTTATTTTAAGCAGGATTTAATTTTCAGCTCAATAATGCATATTCTATTTACCATGAAACAGAGAAGAACAAAAAATTAAATTGAATAGCTTTCCTCGCCTTTAACTTTCATTTTTATTTATTTCATGAAACTTTTAATACCGATCTGTCTGGTCTTGTCATCCTTAAATACAAATGTAGTTCCATCTACTGCCCAGACTTGCATCTTTGGTGTAAAACTCTTGTGCTGGACAATATTTATTCCAGATAAATTCTTTAACATACAATTTCAATAAATTTTGTATATTAAAGACAATTCCAAGTTCTTTAACAGCATAAATAAATTGCATAAGCTTAGTGCGAGTGGTTCATATGAAATGTCTAACGTAGTTCAGTGAAATAAAAAAAGGCTTTTGCGTTATTACAGTTATTACAGAATTAAGCTTTTGTGTTTGTCCCGTGATTAAGTCTTAAGCAGAAGAATACATTTTGGAAATAATTTTGCATCAGTACTCTTGTCATTTACATATGTATATGTGTTTTAAGTGTATAAAAAAGAATAATGCATGCTGTGTTTTCTTTTTAAGTTCTGAATTGAGTGTATACAATTTTTATTTATCAGAAAATTCTAATATAACAAGATTTTCTACTGCGGTTATAGGATGCACAAATCTGAAGCGCGGACTAACCGACAACTTATAAAATAAGTGAATTGATGAGGCCGACAAATAGCATGTACGCCGGAGAATTATCGACTAAAGGTATGCTTTGCCTGCCTATATTTGAAGAATGCAGCGTTACGAATAAGTAACTTCGGCAGCTGTCAATAAAATTAATGCATCGAAAAATGATCGTCAACAATTTTGGTTCGCTACTGCAGAATGTTAAATGAATGAATGTTACGATTTTCAGTTGGCACAATAAAAATATAAAGTTGAAAAATTGGCTCGCAGAGCAACCCAACGAAATAAAGTTTGTGAACTTGTGGCGTCGTTTAAGTACAAAAATTTGAAAAGAAAAAATCAATTTAATGAAATAATGGCAGCACATATGGATGGATACTGTCGAAACTACGTTTGTAGTAGAAACTATTGCGATGTTAGAATTTTCTGATGTTGTTTTTAAGTTGAAGCGCCTGAATAAAACTTTTTTGAACATTCACTAAAATTGGTCTGGAATTATAAACGTGTTCTTTTTTCCATTTCCTTTTTCTTTCTCATCTCACAAACACGGAATGCTACTGTTTTTACAACAACATATCATCAATCCATTAATAATCATTTTAAAATAAAACAAACAAACAAACAAAAAAAATACACAAAAATTTGAAATTAGGCCCAATCTGATATTGAATGGAAGTTTGGTTTATCAAAGCTTATACGCAATATGCATCGCACAACAACAGCGCCCTCGCCGCTTAATTTAGTTACCACCTGGTTTATGTGGATCGTTGAGAAGGTCAAGGTAAAATATCAAGTGTGTATTACAGCTACCCAAAATGGATTTCTATGTAGCAAAGAAATTCTTACCTCAAAAAGGCACAAATAAAGTCGAAGCTTTATGACCTTTTCCCCAATTCATTTAAAGCAATATGGCAACAATGTTTTAAAACTGATCTCTATTTATTTAATATGCACTTTAATTTGTTTCCGATTTATATTTAGCAGAGCACTATTTCCAATATATCATTGTGGCACGATTGCACAAGTTTAGCATATCAATATGTGTGTGTGTTATTTTCTTAAACTCATTGCCTTTGTTGTCTCTTGTCTTGCTCTTGCCTTAATTGTTAATAAAATCAGGCTCGCATGAGGAGAAAGAAGCGTCCAAGTCTGGTACAGATGATGGGAATACGCCAGGCCAGTCCCCGCACGAAAGCTGGAGCCAAATGGCTTTCCAAAATCAAAAAAGGTAGGAAATATACATTTTGTTGCTGATGTCTCCAAGAGCAGCGATGAGAACCCTTTTCAATTGGCTTCTAGAGCAAAAGTTCTTTTCAATTTGTATCCTTAATATGTTTGCTTTTCGTTTAACAATTAGACTCCATGGCGTTATCAGCGGTGCATTTGTCACCGTTGGGATCTCAAACCAGTTTTTCGGCAGCCAACCAAAATCGTATTGAAAACGTTGCTGATTGGGAAGCTATTGCCAAGAAATATAGGGCTTTAATGGGCGATGAAGAAGCAGGTTCCCTTAAAGATTCTGATGCTGAATCCGGTTCGGTTGAAGCTGGAGCGGCAGGTAGTGGTGGAGGAGTTCAGCATCCCCCCGGCCAGGTGGGCAATAATGTTGCGAGCCAACAACCAAATGTTTAAATTAACTCTGACATTTTTCCCCTTCAAAACAAAAAATTGCTTTGAATGATTGATTCTCTTTTTAACACACATACAATAACGTACTTAAATTAAGTGTATCTAATTTTTCCAGGTCTAATTAACCAAAACTTCCTTCTAAGGACACTTTTATTTTATAATTTATTTTTAAATCACTGCAATGTGTAGTATTAAATTTTGTATATTCAAACTAAAATGTATTTTCTATTTAGATAGTTGTTAAATAAGGATCTATTGGTTAGAAATTTACTTAAAATATTTGTATAGATAAACTATTGAAAACAGAAACAATAAAAAGCCATGTTTTCCATAACATTAGTTAGATATCCTGTCACCCCATCCCCACTATTTAATTAACTTTAAGAATTCGCCTTGATTTTATTTTAAAGAAATATTTACGTATGTATTTTATATGAAATAGTTTTTAAAGTTATTTTTATAAATTTAGTCGTGTAAGATGACAGTTGAGTTACATCCATAAATTAAGAAAATTTCTAAGTATTAATTTGAGGATTAAAAATTAATTATTTTTAATAAATAATTTTTTTAAGATGTAAAATGTTAGTATTTTTTACAAAATTATACCAGAGAATAAACAGAGCAAATGCTAAAATAGATAAAAAAAAAGGGATTATAGTTTTATATGTTGAAATGGGTTATCCTGTATACAATTATTATTAATTCCTTGGTGAGCTGTCATGCAGGAGCTGGGATAGCCAGCATAATCAGCAAGCAAATAGTATTGCTTGCCAATCCATAGGATTATATAGAAGGGAACAGACAGATTCTGAAAGTCGACACATTGGTCAGACAAAGGCGAATATTGACTGTGGGTTATTTAGATGCGCCAATTACCCGTAGTGGCCTTTAAAGAATCATAGGCACACAGTATCGTGGTGCCATCCGGATTCTATACGATATTCTCCGTTTAAAACCGCTAACTTTCGGCGAGTGCAATCAGTTACTCCGTTTATCTAGAGAACGTTCAATTATCGCCAACTTTTGGACGCGCCTGGAAGCACGCAGCTGTGCTTTGTGAATAGAGAGGCAAGCAATATCAGTAAACAGCACTAGGGTCATATTCGTCTGCTTCACTACCCCTCCGTCCAGACGATTATGACCTCGTAAATAATACACAAATTATTTGATGACCAAGTGGGTATGAATGCTACTCTTCAGCTTTTCTTTACTTTTTTTCGTTTTTTCTTTTGCGTTGTTTTGGGAACATCATCATACTAACAGCCTTCCTCACCTCATACTAACACCTCACAGCCCTTCTCTTTGACGGCATGTTTTTCTAACCAGACAATAAACGTAAATTAAAAGTTGCGTTCCGGTTCTAAATTAAAACATTTAAATTTTTTACGTCTATTTGTGCTTTTGTAATTCTGTTTAAACTTATTTTATTGGGTGACCCAATGCAAGTCAACGTGCAGTTGACTACAAAACGAAAAATTTTCCTGAGTTCAACGCCAGTTTCAGACTCATAAAAACACCTCGCATTTGTGTGTCTTTGTGTCAGTTGTTGTCGGAAGGTTTCAGTGGCGGAGGCATAGTCACTGGTCACTGAACAGTTATGCAATTTCTTTTTTGCGAGTTAAGTTTCAATAAATTTTTTATGTAAATTTTATAAATTTATTAAAAAAGTGCAGTGGGCAAAACACTGTTCGATTTCAATATTGCGGCATTTTTATTTAGTGTTCAAACAAAAAAAACATGTTTGTGCATGTCTTTTGTGTTTGAATCGAGTTGGTATAAAGCAAAACAACACTGACATTAGTGGTTGCCATGTTGATTCATTCAGTTGTTTGCATAGTGGGGTGTTATGAGTTTTCGTTAATTTAAAGCCTTTGAAAGAATTTTTCTTCTGCCGATTTTCTTTAGTATTTGTGCAGGTGTATTGTAATCAATTAAATTTTGTATTCCAAAGATATTTTTAATTCAGAAGGAAATATAAAATAAAGGGTTTGTGAATATAATAGACGTTGGTAGTGTGTGTTGCCTTTTTGCTTTCTTTTTGAATTAAGAAAGAGCTTTCGAAATTCGAATAAAAAGTTCACAAACATGAAAGCTCTTCATAACCACATGGCTGGCTATAATATTCCTGCAAGTGTAGTTTCGGTGCGAACCGGATATTGACAAAATTTTCATTACTGATTTCAGGTATAACCACAATTAAAAAAGCTGAATGGGATTTCATGTGAATAACATGCCAACTTAGATGTGTGCGTATGTGTGCGAGAGTGAAGGTATTGCATGATTTTAGGAGGATTGACGATGTTTGCTGATATGCGCTTTGGCTCCATATTCTTGGAACCATAGTTAAGGATGGTTTTCCGTGGCTGGCCTTAAAAAATTTTCCAACATCGTCCGATATCTAACACCAGTGATGGCAACGACGACACCGTGTTCATTTACAAAAAAAATTTGAGTCAATTAATCTTTCCGACGAAACACCGCACCAAACGGTACACTTAAGTGGGTGTAATTCTCGCTGTTGAACTACTCTTGGATTTTCTGTAGGCCATAGCCTGCAGTTTTGCTATTAACAAACCTATTCAATTGGCAATGGGCTTCGTTATTCATAATTAAATATAAAGTCATGAGTTTCTTCTGAAATAAAGTTCAACGATTTCGGAACGTTGCTCAATTTTGTACTGTTCTATTTTAAATTCCCCAAGTCTTCTTTACAACATACTGAAAACGAACAAACAAAAATTTTAATAAAAAAGTTATAAGGCATTCAAACACCTGCGCTTCTTTTGGGCCACCCTGTACTTATGTATACAGTGAAAAGTCTACTATAAGTGGACGTCTCTCATAGAACAAAACCACTCACCGTGGTATCAAGTTACCGTAGAAAATGATTAAATTTATTTCCTTTTAGCTGACATCTGCACCTGTCATTTCCACCCTGAATGTCTACTTATGGGAGCTTTCACTGTATACATTTGCTTGTTATAAATACATGTAGAGTTCTGCTGCTATCTATGAATCGCATCATTAGAATGCATTGGTTTGTTTGCATCGATAACAATACGGTGAATAGAATTACTAAGCAAATTTTTTTTTAATTGCTTATTGTTGGCCTTTGAATAAACGGAAACTAAAGCTGTCGGGATGTACTTTAGTACATTGAGCTTTTTCTTTGTCAATTCAAGTCAATACATTTTAGTTTGTGGCGTTGCAATTTGCGCTTAATGGAAAATTTTGTGATTAATTTTCGAGTTGTGTTCATTATCCCAATGTCTATTCTTATTATTATATTTTTATATTTATTTTCTATACAAATATTTGAAATGAATTAACCGTTTTGCTTGTGACTGCAATGCCGTAGAATTCAAAAATCAAACTTAAATCTGTTTATTTGCTTTTTTCAGCAAAATGATGTTTCCTTACTTCATTACTGAAAATATTGCAAGTAAGAAAACATAAAATGCTTTGCTATGGTCCACGATATTATTGATTTTCTAAGTTACAGGGGACAACACTTCCGAGCACTGGTCGCAGCAAAATAATTTACATTAAATATGTAAAAGTAAGAAGCTGCAAAGATAGAAACAAGAGAAGAAGAGAAGGAAGTTACAAAAGTTTTGCTTAAAAATTTTCCTTAGAGCTTCCGAATGCAATTTCAACACGGATCTCTCGTGGCGATGGATGGTAGACTGCACGTTGACTGCAAAACCAAAAACAGACCTGGGTTCAACTCCAGTTTCAGACTAAAATTATAAAAAAAAAAAAAAAAAAACATCTCGCATTTTTCTGATGTGCATTAGTGTTCTTTGTGTGTCAGTTGTTGGCGGAAGGTTTCAGTGGCGAAGGCATAGTCACTGGTCACTGAACAATATCGGCTTCAGCTGATAGCAATCCACAATCGCATCAGAACGCCCTCCTTCGTCGGTATTGTGTAGCACCGGCGAAGTAAAATAATAATAAAAATGACTACCAAACCGAAGCTGCAGCACTGCTACGAGTATAAAAACAAAAGAACGTGCGAAAGCAGAGCTGCAAAAATAATTAATTAATAATTTTTCTAGTTTTTGACCTTTTTTTTATATTATTTTTTTTTTTTTTTTTTTTTTTATTATAAACAAAAACCAATTTTCCTGAAGAAGCTACACAAAGGAGTAGCGAAATATTGAAATAAATATAAAATATATAAAAAGACCTTAGGCTTAAAATAATTAGTGTTATTAATAATTAATTAAGCTTCACCTCCTGTCGTTTCTCCTACTATCCCTTTCCTATAGTTCCAGCACAATGCTTCGCATGTGTAGGAGTCATCTTTTGAGTGCTGGTCCCAGATAAAAAAAAATAATATTCGACTCATGTTTTTTTTTTTTTTTTTTTTTTATCTTGGACCAGTGCTCAGGGGCTATCCCCTACATATGCAATGCATTGCACTGGAACTAGAGAGAAGGATAGGGTAGAGAATAGACAGGTGGTGAAAGTGGTAGGAAGATGAGCTTAATTCTTGCACAACTCTGCAGTTGCGTGTTAATTATAAAGCAAAGTTGTGGCGTCTCTGATGTTTTTGACGCATTATTTTTAAGCTAATGGAGCCATTTTAATTATTATAATTTATTTCGCCGACGTTTTATTGCTCAAATACCGACGAAGGAGGGTGCTGTAGCACAGAAAACTCAGAAAAAACTTTTTTTCTGATTTGACCCGGCTGGGAATCGAACCTGGGTCTTTCTGGTTGCAGAGCCAACACGCTGACTACTCGCCATCAGCACCCTGTTTGCAATCATTAAATATTTGAGTAGGCAAGTTCGGTAGGTTTACTTTTTATTATATTTATTATCAATTTCTTGCTGTTGTTGTAAATACACTATATCTTTATTTCTACCTTATTGTACACGTTTTCATATATTTTTTTCCTAATTAAATTAATTGAATGAGAATGAAATGTACTGGCAGTAGTTCATATTTATGCAGCGACGTGTTCATGTTGTCGACAACTTATAATTAAAATTGCAGCAATACTGCTGGACGACAATACAATAATTATTTTTCTGCCACAAACAGTTGTACAGCAATGACCTCGCCATGAAACGAAAACGTACAGATGAATGAGTAAAAAAGAACAACAGCAACAACAACAACAACAACATCATGTATAATTAATAAGTAAAAGTATAAGTTGTTTTGGTTTAAAAATGAAATTTTTATTAATTTTCTTCTATTAAATTGTTGTAAATGAAACTGAATGCCATTCCTCGTAGAATGTTTACATCTTTTTCACTTCCTCATGCCATCATTTTCTGTATTTTGGTTTCCTGTTGTCAACATACGAGTATGGATATACAAACATATATACATACATATATACATACATATGTACATTAAGTGTGTATGTAGATGGAGCCGACGAAAAATATAATCAGTTGGTTATTGGGGTTTTACAAGTTTAGAGAGAAATATTTCAAAATTTAAATACTTAATTTAATTTTAACCACGACGCAACCTGTGACTCTGCTAAGTAACCCTTTCAGTTTGATTTGTTGTACAGTTGTTATAGTCGAAGCTGCTGTTAGTTTCACTTTATTCTTCGATTTCCTTTTGTAGTATTTCTGCAAATTGTGTCAGTTAAGTATGTTCTGGTTCATAAATTCGTAGATTTATGGTAAAAGTGTTTTGTGCTGCCATTCTTCCACCGAGCCAATGCTTCGGTTAATTCATGTTCCCATTTACTACAACAGAATACAGAAACTTTGTGTCGTCAGTGCACTGCCGAATATGTTTATGGGAAAAATAACTTGTGCCGAATATTTGGACAGCAAATTTATTATGTTGATCTATGAAACTTTATTATACTAGATATGAAACCTATAATGAATATTACAGAATTATTTCGAGAGATATAGAAAAATAAATGATTTTAATTTTAGTGACGTTATATTTCCAATATGCATAATTTACAGAATTCAAATTTTTTGTTCTTGGACCGATTCTCAGCATAGTTAACTCATTAATTATTAACCTAAAGGAGAGCTATTTAATTTATTTTATTGCTCAAATACCGACGGCGAATTGAACCCACAGTCTTTTAGTTGTAGAATTAGCGCAGTAACTACTCAGCCACCAGCATGGCCAATTTTTTTTTTTTTTTTTTTTTAAATTGGACCGGCACTCATACACATGCACTGCATTGTGCTGGAACTAGTAATGTAATTTTTGTTTCGAATATTTTGATAATAAAATTTTTGGTTTATTATTAAATCCAAATCAGGCTAAAATATATTATTATAAGTATCACGTCTATTTTCATTTGACCTTTATTCAATTTTTTAATTATATTTCTTTTTTGAGCGATGGTCTTTTTTATGAAAAGTTTATTTTTTTAATTATTTATTTTCATTATTTCGCTACCAACTAGGTAGCATCGTCAGGAAATAAAAATTTGTGACGCAAATTATTTAAAAAAGAAGAAAAAGAAAATATTTTTGAAAATAAATGAAAATTTTTGTCATTCATATTAAAAATGTTTTTATAATGTGCGTTTGTATAAATGTGTGTTCATGTATAATAATAATTATTATTATTGATAATTTTTCTAGTTTTTTTATATTTTTTTGTGTATAATAAAAAAATTTAAAAAAAAAATTTAAAAAAAAAATTTAAAAAAAAAAAAAAAATTTTTTTTATTATAAACAAAAACCAATTTTCCTGAAGAAGCTACACAAAGGAGTAGCGAAATATTGAAATAAATATAAAATATATAAAAGACCTTAGGCTTAAAATAATTAGTGTTATTAATTATTATTATTAATTATTATTATTATTATATCATTATTATTATTATTATTTCCAAAGGTGGCCCAAAAAACACAGCCTAAAAATGTACGAGTTCTATGAAATGGATACAGATACGGTTTAGAAATTCGGCCGAATTTTCTACTTCATATGAAACTGATAGTTTTGTAATTCGGTTCTCAACAAATTGCAGATGTTTATTGTAGTTACTGCTCTTGCTGCCATTTTTATTCGCTTCAGCATTACAATAACAGGAAAAGGTGTCTTGTAGCAGTTGTAAAGTGTAAAGAGTATTCTTTGTTTGTAGCACAACTACAACCAGAATAGAAAACTTTTCGAATTTCTTCAAAAGTTGCTGTGCTTATAGCTGAAACAGTGGTAGAGTGCATAAGGATACGCAGCAGACTATACACGAAAACATATTTTTCACACTGCAAAATGAAACTTTTTGTTTCACAAAATTTTTGCTTAATCGCTATAGGAAAGGCTCTGGAATACATCTCTCTTTAACACTTTATATTTTGTGAAATTTCTTTTACTTTCTTTTTTTTTAATGTGAATTTATGAAATATTCTGCAAAGTTTTTCCCCATATAACACATGTTTCTTGCTATTGTCGTACAAATGTTTTCCATTCTCTGTACTTATCGCCTTCACCTTCTCTTGTTTTAAACATTATATATGTACATATATGTATATGTATGCATGTATGTATGTATGTATGTATGTATGTATGTATGTATGTATGTATGTATGTGTGTATGTAAGAATGTAGTTAACCCCGGCATTAAGTATTTAAATATCTTAAAGAAAGGTAAAGCGCGATGGCGATGGCAGTCCCAGCCACATTCAACGCGATTAAATTAATGGTTTTGGCATCGGGATTTCAAAATTAAACTTCATTTGCATTCAACGTGTGATTGTGTGTGATTTTACATTTTTCAGATTCATGGGATGGGTTTACGTAGTCTTGTGGTCGGTCTTACAATGGAACACGGCTACAACGACTGCATCAATCTTTGATTCTAACCAAATTGTTTAATTTCTGAAACGTATTTCGAGGAACATTCCTTTGATAATTCCGTGAGCTTTTTCGTAACTGAGCGTGAGACAAAACTAACTCACGCATCCATCTCTAATAGAAACGAAGCTCATTAACAACAATAACTTTCATACCGAAAATAAACACAAACGAGAGTAAGAAACAAACAAGTTGAATTTTAGTTTGGTTTTTTCAGCATATGTTTTTAGCAACTGGAGTTCTTTCACAATAACTTAAATTTGTAAAAAAAAAACGCAGTAACATCGCAACATTTTTTTTTATATATAAGCTAATATCTCATATTATAAGAGCATTTAATAAAATTTGCTTGATCTCGCCCAGTAACTTGTTAAAACTCTATGTTTATGGAGCACTTTTTAAAAAAACATTAAAAATATTTGCAAAACATTTATCTAAACAAAATATATTTAATTATATAGCTAAATACCTGAAGTTGATGGTTCCATTATAATATATTTAATTTTAGAAGACGTAATAAAAATTTCAAGTAATCGAAGTATCTCAATTTTCTATTTTAGCCACGTCATGCAAAATTTACAAAAATTGTTTAACTTTGACCGCTCACTGTCAATAAAGTAAGTTACTAAAAGCAGTAATTTTAGCAATTAGTGATGTAGATATTTTTTTTATTTTACCCAATACTAAACATGTCTGTACAAGATAAACTTCAGCTTTTGAATTAATCCTCACTTTTGGTACATTTCAACATTCTGTCCGATGGCTGAAACGTCTGCACGTTCTGTTTCCTGTATTCACACCCATTTTCCGACTGTCGTAAGAATATTTCCCATGTGCATTTTTTGCCGATATGCATTAGTGTGGTTTTGTGTCAGTTGTTGTTCTAAGGTGTCAGTGGCGAGATCAGTGAGCAGTAACGGCTTCAGCTGTAATCAATCCACAGGCACATCAGAACGTCTTCCTTCGTCGGTATTGTGTACCTTTAGAGTTGTTGAGAAAAAGTAGTTTCAGCAATAGAAACTATTTAAAATTAAACTATAAATTCTTTTCATGCTGTATTTAAAAAAGTAAAACAGATGCCGCCATTGCATTGATTTCAACATTTTCATCAATAAATTTATAACGAACAGAAAAGGAAATCCATAAAAATGGTCCACCACATAGTTAGATGTACAATAAGGTGGGCCAATTTTTTTGACCAACAGGCGTACATTAAAATTTGTTATCTGTACAAAATTCTAAGAAAATTAGCAACAGAAAGTTGGGTCTAAAATCAAAACATAGCTTCCGCCGAGAGGCATCAAAATTAAAATTTCGGTAATTCCAAGCCATACAATTTTTCAAAAAGTTTTTTTGGTAACAGTAGTCTCGTAGTGTACATTAAGAGCTTTAAACACAAAACTACATTGGACTCTGTAGCTGCAATAGAAACGAAGATATTGATATTGATTAGTCGTGTAATGCTTTGACAATTTTGGGGGGACATTTTGGCCACTGTATTGTCGACGACTGTAGACCTAGCGGGCTAAAAATTTTTTTTTTTTTGGTTTCTTAGCGAGAATAACAAGTTTAGCAAATTTTCTTGGCCAAACTAGAAAATTCATGATTGATTTGGCTTGGAACTTTGATGCTTCTTGGCGGGAGATGAGTTAAGATTTTAGACACATACTTTCTTTTGGTAATTTTCTTAGAACTTTGTGCAGATATCGACTTTCCTATATGCCTGTCACGTCTCTTTTCACTCCAACAATTGGACGCACCCTAATGTACATAAAAAAAAGCAACAACTCAGGTGGAGGTTGCAGAGAGGAGAAATTCAAATGTATGAAAATCGACAGACAGAGCAGAGGTGTAAAATTTAAAAATTTTACATTCAAGTTGTTTATGAGTTAATAATCTTAATCTATTGCTGCCAATGCTAATGCCAATGCTAATGCGAATGCTACGGCAAATGCCTGCTTCAAATCAGTTTCGTATAACTCGTGCACTTAACCCCAGTCCAGATTGCGCTACTTGAGCTGAAAAACAGAGAAGTATTCTTTTTGAAATTTATTACGACCGTCAAGTTTAATGTAGAAATGGATTTAAAACGGAAATATATGTTGCATTGATAAACTTGTTCAAGTGGTTGTAGTTGAGAC
Source organism: Dexiosoma caninum (assembly GCA_963924685.1). NCBI lineage: Eukaryota > Metazoa > Arthropoda > Insecta > Diptera > Tachinidae > Dexiosoma > Dexiosoma caninum. The sequence goes on from OZ004727.1 coordinate 85,607,564, forward strand.
AACTTTAAATGCGAGTTTGTACACAGTTCAAGCTGCAATTCAATCGAATTCAAGTAAATAATTTATAATATTACAGCAGACAAACGCAAAACATCTTCTCGAAGTTGAGTTCTTATTTAAATATTTCATTTTATTTTTTTTTTCGTTGTTGCATTCTTCGTTTTACTTTGCAACTGCAGGGGATATACACAGATACAGTGTGTTGTATGGCTAGAAGTGAATTTTTTTTTTTTTTTTTGCTTTTCTATTTCATCAGAGATGCAGATTTTCTTTGGCCTTACAACTTCTTTGTTTGTTTTTGTTGTTATGTTTTTCTTTCTCCTTTTGCTTAAATTTAATACATTTTCAGCGAAGGCTTTGGCTTTACCTTCCTTCTCTGGCTTGTTGTTGCTTTTTTTATATTTTGCATTTTCCATCAGTATTTGGCATTTGTACCATGAACTGAACTGTACAACAAATTGCCATTATTGTCCTTGTCTACACGGCATTTGGGAAAATGCAGTCAAAATGTGTTTCTAAGGTGTTGTATGGTTTTCTTTTTTCTTGGCTTTTTGCATTTAAGAATTTTCAATGTATTTACATCCATGAATTTTGATGGTAGTTTTTCCTTCTTCTTCTTCTAAGTCTACTTTAAGATGGCATAACGTTTTTTGAATCTTAAAACAACAGATTAAAAATTCATTCACAGATTGTTTTTACGTTCATTTCGATTTTTATTTAACATTCATCGGCGCTGTGTCTCTGCCAATTTTGCGATGATGCCTTGTGATTGTCATTTCATTTGCAACGTTTTAAAAATATTGAACTGATTGCAAAGATCGGATTGTAAAACAAAAGAAATTTTGTTATGTATATTATAATTTGTTTTATTCATGAAATGGCATTTATTGCTTTTTGGCGATTTTGTCATCGCTTTCATACTTTTTTGAGCGGAAATTTCCTACATAATTTCACTTTCTTCGTTTAAGCTAAACAAGGCGTGGTGTTTGACGAAAGCTTGTGCTTCTTAAATTGTAAATCAGAAATAGAAATCTTATCAATAATATTAACAGTAATAATACCTGCGCTTAAATTTGATCAAGATTTTCAGTGAAGATTTTGTTTTCTCTACGTAATTTAACACTTATCTCTGGCAAAAGTAATTTATTTGCAAGGAAACGCAGCTTTTTTTTTCATTCAATTAAATAAAATAAATTCTATATAAAATTTGATGGGTTTGACACCACCCACTTGGAATAATTACACTACTATCAGTTAAATATTATGTTACTTAATGAACATGGGTTTTAAATTTTCAAAAAAAATATAAATGTACATACGAAAAGTCTCTCATAGCACTGCAATAATTATTTCGAAAATTTTTCTGGATATTAGTTGATTTTTGGTTTATTATTAAATCGACATCAGACCAAACTTCTTATGGCCTATTTCTGAGCTAAGAAAGATAACTTAAGCGAACGAAAAGCACTCGCTCGAATTCGAATCAATTTGGATTTCTCATTGGCACTCACTTTCTTTCGCAGTAAGTTACGTATGTCAATTTTGGTATCTTACGTTTTAATAAGTAGAAGCAATGCCAGATCATAAATTATTATATTTCTGTTAAAAGTATTAAAAAATACTACGAAGTTATTCTAAAGCTAATACAACTGCGTGTAAGTGTGATCAGCTGGTGGAAAGTATCAATAAATAAAAGGGTGAGAAAATTTAAAAAAATATTTGTAAATTTTGTGTTTTTTGTTTTAATTTTATAAAAGTGTTTAAATAGATAAAATAATATTTATAAAAAACTCAGACGAAAAAGTGAAGTGCATATCGCGTTTAAAAGAACCATATTTGTTTTATAAAGATGGATTTATCGGTGGCTGTTTACTTTTTAAATGAAACAGATAACGATGATGAAACTGTTCAAATGAATCGCAGAGAACTAAGAGATAGATTTAATGTTCTGGAGCTGCCTACCAACCAGTGAGTGCATACAAACATGTTATCATGCCAATCAAATAACTGAAAACAAATTATTTTAACAGATTTTTTGCAAACTTTCGCGTTTCCAAAGACGTGTTCCTTTTTCTTTTGGAAAAACTTAAAAATCAAGGTGTAAAGTCATTAAGAAGCACGAATATTCGACAGGATATTAAATTGGCAACCTTTTTACGATTTCTAGCCACTGGGAGCTATCAGCAAACAGTTGGCAATGAAATGTGTTCGTCAACATCCACAGCAACTGTATGCCGAATCGTTAAGGAATGCTTAGATTTTTTTGAAAACTGTATATGTGGTGAATGGATAAAAATGGTTCGTTCTGAAGACGAAAACAAAAGGGCTTTTTTTCAATCCACAGGCTTTCCCGGCATAATTGGCTGCGTTGATGGAACTCACGTGAGAATAAAGTCCCCAGGAGATCATCTGAGGCACCTTTACTATAATAGAAAGGGCTATTACAGTATAAATGTCATGGTGGTAAGTTAAACTAAATATATTATTAAATATACTTAAAAATTTATTTCTAAATTTTTAGATATGTGACAAAAAAACATACATAACATATGTTGATGCCAGACACCCTGGGGCCAACCATGACGCATTTGTATGGGAACAAAGTCTTATTGATCAAAAACTACGAAATGCCTATGAAAATGGTCAAAGAAATACATGGATTCTTGGTAAGATGTTTGCATAGTTCTTGTAGTCATAATAGATATATCTATATTTTTCCATACATAAATTTCTCTGTTTATTTAATTTTTTTATAAATATAATTTGTTTTCTTTTATCTAGGTGATGCTGGCTACAAACTTAAAACATATCTAATGACGTCATTCAGAAATCCAGAAAGTACCGAAGAAAGGAAGTACAATAAAAAACATGCAAGTGCACGCAACGTTGTTGAGCGTTGCTTTGGAATACTAAAAAACAGATTCTGCTCCATAATAGGTTCCAGAGGACTTCATTACTCTCCAAACAAGACTACCCAAATAATCAATGCATGCTGTGCTCTTCACAATATGTGCATAGCCTACAACTGCCCATTGCCAACAATTGAAGTGGAAGACGAAACGAGTAGTGAAGTGTTAGATGTATTCGAACAAGAGGAAATAGGCGCAAATTCAATAAGAAGAAATATTGCCATGAACTTATAAATACTTAAGTGCATTCAAACATTAAAAATTAAAGAAAATTACTTTAATTATGATACGATACCTTTTTTTTCTAACATTGATTTAAAAATTTTCAAAAGTTAATTTAAAAAATCCATTTTTATTATTATAAATCTTTCATAACAAAAGAAAATTAGTTTAATGTAATGTAATAGATGTACTTAAAAAATATTATTTAATAAAAAAACTAGTTTAGTTTAGAAACAAAAATCACAATTCATTTATTAATACATTTTGCATAATCACAAAATTATAAAAACAAAAAAACAAAAAAAAAAAAACTAATAATAGTAATAGTAATAAAAACAAGCCACAATAATTTACACTTTTTAACTTTTAGAAAAATGTTTTTCTAAAACATTTTCTATCCTTATTGTGGCTTTAACTAGCTCCGTTATACCAGCTGCTGTTGCTTCAGCGGCATTAGCCATCCTCTTTGCTGCTTCAGCTTGCACCTCAGCAGCATCAGCCATTCTTTTTATAGAATTGGCTTGTTCAGCAGCTGTTGCAGCATTTCTCTCTGCTACTCTCAGCTGTCGGCGGACGAGATTTATTTGCTCATTAACAACTTTTGACTTTTTTGCTGAATGGGAGACTGTTGGGTCATTTTCACCGTCACTGAAACAACTTTCCTGACGTTTTGTACTAGCAGCAAGAGCGGTGGTGTTTTGTTGTTGTTTCAAAGGGCTTTGGTGGGAAGTTTCCAAACTTCTAGTTGGAGTAACCACTGCAACAGATTTGCTGCACCTAGCTGGTGACTCCACCAGCGCAATAAAACAATCATTAATTGATTGGTCTTCTACCCCAAACACTTTACCTCCGGGAGCTACAGCAGACGATACAAACAGCGTGCGGTCTATAATAACCTCTAGTTCTGTTAAATTGTTATAGCGGTATAAGCCACCACCCGTCTCTCTAAGGCTCTTTTGGTTTTCCCCAATTTTCTTCTTTGTTCGCGATTTCAAATCTGCCCAGGTCTATAAAACCATAAATATTTAATGGATTTTTTTTCTAACATACAAACAAAATTACTAACCTTTTTCCATTCGCCAATAGTACGTGAAGGAGGTCCAAGCGCATTTAAATTGCTGCAGAGTTTTTTCCACTCCTCGTCCACCGTAAACTTATTGGCACCAAAGACTGGAGCACCCCTGGCTAAATCAGGATTTGCTTCCATAAATAGCACTAATGTTTTCAGTTGCTGCATTGTTGACTTCTTTAAACTGAAAAAACAATTGTTAAATACATACATTCATATGTATATCATATGAATAGTTTATACTTACCACTTGTTATCCATTTGTAAATACTTTTTTATTGTATTTTTTAGTATTATTTTTTTATTTATATTCTCTTACGAAAGCAAAACCAAAAGTGAGTGATTTTGACATTTCATTCTCAATGTTGACAACACGTTCTTAACAGAGAAATCGGATTTTATATGAAAACACTTACGTTTTCATTCGAGTTCTAGATCGAGTCACTGTTCGCATAGAAAGTGTGTAGAATAATCGAAATCAATGTTCTTTCTCATAGAACGCGAATGAAAGCGTTCTTTCTTAAATCAGAAATAAGCCCTTAAAGTTTTTCATCAGAAAGAATTAGACATGAAATAGCATGACAAGGCAACAAAAGAAGCAGAACGTCAATCAGTACCAACTTACATAAAATAAACAGAACACGGTTTTCGTAAGTCGCCAAACTTCTATTATCCGTGCTCCCCGTGTTTTTCATACATTTCACCATTTGTCAGATGGCTTAGTTTGTAAGTAAAGGGTGGTTAAATTTTAAGGGCCGCAATCCAAGCGGCCAATTATTGCCAATATTTTCCTCTTTCGCCGCCGTTAACGAGTTGAAGCATTTTAGGTGCTTTAAAATAATTAGCGACTACTACACACTTCTTCATATACCAGGGGGGAATAGTATAAATATAATACAGCGCCATATAGGCTTGCCAGATGGCCTGGATTCGCCTGGATTTTCCAGTTTTTTATGTCTGATCCAGTTTCCAGTCCGGTTTTTTCATATTTTATATTCTTTTATAATGAAAATAATATTTTGTACAGAAAGATTGCATTCTAAACACAACAAAATTACAATTATATTTGCAAATGTTTACATTATATCGTTTCCTAACTCAAATTAGTACCATTTTTTGTACATAACTGACAATTTATAAAGTATCATCACTGTAATTTTTTGCTAATTGTATATTTAAGTGCAACACTAGTAATTTTAAGTGCGTTTAAAAAATGGTCCAGTTTTTAGGCTTTTGGGATCTGTCAAGCCTAATACCATACCATGTAGTCAGTGCGCAATGAGGAGTGTTTTTTGTTTTTAATTGTGAATTCTTCTGGCTCACTGATCACGTCTTGCAACTTTTTGGTATGTAAACCCAACTTGGGGCGACAGTGGCTCAGTGGAGGAATTTCAGGTAAGCTTTGTTGTTATATATTTATATATATATGTAAAGAATGGTTAAATTTTAAGGGCCGATATTGAATGTGAACCACACCTAAACTTCAAGTTTTTTTTTGTGCATTTCATTTGACATTTCTCAAATTCGGACTAACTCAATTTGAACCATGGAAAGATACACAATCGAGCAACGCGTTTAAGTTATTCAGGCTTATTATGTAAAATCAAATGCGTTCAAATCAAAATGCATATCGTGCACTTCGTGATTTTTTTCGGTCAATTTACTCGTCCAAATGTGCGTACAATCGGAAAAATCGAGCAAAAATTTGAGCATACCGGGTCTGTAGGAGATATGAAAACACCAGTGCATGCTCGTACAGTTCGTACTGCAGAAAATATTGCTGCTGTTCGCGATAGAGTGGCAGAAGAGGCAGCCGTCCACCTCAACTCGTCGTCATGCCCAACAATTGCACCTCTTACGCTCGTCGTTGATGAACATTATGCATAAAGACTTGCATTTACACGCTTACAAGTTGCAATTGACTCCAGAACTAAAGCCTCTTTACCATTCCAAACGTCGTCAATGGTCAGAATGGTGGCAAGAAATGGCAATAGTGGATGATCAATTTTCGAAGAAAATCATCTTCAGTGATGAGACACATTTTCATTTTCACCTCAGTGGATTCGTCAATAAGCAGAATTGCCGCATTTGGGCGAATGATAATCCAAGACAGTGATTGTCGAAAAACCGATGCACCCACAAAGAGTGACTGTTTGGTGCGGTTTATGGGCTCGCGCCATCATCGGGCCGCATTTTTCCCAAAATGAGGCCGGTCAGACAGTTACTGTGAATGGTGTTCGCTATCGTGATGGAAGATATGGATGTGGACGATATGTGGTTTCAACAGGACGGTGCCACTTGCCACACAGCTAACGAAACAATGGCTCTTTGGCGCGACAAATTCAATGGTCGTGTTATCTCACGTGGTGGCGATGTCAATTGGCCGTCAAGATCTTGTGATTTGACACCGTTACACTTCTTTCTTTGCGGTTATTTGAAAGAAAAGGTGTACGTCGATAAGCCAGCAACAATTCAAAAGCTAAAGCATGAGATAATTCGGCACATTAAAATATATTTGAAATTTTATATACGAATTTTTTGACGATAATGAATACGGGAGTTTTTGATTCCAACATGCACAGCTGTTGCCAACTTAATTTGCAAAGTTCATAAAGCAAAAATTGATAAAAAAAAAAACGGAACCAATTGTACGCCTTATATTTTTGAATTTCCAAAAGGCGCCAAACTCAAGATGATTGTAATTTAACTTGTCTATGTTTATTACGTTAGAAATTAGTACGGGTACAAAAAAGTACAAATATTAAAAAGGTACCAGACGTCTGTCGTGTAGCTTAAGGTACATTCAGAATTTTGGTTCTGCTTTCCGCTTTTACTCATTTTTAGTCCCTTATTATTCGAATTTTCTCGTAGTGGTTCTACAGAAATCTGACTACAAAATTTTAAGTCTCGCCTGTAGACTGGGCTACGATTAATCAGTCAGTTACACACTCAAGTCTCTTCTATGTACGTAAATATAGATTTGAAAAAACGTTGTAGCGATGTTCTCTGCCGCAAGCACAGCTACTATAACGTCATTTCCTGTTGCTGCTTATTAACTACAAAAAAGGGTATTTCCTGTTCGCTTAAGACACCATCGAGACTTTTATTTGACTTTTATCTCCCGCTTATTTTTTCTTATTTGTTTATAGCTTTGGAAAACTCATAAAGTGCACACACACACACACACACACACAAATACACTGCTGCAGCGTGAAAATGAATATAAAACCAAACTAACGGTATGTTCTTCTTAACCATAACGTGATGTTAAAAGTGCAATAAAAATTCAAGACATTTACCAGACATTTGCTGATGCCTTATATTTTCATATAAACACATACATACTTACTCACCTGCATACATACATGTGTATGTGTGTATGTATGTTCATATTTTCATTCGTAATATTTCATTGCATTGAATTGCAAAGAAAGAAAATTTAACATACGCAAGAATAAAACCAAATAAATCCAAAAGTGCTTGAGAATAAACAAAGAAATAATAGTAATTTCAAAGTGATAAAATCCATTAAAGCTATTTCCTTGTAATTTTTATGTGTTTTTCATTCGTTTTTCATTTTGTAATTTATTTATTTATTTATTTAATTTGATAAAAAGTAGACACTACAGCAGTGCCAGTTTCGCTGCAAGTAGCAACGTGTTATGGCAACATGCATGGGCTTCTTTTGGTTTTTTTTTCATATTATTTAAATGGACAATGGAAAAATGGAAAAATATGCAGTGGAAAACCAAGTGATTACTTTCTGTTTTTTGCCGTCTGGCTACCACAGTTCGATATTGAAATCCCTTGCTGTGATAATAATTTCAGTCAACCAACTTGTACACTTTTATCTCCCGTTGAAAAGGATGACCCTGTTAAAACAAAACAAATGTCCAAGAGATTTGTTTGTGAAAAACAAAAGCTTTTTGTTTTAGCCATTTATCGTTTATTAAAGTAAATTATATTAAAACAAATTTCGAAATCTAACAGAAACCAACAGCAAAAAGTTTTTAAAGGGGAAAGCCTACATTTTTTTCGCTTGTACATTTGAACCACAACAAGGTTAATATGACAACATACTGAGTATTGTCCCTAGAGAATTGATTAATAATGAAATAATAAATCCTTTACAATTTTTTCCTTAAAATTACAGCCCATTGATACTTCGCAGGCGGAATGGCTGGATTTCTGTTGCATGAGGTGCATTAATTTTGTTTTTCTTTTAACTTTCAATTCAATTTTTCTTACACACTTTTCTTTTTTCCTTCAGCAAACAACAAAATACATACACGTTTGCCTGAGATATCAAATCTTCTAGATTTTTGAAATATTTGTTACATGTCTTATTGAAATTTTCGCTAAATGCTCGAGAGAATAATGGAATCAACTGGATTACAATCAAGTGGCAAAATGTTTATAAACTAAGAATGAGTTATTAAGCCTTTAATTTATATGCAAATTTCTATATTATAGTCAAAGTGTCAAACGTATGCATGTATATTATACATACGAAATGTCAATGGATTACCAGTGTAACAATAATGTTAAACAGACCTTCTCTTATTTTTAACTTAAAAAAAAAAAAAGTTCTTAAGCAAAGAATGCAGTTCAAAGAGAAGCTTTTAAAAAACGAGAGAGGGTATATCACAAGAATTTTTGGTTCCAACGGGATGAAGCCACAGCAAACACTGCGAGGGACACAATGGCTCTTTGAACTTAAACTCCTTCGGTCATGTTGGACCAACGTGTACTTTGCCTTTAACGCGAGCTCCGGCTCATTTTTGAAGTGTGTACACCGCACCAAACGATGCATTTTTATTGATGCAATGTATTGGTCTGTTGGGTATTGGTTTCCGTATGTGGCAAGTTTGTTTATTATAAACGCGTTAGATCTGTTTTACAGCACAATCGGCGAAAGAACGACGCATATGATGATGTCGTGGCTTTAATGCCTATACCACTCGTATCTTAAACGGATGTGCGCTAAAACTTTTGCGAAAAATTTTTCATGGATAAACAGACCTGCGACTGAAGGCGAATCGATAAATTTGTATTTTCTTTAACACTACCGCTTACAGCGGCAATATTCTCAGCAGTAGCCATATTCCCTCGAAATGTTAATGTTATTGTATCATTTAGAGAGTATGGGCTAATCTATACACAGTTTTGACGCAAGGATTGCTCAGCTGTACGATTAGGTGCGCCACAAAGCCTTCTATAAATTGTGCAATTTTCGAAGTAAATATGGAAAATTTCTTCAAGCGTTAATCTATTCTTGGTGATTTTCCAGAGTACACTGATCATAATTTTTTTATTCACACTAAATATGCAATGCATGCACTGGACCTTGTATAGAGAGAGAGAGGGTTAGTGTACAGCATAGACAGGCAAGTGGTGCATACCTCTGCATTTGGGTGTCTCTGATGTTAATTTTGACGCATTATTTTTAAGCTAAGGCAGCCATTTTAATTATTATTTTACTTTGCCGACGTTTTATTGCTAAAATACCGACGAGGGAGGGTGCTGTAGCACAGAAAACTCAGAATACAAATTTTAAATTGACCGGGACGGGAATAGAACACGGGTCCTTCTGGTTGTAGACTCAGCAGGCCAGCCCTAAGCACCCCCGTTAACGCCAAAAAAAAAGACTGAGCGGCTGCACACACTTGCCGGCATAGAATTAATTAAACATAAACTTAACAGGATTAGCGAAAATTTTAACACCGCATCACAGTGGTTCAGTAGTAGGACATAGTGGTCAAATGATGATGTTTGATTTTTTCACCGTTAGTTCGCTCTAAAACATGCAAAAAGATATTTGCAATCAGTTGTTTTTTTACATTTACTTTTGTGCATCGGAAGTGAACAAATTTTCACTTTTTTTTTTTTTTGATGTGGACAACATCTGAGCATCGAATGAGACCGATCCCATGCCCCAAAAGTGTTCCCTCCCAGAGATATGCGCGTTTTATGAAAGTGAAGTACACCAAACATACACGTATTTAAATCTTTAAAATGGCTCTCCTGAACAAAACCGGTTTTTACCCTTAGGTCGCTTTCTATTTTGCGCGTCACATATAAAAATACTGCAATTAAAGTTAATTTTTTTGACAAAACTTTGCAGTTTTCATAAAAACGAGTTAAATATACATATTATTGTAATATAAAAACAAAAAAAAAAACATAAAAAAATATATCACTCACACTGACTAAAAAATATTTAAATGCCTGCGAGTTCATATAAATTTTGGGTGTATATGAATAAAAACATTTAAATTAAGCTGAAAAACTGTTGTCTAAGCAACATGGAATGTAATACTTTAGTTGAACGGAAAAAAAAAGGAAACAAAAAAATAATATCAATCCTTCTACTAAATGATTTGAAATCTAAGCATACAAGTGCAGTGAACTTACTCTTCCATGTCGCTGCATTTTGTGTGAAATAAAAGCACAGACATGCATTCGTACTTTAAAGTAACCCGACCTTAAAAACTGCTCGTGAGAGTGTGAATGTGTGTTTATGGATGTGTGTAACTTTAATGCACACAATCACAATTTTGCACTCTTACTAAATATATTAATATATACACACACACTCTCATTTAAGCGTATGTATGTATGTATGTATGTATATGTCAGTGATTTTTTGATACAATATATGAGACGCATACAAAAGGAACAGTAGTTATTTTCATAAAAACAATGACTAAATTTAATACTCAAGTGTATGAAATTTATCCTTTTTGATTTTAGATTTATGAACATAACGCCAAGCACTGTTGTTGTTGTTGTTGTTGCTGCTGTTGCTGCAGTGCAAGTATTGTATTTGTCTGTTTTGTTTAAAAGCCAAATGACATGATACGTACGAGTTTTGGTTTATTGTGATTTTGGGAGTTTCAATAAAACATGTACTCGTATGTATGTATGTTGCTCGTATACTCGTATTATATGTGATAGATATTCTCTGAAATATTTATGTAAAGGCATTGAGAATGAATTATTATTATTATGGTTTTAAGGGAATATCTACGGAAAACTAAAAGGTTTCGGTTTAATTTGAAAAGTATATTATATTCCATTTCCATTTAAGTTTTCAGTTATCACAGCAAAGGGAAAGAACTTTTAAGCCAAAGGATTTACAATTCGTTTAGCAGGTTTTAAGGATTAATTGTGGCAGCAATTTTTTTTTGCACAGAGAAATCAATGAAAAATAACATATTTTTTTTTGTCTGCCTGCGATTTAAATGAAAATTGTTACGCTTGTTATTCCAGCTAGAAAACCAAAAAAAATAAAAAATTTTACTCCGCGTGATCTGCAGGGGTCGAAAATACAGACACCACAGTTTCCTCTAAAATTCTAAAAGTCATAACAATTTTGCAACTTCCACATTCAATATATTCCCTTCAATTTTACCCAATTTTATTTTGTTTTAATTTGTAATATAATACTAGAAAAAGCAAAATGTTCCCACTGATCCCACATATATCCCAAAATAAAAAAAAAAAAATGTGGATATGCCCTTTAAGAATTTCAAGTTTGTAAAAATTTCCAAATTCTTGTATAAAGTTTTCATTTGGTTTTAAAAACTAAATAGATTTAAAATCAAATAATAAAATGTTTGTTGTATAAAGAAAATTTTTAAAGAAGCTCGTATTTCGTAATTTACAAATCTTTTTTTGGGACTTCTTGTATGAATTTATGAAATTTCTTAGCTTTTTTCAAGAATTTGGTTAAAGGTATACTGACAAACACAGATAAATAATCGTCATTAAAATACAAATTTTTGGATCGATTTGCCGGAAGTAGGAAATTTTTATTTATTTACTTGCTGTGAAATTTTATAATTCTTTACACAACTTTAGATCGTTGTTCGCAGATTTGGTGTAACCAGTTCATTAAGTACAAAATTGCAATTAACAGGTTTTCTAACGTATCGGTGCGAATAGCGCTCTACTTTATCGGTAGTTGAGCAGTGAAGAGTTAGCGAATTAAAATAAAACATTCAACGACTCTCCTTCAACACAAGATCAAAGACACAGCAACTCTGATTTACAAATTCCCTAAACCGCCAAACTGCGGAGGTTCAATAACACTGCACCATCTCCCTCTTCTCTACACTATTCGTTTCCAACAAGTTCCACTGCAATGTATTGCAAACATATAAGGACTTGCTGTGCTCACTGGTCCAAGAAAAAAGAAAGACAATTGGGTCACAAACAAACGATTTTTTAAGGAATATCATCTGTTGTAAAAAAGTACCGCAAATGCATTCCACATGCCTGCAGTCCTTTCTTAGCTGCAGGTACTAATACGGCTATTAGACGATCCTTCGTAGAATGACATACTTGGTATGTTGTGATAGAGAGTAGAATATCAACATTATTTGAAACTGACATACACAAATTTTTCCCTATTAGACTAGTATGATGGCATACCATTCTCAGATACCAAGTAAGACCGCTTAATAAATTATATGCAGATTATAACGGCCCTAATTAGTTGAAGACTAAAATGACATGAATTGGAAACGTAACGTAAAAAACGTTCTTAAGCACAAGACATTTTTGAAGCTAAAAATTTTAATTCGCATATCTTAACAATGACGAAATACTACAAGCTTCAATTATATGACCAATCAAATGATACCATTTATCCCATGCACCTTATTGCTATTTTGATTTCATTAGAATAAAAAAAAAGAGGGAAAAATTAAATTTCATTATGTGTATCCCTTTGTTTGTTATATTTTTGTAATGGAAATATTTCCAGTGATTTTTTACAAATTATTCATCTTCCTTGGTAGCCGCAGGACATGACACATTATGCAAAAAAAGAAAAAAAAAAAACTAAAAAGTAGATGATGACAACGATGACATCACAAGTATTCGTACTGCAAAATAATTCACAGGAACGAACCAGAGTCAGTGTGTGAGCAGTGAATAATACGAAACGAAAGCAAGTTGAAGAACGTAAGAATAAGAAAAACGCATTTTGTTTCATCTTTCTGTCACCAAGATAAGTAAATAATTGAAAAAATACTGAATGCGTATAATTTTAATTTTATTATGAGGGAGGACACAGTAAGGCAGTAACAAAGGATGCTTTGTTTCAGTTTTGTATGCGGGCTAAAATATTTTATAATGCAATTTTTTATTTTTTATTTTTTTTTCTGCATATTTTGTCCTGTGGTCGTCCCTTTGTTACGCTTTTCCAGACTTTCTTTTCTGCTGATGTAACTAGTTTTTTTTTTATAATCTTTTTATATTCCACTTTTTCGTTTATTTGGAAAATTTCTGTTTCTCTTAATATTAAATCTTGTCTTGCTTTGTGTAGGCGTCCTTTGCAGTTGCATTATCTCCACTCCGTTACAATCAGTGCCATCCATTTACAAAGAGGCTGTGTGTGTGTGTGTCGATGAATGAAAAGTTCGTTTTTTAATTAAATTGTATTTCTGCTTTATAACAAGAAGTTCGAAAAATGTACAGCACAAGGCAGCTTTTTGCTTCCTCTTAATCGTACTTTATTATCAGAATCCAGTATTTTGACTGCCTTTTAGATTGTTTGTATGACAACTGTTTGTAATTTGTCCTTTTCTGTGCATTGTAACTTCATCAAGTCATATCAAATTTAATAAAATTTTTCTAATAATATGATTGTAAGAAGAAGCTTCCTGAACTTTCAATGTTGTCCGGAAATTAGGTTTTGCGAGGGAGAAAGAGGGAGTAGTGTTGATGGACATTTGATTTGAATTTTTCCACTTTTAAGGTCCATTAAATCAAAAAATAAAAATTCATTAATTATACGTCTTCTAAATCAAAAAAAAACTACATAAATACAATATTTAGAGTTTAGTTGGAATAAAAATCACTATTGACTACTTTCTTATACAGAGAATTTAAAACCGATTTCTTTTGTCCATCACTTTGTCTTATAATTAGCACGCAACTGCAGAGCTGTGCAGGAATCTCCTACCTACCACGTTCACCACCTCTATATTCGCTACACTATCCTTCTTTCTGTCTATTCCCGGGGCAATGCATTGCATATGTAGGGGATTTCCCCTGAGCACGGGTCCCATATAAAAAAAATGAGCTGGAGTTTAAAAAATTATTTCATGGAAAAATGTTTCCTATTGTTATTCATGAATACATGTTATTACCTCACACATACAATATAATCTGAGAATATGCAAATTATTTTCTCTTTAGTGTGTGAAGTTTTAAATTCTTAATTTAAATCGACATTAAGTACGAAAAATTCGTATCCTCATTTTTTTTTTTTGCAACACCCCCCATATGAGAAGGAAGTGATTTACAAAACAAAACAAACTTAAGATTAAAAAAAAAATAATATAAAATAAACCACAAACTACACGAGTACACTAAACGCCCTCAACATTACACCTCCACCTTCAGTTTTTTTTTTTGCATCAAGGAACAGCAACAGCAACTAAAATAACTAAGTTTGGAGCAGCATATGACTTGAACTACTGTTACTGCAGATTTCAATCACAAAGTGCCCAGAGACGTCAGCAAAACAAAATTTAACAACATATTAAATATACGAGGGTGGCTTACAGCAGATACACCAGATTAGTTGCATTTAAGCACATTTCCGCCGTTTTCTCTCACATAATTTTTCACTGTACCCTCGTCATCATTTATTTAAAGCCAAAAAGGCGTTCTCTACTCATATAATGTAACGAGTTGAAAATGTTAGCAGCAAACCCCAGTAACAACTGATTTCAAAAACGAAACAGCAAAGAAAAAATGGGCAAAAGCAGCAAACAATTTACAACAACTTAACTGCATAATGTGGTTGGTAACCAGTGATTTAGAACAAATTTTTCAAACATTTTTAAGTCAACAATGACTAACACATCCACAAGAGTAACAAGAGTAAAAACAGCAACAACACACCACCACCAACAACAATGAATTGAAGCAACAAAAACCCAAAGGTGTTAACGTGTAAATTCCCATTCACAAGATCGAAAAACGCAGATAATCTGTATGGGCCGAGCAAAATTACAAACACAAAAAAGAAACATATAAATAAATAAAGCTGTGTAAACACACATACAAACAATCAAGGGATTCCGTACATATGTATGTACTTATGTACGAATATGCATGCATGCATGAATGCTTTAAAAAGGGGTTTGTATGTACATATGATGCAAGCCACTTCTCCTACTTTGCCTTCAACTGTTCGTATCACTTTAAGTACTCGTAGCCACAAATCTGTAACGTATGTGAAAGAAATCATGATCTTTTATCATGCCTAACTTTGCAGAGCATTACAGGCGTGGAAAAAAGAAGAACTTCTATAATTCGATTCCTTTAACAATTATAAATCATGAGTGTTATATATTTTCGTTTCTTGGAACAGTGCTCGGGGGATGACCTGTGTGAAGATAAATTTCGAAATTTAAACCGTAGACACAATACTGATTTGAGTATATTCAATATGTCATGTTTGGATGCGCTTATTAAATAATTATGGCAACTATTACTAAAATAGAATTTTCTGTCCATTGCATTGCTGATGCTCTCGGCCTAGTTAGGTACGAAAGGCTTTAATAATGAAAGCGTATGCAGCAATTGCTTACGAGAAGCAAACATCGGTGGAAGTGGTCAAAAACAAAATTAAATCCCTTCGAACTGCGTACAAGGCGGAAAATTCAAAAGTAGAAAAAGGCATAAAATTTGGCTCTGATGAAGAATCTGTATATATCCCAACTGTTTTTGGTATAAAGAAATGCATTATCTCGATCCATTCATCAGTCGTCCGGCAAATATTGAGGTGAGTATATTCAGAAAAGATGTTCCATATGTCATGTACATTTGATTTGAAAAAGTCAACTTTATAGCGTTTTCGTTTCTCAGAACACCTCTTTGGCGTTTTTAAATCGAACACGCAAATTTTAAGTCGTATGCGTTTTTCATATCATGGGCGTTATACTTTTTATTAAGATAGTTTTAGATCATTTCCCGAAGGTCTCACGAATACTCCGGCATTCGATATCGAACGCAATTTGAAATTTCAGTAAATATAAATTTTTTATGAAAACTCCTAATGTTAAGGGTTTTGGCCATTGGATTTCATCAAGGGCCACAACAGCTATAAATTCCAACAATTTCCATCCGCCAATCTTTCTCCAGTTTCCTGGAATATGATGCATCTTCTAAAGAAATAGGCATTTTTTATTTGTAAAAGTAACAAGATTCCTTGACATATTGGGGATACAAGTTTATATTTTTGTGAAGGGGATTGGATAAACTACTTGCTCCTTTAATTTGTATCCATTTGGTCCAAAAATGTAAGCACAGTTCCGTTTGGAATAGGTACATCTCGATTTTTCATATTTAACAGAGGTCTGTTAACACGTTAACAGAGCTCTGTTAAGGCAGTTGGTTTTTGTCTAGGGTTTAAATTTCGAAATTTATCTTCACACAGGTCGGGGGATGTACGCTGCGTCTGCAGTACATTACAACGGAACTAGATGAAAAGATTGTTATTCATTTCAGATTATATTCTAAATTCACTGAATAGTGAATCGGTCCAATTATTTAATTTATTTATTATTGACTGATTTTTGTCACAATTAAATTCCGTGTAGAGTTTTTATGGAACTAAAATATTCTCCAGAAATCAATGGAAAAATATATGGATCATATTTTTGCTTTCCGTATTTCTGATGAAATAATGCAGTACTTCATGCTACTTTTCCGCTGTTCAAAAATATTTTTGAAGAAAAGAAATAAAATAAAAAAAATTTTTCTTCCGCTTTTATTTGGATAGAATTATTTGGTATGCAATTTAAAACTCAAAATCTTACCGATAAGAATATATAAGTTTTTGTTTTTTGAAATTACACGAAGTTCCAAAATAAGCAACTATTTAAGACGCTGTAGTTGAACGGTATTGGTATCTCACTTACGAAGACATCATTATCGCCGCCATTTAAATTCTGTTCGATTTGCGATATAGAAATTTCAAACAAAATTTCATTGTTAAGGATCGCAAATGTCATTTAGCATATTCATTTTTTTAAATAAAGAAAACAGTAACGGATTTGGGGTTAAAAAACTAGTTTTTCAAACGCATTCAACAAAGAATTAATTTTAACCCTCATAGTAGTCCCTAATGACACTCTTATATTCCCTTTAAATTTCATTAAGTCCATTTAGATGTCGATATCTTTAGACTAAAATATAACATATAAAAAGGAAAACGAAACTAACAAGTTGTAGTAGCTGTTATCAAATTTTGTGGCTCCATTGAGTCCAATCAAAAAGACATTGCATATCAACAAAATAGCAAAAAAAAAAAAAAACCCGAGCACAACTGCGGCAGTAGCAGCAGTAACAACAGCTTAAAACATTTTGATGGCAATATGATGGCTGCGGTTGTTGCTACAATAATAGAAGAGCCAATAGAAAAGTTCATTTTATTTTACGTTTTATCTCAAATGATTTGTGTGTGTGTGTGTGTGTGTGTGTTGGGGTTCATTTTCGTTTTGTAAGAAAAGCAAAATCTTAATTTGGGGGTATAAAACAATAGTTTTGCACGAACATCGTTCCATTGTTTTGCAATTTATTTTAACATTCAAACACACAGTGATGTTCGCCGACACACATACACATATAAATAAATAATAATAATATTATCCAGCTACACTGTTGCCGCTTCTATTGTGGGAATTTTGTTTGAATGTTCTATATTTGAGGCTCAATGACTCTGATGAAATTTGAATTTCTGTTTTGATTTTACAATTTTCTTAAATATATTTTCAATCTGAATTTGACTTTACGTTTTTGAAGTGACGCATTTGGGTTCCTACATTGAGAGACGAAAACGTTTAAGTTGACACAGGCCTCCAATTTTATAATGCGAGGATGGATACACTGTCTAGAAGTGTTATTTTTGATAATAAAAGAAATAAAGTATGGTATTTGGTACGGATTACATTTGATAATTAATCTTTGTTTCTAAATAAAATAAATTCATGTTTAAAAAATTTAACGAATTTTATTACTTAAGAAATATTACATTCACCGAAAAACAATTTTAGAAATACAATTTTAATTTTTAATAATAAAATATTACACAAAAAAGGTAATCGTTTTTGTTCAATTACAAGCAAACCGATTTTATATATTTTTGTAAAAATCTGTAACAAATTAATCGCTGCATCTATTTGAGTGAGTTTTTCATCATTGGACAGATCTGGAAATCGAGCACAAGATTGTCACCCTTTGCCCCTACTATTTGCATTGTTAATAAGTTGGAAATAAATTTTATCTTTGTAACCGATCTGTTTCAACAATTGAAAAGTAATATTAGTATCCCAAGTGCCACTTAAGGCCGCTTTAAACGATAAGATTTGTCGTACGTAAATTGTGAGAGAAAATAAAATGAAATTCCATCCGTATGTCAAAAAAAGAGAGTAAAAATCGGACGGTTGTTTTCTGGCGTTTACACCATTGCTGTGGATAAAATCAAGTAAGACGAAAACATATTAATTTAATTTAACTACAGCTGTTTGCGTGTTTTCCCCAGGGATGGAGTTCTTGTGCAATTGAGATTTTGAAAAGTTTATCATCAACCTAAATCCAATATGGCGATGGACCCTAAAACTGCAAAAATCTATTTTTAATGCTTATTTGCAATATTGGTATCAAATGAAAGGGTAATGATGATGAGAGGAGAACGCAGCCGGTCTCCTTTCTTACTCACTATACAGTTGATAGTAAAAATATTAATAATTAATTTTAATGTTTGGATAGCTATCGAGAATTGTAATTTAAGATATATTTGTTACTTTGTGAAAGATTAATTTTATTAACCTAAATAAAGCATACTTTCATTGTCTGCAACGCTTTCGATTATAAATAAATCCCCGCACACTTATCGTAGATAGTTATTTTTATTGAACTAAAAAAATGTTTCCTAGAAATAATATACATGGTAAAACAACGTTTGCCGGGTCAGCTAAGAACAGCAAAACTTATTTGTTTTCTCATTAGTAAACAGATTCCCTGCGAAGCCGGGACGGTGATCTAGTTATATATATTATATTATTTATATAAATAATATATATGTATATATGTACATATGCATTAATTACTATTATGTTTGATTAAGTACCATACAATTGTTGTTAAAAGCTGAATTTTAAAAGCTGCTTGAAGAAACTGTATAGTAAGTGTTTGTAAAAATTACAATAAGTCTCAAATTCTTTTTGCAATTCAATTCGTTATTAAAGAATTCCGTTTGGCAACGCTGGTAAACAATCTTCTTTAAGTTTTATTAACAAGAGTAGCAATATTGAAACCACAAGAGAGATTCTAAATGGCTGAAAGTATGAGTGGCATCAAGTTGTTGGGCAATCTATCTCAACACACACACACTCATGGCCTGTATATTAGGCAAATATATATAGTATATATGTATGTATGCATGTGCATATGTATATATTCTTATTAAAGTAATAGATGAATTTATGTTGAATTGTGACTGTATGTCTGCACGTCTGCTATGTAAATGTCTATTTCAACTATATTCATTCTTATATGTATGTAGTATATGTATGTATTTATGTACATGTGTGTGTGTGTTTCTCATGCATGTGTTTTGAAAGGCAATTTGGCGCCTTTCCAAACAAATTTTTTGGTTATTAAAACCACAAAAATGTACGCTTGACATTTTGAAATTTAAGCATTTTTTACTTCATTATTTCTTTTGTAGAACATGAAGAAAACATAACAAAATTTCACTATTCGATTAAGGCAATTACAAATGTTTTGGGTTTTATTTTCTATGTGCTGGTAAAAACAAACGCGTAAATAAATACAACACTTGAAAATAATTGTCCGCAAAGGGATTTGAAACTTGGAATTATTAAATAAATATGTTATAGAAAAAGATACTTCATGTGGCCTTAAAATAAATATATAAATGAACTGCCTGATTGTTTAAAACAGAGAGAAAATTTCTTTTGAAATAATGAACAGTTGGAAGAATTGGAAGAACAATTCTGGAAACGACTCAGAAAAATATGGAAAAAAATGGAGCTGCTTGGTTGCAGCAAAAAAAAAAAAAACAAAGTTCCTTTACGAAATTGTTGTAACTTTTTGACGTTACTTTGACTATTTGCCATTTTCCTTTTTATTTCAATTTTATTTTGTTGTGTAAGAAAGGCTTAACGCACACGATACTTATTTTCAATAATGTTTGCTTGTCTGTTCTCAGGGTCTTCATATTTAGTTTCCGTTTCTATTTCTTTGTGTTTTGTTTTTTCTCCTTCTTACTTTGTTCTGAGTGTCAGATTATTTAAGGATTACCGTATTTCATCCCCAATTACTTAACATTTGTTTGTACATCATGAAATCTATTATAATCAAATGACTACACACAACGACGCTGATGATGACGACTTCTCTCGTCGTCGACAATGGAAAGATTAAATCTGGCTACAAAAAGCAAAGCAAAAAAAAAAAAAGCTGCTGGAGAAGATTAATATACAAAAATAGTCATTTAGATTTTATCCCACTCAAATTGGAAATAAATCTTTAACAAAATACTTTGTTAATAGGCGAAAATGTGTATGGCGCGCCGACTTGGATTTGTTTACTCTCATTTTTTATAACAATATAAATTAGAATGTACAATGACAAGAGAACATTTTGATGTAGCGGATCATTGCTGAGTTAAGGTATGTATACACGATTGTCATTTACTACAATATTGACAGAAAAATTGTTACAAAATGTGCAAAAACCGTGTGAACACACAATTTTTGTGTGGCAACATCGTCACAAAATGTATTGTCGATGCATTGTATGCCAATAATATTGTCACAATTCCGACAATCGTGAGAAGACCCTTCATTTCCATTGACACACAATTTACAGTCATTTGTTATTGTCGCATGTGCTTCATTTAGTGCAAATAAATATTTCTGTTGGCAATACTGTCCATAAATATTTAGATACAATGTTAAAAGTCGGATATGGCAAGTTTTGCCCTACAATAATATGACAACCGTGTGAACGGTTAATTATTATTGGCAGAAAAATTTATTGTCGCAGAACTGTGTGCCAATGAAATTGTATGTTTTTCTTTCAATAGTGTGAACAGGCAAATTACCATATGGTAACAATTTTTCATTGTGAGTGCATTGCCACCATATTGCAGTATCATACAATATTGTACAATCTGACAATCGTGTGAACATAGCTTTACCATCTATACTATACTATTTTATAAAATTAGCATTTCAAGAAGTTTTAATTTGAACTGACGTTCTATATGACCAATACTCGTATGTGAAGAGTATGATCTACTCCTTTGCGACTGAACTTCGCTACTAATCAATGCAAGACTTATGTGCGATTTGTAATGCAAATGTTATTCGAAAATATTTTCATTTATTCATCGCGAGTCCAAATTAACTACGAATATTTATCTAATTAAATCTTATATATTTATTTCCTGAAGAAGCTGCACAAAGTTGTAACGAAATATAATTTTTTTTTAAGACAATATAAACCCTACGGAGCTCTTACAGCTTGTCTGTAGAAACAGCCAGGGACTAAGCGGGAATCGAACCCGATCTTCCATATTGATGAGACTAATGCTCATGCACTAGACTACGGAGGCACTCGTATTAGTAAAATTATTTATCTAAGTTTCTTATATGGTTTAGCTGATGCTAATACCAAAATTAGAAAAAGTAAATATAACTAAATCGAATAATAAAATGTTTGTTGCTTGAAGACAATTTTTGAAGAAGCTATATAGTTTATTTCGTGTGTATATTTCCTAATTTTCACAAACTTTTTGAGAGTTCTTGTATAAACATGTGGAATTTCTTAGCTTTTTTCAAAAAATTGATTTAATGTTACTGACCTTTATCTTATGCCAAACATTGTATCACAGTTGCGACTATAAAGTTATTTAGAATTGTCAACTATAATCACATATGTATACTGTGTGAATTAATCCATTCATAACAATAGAATAAAGTCCTTGTCTTGTGCAAAGAACGCAGTCGAATGGAAAACCTGTCATCAACTACTTTTTTTTTTCTTAAACCGGCACTCAGAGGATAATCCCTATATATGCGCTGCATTGTACCGGAACTAGGAAATAATGTTTTGGGAGAAAGGATAGATATGGCGTAGTGTTTATTGACATTTGATTTAAATCTTCCCACGTCAAAAGTGACAGGAAAGACCTCAGCGAGTAGTCTATTCCACATACGTGCTGTTTTCTCTGTAATGCGTAGTGCGATTCGCTGCCAAGTCGACCAGAAATGGATGCGCTCTTAGTGATGACCCATCCCATTACGGTAACGATAGAACAACAAAACGTATTCTTACATGTTAAAAAGGGTTCAAATAATGCTTAATGCTATAAATAGTATCGATTGTGCATCGAAAACTCAATTCGGTAGATGCTTATACTGCTAGGAGTGCTAGTGTTAAAGCTGTTGATTTGAATCGCGAAATCTTTTGTGTTCATTGAAATTCTTTGATGACATTTAATTTTTGAATCTTAGAAAAACTAATTTAGAATTTGAATTTGTATTGGCATTTTTTATGCCGGGATAAAAGAAGAATCAGTTTACCAGTCACAAAAAATGTTTTTTTGTTTCTCACTCGTAAAGTCTGTGTTCAGTTACACTTTAGTTGCTGCCCAGCAATTGAGCCGTTTTGCCAAATTCCAACGCAAGCAAATAAATGACACTGAAATACTCCACTAGCATCAATATAGTCAGCGAGAGGCATAAAAATTTACACAAATTCGGTGGAACACTTTATTTCTTACTGCTTGTAAGGAGCAATATTAACGAATATTACCGCCGGTAAATTACCCGTATTATAATTAAATGAAAAATATTTCTACATGATTTTA
The DNA here is from genome assembly GCA_963924685.1 of Dexiosoma caninum. Classification (NCBI taxonomy): domain Eukaryota; kingdom Metazoa; phylum Arthropoda; class Insecta; order Diptera; family Tachinidae; genus Dexiosoma; species Dexiosoma caninum. The sequence goes on from OZ004727.1 coordinate 85,630,689, forward strand.
ATTTCCTTTCTGCTAAAATATTTACATAATGTGTTTGCGCTAAGAACCCATTGGGATTAAATTATGTATATTGAAGAAGGGTATATTGGCTGTACCCCAACTATCGCTGGCAACACACAAGGGCGTGATTACTATGTAAAATGTAAATTGTTTAAATTTCTAATTATCCTTGGCTATTAATCCAAGTTCTGGCTTATTAAAAGTATTTGTTAAAAATTTCAACATAAATTTATTATTAGGCAGCACCTGTCGTTCAGGGTAGACGAGCGACTGGTCGCTGTGGAATAATAAAAATGTTGAAGGGATAACAAATTTTATAAATGATTTACGATGTTTGGATAACTAAATCAGTACTGCAAAAAATTAAATAAAAAGAAATTTTTTTTTAACTGAAAATGAGAAAACGCTAACGGGAATGAAACCTGCAAATTTGTGTTAATTTGCCAAAGTCATGCGTCGTTAGACCAGCCATTAGAGTGCACTGAATACGAGTATATGTAGGTACTTATCTAGTGCAGCTGTACCTGCAGGTGTATATGTGACGGTTACTATATTTAAACAAACGGTATATGTTCATGTTGCTACGTCTAGCTGGATAGAAGGGCACACATATTTTTTATTTTTACACTCACAATATTTCACCTTATATTTCTTATTTCTTTACTACACACTGCCTCAGAGGTTCCCAAACTTTGTAGTAAAGTATGTCGAGCTTGTGAGAAATTTTAATCGATATTTATGATTTTTGTATAAATAGTTTATCTCTAGATGTTGAACTAATGCAAGCACTATTGAAGACTTCGTACAATTATTTAAATTTTAAATTTCCTCGAATGTTAAACATCTTAAAAGTGTTCACAAGGATGTACTATAGGCTAAAATCAGTTTTCTAAATAATATTGAGCCATCATTCATTCTTTCATCACTTCATAACAGAGACTTTCCCATAGAAAAGGAAAAAACCTATCTGAACTGTGATAAGGGCTAAAGATAGATAAACATGAAGAGATAAAAAATATATTTTCAATCGTTGTTTAGGGCCGGCAGATAGTTGCCGGCATACTTAGACCGGTTTAGGGAATCACGGCATCACATGTTGACTTTTGCGTATAAAAAGTTGTTGTCGACTTTTGTTTTCTTACACTTCAACATTTTTTATATATTTTTTCGTTATGAAATAATTTTCTGTTAAGTGGCCAGCACTTGTTTTTATTAAGCTGCAGCTTAATCAAGAAATGTGCTTTGGGTACTTGAGCATTAAATCGTTCAAAAATCCTTCATTTAGTTGAATATTGTTGGTTTTTTTTTGTTGTATTTTTTTGTTTTGTTCAAGTGTGCGTGTAGCATGCGACCCATTGAAGCAGTTTCAGGAACCAAATACTGCACATAAATACAACTGCAATAATAATATTTTCTCAGTTTGCTCATTTGCCCATTTGTAAGCATGCATTTGCATATGAACATTTCTTGTCACATACGTGGTTTAATTGTGCAGTTCACAATCAACTTGACTATAAAAAAATTATTAAGCGAAAGTTAGTAAAGCATGGCATATCTGCATTTTTCTTATACGTGCAAAGCTCTGCTTTATTAATATAATTAATTAAGCTTCACCTTCTGTCGTTTCTCCTACTAGCCCTTTCCTATAGTTCCAGCACAATGCTTCGCATGTGTAGGAGTCAGCTTCTGCGTGCTGGTCCAGATAAAAAAAAAAAAAAAACCTTCATTCTCCTTTAATTTCCAATTGGTCCACTTATATATCCGGCATAAGAGAAAGGTAATAGTTGCCCATCCATTATAAGAAGTCAAATGGATAAATTAGCAGTTGTATTGCAATAATTCTGTTGTGTGGCTCCTTTTGTTTCTTATTTTTTGCTACAAAGGCTATGAGTTTTGAAGACTCCAAAAGTCTTAAATTTTTGTTATTCAAACAGTGAAGGGTATTTCGAAGGGTAAAAGAGCTGACAAATTTTCTAAAGAAAATACGATACAATTAGTAAAAAGTAGGATTGAAAATAAAACTACCAGTTGATTTTCAACGGTTCATTGAATTATTTTTTTTTTTTAAATTAATTTTGCTTCTGGATATTTATAGTACGTAAGAAATTAGTTCATAAGCTGAAACTAAGTAAAGAAATAAATATTAATTACATATTTACAATTTGGGATCTTTTGACGCCACTGCTTTTGTCCACTTGAAGTTTTGGTTTTTATTGTTGTTTTAATTAAAAATCGTATTGTTGCACCTTGTATATTGTATATTTTGCGAAAGTTAAATGGTAAAAGCAAAGGTGCAGTCATAAATTTTATTATGCAGTTATTTATCAAATATCCCTGTTGGAAGTTCGTAAAACCTGACTGGTGGTTTTTTTGTTCTTTTAACAGGATGTACAGTTACCAGGAACTAAATAAACACACGATCTTCTGGTTGTAGAGCCAACGCTACAACTCACTTACTTATCGAGATGGTTAAGCACCAAATAACTAGAGGAAAACGCTAACTTAGGAAAGGTCCTAAAAGGGCTCATGTTTTCCAAAAAAATCACTTTATTATTATTGGTCCAGGAAGCACCGCGAAAATCAATTGGTGAAAATTAATTCGAGTGTTAAAAATATAAATAAAAAATAATGTGTCAAATTCTAACAACGGATTATAGTAGAAATTAGATAAATTATTTGCATGAGGAATAATACACGAAACAGTTGTTCAAAATATTGGATATAAATGTATGTTGAGAAATAAATGGTGTCCCTGATTTACGATTGTTTTAAGAGCCAAGCGTGCAATATAGTTTTAACATTTTGCGTTCGTCCGTTTGTGTGTGTGACTTTTTATTTAAAAAAGAAATATTATTAGTGTTACCCATGAAATTACACTTTCAGCTTCCTATACTTTGTGTTACAATTAATTTTGTTGTATGGTATACAAAATGGGTATTCTTGAGTTCTTGTGATGTATATATTTTTTGGCAGCATAGATGGTATCGGTATTCTGAGGCAGTGGCATTAAGCAAACTGAATGTGATTTCTAAAGATCGGAAGTTCTTAGAAAAGTTATTCTCTTTAGAAAATCGTTTTTTGGCCGAACGGCATGTATGTGAAATGGACTACCACCCGCAGAGGTGTTTCCTGTTACTTTTAACGTGGGAAAATTCAAATCGAATGTCAATAAACACTACTCTCTATATACTCCTTCCCATAACTTAATTCCCTAGTTCCAGCACAATGCATCGCATGTGTAGGGGTCATCCCCTGGGTGCCGTTCCAAGAAAAAGAAAAAAAAACAAAAAATATTGTTCAGTAGAAAAGTAAATGAATTATATTTTTTAGAAGAGAAAACTGGCATTTTCATTTGGAATTTCTACTTGGGTGGCGTATTTGTAAGCAAGAGTGCGTCCACGTTTTTACAACATTTATAGTCGTTTATTACAAAAAAAAAATATTTAAACATCACTGAAACATTCATTTATTATCGTTTATTTTTCGCGTTAAAAATTATTTATTTCATTGTTATCAGGGCATTGAACTAGTTTTATTTAGTAATTTTATAGCTGCTACTAAGTACGAATATTTGTTATTCACATCGTTATGATATGGAAATGAAAATGATTGCTTCAGTTTAATACACTTAATAAATTCCGACACAAAAAAAAGGAAAACAATAATAATAGAAAATATGGAAATCGATTTGAATTTGAATACATTTTACTACATTGAATCAAATTTCATTTAATTTAAGCGATTGTTATTCAACGATGATTGATTGGTTTTTGTGACTGATATGATTTTCCAATTGTTGGCCAGCGATTTAGTTTATGGACACATTCATTTATTTTGTTTTTTTATCTTGGACCAGCACTCAGGAGATGATCCCCATACATGCGGTGTATTGTGCTGGAACTATAGGAAAGGGATAGTTGGAGAAATGAAAGAAGGTGAAGCTTCGCTATCTTAAAACACTGCTTTTTGCACGTTATTTGTTTTTGTAGCAGTGTTGTAACGTCTGTGATGTCAAGGAGACGTTTTAAATTTTGAAGCTTCGTTTTTAGTTGCAATTTTTTGTAATTATTTTACTTCGGCGGTGCTACACATTACCGACGAAGGAGGTTCGTTCTGTTGTGGTTGTGAATTGGATACAGCTGAAGCCGATACTGTTTAGTGACCAGTGACTATGCCTTCGCCACTGAAACCTTTCGACAACAACTAGCATAAAGACACAAAAATGCACAACAGAAAAATGCGAGATGTTTTCATGAGTCTGAAACTGGGTTTGAATCCAGGAAAAATGTTTCGTTTTGTAGTCAACGTGCAGACTACTTCGACTATCGCCACCCTCATCTTGTCGTGATGGCCATGGTCATTGCTAATTTGGAGCCGAGATTTTCTTCTCTTGGAGCAGGTTTAGAAGTTTGTCTAAAATCATCAGTAGACTTGCAAGACTTGGCATTATCACCTCAGTATGAAAATGCAGTATCAAATCTAAAACAATTAACAAACATAAATTTTATTTAAGCCGTGTTGAATTTAATAAATTGAAATATTAATGAAAGTGAATGAAATAAATCTATAAAATAAAATCTTGACTTGATAAATAATTCGGAGGATTCACAAAGTGTCATAAAGTCTTAAAAAAATATGACGGCTGTCAGCCAATTTTACATTTTTTAAGATATGAATGAAAGTATTTTGCCTGCCACCTGAATAAATTTCGTTTTCACATTAAACAATTTTTTTTCTGTTTAAGAAAATTTTCACTTTTGTGTTTAGCCGTTTTTAGTTGTAATCAACCTTGTTTAAATTCTCAACTTTACTAATTTAGGACATTAATTTATTTCAATGACCAATTTAACTCCATATTATGCAAATATTTCAGCACGAAACAGACGATTTTCTTTACTCGTTTGTTCTTTTACTTTGTTTAGTTTACAAATAATAAATTTGTTAGGTATTTTACATTTGTTGCATTATTATTTATTTATGTTGTCATGTTCATGCATGACTTTGAAGTAAAAAAATTAAACTTAACAATGATTGAAAGTTTGCAGTCGTAACATCGCGTGTTGGTCATCTGTTAAAGTTTTAACAAATGGTTGAATTTTTCGATAAAAGAAAAAAAAACACTGAAATAAATAAACTGAAATGCAACAATAATTAGTAGAATGTTTAAGTTTAACAAATATTTAACAAACATTCAAGTGACAGCATTAAATGTGTTTAGCAGATGACGGGATAGACAACTACAGTAGTGATTGTGTTAAAGAGGAAACAGTGATCCTGTGTTTTTTTAAACAAGTGTGGAAGAAAAATGCTCGATTTTAAAATTTTGTTTATCGCACAGACACAGGATTGTCTGGTCGAAAATAAAACTCGTATACACAAGCATCTATAAGAAAAATTATATATATATATTCATGTTGCTTTGAACGGACATTGTAAGCGCGAAAAAGTGTAAGTAGCAATAACGGAAACGGAAGTTGCAGCTCAGAATTTCTGTCTCTTCAATGCTTTCTTTCATTTTCTTTCCACTTTTTCACTCTTTCCCATAGTGTTTTTTTTATAGGGTTTATCTATCTACTGGCTGATTGCCAGTTCTACTGCTGTTCTCCAGCCAATGTGCTAAGAACAATAAGAATAAGAATAAAAAACAAAACCAAAAGGAAAAAATATGCTGTGAGCGAACTGTGGCCAACTACTAAGATATATGGATGTTGGTTGCAACAACATAAGTATAACATAAGAACATCCATAAAAAAAAACCGAAAAGACGACCTTCAGTCAGTTCAAGTTAGGAGGTGTCTATATGAGCAGGACTACTACTAAAGCAACAGTACGTATCTTGAACACAAGAAGCTTAAAGCAACAACAACAGCAACAACGAAAATGTAACGACCTGCCAAAAAAGAATAATTTAAACGGCTTTCAACATTTATTGCAAATTGTAGGTGCAAAGAAAGAGCGATTTACACAGGATGCCTTTTAATCCTTTGGCGAACGCAGGTCGTTCAATTCAGAATTCAACTCAATAAACATAACACTCGTTTAATAATTACTTTTTCAAATAACATTGTTCTTTTGTAACTCTTCGCCCAATAATAATTAATATTTATCAACATTTAGAAAAATATTTTAATTTTAACCCTTTGTAGCCTCATGTAATATTTCTGTAACAAACCTCAAAAATCACACTAAAATACGTACTAAGTATATTTTCTTCATTCAAACTATTGTAATACTTCTGTATCATACCAGTGAACTCTGTTGTATGTAGGTAAATACTATAGATGATAACACTGTTGTGTAATGCAAAGTTTAATTTTGAGTTTTGATAAAAGAGGAATACCCGAGTTGAAGCAAAATTAGTTTTAAAAGATATTGTATAAAAAGTGTAGTGTTTCGTTATTATTCTGTGAACTCGCAAGTAAGTGAATGACTTTATATAATTAATATTGCCAACGAATATTTTTACATTCTTTATACAACAAAAATCATACATCCTAATTTTTTTTTAACGTTTATTCCAATGTTACAGAAATGTCACACTCCCTAAAACCTCAATGAAAGGACAATATTGATTTCTTTTCATTTTCTGAGAAATACGTATTTTTTTATTTATCTAAATATATCTTATTTCAAAAAAGCAAAATTTTTTAAGATCTTGGGCTACGAAGGGTTAAATTACAATGTTTACAATGTTTTCACAATGGAAATGTAATAGAAAAATTTGTCACGTGACTTGTTTGAGTGAGTTTTATATCGAGATTCGCTGGAACCGCAATACCACATTCACATAAAAAAAAATACCGTAAGTTGCCCCTGAACTTTTTGAATTTTGAAGTTTTTTAGTGCAGAAATAGGTTCTGCTAGTAGAAACCCTGTCCATGACTTTGTGCTTCTTGCTGTTATATCGATTAATAAATATTAATAAGCGTATAAATGAATTTTATTTCTATTTATTTTATATAAAAAAAGCATAAAACCCACAAACAAAGTTTTAAAATTTTCAGTAGTTTAAGGGTTAAGAAACATATGCAAAAATTTAATACAATCGGTCAGTAAACCTATTCTGTGAGCTAATCTGTTTAAATTAAAACCAGTAAAATAGCACTTGTTTATATTTCCCAGGCCTTCTCAGTTCAACACGTTTTCTTTTAGGGGATGAACTCTTTTATTCTTTATTTACTTTATAGTTGTTAAATAAAAATAATTTATTTGTCCTAAATTAAAGTGCAGTTAAGTGTTAATTATGAAACATAGTTGCGCCATCTTTGATTATAATTTTGACGCATTATTTTTAAACGAAAGGAAGCCATTTTACCGACGAAAGAGGGTGCTGCAGCACAGAAAAACCGAAAACAATATTTGACTTGGACACGATGGGCATAGAACGCGGGCCCTTCTGGTTGCTGAAACAACGCGCTAACTTGCACATTTATTTGAAATAAAAAAATCTTGCATATTTTATCTTAGAAAATAATTTCTAATTAAGACTTAAATCGAAAATACCGCAGTCGTGTAGGGCACATTTTTTTTTTTGATATGCCAAAAATTAAAAACTCCTGCATGAACGACTGAGTACTGAATCTTTTCGTTGGCCGTATGCTTTACTAACATACTAACTGAGTATACATCTACGTACATATGTACATATACATGTATGTATGTATGGGTATATGCAAGTGTGTATTTGTAAATTGTGTATGTGGTATATAAACGAGTGCACATGTATTACACCAAATTGCAGCATATAAATTATGACTTTTCTTATAAGGAAAAGCATTTTTCTTTCAACTTGTACGAGTTCCAGCAGCATGGTGGTTTTCAATTCGTCCTTTAGTTTTTCCACAAATCTATAATAACGTATATAATAGTTCAGCAGAGTCGGTGTATGCTTTGATAGTGTTGTGTGTGTGAGAGTGTGTGTGTGTGTCTGTGCATAAATAAATGTTGAATTTGTTCAAAGACCCTTATCATCGTCATCTGTTAAAGCTGATTCATTACCCGAATTTTCATGTTTGCTCCTCCAATTGTTTTTGTCTCATTGTTTTTTTTTCCATTTGCCATCGTTTTTCAATTTTTCCCCAGCTTCTGTTCATGAAGTGCTGCTAATTACAGCTCAAATATATCAATTACACGAGCGATTTAATTTTGCAATATCTTAAGATGTTATACATAAAAAAAATTAAGAAAAACAAAAAAGAAAAAAAGAGAAGAGCTAAAAAAATCTTTGTAATTGAACAATGTATGAGCTCAGACAGACATAGAGACAGATAGACGGACGAACGTATATAAATCGAGAATTTACTAACAAATTTCATTGTACGACTACTTTTTTCGTTGGCTTACAGTTTTTCTTTTTCGTGTTCATGTGGATACAGAGAGAATTTTTTTTTCGTTGTGGTTGATGATGGCATTTCCAATATGAATTATATAATTTTTTATTTCTTTAGAATTGTTTTTCTTTTCCCTGGAATTGCATATTGTCGAAAATTATGTTGATGACATTTAATTAAGAATATGTAATTTTTTTTTCTTTGTGAATGTTGATTGTTTTCAATTCAATTGCAACACTTTAGTAACCACGGGATATTGGGATTTTATGCAATTAATAATTTTAATAATTTGTTTGTAGGTAAAATAAAAACTTGATGGTCTTCTTGGAAATTATATGCCGTATTGGAAAAAATGATTTTAATTTATAAATGGCTTAATAATTAAATTCATGTTAAGTTTTTATAGATCAACAATATTATTTTATAAAAAGTGTCTCAAAATTAAGGCAACACTTAAAATATTTTGCCAATGCAACAATACCTTGGGAGAAGTAGGCACCAGAGATCACTATCATAAATCACCTACGTTTGAATAATAAGTTTTGGGAAACTACTCATAGCATAAATTATGCGAGCCATTGGAATGGACATAAAATAATGTTAAAAATACATCGTAATACGCATCGTTTATACGCAATAACTTACGAATAGTACAATCAAAATAAAAATTAATCCATTCGTACTTAAATCAATCCCAAGCGATGTCAAAAGTACGGTAAGTCATGGTTTTCTTAAATCAAGTGCAGAATACTTCATTCAAGTATACAATCAGGAATACAATCTTCAAGCGCTAAATGTTTCTAATAGTCCAAAAACGAATTAGATTTAAGAAATACAGAGATCGAATCAAGTCTAAAATGTGGTTGATTCCAGCTTTTGTATTGGATTAAAAGACTATATTTAATTTTTAAAATATATATACTTGTTGTATGGTTAAGCTAGTCTATATTTATATTTCATTAGTTTTTATACCAAGAAAAAAGTAAAAAATCTCACATGTTTATACAAAAACCTCAAAAAAATGTTTCAGAATTAACTAAATGCAAAATAGAACTACATATCTACTTAATTTATGATTTTTTTCTTGATGTAAGAATTCTATAGTCATTTTAAGAATTTCTGGGATTTGATCTCTGCTGATTTTCGGCTGGTTTTAAGTACATATGAGTGCTATTCGTACTCGAATTTATCTTTCTGTTTATGAGTCAACAAAGTCATAAGTGTAGTGAAGCGTGACTATGATGATGATGTCGAGTGGAAATAAGTATCGCTAATATTACAATAAATACGAATGTGTATAAGTTGAAGAAATAATGAATCCTTAATCGAATATACTACTCAGTAATGATCTCTGGTAGGCAATCTCCGCCAGATTAATTAACATCTAAGATTTCGAATTTCTTCCAAAACCTTTTAAATGATAACAATTATCTGCGTGTATGAGCTGTACCCTCGACTAAAATTTAAATTTTAGTGCAGGAACACAAATAGAAAGTAATAAATTTCTTTTTAAAAACTTTTCCCAATTGAGTAATGCAACCTTTTTATTTGACATTGACTCTTAAACTTAGGTTTTTTACTGCTTCTTAAATTTAATTAAAATTTCTCTCATTAACACAAATAATACAAGTCCAGTTCGTAGCAGTGAGTTCAATTATTAATTTTGCATTCAGGCAACTATTGCTATTTAAATACCGTAGTTCTAGGAAATAAACAAGTAAAGAAGACGTAATCGATTGTCTCTAAAGTTACTTCTCCTTTTTCTGTATTTATAATCTCGCAAACTTAAGCTTTTTATCATAAAGCGAAAAAATATCCTTAAAACTTTAGCTGGAGAAAATATCTGCATTCGCATACTCTTGCTCTATTTCAATATTTACTCCTGTAAGTTTGAATTTTATTGCTGTTTGAAATTGTTTTACTTATTATTATATTTTTTTGGACCAAGGGAAGAAGAGCAGTTACCAAACAACTAAGCAAACCAACTGCTAAAACCGCATTTCGTTTTTCTGCTATTAACTAAATTTTCTCCATATTCGTCTACTTCCTTTGCTGCTTTTTACTCTATTTCAATGTTTCAATGTTTTTTTTTTGTTTTTTTTACTTTTGGTGTTATTTCTCCTGATGCATATGGAAAAAGTGCGAACAAATATTGTGTGAGTGTTATATTGCTTCGAAGCTTGTAGTACTGGTGCACTGTTTCCTACGCAATAAAATTTTGTATTATAAAACTCAATACTTTTATACTCGTATTCATTAATAACGCGAGTGCATTATTAAGCTCTAGCACTAATTTTTGAGAATAAGCGGGGTTAGTCACTGTTTTGGCAATCAAGACAGCTGATGGGGCCCATGTTGAAAATTACGAGTTTATAATTTGTTCCATATAAATACGAAATCAATATACAGTAAATACTATATGGCACTACAAAATATTTATATATGTACATATATACATAGACATATGTTTATAGGCTTTACTAATACTTTTACATTGCTAAAGTACTACTGTACTAAAACAATAAATTTAGTACCTACAATTAAGAATTTTTAAATTATGAATATGGGGATATTTAATGCGGTATAAAATTGGACATGTACAGTAACAGTCAAAAAAATAGCTACACTTAAAAACACAACAAAATAAACTATAAAAAATATCAACTAAAATAGAATAATTAAAAATAACTTACCCGATTTGTTTTTAACACTGTTAACGATTTTATGCATTTTTAAATGCATTTTGTTGATCAGCTTAGATTATTTCCTCACTAATTATTGATCATATTTAAAACAGGCCATAATGAGCAGACTATGCTTTCACTTATATGTATTTACTTATCAATTGTGATCTGCTCTTTTTTAACATTATTCAGGGTACGGATTTGAGAATGCGTGTGCAGTACATGTGCCAAAATTCTATACATGACACATGTGCATTTGCCAAATACTGCTGCACAAGTTGTGTGCCGCTTTTCAAATTTGCCGCACATTTTGTGTACCGCTCTTGATATATGCAGCACATTTTGCGTGTCGCTCTTAAAATGTGCGCACAATTTGCATGCCGCTCTTGAAATGTGCGGCGTTTTTTGAGTGCCGTTCTTGATATGCGCAGCAGTATTTGGCACAAGCTCATCTACATGTCACGCAAACAGTTTGTCAATCCGAACCCTGCATTATTACATATTTAAAATTCCACACACAACATCTATCTCTTTTAACAACAATAACTTTAAAGAACAAAAACAATGAAAATTAAGGCAATTTCTACAACAACATAATTCACCACAGACAATTTTTTTCCCAAGCCGGCCGATTGCAGTGGGCAAATGTTTGTATGAAGTTTTTCGATATTTTTGCATTAAAATTCTTTCGAAAAACACTCAAATATTGTTAAAAACACTTTTAACTTTTCTTTTAATATGTTTTAATTTAAATATAAGCACTTCTTATTAATATTTTCATGATTTTAATGCGTCACCAACTCACCACGATCTAATTGCAAAAGCTGTAAATTAAAACTAAAGAGCCGATAGTGTTGCCGATTTCTACGAAGTTATACAACAATTGAACACTAAATTTTTGCGATTATTTTTGGACAATACTTTTTGTACAATTTCACTTTACCTTTCGATTATTTAATTTTCGTTGTGCATAACTTTCGCTATTGTTGAGTCGCAGTACGCTTAATCTTTTAAAATTAAATCACTAATGCATTTCAAGAATTTCCGTTTGTAGATATTAATGATCAAAATTAGATGACGAGTGGTGTCAAGACGCTTTTTTAAATTTTAATGAACACCAAATTTAGGAGAATTTAGATATTGCAAGTTATTGGTCAAAAGTTATTAAAAAATAAATTTTGTGTTGGTTGACCTATTTTAAAAATTGTAATGAAATTTATAATTTTAGGAGAATTTAGATATTGAAAGTTATTGGTCAAAAGTTATTACAATATAAATTTTGTGTTGGTGGACTCATTTTAAAAATTGTAATGACATTTCTTCTTATTTTGATCTATAAACTTAAACTAAGGAAGAAATTATCGTTTCCTACCATTACATAACTTTTTTTCTTTTTAACATTGAAGTGGCTAAAATTTCGTGTCATGCATGAAAGTGTTTCAGGAAATATATTGGGCTTAAAACATCCAATTAATATATACAAAACAATCATAAGTTAAAAAAAATTTACAATATATAAGTGCAAGTGTTAGTTTGAAAATGTAACTTATGGCTTTCATGGATTTATATGACAATATGTATATGTTATATTTATTTCTACATAAAAAGCGTTGACTTATAAACTTATTCTCTTTATGTAACTTATGAAATTTTGGATAATTTTGACTCTTTGAAATGGAATTGTAATGTCTTTTCTTTAATTATCTCGTTGTATCACTGATTGAAAATAAACTTTCAAACAAAGTGAAGTCTTAAGCGCATGCTACACGCATCAGTATTCAGCTTCAATATTTGTCTTTGTGTTAGTATATATATTGAAGCCTCTGACACACTACGTCAAAATTTTTGCCATCAATATTAATTTTTTTTGGGTTTTTTTAATGCAAACATGTAGAAGATCCGTCGGCAAAACATTTTTTGAAGTTACCGCCGGCAAAATACATATCTATTTATTTCTTTATTTATAAAAAAACACTAATTAAATTTTTTTTTTTTGTTTTTGTCACTATATTTTTTAATGAGACTTCAATTAATTTGATTACAAAAAATTTTTACTCTATTTGTAATGCGTCACAAATATGACGTGCACTCAAATTACCAGAAATTAAATGAATATTGACAACAACACTGTCACACTACGTCAAACTGCTTCAATATTTTGATGAATATCAAAACCATTTTTATATTCGTCAATATTACACAGAGCGTATATGTGTGACTATTTTCTGCACACAATGACAAATATTGAAGCTGAACATTGATAGTGTAGCATTCGCTTTAGTTGCAAAATATAGAAAGAGCATTTCTAAAATGTGATCTACTATTCGCAGACTAACAAATCAAAAGTATTTGTAAAAGTAACTTGTTTTTTGAATAATATAGTTAATTATAATTGAAATACGTATATTATATTTGTAATTACTTTTATTTTAGTCTTATGCATTTAATTAATTGTTGAAAATCTTTAAAATACCCTTTTTTGGCCTTTGAACAAATGCTTTTTTTATGAGACTGCTTTAAAATTTTCATCGGCAACACTGCTTACCGAACTTTTTTTTTGCTAAGCTGTATGTTTAAACTGCGTTCACACGATTCATGTTTTACAAACATGTTTGTTACTTTATTGGCATGACTAAGGTGGGAAAAGGTAACGAGTAATCATGTGCATGTACTGTCAGTACGTTTTGCTTTCTCATTCTTAACTTGAATATACACCCAAACTATATGTACATGTCGTCAACAAGACATGAATTGTGTGTACACCAAAGAGAGTTCAAAGAAGAAAATAAGAATTTTGTAATTAAAACATGAATTGTGTGAACTCAGACTTATTTAGAGGTGTATTGTGTATGTTCAAATAGAAAGAGTAATAAATTAAATATCATAAAGAGATTTTTAAAGAGTATTTTTAAGAGTACGTTTGACGCAATTAAAGAAAATTCTATATACATAAATATCAGCATTACACTTTTAGCTTTAGTACTTTGTTTGTTTTGTGCTTTGTTTGAACGTTTCCTTCTTTCTGAAATAGGAATAGCAATGCATGGAGCAGTACTAAGACCTTTGGAAAACGCCTAAAACACTGACAAATGTTGTGCTCATTTCGGAAAGTAGACAGAATCGTTTTTTGAGAAGTAAAAAGGCTTGCAGAGTCTCGAGGATTTTAACAACAAATCTGACTTGTAAAGATATGCACTACTACAGTCGAACTTCTCTATAACGTAGCAGTTGGAGACCGTCAAATTACTACGTTATAGAGAAAATTCGTTATAGAGAAACTGCAGAAAACTTTGACTACATTTTTTTTATGTAGAAAATATATTTATTAAGACAAAAAAAATTGTTTTTACATGAACACATTAATTTTTTTTTTATTAATACGTACATATGTGACTAAATTGATGCAAAAAATCGATTGCTAAAAACTTTGCAATAGAGAAATTATTTAGTGTGAAAAATTCTATTTAAGTGTTAAAAAATTGTATGTTACAGAGAGAGCTTCGCTATAGGGAAGTTCGTTATAGGGAGATCAAAATGCATGAAAATACTCACAAAAATTTTGTGTTCACGAATTTTATTTGTTATAGAGAAGATTTCGCTATAGAGAAGTTCGACTGTATTTTGAATGAAAAAGAGGAAGCATCTAATGGTCTTCCTGATGGGCAGTGGTTCCCGTGAGATTATAGCAAAAAAAAAATATATGTATATGGACGATAGACTGCCTCACCCAATTTTTGTAGGTTAAGGAAGTATAAAGGGGTTCGGTATAAACCACATTTCTACCTGTCATTACCTTAGACTCGAGGATATTCCGAACTCCTGTTTTCGCCTTCACACTCTCGGTTAGACGTCGAGACTAACAATGGAGAAGTACCGGTTTCAATGAACGACATGTCTCAACAGCACCTGGTTTACGAATTTTAGGGCAGCTGAAAATTTTGTTCGCTGCGAGTTCATTTAGATAAGCTAAACGAGCAATGTGCGGTCTTTACTGATTCTTTTATAATGGGAGATGGCAAAGGGGCAGAAGACAACATTATGCGAACTAATGTTTGCTTTGTATATTTTTATTCTTTTTACGCAAAAGGAAATGGTGTCAATGCTGGCTGCTGATTTGGTTTGCTTGTTTGGACATTTGTTTAGTTTTTGTTAGTTGTTTGTTTGGGTGTAATATCAGCTGAATTGTTTAAACTTTTCTTTTGCCATTTGGGTTTTTGCAACTGGACAGAAATGTTTGCATTACCGTTTCAACAAATAACTTGTACTAGTCAGTAGTTGCTACCTGTCTGCGTTGCAAAGCAAAGTTGCCGAGATGCAATGCAGTAGTGGTTTATTGTCTTAACTTAGTTTTCTGCTGCGTAAAATAAAGAGAGGACGAGAGATCGAGACATGGATTAAATGGAACATTTTTGTAATTCTTTTCCAATCTGTGCGTTTTTGATTCTGGGCGGATTTTTTAAAGTAAGTTTTCACGTTTCTGTCTCCGTCTGTCTATAACTTTATTAAATGTTGATGTTGAAAGTTTATAGTTTCCTTGAATTTTATCTATTTTTTTTTTTTTTTTTTTTTATAATTTTATTCTCTATTATCGCTTTTGTGTAAACCAACTTCAACGCTTGCATACATATATACTGTTCTATTCAACGAGTTGTTGTTGATAACGTGATTGTTGCTACTGCTACTATCAGCTGAGAATGTTTCTTGGGAAATTCTTTCATATTCTTAGCTATTTTATTAAATGTACAAAGTCTCTACAGCAAATGTTGATTTAAATAAGCACTGGAATCCGATGATATTTTTTTCAATACATACATATATTCTTGAAGTAATGGGAAAAGTTAAATATTTCCGGACTGTCACAAGAAAAAAAATATTTAAATCTTATGAAATCGCAACGAATGCAAGAAATGTTGCAGACAATTGAAATTTTTCTAGACACTAGAAGAAATTTTTTTTTTCGAGGAATGTACTGCAAAGTTTCCTTAGACTGTCGAATTAGTGATTTTTATTTGAATTACAATGATGATGACGATGAATGAATATTTAGTTAATTGTTAATTTGGCATGGACTCTCATATTCGACCTTTCCCTGCAATTTATATGGACACAAACTTATTAATCTTGAGAACAAGAACTTAATTGATGGAAATTATTCTGCTTATTCGCACGGAGTCTAATACCAAGACTGAGACTCCTAGTCTTGCAATAATTTTTTTTATGCGATATTAGTGGTATTGAGTCAAATGCACTGACTAGTGCAATGCCTTAAAGCAGATTACAATAAACACACAGTTGACAATTATGACCATGGCAATAATGATTATAGAAGGCATGTAGCGCTATGCTGCAAAGCAGTGTAAACAAGGCAAAAAGCTTAAAAATATAAACCAATGAAGCAAACAATAGACTACATAATAAGCGATTAAAATTTCTGCAGACTGCTTATTATGAACAAAAGTATACAAGTCACTGGAGGCAGATGGATGGAAAAAAAAACTTTTCCTTCTATTTACTGCCGGTAACTGGGGACATTACTTACCTTCACTTACTTGTCATAAAGAGAAAGAGAAGCACTTAAAAGCAGGAGATTATGTACAACAAGATATTATTGTTGAATTGCATTAATGTAAACAACAAGGTGGCAGTGGGCGTATTTTTCAACAATTCATAAATACTGAATAGCGGTAAACCCCCCAACTCACTTAAACTTTGAACAATTTTGTTACAGTATTGTGCATTTTACATTCGAGCTTTCCAGCTGCATTGTTAAGCAATACAAGAAAATCCGAGAAGAAACATAAAATTAATATCTGACAAAAGGAGTCAACGTAGACAAGACAGTTGTAGTCTCAGGCACTAAAATGGTTCTAGCGCGCAGAAAATACTTAGTAGCCAGTCTGCTAGTTCGTCAGTCAGTCATGTTTTCGGCTTTCTTAGTTGTTTTCCTCTTTGCAAGTTTTCCGCAGGGGAAAGAGAGATTTAAGAAATATTAATATTGAAAAATAAAAAAACATAATTGCGAGCAATGAACTTTAAATAAGAAGAAAAATTCAAAGTGCAATGGTGTTAGAAAAGTATCACCAGTGGGTGTTGAGGCGTTAAGGTAGTTTATGGCAAAAACTTTATTTTTTTTTCATTTTAAATTGTCTCTAAAAAAACTAAAATTTTAAAAATACATTGTGAATAGAAATCTTTATTAGAGACATTGAAAGCTGGGGGCCAATTAAGGCACTCGATACTGTTCGTAATATCGACAGAATTTAAAACTTTGCTCTCAACATGCGCTTTTTTTTGGGTCGTCATTCGGGGATGACGACTACATATGCAATGATTGCATTTAATCTAGGAAATGTGGTAGGGGATATAGAGAGTAGTATTTGTGCACATTTGATATGTATGGACCAAAATTAAATGGTGACAGAGACGTCCTCTGCAGGAATTTTATTCCACACACGTGCTGTCTGACCACTAAATTAGTTCTCTCTGTAATGAGTAGGGTGACTCGTTACCAAACCGTTCTCAAATGAATGCTCTTTATAGGAGTAGTGCGTTGTGCATCGAAATTAACGGATCACGTTCTCTGTAATTTCTGTAATATGAACAATGTGATTCCTTGCCAGTGGGTAATCAGATTTAACTTTTCTAAATAGTACGTAGTTAAATCCTTTCCAATTTCATAAATTTTCGAATTTATAGAATTACCAATTGTCTACTGCTGAAGATATTTTGCTGAAAGCAGATGTGAAGTCTTTATATTTTGGACTGTATTTAACTGGGATGAATTAATATCTAAATTGGTTACATTTTTTAACTCAGTTCTTTATTTTCATCTTTATCTTTTTAGTAAAAAATTTAAAAAAAATCATTAACGAATTCCAACAGAAAAAATATGCACTTCTTAACTGAATATGCATAAAATGTGACAGTAATGCGACATTTTACAATTTTTTAATCGCCAAACTGATATCACTTCATTGGCCAATCTACAGGATATTTCTGAATATTATTGCTTAGGAAAAGATAACAATGAAAATAAAACAACTTTCAATATCGAAAAACGTTCTCGCAAGCAAAAACAACCACTGAAAGAAGTTATACGAAAGCAAAGTGCTTGACGGAGCACTTATCTGATTTAAAATGCGATATAAAGCAACTAGCAAAAGGCCATTGGGAGTAGAATTTAATAAGTCACATTTTGTAAAAAAAAAAGTCAATAGAAATGCAACACCGTTACGAGTGGCTTTGTGTGTACTCAAGTGTGTTCTTCTATTGAAATTCCAGCTGACATTTGACAAGGAATGCTGCTGTTGAATGAGCGAATAGTAGTTTTTCACAGAAAATATTAAAAAAAAAAAAATTAGAAAATTTTCATTTCACAGGTAAAACGAGACAATTTCAAGTCAAAGAGCAAGATGGTAGAAAAAAAATCCAATGTGCTTTAAAATGGCAGCATTAGACATTTAAATGCAAGAATTGCTTTTGTTTTTTTTTTGTCAATTCTAAAGCCCAGCGATAGGAAGGTGACTACATTAGTAAGCAAATTTTTTTTTTTTGTAATCTTCTGAATACCCAAGCACATACAAACAAGATTGTTCTATGCTGCGTTCATTTATAAAGGGACTGTAGTTTGCCTTTCGTATTTTTTTTTTTTTTTTTTTTTATCTAGGACCAGCACTCAGGAGATGACTCCTACACATGCGAAGCATTGTGCTGGAACTATAGGAAAGGGATAGTAGGAGAAACGACAGGAGGTGAAGCTTAATTAATTATTATTTTTGCAGCTCTGCTTTCGCACGTTCTTTGTTTATACTCGTAGCAGTGCTGGAGCTTCTTTAGTAGCCATTTTTATTATTATTTTACTTCGCCGGTGGTACACAATACCGACGAAGGAGGGCGTTCTGATGTGATTGTGGATTGCTATCAGCTGAAGCCGGTATTGTTCAGTGACCAGTGACTATGTCTTCGCCACTGAAACCTTCCGACAACAACTGACACACAAATACACACTAATGCAACATCAGAAAAATGCGAGATGTTTATTTTTATTTTAAAATTTTTGGTCTTAAACTGGGGTTGAACCCAGGTCTGTTTTTGGATTCGTAGTTAACGTGCAGACTACCATCCATCGTGCCATCCCCACCCTCAAAAAAAAATTATATTTCCCATTAATTTTAAACGTCTCTAAATTTGTATGTATAAGGAGAACATTATTTGGTACCAAATTGTATTTATAGTCACAACACTTTTCAGTTTATTAAGTTTCTTTGCCTTCTCCTGTAAAGTATTTATAAGTGATTATAACCCCTTTCGCCATTTTAGGTGACGGTATGTATGTAGAGGACATCTCCCCAGCACTGGTCCAAGGAAGACATGTATCTTTTTATTAATATTAAGGCAAACTAGTGCTTGAGTTTCCACTAAAAAAAATATTTAAATTATCGCAGCTAGAAAACTTTACTTACTCTAAAACTGAAAATACAAAACATCTGCACCACTGTGCAACTGGCTCTAACCACTCTAAATGTATTGTTGTTTACTAGCGACAAACAGACAATGAATTGTTGCAACATGGTTTTCAAAATAGATAAGGCAGGTTCCAGTGTTTTCTTTCTTTTTTTTTTGTTTTTCTTACTTGGTTTTGGCAAAAACCTCTTCGGAAAAAATATAAATGCAGGTAGTGGGAGTCTCTGAATAGATACTTTTTCTGTTAAATTAAAAAAAAAGAATAAACAAAAAAAGAAAAAATCAACAGTCTCCAAAGGGGAACAGCTTTTGGCTATCATGTATGCGCAAATATTCATATTTAATTTAGAGAAGTATTTGCATCAGATGCGAATTGTTTACACTCGTACCGCTGCAGAGTGTTTTCTTTAAGTGCTGTTGTTTTGTTTGCTTCAAGTGCATTGTTGTGTCTGTTTATGTTGAACTTTTATTGTTATTAATAAATGTAAATACTCGTGCATACATATAATTTTCTTTTTTACACAGGCTGGTTCTTTCGTCTTCCAAAGACACTTTTCAAGTATGAAATTTAAACGAGGGTCTTGTTTGTTTTTCCTCTTTTCTTTCTCACTTTTCGCCACACTTGTGTTTCTTGAAACCGAAAGATATCACACGTTGGTTTGGCAGTTTATCTTTTCAGTGTTTGCAGGCAGCAAAGAGAGGTTTCGCTGAATAGCAGACATGGTAAATGAAGTTTTCACAATGTTACTGATATTAGAATGGACAAGTACATTCCTTCTAATAAAAGCAGTTCTTTTTAGGGTAAAAATAGAGGAAAATTAAAAAAAATAATTAAAAATTGTCAAGTTAATGTGTAATGAAATGAGTTAGAGAAAGGCTGTTCTGCATATCAATAATTAAAATATATTAATATTAATTCAATTAATTATTTAAGCTTAATGTGTTTTGTTTTTATAATATATAACAAATAATTATATTTATTTCAATTATTTTCTCTACTCCTTTGTGTAGCTTCTTCAGGAAAATTTTTGTTTATTCTCATTAAAACATTTTTAAAAAATTTACAATGAAAATTAAAAATATTTTTTATTATAAACAAAAACGAAGTAGCGGAATATTGATATATAAATATTATTTATATATTATAAAATCAAAAGACCTTAAACATAAATAATTAGTTAAATTAACATTATAAAAAAAAAAGATCTAAAAACTAGATGAATTATAAAATAAATTAAAGAATTAATTATGGTGCTTCATATAAAATCAATAATTCAGTAGAGGAAATGCTGTTTTTCTTAGACCAATGCTAGTGGGATGTATCCTACTTCCTCAGGAGTAAGAAAATAGCTTTTCGAAAGCGGGATAGAGACCGTAGTGTTTATGGACATTAGACTTGAACTGTCCAGCATTGCAATTGGCAGGCAAATTTTTTCCAAATACCGCCATTTCGGCTAAAAACGAATTTCCTTTGTAATGCTTGGAACAATTCGCTGGTAAATTAATCATAAAAGAATGCGCCCTGGAGTACAATTTTGTCGTACGTAGAAATGTTTGAGTTTCGAGAACGACTTTGCCGATGTCATTTGAAAATATTCAATTGAAGTTACTCTCAACCGTTTATTTGATTCTACTGCGATTTTGTCAGAATTTATTGTCAGTAGTTTGGCGTCCAATAACTCTGTCAGAAGTAATTACTCTGAATGTCAAATCAAACATTTTCTCGAACTTAACTATATATAAATAAATTAAAGCGGCACAATTAATTTTACCTCTGCCCAACAACTAATTTCAATTAAAAAAACATTGTGAAACATAAATGTACTGGCACGTTATTCAAAAAGTACTTTCTGACACATGTGACACGGTCGTATATTAAAGAAATTGCAATAACCGTGTCTAAAGAAAAAATGCACCAAAAATTTACATAAATAGCAATTCAAAAATAAATGAAACTTTGCGCTTAGAAACCAGTAAACTTATTTTTCATTTGAATTGTAATGTTAATAAATCTTTTATTTTATCGTATCAAAAAAATAAATAATTAAGGAACCCTTCTATACTTTTAACCGAAGCCTCGCTTGGGTCAATTAAAAATTAAATTGCTAAGAATTTGAAATATTCAATAATTATGTTGGTGAGATGTCTTTAATTATTTTAGATACAGAGTGTTCCATCTCTGTGGTGTTCATACTTGTGTGCTTTTCAAATGTCACTTAATGTTGTCAAAACATGTTTGATGGCAACTTTTTATAAAAAAAAAATCTCTTTGTGTTTCGATATTTTTATCCTGTTTTTATTTTTGCTTTTAAAAGAAATTAGCTGAAGATGTTAAATGAAGGAACCTTGGCAATACTTGAACGTTTTTAAAGTGCTAAAATATTTGCATTTTTTATAATTTATTATGTCTACAGTTTAAGGCTTCACTTGCTCAAGGAAAGTGCATATTGTTGAGAATAATACACAGGCTACTGAACTTTTCCCATTTAATATTAAAAGCAAAAAAGAAGAAACTGGGCTCAAATTATGACAGTCGATATCAAACCAAATTCTTATACATTTTAATAATTTTTTTTTTAAATTTCAATTCGAATAGAATATTAAACATTTTTCCCTGATTTTCTATTGCGAAATTAATTTTTAGAAAAGTTATAGCGTAGACAGACGACAGCGTTAATCATTAATGTGAATTACCATTTTACCCTGATTGTTTCGTGGTTTTCTTATTTCTATCGAAGAAGTAGTTCTCATGTTATTAAAAATAAGTAGTGCAATCTCCGCTTTTTTCTATATATAACGGTAAATCCCGACAACAATGAGGGTGGCGATGGCACGATGAATGGTAGTATGCACGTTCACTACAAAACCAAAAACAGACATGGGTTCAACCCCAGTTTCAGACTAAAATTATAAAAAAAAACATCTCGCATTTTTCTGATGTGCATTATTGTGTCTTTGTGTGTCAGTTGTTGTCGGAAGGTGTCTGTGTCGAAGGCATAGTCTCTGGTCACTGAACAATACCGGCTTCAGCTGATAGCAATCCACAATCACATTAGAACGCCCTCCTTCGTGGGTATTGTGTAGCACCGGCGAAGTAAAATAATAATAAAAATGGCTACTAAATCGAAGCTTCAGCACTGCTACGAGTATAAATAAAGAACGTGCAAAAGCAGAGCTATAAAAAATAATTAATTAAGCTTCACCTCCAGTCGTTTCTCCTACTATCCCTTTCCTATAGTTTCCAAAAAAACCAACCAGTCAATCCGAAAAAAGCAATTTATAGGCAATGAATTGGAGTAACATACTCGTATGTATTCAAATTGAATAAGAAAACTCGGGCCATTAAAATCTTGTTGGCCAGTGTAATCAAATGATTTCAGTGCTTAAATTTTACTTGAGCATCAGCTTTGTCATTATTTATATTTTTTGCACAACTCTGCAGTTGCACTTTTTTTGTTGTTGTTAATTTTTAAAGCAGGGTTGGTACCTGTAAAAGCATTAATAATTTTTATTTCTAAGATAAAGTAGGGGCACTATACCTTTACTTCGCTGACGTGTTATTACTCAAATGCCCATGACATTGATGACTAAATACGTAAACCTAACGTAAAAGATAACCTCTATTACTTTTTCATAATTTGTTCACTGCCTGGTCTACAAGCCAACGATAACAAAATTACTGCAGGAAAGAAAGAATCTTGATCGATGTGATCAAGTGTTATATTTAAAAAGCTATTATGATGAAACTATTTATTTAATTATTAAAAATAATAAGTGTAACTAATTATATTGAAAATGAATTTTTTAGTTAATTCTTAAAGCTAAATTTCTGAATATTGCTACAAAAATGTTAATTTGCAAATTCACCTCTGAAATGTTGTTCAAATTTTTTCCTGCCACTTCTTTGACAAAGTTGTGCATGTTTGCTTTTCGTTATTGTTATCTGTCGTACGTTGAGTTGTTCTTCCATCAGACACACACTTTGTTCGCTATTCAAAAGAATCGTCATTAAGTCTTTTTCCATTTTAGAACGGCAGCAACACTTGAACACGCACCAGTTCTTCACATAATAGCCTAAAAAATATTATAAATTGCTGCAACATTATTGTGCATCATTATCGTGGGCGCAACAACAAAAAGCCAAACACACATAGAAATACCTGTTTGGAAAGGCAAAATAATCTGTGCTTTTAAACTGTTGTAAATGCATTCACACACATTTATTATGAGTCCTCGCATGTGTTTGTGTGTTTGTGTGTTCTGTGTTTTCATGTTTTTCTTCTTTCCAAATGTTTCTGTATGTTTAGTTAATAACTGTAAGATGTTGTTCTTGTTGTTATTATTGTTGTTGATGATTTCAGTTTTCCTAAGAGAAGTGATTATTTTTATTTGGAAAATATATTTTCAACCGTGTTGCGAATCAAGTTTTTCATAATGTTTTATTATGTCAAGCGTCAGGTTGGTTGGTTGGTTGGTTGGTTGGTTGTTGAAAAGTATTTTGTTGTTGGCATCTTTTCGTTGTTTTTTTTTGTGCTGTTTTCCTTTTGTACAGCAGCGTCATCATTATGAGATGACAATTGTTCGTAAATAAGAAGGGAAGAACTAAGAAATGATTTCAAAGAAATTGTTGACATGATTTCGTCTTGTTAAGTTTGAGTAGACATTTTTTTTACACGGAATAAATATTATTTTGCTTTTTTTATCGATAAGAAAAATTTTTCTCCAGGATTATTGTGTTCGGGATCAAATCAACGTTTACTTTAATGCTGTGTATTTCTTTAAAACTTGTGGTGTAATCAATTATTTTTAATCTGATATTTTTTTAAGATTTTTTTGATGAATAAGAATAGCAGGTCCAAAAAGAAAAAAAAAATAAACTACAAAAAGTAAAACCGGAATTAATTATCTTTACGAATGATACATTCAGCAATTAAAGTTTTATTAATTTGTGTATTCGCATTGCACATAAATAATGCATGCAAATAATTTTGTATTTGTAAAATAAATAATTGATGTCTGTGCTTGGCGGATTGCAATTATACACAAATTCACTAATTGAGTTTCATTGATATTTAAATGTAGTGCTTGTTGAGTACCAGAGAAACTGTTAGCAGAACAGTTTACACCTGCAGGCATTTTTGGCAACTGAGGAATACCATTCTTGCACACGTTGGGAGTGTAAATGTGGCTGAGGCGTTATTATGCTGCCAGTCACCACACCTGGATGGGGTATTGAAATACTTTGAGTTGGTTTCACTCCTCAATTCAGTATAATACAAAAAGCCACAGTAGAATTTATAAACTTTATAATATAATATAATTTATAAATTTATAAAAGTTTTAAAAATTTAATTTTGTATGGAAATTCTTTTATTAAGGTTTTTTCATAAATCTGAAATATTTTTCTATGTATACGGCAGTTATGATCAAGGCGAATTCACGTTACGGGAGATATTGAGCGTGTGTGTGTTACTTTTTTAATTACTGTTTTTAATTAATTGGAAACTAAAATGCCTCTTTTTTCTTTAACAACCCGCAAGGGGTTTGTGGACTTGTTCACAACCCATGGGAAATTTAGCATTCCCGCGTTACCTATCTAACTAGTTGAAGAAATTTCTCTATTGTTTTTTTTCTTTACTAAAATGTACATTATGGTCTCAGGACCTTTGGTCCGCTGAAGTATTAATGGGGAGGTGATGCATCGCCTTGAGTTTTTGCAGATCTTGAAGATAACAGAGGAGGCGACTCTTTGAGTTCACACCTGAGATCTGACTTGTCTTGTGTTACAGTCTTTGGGTGCTTAACCGCAGCTCTTGTGAAGTCTGGTTCCACGGGAATCCAGTTCCCCACATAGCTTCTGCAAAGTACGGGTTTAATGACTGATGTACCACCACTGAGCTCGCTTGTGCACCGTGGGGTTGGGCGCTATGTGCCCACATAACCAACCATAATCTTGTTAACATCTGTTTGTGTAATATTGCAATTGTTGTATCATTAACAGCGCGTGTAAAGTGGTGAACCATTCGACTGCAAGTAATATACTTTGTTCTACAAACAAAACCAACAACTTTAAACTTTTTTTTTTTAATTCTTAAGAATACGCCATTCAAATCAAATCAAAACTGTGATTTTAAAAATCCTTTCTGCCATTCATCGCATTTATTGAAGGCATTGTCAAAGTTTATTTGCAAGATGCATAAATCGCTCTGAATATTGTCACTGGGCAGGCATATCATGATACGCAAGTTTACTTCATATGATTAAAATTGCAAAGTTTAAACGTTTTATTTTGTATGTTTGTTTATTCGTTTTACCTAATTGCCAAAAATCAAATTCAATCGTGCAAAAAGTATCCATTGACACATTCAACCATAAATAATATAATCGTTTGGCCAAATCTTTTGGTAACCCGAGAATGAAGTGGAAGAAGCAAATATTAAAAATGGCATGAATTGGAAATATTTCTTGCTCTTTATTTTTTCATGTTATTCTTCTTTATTTCAGCCAAATAAACACAATAATATACAAATAAACAAATGTAAATACCCATACACACACACCTCCACACACAGCCCAGCAAACAACAGAACTTTAACTCAAATTTGGCAGTATCAGTTCTCGTTTACATTGCAAAATGCTAATTGTTTGATTGGAAGTGGAAACTTTTCAAAGTGAAAAAAAACTTGAAACTGCATGCGTTGCTAATAAAACAAAAAGCAACAGAAAACGAGAAAACTGTTCAGAGAAAAAAAATTGTTTGTGCCAAAATTGTTTTTTTTTTTTGTTTATAATTTTTAACATATCAAAATGAATGAAATAAAAACATGTCTGAGACACGTTTGATTTTGTTTATTGGGCAAACAGTTTTATATATGTAAATATTTGTATATACAAATGAGTATATGAATGTGTATAAGAAAAAGAAAAAAAAAACACGACATTGTGTGGTAGAATTTTTTTCCACAAACTACTCTTAACACAGCAGCGCACAGTGATGTTGCCTTGAAATATTTTGGGACTCCTTTATAACGATTTACTTGTAGCAGCAGACATTTTCAATAAATTGAAATTATTTATGATGGTATATTCCCTGTCAGCAGTAACCAAAATTTACAACATAAAATTATGCACCACTGTGCGGTGTGTCAATCTGTTAGTATTGTACTGTTTTTTTTTTTTTGGCATTTTTTATGTGTTCATATTTAGCTTTTTGCTGTTATTTTTATTATTTTTCTTGTAGTTATTGTGTTTCTGTGAATTATTTGTGAAAGTATCACAGTTGAATTGTTGTTTATCAAATTGGAAAAATCACAACTTCAATTGGCAGAAGGAAAAAATGTAAATAATAAAAAGTAAAAAAAAAAAAATACAAGAATTTCCCCTATCGCTGTTATTTAAGTGGACAGACTTTAAGCAGCGAGTAGAGAATACATTGAAATGATTACAAAGCAGTTAAAAGAATAATAATAGAAAAAAAGCAATAGAATAAGAGAAAAACTATCACTATCACTGCAACGAAGCAACTTGGAAATGAAACAAAGCAGAATATAATGACGAAAACAAATATTATTCCTGCATATTGAAAGGAAATTCCATTCTCGATAAAACATAATCAGTGCAAAAAGCGAGCAACAGTGTTTTATATTTCACATGCATAAATTTAATCCTTCGACTGTAGACACGGAGGAGAGTGAGTGGCCAAAGAAGCATTCAGATTATTTATTAGAGAATAGCAGCGCGATACAAGTGGGCGATTTGTTGCAAATATTTACACATAGCTTTTGCCAAGAGCTCTTTGGTTGGAAATTATAGTATATTTATGTATATATAGATTTGTGTCTGCGCATTATACATACATATGTACATAAATACAGACGAGTACATGTGAATAAATGAAGTTGTAGCAAAAAGTAATCAAGTGATACGAAATCGAAAAACAAATGGTAATTATTTGCCATGAATATTTTATTTTAAAAATGGGGTGAAAATTAATATTAAATCGTAACCATGTTGCAAATGTAGCAGATCTGCAATTTTGAAAATTTGTTACGATTTTATGCTACAAAGTGTGTGTGCCAATTTGATTTCAAATTTAAGAAATATGAACTATGGAGGTGAAATAGTGCATCGCAATGACAGGCTCACTCCGTGAGTGAATCGTTCAAGCCAGGTACCGGCCAAGTACACATTATATGTATATTGACAAGCTCAATCACACAACAAATTATTTCTTAATTTCTTTATATAGTTTTATCATATAAACTAATTTCTTACAGGCTTACACATACTTGTACATTAAATTCAAAAATAATGATAATAAAATACAGAATACGGACTGCCGATAATTCTTAATCGCAAGAGACCGTCCATTTCTTACGAATTGTAGGGGTTTTCGATTTAACGGCGTTAAAATAAAATAAATGCGAATTAACGGGGTTTTTCAATTTATTTACTAAAACGCTAAAAAAAAGCTTAAAAAACAATTGTTAAAAATAAAATACAAAATAAATAAAATAAATACATAAAATAAAATAGCAAATTCATTTACTTAGCGTAAAATACGTGTAATTTTAATAGCAGACAAAAAACAATAAAATAAAAATAAAACTGATAAATTCATTTTCTTAACTTAAAATACATATTTACTTTATCTAAAATTAATTTAAACAAAAAAAAAATGAGTGATTTGCATTTGTTTCACGGAGGTTGTCCAAGGTATTTTCTATTTTTATTAAAGAATTAAAAATTTCTTCGTCCACAGTATGATTGGAGACATAAAATCTTAATTTCTTAATTGCCAATTTTGCCTCTTTATTCGTCATTAAGGGAACTTCGTCGTTGCCATCATCGTCGTCGTCATCACTTTTAAATTTGTTGTGTTTGTAACACCGACAGAGTTTTATGCGTGCGCTGTGACATTTTACTTTATTATTCGAGTAACAAACTGATCTTAAGAAAATAAACACACACACACAAGCAAAAACAAAAACCCAGGCAAAAAAAAAAATAGCGGTAAACAAAAAATCATTCTTTCCATGTTTCTGTTGTTTTTATTACGAATTATAAGTGGTAGTTAGCAAACAATTACGATTTATAAGAGTTAAAGATTTTATTTGAAAAAAAAAATTACGAATTAGCGAGGGGAGCAAAATGTATTGAAATTTTACGAATCAAAGAGATTTTTTCAAGGGACCGACAGTTTATTACGAATTATCGGGAATTACGATTTATCGGGGTACGAATTATCGGGATTTGACTGTATAATAAAAAAGTATTAAATTATATTTATAACATGTGTAACATTAAAAGACGCCTTTAAATGCCTTAAAATCTTAATTTTTAAGGTAATAGAATCAATCGAGAAATCAATGGAAGAATATACATACATAGGTCATGAAATTCAGCACACATTCTACGGAATGGTTCAACATTGGCATAGTTGGAGCGAAAATATTGAATTTTTAAGGGCCAATAATATCTTGTTGCACGATTTGGAACAATAACGCCATTTATAGACAAATAAAAAAATATATGTATTCCTGTACATTCTCCTACTTTTTAAACTAGGACGCTTAATTAGTGCAAAGCGACTTTCATAGGATGGGAGATTAACATTCCGATTTTTAGGAAGTCCTTGCAGACAAAATATAAGAAATTATTTTTGAACTGATTCAATTTTCCCCGATCTCAAATAATACAGGCGTATTCCAAAATGGTTTTCACACGTAAACGTAACCACAATCTTTATAACGTAGGGATCAATAAGTTACTTAGCCCAACGTTTTTTGAATCCCAAAACTCCGTTGGTTTTATTAAAAGAAACTCAGAGCATTTGTTATGTGGAAAAATTTAAAAAATTTTTGTATTTGCCATTTAACGATCAAAAAGAAAAAATAGTTCTTCTTTCGAAATTCGAATTTCATAACATGTTGTTCCTTGTTTTATTTTTTGTTTTCTTCTTATTTTTCTGAAAAAGTCATTCAACTTTAATTTACAAACCCACACATAAGTGCGGGTTACAAAAAAAAAAAAAAAAAACCAAGTCTGGCAGTGTCAACAAATTAAGTTCTATTTACGGAATAAAAAACATTATTATTGTTACCCAGGAGCAGCATGTTGCAAACATTTGCGGGCCAATAATTTACAAAATATACACAACCACACATGCACATACACATACATACATACGCTGTAGATGTACAGCCTTAAATCCAAAGTGCAATCGTTGCTTTTATTTTAATAGACGTATTTGAATTAAGTCTAGAATGTGTGCAGACTTGCACATGCACATACGAACATGGTGCTTTAATTTGTAGTATTAAAGAAAAATGGCCGACGACAATAATAACTATCGACAGTTGGATAATGCCAAACAGAAACAGCAAAATAAAAAAAAAGTGGCAGTACAAACAACTGATGCCACTCTCAAGTGTGTGTAGAGAGGGGAGGCTGCTAAAGGACTGTTGTCCATAAAATGACTCTTAAGGCTGAACAATTTTTTTACAGCTGCTGCTGCTTCAAATGTCCACTTGTTGGAATTGTTTCGGAAAAAGTAAACGGACAATTTTGAATTTTTAACTAATGAGCGCTCACGCACACAGAAGCAGAGGCAGATAAAGGCAAACATATGCAAACATATTTATTGAAATAAGTTCAGTAATTTTCATGAAATTTTCCATTTTCATAAAAAATACTTGTGCAGACAATTTTAGGAATTCTTATATTGTTGAATGTCATCGCTTTAATCCTTTTAAATAAAATAATGTCATCACACTTTTCTTATAGTTGTAGTTGGTTGGAATCTTCCTCAAGCAGTGTAAAAAAATTTGAATAGAATTGATTTTTAATGATGCTGATGTGAAAATCAATAAAATTCTAAAGTACAAATTTAAGTTGTTTGCAATAGATTTTATTGTTATAGTTTCTTTAAGCACATCCTTACAATAGATATACATACATACATACATACATTATTTTGTACAGCACGATGAATGTATGGGAATGCACTCTATTTGCCTGCCAGTTATTTGCGCTCAAGCGAATAATTAGAAATTACATCCAATTGCCTTGTGGCTGATTTTTGATTTTCATAGAAATTGAAACATACACAACATCAAGCAAACCAACCAAACAACCAAGTCAGCCATCCAATCCAATCATACATTTATACAGATAAAAATATATACATATGTATATGTAAAAATTATTATTGTTTAGTGTGTATGTGTATGTAAGAGAGCATGTCATTGACAATGCTTAGCCACATGCCTGCTTCCGTTTTATCCCAGCGCCAGCACCATCCCCATCACCATCACCATCGCCACTGCATTAATAACACTAAATGCACTGAATAAATGTACATACGTACGTACAGACATACATAAATGCAAATGATCTTCTGGTTGGGCTCGTAGAAGTGGTGCTGCACTGCGAATTTTATTTGAGCATTTGTGTGGGTCTTTCGATAGGATGTGCTAAATTGTATCCAGTGGCTTAGTTTCACATATCGACACACAACGTGTATCTTTTATTTCAATATCACTAGATACACTTATTCATATCTATTTTCACATACCGTAACGTATTTAACTCAGTACACACACACACACACACACAAGCTTTTTTACCCAGTTGGCAAAGTTGTCCTAGACGTCATAGTCTTGGACGATTTATGCACGATTTGTACTCTAGCGCTTAGATTTTCTAAAGACATTATAAAGTAAATGATGTTTTAGCACAATGTGAGCGACAGCGTCTTTTATGCTGTCTTCCTTTAAAATATGTAAATGACAAGAATTACCCTCGACCGAAGTAGTCTGCATGTTTAGCACAAAACCAAAAAGTGCTGGGTTCGAGCACATTTTCAGACCAAGTCGTTAAAATATATCGAATTTATTTATGTGCCTTAATGTGCCTTGTGTCAGTTATTGACGAAGGTACCGACTTCAGCTGATACCAATCCACAGATGCCCTTTATTCGGTGGCATTGTGTAGCGCCAGCGAAGTAATATAATTACTGAAAATTACTACTGAAAAAAAGATTCAAAATTTAATACATCTCCATGACATTAAAGGCACTGTAGCACTGCTATCAAATAAAACGTGCAAAAGCAGACTTGTGAGAAAGTAAAACTTTTCACCAACTGACAGCTGGGTCAAGATACAAAAAAAAAAAAAACGATTTGAGGACATGCTGAACTATAGTATCAGATATGGTGTGCTATTAACGAAAATGTTGCAGAGAAAGTCTGCAAAATATTCGCTTCTACATTTAAAGAAGTTCATTGACAACTAATCGTGATAGAACTGCGTTGAGTCGAACTCTGTTCCTTACAAGATGAGCAGCAATGTCTTTAGTCTGATCGCTCTACCATTTCCTGGTCACAGATGAGAAAACCTTCGTTTGTATAATCCTCGATGATAAGCTGCAGGAACTTTTCTTTTGTGTGGTCTTGTATGACTTTCGTCGCCATTTGTTGGAAAATTTTCCAAAACAATTTTCTTTAATAAATGGCCAGCTGGGTGAATTTATGCAACATTTTCCTTTTATTTGCAGATAAATTAAATCGTATGGGCACTTAAACGTATAAATAAATTGCTGTCTGCAAAAAAAAACAGAAATTGGTATGTGCGTATCATAAATCTAAGTGCTACATAAACCGAGCTCACTTTTCTGATGAATTTTTTTTTTTATCAACTGAACGCAGACTAGATAACATAAATGAAACTGAAAAAAAATTAAATCTTAAATTGTTTAATTAAAAATTTAATGAAATTTGCAAAAAAAAAAGTGTGAATTTTGCAAAGGATTTTGCAGACTTATCGGCTGGCGCTCGATGTTACACAATATCGTACCTTAGAATGTTCAATGAAACTTATTTTGGCTTCTTGAATTGTGCAAATTTTAAAATGGTGCTCAAAATAATTAAGAAATTTAAAGAACATAAATATTCTGGAATTTTTTCTATCTTAGACCAGCACTATATATATGCGATGCATTGTGCTGGAACTAGAGGAAAGTTATAGGTGAACGGATAGACAGAGAGGAAAGTTTTCTTTTGCAATTTTCTTGTTCGCCTCTGGTGTCAAGGAGACGCATTCAACTTTTGAAACCGACACGCAGGACTTTTTGCGACTACTACTCGTGCTAACTACTTCAGTCATCGCCACGCCTAATTTTATTTCTACGAGTCTTAATTACGATTTTCTGCGCGCATTAATGATTTTTCTTATTTACGAATAAATTTCATTACCCTTAAACTAAAATGAGTCATACAAATGCGAATATTGTTAATTTAAATTTAAGAAAATATTTCTCACAAACTTCAAAATTTCAACCTTAAATTTTGCTTTCATTTTAATATGTACTTGTGTTTGATATGTATTTGAAACTTCGCCACAAACTTGCAACGTGGAAAAAATTTATCCTTTGAAGGACTAAATTTTGTTGGTGGAATCGATAAGATCCGAATGTAATTATTGGGAAATTGAAATCAGTTAATTTCTGATGAGGGTTCAGCATATTGGAATAACCTTCCAAAGTTGATATTTGAATTTTTATTTTTTAATCTTCACAAAACGTATTTATTTAATTTCATTGTTTAACCTTTTAATCGAAATGCTTTATCTTCAACTAACATCTCATCAAATTAAACTTGTTTTCCCATTAAATTTTCTAAGGCATTCTACACATAGTTGACCTGACCGCAGTAACTTTCTTTGATGTTTGTCTTCCTTTTAATGTTGAATGTGTGGTTTTTGTGCGAAAAAACTTATTTTCTTCCCTCTTGCCTCTTCTTTCTATCATTTATAATTTTTTTTCTACCGATATCATCATTCATAATACCGCCATGAGAAAATTAATGTGTAAATTACACGCATTGCCATGACATTCGTTACCAACATTGGCAATATGTAGCAATCCTTGTATTTGTTGATGCTGTAGTCAATATTTAAGTGAGTTTTTTTACCGGCTCGTTAACAAAGTCCTGAAGCCAGAAAACATAAATGGTTCTCAGTGTTCTAATTATACAAGTATCCCTGTAGGAAGCCCAGAACCAGGTGTCTCCAAGTAAACACTTTTGCTTTTGATGACTTTTTGATGACATTGTCAAGAATCGTCTACACATTTTATTCTGTATTTGAAAAGCGATTTCTTTTTGTCTCATACTATTGCCGTAAAAAGCGATGTTGTTTCTCTTAGTTTACCACAAGACCTGCCTTCTACCCTATTGACTACATTGGGCTAACGTCAGTAGTTGACACGCTACATGTTAAATGTCTATAGGAAACTACATTGCTTGATGTATATAGTACTCATGACTTAGTCAGTAGCAAGTCATTGTAGTTTCACTATTGATATATCCTGCAAGGATATATATATATATACGTGAAAACATATAAACAAATATGCAAGTTAGTGTACATGTATGCATATGAAATTATCATTTGTATACAAAAGAGAAAGATGTGGTTTTTGAACCCCAAGGAAATTTTTAGGACTTGCGTGGCTCCTGATAAAAGGAGTATCTACTTCGATGGACATATTACTGGGTTGTTATTTTATCTGTAAAATTTTTCGTCCTCTATATCCTCAAAATAACACGAGGAATGATTTATAAAAATATTTATAATATGAATGTTCGAACGCGGAGAAAAACGACGCTGAGGCCAAAGAATGGCTTTGCAAAGATGAGAAATAAAAGGCGACAATCTTATTTGTAAATAACTAAACTTATTATTAATGGCTTTATTGTTAGGTTTTAATACACTATTCTTCTGCGATGGCCTGTTTTTCTCTTTAGCTTGGTTTGACTTGCCTTGACTTGGCTTGTTTGTGACTTGACTTGGCTTGTGTGTGTTTTCTTTGATGTTTTCTCTGAGGGCGTTGCTTTAAGACTGTTAATATTCAAATTGTGGCGTGCATATACTCGCGTCTCAGAGTTGATAATAATGGTAGTAATACACGCATGTATTTTCTGCAAGTGATGCCAACAATGAATATTTTTCTTAGTGCAGTGTTCGAGGGCTGTGCTCTGTGCAACGCTAAAGAAGACTAACGAAGAACAAATCATGTGAAGTGATAACAAATTGAATAGATTCATATCCTAAGGTAGCGCGGGATTATAAAGAAGCTGAGAGTAACCGTACTTATTAATTTATTAAATTAAATAAAAAGAATTTAATTTATTTCGGCATGAACAAAGAAAGCTTGCGCTGAATAATCGAACAAATTTTAAACTTGAGTAATTTCATTTTGTACAATTTAATGACACATAGAATCAAATGGAGAACGAGTCCATACACTCGGTTTGAAAAACGTTCATTTAGCATGTTAATGGCCTTTTGCATTCTCCTATGGCAGAGAACTTGAAGCCATCATGCTGAAAAAGGAAAAGTCATAAAAGAAGAGATGCTGCTCGCAAATTATTTTTGTTTTCTTATTCTCCGACAGTTTATCGCATTTAAAACTGTGTTCTTATTTTGTTAACTTTGAGCAACTGATTTGCTTTGTACAATTAGAGACTTACCGAACATAATCACTACGTGCTGCTGATGATATCAACGTGTAATGAAAATCAAACTGATTTTTCTCTGCTTTGTTTTCTTTTTGTGTAAAATACACACAAACACACATATACATCTGGTTCGTAGGTTTTCATGTTTGTTGAAGTGTCAATTTGTTTGTCAGTGTAAATATAAAGTTAGTTTTTTTTTTTTGGTTTAACAAAATAAAGATTTTAGAAACAGGGAAATGAAAATTAGATTTAAGAAGAAAACAAAAAAAAAAATAAAGCAGAATACTTTGATTGTACAGCTGCTTAAGGAAAGTCTTTGTATTCTACATTATTTTCCTCAGTACACGATTTTCTTCAGTTTAAAGAATTTTCCAAATTTTGAAATTATTTTCAAACGAAATACATGCGTATGAGCCCTGAGAAGTTTAAGCAAATTTAAGCTGAAACAAAAAAAACTTCATATAGCAACGTACGAAAAATGAGAAAACAAGATTATTTTAGCTCTGAATTGCTAAAACTGCTCATTTATTTAAGTGAAGGAGGTTTAACACAATATCTTCAGGAGAGCTTCGAACCGCAATTTAGTTTGTTTCGGTTTTCGGTTTCGTTCTTCAAATTTCATCGTTTCGGGTTAAAATTTTTTTGTTCGGTGCGAAACCGCATTCCTCGTCTCAAAGTTTTTCCTGAGCAGCATTTCCATATGTTTATACAAGAACTTCCAACAAATTGTCTTGTTTGTTTGTGTATTTCATTGTTCTCAGGTATTTTTTGGGAGTTCTTGTATGAAAATATATGGAATTTCATAGGTTTTTTTGACTGACAGCAACTAAACCATACAAAAATTATAAGTTTTTTTAATTATATTTCTTGTTTAAGGAACGAAAACAAACCGAAATTAAAGTTCATTCTGGTTAAGATTACGGTTTTTTGTATTTAAAATATTTGGGTTCGGTTGCGGTTACTGATTTGGTTATAAATTTCGGATCTTTCCGATTGCGGTTCGCAGCTCTGATCTCTAGTTATTCTTAGAAAATTTTCGGTAAAGGTGGAATGAAGATCTGCATTAGCAACGGAGAAATGCCCATAGGAACAGACTAACCTCTATTAAATCAATTCAAATTTATTTCCTTTTAGTATATATTTTACTGAATAAGTAAAATATTTTGTGAAAACTAGTACGGAAAATTATTATATTTTAGTAAAAGTAAAAAAAAAAAAATACTAAAGAAAAAACTTTTATGTAACTGAAAGTAGCAGGCAAGAAGCGGATGGAAATTTGATAAAATTTTGTGGAGAATAGAATACAAATTAAATGCGTAAAAATGAGTTCATAATTTTCATAGATAATTTGAATAAGACTATTGAGGCACTACAATTCAACCTGGTACTAATGAATTGTTATTAATGACAAACATAAAACAATTATTTTATCATTAAATAATAATTTTTGTTAGTGCACACTATCATGGTAAATGTTTTACCTGCTGCCCCTACATCTAATGACAAGCAAACAAAACCATTTGTAAAAAATTATTTTCTTAATAAAAAAAGAAAGAAAAAAACAACAAACTATAAAGTAGACTTTTAATGTGTTTTTGATAAGTCACGTTAAGAGCGACAATAGTCAGCTTCAATTGTAATCTAAAACGCACAAAAAAATAGAAATGGGAATGCAAATACAATAACAAATTTTATATCAGTAACAAATGATAGAAAGTTTCCTAAAACTTCTTCCTATACCCTCATACCGCATGTAAAGTTAGTTCAAATGGTCAAACTTATAGAGAGACAGACTATTAAAAATATACGAGTTCATATGTACACACGTCGAGAACACCTAGAGAATGATAACATTTTTTAAAAAGAACAATAGACAAGAATGGAAGAGAAAGAGAGAGAGAGTGAGAATAAACTGAACCAATGATAAGTGCTTCCTATGAATATGTAGTTATGATAACGGCATAAATCAACAACAATGTCTTCACTGCAACAACTAAACCAAGAAGCAACAACAGCATATATGTATTTGCAAAAATAAAACTCGAAAGCATTACCACACACAGCTTAACGGTCAAGTTGTTACAGAGAATATTTGTAAAATACGATTCTTATTTCTATATTCGTTTCAGTGCACTGCTAGAAAACATTTGTAAATATTGAAAGAATAATCTATTGATTCTCTCAGAACTCTAATGCAGGTTTGTTTTAAATGTTTTTTTCGTTTTCGTTTTATTTTTCTTATGTATTTTCGTGTGACCCTTTTGAAACATAGCATGTATAAAATCCACTGTAACACTATCTGTAGAAATTTGAATTCGACTAAGTTCTGAAATAAGTTCTAAATATTCATGACTAATGTGATAATAAAAGGAAACCAAACCAAAATTTTCAGTAGCGGTAACAAGTCAATTTGCAACAAAATTATGTGGAACTCTGGACATACATATACCAGCACCAAAAAATAAATATTATTAGAAATTGTAAAATAATGGAATACAGCAAAAAAAAACCAAGTAATGAAGAACGAACCAGGAAAAGTGAGTTTGTTGAAGAAATACAGCATCGCAGTAATTAGGTTTATAAGGGAATATTGAGGTAGCATGCGCTTACAAACCTGCTTCCTCATGGCATGATATTTGTTCTTATTGTTCCACTGTGAAGCATTTTTTTTTAGAGGTCACAATATGAATGTGAGTATAACAGACAATGCGTATACTCTTGCAGTTCTCTGTTCCAGATTCAGATTAATTTTAGTGTATGTATGGAGTGGCGTATACGTAACGTGCAGTTGTGCATAAGTACAATATTTATGTTCTATAATGCGTACACGCAATGGTCACAGCAAATCAATCTATTTGCAGCCGTACGATATGGAACATTAAATTTGAGCGAAAATATAAAAACAAGTTATGGGCTTAAAACTTTAGAAATAAAACATACTTCAGTGATATAAAAAATAAACATCTTTCATCGTTTTATTTAAATTTAAATTTATGGAGATGTAAAAAAAGAACCCCGATATTTTAAAAACGTGATGCATAAAAAAGAAGCGAAATATAATTGAATGAAAAAATCAAATGAATTTTCTAATTTATGTTATGAAATATTTCCTTCTTCACAAGTTAAAGCAAATATACTGAATTATTTCCGCACGTGTAGTATTTATTTTTATTTTTTTTTTGTTACTTTTATAAGCACACACACACACACACACACACCTTTACATACAATTTCTATATTTCTATACATTTTCACTTTGGTTTTTATTTTTGGCAAAGACTTTTTAAAACTTTCTGTCTGTGTGTTTTGGATTTGACCCTAATCAAAAACAAGTTGAAAATCGTTTAGTTTTTTTCTGGCTCTTCTTTTTTCGCTTTTTGTTAGTCTCAATTTAAGTTGGACAAAAAGAAACGCCACAAACAAACAAAAATAAAAAAACACACACACATACACACACAGAATACTTTATAAAGATGATGGCTTATTTTTTAAACAGATTTTGTAACTGTGTATGTGTGTTTTATTTTTGCCTTCAGTTTGATGTCAAACAAACTCACGTGCATATTCTAAAAAAAAAAAAAAAAAATAGCAAAATACTGGGAGAAATTGAACACTCATGTGAGGAAAAATGTTTTACGTTTTGCTGCCTTTTCGTTGTACAAGAACATCATCCACATCGAAATCATAAAGAAAAAATCCAACTCCATATGGAAGTGAATGAATGATGTTTTAATATGAAAAGCCATCAACAGATGGAAAAAATAGGAAGCAGAGTCGCAAAACATTTTCTAATATTCAAATCTGCATACAACACAGATTATGAATTAACAATGACAGCAACGAAAAAAAAAAAAATGTAAATGGGCGAGTATGAATGGTACGAATGTACATTCATGAACACAAACGTAGTTTAGGGACAGCTTTTGTCACAGGCACACACACACACACACACACACACAAAATTTATGGTATTAGTTTCCTTTTTTTTATGCAAAGCGTGCCGCAACAAAAGCAAAGTAAAGGATTGTTGGCCATATCGCCTTATTAAATAAATGAAAAATTAAACACAATGAGACTTCTAAACTCATACTGATATGCATTTTTACTCATAATCATGACCAACTGACTAGTACGCATAGTAATGGAGTTTATTGAAAGGTATTAAGCTTCTAAGACTCGGTTGGTTAGTGTGCTTGCGTGTCAGTGCCCACCTGCTTAATGAGTAGTAAATATTGAACAGTGGCATCGAAGTTATTAAAAATATTAAAAAGGCTTATTGTGCTTTATTGGAACTATTTTCTATTCTATGGATAAAAATTCGAAAGTACGTTGTCACGATGAAGGGAAAAATTTCAAAGATTGAGAATAATTTGATGAAATATTTATGATGATGTCCCAAATAACAAAAAATTAAATTTTTCATGGGTGCTCACGCATAATTGGGAAACTTAAGGGGTCAAGTATTTTTGAGATTTTTTTTCATATTTTTCGGAAAAGCTTTCGGAGACTTGTCGGACAAGGGAATTTTTGCCCAATATCGGGTTTGCCTGTCATTCTTTGCGTTTTTGTCATAAGTTTGTTAAAAACCGCGATTTTCTTTACTTTTGAATTAACAATTTACAGAAAAAATATCCAAGCTTTATTTCTGTGTGCAAAAAAGTAATAAGTTTTGACAATAACTTTACTCATTTGGGCACGTTACATTATAATTTTTTGTAATTTTTCCATAAATTATAAAAATAACGTTTCAGAACTTTTAAAATTTCTATTAAAATAAAATAAAAAATAAATAAAGCAGTTTGAAAGTTCAATTAATTCTAAATAATTTGGAAAAAATAATTTTTGGAATTTGCTCTTACCGTTGTTATTGAGTGATATAATTTTTCAGGTTTATATCCGTTGTACGAATAGAACTAAATCGTAAGAACTCCAATAAATGATTTAAAAATAAATCTAATTTAATATTCATTAATTCAAAATTATAGAGAGTTTGTGTAATGGCTTGTACAATCTGTAAAAAGTAAATTTTAAATTAGATTTATAAAATTGTTCTTCTGTGATTTTTTCCTTATATATTTTAAAAATGTTATTTAATATAAAGAAATAAATTTGTGCACAATTTTTGATTCTCATATCATGCATAAGTAGAGGCGATTCGAAATTATTCTCGCCGGCTGGATCAATGAGTTTCAAACGTTCGACTGAGATTTGTATATTTTTTTTTTGTTACAAAACAATAAACATGGTTTAAAAAATCGTATTTCTTTCTCGTTTTAATGACAATAGCACACCATTTGATTGCCACAAATAGTTTTATTTTGTGACAATTTGCTGCTTTCTAAACCTAATTAAAGGGCCATTCAGACTATTATAGAAGTATTAAGACTTTCATCACATTTTACGATACAGAAATCTAAATACATTTATGACGACTGTCAAAAAATCTAACGTAAACTGACATTTTGTTTTCACACCATCACACTTGAAATAGAGAGAAAATACAAAAAAAAAAAAAACCAGAAGTTGAGAAAACAATTTTTAATAAACAAAAGTGTTTTAAAATTAAAAAAGAAAAAGGAAAAGTCATGTTATTTAAAAAAAGAAATAAATGTAAATTTGTGGGAGTTTCGATGGCTTTAGCTATAATAAAGAAACACAAACATAATGAATTGTACGTTCGACGAAGTAGAAAACGGTATTGGAGCCGTGAATGGCTTCTACGGCGGCATTCGGGAAGAGATTTAACTCATATTGCAACCAAGGAATTACGACTAGAGGACCCAAAAAGTTTTGAAAATTTTTGCAGGCTGTCTAAACATTCCTTCCAGCAATTGTTAAATGTTGTTGGCCAAAGTATATCAAAACAAAACACAGTGCTAAGAGAATCCGTTTCAGCTACAACACGGTATAATTTCTTAAAATAATTGTGTTTTCTTTTTCCACCTCAGTCTGCTTATTACACTAAGATATTTGGCAATGGGGAAACTCCTTTTTTAAGATCTTTCCCATGGGTTTAGAGTATCTCCATCGTTGATTTCAGCGCTAGTTCCAGAAGTAGTACTTTTAAGAACCTTTAATTCGAAGTATTTTAAAAATAATT
This sequence comes from Dexiosoma caninum, assembly GCA_963924685.1. Classification (NCBI taxonomy): domain Eukaryota; kingdom Metazoa; phylum Arthropoda; class Insecta; order Diptera; family Tachinidae; genus Dexiosoma; species Dexiosoma caninum. The sequence goes on from OZ004727.1 coordinate 85,671,784, forward strand.
GTTTTTAAGGTACATAAACAGCTGCGGAGTGGAAAACAGTTGCTGATGGGTTTCATACTAAATGGAACTTTCCCATGTGCCTAGGAGCTATGGGCGAAGCGATTTCACTTATTTTGCTTCTAGTTATTTATAATTTAAATGTTTAGATGGCAAGCATATTGCGTTTTGTCCTAAAGCATCTGAAGGCTCATATTATTACAATTACAAAGGTTTCAATATTGAATTATTATTATTATTGGCTAACGGCGGCAGGTTCTTTTTACGTAGACGGCAAACGTGCCGGCTCTTGAAAGTATGCAGCAGTTAAAATATTCGATTTAGATAAAGGAAATAAATCAAATGAATAATATTAAAAAAGCTTTTAAGACCAAATATATTTGTATGCGATTAAAATTTTAAAAATGTTTGGCCTTTATATGAGGAAAAAAATAACAAAAAATGTACGGCACGCCAGCGGCGGCGGAACAGTTGGCTTGTGAATTTTAATCAGTGAGAATGAGAAAGTATTATGGGATGTCAATTTTTTATCGTAGTATTTGTGGTTTTCATAACATTTTGCGTTCACACTATCACACTTGCACGTATTATTATGAGAATTTTTGACAAGTATTAATACAAAGTATAATAGTCTGAACGGGCCTTAAGTAAAAAATGGTATTTTGAACATGCTGGGTTTCGGCAAGAACGCTTCCTGTATACTAATTGCCGAATTAAATAGTTGGCTCAAGTTTAATCAAGTTTTAGAAATCTGTCACTGAGCACAATATTTTCATTAACATGCCTGCAGGGTAATACACCGCGATTCTTTCACCATCTTTTTTTTTTTTTTTTTTTTTTTAATTTCCGACAATTGTTGTTGTGTAGCTGTTGTTGTTGTTAATAAAGATAAAAATTATATAAAGAAAGGAAATGAAAGGCGCTGCTTGGTGGGAGTAGGCAACGATACACTGGGACGTTCACAAAGAATATAAAGGATACGTGTATTTTGCTACGTTGTATTGCAAACAAGAAACAAAGCAGCAAACAAACGACTGATTTTGTCATGTGAAGGTTAAAGTGAAAAGTTGTAGCTGCCGCTGCCGCTGCTGCTGTACTCGTATTTGTTCCTTCTCATCCACCTCGTGCTGTTATTATTGTGTTAGCATTTTCCGTTATGATGCACAATCTGGCATTAATGCATCATTTAGTTTTTGCTATTTCGAGACAGTACATGTTTGTTTAAATGCATCAAATTATCTACTTTTTGTGCTGATGTTGTATGTGATCGAATGAATGTATGAGACAAAACATATAAACGATTATGTGCTGCTGTTTTCTCATAAAGAAGAATGCGTACGTACGTGAGTGCGTTAGTGTACGATGATGGAATTTTAATTAAATTTTGACGTGGTTGTTAATCTGTGCATATGTCACAGTCACAATGATCCCTGTAAACATTTGAAAAATTGTTGGGAATATGTTTAGTATCTTTAGGAAGACTGGAAGGCTTCAATTTACTATTGCCTTATTATCATCCCTGTTGGAGCTTAAACTATGTTTGGTTGCTTTCGTTGGAACTGAAAAGGGCATGTATGTGTTCAGGCATACTCGCATGCCTGTTTCTGGTACATGTTCATTATGCTCATCATTATTATTGTTATTATTATTATTATTATTATTGTTATAATTGTGTTGATGTGCCTGCATTTGGGTGTGGATGTTGACGATGATGTAGGTGTACATTTTGTGTTGGCCTTGTAACTTTTGAACATATTTTCATTTATTTGTTGCTTGTTTCATTTGTTCGAGACTTGGTTTACCTATTGTTGTAAATGATTTTCAATTTCAAGTGGATTTCCTCTCGTCTTCATTGCTCTGCACTCAAATAAGCAAACACATGCAGATAATAACACATGTACATTCACAGCACACACATACACATACTCGTATACACACACGCACATCTTTACGTTTAGTTGTGTGTACTTAGAGTGTGTAGCTGTTGTGTGAAATCGTTTCAAGTACGAACTTGTTTCTGGCAGTTTAAAACAGTTAAGGACCGATGAGGGGTTCGCCTATTGTTATTACCAAAAACAAGTCATTATGAAATTATAAAAAAACCAATTACTGGGGAGAGACCTTGTACATTCATACATTAACATACATGGTTAACTAATTTAATGAGATAAAATTCAGCACCGGCGAAGTAAAAGAATTACTAAAGCAGGCTCCTAAAACGAAGCTTCAAAAATACGTCTCCTTGACATCAAAGGTGCTTCAACACTGCTATAAAAACGTAGAACATGCGAAAGCAGGACTGTAAGATAGTGAAACTTCACCACCTGTCATTTCTCTAACTACAGTCGAACTTCGCTATAGCGAACTTCTCTATAACGAAATCTTCTCTATAACAAATAGAATTCGGGAACACAACATTTTTGTGAGTATTTTCATACATTTGGATCTGCCTATAGCGAAATTCTCTCTGTAACGTACAATTTTTTAAGACCTACATAGAATTTTTCACACTAAATAATCTCTCTATTGCGAAGTTTTTAGCAATCGATATTTTGCATCAATTTAGTCACATATGTATGTATTAATAAAAAAAAAAATTAATGTGTTCATGTTCATTGTCTTAATAAATATATTTTCTACATAAAAAAAATGTAGTCAAAATTTTCTGCAGTTTCTCTATAACGAATTTTCTCTATAACGTAGAAATTTGACGGTCACCAACTGCTACGTTATAGAGAAGTTCGACTGTATCTGTTTTCGCTAGTTCCAGCACAATGCATGCATGGCACACATATGTAGGGGTCATCTCCTGAGTGCTGGTCCAAGAGAAAAAAAAATAAGAAATTTACATTCCAACATGTAATTTTTGTACTTTATGTTGTCAAAAATTCTTCCGCTAAACAACACAGATATGGGAATTCAACTGAAATATAAATTTAATAAATCGATTTTTAGCATTTTAAAATTATACAGTCCATTAACTTTAAATATCCCCACGCGCTGGAAATTCTTTCAGGCGAACTGAAATAATTTTATGAATAAATTTTCCAGCGAAGAATTTGCAAAAATACCTGTTGTGTTTTTTCATATGACAACTTGTAAAGACGACAGTAGTAACTGTTTATGTCAGGGCGCATTAAAATTTTGGTAGTACAAGGTGGGCCAAAAAGAAGTTATCCGATGTTGTTTGGCTCTCATTTCTTTTCTATAAGAAAAACTTCGATTGTGTTTTTTGATTATGTTTATCTAAACCTTTAAAATTTAGAGGAGATGATATCGGCCAAATGGGCGCCGTCATAAGTGATTGCTATACGGGCTCGTTTTATGGCATTTTTCATCAGTTCGGCGAGAACTTCGGGCGACAGATTATCGCAGTCATGTCGAATGTTGTGCTTGAGGGCTTCCAGGGTCTTGGGCTTGTTCACGTTAACACGGGACTTCAAAAAATCACACAAAAAAAATGTGTGTAACGGTTAAATCGGGCGATCTTGCGGGCCAGAGCAAATCGCCAAAACGAGAGATGAGGCAACCCGAACGCCGCCTTCAGAATATCGGTTGTGGCTCACGCATTAAAATTTTGCTGCATGGAATATTGTCCACTTTTTCAAACTGATTCCAACTGCTTCAAACTGGTTTACAACAGAAAATAATGTTGGTATTTGTCTTCGAAACTAGAAACTCGATTGCCACTCTCATGTTCATATTAATTTTACGTACTACTGCTGGTCTGCTTGATAATTTTGCCTTGAAATTTGACTCTGTCATGCGTATATAAACCATATCGCTAATATTGCACTCAGCCAGATGTATGGTGACAGGGGGAAAGTTGCCCTTTCAGAATATAAAAAAAAGTCGGTGACATATTGGCCCACACCCCGTATCTTCTAATAATTAAGAAATATAATTTTATTCTTCAGTCTCTTTAAAATATTCGATTTGAAATTTAATTCGTAATTTATAATAATAATTTCAATTTAAATATTGTTTTCTTGCTTTAGCAAAGGCTGTGAAATACCTGGAGAAATTCAAGGATGTTGTACATCATTGTTGAAGGGATTTTCAGAATTTCAAAATAATTCTTTTAAAAAGATCAACTCGTATTAAGATATCTCGCAGCTAAAAAGACCGCACACTTTAGCTTCACATAAGCTAAATAAAACGTTAAATAAATTAAATAAAAGTCATACGTAAATGAGTGTACCAAAAATAAATAAATAAATACCTTCGCAAGTCAAGTGTAACTTGCTTAAGTGTTGATTTAAAAAAGCAAGTGACTCTTAAATATATAATGCTCGACTGGATAAACACACATCAAATAAAGTTCTCATTCCGCTTACCTTAGATGACAGTCAGCATAATTAAGACTGCTTAGTTTTGGCTTTTCAAAATGCTCAACAACGCAATAAAATGACAGTTCATCACAACATACGGATGAAAATTAAAAGAAAGAAAAGAAAAAAAACTGCGAGATAACTTGAACTTATCCCAGCTACCAGCCGGCGCTTCAAAAAAAAAGATTGATCGTTATGGTAACAATCATCACCAATTCTAAAGGACATCAAAGCAGCCAATTTCATTTTATAAATAAATAAAAAGTAAAAGATGGATATTTCACAAGAATAGTGGTGTTCGTGTAACCGCAAAACCTCGATAAAGTAAAATAACTAAACCACTTAAAACTAAGAAGACTTACAACATTCAAGAGTCTAAACGGAGCGAAATAAAAATGTTAAATGAAAACAGCACACCACACAACGCCATAAGAAATGCAACCTCCACTTCGGCTCCACTTCATCATAAACATTGTATGTGTATGTATGTGCGAAAAATACTCCTCGGAGTACAAAGAGTGAGTGCTAGCCAACCAAAAGTATCATCATTACATAAAGTTTCATTGCAGCTTATATTTTAAGCTACAAAAATAATTGAATTCTTAAGCAGCTTAACGCCATTATAATGTTTAGATTGCAAAAAGAAAACTGAAATTAAAAAAAAAAAAGAAGAGAAAAAGAAAATATTTAAGTAAATCAAGGTCCCTACAAACTTGGCAAAGGCAATCAAATTGAAATGTACTTCCAACTAAATACTGTATACCAGCAGATAGATCCTTGTCAATACAACTAAAGCAACAGCAGCAACAGCAGCAAGAGTAGCAGCAGCTTTTCAATACAATTGGCAAATAGTTTAAGCTGGCTGACTTGTGTAACCAACAACCTCTTTTTCCTTTTCTTTTTGCGTTTTTGTTTCGAAGAACATAATAATAAAATCCTCTTATTCAGCCAAATAAAAAATAATATTTGTTTATATTTAAGCAGTTGTGCGGGTGTGTGTGTGTGTGACACACACACTAACAACAAGAATTGTATCTTTAACTTAATTGGCGAAGAGAATATCAATTCATGCTGCCATTGTTCGCGAAAAGAAATTATAATCACTTTGGACCACGTCATAAATTTTTAGAATTTAAAAATGGAAAAATGCAACATTTCCCCATGATTGCCGCAATTACATACATACATGTACATACATGCCCATACAGCGAATGAAAAACAACAAGAAAACAAATTCAAGTAGTGGGAAAGTAAAAAACTGTGCAAATGGCCAGATAGGGCCAGCAATCACAAGGCAAACAAGTCAAACAATTCATTGAGTTTTTATGCAAAAATTGGAAAGCAAGGCACACAAAATGGCACACCAACACACTTTGAATCTGCCGTGTGAACTGGACTATTTGTCTTCACATGGATTCTGGTTTTCGATTAGGGGAAAATTTGAAATGTACTTTTTTTTTGGATCATGGACTTCAACTTTCGAAATTTTAATTTTGCCTGTGATGACAGTAAGTGATTGATATAGTGAAGCAGTACACAGAACGCTCGCTCACAGCACAATTTCCAGATAAACAGCCAAAGGCATGGCTGGAATTTGTCACAAAATTTATTAATTAATTGTTTTTTGCTTTTCAATTTCAACAGTTCCCCCCCACCTTTCAGATTTCCTATAACATCTTAATTAAGCAGCCTTTAATAAGGACCCACGATTTCTTACGACACGGTTAAACTCAGATATAAAACTTTGTTCAATTATTTCAGCAATGGGTTGTTGTCTTGTTTTTTGTCAATTCGTCACAAATATATGTGTGTGCCCACGTCTCCGTTGTATAGCAAAGCACTTTGATGAGTCTTTTGTGGGACTAATAAAAGCAATGGGTTACGTACGCTATGGAAACGAAACGTTGAATGACGTAACGAATGTGGCGCCTTTTAATAGTCATTTCGTTGTTGCTTGAAAGTCATTCATGAACCATTCATGGTTTCGCAAAATAAACCTTTCAAACTGACTGCGATTATGCAGCAACCACATACTCGAAATTGTTGAAAAAAAAAAAATATATAAACGTGCTGTGGGTGTAGTTGGTAGCTGAATGATAAAAAAAACCATTAAAGACTTTTGACAGGCAACACTGTGAATGCCAACGTAGTTGCTTCTTCTTCACAAATTTGTATCTCCATGTTTTCCTCTCATAAGCATCAGTGTTTGCACTTTTGCTTTTACAAAAAAAAAAAAAAAAAAAAAAAAAAAAAAAAAGAATTGCCTAAGATTATGAGTACACAACACAACATACATACATATGTACGTACGTATGTATGTAGGTATATGTGAGTGTGTTCTTCCAGAAGGCCATGTGCATGTTTGCATTCATGGCTGTACGAGTGTATAGAAAAAATGGTTCGAAGTCAGTTGCTACTTAAAAAAAAAGTCCTTTCATAAAGTATCACTAAGATTTTAATAATGATGTTCTTTCTCCTGTTAATTTATTCATGTTTTTTTTTTCTTTAGCATTTTATTCAGACAAAAGTCCTCAAACTTACGGGTGAAGCATGTAGTAGTCCCTAAAGACTTTCGTTTCCTTTGAGAGTATTATGAATGTCACAAAATACAAAGTGCATTCCAGTATTGACTTTATGGGAATGTCTACTAAATACTACTCAAGTATTTTTTTCTCGTGTGCTCGTATGTTGCATGCAGAATATATTGTGCTAATTGCTTTAAACTAAGCGTGCCATGTCAACCAAACAACGTCAACATCTATTGCTTTCAATATCATCACACCGTCAAGTATCATTGAGTTTATTTATGGAAAATAAAAAAGCATAGAGAAATAGAAACAAAAATGGGGAAAAAGAAAAAGTAAATAATTTTGCTTTTTACGAGCAATAAGTTTGTTTGTGTGCGAGTATTTTCACAAGGATAAACTCATGTGGCTGTCAAGTGCACTTGTGTTCTTGTGCTCAAAGAACTCGTCATCTATAGTTGCAACATCTCTGAACATAAAGGTGGGGTAATAAAATTCTATAATATCTTGATGACAGCTTCAGCAAATCCAAAGTGGAATAGTAAAATCTATGAAAATTATTGGGACGTTGTATGGGAAATAAATTTTAAATAGAAAAAAAAAGAAAAATTCATTACGTGAAATAATTGTAAGTGAATCACATTCTGTAATCTGCGGTATACAAATTCAAATTATTGGATAATTTTCCTTAAAGGTATTACCAGTTTGTATCAGTTTGTTGAAAATTTTCATGTGTATTGTGGGTTTTTTGTCAATCATTCAAACGTTATTCTGATCCAGTGATGGATTTTGCTAAAACTGCATGGACTAATATCTAAAGATGAAAAGTATTGCTATACTTTCCTTTTTTATTATAAACGAGCTAAAACCCGGCCTGCTTCGCTACTCCTATTTAAATTTAAAAACATTTCAATTTAAAGCATATGTCCATGAAATTATATTGAAAATTTTTAATTTAATTTTTCTGATAGAAATATTGAAGTTCTGTGATTATGGCGTAAACCCGCCCACTTGTCCAATTCCGCCCACTTTGATGATTAGTACTGGCCATTAAGATACTCAGCTCAAATACAGAAGCTTTAACTTTAACCGTTCTCAAAATATAATGAATTCAATATTTACTTTGTATGGGAGGTACCATGCCCACTGGTGCAATCCCTTCCACTTTTTGACTGATTTTTTTTTTAAATTATAAAATCGTTTCTAGCAAATTTAGAAGATTTTGCTGGAACTGTTTTTAAGATATAGAGAAATCAATATTTATGTTTGTATGGGAGGTACCATGCCCACTTGTATAAACCCTCACAGTTTTTGACTGATGATTTGCCTTAACTACAAAGTCATTTGGACCATATTCAGAAACTTTTACTTCAACCTTTCTCTAAATATACAAAAAAATAAATATTTACTTTATAGGGGCGTGGGAACGTCCAGTAGGAATTTTTTAAATTCATAAAGCCTATTGTTCCTTTCCGCTATGCAGAGAGATACCGTGACAATTTTTAGAAAATCGGTTCAGGCACAAACATGTAATTTTTTTATATATAAGAAGATTAACACCTTTAATTACAGTAATAAGTTTTTTTTAATTAAAAGTTTCATCGACACTTAAATAAATAAATATCTTATTTCTTTGCTAGAAAGTACACAAAATTACTGCTTATTTTTATTTAAATGCTTATCTGATTGTTTTATTTCATATTTCCAACACTATTTATTCAAATCGAAATTAATACCCAAGAAGCATTCGAATTTAACTTTTTTTTCTATGCAAAACTTGTTTGAAATATTGAAAATATTTAATTAAATTTTTAATTATTATTATTCAAACAATAATTTTCAATTTAATAAATAATTATTTAATTGTTACTATTAATTTCGTTACAGGTGAAAATTGAATTAATTTTTTAATTGATATTACAAAATTTGTAATTCAAATTCAGCAGATCATTTATGTCTTACCTTTCACTTTTGACGTGGGAGAATTCATATCAAATGTCCATAAACACTACTCCATCTATCACCTTTCCCATAACCTAATTTTCCCAGTTCCGCGACAATGCGCCCCATATGTAAGGATCATCTCCTGAATGCCTGCCCAAGAAAAAAAAATTATTTGTAAATGTCGAAAAAGTTCTAAAAATAATTGGAATTTAAAAATCTCAATTATCAGTTTTTTTTTCGAACAACAACACTCAATTTTTGTTGGTCTGCAGGAACAGCCAGGTTATAGGCGCCACCCCCAGATTTATAGACTAATGCTCGTGCACTGGGCTACGGAGGCACAAGTTGCAGTACGTAATATCATATTCAGCACCTGGCAATCCATCTCAAGGGTTTTAGGTTGCCTTCCATAAAAGAGCCTTTAATTGAAAGTGCAATAGCCATCACGGAATACAAAAAGGAATTACACTAAAGCCCCGATTTACGTCGATCCGATTTGCGTTTTTTCGATTTGCGTCGCTTTTTAAAAAAGCTCAATTGAAGAAATGGAGGAAGATGACATTAATGAAATCTTATTATCTCACGAAGAGGAACTTGACAATGAAAGTTTATTAGCCTTTAATGTTCAGCGTGCATTAGAAGATAATGCTGGAATGAATGATGTTACTTTAGAAGAAAAAAAGTTAACAGCTTCCAATATTTCCAAAGTTTTACAATTAATTTCACAGGCAATGGATATATTTACTGAAAATGATCCCGATGAATCTCGATGCTTAAGCGTAGCATCATCTGTTGAGCACGCCATCATTTGCTACAAGGAAATCTATGCGCAAAAGAAATCTTTAACAATTCAGCAAACCTTAAACAGTTTTGTTAACAAAATAGTGAGACCACCTAACCGAATGGAAACAACTGTTGTTAATTTAGATTTATCTGCTAAAATAACATTTATAACACTATTTTTTACTTTAATGATTATGTGAAGCGAATATACGTACTTATGTATTTATGTATATGGAAATGAATTTTAATAATTTAATTTATTATTTTTTTTTTATTTCTAACTTTAAAAAAGTTTATTGAATGAAATTAAACAAATAAAAACGTATTCATATGACTTTTTTTTATCTAAATATGTATATAATATTTTTTCGAAATTTTTTAGTTTTTCACCCAATTAATTCGAAACCAGAACATTTGTATAGAAACAAATAATTCGATTTGCGTCGTTTCAATTTGCGTCGCATTCCTCCCGTCCCCATTAACGACGCAAATCGGGGCTTTAATGTATTCTAAACGTGATCATTTGAAATACTCTGCCTTTTAAAGCTCTTCAATTTTGATTTTTTTTTTTTTTTCATTGGAAGGAAGGGCATGCAAATTATTTTCGTCCAGTGAAATGAAACAAATATTCTTTCTTTTTTTTTTTTTGTTGCATATTTTGAAATATTTATATTTTTACGAATATATTTTTCTTTTATTGTATATATTTTTTTAAATAATAATTTAATAATTTACAATGTGGTTTATTCGTGTGTTGCTGAGATAAGTTTTGGGTTTTATTTATAATTAATTCTTTTTTATTCATAATTACTTGACAGGTTAATTACTTTAGCATTTGTCTTGATGTTTTACCTGCTGTTTTGTTTTTGTGTTGTGTTTTTTTTTTTAATTTCCTTTGTCTATTACTTTTCTAATTTATTGATTGATTATCTACAGGTTAATATACAAATAAATTTATTTAAAACTTAAACAAGCAGACGACGACATTGACGTATTTTTTCTCTTAAAAAAAACAACTTTCTATTTACACGGAGAAATAAAGCAAATGACATTTACATTTTACGAATTTTATGTACATAAAAAATAATTAAAAACTAATTAAGAAATTTTCTTTTCCATCTGATTACTTTTTGCCTTTGAAGGGTATTTTTATTTTTTTTTTTTTTTGTAAAATGATGAATGGATTTATTGAATCCCTTTTTGTTTGATTTATTTACAAATTAAAAAAAAAAAAAAGAATTCTCATTGATTTTATTACTTTAAAAATGATGAAAAAGAAAAAAAAAAAGAAAATAATTGGAATTTTGGTCTTGTATTGGTTGTTGTTGTGGTTGGTATGATACAATGTGTGTTACAGCGAGCCTTGGGAAGGTCCTTTTTTATACTTTGAAAATTTTGTATGTTACTTTTTTCTTCTTCTTCTTCTTCGTCTTGTTTTCATACAAAAATATATTTTTAATTTTTTGTTTTTTGTTTTTTGTTTTTTGTTTTTTGTTTTTTGTTTTTTGTTTTTAGGAAGGTTAATTGTTTTTGCATATACGTACATGGATATACACACACATATTTAATTGTTTATTTTTATCTTAAATAATAAATTTCTGTCTATTTGGTTTCTGTTAGTCCCAATTTGGCCAAGTTGCCGAGAGTGGTGGCATCTCCGGGCTGCAATTTTAGCGCCTCTTTGTAACTTGCCGCCGCCTTATGTGCATGACCTAATAAATGTAAAATAGCCCCGAGATTTGTGTGTGCATGGGCGTCATTGGGCCGCAAGTTAACAGCCTGAAAATAAAGAAAATTGCATATGCTGCAGCTGCTATCAAAAGTATTTAAATAAATAAATAAATATTAGAAATTAAAATAAATATTGAAATAAATTTAATGTGGCTTGATTACTATAATACCCGTTGAAATGTTGTCGTTTTTCGTTAACGTCAACTCTCAACTTAGTAAAAAAACATCATTGTCTGACCCTGTTCGTTCATAGATTTTACGAAAGCATTTGACACATTATCACATAAAACATCTGTTGAATTCATTAGACAGGATTGGGATACGAGGTCACTGTAATAAACTATTTGGGAGTTACTTAAACTATAGAAAATACTAGGGGGACTCATGAAAACGCTTAAAATTGCCATTTGTGCAATTGGGCATGAAAACGTGCAAAAGTCTCGTAAACTGCGCAAAGTGTGCAAGTTTACGCTCTCGTAAATGAACTGTCAAAATTTGTTTGAAAATTCATTTACACAAACCTCGTAAATTTGCCCAACAATTTAGTCTCGTAAACTTGCACAACTTAATTGTGCATTGAATAAGTCAGCTGCTTTTGTTTACTTTGAGACTAAATGTTTAAAATTGCACAACAATTGAAAAAGGGGCTTCATGCAATAGGTCTCGCAAACTTGCCCAATTGCACAAATGGCAATTTTAAACGTTTTCATGAGTACCCCTATTATATACATATTTTGTGTTTATTATGAGTGTAGCTAATCGATCGAACGATATCGAGTGACAGCGTGGTTCAGGCAGTAAATTAATTACATTATTATTTTTGCTCTCAAATTGATTGTATTTGAATGGGAGTGATTCGAGTTTTCGAAAAGTAACCATATTGGCAACAGCAGGAAATAATTTTAAAATTTAATTTAAAACACTTACTTTTCTATACCAAATTTCAGCTTCCTGCTTGCGATCCAATAGCCGCAATGTTGTGGCTGCAGCCACTACCAGTGCATAGTCTTTCGGTGCTAATTCTGCTGCTTTCATTCTATACGGAATTGCCTCAGGTAAGCGGCCTTGTGATGTTAAAAATTCAGCTGGAATGGAAAAATTCCAAAACAAAAAAAAATTAAAGCATATTGTGGAATATTTTGAAATTATTATACTTTTAATTGAAATTAAATTTGCATTGAAGCGATAACAAAAGAGTAATTGATATAGAAATGAAAAATCATGAGAAAAAACCGTCTGTTCTTAAAACTTTTTATTTATTTCACGTGAAATGGGGTCATTAATTATTAAAGCTTTTCATGCAGAATTAATGTTATTAAGGCGTCTTTATAAAGCATAAATATTTTGGTTAAGAACACAGTGAGAAGAAAAGGCTTTTGGTGTCTTTCTTTATTTTTTATTTTCTTTGCACAGTTTGTTGCAGCACAAAATCTTTTTAGAGAATTTAGTAAATTTTTAATTGAACTTGATCTTTCAGCGACCCAACCATACAATCGAACAAATAATAAAAACAGATCAGCCGCAAGTAAGACAAACACGAGTGTGAAAACAGATACCGAGGGGTGTTGAGAACTAAATATAAATTTTTTATATATTTTTTTTATCTAAATATGTATATAATATTTTTTCGAAATTTTTTAGTTTTTCACCCAATTAATTCGAAACCAGAACATTTGTATAGAAACAAATAATTCGATTTGCGTCGTTTCAATTTGCGTCGCATTCCTCCCGTCCCCATTAACGACGCAAATCGGGGCTTTAATGTATTCTAAACGTGATCATTTGAAATACTCTGCCTTTTAAAGCTCTTCAATTTTGATTTTTTTTTTTTTTTCATTGGAAGGAAGGGCATGCAAATTATTTTCGTCCAGTGAAATGAAACAAATATTCTTTCTTTTTTTTCACACGAGTGTGAAAACAGATACCGAGGGGTGTTGAGAACTAAATATAAATTTTTTATATATTTTCAATTGAAATGTAATTTCGAAAACTTACCGTAATGATGATAAACGCTGGCTTCTTCAGGTGCCAATTGTAGAGCGCGTTTGAACCACATCTCTGCCTCTAAAACTCTACTGCTCTGTAACGAAATAATTTTCTGCTCAATTTCATTACGAAATGAAAAATTAAATTGATTTTTATAAATTTCAAAAGCATTTTGTAGCCTATTCGCAGGTATCGCATTCACTTACATTTCTGGCCAATGTTACGCCATACGACAAATGTGCTGCCACCTGATTGGGTTGCAACTCCAAAGCGGCCCTATGGTATCTTTCCGCATCGTCCCACTGCTGTAGACGACCAAATACATCACCAATACGATTGTAAATAACATCACGCTTGTAGTAGTGATGAGGAAGCTCGTGTAGTGCTTCACGATAAACGGTTAACGTGCGCTGTAATTTTCCTTGTTCGAAATATAATGCTCCCAGTTGCAGGTACGATGAAATTCTAGCATTTTCGTGGGCCACGCGATCCCTCACACCGATTCCATCCACCCTTGATCCCTCCTGTAAAATCTGGGCAGCAGTCTTGCATTTACCCAGGGCAATCAAAGAAATGCCCATATTTAAGTAGGCCACTAATGCAGAAAAAAAAAAAATTATAAAAATAAAAACAATTAGTAATGCTATCGTAGCGATTTGTATGTGATGTAGTGATGTGTCTGTCTTTGAATTCACAATCTTTTGAAAATTTCAATATACTTACCCGCTAAATTGGGTCGAAAATTCAAGGCGTTTCTAAAACTTTTTATGGCATTTTTATAATTTTGTTGATTCTGATATAAAATTCCTCTGCAAAGAAAAAGAAAAAAATAAATTAAAACAAAGCAAACATTACCAATCGGCATTGACGGTTTTTGGTTAGCAAAAACAAAAACTACGCCTTCGATTTATTTAAACCAAACAATTCATGTTCCTGCCAGTTTTTTCCATACTCTTTTCACTAATCTCTTTTATGTGATTGCTTTTATGTGTAAGTTCGTATGTTGTGTATGTGTATGTGCTTATGCATGTGTACGTGTATGTATTCTCTTTTTATAATTGTTAAATCAAACATTTCATCAACTTTTAGTTGTGGTTCTCGTACTGCCACACACAACCATTGTTATTCAGTACAAAAGTATCCTTTAAATATGAGTGGAATAGCAAAAAAAAATATTGAAATAAAAGTGAAATTCAAGGTCTACAATTTTTCACTAATTAACAATTTTTTTTGTTTTTTGTTTTAGAAGAAAAATGCACAGAGAAAAGATATGATCGGCAATAGGCAAATAAAAGTGTAATTGAAAGTGCAATCAAAATATCTAAATTTAGCAAAAAGAGTTGTGAAATAGAAATGAATATGAAGAGTTTTTGTCCGATTTGAATTTCATTGCTTTTGTTTCATTTCATTTTCCAATTTATTACATGCAACATTTGCAAAAAGTACTTTATTTGAGTTGATATTCCGTTTTGTTTGACTTTGAGGGTGGCAATGCCACGATGGATGGTACTCTGCACGTTGACTACTAAACCAAACACAAACCTTAACCCCAGTTTCAGACTAAAATTATTAAAAAAAAAAAAAACATCTCGCATTTTTCTGTTGTGCATTAGTGTGTCAGTTGTTGTCGGAAGGTTTCAGTGGCGAAGGCATAGTCACTGGTCACTGAACAATACCGGCTTCAGCTGATAGCAATCCACAATCACATCAGAACGCCCTCCTTCGTCGGTATTGTGTAGCACCGGCGATGTAAAATAATAATAAAAATGGCTACTAAACCGAAGCTTCAACACTGCTACGAGTATAAAAACAAAAGAACGTGCGAAAGCAGAGCTGCAAAATAATTAATTAAGCTTCACCTCCTGTCGTTTCTCCTACTATCCCTTTCCTATAGTTCCAGCACAATGCCCCGCATATGTAAGAGTCATCTCCTGTGTGCTGGTCCCAGAGGAAAAAAAAAAAAAAATAGTGAAATGAAAAAAAGTTACGAAAATTTAAAGTTCATGCTGCCATTTTCGTGATACAGGCAGTCAGTATTCCTGAATTTAAATTGTAATTTTTTTGTTGTTAAATTTTGTGCTTGAAAATTTTTTTTTGCACTAGATGTGATTGGAATCAAAAAGCAAACCTGAAATAATCAACTGGTTTATTAAGCTTAGAAGCGTTAAGCTTCGCCTTCGAAAGCACTGCCTGAAATTAAAACTAAAAATTGGTATCATGGTTTTTGTGACCAGCCTGTAACGTATGAGCCTGCCGTTGTGATTGTTTCATCTGTACTTAGAAATTAGAGCCATAAGTTACCCTGTAACTTTTCTTCACAAGTGCATCAAGTGCAGTTATATTTCATTCAAAGCGGTAAAATGTACAAGTTATATACAAAACAGGCCTTCATGATAAATATTCTTTGAAAATTTCTGCTCCAATTAATTATTTTTACACTAATCCGTTTGTCCTCATTATTATATTAACAGGATTTTTTGATTACAACCGAGGCCATATTAGGGGAATAAACTTTATAAATTTGATCACGTCAAATCATCTAGCTTAGAAATTTCAGGTATTTTCCTGCTAACGAGCGTTAGTTTTATTTTTAAAGGAGAATGCATGGTCATTGCATTTTTATAAGTTACCCAGTAAAAAAATATTAGAAGCAATTCCTTACAGCCATAACTAAACAAGAGCGGAAAGCGAAACGTTTTTTTCCGCTTAGCTTTTGCGCTGAAATGCTATACCTAAATAAAAGCGGCAACACTAGGTCGATAAACACGATAAAAACAGGGTAATCAAAAAAATTAATATAACAACCCTGATTAATTTAACAATAAAGTTTATTGGTGTTTGCGATTTTTAACCCTAGAACTGATGTAAAAAGAAATAGAACTAATTCAATTTAGCACTAGTTCCGGATCACAAGTCCAGTATCTTATTGACTTATTTGGAAGCAATTTTTTTACTGCATATGGATTAACAGTTGCAATACAAGTTTTGTTTTGGCTAAAACAAAAATATAGAATTTTTTCTCTCTTAATACACCAGTACATGAAGAAAAACTTAATTTTTAGTTAACTGGGTGGGGACTGGTTAACTACTTATCGCCACTTTGTTCTTAAAATATTCAAGCAAATTTTCAAGTTTTTACACTAGACAAATATAATTTTTCTTGAATTTAATGTCACTGGACATCTTCGATGTTACGAACATTTTACACCTTGAAATTCGCAGGATCTGCTCTATGAATTTTGATCCTTTCCGAAGAATAGGTGCAGAAATAAACGAGTTCTATGCGTTTCGCGACTTCACCGATAATGTTGAAGAGTCTACGATCTAGACAGATTGCCTAACTTAATTCTAATGAATACATGTAGATACTGCATCTAGAAATTATCTGTAAAATCATTTTGCTTCTATTTATATAATTGTATATCATATTGTTTAATAATTGCTGGCTGTAACTTAATGTAACAGCAAAAGTGTTCTAAAGTAACGCCGAAATGAACGAAGTGTTGATGAGGCTGCAACGTCAATTGTTTTTGTAATGCTGTAATTATCGTCGCATTAACAGCAGCTGTAAAGTGAATTGTCTTTGCCGGCTAACTCAAGAAAAATGTTTAATGTTCTTCAATCGATCAGAGAAATACGTATAACTCGTAAACTCGTTTATGACAACTTAAGCGACATGTTTAACTGAACGTAACTTTCGTTCACCTGTTCATGAGAAAATGTTTCTTTATATAAATGATTGTTAGAAGGAAATTAATAAAGAGCTTTGCATTGCCACGGAAATGTTGAAAATTTAATATTTGCAAATGCTCAATTAGTTCTCAACACTGAATCTCTTCTTACTTTGTCAGTAATCTTTTTGTTTTTTTAATTAGATGTGGCATCTATTTGATTGTGAAATGTTTTTTTTTTTTTGGTATCTGCTTGGCTGTATGAAATCCTTTAAATACGATTTAAAAAGGATTTCGTTCTGCATTGTCTAGTTAAAGTTTTTTTTTTTTATTTCTGTAACGTTGTTTTGTAATATTTTTTGCATTTTTTCAAAAGAATGACTATTTTGCCAGTTCTTTGGTATTTCGTCGTGTATTCAACCAATTTTTTATTTTGTTGGTTTTTTTTTTGTTTTGTTTCTTTTATTGTGTTTTGACATAAATGGGCTTTTAGCCCAATTTCAGGAGATTCATTCTGTTTGTGTTGCTGTTGCAGTCTTTTTCTTTTCCGTGTGCATGTGTATGTTTTTGTAGTTGTATATTTGCGCTTGGCTGAGTGTGTGTTTATTTGTGTTGGTGTTTTATATGCATGTTTTGTATTTTACTTATTTTTATGGTTTTTTTTCTCTTGCTCGTTTTTGTTCTTTTTGACAAATTTGTAGGAAAATCCGTTCATTCATTCAGTCACTTTTATACGTTTTACCATTTTGTGTTTTCGTTGTTGTTGCTGTTTTTGTGATTGTAGTTTCTTTTGAAAATTTTATTCAATTGACGGAAATGTGCTTATGTGAGCAACAAAACAAGTAAAACGTCTCACAAAGTACAATCCAAACGAATATGCACCACAAACACAAACTCATTCTCGTTGACATTTCTATGCGCACAATGGTTTGGTTACGTATACCTGGCAGCATACCCAGCAGTTCTGTAGATCACTATAAACGAGTTAATGGCTAAGAAATTGGAAGGCTCATAAGTTCTTTGTTTTCTTTTAAATTGTTCGTTTTGTGGATCTACAAACGAAACGAAAACACACCGTAGTGAATTTTGCATATCTCTTCAGCAAAGTTCGTTTTGAAAAGTTGCACATTAAGACACTTCTGGGTAGAGATTGTACTTTTGCATTTGTATGCGTGTTTTTATGTTCATTTGTTTGCAAACATCCCAAAGCGTTGCACTTCGTAGTGAAATTTGTGGGGGGTTCTAAAAGAGTGCCTGTAGCATTTACGTGCATTTTATTTTGAAAATGACATTAAGTCTGTTAGTTTTTCCCTATTTTCTGGCTTGCTGTGCCCTTTGAAATTTTTTTTTTGTTGTTAACTGATCGATTCCGGAAAGTAGTAGAACGTATTTGAAGTTTTTAGCTTCGAGCATTATTTCCCATATTTTTCATATGCAATATTTTCATTTGTTGTTATAGAATTTTCACCTGCTACATAGATTTCGCATTTGGTATTTGTCTTCTCTGAAAGACTGGGGTAAAAAAATATAGAACTTTTACTCTAAAATTGATTTCAAAGAAAAAATTATAAAATTTTACTAAAAATTTATTAAAAAAACTTTAAGACCACGAATTGTTATACCATAATTCTTGGTGATCCTTCAAAATAATTATTATTATTATTATTATATTATATTATTATTGTTCTTAGAAATATTTTTAAAGGGACGTACAAGTAAATTTTATTTTAAATCAAGAATTTTGCGAAGAGCATAGAAATAATGAGGTTTTTTTATCTTTTTTTTTTTTATCTTGAACGAGCACTCAGGAGATGAGCCCTACACATGCGAAGCATTGTGCTGAACTATAGGCAAAGCATATTTAGAGAATACAGTTGAAATCGTTACTGTTCAGTGACCAGTGACTATGCCTTCGCCACTGAAACCTTCCGACAACAACTACACAAAGACACACTAATGCTCATCAGAAAAAATGCGAGATGTTTTTATGAGTCTAAAGTAAAAATTTTTCGTTTTGTAGTCAACGTGCAGACTACTTTGATCATCGCCACTCTTTGTTTTTATAAAATAGACAATGTCGTGTGTTGTGATTGGGGCGAACATTTTTCAGCTTTTGCTGAATTTTAGTGATGCTGTATATTTTAACGTTTTCAAGCGATTTTGCAAATTTCATAAGTTTTTACTTTCTAACACTTTTTTCTGCCATAATTTCAAGATTTTCTTTTAAGTTTTTTCACTATATTTTTTTGCAATACAACAATTATCGCCAGCTTAATTAGAAATATTGAAATACGGTGCCCATTTCATGACGTGGAATGTGTTTTTTTTTTGGAAAATTTTTAATATAGAACATTCAAAGATGCACTTAACGGTGGATAGTAATCGGGCCACAGAACAATGCCCAAGTCCAACTATAAGATAAATTTATTAGTTTTAAAATTAAATTTTAGAAATTCAATTTAGTAAATTTGATTTATGTTCTACAATTACAAAAAATAAAACAATTAATGCTGAATTAAACCATTTGGCGTGCTGATTGCAAATGGTTTGATGCCGCTTATTTAATTGCTTTAAACAGTTCTCTTCTGTCTCAAAACTGTTCGTTAAGTTAACGTCCCATTATACAAATTTATCATGTGGCAAATATCTTTGCAAACTGCCTCCGTATTTTTAATTTGTAATAAATTCATTTGTACTTCTTGATTTACAGTCCTTTTGTAGTGGTATGTTTGAAAATTAATAGCTGGCAGATAAAAGCCAAGGGAAAATGAAATAAAAATATTCCAACAAAGTCAGAGACCAAATTGTGGCATAGAATTTCAATCGAAGTTTAAATGCAGTTGAAAAAAATCTCTTTGAAAATTCTGTTCGATAATAAATATCGTAATAAGCATTCGAAAACTGAACTTAATTTCTGTACCATTGAAAAGATGTTTGTTGAAAATTTCGTACCGAAGCGAGTGCCGTCAGTTGCTCTGATGTTTGTACAATTCAAAAAAGAAAAATCTAAATTTATAATTAAATTGTAATTAATTAGAAAATTTAAATATATTTTTACTATTTTTACTGCCTGCTCCAGGCAGTCACACGATAGAAAAATTGCCAGAAGCTGTGGGAAGAAAGCCATCACTTGTCCATAAAAAATTTAATTTTACGGAAAAAGATCATTACAATTTTATTAATTCGAAAATTTTATTTAGAATACTAAAAAGCAATAACAATAATTATAAGAAACAGATCTATTTCTTGGGCCAGCATTATTTGTCATGATCCTAGATATTGCTATGCCGATGGCACGATGGATAGTAGTCTGCACGTTGACTACTAAACCAAAAACAGACCTGGGTTCAACCCCAGTCTCAACTAAAATTTTAAAATAAAAATTAACATTTCGCATTTTTCTAATGTGCATTAGTGTGTCAGTTGTTGTCGGAAGGTTTCAGTGGCGAAGGCATAGTCACTGGTCACTGAACTATACCGGCTTCAACTGATAGCAATCCACAATCGCATCAGAACACCCTCCTTCGTCGGTATTGTGTAGCACCGGCGAAGTAAAATAATAATAATAATGGCTACTGAACCGAAGCTTCAGCACTGCTACGAGTATAAACATAGAACGTGCAAAAGCAGAGCTGCAAAGTAATTAATTAAGCTTCACCTTCTGACGTTTCTCCTACTATCTCTATCCTATAGTTCCAGCACAATGCTTCGCATGTGTAGGAGTCATCTCCTGAATGCTGGTCCCAGATAAAAAAAAAAAAAAAAAAAAAAAGCAGGTGTTAACTGTTTAGTCACCTCTATATAGAAAGAGTTCACGAACTGTCTCTTGAGATAAAACTTATATAGAAAATTATGAAAGTTCTACTTAATTTGAGAAAAAAAATCGTTAAATCATATCATCAAAAATATGATAAAATCATCACTCTGGCAACGCTGGCTCGAAGGATACACAGAAAAAAATAGTAATAAAATTTTTCCCAAAGTACCATAAAATGATCAAATGGAAAAAAGTCGTGAAATTTTTTCAATTAAAACTGCTTATTGATGTTACAATTTGCGTGGCATTTTTAAATCGATTTATTATTTTAATTGAATCTGTGGTTTTTTTAATTCACCAGTAATTTTGCATTGGCATGTGTATCGTGCCGGGCAGTTGATATTGTTTTTCGATCAACTTTTTGGTTTGGCAAGTTTATTTCTACAGTTAAAATTTGCAAATATTTTAAAAATTGTAAATCACACTGACAAACATTAAAAGAACAGAACAACATGCTGTTTTCGAAGGCTGTTCCACATTCATCTTCATCTTTTAAATCGTTTGATTTAGTATCGCATTGCCTTTACCATTAAACTCTCTTTGCTTTCAATTAAACTCTTGTTAAATTGAAATTTCGATTATTTCAACTTTTTCTCTGTGTGCCGTAATTTTAAAATTATCGTGAGTCGACTGCAATTGCCATGAAGGCGAGAAGGAAAGGGAAGCATCGGCATTGGAATAAATTTGAAAATTGTTCGAGTATTGCTGTGGCAAATATGTTCCCTGTCTGCTGACACCGGCCACAAAAATATTTCTAGTGCAATTGAATTATTGAAAGAAGAGAACGTGTAGAAATTTTAAGACAGTCATTCCGGAAACCTACTTTTAATTTTATTATTTATAATACAATTTATGTTCTTCTACAAACATAAATTTAATGGAAAATATATTCGACAAATTTAAACATTTAAGCGCCAACGTTTCACACTACCCTTCGCACATATGGCAACTTACCATTAACCATCATTCCCCCCTCCCCAGCAACGCTCTTCTCTTTAATAAGAACGTGTGCTAAAATAAATATGTATCAGCATATGATACTTGGAATTGTAAAATGAGTTTTGTGCCATTGATTATTGCGTGTTAACTTCCTGCCAAAAGGTATAAAAGAAAAGTTACTAAGAGGGAGGAAAAGTGTTTTTATATGGTAAATAATTTATAAAACCAAGCAGCCCCTGTTTAACGCACAGTTCGTGCCATTTGGGCGGTTGCAGGGGGAATGTGAATGTGTTCATACAACATGAATGACATGTTGCTGAGATTTTTATGTGCGCGTGCAAAATCAAGTACAAACAAAACAAAACAAAACAAAACAAAACAAAACAAACGCAATGGTCTTGAACAGAGTGAAATCTTTCGCAATATGAAAGTAAATTTATTCAATCTAAATCACTAAATCCTGACCTTTGTGTGTGTGTGTTTATATATGTGTTATTGATATCTAAGTATTTGTAAATGCAACAACTCAAATGTTATACAATATCATCAGTCGGAGTAGCAACAGCAGCAGCAGCAACAGCAGCAACATCAACAGTAACAACCACATCCAAAGCATCTTCATCTTCATCTTCATCTTCATCTTCATCTTCATCCTCATTTACATTTTTTGCCTTTCCTAATGGTGTTGATGATGTTGATGATAATGCCCCGAACGAGAAGTGTGGGGATAAGATTGTCGAAGCAACCCTCTTACTAAAACCAAACAACAAAACCGATAATCATTGAACTGAATAATTTGATTTCTTTTCAATGAGTTTAGTAACATTTTTCTTTTTCTTATTATTGCTACTTCTGCTCTCGACTCTTCCCTGCTTTTCACTTTGTATGTATTCAAGTGTGTGTGTGCACGTGGATTCAATGAAGTCTGTTTCTTGTATTGGAAATTAAAAGAAAGTAAAAAAAAAAATCAAGAATTTAAAAACACTTCACTTCGGAATTTAGCTTGAAATGTAGTTTTTTATTTTTGCTTCGCTGTTACACTTTATGCGAACTATAGTTTTATAGCGAAGGAAATGTTTTAGAAATAATAGCTGAAGCTGAAGTGTGAGCAAAATTGCCCCAACTGCTGCACTCACTTGCCAAAAGTCGTAACTTGCTTACACACACCCACACACACATACATACATATTTAATTATTGCTGATTCTTAATACTTCGTTTTGCTTTTGTTGTTTAATTTTTTTCTAAATTGCAACATATTGGGGTAACATCAGTTTAGTTTTATTCTTCTTTTTTCCTGTTTGCGAAATTGGTTAACATTTTGGCATTTGTTCAATCAATATTTGTGCAAGATATTCCCAAAAATATAAATATATTGATATTAAAAGACAATAAAATATTGTGTGTGAAATGTCCACATGCCGAATATCTTGTGTATTGAAACATCCCCTGCTTTGCTTTTCGACTCAGTGTGTAATAAAACAGTTTCCACACAATAAAACAAAATATTTTGTAAATGATCTGTGATTGCAAAAGATTTTATGTGCGAAACACTCTACATGCGGCAAGATGGACATAATGTAACGTTAGTAGGCTCCTCATATTGCAGGCAAAAAAAGAATCAATTGGGGTATTCACAAGGTAGTCATATGTTTTAAAATAACAACACGAGAACATATGACTGTTGTGAACAATCCGTCATAATTTGATGTGCTATTTCCAAAAAGTCACTCAGCTGTTAAGAAATAAATACTTTTCAATGTTTGGCATCAAATTGCTAAAAACAAGTGAAGACTGTATTATGCAGTAGAAAATTCCACTTTTAATTAAAATTATAAAATTGTTTTTTGTTACATAAAATTTTTGAAAAAATAACTAAATAAATATAAATAATAATAATAATAATAAAATAAAAAAAATAAATAAATAAAAAAATAAAATTTTTTAAAAAAATTTTTTTATTATAAACAAAAACCAATTTTCCTGAAGAAGCTACACAAAGGAGTAGTGAAATATTGAAATAAATATAAAATATATAAAAAGACCTTAGGCTTAAAATAATTAGTGTTATTAATATAAAAAAAAAGGTCTAAAAACTAGAAAAATTGTTGAAAAAAAATATAATCGAAAACAGCTGTTGCCAGTAATATGAGCTGAATAACTTTTTTTCGGTGGTGGCTAGTAGATAAACGTTAAGTGGCTACCAGCCAGATAAGATTCGCAAACAAAATTTGCTGATTAGATATTGTGGTTTTTTGCTTTCTTTCTGCTTTTAAAAATAATTTAATTTAAATAAAAAAAAAAAAAAATTAATAAAAATTCCTGAAGATGTTAACCGATGATCAACAGAATATCGAAGTATATAAAAAATAAACATAAAGACGAACCTTTGAGCTTGAAATTTAATATATAGATTGTTCTTAAAATGAAAAGGGTTAAAAAATAAGTATTAAAAAAATTGTAATATAAATATTATTCTAATTTTAAAATTGTGCTTTTTCCTTTAAAAAATATATGTCAAATATTAATATTACATACTCAATAACTGAGCAGTTTACTTTTGTTAAAAATACTTTATGAGAATATCATAAAGTATTTTATAATAAATTTGACATATATTTTTTAAGAGAAAAATCACAATTTTAAAATTAGAATAATATATAAAGAGATATTCCCAAAATAAATTCAATTAATATACAATTTAATATAAAGTTATAAAAATGTGAAGAATTTATAACCAATTTTTCTTAATACTTGTTTTTTGACCTTTTTTATTATTTGAACAATCTATTTTATTAATCTTTAAGGTTTTTTTTTATTTATTATTTTATATAAATTTTTTATATATATAAAAGAAAAAAAAAAATTGCTGAAGATGTTAACCGAAGATTAACGAAATATCGAGATTATATGAAGATAATAAATAAAAAAAAACCTTAAAGCTTAATAAAATAGATTGTTTAATTTTATAATCAATTTTCTATTTTTATATAATTTATAAGTAGCGGCGGCTTTTATATATTATCGCCGGCTCGTCTGAAGAGCTTCAGTGTACAACTGAGATTTTCACTGTTATTTTATGACAAAACAATAAGCATAGTTGGAAATTTCTTTGAACTATTTTATAGTATTAAGTCATTATGACAAGATGACTTAATAACAGACATTGTGAATCCCCCAAACGATTAAATTTAAATAATAATTAGTTTTCAAACTATCACGAAAATGGCAGCATAAACTTTAAAATTTTCGTAACTTGTTTTCATTTGACTCTTCTTTTTTTTTTTTTTTTATCTGGGACCAGCACTCAGGAGATGACTCCTACACATGCGAAGCATTGTGCTGGAACTATAGGAAAGGGAGAGTAGGAGAAACGACAGGAGGTGAAGCTTAATTAATTATTTTACTGATCTGCTGTTGCTTGTTTATACTCGTAGCACTGTTGAAACTTCGGTTTTGTAGCCTTTTTTATTATTATTTTCTTCGGCGGTGGTACACAATACCGACGAAGGAGAGCGTTCTGATGTGATTGTGGATTGCTATCAGCTGAAGCCGGTATTGTGCAGTGACCAGTGACTATGCCTTCGCCACTGAAACGTTCCGGCAACAACTGACACACAAAAACGCACTAATGCACATCAGAAAAATGCGAAATTTTTTTTTTTTTTTTTTTAATAATTTTAGTATGAAACTGGAGTTGAACCCAGTTCTGTTTTTGGATTTGTAGTCAATGTGCAGACTACCATCCATCGTGCGCACTCTTTTGTGAGAACAACAAAACCAATTAAAATCAACTAATTTAATTCATTAAATTCAAATAATTTAATGATTACGAAAAAAAATTTTACTCTCGATTTTATCAAAAATTGTTGTAGCAACTGAAATATTCGCTACTTATCACTTGTTCAGATTGCATGTTCTACTGGGAATCTTATCTCTTGTAATAATGTTTTCTTTTTTTTTTTTTTTTTTTTTTCCGTCTTTGTTTTTTCTTCGTTTCTTTTAAATTATTCTTTCTATTGTAAGCAGATATTTGTTCTTGTGTTGGAAATTGGTCTTGCTATTCAACATATTGTTTTGTGTTTATTTATTTTTGTACTTGTTTGCTTTTCGGTTATGCTTCTGTTGCTGTTCTCCTTCTTCACTTGCTTGTAAGGATGCAGCTTCCTTTAAAGTCGCTGTTAAAGTATAAAATAAACAAAATCTTGCTTGTCTTATTTCTTCGTTTGTAACTCATTTTCTATTGATTTTCTTTTCTCATATTTACTTTGTGCAATTGTTTTTCTTTCCCTTTATCTGTACACAATCTTCAGTGATTTTAATATTCACTATGTCAGCTGGCAAGAATATGCGGTTGTATATGGGGCTTTGTAATGCCATTTTTTAATGAATTTATAACAATCTATTTAATTAAAAACCATTAAAAGATACATATATGTATCTTTTAGAAAGGAAAGCACATTTTTAGAAATGCCTTTCTTCAAGAGCCCCAACTGGAAATAAATTAATTAACAAATAAATAAAAAAAAGAAGTGAACTCCTTTTTCGCATCTAAATTAATCATTCTTGTTGCAGTAGCAAATAGGCAGCCTTAATCAATACATATTAAAGAAATAATGGGCAGATCCTCCCACAAAACAAAAAACGTGCAAGATAATAAGATAGTAAAGCTTCATCTCTTGTCATTTTTCTAACTAAACCTCTTCTTCAGTTCCAGCAGAATGCTGATGGCGAGTAGTCAGCGTGTTGGCTCTGCAACCAGAAAGACCCAGGTTCGATTCCCAGCCAGGTCACATCAGAAAAAAAATTTTCTGAGTTTTCTATGCTACAGCACCCTCTTTCGTCGGTATTTAAGCAATAAAACTTCGGCGAAGTAAAATAATAAATAAAATGGCTCCATTAGCTTAAAAATAATGTGTAAAAAAAAAAAATATCAGAGACGCCACAACTTTGCTTTATAATTAACACGCAACTCCACTCTTTCGCAGATACCAGCAGCCTTTCTCACTCATATTCATTTAGTCGTAGGCCGACTTCAACTATGATCACTTCGCTGAGGCAGAATATGAGTGACTCATTGAATTGTGACCTCATGAAAATATCGCAATGGGGTCAGGCAAACAGGGTCGATTTCAACGCTCAAAAGACCCAATGCAGCATGCTTACACATCGACGCATGCCCGATGATGCTGCGTCATCTGTAATTATGGGCGGTATAAACATCGAGGAATCAGAAGCTCTTGATGTGCTTGGCATGAAAGTGCCTTGGTTTTTTAAGACGGTGCAAGACATACTTCACGCCTTCTGATCTCCTCACTATTTATACCTCCAACATCCGACCGAAAATGGAATACAACTCTCATGTGTGGGCCGGTGCTTCAAACACTATTTTGAAGTTACTCGACCGTGTACAAGAAAGGGCGAAGAAACTCATAGGAGACAGTAGGGTAGCCAACTCTATTGACTCTCTTGAGCATCGTCGCAACGTGGGCGGCGTTTCGTTGTTCTATCGTTACTATAATGGGATGTGTTCTGATGAAATCAGGGAACTTGTTCCCGAAACCTGCTTATTCACGCGCACGACGCGTTCATCATTAAGAGCGCATCCATTTGTGGTCAACTTGGCAGCGAACCGCACTACGCATTACAGGGAGAACTCTTTTTTCGGCCGAAAATTTTAAAATCCCTGTAGGGTGCATACAATTCATCATAGGCAACTGCTAGCCATCTATTTACTTTAGTTCAATTTTATTCCTAACTTTCTGATTCGTCAGCAACGGGTGTAGTTTTTTTTTAAATATTTTTCCGTTATTGATGTTGTTTTTGAAGGTTGTTGCAAATTATTTCTTGTTAAATTTTATCTCCGTCGTGCATCTGCATCATTCTATTCAACTTATTTAATTTTTTTTTCTTCTTGTTGTGATGTGTTGCTTAAATTTCCGTTATTTATTTGCAGAAGTAAAACACATTGTGTGGTTGGAAAACTTCAAAAAACCATTAAACTCGATATTTCCCCCAAGCCTTCCTCTTGCTTTTCCTTCAGTTGTTGATTTTTTAACTTGAGTATTTTTACTTTGAGGATTTTCTTTTTTCTTTCTTTGTTTTTTGTGAAGAGAAACAGTAAATCTCGGAAATACCTTAAGCTGTATTGATTAGATGGCGGTGATTTGTAAGAAGTGAAAAAAAAGGATGCAAGTACGTGCAAATATTTGATAAAAAAAAGCAAAGTATTTTCATACAATTCGCTTAAAATCTTCTTCTTAGTTTTACAGCATATTGTTGGCTGATTGGATGCTATCAAAATATCGAAATCTTTTGGAAAAAAATTATTTAGTGTGTTGGATTTTATATCTACGAAGAGCAAGTTTAAGCCTGCCGATGAGCGGGCCAAAAGAGAAATATTTAAATATGCATAAGAATCCATAACTTGAAAAAAGTTCAGTTTAGTTTGAAGAAACATACATTAAATAAGTGGTGCTGATGATGGCAATCGGTTAACGTGTTCGCTCTGCAACCAGAAATACTCGGTTTCGATTGCCAGCCTGATCAAGTAAAACAAATTCTTTTTTTTGTTCAGTTTTCTGTGCTACAGCAACCTCCTTGAGGAATGAAACGTCGACTAAAAAAAAATAATAAATAAAATGGCTCCCCTTAGGTTAAGAATAATGCATCTAAATTACTATCAGAGACGCCGCAACATCGCTTTATAATTAACACGCTACAGCAGAGTTGTACAAAAATTACGCTATATTTTTCATCAACTGTCTATTCTCTACACTATAGATCTACATATCTAGTTGCCTGAACACTGGTCAAAGATAAAAAAGAAATCTAAAAAGTTGGCACTAGAAATTTGCTTTGACCAAAACATAAATTTCGTTATTATGGGATCGGTATATCAATCCAAATTTTAATATTTTAATATTTATTTTCCGTTCCCATATTATCGTTTTCATAAAAGTAATGGCTTTGAGTCTTACAAAAAAAAAAGTACACAAATAATAATTCCCAATTCAATTGTTATATTTGTGGAGCCTGTTTATGAAATCAATTTGGAAATAAAGGACTTACGGCCATTTTCACAATGTCTGATTAAAACTTAATTGGAACTTTAACAGTCGGTTAACTAAAAATATATTTCACAATGTATTATTAACTTTTAACTGACACCATTTAACGAAAAAGAGTCTGTTAAATTTAACCGAACAAAATGTGGCGGTTAACAATATAATCGACACCTATGCATAGCTAATTTTAATTGATAAATAGAAAATTGTACACATGTAAAAAATGGGAAAGCAACACTTATATTTTTTCAATGTTTATAATTTTAAAACTTTGAAACAGCAAAAAATTTATTTTTCTGTGATATTAGAGGCTCTGCAAAAAACTTTTTAACATGTGCATATCTTAATATTTTTATAGACCAATATTTTACCTGTCTCACTTGTTTTCTGAATGTTCCAAGCTGGAACAATTTGTTGCTTATGAATATTCCGCCATTTCCTTTCAGTATATATATATATTTTTTTTCACAAACATTAAGATTTTTTTCTATTTTCTGTCATTATAGTATTTTTCGTAAACAAACATAAACAATATTGCCATATTTTTTAGCGAATTCTTTTGTTAAGTAACTGAAGGATGGTGAAACTGAAATCATTAGCCGTCGATTAAATAGTGCCTGTTAAGCAAACCGCCAGTTAGTTAATTGTCTGTTAAAAGTAAAATAATTAGACATTGTGAAAATGGCCGTTAATGTGCTGCCACATGTGTGTATGTGTTTTATGTTTAATGTAACAATTTAGTAATCTGTGTCACGAATGACTGAAAAACTCTACAGTGTTCTTTTCTGTATTTTTTTTTTATTTAAATTATTATTCATAACTCACTCGTAAAAGATTTAAAATTACGCTAAGAAATTCAACAACTAAGAAATGAGTGCAATAATAATACTTTAAGACATTTCTTTTTATTTGAGAATAAAAAAGAAAGAAATAATTATTTAAAAACATGTAGCGAAAAACTTATGGAAATGCGAAATAATCTGTTCTGCTGGAAATTAATTATTTAAAAATCGCAGATTTATCATGGAAAATAAATGACGTTATAAATTTTAATCCTCCAAGCGAATAACCGTCCAATTCTTTACTGAAAGATAATTGAATTGTTAGCTTTGTTAGTGGGTAATAGTTGGCTCGATCACGCTTGTTATATAGTATATGATCCTTACATATACTCATGCATTAATATCTGTATTTGTAGTTGTATAAACGGACTTGGCAAGAGTGGCATGTACGACAGCCTGCAACTGATCAGTATCAGTTGGCAATGACTTTTCAGGGTGTTCAAAGAAATCTATCAATAAATTTCTAAAGATTAACCAATGCTGGAAATTTTAATTGATATTGAATACATTCTTTTAAATATATAAAATATTGCCTTTTAAAAACTTGAGCAGCACCAAATTTTTTACTTCTCATTTTTGTTGTGCTACTTTTTTACTTAAACTATTTTTTTTTATTTTCATTTATTTATATATCAAGTGGTACTTCTTTGCTTTGGAATAAAGATTGTAATTGAGGTGAAAGCGCTTTTTTATTTCCTTGAACATTTTGAAGAATATATGAATTCGTTGCTGTTCTCATTATTGAGTTTTTTTCATTGATATTGAGCGTCTGTTTTATTTATTTAGTCCTTTGCAACTACAAACGCATTTATCGTACCCTTAGCATACATTTTTAAGCGCAACATTTTTATAGATTCAATGGTTTCTTTTTTTTTTTGTTTTCTGTGCTTGTTCTCATTTTAGTTTTCGTACATTGCAGCAATGCAACAGCAAATTGTACAACAACAATAACAAACAAGAAAAAGAAGAAGGAAGAAGATTGACGCACAATTCATTCATTCATCATTTGTGCCAGTTTACGAGCTTTTATTGCAAATCTCAAGAATGTACAAAAGCATAATGGCAGCAACAGCAAATACCAACAAAATTCCCCATAAAAAAAGAAAGTCAAGCAAAAAAAGCTGCAGCAAACTTCTGATAAAGAAAAACTAAATAAAAAAAATATTCATAAACAGCCAGCAAGTAACAAAAAGGTGTGTGAGCAATGCAATGCAGAAATGCACATATCGTTCAGTCAACTTTTGAAAAATGTAGAAAAAATAACAAAAGCATAATGAACATGTGTATGCAATCACTCGTTTCGCACTTTATATTCCAATGCAGTAGCATTTATGTAGAACAAACACTTTCCATTTCAGCTTAAATAAAGGTCCTGCCAGTCAACAGTCAACGGAAAGTAATAGTGCTCTCTATTGACTTGTGAGACGATGTGAGCAAGTTAATACAAGCAAGAACGTCTATATAACGTACATATGTTTGTATGTATATATACACAGCTAACATATGCAATATATACATATATATGTATATATACTTCGCTTATGTAGATTGCCTTGAAAGTAGTAGATGGTATTTTGGTGCTTTTCGTCTTTTCGTAAAAGCGAAATTTGGTGAAATAAAACGCTGATTTTTAAGTGATTTTCAGAATTTCGCACAGTGTTTTTATTTTAACTGAAAATTTCTATAAATTACAAAAATTAACTATTTGCTTAAAGGAGTTTTTAAGTTGCCAAGTATTTTTTCAAAATTAACAATTTTTGTATGAAGACCGCCTCAATGATTAAAAACGGAGGGTACGCAGATTCTAAAAATTAGACAAAGTGGGCTAAAGTCTAAATTAGTCCCTACAGCAGGTTTACATTATCAAAATTACGAAACGCAAGAAGTACAGTGATAAAAACCCTGTCTATCATATATCAAGAAAAGTATAAAAACTAAACAATTTCGTATTGGTGTCCTCGGGCAGATTCGGCATAGAAATATTTAAAAGCTTTTCGGGGATTTAGTTTCATTTTCTCTTATTTTTGACCCCGATAAGAAGCCATTAGGCCCATGAATTTTATTTCAAACTATCACAAAATTAGTCTTTCTAGCGTGTCAAAATATAAGCTAAAAATTTTAAATTATTATCTGTGGTGCTTTTTTCCCATTTTTGTATTTTTTTGTGCTAGTTATCCTTCTTGGAACAGCTAATGGTGCTTTTGATCTTTCTAGAGATACCAAGCGGCTCAAAAGTTATAAGAAATTTGAATCTCGCCAATTCTTAGGGTAAATACTTGTGAACTATTACGACCTTTGTTTAAAACTGCTTATGGTTTCTTAGCTGTACGTTAAATTCTTAAAAATTAAAAATTAAACGATGCTATTCGAGTTGTGTGCATAACGCACTAATCAGACAACCAGTTTAGTGCAATAACGAAATTTGGCGTAGGAAGTGTAATAACTTAATTTTGTAATGAGTTCTTAAAATTGATATGTGTATGTCTTTGAGAAGAAATATTCTCTGGAGAAGTGATTGTGAAACAATTTTGACGACTTTTGAAATAATTGTTCTAACATATTTGATTTTTGGATAAGTTTTACTTCTTTTTTATATTATCATATACACAATATATGTATGTATATGTATGTATGTTCATACATATGTACATGTATTTTAATATATGTATGTTTGTATGTATATAAAAGCTTGATAAAATTTATAAAACTAATCAGCCTAAACTTAGCAAACCAAAAGCGTAAACTAGCTAACAAGAGTAGAAAATATTTTTCTGCGCCTTCATAAGTATTTTATATATTGCCGTGATACCATAGAATTTCGATCGATGCATGTAGCACAAAACTTTATAAATTGATTTTTATTTTATAAATAACATATTATTTTTCCAAATACAAAATTACATCCATTCATACGTATTTTAAAAAAGTTTTTCAATTGACACAGTCAAAATGGTAAAATATATTTTAATTGCAGTAAATGTACTCTTAAAAGTAGTGCTAAAAATCTCTTTATATTTCTCTTTCAATATGCTCTTACTAATTTAACAACCAAACCAAACAAGCAGCTAAACAAAACTTAAAATAACAACAAATCGTGTACAACTGTTATGCATTTGCATTTGCTTTTAGTTGTGATGGTCAAATTAACTATTTAAAAGCCCGAAAATATTTTGGTTAGGGCAAAAAATATATAATATAATATATATTTAGTTATTAGTTTTTTAAACAAAACAATGCTCTAACTAGAAGTATTGTTCGCACACGAAACAAGTTGCCGTTAAAAATGTACTGAACAGTTTAAAGCAGTTAGAAGTTTATACGAGAGGGAATGGACATGTGAAATATGTAGTGCATAACTGTCTGTAACAGATATTTTTTCTTTCTTTTTCGTACTCATCGCTACTTTAATATTTTTCCACTTTACTATTCTTCTAAATATGTATGTCAATACCGAAAATTAACATACGAAGAATTACTACAATGTCTGGCTGGCTATTATTTTTTTTTTTAAATTAAAAGGCTTAGGCAACCGTTTAGTTAATTTTAGAGCTGAATGATCGCAAATAGGTTAGAGAGTACCAAAGGTCAATAAAACTTCAAAAGTGCAAAAAAAAATACCCAATTGTGCAACACTTTTCATCACTGGTATACAAACACCAACCATCAGTGTTGCCTGTATTGCATTTCTATTTGAAACAGAAATTATTATCCAAAACTTGAAATATTCCCACAAAAAGGTTAATATGTCCATACTTTTCCTGAAAACATAAACACGACATATAACTATGAAAAACATATACTATGGCTCATTTACTATAATAACCTCGTAGAAAATCTTTTTTTTTTTTGAACGTTTTACAACTTTCTATGAAAATTTTACTTCCCTATTACTCGGGTAATATGGTTCGGAGGCAATAATTTAGTTAAACTATAGTTTTTATTTTTCTATTTTATTTCACATTAGTTATTAAAAAATTTTTTTTACCATATTTCTCAGTTTCTAATGGATATCTAAAAATTCAGAGGGTCATAAATCGTAAAATGTAAGGTTGCAGTCAATTTTTATATTTAATTTTTTTTCTTATTTTTCAATTTTCTATCCCTTAGACTTTGTTTTTTTGGAGCAGTTTCACTCAACTGTTTTTGGTGCACAATGTCCAAAGTTATGTACAGCAATTGATTGAAAATTAAAATTATAGGAATTCTTTTTAAAGTCACAAAAAATTTATAATCCAAAAATGACAAAAAAAGTTGTGCCCAATGTTGGGATAATTTATACAAAAATCGGCAACACTTCTCCTTTTAATTAAAGTCTTTGCAATTAGATCGTTGTGTGCTGGTGTCTCTTTAAAATAATGAAAATATTATTTAAACGTGCTTAAATATAAATAAGAACCTAGTAAAAGTTAAGTTAAAAGCGTTTTTAACAATATTTGATAGTTTTTCGAATGCATTTTAATGCAGAAATAGAGAAAAACTTGCTGCAAACATTTTACACGCTGCATGCTTGCGGTGTGCAAAAAATTTTTCGTGGTGAATTGTGTTATTGTTGTAGAATTACCCCTCAATTTTGTTATTTTCATAAAGTTATGTGTGGTGTGTAGTGTACTGATAATTTAAATAAATAAATAAATAATTGGAAAGTATTTATGTATGTAAGAAAAAGAGCAGATCGCTATTAAATAAATATAAATAAAATAAAAGTATAGTCTGCTCAGTATGGCCTGTTTTAAATATGAAAAATAATTAAAAAAGAGGATATAATCAAAGCTTATCAACAAAATACATATAATTCTATTAGACATTAACAGTGTGAAAACAATTCCGGTAAGTTCTTTTAAATTATTCTATTTTAGTTGACCTTTCTCATAGTTTGTTTTATTATGTTTGTTGTTAAACTCCAGCTCGTCTTTCTTTTAACATTCAAATTACTTTTATTAATTTTTAACATCAAAAAAAATTTACTAAATAAACTAAAGGGTGGAACACATTCACCACAGCAGGCTACCAGCTACAATCTGTCAAAATTAAATTACACACGCGTATAGGGAAACGATTATTGCAAAATTTTTAGTGTACTTTTGGAAAATATACGTATATTTTTATAAAATTGTGCTGTTGTGGTCTAAAATGTACATTATGATTTTATAATTGGTATAAATTTATGAAACCAGTTTTCCATCCCTGGCTTTCTCACATTTGTTTACATAAAAATGCATCCCTGATCTAATGGTGTGTGTTGGTTTTTGAAAAATTTTAAAAAATCAAGAGAGCCATACGACTGTCAAATTTTCATCCGTATTTGCTCTCAAAATCTTATAGTTTCATTACATATTACGTTTAGACGATCCCACTTGTGCTCTGCTACACAAAAATTTGGCATGTCTTACGACTTGTCGAACGATGTAAAGCACCCTTAATATGTAAGAGCTTAAAAATACTTAGTTTTATGAAAAGAAGAGAACAGAAAAAATCAATATATTATATTATTAACTCATATATTAACAACGAAGAAGTTTTGCATAGATAAGTTGTCCTGTTTTTTAAATATTTAAGTGGAATGAGGATATTTGGAACAAGTGTTTTTTTTTATGAAACTGAAATGCTTTAAAGTGGCACCACTGAAATATACGAAATACACATTTCAGTAGTGAGTAGTTGTTCATAGCCGCCGTCTTCAAAATAATTAAGTAGCCGGCTACAAAGGAACGAATGCAGCCAACTACATTTTTGTAGTCTCTGTAGCTCGTAGTCTGCTGTGGCGAGTGTGTTTCATGCTTAACGTATTAAAGAAAATTAAAAGTCAAGAGAAGCCGAACTTTTAAATTTCTTTCTTCATTATATGCGCAATACCAAAAAAATGTTTAGCCTTCTTTTTTCCGGTATTTAGCGTAGCTTGTAATTTCGGATCATTTTTCAACGTTTTTGTTTATATAAGTTTTGTTATGTTTATGTATGGTTTTGGGGTAATTTCCAACAAAATTTTGCGACTCTTGTTGCTTTATAAAATTACTTTGGTATTTCATGAATGTACAGTGTTTATGCATTTTTTTCGAATACTGCATTTAACCCCTGACGAAATTTTAGTGATAGATCTGAAAATGGAGAATAAACAATAAACTTTTACTAAGTTAAAAATTCATTTTACTTCTGCAAACGTGTTCTCTCAAACATTTATTCAATAATATTGGTGGCCCCAGTGGCGCCTAGGGGCTTCTAGGTGGACTCATCGCATATGCAAGTCCATTCAGTCCAAGTAAAAGAATCATTAAAATCACTCTAGCCGTTGACGATTTAGAGCGGTTTAGTTACTTTAAAATAATTAGTAACTATTACGTGTTACTCATCATATGCAAGAGGAATAGTATACATTTTTTGCCTTACCAAACGTTCGTCACTCGTTTTCAAATCGACTCGGTTTACAAAACCGGGGGGTATATTTAAACATAATTGTGACACTTTTATTAATTGGAAGTTGCAATACAGTGTACGAGAAGTGTGACAGAACTCGTAAGCATTTGGAACAAAAAATTGTTTGATATGTCATGTACATACATTTATTATGATATACAAATAAACTTACAGATTAAAATGTACATCTGCCATATTTGGCCTATATTTAATGGCTTCCAGCAAAACTTCCTCGGCTTCTTTATAACGAGCCTGAGAACTAAGGACACTTCCTAAATTACCAAGAGCTGAAAAATAAGAAGCAAGTGTGTACGTATGTGTTACATGTACATAATGGGTTAAGTTATTGAAAAGTACAAGAGTCTCTAAATAAAATAAAGAGCAGTTCCACAAAAATAACTTTTAAAAGTAATTTCATATGTATGTATGTGTGTAATAAATAGGAAATCAAACTCACCTTTAGGCGGATTTATTTGTACAGCACTACGATATAAACTCTCCTCATCCCGCCAATCCAAGTTGCGTCTTATCGTTCTCGCACTCATAGCACTCAAAACCAAACATAAGCTCAGTATCAGCATTTGCTGATGGCGGGGACTTTTGCTCGAGCGCATTTGATCCATTAGTTTGCCGAAGCCGAAGCCGACCAGTAAACAAAAACCAATACTGGGTAGATACAATAAACGTTCGGCCACGACAAAGCCCACATAGAAAACGAGATTTGTGGCTGGCAGAAAGGGGAGAGTTAAGAAGGCCAGTGCCATTAGTAGAACACTGGCATTTGTGCACTTTTCTGGCATGTTACTCAACATAAAGTCTTCTTGTTGCAACAATAGCCATGCCGGCGAGAATAGATTTCTTTGTGATCCTGATGACTTGGTAGATACCGACGAGCCAGAGCTGTAGGTAGAGGAAGCGTTACTATCGGAGCTTTTGTTACTGACTGTTGTTGAGTTGCTGCAACTGCTGCTACTGCGTGAACTACGTGCCGCTATCACTGAGGCAATAGCTTTGTGCAGGGCGTAGGAAAGGAGGTGTGGTGGTGTACCGTTCGATGACGCGACACTGGAAGACATCAGCTCATGGCAGCAGCAGTCTGTGTGATAAACGTTTCGGTTGCTCAGTGTTAAAATGTTATTGTTGTTGTTTAACACCCGACACGAATTGGTGTGATGGCCGGAACTCAATTCCTGTTTGCAATCACTGCAGATGTTGGGATTGCTGATGCCCAAAAGTTTGTGCTTAAGATAGGATGTAGTATTGTGTAGCGTAGCACAATGTGAGGATAATATTTGTGTGGTTGTTGGATACTGATGTGACGATGACGATAGTGGTGACGGAGACATCACGTAGTAGGTTTGTGTTCGGTTGTCACTTGTTGCTGTTGTTGTTCCATTTGAGGTTTGACGCTGCACCTGTTTGCAATACTTTCGTTTGGTGCGTGATGTACGCTGCTTTTGTGGTTGTACATGGTATTGTGTCCCCGATGTGCCATACGTAGAGGATGACTGTTGCCTTCCCTTTTGTTGGGCATAGTCCAGCAGACGTTTATATCGTTGCAGCAGAATACGAAAACTTTGCCATGCTGTGTAGGTTAATGCACCATAGAAACTTATGCTCAACACATTGCGACCATCCCAAATGCTGGTTATGTGCGGTATGGCACTCATGCCCCAGTCGAAACTAAGTACTTGTGGCAAAAGCAAC
This sequence comes from Dexiosoma caninum, assembly GCA_963924685.1. Lineage (NCBI taxonomy): Eukaryota > Metazoa > Arthropoda > Insecta > Diptera > Tachinidae > Dexiosoma > Dexiosoma caninum. The sequence continues at coordinate 85,709,534 of OZ004727.1, forward strand.
AGTTTGAGATTGAATACTGGCAGGTATAGAAAAGTTAAAAAACGTGTCCACACAGAGTTTAACTTCGCTATAGGATTGTCTGCCGTTGCGAATAATGTCTGGGGATGTGGTACTACCGCCAAACGACAATACACTGTGCCCAGTAATACTGAAGCCAACACACACACCGAACGAATGCGGTGTTTGTCTTTGAGACCTGCTAAGCCACGTATTACATCAAACGTACCGCATACTAGTAAAGCGGTAATAGCTGTTTCTTTAAAAAGAAGCGCGACTATTGAAGAAACTAGAGTAAAGCTTAAAGCCAACCACTGTAACGGATCACCTTTCTCCCGCCACGCAATGTGGCGCATGTATGTGAGGAATGTAAGTAGATAACAAATGCAGGCGGCCAAGTCAGCTCTTCCCACAATTCCGGCCACGGCTTCTGTATGTATGGGGTGTGCAGCGAAGAGAGCTCCCGTCGCCACAACACCCCATACTGAAGAGAGCAAATGTCGTGCCACCTTCACCACTAAACCTGTGGCCAAACAATGTAATAAATTATTGACCAGATGGAAGCCCCATGGATTATAGCCGCTGAGTACGAAATTTAGCCTGAATGTTAGAACACTTAGTGGCCGGTAAGAGCCGTGTGAGCCGCTGTCGGTGAGTGGTGTGCCCCAATAATCATGCAAGAAGGCATTCTGCCAGTGCGTAGATCCTGAGACATCTGTGTTGGCTAAAATGGCCCGTCTGAAAAGAGATGACACATTTTTTTTTTCAATTTTAATTATGCATGTATGTAGAGATTTGTATAACGTGTCTTTAGTAACGTAAATTGCACATGGTTCATATTTGAGGGCCACATTATATGATATAAAATTCTAAAATTTGCCTGCGTGTAGTGCGTATGGCCTACATATATCCAGTTATCGCTATTGAAATATTCTAAACCAAACTTTTTTTTTTCTATATTTTTATTTTAGAATGTGCAACGTTTCCGTTTAAGTGAAACAATAACTTTTATTTGCAGACATTCGCGTTATTCTCTAACCAGATTTCATTATTTATGGGCTTTCTGTTCGTGCTCTCTCTCTTCTTTGAAAATTAGAAAAAGCTATTTGACATAAATTAAATTTGTGACACACACCTCCGTTCAATATTTCAAAATTAATAAGGCGTAAAGTTACCAATTAAGAGAAAATGAAACTCAAGGTTTGAAGTATTAAAGGAGGACTTCCGTCTGTAATCACGTGAACAGCAGACAGAGTGTTTCATTCTGTTTTTGTTAATCTAAAGGAATCTTACATTTCAATAGAATTTATTTTAATGCTCTGAAATTTTTTAGTTTAATTAATATTAAATTATTTATTTGCTGCTTAGTTATGAATGAAGGTAACAAATCGCAATTTCATACACTTCAGTACAGCGTTCTTTACACTATTAATTCGCATTGAAACTTTAATTTATTAAACTTTGATTTAATATTCAATGTCACTACTGTTTGCAACGCTGCACAGAGGAGTATTTGGCCTGAAAAGCTGGCCAAAATTATTAAACGTGTTTTTTTGATAGTTTTAGGTGTAGTATGATATAAAAAGTAGTGTAAAAAAGACTAGTATGATATAAATTACACTGCGCAACAAAAAAATTTTTTGTCTACCCTAGAAATAAAAGTATGTGGACTATATGGATTTTGATGCCCTTAATTCAAATTTCTTTTCCGTTTTTCTCTAGTACGTAAGAATTTTCTTTTAAAGGCGTGGCACATTTCACACCCTAAATCGTTGGGTTGCCTAATATATTCTGTCATAACTTGAAAACTGGTACTCCGATTTTAATAGGACGAGGATCAGAAGATGCACCGAAAAATTCTGCTTAAACTGGCCAAACACATTTCTTTTCTATCTATTACTATTTCGGAGTTATTAAAAATTTCATGGCAAAAAAAAATTTTTTCCTGCAAAATTCGTAAAATTTTTTGTTTTCAAAATGCAATAAAAAAAAAAAATAAAAGAACTAAAAAGTTTAAATTTTTAAAATTTTTCTAAAAGCCACATTCCTAACGAATAAAAGACGGTATAAATCGTGAAACTCAATTAACAAATGTTGATTTTAAAGGTTTGAACTCATTCTTGACAGACTGTATGTACATACATATATCGATTTACGGTCTAATTAAAAAAAAATTTTTAAAATTGTAAGGCTCTTATAAAACAGATTTTTTTTTTTATTATATTTATTTTATATTATTTAATAAATTTAATAAAAAGACATAAAAGTTTATGACAATATAAATGTATAAGAAAAAGTGCCTGATGAGCAGAAATAGAAGAAATGGGAAAATTTAAAAAAATTGTCAAAACTAATGGCGCATACTTGCGTAAACTTTTTTTTATTTCTTTCTAAAGTTGGAGATTCCAAATTTTATTGTGGTATTAAACATAATTCGTAGATATGCTAACCTCACTTTTAAAAACCTTTTTTTTTTTTTTTTTTTGCAAAAAAAGTGTATAATTTTTTGTAGCTTTTGAACGAATTGTTTCAACATGAATATTCAACATATTTTTAATTTTTTTCTTTTTTTAAATAGCTTTTGATCAAACATTTCAGCGAAAAAAATATCATTGTTAAACCTTTATTCGTTTAGCCCCAAAAAAAAATATCATATAAACATCTAGAAATCGGAAAAAAACATTTAAATCTCATATAATTTTCTTCACTTTCCTCACTTTATGAGGGTCTCAGAGCTACAAATCGCAACTAAAAGTCTTCAAAATTTACAATATAATGTAAAATATTGTTGTCTATCGAGTTCAGTACTCAGTTCTTAAGATTTCTTTAAATTTAGTGTTGCCTTTTTCGGCCAGCTTTTTGGGTGAAATAGTCCTCTGTGCGCTGTTCAGAATACATTCAGTGTGGGTAGAATTTCGTAGAGAAGAACATAAACTTTCAATAAATCAAGTGTAACAGAAACAAGCATAATAACAGCATTTAATTAGAAACATGAGCTCTATGATGAAGAACTTCATTCTCCTCCGCCTATGCTTTTGTGATTACCAATTGCTTCTACAAAACCAATTGTATTTGTGTAAGTGAAGTGAAGCAACCTGGGGTGGCAGCGAAGGCGGCAACAAACACAAAAGTCTCAATGTTGTTACGCAACAAGTAACTTAATGTTCTTAAACGGATGACCACTGAACTACAGCGAACAGGATAAAACATAAATTCATAACATACTGATGAAGCCCACTGCTGACTCTCCAATTTTCGCTTCATATTCTACAGATTCAAATTATCGCATTGAGAGGGTATTTCGTAATAGTACAATCGTAATAGCAGACACACGAAATGTGTGAAACACACAAACAAATTGGCAATTAATCAACTACAGTAAAGCAAATGTTGCCATAGAAGAGATACAAATGGCGTGTGGTTAAAATTGAGTAGTAAGAAAATGCACAGGCACCGACCAACTTAGGCAGTCTAAAACAATTTTTGTTATTGAACGTGTTTTTGTAGTTTGCCGAACAATGTTAAAAACACTTCCTTGACTTATTTAATATAGATTAGTGGACACATACATACATACATAGCCACTTGAGCTCAACATTATCGCGTACAGGCACATAAATTCCTTCATACATAAAGACAATTTTATTGGCCATGCATCCCTTAAGAATATAAATAGATACATATTTATGGTATTTGTGAGTGTGTACGCGTATTCACGAATTCGAGACAAGGCCATTTCACATTCCTGTGTGTGTTTGTGTATATATAGCTGTCAGGTGCCACGGAAGTTTCGTTTGGCAATTAATGTGCTTATTTCTGTCGCTTCTAGTTAACAAACGTCGTCAAAAGGAAATTAAATAGCTCTCTAGAGACCATCAACCTTTGTTCAAGTATCTTCCATGGAAAACTCACACAGGCGCAGGCATGCTTTTGCATGCACACTCACGCATACAAATATTTATACGCTCATTTGTGTCCATGTTGAACACTCCAGCAACGAGCCAAACTGGCGTCTAAATATTTTAATTAATCTTAAAACTTGTCATTTATTTCAGTCATAATTTCGTTTGGACAGTTTCTAAAATAGCACCAGCAAGCGCCCGCATGAGGTGTAGAGTCTTTTATTGGAGAAAAAAGCAACATTAAATAGGCTTAGAGGGTGCTATTTGGAACGTAATTATTTCTCATGAATAGATTGAAGTTTATACTGCATTTAAAAGGAATTATTTTGTTAAATTAGATAAGAAAAGATTAACTTCTTAATGATAATAAATTTATAAGTTCCAATTTCTGCTTTTTTTTTCATACTTTACTTGGAACTAAAATTGTGTACAACTTTTAATTATTTAAACATTCTTTTAATTGGTTACTGTACATTACATTTAGATGGACTGAATGAATGAATGCGTTGAAGCACAAAGTGATTTTAATTGAAGTTTTCCCAAATTCAAATACCCATTTCGAATTATAAATTAATACAATTGCAATTATAGTTTAGCAATTGTAGTCGATAATTTCTTTTGCTGTAATTGGCATAAAATTAAATATGTTACTGATACTTTAAATACAAATAAATAGTGGAATTATGTTCCTATTGCGAGTGCCATATAAACATAAGATACGCCAAGATACTTCACATAAACGAGCGTTATCGCTACATGTCTAAATTGTAGCTCGTAACATTTGAGTGACTTCTTATAAAAAATTGTCTAAAATCATAAATAAATGCTCGCAATGCTGCCTTTGACATCACGACCACACGAGCAATAATTATTAAAAGTATGGGGCAATATTCTCCTTGCCATAACCCCATTACTATACATCAATACTGGTTCAACATAAAAAGAAATTATTGGCATGACAATTGTCAAGTTCTAACCCCACTGCAGAACATTGAAGTAGGAACCACAGGTATTTTTGCTAAACCTCATGTTCACCAATATTCGTTATATTTTTTTCAAGGGAAATAATCGCTCCCGCTCCCTATTTCTTCTTATTTATTTATTTAATTATTTTATATATGAAATTGACATATTAGGTATCACTTTTGTGCAATTTGATGGTGGCGATGGCACGATGGATGGTACACTGCACGTTGACTACAAAACCAAAAACAGACCTGGGTTCAACTCCAGTTTCAGACTAATGCCCCTATCATGATTCACAACTCAACTAAGTTGAGTTGTCAATGTTACAACTCAACTAAGTTGAGTTGTCAATGTTACAACTCAACTCAACTAATTTTTTGCATTATGGTCCACAACCAATTTTTGTTGTCTTCGTTAAGCTTTTATAATGTAAATCATAATACCAGTAACAACTCAACGAAGACAACTGATATTAGTTGTGTATCATAATGCAAAAAATTTGTTGAGTTGTAACATTGATAACTCAACTTAGTAGAGTTGTTCATCATGATAGGGGCATAGAACTATAAAATACATCTCGCATTTTTCTGATGTGCATTAGTGTGGCTTTGTGTGTCACTTGTTGTCGGAAGGCATAGTCACTGGTCACTGAACAATACCGGCTCCAATTGATAGCAATCCACAATCACATCAGAACGCCCTCCTTCGTCGGTATTGTGTAGCACCGGCGAAGTAAAATAATATTTAAAATGGCTACTAAACCGAAGCTTCAGAACTGCTACGAGTATAAACAAAGAACGTGCGAAAGCAGAGTTACAAAAATAATTAATTAAGCTTCACCTTCTGTCGTTTCTCCTACTATACCTTTCCTATAGTTCCAGCACACTATTGATTCACATGTGTAGGAGTCATCTCCTGAGTGCTGGTCCCTCATAAAAAAAATCAAAAAAAAAATTAAATTTTGCCCAAAATACGATTTAATAGCTTCCGAACAACAATCAAGTCTATTGGAGACAACCAAGAAGGATATCGATTTATAGTGTTTGCCCACCACTAAAGAACCTGTCTGTATGGCAGTATAAAAGCATTTCATATAAAATTTATATAGAAGTGCATATCGATCATAACAATTCAATATCGTTCAAATAAAAAAATCTTATTCAAACTTTCAAAATTACCGTCTAAAAGCTCCTAAGTTCGATTTTGAGTCTTTTATTCGAGATCTTTGCTGACATGCTTGTTAGCCAAAATTACAGCAGAACTTCAATTGTATATTATATATGATATTATGTATGTAAAAAATGTAATAAAAACAAAAAAAAATAATTACATTGAGAAAGCTCAAGTACCAATTAGTTATAGTGAAAAACATAAATCGTGTCTAAGCAGGTCTTGTTGTTGCCAGTTCGACTTGTATCTATTTAAGTACTTTTTATAATTGGGGAAACTCAAGGAGCATTTAATAAGCTTTGACGGAAAAAAATGTCTTTATAAATTAGAATTGTTAAAGGCATGAACCACGACAGCCACAGGTCTACAATCAATCTATTCGGTCGTCACTGCTCCAAAATTATCGCTTGAATAAAACTAATTTCAAAGCTACTTCATTTTAATTAAAAAAATTTGCTCGAAAACTTTCTAGCGACACGTTCCATTCGATTCTCATTCTCTATTTCCTTAATTGCATAACAAAATATCGACCTTCTTTTATTAAATTAGAATAACTCCCATTTTCATCAAGATAATTTTTCTCAATTTGCATTTATGTACGTCGCGGCGTCACAAGAATAAATTTTGGTATTTGTCTTTGTTGTTTCTTTTATTGTCTTTGCTGTTTCCGGCTCATATTGGCATGCTTTTTGTTAAATTTAAATATTCGTTTTCCACGGTTAACCCTAATGACGCAAAGTTTTCTTGTCTTCTAGACATGAAGTTATGTTCATTAAGCAGCATTATTTAGACGTAGAAGTTTTCTAAATATTCTGGAATGCTTCTCAATTCTAACGTCGTCATTACTGTATCGATTATATTCTTGTGCTGTTGATGTTGAGGATTTCCTTATTTCGTATAAATGTTTTGCTGAACCATGGTTTTACAGGCAGACAACACGTACACTTATTTCCCAGCAAAAAAAACTGCCAATGTTTAATAAATTTTGGATGTATCGAACCCAAAGAAGTACTCAACTTCGTTTGTAACTTCAAGGTCTATTGACTGAGATTTTCTTGTCTAACGACATTTAAAAATTTTACATTTTCGAGACTACTACGGTTTGTGTACATTCTAGTGTGTGTAGATTGAAATGTAGTTTAAAAATAATGTTTTTTTTTTTTTTTAAATTTAATTATATATCTTAATTTATTAATTTTCTGGTAGAAACTACCATATCAGTTGATTTGTGTTTTTAAATACTAAAAATGCGAAAAAAAACCAAGTCGTGTTTTGTTTTTGTTCCTCACATGATTCTCACAGTCCCTTTCACAGCGCTCCTTCAAATGTCAGTAAAACGTCGTCAATTTTGTAATAAGAAGTACGGAACGACTTTTCCCATCTGATTTCTGATCCACACAAAGTCATCCACCATTCATATGGTGGTATTGTTGTCCTTTCTCATTATTCTAATCTTCCACTAAACGTTTTTGTCTATACTTTTCTAATGCATAGTAATTTTGGTCTTGACTTTCGTCGTAAACGTTACTCTTCAGAAACTCTTAATGGATGGCACCTATGGAACGTTATTTTGTACTGTAGATTGCTATTTTATCTCTTAAATGTACGTAACCGCCAGTAAACTGCTAAAAGAGTGCAGATGGCGATGCTGGTAATAAAGCAAAAACTATAAATATACAAATATATTGAACTGCTGGTGCTTAATTAGTACTGCCTGTGTTATATTTCTCGAAGAACTACCGCTACTGCCACTTGGATTAACAAATTCCAAATACTTTTGATATTATTTTTATGGGAGTGTGTTTTGAAAACAACATGCCCAAACATGCCCATGCATGTATATGTTTTCTTTGAAGAAATGAGAAATATTTTTTGTGAGCCAGAATAAAGCGAGAGCACCAAACAGAAACCAGAAAAGAACTGGGTTTAATGACAAAACCCCCTTAGGGCAGGTTGGTTTGCGCATGAGATTCCTTTTCTATATACGAATATTATTTGATGATACTTAAGAAAGTCTTTCGTTCAATCGAAAAATTGTTTTTCATTTGCATGTCTCGATGCCATGATGGAAAAAGTTATAGTCAAACCGCGATAATTGGTACCCCGTTAATTTAAAAACCTCAACAATTGGAAATAAACGACTGGTCCCTTGAGAAAAACTTTTCAATTCATAAAATTTCCATATATTTTGGTTTCCCCGTTAATTCGTATTTTTTGCAATTCAAACTCCGTGGAAATCCTTATAAATCGTACTTAATCTTATAATTCGTAAGAAAATTCAAATCCAAATGTTAAAAAAACAAAATTAATTACAAAAGCAATGTTTTTTCAACTTTTTTTTTTTAGCAAAATGTGGGATTTTTTGTGTGGTTTACTAGCAGTTTTATTGAAGAGTGGGACGTAGAAATGCCCAGAAAAAAACACGCATAGGACATTCCCATTATAATTTTACAATATAATTATTGCCCCTATCATGATTCACAACTCAACTAAGTTGAGTTGTATATGTTACAACTCAACTCAATTAATTTTTTGTATTATGGTCCACAACCAATTTTTGTTGTCTTCGTTAAGCTTTTATAATATAAATCATAATACCAGTAACAACTCAACGAAGACAACTGAAATTAGTTGTGTACCATAATGCAAAAAATTAGTTGAGTTATAACATTGACAACTCAACTTAGTTGAGTTGTGAATCACGATAGGGGCATATAGCAATTGATAATAGTGAAAAGAAAATTGTAGTTGCTGAAAAATTAGGTATGGCTCCTCTATCGCTTTCATAAATTTTAGAAATATCTAGACATAGAGAGACTCAATAACCACCACAACTATAGAAGCGTCTTATTTTATTGTTTGCCCAGTGCCGACAGTCCACATCCCTGTAAATCGTTATTTCTTTATTTCGTAACCGCTTAAGCGAAGTGTTTTTATTTCGTAAAAACTATTTGGTCTCTTCGATTACGTATTACCGAGATTCTACTGTATTTACATGGTGTTCCATTGGTAGTTCCTATGGCGGTACGGATTATTTTTCTCATCTGTGAAAAAAAATTAGAAAACTATTTAAAGGATTTGAATATTTTTTCTAATGTTCAAGGTATTATTAAACCACCATACATTTCGGACAAATTTAAGAAAACAGTTAACAATTTTCAGTGATATTTTGTCTTTGTCTTTGCACTTTATGGTAAAATAGACTGCAGCATTTAGGATTCTTCACTGCTGTCCTCCAATGAATTCGTAATGAGAAACGCCTCGATACCGGTATTCTATATGTCGTTAAAGAAGTAGTAACTCACAATAGAAGTAGACATACAAATCCATACATACATACATACGAGTACAAAAATCGAAATTCGCGTACAAGCATACGAATAATAAATGAAATATTATTGTGCTCCATGATGCTGCAGAACCTGTGCTCATCAGCAATATGCTGTATAGGATTGAAAGTAAGGGATGCGTGTTGTAAAATCAAGAGGGCTAACAGATTCAGTTTTAATTTAAACAATATTGCCACCAAATTTGTACACGTGCTGTCTCCTCTTCTTAAAAATATTCACAGAATTCATCTCTCACCAAGTGTATTTATATTTCCCGTTCCGAAATGCCAAAGCGCAATTCTATTGAATATCTCTCACTTTACGAGTGGTTTTAATAAAGAAATACCAACAACAACAACAGGACAATGCAACAAAACAAAGATCATAATGTTGGCTTTGATAATCACGCAACTGATAACGAGGATTATGATGATAAAAGCGACCCCATAACCATTACTTCCGCCATCATTTTAACCCCTAGGGAAAATCTGATTTGCATGCACATTTCTATACTCTGCCACATACGTGCATTCGTATATACAAACATATTCAACATCCTCGTATGCTCTAAACGTACGGATAGAATCTATTTTCAGGTCTCTTTTCGTTGTTTTGAAGTCAATACATGAACAAATATCAGGCATATGAATTTATAACAAAAACCTTCTCTTCGCTGCCCCGGAGGGCCTCCACGAAATACATAAATGAAAGCAAAAAAAAAAAAAGAATTAAATAGAATTTGCTGAAAGTAAAATCAATGTAAATATTCCTGAAGCAACGAAAATAATGATGATGACAACGCAAGTAAAGCAACATTAGCGGCACCAGCAAAGACAACAATTGATTTTTCATTTATTTCAATAAAATTAAATTGTTTAAATTTGTTTGCGATTGAAACATAATTGTATGCGGAAATTAAAGTATTCGTTTGAAATGAATTAATGAATGACTGCATGTATTCAATACTCTCGTTTCTAATTTTTCTTTTTCATCATTAGAGCTAAAGCACATGAATCAGGATATCATATTTTGTATAAGTTTATACTAATTTGTTTTGGAGGGTCTTTTTCAAGGGATATAACCCGTCGTCTAGCGATTGCCTTTCAAAAAAATTACCGCGAAGTTAAACTTTTTTTTTTTGTGATCACGAATTTTATTTGTTATAGAGAAGATTTCGTTATAGAGAAGTTCGCTATAGAGAAGTTCGACTGTACTGTTAGTTGGAGACACATTCCGGTGATTACTGTTGAATGGCAACAGCACCTAGTTAAGTAAAAGTCGTATCAAACTATACATAATCACATAATCCCGAACAGACCAAAAACTTAACTCCCTGCGTGACTTTAGGTGTTAACCACAGCCACTACGAATCCATACGAAACCCCAGCATACAACACCAACTTTTCAGGGTTGAAACGTAGTACTTCCCTACAAGTAAAAGTACGGGTGCCTCCGTAGTCTAGTGCATGTGCATTTGTCTTATCAATATGGAGGTGCGGGTTTGATTCCCGTTTAGACCCTGGGTGTTCCTACAGACAAGCTTAAGTGCTTCGTAGAGTTTGTATTGTCTTTTTAAAAAAGGTGGGAGGTGTGGGGCTTTACTGGCCCCGTAGCACTAGATTAGAAGTGAACTGTATTTAAACAGTCACAAGGAAATGCAAGCATAACCTCCTCAATCTCTAGTAAGACTTCGAAGAGTCATTTTCAAACTCCAGGGAGAATAAGCTAATGCTACACCTTTAGCTAGGTACTGCGGGCTTGCTAAAAATCCGTAGGTTTAGAAACAAGTTTCTAAATCCCGCTGCGGGAAGTAAACGGTGCGGGGGAAAGGTGCCGCCGTTGCATTTATCGATTGTGCGGATTTTTCAGCCACGATGTCACAGTGGTCAAGTGAGCATCGCGCGTTCGCTGTGGAGACATTTTTTTAAGAGTAATGATTCTTACGTAATTGCTCGTCGACAATTTTGGTCAAAGTTCGGCTATTCGGCTAAGAATAAGTGATGGACCGAAAGTAAATTTTATTCGTTCTTGGGTGCTGAGATTCCGCGCAACTGCTTCGGCTATGAATGGCCCACGGCCAGGGCCCAGGCAATCCTCAAAGACTCGCGAAAACATTGCTGACTGATTGAAAGCAGTTTACGTGAAAATCAGCGACTTTCAATACGGAAAAGAGCAGTCTCACTGGGACTTCCAAGAGCGATTATTCATGAAATTAACAAAAAAAAGACCTGAAGAAGCTGGATGACATACTCTTTAAGAAATAAAATCCGCATTTCCATTCTATCGTTCAATGCTCTTAATAAAACTTTGTGTCAATTAGTACGTTTTTTATTTAAGTTTGAAAATATAAAATATAAAAACAGACATATTAAATTTTGTCGGAGCAACGACGAAATGGATGTAGATTGAACCAATTTAAATGTAGAAAAGCTCTTATAATAACTCTTTTTGTTTTTACTTCTTTAAATGTCTGAATATATTGTTTGATATAATTGTGAGAACATCTTAATTAGAAAGTCACATGAAGAGTTGAAGAGACTTTTGTGAGTTACTTGTCTGTTTGCCATTTAAAAAAAAATTATTTTAACAGTCTTCTTCTTAAAAAATGTACAAACAATGATTTGCTGAAAGCCATAACATGTATGTCAGCCAAATTTATGTGATAATTAATACAATGCGAAACGAATCAACCAAATGAATTGGAATCTTTCACTTATCTTGCCTCTGCCACCTCATCCTTGAAAAACAAACTCAATAAAAATTTGTGTTTCATGTTTCTTTCCTTCTTTGATGTACCAATCGTTTTCACTCCATTGAAACGAAACAGATATTTATTCAGAGGTTCTAAACGTCATTTTATAAACCATGTCAAAACTCAACCTGAACAGTTGGAAAACATTTGCAAAAAAAGGACAATACTACCAAAATTTTAATGCGCCCTGACATAAACAGTTACTACTGTCGTCTTTACAATTTTTCATACGAAAAAAACACAACAGGTATTTTTGCAAATTCTTCGCTGGAAAATTTATTCATAAAATTATTTCAGTTCGCCTGAAAGAATTTCCAGCGCGTGGGGAATCTGAAGTTAATGGACTGTATAATTTTAAAATGATAAAAATCGATTTGTTAAATTTATATTTCAGTTGAATTCCCATATCTGTGTTGTTTACTGGAAGAATTTTTGACAACATAAAGTACAAAAATTAAATGTTGGAAGGTAAATTTCTTATTTTTTTTCTCTTGGACCAGCACTCAGGAGATGACCCCTACATATGCCATGCATTGTACTGGAACTAGAGCAAACAGATAGTTAGAGAAACGACAGGCGGTGAAGCTTCACTATCTTATAACTCTGCTTTTGCATGCTCTTTGTTTTTTATAGCAGTGTTGTAGCATCTCTGATGTCAAGAAGACGTACTAAATTATTAAGCTTCGTTTTAGTGGCCATTTTTTTTAGTAATATTTTACTGCTTCGGTGTTACAAAATACCGAGCAAGGAGGACGTTCTGATGTGCAGTGACCAGTGACTGTGCCTTCGTCACTGAAACCTTCAATTTACTGCAAAACTTTAGAATTTCTTAACTTTTATTTTGTCATAGAGGAACAAGATTAGCTCAGCACAAGATTATTGCCGGTCGATTCAAGAACGCGAATGATGATCAACAATAAGCGTTAGACGATGTAAAGCGGCGAATGGGTTACTTGAAAAACACAGAAGAATATATTTGGCTTTAAACACTGCAACATTGCAAACAAATATTCACATAAACTGTAAATGAACTCAAGAGTCTACAAGAAAAATATAAACTGCCGATGGTCTACAGATACCACATGCTAAATATTGATGACATTTTATCTGAACGTATCTGTTTCTGTCCTTCATGAAAGAAAGTTAGTTATTTATTTATCTAATCAGCTATGAAAACTTTAAAACTCGCTATGGAAGTATAGTGGCTGTTATCGCTCCGCTATTTAAACCGAACACAGTGCGTATGTGAAATGAACGCTACGTATTCGTCCCAGGCAACGTGGCAAATCTAATTGTATTTGTTTTTAATTTCATTACTTTTTCAATTAAAATTGTAAGAACAACGTTTAAATCCCTTTCATTTCATTTTAATTAGCCTTTCCTTGCCGTCTGAATATATTTTCTTACAGAAAAGGAATAAGAAACCAGCGTCATATTTTTGCCACCAACATTTTTTCAAAGATCAAAGTTCGAAAAAGATTTATTATAATTTTTTTTATTTTTCCTTTCTTGTTTTTTTTTTGTTTTTGGTAAACTTTTCTTCACAAAAAGTGCTGTCTTGTAATATTGTACGTAGAAAGTTTTTGTGTTGTATTTAATTTTTGGCTTGTTCCTTTTTATTTTGTGCCATAAAAGTGTTTCTAATTTAACAAAAAGTTATTTTTAATGAAACTTAAAGGCATCCTACATGTTAGAGTACTTGATGGGCAACGTTTTGTACATTCTTATTTATAAATGTTATCCACTTGTATATAAAACTTTGGTCATAAACTTGATTTTTGTTTGAGAGCACGAAAAAAGTCATTAGGATGATGGGGAAACGACATATTGAACACACTACAAAATTGTTTTTGTGAATGAACAACAATTTCAAGAAAACAAAAAGAAAAAAAGAAAAGTCACAAATTCATGCTGTCATCTTTAAATCATTTTTCGAACAATGACCCATTTCTCTTTGCTGCAGTCTTGTCTCATCGATCAGCTTGTAATCTGAATTAAAGCTACACATGTTATTACATTTGCACAAGTAGATTTCAGGTGTCTTAACTCAATAATGTCCAACCGTAAGTTAAATTTCACTTGGCAAAAGTTTTTGCCAATGACTTACTAGAGACCCTTAAAATCTAGAAAACCAACCAACCAACCAACCACACAAGCACTCATTCACTCACTCACACATCCTCGAATACATACGTATCCGTATACAAGTAGGAGATTATGTGATTGCTTATGTGGCTGCAAGTAGTTCAGTTCCATTGCTAAATTAAGGTACAGTAAGCAACAAAAGGTAAAGCTGTTTTTAACAACGATTTGAACAAGATTTGATTTATTTCACTCTTAAATAATTGCAATTTGCTTTACATGTAATTTTAATTTTATGTTATGTTGTTTCTTAACTTTTCTTCCATTAAAAAGTCTCTAAGGAAACCTTTTTGAAAATAATATTTTTCTCCCATCCACTGTACGCATGCAAATTGTGTAGGTTGTGTTGCCTTTACCGTTGGCTGTTTTTTCATATTTCCCAAGGACAACACAACAACAAGAAGCAATATTTTTGTTAAATAACAAGGATAAATTATTTTTTAATTTTCTTTTTGATTTACATTTTTTTTTGTTTTGTAATAAAAAAATATGGCCTTCAATTTAATGCACGTAGTTGTTTTTTTTTCTTTTCTTTTGCTCGGGTAAAGTGTAAAAGTTATTTCCCCAACATACCTGTCGTCATACACAAATCCTGAATTCAAAGTATTCAGATGTAAAACAAACGCCAACGCACAACAGCCCAAGCTAGTGAAGTCCGCCATGCTGAAATAAAAACAAAAGAACATTAATTTTTAATTCCAAATTACTCGCGATTAATTTATAATTTTGTAACAAAATAATTACATAATTAGTATTATTTAAAACAAAACTGTTTGGTTATTTTTTGGGCAAAAAAAAACATTAATTTCTTAATAACACTAATTATTTAAGCTGTAGATCTTTTTAATATATGTATGTAATATTTAGTTTTATTCGATATTTCGCTACACCTTTGTGTAGCTAGCTTCTTCAGGAAAATTGGTTTTTGTTTATAAAGAAAAAATATTAATTATATTATTAATTGACCTTTTTTGTTATATTTTTTGATATATTTTTTATATATTGGAAAAAGAATTATAATTTCCTATTATTCCTGATGATGTTAACAAGCTGTTAACGAAATATCGAATAATAAAAAACAAAATAAGATAAAAAAAGACCTCAGGCTTAATAAATATATATAAAAAAAAAAAAAAAAAAAAAAAAATATTTTTTTTATTAAAATTCACAATACAGAAAAAGTTCTTTTTTTTCATTAACCCTGGTTTAATATTCAATTTCTCAATGCAACTATCAAGTAATACTTCCATAACAATATCAACCACTTAAGGAGAAGCTGGAGATCCCATTGGAAGTCCCTTTTTCGGCAAATATACCTTTTCATCTATACAAAATTTTAAAATACGTAAAAGTAAACCTTTATTCATCCTAGTATATTTTTCAATAATATCCCACTTTTCGTCTATAATATTCATCGCCGAACACAACAGATATACTAGGGAATAACGATACCGCATCAAATGAAACTAATTTTTCATCAATATTTATCAGGCCTGTTCGGCAAACCACGTGATTTGAAATCACGAAACACGATTGTGAAACCACGCCGAAAATTTGAAGCTGTTCTGTAAATCACGCGATTTTAAACACGAGAAAACAACTGATGTTTTACATTTGTTTATATTTTTGCATTGTAAATTAAAATATTAGATGAAATAAAGAATATAAAAATTGACAGGAGCTATTTTATTGTCATTAATTGCTTTAAGAAAGCATCACTTAAAAAAAGAACATAGTGAAGCTTTACAAACCATAAATTTTTTATTAGCACAACAAAATACCTACATAAGTATGTATGTATGTATGTATGTATAATTGCGAAGTTGCCAGTGTTTTCATTAACGAAATTTGCTTAAATTTTGCATTTACTTATTTATAAATTTGCACAAAAATAATTTAATTATTGACCATTACTAGATTTTTTGTACAAAAATATATAAAGTTTGTCTTAAATAAAGAACATGATGGTAAAATATCTATATATTTACGTGACTTCTAAAGACTGTGTTACTTTGGCAACCTCAAAAACATGTTCGAAAAAATTAACCAGCTGACTGTTAAAAAGTAAATGTAAACCACGACATTGCTAAACAAAGCAAAACAATTATTTACAAAAAAAGCAGTGTTCTTACAAATTTTCTCATATTTAAGTTTTTATTTGTAGCAAAACCAATTTCATTACAAAAAATAAATAGAAAACAAATCACTTGAAATATATTGTAGTATTTTTATTAAATTCTAAACGAAATACATAGCAAAAATAAGCAGTCATTTAGCTGACGATTTCAAATCACGAGATTATTAAAATGTTTGTGTGCAGAACACCATTTCCGTGATTTGAAATCACTTTGGCAAAAAGTGGTTTGTAGAACAGGCCTGTAGTATATGTTGATTCACTAATCTATGTTTAAATTCAAATGCATTCTTAACATTATATATTGAATGTTCTGTAATCCTCCTCAATATATCAACCATATATCTACATAATGTATATGCTGGAGAATTCACAAAACAACAAATCGGTCTTAAATTTTCCTTATGAATTTTCGGTAAACCATATAGTCTAGGTGCTGTAGCAACATTACTCCTAAATGTATTCGTCTCTAAATCTGTAATAATATTATTCCTGCATATGCAGTTCGGCAACAATTTCATTATTAATTTTCTGTAATCTATATGTCGGTTCCCTACTAAGTCAACAATATCTTGAAGTATCTCCTACTATATCGACCCCTGTGCGCGAAATTATCGTATGTTACACTTTTTTCGAAATCGACTTTTTTATGCAAAATGGTTCTAAATCCATTAATTCATCTGCAGATAAAGTATTATAGCGATAATCGTTATAGTTATGGAGATAACACTATGTACATTTTATCGTATGTGACAGTTACGGCTGACAGGCAAATAAAAAAAAAGACGAATAAAAACGCTCTCCTGTGAAATTTAGTTTTTGTAATATACGATAATTTCGCACACAGGGGTCGATATCATTAATTCGTATATCATAATCCTGTTTCTCAACCGCCACAGTAGGGTTGCCCTTATCAGCCCTTAAAATTAATATATTTCTATTCCCTTTTAAAAATATTTCAGTTTCTCTAACTTTATCCAATATGTATTTATCCCTATTCGTTAATTTTATCCTATGCAAATGATTATCAATAATTGTTGTAAATCTAGTTCTAGCAATCTCCTGTTGTTCACTATCCTGTTTAGTTTGAATTAAATCTTCTCCATCTGCTATTATTCGCAACATAGGAAATTCTTCCCTCTTAACTGGTAAAGCATATTTTGGTCCTAAAGAAGGAACCCACTGCACATCTGTCTTGTGAATTTTAAAGAAATATTTTTTCATTATAAACAAAAACCAATTTTCCTGAAAAAGCTACACAAAGAAGTAGCGAAATATCGAATAAAAATAAATATTACATACATAAATTAAAAAGACCTATAGCTTAAATAATTAGTGTTATTAATATAAAAAGAGGTCAAACAACTAGAAGAATTATCAAATATTCATTTTTTCATTCTTCTATTAATTAATAGAATTTTAGGTTTCTAAGACTGAAATTATTCACATTGTTGAAAGTGCATATAAAAATGGCTGGAAATAATCATGCTGCATGGTTTATAATTTGATTTGCAATTAATCAAAAATATGTTTCCAGTCGGTGATGAAATGTTAAATATTTTCAAGTCAAGTCCGCTGCCCACGGAACCTAAAGACAAAACTGTTCCACACGATAGAATTCTAATGGTGATATTTTACCTGTCACACGGAAATGAAACTGTTTGTCTGCTTAGAAATGAAGACTGTTTCTCAACTAATTTCGATTATTTTAAAAATTTTCGTTTTCAAGTTGAAAAGAGCTTTACGGAGGTCACTTACTATATCCAGGCAATTTTAGTTTACCACATCAACTAGGAATTTTCAATAAAAACAATGCTGGTGAAAAACTGCAGTAAATTCTATAAAAAAATTTCTCCATTCATAAAACAAAGTTAAACTTAATTTTTGAAAAGATGTTTACAAATCTTTGGCAAGATTTTCTTGATCAAAACTAAAATACAAATAGACTTTATATCCGTAAACTTGAATAAATTTCTGAGTATGAACAACAATTTTTTCAATTTAAGAAATTTTTAAGAAAAAATGTGTAGAAAAAAAGAAAAAAAGCAAAGTTTAATAAATTTTTGCTCGATGTAAATGGTACGTACAGCAGCATTGAAAGTAACAGAGAGAACGTTGTGGCAGAGTTGCCTGCCCTAAAGAAAATTTGAACAATTCATGAACTGCAAAGTGAAACTTTTTCAACCCACCCAAAAATCATGTTAAATAAATTGAACGCAAGGCTGAGCAATAAACATGATCACGATAATTATATTATAATCTCGGCAACAATGTACACATGTATGTATGTGTGCGTTGAGGAAAAATTGTTTATATTTTCACAATTTGAAACGAAACACGTGTTCAAAAAATTCCAGTTGATATTTTCAGGTACAAAGAGCTACACAGCAAATTTTGAATGAAAAAACTTTTTTTCGGCTTACAGCTTTTTCTTTAATTTTCAGTGTAATATATACAGGGTGGCCCAAAATGACCGTAGGTATTTGTGTGCAAAGAGCCATTGTGTACTTCGCAGTGTGCGCTCTGGCGCCATCCTGTTGGAACCATGCTTGCCGGTGGTTGTCTGTGACTGGCCTTAAAAAACTTTTCCAACATTGTCCGAATGCTAACACCAGTAATGGAAACGGCAACACTGTGTTCATCTTCAAAAATATAGGGGCTAATTATTCTTTCCGAGGCAACACCGCACCAAACGGTACACTTAACTGGGTGTAATTCTCGCTGTTGAACTACTTTTGAATTTTCCGCAGCCCTTTTTGGCTATTAACGAACGCATACAATTCGAAATGGGCTTCGTCGCTAACAATTAAATTATGAATAAAATCATGACTTTCTTCTGAAATGAAGTTCAACGATTTTTCTCATAAATATATTTCAAATTGCACAAACTAATTTTGAAGAAGGTTTTTGGTAACGTTTATTACAATTTTCTATTATGCAATAACCTATGTGGGAACCCTGGTTAATAAAAGATATACATACATACATACATACGAACATCAAGTGAACACAAAATTCATGCATTCTTGTGAACTTTTAGGAGAATTTTTTTTTTTCTACTCGTATTCCACAAAATTGGGTTGTTGTTTGTTTGCGCCTTTTTCAAGTTTCATCAAATTGCTTTTACAAAATAATGCTTTTAGCGTTCTAGAAAATTGTGTTGTTGTAATATCTATAAAGCATTTTCTTGTACAACAAATAAAAACAATAACAACGTGCCGTAGATGTGCATAAGCAAAATAGTTAAAATATTTCTTTATGTTCTTATTATTATTCTTGTTGTAGTTGTTGTTGTTGGTGTTGTTTTGATATGATTTTTTGTACGTACGACTATGCACAGAGAATAGTAAAAATATAGCAAAGTTTGAGATTAAACAGCTGGTTCGTTGAATGTACACGCCGCAATGCTAAATTATTGCCATGTTTGTGGAGCTGTATGAAATATCAAGTAACAATATTTTTTGTGAATTTTTTCGATTAGGTTAGATTGGGTTAGGTTACTTCCAGAGCTAACTCACTTGGGTACTTCAGTGCGGTACCTGCGACTATTCGACCAGTATGATTCCGTATGGTCCGCTGAAGATCCTATTGCACTCCATTCCTAATAATGCGATCACCACAGTTCGATCCGAAATTTCTCTAGCGATCATCCGACAGTGTAGAGAACAAGGCAAAGTTGATGAAGTAAGATCTCGCCCTCCTCAATCCCCTGCATAGCAGTTGCAACTCAAACCTTTGCTCAAAGCATTAGTACCCGTAATTATCTTAGAAAACCTCTGAGAAGATGCGTGAATTCTTATGCTTACGACTGTAAAGAATTGTTCTTGAATTGTGTTCATAATAAATTTCAAATCTTTGAAAAGTTTCCCAAAATACACATGAACAGCAAAACTGATATAAAAAAAAAATTTGTGTTCTTCAAATTCATTCCGTGTGTTGTTACTTTCAACAAAAAGATAAACTTTGTTGAGCTCCTCAGAGTGCTGCTTGTTGCTGTTGCCTTTTGCGCCTAATATCTATTCAAATTCTTTCTTTTTCTTAACTCTTCAAATGTTTTGGTTTATTTGTTAATATTTTTCTCGCTTTTATTCATATTTTTATTTTATTTTTATTAAAAAAGTTTCTAATTTTATTTGTGTATTTTTACTTGGAGGGGTTTGAAATTTTCCTTCCTTTTTGTAAAGTTTTAAAAACTGAATTTTTTTTTTATTTACTACTCCAACTTATTACATGATAATTTTTTTTTCTTTTCTTTATGAGTTTGACTGCGTTTTGTGAATGTTTGCTATTAAATTTTAATATTTTTTTTTTTTTTGGAAAAACCATGCATTGAGGAATCACTTATGTATGTAGTGATATGAATTTGTTATAAATCAGTAATTTTGGGAAAATATATTAAAATATAATTATTGAATGGAAAATATTTCCAACAAATAATAACAATTCGCACTGTTACGCTACGTGCAGACTGGGACAGTGCTTGACAAAAAGAAACGTAACCACTGTTTTCGGCAAATAATTATTTAATATTTTTTGGGATATAAAAGTCCAAATGGAGTGCAATAATAATTTATTGGAAACCTATGCTATTTTATTTAAGATAAAGACCAGTTTAAAATCAAATGAGGGTGGCGGTGGCACGATGGATGCTAGTCTGCACGTTGACTACAAAATCAAAAACAGACCTGGGTTCAACCCCAGTTTCAGACAAAAATTTTAAAATAAAAATAAACATCTCACATTTTTCTGATGTGCATTAGTGTGTCTTTGTGTGTCAGTTGTTGTCGGAAGGTTTCAGTGGCGAAGGCATAGTCACTGGTCACTGAACAATACCGGCTTCAGCTGATAGCAATCCACAAACGCATCAGAACGCCCTCCTTCGTCGGTATTGTGTAGCACCGGCGAAGTAAAATAATAACAAAAATGGCTACTGAACCGAAGTTTCAGCACTGCTACGAGTATAAACAAAGAACGTGCGAAAGCAGAGCTACAAAAATAATAATTAATTAAGCTTCAGCTCCTGTAATTTCTCCTACTATCCCTTTCCTAAAGTTCCGGCACAATGCATCGCATGTGTAGGAGTCATCTCCTGAGTGCTGGTCCTAGATAAAAAAAAATTGGTTTTAAATAATAAAGAAAGTGTACAGAATTTAGTGGAATCGCCTTTCTGGCTTATCCTACTCTTATTTGGTTAAAATTTACTGCACATAAATTATAACGATTCTCAGAATGGGCAAATATTGGACGAAATTAGAGCAACCGCTAAAGATTACTGTGCACACTATCTTTTGTTTAGTGAAATAATCAAATAAATGACATAATGCCTTCAAAGTGGGATTATATCAGTAGATTTTATCTCATGGAAGATTGAATAAGTCTCTCGGTTATACTTATTTTGTGAATTATTTCCATTACTTCTCCATATGTATGTTTCAAGCAATTATTTTATTGGTACACACACACACACACACACAGACATACGAGTCTTTACCCAGCAGTCCGGTTACTCATTACAAACTGAAAGCCATACGATTGTATAATATTATGTCAATAGGGAAAATAAAACGAAAATAGTTAAGCCCTTACAACTCGCATCTGATTCGGTTTGTCTTTTTCCCATCCAATTGTAAAGTTAAATGTTTATTAGAAATGAAGATCAAAACAAACACAAATAAAAATTTTGCATCGCATTACCATCTGATTTGGATGGCTTTGTAATGTATCATATTGTCATTTCGTTTTAATTATGAATTTTGTTCTTTTTTCTGAAGTAATTTTTCCGTTATTCTTTCTTTTTCTTTTTTATTATTATTCCAAAGTAAAATTTGTATCAAGTTCATAAGTGTTTTTAAAGGTGAAGTGTTGGCGGCATTTTTTGTGGTAATATTGTTATAAATTATTAAATAAAAATAATTAAAAAATGTAAGTGACTGTTTTATTTTTATTTATGTGTTAATTTATATACATACATATGTATGTATGTTTTGTATTTTTATTTGTTGTAAAGAATAAAATGAGTGGATTTAGTAAAAGAAATTTAAGAAGACTAAAGAAAATAGAAAGTGAACGTTTGAAACAAAATTCCGAAATTACAAAATATTGAAAAAAATTAAGTTCCTAATTATGAATAGTTAAAATTCATTCCAAGATCAATGGCATTCAGATACATCTTATTGCACTCCGAATTCACCATAATAGTTGGACCCATCCAACATTCGCTTACAATGTATATTGTGTTGGACCCATCCAACCTTCGCTTACAATGTATATTGTGTTGGACAAATCTTACAGCCTATGCCATCGCTGTGTAAATGTAAATAGAAATTGTATACAGACATTGGATGGGTCTTGCTTACATTGTCATTGGCCTCAAATCGAAGATGTATGTAGCAAAAATTTCACTGGGTAGTTTCACGAAATTTTTCCTTATGAGAATACCGTAGAATGTAGTTTAAATACATTAAATTAATCATGTGATGAATTATTGCTATTCTATTCGTCGTTTTTGCTACTGTCATAGTGATATCATTGTGTAACCAATTCCAGTTGTCATATTTAAATTTTTTAATATTTGTTTTGTATTGAAATAAACTGGAATCCTTCCGCTTTTCTCTTTGTTAGGCATTGTATAACTTCAGATAAATTATAAATTTTGTAGATCTTTTCCTTTCGATAACAATTGTTGTTTAAATTGAATGGACACGTATTGTATGCAGGGTAGTTAAAGTGGTGGTAACAGTGATGGTTCGCTGCCATATTAATTTGAGCTTCATTTGAGACAGAAAAAAAAACAGTTTAACTCTCACATTCGCATACACATGGACATTTTGTATGTAAATGCAGCATAAGCGTCCTACTACATCCTTTTCCAACAGAACACTCCTTTCAAAACTATATGGGTTTTTTTGTCTATCTTTTGCAGACATTCTACACTCATGTATGTATTGTCCTCTAATTTCTTTTTTTTAATTTTATATTTGGTTCCCTTTTTATATGGAGTTTTTTTTTTTTAATTTTTTTCTTTTATCTGTAGAGCTGATGTTGTGTTTGGGTTGCGTTTTACAAAAAGTTTCAATTCTATGCTGTAGAGGTATTGTTAGAATAGAAAATTTAGCAAAAAAATAAAAAAGAAACAATTTTATGCCAAGTCAGGTCATTTAGTTGCGTTGGGTTTCTTCTGATTATTGCTTTCAATGTGTATGGCTCAACACAATCCCTGTATGGTTGTGTTCTAATCATTGTTTGTGGTACACTCAACCAATTCCATGACTACGACTACTCTAACTAATAATAGTTGTGTCTGGCTTGGACTTGGTCTCACTTTGGTCTCGAGTTATAATGGTCTGACTGGCTGGCTGGCTGGCTGGCTAGCAACGCAGTGGAAGTAACATCAACATCACCATTGTCATCAGCAAGTGCAGTAGCAAGAGCATTAGTGGAATGTTAAGTTCATTTAATTTTTATCAAAGATTTTGATTTTATTTACCCTGTATGTATCTATGTATGTATGTATGTGTGTCTGTTGAATTCCCTGTTCTCTCCGGTTTTAGAAAAAAAAAAAACTGAAATAAAAATAAAAACAAGAATGAAAACCTTCTCAGTGCATGTGTTGCTGAGTTAATTTTCATTGTCAACAAATTAAGTAAAAGTCATGCTGAGAAATTTTCCCAAAAATAGTCAGAATAATTTACAAAAGTTATGCTAAAGTTGACGGTGTGATTGTGTTTTGAAATAGCATTTAATTTATAATAAATTTGTGAGCTTTCAAATTAATAAAATTTGTTTTCAGTGGGGCGGTATATGTCGTATAAACAATTCCAAAAAAATAAAACAACTTCTTGAAAATGAAAAACCCATAATATGTGACATAAAGATTGTAAAAATTCATATAATATTATATTATTATATCAGCAAATATTCTCTGCACCAAATATCTTGTGCATGCGTTCCCACATGGGGCATCGCATTATTTTTGCTTTGAGCAAATTGTTTTCTTTAGTATTGAATGCAAAACAAAACACATTGAAATCTTTTGTAGTACAAAACACTGCACTGAATGTTTTGATATCTCTTTCGAACTGTACTTGGACTCATGGTGCCATATATTTCGAAGTTCATCCATAAAGGGTTTAGATTGATAGAGAATTGATTCAATAATTAACAAGCAACCGTCAATGCGAATGTTTCTTTTCTTTATGAAGAATGAAATGAAATGGCATAAAAATAATACAGTGATATACTAAACTCGGTTTACTTTACACCATATTTTATACAAAAAAGCTAAAGCTGTATTCTATTCCTACAAAATGAAAGTGCCGTACAAACTAAAGGCCAATGATGTCAGTCAGAGGCTTGACTTCCGACACCAACTGCCTTCCAATCAGTTCTGATTAGATTAGTTGATGCTTTTAAGAGAGATATCACAATAGTCGTAATTTGGAAAGGGTTATTGTAGAACAGAGACAGAAACCGTTGCAGGACTCATTTCTTATAAGAACTCTTCTGTTCCACTTTTTTTTTTTCTAAAGCAGAGCTTCTTTTTTAATTTGTGTCACATACATAGGTATATGTATGTCTTTTTGTATTAATAATTAACATCATCCACTAATTGAGATTTTTTAATATCAAATTTGTCTTCCTTTCACTTCATAATAAGACCGCAGTGAAATTATAAATTTCAAATTTCTCACTATCCACACGAAAATAATATATACATTAAATAAGTACAACTCGTAACTTTCTTTTCTACTCGTCTATGCATTTGAATATGGTACGGAGAAGCACAAAATTGTTTTACAACTTTTGCCCATATACCAGTCCAACCAGCCCGGCTGTAGGCTCAAGTTTTATTAAATTTCTTTGGCCTCATAAAGACTTTTAATATTTGTTCTCTGTTAGGGCCTACTTATTTATTTATTTATTTTTTTCTACAAATTTGGTTCTTTAATTTCATTTAAAAAGTTTTCAGCTCGTCTTCTTACACAAATACATACATTCAAACATGCACACACCTACGAACGCATATATTGGGGTGTAAAGGCAATAAGCAGTTTCGGAAAAGGAAGGGACGAGGGCAGGAAAATTGTCACAAATAACTTGGTAAAAGTGGGTGCTTTTATTAAAAGTTGTTTGCCAAAAAAATATTGCACAATGTACCGGAAGCTCAAGCATTAAGGACACAATAAACTTTTTTTCATTGCTTTTTCTGTATTTGGATTTTTCCTTTTTTTTTATTTATACACCCGTTTTTGTTTTTTTTTTTTATTTAATGAAAAAAGACTTTTTGCAGCAACAACTACTACAACTAACTTAATAATAACAATAATAATAATAATAGAAGTAGGAAAACAATGAGCCATATTGTTTGAACGAGTAGAGAGAGGGGGGGGGGGAAGCTACATATAATAAGTCTAAAACACCTTCAACCGGATACGGAAACATTAACCTCGAAATGTCAGCAAATGTAACGGTGGCGAATTAAATTTTTAGTTTTGTTACTGGGTCAACACAAACAATTTCCTATCCGCCAAAATACAACAGAAAAAAAAAAAATAAGTAACGACATAGAAGTTATCAGCAACAGAAACCAAAAAAAACAACCAAACCAAACAAACAAACAAAAAATACAGAAGAAATAACATTCTATACTGAAATACAAAACCTAATAACAAGCAGAGAGAAAGTGATAAAAAGGAAAATCTATATGTCTGTACTCGTATTATATATTTTATAAACCAAGCAATACTTAGAGAATGATAAAAATATAAGTTAGTCGGAAATCGACTTGTGTCAACCAACAGCTTGCAAGCCAACTAAACAATATTAAAGCTCCTTATGCAGAAATAATATAATTGGTGACAAAGTGATAAACAAAAAGGAAATGCTTAAAGCAACTCACAAAACTAATGCAATCAGGTGCAAAAATATAAAAGTTACCAAATGCACGACTGTGTATAAGAAAAGAAAATATATAAATATATATAGACATCATTGCTTTCACGAGATTACAGACTTGAATAAATGTCAGTATTGCAAAGTTTTACTAAAAATTTTAAGCTTCGATTTCACTGAAACCCATAAACTTTTCTTGCAATTGTTTTTATTTCACTTTTGGAGTTTCTCATTGCCTGACAACTAAAACTTATTGTATTTTAAGTCCAACTATCATTGAGTTATAAACGGAAACACAATAGCACAATATTTTATGAAACTGCTTTCAAGCAAAAAAAAGAAACAACGTAAAAGTTACGGCGCTTCATTTTAAAATTTATTGCATTTTAAAAGCCTTTTTAATGGTATTTTTATGACATGAAAAATGTATGCAAGAGAAAATATGGCTTATTGTTGTATGTAAGTAACTCATACATAACTACAGCCATATTTTCTTTAGAAAACTTGGAAATTTGGGGTTGCTGGCGAATAGTTAGCGTGTTGGCTCTGCAATCAGAACGACCCGATTTCAATTCCTCGTCCGGTCAAGCTAAAAAATTGTTTCTCTGAGTTTTCTATGCTACAGCACTCTTCTTCGCAGGTAGTTGAGCAACAAAAGTATCTTCCATGGCTGTGAAGATCAATTTTAAAATATATAACCCTTGACACAAACCTCACCACTTAACAGAGCTCTGTTAACGCTTTAACATAGATCTGTTAGGAAATCGTAAATTTGTTTGAGGTTAATAGCAGATTTTTTAGGAATGGAACCAACGTAGGCGACCAGACTAAATTGGGATTTGTGTAGGAGGATCTCCTCTATATTCCTGCATTAACGGAATCTTTAACAGAGTGAGTTTAAGGTAGTTTTTCACAAATTTCTGCACTTAAAATTTTGAAAAATGTTGATTCTCTGAGGGATGAGCATATTTTTTTTTTGGAAAAAGGCAACGTGGGCGACCAGACTAAAATGGGATTTATGTAGAGGGATATCCACTAAATATGTATCATCCTACCACTTTCAGAGTCTCTCTATTCTCTAATCTATTCCTCCCTTTATCTAGTTCTAGTGCATTGCATATGTAGGAGATTTCACCTGAGCACTGGTCGAAATAAAAAAAATATTTAATTTTAATAAAATTTCATGGATGCCATGTTAAAACAGACAAAATTCTTTGGAACATATTGTACCAGCCTGCAGCCCCCAACTGCCAGAATAATGCAACAAGCAATAATTAATAATAATTTAATTTAATTGCAAATGGTAATAATTCCGATTAATCTAATTAACGATCGGTAACAACGTAGAGAAACATTGATGCATTCAATTTTGAATCGTTGTTTTAGTAGCCATTTTCAGTAATTATTTTACTTCGCTGGTGCTACACTATAAGGACGAAGAAGAGCGCTCTGATGGGCCTGTGGATTGTTTACACCTGAGGCCTGTACTGTTGACTAAGCCGTCGCCACTGAAACTTTCCAACAACTACTGACACAAACCAATAATAATGCAAATCTGAAAGAATGCATGACTTATAGTGATTTCGATGTTCAAAATGTGCGTTGCACTTTTTACTTGATTTAATAAAAATATTTACAATTTATAGCTGTCTTTTAAACTCTTGCAAAATTTCGTTATAGTGTAACAATAAATTGTAAATTGTAAAATGGGCAAGAAATGCAATACTGTTTTGGGAGGAAAAAAAGCACCATTAGTCGTAAACTGAACTTCGAACCCAGGACATTTGGAGTTGTAGTTAACGTACTAAATGCCTCAGCCACCGCTAGCGTCATACATCCATATATATGTATATAAAAATGTATATACATACAAGGTTTATTGAAAAGAAAAGGTGAATTTTGTTTTCTTCGATTACGATAGCGTGGTGCATGATGAGATCTTGCCAAAGGGTCGTACGGTTGATAAGGAATACTACAAGGAATTTATGTATAGTTTGCGTGCAGCAATACGGCTCTAACGATCGGAATTGTGGAAGAGAAATCATGAATTCTGCATCACGATAATGCACCAGCTCACACATGAATGCTTGTTCGATTCGATTAACCGGCAACATCAATTATTTGGGAGAGAAAAATTTACTTTTTTAGCACCTATTTTTTTAGCACATTTAGCTCTGCACTGGAAAAAGTAAAATCAAAATTCAACTAATGAAACGAAGATTCAATTAAAATAATTTTAATTGGAAAAATGTCACGATTTTATCCAGTTTACCATTTTATGCTGTGTCAATTTAAAGTATTAAAAATAGAAATACGGAACAAGGATTCAGCTATAGAACTGTAATCTATGAAACCTGCCAAGAGCAGTTATAAAGTTGCGTTTTTACACGAGCATCTGAAGTGTCTTACGTTTAAATACCATATCTTGGATGCAATTACTTTAACTCGGTTAAATGACATCAATTATGCGATTTAACCGGTAATCGAGAGCAATAAATTTTAAATCGATCAATATTTTAATCATGCCCAAATTAATTGCATAATCAATCAATGGGCTATTAATGTAAATGAAATAAAAAAATAATTATATAATTTCCGAGTTTAATTGCCGTCAGTAGACATTTTTTTCAAAAATTTTTTTACTTAGTCTAAAAATATATTTTCGGCTATTCACGAGGTAGGCATAAAGTCATATGTTTTAAAGTAATAACACAAAAAAATATGACTGTTATAAACAACCCGTAATCATTTAGTGTGCTATTTCAAAAAATTCATTCAGCTGTTAAAAAAAAAAAAAACACTTAATGATTGATATCAAAATAATAAAAACAAGCGAAGAAACTAAAATAATTCGACTTTTTAATAGAGTAAATAAGTCTTGAAATAATTCCATTTTTAATTTAAATTTATATAATTGCTTTTTTCGCACATAAAATTGTTGAAGGAAATATAATCGAAAACAGCTGTTGCCAGTGATATGAGCTGAATATTTTTTTGGACGGCGGCTAGCAGCTAAACGTTAAGTGTCTGTACAGCCAGATGAGTTACACACACGAACTTTGTTCACTTCTCTATCAGTAGATAGTGTCGTTTTTTCTTTCTTTCTTGTTATAAAAATAATTTAATATTGTAAATGTTATCGCCGGCTGGACTTTAGAGTTTCACTGTAGACTCCGATTTCGAAAAGTTTTATTGTTTTAGGAATTTTTTTTGTTTGAAGCTCAACGACAATTTGTTAAAAATATTTTAAAATATTAACACATTATGACAATATGACTTAATAACAGACATTGTGAATAGCCGCATTGTTTTCTGGAAAATAACAACTATTAATTTCCTCTCCCCTGGAAGTCTGCGAAGGTCTGGAAATATTAAAATGCTTAAGGAACTTTTTACGAAAATAAAATATCATTCTGCACGAATACTTGCCGCAAAATATTGTCTCTTTCATATTTGAAAAAAATTAAAAAATTTTTTACTTCGTTTTTCCCATTCTTGCTAATGGCACATGCGATACAACACAACACCACACAACACAACACATAACATACATAAATGTGCAGCGGGGTGGTTGCACAAACAAAAAACTACTTGACAATAAAACTTAATTTTCTATGTATGAATATTTTTCGGCAATGTTATGCAAATCATAATACGAAAAACACCATAAAAGCATTTTAGTCGGTTGTTTTGTCTTATTTTCTGTTGATGTCTTTTATTTCCCTGCGATTATTTTGCAACAATTTTTTTTTGTGTGGGTGTGTGTAGTCGTGCTTGTATTCGAGATGTGTTCTTAATGTTGTGGTATGTAGAACGCTTGTTTTATACCATGTTAAACTACACA
The DNA here is from genome assembly GCA_963924685.1 of Dexiosoma caninum. Classification (NCBI taxonomy): domain Eukaryota; kingdom Metazoa; phylum Arthropoda; class Insecta; order Diptera; family Tachinidae; genus Dexiosoma; species Dexiosoma caninum. The sequence continues at coordinate 85,739,661 of OZ004727.1, forward strand.
ATCTTGCCATTTTTTGTAGTAGAATATTTTTTTATGAGTATGAAAGTGTATAAAATTTTTTCAATGGCTCTAGTTTTTACTTCAGCAAAATATTTCAGAAACATACATTGGGGTCATGGGGTGGTTTCAAAGCACTCATTTTCGCAAACTGTCAATGGAACTTTTTTTATTTTTTAATATAAATAAACGATTATTTTAAGGAAATAATGATTTGAAAAAGTTTATTTTATTTATTTATTTCATTCCAACTTTTTATATTATAATGTTGTCTATAAATAATTGGGTACTGTTAGCTAAAGCAGTGAATGTACAATTCCATTTCCTGAAAGTTGTGAGTTCAAACCTTGCAAAAGGGATCAAGAGTTTTTCTGTGTATATATGCTGTGTGTGGATGCTAATTCACTCCACAGCGCCCACAGCCCTGAAAATGTCCTAATAAAATAATAAACAAAATGTTTACAAAATAAAAGCAAACCAAAACAAAGTTCTGCCATAAAGTTACTGTTGAAAGAAATTCTTTGTTGCATAAAATTTTAAAGTTTTGTATTGAAAGCGGCTGCTGCTTCTTCTTTGGCCTGCTGCAAGTGTCCTTGTCTTTATGCAGCTTTTTCAATTAAAATATTTTTTTTGCTCTTCAGATATCTTTTTCTTTATTTGATTTTTTTTGGCTATATATTTGTTTTATATATATATATATAGAATTTTATTTGTTTATTTTATTCTTCATTGATGTTGGCTTTAATTATTACTCACTTCAAATTTTTTTTTTTTTCAAATTACCAAAAATATTATCCAGGCAAATGTCTGCTGAAACAAAAAAAGAAATGAAAAGTTATGGAACAAAGCGTAAAAGAAGAAAAAAAACCATTCTTTTTACACAAATTTGCAACAGTTGCTGTTGTATGTTCATATTCGTGGTTCATTGACTGACGAGCAGATTTTCAGTGGCCTTCTACTGTACAGTTGCCACGTTTCATGTGTTAGAAAATTGTTGAGGGAACAACTGACTGCTTAAACAAGCAGCCCTTTTCTTCTCCTGTGCTCCGGCCTGACGTTCGTGCAATGTCATATTCTTTTTTTACATTTTAACATTAAGACCTAATTACGAAATTTTATCTGTTTTTTGTGTTGCGTTTTCTTTAATTACGTTACATTCATTACACCGTTATGGCGGTGAGTTACATTAGAAATTTTTAACCATCATCCTTGGCACAATAACGCGCACACAAATACAACACCAGTATCAAATTTATTTTCGCTTTCAGCAAATATTTTTGTTGTTGTGTTCTGTAAATATTTAAAATTTTGTTCTGAACTTCGGCGTGTGTTTTAAATGAAAACTGAAATTTAATTAAAATGAATTTCTTCCATTTTGGAATAGTTTTTTTGCTAAATGAAATTTTTGGAAATGAAAAAAATTTTTTACTCGTCGTTTATAGTCGAGCAAAAGTATACTTTTGCCAAAAGTGTACTTTATGGTTGGATAGTTGATTTGCGTGGCAGGCCGCAGGCACTCACTCATCCGAGTCCTAACCCATGTGAGAGAATCCAGGATAGCTGAATCCATCGAAGAGATGTACTAAATCCACCCGCTTGCGTTGAGGTATCGCATAAGGTCACTTATACCTACATGCGACACGTCCGCTAGGTCGTTCAGTACAAGTTTGCTAAAAAAAAATAGGTGGCGCACCACGTACAACGCCTCGCGCAACATCCTATCGTCTTCCCTTATGGCCAGTAGTTTAACCTGAAATACACTTAAGCTTTCCTGAAACCGGTAAGATTACTGCACGTCAAATTGCCTTGAGAAGACTCCAGATCCAATTCCGGAGACCATTCTCGATTTGTCAGTGTAGACCGTGGTATCGAAGGCGTTACCTATCTCGCCCCTGCTCCTTCATCCCCTCGGTGGGCAGAGGATTCAGGCATCATGTAGTCTGACACCCTCAAGTGTAGTTTATAATTCTTAAAATATACTTTATTGTTGACTATGGCTACAACTCTGTGACAACACTAATGCATTTATTCGCTGTGATCAATTTCAGAACGCCAGCTAACGAAATAATCCGATACCGTCGCACGTTAATTATTTTCAAGAGTTAATATTGAATATTCTTTTATATTTCTAATTTTGTTACACTTATTTGTTTTTTAATTAATTGAAATCAATTTGTATATAAAACAATCGCTTCTTCAATTGTAAATTTAATTTCCGCCCAGGAACAAAAAATATGTTTTATAAGGAATAGAAAATAAGTTCTAAATTTTTTTTGTTTGTTTTTTTTTTGATATTAAATCATTAAGGTATTTAATACAGGTATTATAATAATTATTTTATTGCTCTGTAATAAATCATTGGTCTTTATCAAGTCCATAAGATTCATTTATTAACTGTATGATCCTGTAGTATGACATGATTCTAGTATCAACATTACCGATACTAAGTAGTAACACTACAAAACAATAAAAAAAAGAATATCAAATATCAATGGCACGAGCGGCAATCATTGCACACCATGAATGCTCAAAGCCGGACAATGAAGAGAAGTGCATTGTAATACGATATTCGCGTTCTTAAGTGCAGCCACACACACAATTTGGTTCTGTTGTGGTCGCAAGGAATGCTAACGCAAGTGTTACACATTTGTTTCAGCTCACCTCACCCTTCGCTGTATAAAGCGAAATTATTCCAAACGGAAAATTGCTTAATAGCAAAAAGCATTTCTACAGCGTTTTTAATTTTAGAATTTCTATTCGATCATGGATTTTACTGTACACTCAAAAATCCATGATCGCCTGCTATAACACTAACAAGTTACATTGTAAGTATTATAATTAGGTCATGAGTGTGTGATTTGTTTTTTAATATAGTATATAAGCTGAACATTTTAATAAAGAAATAGAATTCAACTTGGTTTTTTTTTTTTTTAAACGTTTATTTAACAAATATTATTATAACAAATTACACTATAAATAAACAAACAGTAGGTTACATAGTATATCGTACACTGTCTCATATTCGAGCACTCTAATACATTTACATTTAGAAAGTATATGATCTTTTTGAGAATATTGGTAATTAATTTATGTCGTACTATAGTATGAATGTACATAGATAATTTAAATTTCTAATGTAGGAGAAACAACTGAAACAAAAACCACCTTAATATTGGGACAATAAAAGTAAAAGTAGTCAAAGAGTAAAAGAGAAAAAAAAGAGAAATTTTTTTAGTTACGATATCGGTCTAGCCACCAGTATTTCTTAGTATTCAAGTTTGGCAACATGTTCTTATCCCTCAAATAGAGGCTTGTATCATATCTCTTGTTAACATTTGTAATCGGCTAGCTTTATATGGCCTTAACATTGGCTCGCCTATAAATGTGGTATAACACCGGGATGCCCATACCGTTTTGAATATCCAGGTACAAAAATGCCTCCGGAGGCACATACCCACATTTACGAATAGTTTCGATATATTCATCGTTAACATAATTGGGGGCCATGACGAGGTTATTCACATCGCCCTCGAATGTCTTTAAAATGTGGTTTCTTATCAAATGAATAATGAAATTATCTATTCTAGCTATTTTTGCAGTATCATATAGTGTCCCATTGGAGATGTATTTCCTAAAGTCGCTATTAGGTGATCTAAAGAGAGATGTGCTAGCTCTAAGACATTTCCGCTCGAAAACTCTAATTTTCTCCGTATATGATGGTGCAATATTGCACCAAATTTGACATCCATATGTTAATATTGGTCTAATTAAGGATTGATATAGCATTATTTTAATTGAAGGGCTTATATATTTGGAATAGAATAATTGTTTGTGCATAAAAATAGCTTTTCTAGCTTTTGTAATTTGTAAGTCTATGTGCTTGTTGTAATATAAAAATTTATCAAGGTGAATGCACAAATATTTTACCATTTCGTTGTTTGCTATGGATAGTATTATTTCCTTATATTGTAGTTGCAATTACCAACAGGTGGACGGAATAGGATAGTCTCGCATTTTTCAATATTTATTTTCATTTTCCAGTCATTGGAATATTTTTCTACAATGTGAAACAATTCCTGTAATTTGGAATTAATTTTCATAATTTTGTCATCTGAATGAAAAATTATTATGTCATCGACAAATGCAACAATGTTATTAATAATTTGTTTTAATAAATCCAAAAGGAAGAAATTGAAAAGAATTGGAGCGATTACTGTTCCCTGTTGTAGACCGTTTACTATAGTGAATTTTTTTTTACCTATCTGGTTATTATTCGATATAAGAAAGCCTTTGTTATGTATGCAGCATGTTGTGCAACTCACATGCGCCTGTGTTTTCTTAATTAAATTTAAACATTATACGGCCATTGTTTAGCCTGTGTTTAAATAACGAAATATTACTTACAATCCATCAAAAATGAAACGAAAGAAAGAGAAAGATAAAGTATTGGAAAGCACAGCTATTTTTCTTTTTTAAAGCAGAGCTTATTTTAAAATAAGAAACTTTAAAAAGAAAGCGCAGCAACGAATTCGAATATTGTAGTTTTCTTTAGATTTAATCGAGTTTCACTGTAACGAGAGAACCAGCATAAATAGGAATGGCATCATATATTTTGATATTTTTTTTTTTTATGAAGACGGCATTCAAAAATGTAACTGTGTGACAGTGCTGTGTGCTGGCTATGTGCAGGTGTTGCTATTTTCATGCTGTTGTTATAAAGAACTAACGAAGTGTAAGCGAAAGTTATAAACAGAACTACGATATTTAATAAAGTTAATGCGGGTATGGATTTGCGTAGGTGTGTCGGTGTATATATGGGGGGGTGTGTATGTGTTTATTATGTTTTGGTAGTTGAAGTACCAGCATTTGTTGTTCATTTTTATACACATACTTACATATGCATGGACGTGTGTCAATTTTATTTTTGTTGTAGGTGTGTGTGTGTTTTTTTGTTTTGTTTTTTTTTTTATTCTTGCTCTCTTTTCATTATTATTGCCGTTTTTTTTTTCTAGCATTTCTATTTATGAGAAAGTGTCCTTGCTCAAGTTCTGGGATTGTAATTTCCTGTGCACTGACCTACATAAATTATTCGGTTTTAATTTTCTCTGCTGGTAGTTTTTTTTTTTGTATCAGTTTCTCTTTGAGTTTGTTTTTATTTGTTTATATTCTTCTTTCAATTTCATTATTTGCAGCGTATTTATTTACTTACACTTTTTTTGCCACTGGTTTATTTGGTTTTCCATGTTGTTGTTCATCGAGAACCACATTTAAAGCTCATTGAGGTTTTTTCTTTTTTTTTTTTTTTTTTTGGTTTATTAGATTTCAAAATGCTTTGTGTTGATATTAAATTATTATACTTTTTTCACGGATTCACATTAAAAATTTAAATTAAGTGACATTTTAAACTGAAGTACGTTGGAGGCAAATGGTAACTTTTAGGATAGAGATAACTTGCTGCATGGGTAGCTGTTGCTATAACGCCGCTTGCCGTATATTTACTATACATGTTCATATGATTGTCATGTTTAGACTAAACAAAATAATTTGCACTTCAAATATACATATAATTGTGATAATTTTCCCATTTTTTATTTCAGGTTCGTTATTACGTGAAATCATACATCCTCTTTATAGAGAAATTTTTGCAATTATTTATTTAATTACGTAAATTTGAGTGTGTTTTCGCAGCTCTTTGTCTGGTGTCGCAAAGTCAACATAATTATGGTAAGTGCTTTTTAATTTCAATTAATCACTTAAGTGCGTATGTTTAGTAGGATGGCATTTGAAGAAGTGTGTGTGCTTGTGACTAAAATGATGAAAACAATTTCATAATTATAATTATTTGGAATTGAAGGAAAAAGGAAACATTTTCTGGAGCGAAAAATATTCACAAAATACAAATTAATTGGTGTACTTTTTAAATATTATTTAAGGGGTGCCCCGGTAGTCTAGTGAGTAGTGTGCTAGTTTATCAATTGGGGGTTCTAGGTTCGATTCCTAGTAGAGACTCTGGTCTGTTTCACTACAACCCGTGAAAGTTTTTTCACAACGGGTGGTATCACAATGGGACTATAATAAATTGGACCCATGTGGCCATGTGGGAGCCTTCTTTACCTTTTCATCCAGCAACCTGCCGACCTAACCTAACCCAAACATTATTTATATTTTTATTATTCTACAAAGAAGTATTCTTTTTATGTGAAAATATTTCACCGAAAAACATATATTCTTCATTAATAGAATTTAGTCATCATTTTGATTATAAAATTTGTTTTCTTAATCAAACAACAGGGAGTTAAAATTGTGACATGGATATTGATGGTCGAGATTTCACTATAATTTGATTGGAGATTTCATTAATTCTTATACAACGTAAATAGTTTTCATTTAAAGTAATATTAAAAATAATATTTGAAGAATAAGTCGTATGTCGTCTCGTCTGAGTAAAATTTCAACAACATGAATATCCTGACCACACTGAACGGATAAAATTTAGACGTACGAAATCGCACAATAAATTTAGGTTTAGTGTTAAAGCTTTTATCATTATGATTCGCAATTAGCTTAATAGTCAATTGTTAAAAGAAAAACTAAATTTCCGTTTAGTTTATCTGCAACATGGGCGATAAAATGAATTATTTGAATTTTCATTATTCCTCACTATCTTATTTTCATCACTATATTATTTTCATTCTATTTAACCAAAAAAAAAACCTTACCAATAGCAAACTATTAAATTAAAATTGCAACATTTGTTCGATTTTGACACTCTCAGATTAATCAATAATTTTATTATCTGCTGTTTGAGTTACATTCGGATCAGTAGCTCAAAAGCCAACATCGTATGTACAGAAAATTCCAAAAATATATTTTATTTATTATTCAATAAATAAAAAGAAAAATAAATAAATAAAAATCTGTTCAAAAGCAACAGCATTTGTAGTCATGACACATGGTCAGTCCCAAACAAAAAACATTTCAATCTAACAAAACCTAAAGCCCTGAAATTTGGCACAACATTAAATACAATTAGAAGAAGACCAGACACAGTTCAATTTATTTCATTTCTACTCAAGAAAAAAAAAAAACATTTTCTATTCTACCAAAATAAATCTCAGACACACAATTATTTTTCCACATCATATATTCTAGTTATTGCGACTGTTGCAAAAGTTTGCCGCAAATTAAAGTGTCCTTCGTTTGCTGCTGAATTGGTTCAGTTGGTTTGTACTCCTTTAAATAAATCATTACAAAAAAGAATTTCTTTTCTGGTAATTAGAACACAAACATTAAGAACAGAAATTCAAACACAAACATATGGCCACAGATGCGTATAAATATTCATATTTGGAAACGGAATCAATTTTCGCTTAATTTAGGCTTTAGAATGTTATTTAAGTGTTCACTATTGGTAACGATAAAGCTAAACAGGCCATGGAATTATTAACACAAGTCTGGTAAATGGAATAATGCAAAGATTTTTTTTTGAAAATTAATTGCTTTTTTTTTTTGGCCATGAGGAGGGTTATTTGTCGTTGTGTTTTTTTCTTAAATTATGAAAAGTTTTTTGATGATGGTTTAGGGAATTAATCAAGAATTAAAATTAAAGAGAACTACATAGTTTTGGCTACTGTGTTATTTCTTTAATATCAGACTTAAACTTAAACTGTTACTCTATTAGTTTATCTAAAAATCATAATTTTTAGATGCAAAATTGACGTTAAATACATTTTACGCTATTCAATTTTCGAAATAATTTTCAGTTTATGAAGAATGCAAAATTGAACTTTTATCCGTTTTACTGGTGTGAGATTAAGGAATATATATTTCTATCAGTAGTGATTATTGTTACAGGTTTAATTCCTTATTACAGCATACCAAAGGACACTGCACTGTATATATAAATCAACAGAAAAGGTAATAATGTTGCTTGATTTATTTATGGCATTTCGTATAAATATTATTTCTTCTCGACGACTATGTCATTGTGTAAAAATCCTATAATATGAAAATCGAATTAATTGAAGAGTGTTTTTCAAAAAGTATTACTTACTTAATTTACTTTTTTTCCTGGCTAAGCTATTATTAATATTTTGTTTAGATGCTTCTTGTCGCAATTATTCTCTAAACGGTACGTATGGAGTAAAAAATCTTTCTAGGGAATATATTTATTTGAGAGATAAAATTTAACTTAATTTTTTTGTATGAACATTTAATGAAATTATTCAATGGCTTAGTTTCAGTTTTAATAAAATTCACCAAAAAATTTTGCAAAAATCCCATAAAATTTTAAAGTAAATATTTGTATAGTGAATAACACCGCTAGAACGTTCCTTTGTTTGTGTTTAACAACAGTTGAAAAGTTCTAGAAAAATCCATAACAAGTGAACTTACGGGTACAACAAGTACAACTATACAAAAATCATCAGCATTTCATTATTGTAAAGTCATTGTGTTTTGTCAAGACCAGTTGACTACAGCAAATATGTATGTATATAAAATATTTAGTGTTACCAATAGTTAATAGCTCTATGGCTGTCAGCAGTATCCCAACGAAAAAAAAAATTCCGAAAAATTCTTTTGGCCTGCTATTTCACAAAAAACCTGAAATTTTTCGTCTTGTTCTATTATCATGATCAGTCACAAAACAATTTTTATATAAACTATATAAAAACTGTTGCTCATCTACGCAACCAAAAGTAAAATTGAGGTTCAATTAAAGAATGCAAAGATTCAATTTAGATAATAATTAGATTTCAGTCTATCATGAAAAATGCTGAATCAATTAACAGTTTTAATTGAAAAAAATTTTAAAATTTGACCATTTTGATTGCACATTCTTGAGAGAACACCGAAATCAATTAAAATAAACGTGGATACAATTAATTTTATTAATTCTTCTAGTTTTTTTTTACCTCTTTTTATATTAATAACACTAATTATTTAAGCTGTAGGTCTTTTTTTTGTAGGTTCTTCACGAAAATTGGTTTTTGTTTATAATGAAAAAATATTTTTTTTTTTTAAATAAACAATACAGAAAAACGACAAGAACTTTTTCTGTATTGTGAATTTAAAAACAAAAAAAAAAATTTTTTCCATTATAAATTTTTCTGAAGAAGCTACACAAAGGAGTAGCGAAATATCGAATAAAAATAAATATTACATATATTAATAATACCTACAGCTTAAATAATTAGTGTTATTAATTAAATTATTAATTGATAAAGTAAATTTTTCTGAGCAAAGACTTAATTGGGAAAAAATTAATTATAATTTTTTCTTTATGCCCCTGAAGCACTTTCAGTGATTCTTGCACCATTGGGCAGACCAGGAATTCGAGCAGAAAATACCGAGTATTTGGACGTACTATCTTGACTTTTACTAAGTTGATAAGTAATTTTATGTTAGCTACCATTTTATCTCAACAAAAAGTCAATGCGATTATTGTCCCAATTACACCCATGAGCCCATCGTGTGAGGCCGTCGTATAGCCAACTTCCATATCGATCAAATAGTGAAAAAATCATTAAAATCCCTTCAGCCGTCATCGAGTTAGATCAGTTTAGGTACTTTAAATTAATTAGTGATTACTACGCGCTTCTCATCTTATACAAGGGGAATAATCTAAATATATCGCAATACAATACGACATAATGTACTCATATGCGTCTACATATGTATATGTTTGGGTGTCTGGATCGAAACTAAATGCGCCGCATTCGAAAGATATTGACCTCAATTGTTTTATCTTGGACCAGCGATCAGGGGAAATCAATTTATCCAATACATTGTACTAGAACTACATCGAGAGAAGAATAGCGTAGAGAATAGACTGGCGGTGAAACTGGTAGGAAGATAGAGTTAGAGTAGAGCACAACTCACTAGTTGCGTATTGTTAATCATAAAGCAAAGTGGCAGAGTCTTTGATGGTAATTTTGAAGTATTATTTTTAAGCTAATGGAGGCCTTATTATTTTAGTTCGCCGGCGATTCATTGGACAAAAAGCGATGAAGAAGGACACTGTGGACATCCACACAATAGAAAAACTGGTCCTACTTGCAGTGTTCATTGCTATAAATTAAGCGCTAGTAAAAATAATTCCTCTAATTAATTGACATCAGAGGCGCTACAACACTGCTATAAAAACAAAGAACGTGCAAAAATGCAGAGTTGTACGATAGTGAAGCTTCACCTCCTGTCATTGCTCCAACTATACCATTCCACAAGTTCCAGCACAATGCATCGCATGTGCAGGTGTCATCTCCTGAGTGCTGGTCCAAGATAAAAAAAAAAATATGCTCGTGTAGGTATGTGGTTCAAGATACGGGTATATAAATGCTGGAACTAATTTGCGTCTGGTTTAAAAAACTCATGATTGTTTTTTTTTTTATGTGTTCTTTTAATTCTCTTGTATTTCCTTCCATTTTTGTTTGTGGTCAAAAGACTCAAATGAACTTTACGTTTCGTATTGTTGTGCAAATTTTGGCTGATTAAAAAACAAAAAATAAACCAAATGGGGAGGGGACACACACAAATATTTCTTCAACAATCTTCCATAATTTTTTCCTTTCCTTTCCTTTCCTTTTTTTTTTATTGCTATTTTTGCTGGCATTTTGTATTCAAGTTAATCCATATCCGTTGCTACTTTTATTTTTTTAAGTATTCAATTTTTCTCCATTATCTCTTCCTAAAAGTTTCTCTTTCAAGATTTTTTATTTTTTTTCTGTGTGTTTCTTGAAGGAAAATGGAAGCAAAAATGCTGTGATAATTTAATTAATTATATTTTAATTTCTTTCTTCTCACAGTCATAGCGGTATTCGTTAAGTAAATATTCTACTAATTGTTGGAGAGTTCGAGTTCATATCGTGCCATTAGCGCCCAAAAGGACGTAAAAATCTAAAACCAAATTTTACATAGGGAAATAATTTTACGTAACGTTCGTAATCTAAATTGTTTTCGTAACCATTATTAGAGTTGTATGGAGAATTATGGAGATTTATATAAAGAAAAGAACATCGTGGCGTTTACGACTTTTTGTTATATAAAGTTGTAAATTTTAGACCGCAGGAAAATTATAATTTTATATTTTATAATTTTATTTATCAGATGTTTTTTTTTTTTTTTTTTTTTTTTTTTTTTTTTTTTGGCGTGTGAGGTAGGGTTGAAAATGCCTTCGCACTTACAGAGACCGTCGTCTTCTGCGTCGAGTGGTGTTGCCACTAAAAAATTCCCTCCTCCTCCTCTGGGTAGATTCCTCCCCGGAACCGCTTTCCGCATTACTTCGGGAAGGCCCAGAGCCACGTCCCAATCAGGACCACTCTCAATCACCCACGTCTGGGTATTTATCAGATGTGTTTGTGCATTAAATCAATATTGATAAATTTAACTGCCGATAATTGTTGTTGATAATTGTGTTGCAGTAGAGAAGCAATCCTCCAAAAGTTTACATGTTAGAAACTAAGCACTTGATTTTAGATAACAGAAACATAAATTGTTTATATAAAATTAGAATTTTTTCTGTTTGTTATTTCGTTAAGCTGCTGGTCTCTGTGGACAAACGTAAATTTATTGAATTTATTATTGTAAAGTTATTGCTTATTGTTAAAAATTACGTAAATGTAAGTCATGTGTATTAAAAATTTAAACTCTTTTGCAAATATGCGCTTATGTTGGCAACTGATAAGATTAGAATTAAAGCAGCAACTATTTTTATAATCCCCCACTTTTAATTATAACTCTTTGAATACTTTTTGCAATAAAACAATCGTTCAGGAATTTCAAGAGAAAATAAAACAAATGAAATTATTTTTAAAAATATTTTCTTTACTTAACGCCATTTATTTTCAACAAAGATATGTGTTTTCAACTAAAGAAAAAAACTGAATGAAAAGAATAAAAAGAATCTACTAAAATTAACTTTTCACACAAATTAAATGAAAAGTTGGTGTTTTCGTTTGTTAGTTTTGTAGCGCAAAACAAAAAAAAAAATACGAAAAAATCCTGTGCATGTGAAATAAAATTCAACAAATAAGCTGGAGTAAAAGGGGAAAGTTTTCGACAAGTCAGCAACAGACTGACTAGTTATTGGGCTTCCCAGCAATGAACTCGCAAAAAAAGAAAAGACCCAAAAAAAAAAAACTACAACAAATACCAACAGCATCAGCAGCATCAACATGTTCACCAGCTGAGAACGCACAAGTTTTAAAAGTTGTTGGAACAGCAGCAGCAACATTACCAGCAACAATATTAGCAGCTGTATTATAAAACTATAGAAGTATTAGTGGTTGCAAATGTAAGACCACTAACAAAAGTCATTAGTGAACAAGATGACCATATCCGGCGTCATTATGTAAAAAGTCAGGTTATATTTTTTGTCCTTTTCTTACTCCCGCAACTACACTTTTGGGATTTTTTGTACATTATTTTACCAAAAAAAAAAAAGAAAAAAATAGAAAATAGAAAAAATTAATTGTGGATGGAAAAAACTTCAACTCAACTGAAGTTCAACTGAATTTTCAAATGACTTTGTGGGTTTTTTCATTTCTGTTTTGGGAAAAATTCCATTTTTACGACCTGTTTTGGTTGCAGTTTAGTTGGTTAAGAGTTGGTCGGCTGCTTGTTTTGCATGGCCATCTCGCTGGAGCAAAGTTTACATAAAATGAATAAAACCGCAAGAGACTAATAAGCATGGTAATGTGCCCGCCTGCCTGCAGTTTGTGATATTGAAATGAAAGTTTTGTTAGGAAAGAAAATTGTATTTGCTTTGAACTGATTTTGTTATTCAAATAGTTATAAAATATGCAGCGAACCTACGACAACACTTGCAGCAAAAGAGCCAAAGTTAGCTGGCAGCAGAGGAATACGGAAACGGAAAAGGGACAATTTAAGATTCGGAGAAAAGCTGTTACAAATCACTGACATGAAATTGTGATAAAATTTCCATTTCTTTTGGTTTTCTTGTAAAAATTAAATTAGAGGCGACTTGAAACTATTATAATTTTTTGTTCTTTCCTTTATCTCACTGTTGATGAGTGAGTTAGTTTTGTTTTTGTTGCTTCTATTTTCTTTTCATTCTATCGCTGTCATTAATTTGGTCTCAAATGTCTTTTTGTTGTTTTTTTTTTGTATCTTTTAAGTTGTCAGTTGTTGCATTTTGAGTACCAGTCTTTGGTAGCATTGATTTGATTACACGTTCCTGTAGCAATATGAGAGCTGCTTGATAACTCTGTGACTTTTTGAATTTCCCTCACAGTAATTTTAAAATACAACACTGCCGCCTTCAACTACCATCTATTAATAGACTACTGTGAAATTTTTAGCAAGCTACGGCATTCAGTTTGTGTTTGACACCCATTGAACGCAGACAATCTCGTGAATTTTAACAAAAATGAAAATAGGTGAATTTCGTGATGTGATGTTCAGCCGCAATCCGGACGAGTTTTTACGCCGTTAAACAATCGTCAACATGAATCCATTACAATAGCCGCGAGACCAAGGAATAATAAAAATTTCCTGAAGATGTTAACCGATGATGAAATAACGAAATAGAAAATAAAAATAAACCTTCAAGCTTAAAAGATAATATAGAAATATTCATTAAAAGAAATAAGGTCAGAAGATAAGGATTAATACATTTTTATTAATCTTTCGCTGGGCAAAACCAAAGTTTTCATGTCGTGCAAGCGAAAATTTAGTTGAGTGAAAATTAAAATATTAAGAGTTTGCACCAAATTGCTGATGCGTTTTCAAATATTGACATTTAATACACACTTTTTTAACTTTTTTACTTTTATGTAAGCTTATGTTCAAATATAATTTTTTATCTATAAAACATTATAAAGTGCGTAATTGCGACCCTCTCAAATAACGACAAAGACGAAATAAATTAAAATTTTAATATACGATTTGAAACAACTCACATACAGTTTTCAATTCCATTGCATTTCCTTTTTACAAATTTTTCAAAAATTTTTCTTAATACTTTTTTTTTAACCTTTTTTATTATTTTAACAATCTATTTTTTTAAGCTTTAAGGTTTTTTCTCTTTTTATTTATTCTCTCTTCGATATTTCGTTAACCTTCGGTTAACATCTTCAGGAAGTTTTTTATTTTTTAATTTTTTTTTTATTTTTATTTTATTTTTTATTTGTTAGGTTAACGAAGGTTAACGAAATATCGAAGAGAGAATAAATAAAAAGAGAAAAAACCTTAAAGCTTAAAAAAATAGATTGTTAAAATTTTTCAAAAATTTTCTTTTTAAGTTTTGTAATCACTGGTATTTTTTTTTTTTTTTTTTTTTAAATTTTATTTTTTTTTTTGTCTGAAACTGGGGTTGAACCCAGGTCTGTTTTTTGGTTGTGTAGTCAACGTGCAGACTACCATCCATAGTGCCATCGCCACCCTGAACTGAAAGTGCTGCCATATATTATTTCTCTTTTTATAAAACTGAATTGTTTGGAGTATTACCATTTACAAAATATTTCTACTTATTAAATTTTTGCCAATTCTTATTTTCGTCATTTCTTATTAGAGACCAATGAGTGCAATGTAGCGAGGAGACTTGAAATTATTCTAGAATTAAATTATTCCTTTGATATTTTATTATGGAGTGCTATTGTTGGGTAACAAGCTCCATCACTCAATTTCTTTTCTAAAGACCCATATACAACGTAAAGAAAAAATGTTCACGAATGAGAATTAAAAAATTTTGTTAATGTGCTGAAGGTTAAAATATAAATTCTCAGACTCGCATCTGCACGGAAGACTGACGAGTGCCAAAAAAAAAAATCATCCAAACGCGAAATTTAGTTTTTTAAATAACGCTGGCCCTCCATAAATTACAACTTCTTTCAATTTATAATATTAACTATGCAATTTATGCAATAAATTATTTTGGATAATTACGAAGCACTTTTGGTTGGTGGAAATTTCGTACACCATTTTATGTCCGCTTTCGTTTACGTTCTCTTTGCTTGACCTTGCCCATTCGTCTAGAGAAAAAGGAGCTACTGCTCCCGGTTTGCAGGTCGACGATTTGCTGCGAACTGATTCCTCTTTCAAAGATGCATCAGGAATACACACATCCATACATATGTATGTGTGTATCTAGAACTTTTCTGGTTGTTGTTGAATTGTCTACTTTAAACAGTGAAGCTGTTTGTGTGTGCGCCAGTCGTCATATGCAACGTGACTTATCACTTTGCGTAGCTCTTGATTTAATTGGATTTCATTTTTGTTCATTTTCCAAATGACATTGTTGCCTCATCTGTAACTTGATCTCTAGTAGCTGAAATATGGGTATCTAGAAAGAAATGGCCATGAACAGGTTTGGTTCGGTGGGTGAGCGTGATGGTTTTGTGATAATTGTGTCGTGATAAGACAATCAGAAATTAGTTATCTAACATTCAATTTCTGAACGTTAAGTTGGGAATTTTTAAAATATATGTTACAATTGCATCAAGCAGGGGCCCAATTCGATTCGAATCGCAATTTCATACAAAATTCTATTAAAATGTATAGAAATTTTGTTCGATATCGAATGCCGTAGGTAGATTGGGGCCAGTTATCAATGTTCTCAATAAATCTTTATAATGAAAGCAAAGATATAATTGTATATAATTGAATATTGTAATATAATATAAATATAATATAAAAATATAATAAATATAAAATAAGCAAAGAAATAATTCATTCTACAAACATGAGTAATTTTTCATTGCACTTACGAAGTGCATACGAAATCAGTACTATTTTAACAGTTGCTCCTGTTGTCATCTCCAATGAGGCCAGCAGGCACGTATGCGGGATCATGTCCTTCTTCCATGTTAGTTTCATTTCATAAAAATATTATTTCATTTTATTTTGAAGCAGTATGTTGGTTTTACTTTTAAACACGTTGTCTGTGCTTCAATTAAATTCCAGACATACTAACAGAATAAAATATCCACAAATGTGCTTTTATATGAATGTGAATGGACGAGTATTTGTGTTTGTATGTACAATCGTATACGTTAATTCATTAATTCGTGCTCTCACAGCTCCCACTACCCTGTCGACAACTCAGTTAACCTGAACAACGAATTTCAATTAATTCATTTTAATTTTTCTACAACTGATGGTGGCTGACATTCAGATTATTTTTAATGGAGATAACTGACTGTTTTAACATTGCGATCTCCAACGATGTAGTCACCTGTCCGATTATCCATTACTTTTCAACCACCACCAACAGTATTTGTTAAATGGGTCTTGACATAAAAACATTCTGATGTGACAAGAGTTTAGACCGCTCGAACACCTCAACAAGGTGCATTATAGAATTCAGGGATAACTATACATGATTTGCTACCCAACTCTGGAAGTAGGTGGCCTACGGGCTCATTTGCTTATCAGTGTTCTGGGGGCGCTAGTGAATCGTTTCAAAAATTTACTCGGTGTTAAGACCACCGTCAGATAAGGCCCCATGGGCAGGTGCTGACGTTAATCTAGAACACCATTACTTTTCAACTAACTTAAAGTTAGTTATCTAACAGTTGGCCTATAATTATCTAGTTAATAACTACCCAGAAGTTAATTCTAAATATAACTTATCAAAAAAATATTTTGATTGATGAAAACGAAGATAAATCGAATAATTTAAATTTTGATAATTGAAAGAACAATAGTTTTCTGAAACTGAAATAACGCGAAACGTTAATTAAGCGACGTGAAGCCGTCGTACTGTCTGTCGAGAATGTCTGTAAAGAAACGATGCCTTAAAAGAAAATCAACATATTGATATAAATATGTAAAGTAAATCAAGCAATTGATGAATGGAGCAAAAAAATAACGCATAAAAGTGAACCAAAGGCAAAAAACAAATAATTGCACAAAATATACACCCTTCGATTTGGGAAAATTTTGCATTTCAATGACCATAAAAGTGAATTATAAGTCAATTTTTATTTGTAGTCGACTAACAATTTGCCGGCAGGGTATTCATTTACAGACCCACATACGCACACACGCACTCGCGCACACACTCTAACACTCTCACACTAATACGAGTGGTTCGAATGTTTGCAAAATGTGAATACCATTTTGAATTCGTGTGGTCCTTTAAAGTTTTTAATTATTTTTGCGGTTGTGTCATTCTGATGACAATCGGCCGTGGAACTTTAAAAGCCTTGACAACCAGACCATCCGTAAAACTGTTACCCAACAGTGCTTTTTAAAAGTATGCTTTTAAATCGAATAATTAAAAAAAAAAAAAAAATAAAAATACTCTCCAGTCGCATCGGTTCAATTGTTGTAAAAGCAGTGGCAAAAGACCAGCAATATAAAAAACTGAGGTAAATGTCATCAGTGATAATAATGGTGGGGACATAAAAACTGATAATATGAATATCTCCAATGGCAACAATAAAACGTGCATATCCACACACGCATACAAATAGAATCGGTTCGCTTGTACAGCAAATGGATTCAAATTATCTCTGTCATACAATTATCTGTATTTGCAGTTCTCGTCGTCTCCATCGCTTGTCGTAGCAATTGCGAAAATTACCCAGCAAAAAAACAGTGAATACGTTCACTATGAATTGGTCAACAAGATTATCACTTTTAAACTCATGGAAAACGCATTCAAGTCTGGCGATTAATTCATATGAAAAATTACGCAGTTGTAATTTAAAATTTTTCTTTGCGTTTTATTCATGGCGAGCTGTTTTGTTAAATGTAAACAGATGCTAAAACGTAATCAAATCATGAAACATTCATTCATGGGTCCTAAGCACTCATTTAAACGACGATCTATTTGTTAAATGTAAACACGTGCTCGCCAATGACATCCCATGTCGAAATCATGCATTCTTGAGCTGTATTGAACCAGTTCATTGGGAATAGAACCCAGGCATTAACTATTTCTTTTGCATGGTATGGTTTTTTGCTGGGTATGGTCAAATCTTTATTCATTTAGTGGTGTGTCGGTTTCAAGTGTTCAGCGGTTAAAACATAATTAGGGAGGCCTGCCAGAAGCCTTCAATTGCCATGGACAAGCTGAATGTTAAATTCAATATAATATATTGCCGTAGCGGTTTAAATAGAGCTCGAATTTAGAAAACCTTATGATAATCGATTTGAAGTCGATCGATTTACATCGCACATCTGCCTGCAACTTATGGCAATGGAAAGCACTATTGAATTGTCTTTGAATATGTTAAAAGCATAGTTTGACTTTTGCAGGCCTCTGCAAAGAGGCATTCATTTCTAATTTCTACAAACGTTCGTCAGCATCACTTAACACATTTGTTTGTTCGACTTATTGACGCATTTGTGTGTATAAATGGGCAATATTTTGCTGTTTTTGTTTATTTTTGTGTGTACGTGTTTGTGTTTTGGTGCGAATACTTTGCACAGTATTTAATTGGTATTTGTTTTTCATCGCGGAAAAATTCGTAACTGAGTTGAGCGCATGAAAAGTTTTCATTTCTTATTTATTTTCAATAAATGACAGTTATTATGCTGAATGAAAAAGATTAGATCGTCGCTTTTTGCGTGCACCACTCTGTTAGAAAAATGTATGAACCGAAGGATTCTAACGTCGCCAATATATATGGTTTTGAAAGCCTTTTATAACTAGTTTTATAAATATAGGCTAGATCGGATTCATTTATTTTTCTTGTAATTCACTGCTTAATTTCCAACGTTTCTAGCCTGCAACAAGAAAATAATTATTTGCAATCGAATAAGTAGTTTGATCGTTACGTAGGAAAAACTATACAATATTTTAATATACGAGTAATGAAATGACAATGTCAAATGAAAGTTATACTTAGTTTAACAGACACAGAGTGCGTTTCATTAAGTATGCGAAAAAGACAGCCAGAATATATAAAAAGAAAACCTGCCATATCAATGAGCATACGAATGAATACTTATGAAATTTAAATGTTCAGTCGAATAGCTCAGGATAAAGTTACATGTAAAATAAAATGTTAATGATGAAGTGCAAAAAACTTGTGTTGTTTTTTTTTTTGTCAGTCTGCAGGCAGGTACATAAACGAGTACGAGTGCATGTGTCATACATATGCATGTCTTTTTTTTATCTATTTTTCACTATGAAATTATAAAAATACATAAGTCTGAGGCTGAGTTCAGGCTTGTTTATTTGACATTTTTTCTCGTTTGTCATGCACATGTCATGCATGTCACAAACATGAGCAACCGGGGGTATAACGCAGTAAACGAACTTTCGGTTTAATTTTAAATTATTAACTTGTTTACATATAAACGAATTTAGTTAATTTTTATTTTACATATTATATTTATATCTTCAAAGACGGCCTCGATACGGCCTCTATTTTGTACCAGCGCCTTCACTTCACTCCAATAGCAATGTTGCAGCGCCTCTGATGTAAAGGCGACGCATTCTATTTTTGAATCTGTATTCGGTTGCCATTTTAATAATTATTTTATGCTATACAATACCGTGGAAAGAGGGCGATCTGCTCTTACTTGTGGACTAGTATCAACTGAAGTCGGTACTGTTCAGTGACAGTGGCTGTGCCTTCGCCACTGAAGTATTCCTACAACAACTGATATAAACGCACACTAATGTACATCAGATTCAATTCAAAGTGTTTTTATGACTTCATCGGTTACTGGGCTCGAAGCAATTACCTTGAGTTTTATAGTCAACGTGCTCACTACCTCAGCCAGCAGCACCTAGGCCACGCCGTGTGAACAGCGCCAGTCTCTTCTTCTCTTCCCAATCTCAGTTATAACGTTTGATTTCCCTCTCAGGGTGTGACTAGTCCAGCGCCATTTGCGTCTCTTTATTTCAGAGAATCTGTTCTTTTGACCAAAGAAAATGGTTCTTGACCAGTGCATACTCAGGATAATACGAAGACAGTGGTTGACAAAAATTTGTATGCACTGCATTTGAATATAACACTTACTGCTGACCAATTATATTACAATTTAAATAATACAAGGTGGAATTAAAATCCTACCATCTGCCTAATTTTTGACTTTTCTCATGGATGTGAATATAATTTCTTTTCGGTAGAGCCGCTCATGTGTATGAGGTAAATAATTTATACAATTGCATTGGTGTGAGTGTGAGTGTGAGTGAATATACACAAGTTTATTTAATAATCTTTATGTCTACATATGCGAGTCAAGTGTTTATTTATTCAGCCGACATCAAAATATTTATATGACACTTGAAAAGATAAATATTGAATATGCTGGTTCACTGCACAAAAACATTCATATGTACATCTAAATAGTTATGTATTCACACATTCACAGAGGCATTCACGCCTCAGCACAAAAGTAGGCACACCAATTTTCTATTCTGGAAACAAGAAAACTAGTTCTTGCTGTAATAGAAAAATTAAGTCCTTCAAAAATGATGTGCAAGGGAAAATTCGAGAATTCTGTAATTCAACCCTGAAAATTATTGCCCAATCGCAATATGGTCTACCATTTCCAAAGTAATGAAGAGTATGGTAAATTTCCATCTTATGAAGTGTCTGGAGTAAAATAGCTTACTTAACGACCTGCAATATGGCTTCCGTGGAGGACGTTCCACGGGAGACTTATTAGCTTTCCTCTCGGAAAAATGGTATCGATCCATCCACCATTTCGGCGAAAGTAAGGTAGTGGCTCTAGATATTTCAGAAGCATTTGACAGAGTGTGGCATGGAGCACTCTTGTCCAAACTTATTGCTTTTGGTGTCGGTGATATCTTCTCTCAATTTATATCGAGCTTTCTCAGGGATCGCGCTATAATAGTTGTTATAGATGGGATCTCTTCTAACGAGTTCAATATTAATTCAAGGGTACCACAAGGCACCATTCTTTCTGCTACCCCATTTCTTATTTTTCTTAATGACCTCCTATGCCAAACTTTCAACCCTATCCACTCTTTCGCAGATGACAGCATATATTCATTTAATCGTAGGCCTACGTCGAATATGAACGCGGAGACGAGGCAGAATATGAATAATTCGCTAAATGGTGACCTCACAAGAATATCGGAATGGGGTCACGCGAACAGCGTCGATTTCAATGCTCAAAAGACCCAATACTGCATGCTTACGCGTCCACGCATGCCCGACTGCGCTGCCTCATCTGTAATTATGGACGGTATACAGATCGAGGAATCAGAAGCTCTTGATGTTCTCGGCATGAAAGTTCAGTGCGGTGTTCGATGGACTGAGCACATTTTTCAGATCTCAAAGGAAGCATTCAAGTGCCTCGGTTTTTTAAGACGGTGTAAGACATACTTCACCCCATCTGATCTCCTCACTATTTATACCGCCAACATCCGACCGAAAATGGAATACAACTCTCATGTATGGGCCGGTACTTCAAGGACTATTTTGAAGTTACTCGACCGTGTACAGGAAAGAGCGAAGAAACTCATAGGAGACAGTAGGGTAGCCAACTCTATTGACGCTCTTGAGCATCGTCGCAACCTGGGGTGCGTTTCGTTGTACTATCGTTACTATAATGGGATGTGTTCTGGTGAAATCAGGGAACTTGTTCCCGAAACCCGGTCATTCACGCGCACGACGCGTTCATCATTAAGAGCGCATCCATTTGTGATCGATTTGGCGGCGACTCGCACTACGCATTACAGAGAGAATTCGTTTTTTGAGCGAACAGCACGTATGTGGAATGGACTACCCGCAGAGGTCTTTTCTGTCACTTTTGACGTGGGAAAATTTAAATCAAAAACTATTCTGAGAACATTTGGATTCAAAAGAAGCATTATCACGCTTATGCTTTCAGACTAAAGTAGCAGTAACTAATTGCAGATTGTATGACAGTTTGTTGATTAGTTCGGGTGGTACGCCACAACATGGAATCACGAAAACTCGCGAAACCTAAAAAGAAAGGAAATAGCGAACGTAAAGTATAGTAGCCAGCATTCCGTACGTGGTTATATCCAGCCTGTCAGATCTAAATCTATGTTGTACGTGCTTCTTGGAAAACCCCCAGGCAGTTAATGAAGTTTATTACAGTGACCATCTGGTCCGTCTGCCAACAACCTGTGCGCAGAGCCCATTTCAACCATCCTCTGTATCCCAGCTAGAATCATATTGATGCATTCCTTCTGAGTGACTGTCCACCAGACACTGCAATCATATGCTGGTATGGGTCTTACAACCGCCATTATGACAGTTGCTGTAGCCTACACTTTTTTTTTCTAGGCGGTAGTTTCAATTTTAGTGCCGCTTAAACACCTTTAATTAGTTCGCATTGCAATCCCAAATACCCAATAATTTAATTCGTGTTGTAACTGAAATAAGAAGAATTTATTTGTCCGTGTAAATAAAGCGATATTTTTAATTTTCGTTTATAAAATTCTCCATTTTACATATATGACAGTGGCAGTGTATTTAATTAAATTACATATTCCTGCGTTACATATAAGTTCTTTTAGTAAATTCCAACAAGAACGTCCAGTTGGAAATTTTCCAATATTTGCAAATGTGTTAAATTCGTGTATCGATAATTTGGCACACAATACAATTTCTTTCTCTTATTTAATATTAAATTTTTTATGCAGTGCGAATGCCATTGGACGGTTTTGTTGGCGATTGAAAATAACTTGCTTTAAATCTCAACATTGCTAAATTAAATTAAATTCCATACAAACGCATAATTTCGAGCTGGATTTGTTTGCAAATTTATTTTTAAAATTATCCAAAAATTATATCGAAATATTTTTTATAAAATTTATTTTATATTCCGCGGGAGCCAATAAGAATGTTGCTTTTCATGAGGGCGCTTTCCATGATGTGCTGAGTAGGTTGCATTTTGTACGTATGAAGTTGGAGGTCTTTTAGCAAAATTCACTGCGTAGTTCTTCGTGACATTTTAAGTTGTTGATAATGCTGCCCAATTGATATTTACGGGTTTTCAGCGATACACTCCATTACAGCAACGATGTTTTCATAACCGACACAATTTCTTAAAACTTTCTGACCACTCATCGAACGGTTGACACATTAGCTGCATTTTATCGACTGAAAATTCCTCGAATTCTTCTCAGTAAAATTTTGTGATAAGTTTTCACAATTATAACGCGTTGTTCTTTCCTAAAGTGGTCCATTTTTAATAACCGAAAAAAACATATCGAGCCTTTGGTGCAATACCGTAGTAATTGAAAAAATCGTGAACTGAGAAAAATGCATTTGAAGTTTTGAGCCATCTTTTTGATAGTATTTTCGTTTACTAAAGTTATTTTTTTACAAGTTTTTAAATAAAGAGGCATGTTTTGTAATGTTTTCGGTTTGTAAATTTATTGTCATAAAGGAAATATTGTTGGAAATAGCTGGAGGCAATAAAGACATTTGTAGCTGTAGCATCTGAACAGTTAGAGATAGAACCATAATTTATTTTTCCTTTAGATATATATTTCCCCAAAGTTCATTTCTGCATACCCAGCTCAAAAAATTCAAATTTTGAGTTACTACGGTATTGCACCACCAAAGATTCGCTATGTGACAGCTGCCAAATTTCAGAGTTGCCGCTGGCACAAAAACAAACGCTAAATTTCAAAAGTGCATTTTTACTGAGACAAAAGCAAATATTCTTATCAGAATATCAACTTTGAAGATTTTTGAAAATAATAGAAATAATGGAAAATTAAAAATTATTTGCGGCTATTGTTACAGTGGTTCTATAGCTGTTTATAACTAAAAAAATTTGAACCAATTAATCCATAATATTTGCGTGAAATAATATAATGCTCGATTTCGCATTCAGTATAAATTCCAGTTGGGTACGAAAATAGATTCGAACCCCTCTGCATATACAAATGGATAGAATTGCATTCATAAATAAATTATCCACTTTTAAAATTAGAGTTAATTTAATGATGCATTAAAATTAATGATGGATATTTGGTTTAAATAAATATTGCAAAAGCCCACAATAATTTATTTCTTTTTTTTTATGTGTCAGAATATGTGATTTTTTTTATTTGAATCGTTGTAAATGAATAAACTGCCATAAATGTTTAATTTACTGATTACTATGGACGTTTTGATGAAGTTAATGCAATTGTGAGAGAAAATATTTTGCAAAACAAAAAAAAAAACACACACACACAAAAAGTAGGAGAAAAAGCAATTTATATTGCAACGACTCTTCAATGAATCAGTACACCGAATAAACCACTGAAAGGTTTACATGCCTGCACATGTACTTGTCCATGAAATTTAAATTTAAACTAAATTGCTTAATAGAATTTTTTAAATTCTCCCCTTTGTTCAGTTCTCTTCCATGTGAATTATAAATGGCTTTACTATTTGAGCGGTGTTTTTTTTTAAAGTGGCATAAGTCACTTTTTGAAAAATATCAAATTAATGATGCCATTGATTACAATTTAACTGTATCTCCTCTTTTTTTTAAGAAAATTTGCAATCAACGTTTGTTCAAAATCTCGGTGATATTTTTGATAAAGTGACTTGTATCACTTTCAAAATAAATGGCTCTTTCGTTCCATTAACTATCTACTTTAATTAACTTTTCCAAAAGTCATATCTAATTATTTACTTTTCTTTCTATAAGTCTCTAAATATTTGGAATCGTTTCACTTGGCTTTGAAGTAATACTTATGCATATTAGGGAGGCCCTTATTAGCAATATTAAAAAACAAAGAACAATTAAATTTTATATGAAACGAATATTTAATTTTTAATTGCAATCAAAAGAATATTTAATTTAAATTTTTTCTATCATAGTTGAACCTCGGTTATCCGGCTACATCGACCGGCTTCTCGTTATGTTTTAGAAACTCTACTATGAGTGCTTTGTTTTTATAGCTTCTATCATCCGTGGTCTACCGCTATTATTCGTGCAAAAAACACAAGTTTATTTTTTCTCAGCCATCTAAGTGATTCACATTATTTGTTACGTCCTGATATCCTCTTATTTGTGATTTTTTCTACATTAAAAAAATTACGTTTGATGTTGCAAGTTTTTATTTTAGTGATGACTCGTTCAAATAATAAATCTTAAAAAAGTCAGAAAAGTTCTTTCTATTCAAGGGGAAATTACTTTAATTTATGACTTGCAAAATCATACGGATTAAATTGTAACCTGAGAAGTATGTTTTTTTTTTATACAAGGTGGGCCAAAATAAGTCATCCGATGTTGTTGGGCTCTCATATTTTTTCTAAATGAAAAACTTCGACTCTGTTTTTTGATTATGTTTATCTGAACCTTTAGAATTTTATTGGTCAAGTCCAGAAGCTGATATCGGCCAAATGGGCGCCGTCACAATTGATTTCTATACGAGCTCGTTTTATGGCATTTTTCATCGCTTCGGCGAGAACTTTGGGCGAGTGGATTCTCGCACTCGTGTCGAATGTTGTGCTTGAGGGCTTCCAGGGTCTCGGGCTTGTTCACGTAAACACGGAACTTCCAAAAAACCCCACAAATAAAGTCTGGAACGGTTAAATCGGGCGATCTTGCGGGCCAGTGCAAATCGCCAAAACGAGAGCTGAGGCGACCCGGGAACGCCGCCTACAGAATATCGGTTGTGGCTCGCGCAGTGTGTGTCGTTGCTCCGTCCTGTTGGAACCACATGTGGTCCAGTCCTAATTCGTTCAATAGCGGCAGAAGAAACTCGGTTAACATGCCTCTATAGCGCGCACCGTCTACTGTAGTCGTTTGACCAGCGGCGTCCTCGAAAAAAAATGGCCCGATGACTCCTCCAGCGTGAACAGCGTACCATGCAGTCACTTTGAGCAGGTGTAATAGCTCCTCGTGCATCACTCGTGGTATTTCGGTGCCCCAGAAGGGATTTTTTTGCTTGTTCACGTACCCGCTGAGGTGGAAATGAGCCTCATCGCTCATTATGATTTTGGTCGAAAAATCGTCCACTTCGTCCTCGAGATTGAGGATGGCTTGGGCGTAGGTGATGCGTTTGTTCACTTGTTTTCTACATCTGTCTAGTTCGCAAATGTCAAAACAGATTTGACATTGGCCGCCATTTGCAAAAATAAGAACATCTTCCCATAGTGTGATTTCTTTTGAGCCCACCTTGTATAACCTCTATGCCGCATAATCGAGCTTAAACTGTTTTACATTTTCAATGGAAGATAGAAATAAGATTTCTTTGTTAATGCGGCTAGTAGTGAAATGTGTAATTTCAAATATTTATTCTTATGAAAATAAATTCTGTACAAAGCCCACACGAGAGAGAGCCGCCTTAATGTTTACCTACTAATTCAACTACTGCCGAACGTACTAAAGACAAGTAGTACTTGACTGAGTGACATGAAGGCATCTTTGGAAAAGGCATTGTTATTATTAGAATGATTCTATTAAAGGTGGGAATCATAATTACCATAAATGTGCTTTGTGTTGTTGTTTAGAAAAGCTTTTGCGAAAAAAAGAAAAAACATTCATACACTTTCGCTTCACTTCTCCTGTCATATTCGCTCGCACTCCTCTTACTTATGACGCTTTTCATTCGACAGTATTGTATACTGTATGTATGTTGTCGTTGCTTGCGTTATCTAAAGCCTGAGCAGGAAAATGTTTAGTTTGAACTCGTTTAGAGTATAGCGTACTACAGCAACCAACAACCAGCAACAACAACAATAGTAATAACAACAATATTTAATTGAATTATGCGTTAAGTGGTTGTCATTCAATTCAAATGCGTAAATATTTTGCCAACAAGCAAGCAATCGTCAGCAGCAGCAAGGGGAATTCGTAAAATGTTTATGTTTAATTAATTTTGTATGCTGTACATATGTATCTGTGGTTTAAATCGTACAAGAATTTTTCCACTACAATCAATTTTCAATTTCCTTTATAAAATTTAGTTTTACATTATTTCTACTGGTGCTGTTCTAAAATGTTGTTCACTGCTATTTGCTTTATATATGTATGTATGTATGTATGTATGTATGTACATCTGGTTGCTTGTACGAAAATGTGTTTTTGGTATAAATTAATTAATTAACATCTATTAGGAATATGTGCCAGTTCAAGGCAAAGCACACTCACACCGTTACAAGTTAAAATTAGGATGAGCACAGGTCTGCAATACTTTTATCGTACTTTAAAAACTGTGGTAATTGAAATTACACAAAGCAACAGCAACAGCAACAGCAACAACAACGACAATAATACTGCTCTATTGAAAAAGTGAATTTAAAAATATATGAAAGAGAAAGACACCTGATTAACATAACTTTCGGTACTTCGGTAATTCGCCTTATTGAATTTGTGGTTCTTAAAGATGAAAAATTTTTCAAATTAAATTTAAATTCAGTTACCAGAAAGAAATGGAAAATGCAACAAGTTTTGTTTTTGTTAATATCGTTCAGATGTCTTGCGTTGAAATGTTTGTTTAGCAAACTGCAAAATGCCTTCAAATTTACAAAGCCAAACGGAAATATGCCAACATTAATGGCGCAAAAACTGTATCTAAAAATAAAGAATAATCTTGAATCTTGAAAAAATTACTTATTCTTATTTTGCAATCGTTCCAGCAAGTAAAATGAAAATAATTTCAGTTGAAAAAATAAGAACCGAAAGAGCTTAAATATATGAATGAAACCAACAATTCAAACCAAACGAATCATCATTGGTCAACTGGTCAAAATATAATTTGAAATTTGTTTTTACAGAACGAATGGCGCGTTATTTATGCACAAGAATTGGCTGCAGGTATTTCGTTTGAGTCAGCGACCAAAGACCTAAAAAAATTGTGAATTTCACTTATACGAGAAGCCTTATTTAACGTAATTTTTATGCAATAACACATATACACTGCAGCCTCGTTGTGCTCGTTTTTTTTTTTGTTGATTCGGACAAAAATTTAAACATTTACAGCCGTAATCATAAAAACTTTCAGCAAGTTTATAAACCATTTATAAGCAACATTCGGTAAAATTGTATTCATAAATGACAAAACCGCTTTTACACGCTTATAGGAGCATCTATAAAATCAGAAATTTTATTGTAAGATTTACACTACTTTAAACGAAATATAAAACGATACACTGGAATACAACTCTCATGTATTGGCCGGTGCTTCAAAGTTTATTTTGAAGTTACTCGATCGTGTACAAGAAAGGGCGAGAAAACTCATAGGAGACAGTAGGGTAGCCAACTCTATTGGCACTCTTGAGCATCGTTGCTACGTGCGCTGCGTTTCGTTTTTCTATCGTTACTATAATGGGATGTGTTCTAATGAAATCAGGCAACTTGTTCCCGAAACTCGGTCATTCGCGCACACGACGCGTTCATCATTAAGAGCGCATCCATTTGTGGTCGATTTGGCGGCGACTCACACTACGCATTACCGAACGGCCGAACGGCACGTATGTGAAATAGACTACCCGCAGAGTTATTTCCTGTCACTTTCAACGTGAGAAAATTTAAATAGAATATCAATAAACACTACTCCCTCTATCCTCCTTCCCATAACCTAATTTCCTAGTTCCAGAACAATGTGTAGGTGTCATCCGCTGAGTGCCGGTCCAGGAAAAAAACAAAAAAAACCGATACTCTTTGAATTTAGACCTTTTTTTTTGAACACATTTTTGCATATAAAAATTATTTTCCGGAATATTATTACAATATTGTGAAGAAAAATTAAATTAAATAATAATCGGGTATGTTCTGTAAACCGAATCCGCAAAAATATTTCGTTTTTACACATACATACACATACAAACACATACGTAGGTATTGAGAAATCATTCGTTTTTAAATCGACTCGGTTTACAGAACAGGAGGAATATACGTAAGTGAAATTTATATAAAAGAAGTAAATTAGTCACCAATTTGAAATATTCACAGCGACTTTAGTTCAGTATACAAGGAAATGACAATCCATTCCAGATAAACCAGTATAAGGCTAAATTAGGCTTCCAAAAATTTGCTGTACGCAAAATTATGGTGAGCCAAGATATAATTCCGAACTAATGGTGTTGAAGTATTCCTTCATTGCCTCATACAAGAAGAGTTGCTCGGCCTTTGGCATGCCATGGCAAAAGTATAATCAAAGCAATTAACAGCCATTGATGGACAACATAAAATAAAAAATATTGATGTTTACATTGCTCAATATTACATCAATAGAAGTCGTAAGTGCAAGTAATTAAAAAAAAAAAAAATTCAATAGTTAACTAAATGCAAAACAAATTTATAAAAATTGTGTAATTTTGTTATTGTTTCCTATATAAAACAAAGAGAGGGAGAGAGAGAGGGAGTTAAAAAGACTACAAGTTGTTATTGTTCGTTTATGAATTCAACTTTTAAAACTTGATTTATAAGACAAAAAGTATATGATAACTTTTGTACTCTTGGAACATGAAAGAAGAATTTATTATGAATTTTCTTTTTGATAAAATTAAAATAAAATACCAAATGATGGAATTGTGGGATCAATTCTAGTGCCAATTGGATCAATTTGTTGGCACTGCACTGCACTGAACCAGGTCTTTGACTGCCACGAAAAAGAGAATTTTTATGAATATGGCTGTTAATATTTTTATTTTGAATTTTCAGTGACAAAAACTTTTTCTTTATTGTGAATTTTAAAAAAAAAAAAAAAATATTTTTTCATTATAAACAAAAACCAATTTTCCTGAAGAAGCTCCACAAACGAGTAGCGAAATATCGAATAAAAATAAATATTACATGCATATATAAAAAGGACCTGCAGCTTTAATAATTAGTGTAATTATTTGAAAAGGATAATGTGTAGAGAATGTATGTGGATTCTATGTCAGCTATCTATTGCCTACTGCGTCTTTGTACTTCGATAACTGCTTCTAACAAGCGCTCTGGAGTGAAACATACTGCCACTCCACGAATTGTGAATTTCTCAAAATCTAAAAATTTTACACGATCAAAAATCTTTCCGTGAGCTCCGTTTACATGTGTGTTTTTTACTGTACGTCCGTTTTCCCATCCTCATGTTTCGTGTTAAGCACATGGCAATGTGACAGTTTAAAGTTGTAAATAAATCTAATAAACACATAAATCAAAAAAATTGTGCACTTGAAAAATTAAAATTTTTTTTCCTTTTTGAAATTTATTCTTTTTTAAACAAAAAAATTATAAAAATAAAAATTTCCTGAAGATGTTAACCTAAGGTTAACGAAATATCGAGAATATATATAGAAATAATAAATATAAAGAGAAAAAACCTTAAAGCTTAAAAAAAAAAAAAAAAATAGATTGTTCAAATAATAAAAAAGGTTAAAAAAAAGTATTAAGAAAAATTAAAATTTTTATACATTTAATTCTCTACTACCTATAGAAATACGTTCGTAGGAGTGAGTACGAGTATATATTATTTATATTTCTTAATAAATGATTTAATCTAATTTAAAATTAATAAAATCTCTATTGCATTCATAATGTCGTGTTGTTAAAGTTTAACGGTGCGCACAAATATCGTGCAATAATTAAAGTATTTCAGTTGTCATGTAGTTATCCAATTACACACTTAAAGGCGTTGGGTTTAAGTTTCTTTTCTTACCATTCATACCATACATACTCGCCTATACATACATATTAAACATTTACTAATTTATTTTTAACGTAGCGTAATATAAAGAAACATTTTTTTTGCAGACATCTGCCGTCCTACTTTGTTGTAATGTTCCCCGTCAAAAGTTCATAAATATTTAGAGTTGTTTCATAACAGAAGGCCCTTCCTTGTAGTTAAATGATGGTGTGTTTTTCTTTTTTGCGCAAACGATATCAAATGCGAGCGAGTAACACCAGAAGATGGCAACAAAAAATGTCATCAAATGATAAAAATGTGTCACGTAATCCCTCGAACATTATGTAACATATGATTACTTTTTCATTACATACGAGTATGTGTGGCTGCATGTGACTACGTATCTTTGCGCAATTTCACATACATACACACACATTAAACGCCTAACTATGATGGCAAAGAGAACGAAAATTAAATCAGAACTAAAGTGTTTGTGTGTGTGGAAATATAGTATTGTTATGAGCCGTTATCTTTAACGTTGTGTTCACACAACCTGTGTTTGACATATCAAATGTCATTATTGTATTTGAAAAACTTTAATGTAGCGTGTAGATGGCACTGCTTTTATCTGAGACTTCGTGTGAACGCGCTTTTTTTTGCTCATATGTATCGGCATGTGCTTATGCGGATGGAGACATACAAAAGTATTATAAGAATTTTCTTTTCATGTTAATTTAAACAGAAACGTGAAAGGCGTGTGCGTGTGTGTATATGTGTAGGTATTTCTGCTCCTGTTACTAACGTTTCTTTTATCTGCTTTACATTTTATTTCTTCCTTTTTCACAATATTTATTTTAAATGATGTGTTATAAAATTAATGCGAGTCTACGTATTTTCTTCTTTTTTATTAAACATTTAATATCGGTTAAAATCTGTCATTCGAGTTTATGAACTATAAATGATAGAAATTAACTTAATCTTTTATGTGTATTTAGCTTTTTTATATTCTTTTTATAACGACATACTACGAGTGAGTATGAGTGAATGTGTGTGTGTATTGTATTGAAGGCGGACGAGGACAAGTCTTTTGAAATTTCTTAAATTAAAATATTTGCGGAAAAATAAATTATTTTATATCTATAAAGCACACATTAGGGCATCTCTTATAAAGCAAACAACATTTGTTTTTCTTAATTTTGACACAAACAGCTTCTATTTTCAAATGTGACCGTTAGAAGTAGGTTAATAAGACTAACGGCCATTTTCACAATGCCTAATTATTTTACTTTTAACAGAAAATTAACTAACTGGCGGTTTGCTTAACAGGCACTATTTAATCGACGGTTAATGATTTCAGTTTCACCATCCTTCAGTTACTTAACAAAAGAATTCGCTAGAAAGTATGGCAATATTGTTTGTGTTTGTTTACGAAAAATACTATAATGACAGAAAATAGAAAAAAATCTTAACGTTCGTGTAAAAAACATTGAAGTATACTGAAAGGAAATGGCGGAATATTCATAAGCAACAAATTGTTCCAGCTCGGAACATTCAAAAAAAACAGGTGAGACAGGTAAAATATTGGTCTATAAAAATATTAAGATATGCACATGTTAAAAAGTTTTTTGTAGAGTCTCTAAAATCACAGCAAGATTACTTTTTTTTGTTTCAAAGTTTTAAAATTATAAACATTGAAAAAATATAATTTTTTACATGTGTACATTTTATCTATTTATCAATTAAATTTAGCTATGCATAGGTGTCGATTAGATTGTTAACCGCCACATTTTGCTCGGTTAAATTTAACAGACACTTTTTCGTTAAATGGTGTCAGTTAAAAGTTAATCATACATTGTGAAATATATTTTTAGTTAACCGACTGTTCAAGTTCCAATTAAGTTTTAATCAGACATTGTAAAAATGGCCGTAAAGCGCAAGTCGGCACGAATTGCCTTTGGTAGATCGAGATAAAATTTTTTTTGGGTTCTCATTTAGGTCATTAGTCCCCGTCCATACTGTGAAGCATATGCTGCAAAACTTTTAAGTTTGTTGATGAGAGGGGGAAGAGGAGTGGAAGTATGTACGCTGTTTCATGTACATGCAGTTTTTGTTGAATTTCTTATTTGCATCTTTTGACATGAGGTCTATTTGACGTTTCATTTTATTTCTTTTCGTTTGGTATACTATTAACATCTATCATTATAATAACTACCCTGTTTTATTGTTATTTTTTGTGAAATATAATCAAAAATTTAAAAAAAATAATATAAAATTATATAAAAATTATTATATAATTTTTCTTCTTAGCGTACATTTTGCTTCAAATTATACCTTGTGCTTCAAATGTCTATCCAAAAAAAAATATTCACACCTTCTATCACAGGGTAGTTATTTTATATTTACATTCGGTATTCAGAAATGTCAAAAAAAATTAAAAAAAGAAGATAGAAGGGAGGAATAAAAAATATAAATAAATAATGAAGCAAAAGGTTCATGTATGGACACTGCTGCAGTTTCAAAAGAGAATTCAAAAAACTTTTGCAGCAAAAACTCATCAGTATGGACGGGGACTTACGAAATTATTTAGCAGGAGACGGATTGCCACACCCATGTGCGGCACATGTGATGCATACTCATTCGCAAGTCTGTACCCTGGTGTTTAGCACGTATTTTTGTGCAAAAGAAATTGTCTTCCAAAATAATGAACAGCGTAATATACATATCGTCACCTAAAATGCAAAAGGGCCTATCATCACTTAAAAATTGTACAGGAACGACAAAGAACTTAATAAAATGTAAGATGTTGTGGTTACAAATATGATTTTTTCTCAATATCATCCGAAGTAAATGATGAGTGTATTTTTTACACAAATATTTTAGAAAAGTACTGCATACCAAATATTTTTTTTTTATAATTTTTGGCACATTTTTCATTTTGTGAAAAACAATAATTTGTTGTTAACACCTTTTGAATTTCTTTAATAAACTCTTTTTTTTTTTTTTTTTTTAATAGAAAGCTAAAAATTCATGAAAATGTGTGCGTATCTATATCCATTAAACAAACAATTTTTAGTTAATTGGTTGTTACGCCCTTTTGTATTTCAGGTGAATTAAGACGAATTTTTTATATACTTATGTACTTATGAATAAACTATTTGTATTTATATAATAAAAAAAGAACGGAAGCTATTAAGTGTTACATATCGAATATTGATTAGCAATTAGTGAAATGAAAAAGAATGTTTCATTATTAAATTTCAGTATTATTTGAAATATATAGGAATTCTAAATTTAAGAAAAATTTGCCGAAAACGAGAAAAATATGTTTTGGGAGAGAGGGTGGAGCGAGGTAGTGTTTATTGGCATTCGATTTGGGTTTTCCCGCGTCAAAAGTGACAGGAAATAACTCTCCAGGTGCTTTTCGGCCAAAAAACCAATTTTATATTTATATATTATATTTTATAATGTTAGTCCGTTTTGCTGACGTCTACTATGAATCAATGTGTTCTTAATGATGAACGCGTTATGTGCGTGAATGACCGGGTTTCGGGAATAAGTTCCCTGATTTGATTACAACACATCGCATTATAGTAACGCTAGAACAACGAAACGCAATCCATGCAGTGATGCATGCATGTTAGTTGTTAGAATGAGGAATAAAATTCAAAAAATCAAAGCCTCTTGCAAAAAAAGACTTTACTTTTAATTTGAAAATTCCTTTAATGTGCATTTGCAAAAGCATTCCGTCACAGTCTTCTGCATACGTGCTATAGCCGCAAATTTTGTTAATGAAAGAAATACAGTCAAAAATACGCTTCGCTCATACATATGTATATGAGTATTTACGAATGATGATTCTGGCACAAATACATTTCAACTTTACCCGTTTGAGTTTTTCAAAAGTCACTTAATTTTACGATTTACTCAAATAACAAACAGTAGCAACAGCAACGTCAGAATAAACAAAATTTCAACAACAACAAGCAAATGTTAAATAAAATATTTTTCTTCTTTTATTGGTACGGGTATTTGTTGTTGGGAATATAGAAACCCATTTAGCTTTAACTATTATAAATGAAATGATGATATTTAAGTGGATGTGCAAGTATGGCACGATAAACACATACATATGAATGTACATATTTATATGTACAAGCACATTTGTAAGCATGCATGTGCATGCGTATTCCTGGGTATTTGCAAACAGCATCTAAACACAAATTAAAATTCTTGTTTGAAAATGAAATAAACACACACAAATACACTCTCCACATGCCCATTTAAACGCACAAACTCGTCTAGTTTGAAATGCACATCCACACAGAACACATACTTACGTACATACAACATAAATCTGTACATGGCAATATAATGCAGCTCGAAAAACCGGGACATTTATCATACAAATTGAAAAGAATAAATAAAAATCACTGCATAAATTTCATTCGCACATAAAAGTTGTTGCATGCAGTGACGAGAACAGTGAGTGCCAGAATAATTGAAAGCCAATTTACATTTTATATACAACATATACATACATATATAATTTTTTTTTGTAATTTTAAAGGTGAAATTTGCAAAGACACCGATTCAATAAATTAATATTAAACAGCAGCAATTTTAATAACTTGTAAACATTTATAACATTTATATTTATAGCCGAATGTTTTGGATTCGGTTGTGGCAATTCCACTTTAATAAAAAATTTCTATTTTAATTCAACACAAATGTGTTGGGGTTTATTTCTTCTTATTTAAGTTATTATCCCTTAGTACTGTCGCATTCATACGCACATTCATATATGAATATGTACATACATACATATCGTCATATGATTTCCAAAAATCTCGAAGTTACACAAAATTCGAAATCGATTTTTTGATTGATTATGCTGCATAGTATCGAAATACATGTTCTTGAAAAATTGTATACAGCTGCAAATAGGAATGACGTTCTTATCTCACAAAACTCGGAAGTCTCTAAGTGCAAGCGTAGAAGTTAGCCTGAAATTATTTTGCTACTGCTGTAAAAATGTTGCATTGAAAGTTGGGGCCGTTTTGAATTCATATGACGATATGTATATGAAATGTTTCTGCATTAGTGGTGGTGTGACGAAATATTTGCATTCGTTAAAGTAATGAATAAATTGTCAATATTTTGTGTATCTGTGTTTGTTATTTGTGTTTCATTTATTATTCTCATCACAATTCTTCATCTGCACTCCTCTCATTTAATTGCAATGTTTGTATTGAAACGGTTCACAATGCATTCGTAAAATCATTCGCTCTCTGTCTCTCTTTCTTTGCTCCCACAAATAGGATAACGGGAATGGAATGCAATCATTTTACTGACATGACATTCGTCCGTAAAGTTCGTTGCTGGTTGCGATGTTAAAAAACAAAAGACTAAAAAGAAAATAAAGCAAACAATTTTGTGCTGTAAATGGTAACATGCCGTTATCTAAATAATTCTGTTTATTGTAGCTACATACGTGTAAATGAATGAATATGTAGGTAGGGTAGTATGTGTCTGTGTGTTTGTGTAGAAATGTAAGTGGATTTGTGCTTGCAAGGGTTTTGATTTTGTTCTTTTATGTGCTGTTTGCTTTTAAAGGTTTCATTTTCCTTTGACATTGTACGCCTTTTTTGTGTGTAACTCTTTTATTTTCCATTTGCTTCGGGGAGGAGTACATGTAGTACATGTGCTCACTCCCAAACATACATTCATACGTACATACATATATACAAACATTAGTTTATTTAGTCATTAAATTGCAACTGAAAATAAGTTTTACAGTATGGACATGTTTCCATTGACATGGCTTTGGCATTTGAATTTAATTTGAAATCCTTCATGCAACGTAAGTAAATGCTTAATTCGAAGCAGTAACTTGCACATCAACTCATATGGTTTTAAGAATTTTGAGTTCCGACTTGAGAATTTGGTAGTTCATTGTTGCTTGAATTGCAGCATCAAAAAACATTCAAAAGCAAAAGAAATGACGCTCGATTATGACCTTTTACTGTATAACAATATGTCCTACTGGAAAATATTTAATATGAATTTCAAATTGATGTTCTCAAATGAAGATTTTCTGCGAAAATGTTCTAATAAAATATCTAGCAATTGTGTTTCTCAACCAAAGAAAAAAATGGTCATCTTCTTTAATGGCAACTAGAAATGAAAAAAATTGTTGTATTTTATAGTCCACAATTTCCAATTAATTGAGACTAAAAGAGAAGAAAGCAAACGTAACCAAAAAATTAATATCAATATTCCGTTAGCCACAACCGTTTGAACAAACACAAAGACCAAAGTATATTTTAAACTAATGCAAATTCACTAACAAACCACCAGGATGAAATGGACCATCAACAAAACGAACAGACTAACAGATTTAAGAGACAGCACACATTGTTGATATTGTTACGTTCGATGAAGGAGCAAAACTGAAAAAGCAGAAAAAAAAACAGAAAAAGGAACTAAATAATATTAAGGACGATGAATGTGATGTTGTACTTTTGTTGTGCATAACAATGCACTGAAGAGATGCTGCTCCTGCTACCTTTGAAATCCATATGATGAAATGAGTCAAATAAAAGAGTCAGTTTTTATGCAGACATTGGCAAACAAGTACCCATGGGTATGCATTTTCAAGCTCTAAGTTACGTAAAATGCTTCGAATGCAAATGTAAGGCACAAATTGGCTTATGTAAGTTACTTCTGCATACATATGTATGCACCTTCCTTTAGGTAGTATGTTTGCATTTTATATTTTCACAAAAATTGCATTTCTTTTTAACAAATGAAGGAATGTAACTTTAAGAATTTTCTTTCTCGTATTCTATAACGAAAAGTTTTCTTGCATATGCTGGCCTTGTATTTATTGTATTGTCAGTAGCAGGGAAATGAGCTCTCATTTAAAGCAATGCGCTAGAATGGAGAAGGTAGTTTTCATATTGAAGTCATTAGGATCTTAGTATGTGTGTGTGTATGAGTATGCATTTCAATTAAATATTGTCTCAATTCCAAACACTGTGTGTGATGAAGTGATTTTAACATAAAATTATTTTTACTTGCATTAATATCAGCCACAAACAGTGAGTGTTACGGTCACGTATTTGGAACAGAATTTCTTTCCCAATGAAATACTTGTTTGGATATTATCTTAAAGACAGCCGTATTTCCAATCTTTCTATAATTCTAATAATTCTATGAAAAATTAATTTTTCTTAATACTTGTTTTTTAACCTTTTTTATTATTTGAACAATCTCTTTTAATAAACTTTAAGGTTTTTTATTTCTTATTTTTATATAATCTCGATATTTCGTTAAAAATTTTTTAAAAATAAGAAATAAAAAACCTTAAAGCTTAATAAAAGTGATTGTTCAAATATGAAAAATTAAGTTAGAAAACTCCAAATTATATTATATTCTTCAAAAAATACTGAATTTAACCATTGGCAAATTGAAAACTTTAATTATTAGATTACAATTACGCAAAAATGTTTCTCATGGCAACTCTGATCAATCCTTTAAAATTAAACCTTTGCACACCTTCTGTTGTTTTAAATTTGTTGCTTTAAAAATGTTTTTTTAGTGCAACTGGACAACAGTGTGAAAAATTTCTACCGACATCTGTTTGCTTGCGCAGG
Source organism: Dexiosoma caninum (assembly GCA_963924685.1). Lineage (NCBI taxonomy): Eukaryota > Metazoa > Arthropoda > Insecta > Diptera > Tachinidae > Dexiosoma > Dexiosoma caninum. The sequence goes on from OZ004727.1 coordinate 85,777,794, forward strand.
AATTTATTTATTTCATTTCTCAGCTTTTTTCTGTTGATGGCAATTTATTTGAAAAATGAAACACTAAAGCAATTTTTCAGTTAAACGGTCAGCTATTATTTAATTTAACAAGTTGTTGTTACGTATGCAAATATCATTTGATTGATTACTGATTGCACAAATAAAATAATATTCCACACAGGTCAAAACGAAAACTAAAAGCTAAATGTTTATTAAAAAAAAAAAAAACAAAATACTAAATACAAAAAGTGGTTTAATATAATTTTGCACATGCTTGTGAGTATTCCGCACGGAAACGGATCGACCACTAAATTGTCATTTTTTAAAAATTGAATTATTTAAATTCTCGGTAAATGTCATATTTTCTTTTGAATATACAATACAAAGTTAAAATGTTTTGTGTTTTGCCAAGTAATTTGCGTTTATTAAAACCATTCCATTAGCAAATTATTCGCTCTGGAATTGAAAAGATAGTTTTCCTAGAAATGAGTGAAATATTTAAGTTTTAGCAATTGTCATATTGAAATTATTTTGTTTGAAATGATTCCATAGAAATAGGTAATATGCATGCGTATGTTTGTACTTATGCGTCTATTACACATATGCTACATAAGCATATTATATTTCCATTAAAATGTTTTATTAAAATACTCTTTGTAACTAACCTACTTTCTCCATATAGTTTCGGGGTTTGTGAAGTATACACAAACGAATAAATGCAAACAAACATTTTTCTTGAGTCATTTTCCTATGTTTTTGGTATTTAAATAACAACAATGTTCTTCATCATCTTCATCATCATCATCATCACCATCATTATTTAGATATTGCAAAAAACATATTGTTTTCGATTAATTCTGGAAGTTCTGTGTAACAAATGCTAACAAAATTTTAAAAAATCCGAAAACACACTCACACACGTACCAAAATATTTACTGTGAAAACATTGATGAGCATATGGTTGTGTGTTGCAGCAAACGAGACAGTAATAAAAGAATGGAAACATCTACATTAAATTCTAAAACAGCTCACAGCACACACACACACACACACATATATAAATATATAATATTCGTTGACATTTTTGTTAGATACATATTTGAAAAAGTCATTTTTCTATTGTTTTCATTTCTTTTTTAACTTTCCATTTTGTTTTTCTGGTCTGAACATGCATTAAAAATGTTTTAGTTGATGTCCAACATGACCAAAAAGAGAACAAAAAAAAAAAACTAATAACTATTAAAAAGATTTTTAATTATAACAAAAAAGAAAAGCAAACATTCAAGATTCAAGAAAATCATGCAAATTTTTTTTTTTCGTTACAATTCTGTAAAACACCCCAACCGCAGGGAGAGTTATGGAAATAATCAAAAATGTAAAGTGAAAAATAGCCTGATACAGAAATTTTTATGATTAGCAAGGATTCTTGCTCTGGTGGTCATTTCGCTATTTCCCCAAAAAGTTTTCTAAAATAATAAATAGGTTTCCGACTGTGAAACTATTTCAAATGGGAGACATTTAAAAAAGTAAATCTGCAAAATTTTCATCTTTTATGATGATACTTATGATGATGATGAAATTACTTCTTGTTCATAAATTTATTTGCAGTGAAATATTTGTTTAACTAATTCAGGGATAGAATTGGGAAAGGTGGAAAACCAAAAAAAAGGAAATTTAAGTAATGGAAATTAAAAAATATTATTTTTCTTAATAAAAAAATAAAAATAAAAATGTCCTGAAGAATATCGAGATTATATAAAAATAATAAATAAAAAAAAACCTTAAAGCTTAATAAAATAGATTGTTCAAATTTAAAAAATATTATTATTTAATTGCTTTTATATATAAATATATAAATTAGATAAAAAATAATTAAAAAATTTTTTTCGCCAAAATATAAAAGTTATTGAGCTCTAAGTATGAAATTGTTATAAATATTGAGTAAAACTTGAAATGCAACCCTTCTCACAAGTATGTTTACTGTGTAGTCTGTTCAGTGAAAACAAAAAATTCTGTACAATGGCAAGCCAAATCTCACAGCAGTAAATAAAAAAGCAAAAAGGTAAAAGGAATGAAAGAAATGAGCCAATTATACCTCAAAACGTTGTTTTTCTTCCAGCTGTGAAATGCTAATTGCGTAGGCTAAATGGACTAAATTAAATATGTGTGAATACCAATTTAAACTGTTTTAAAGTTATATCAAGTAAGAATGCATGTCTGAACATATTATAATATAATTTTATTATTTACATCATCAAGCAATTATTTTAAAATTTGATGATGCGTGCTGTAGCTCATTTTCATTTGAATGGCTTCATTAATAGCAGAACTATAGTTTTTGGCGCTCTAAAAATTCAAGAGCCATTCTGCAACATACAGTATGCTACGGCGTTACATCTGAAAATATCATTGGGCCTTACTTCTTCGAAAATGAAGAAGAACAAAGATCTGTAACCTTAAATGAAGAACAGATCGGTTTATAATACAACTTTTTTTACGTCCTGCTCTTGAAAACAGACCTTAGATGTGGTGTCAGCAGGAAGGAGCAACTGCCCACACTTTCCGCGACTCTATGACACTTTTGAATCAAATTTCTGGAGAACGAATAATTTTCAAAAGTTTGGATATTAATTGGCCAGCGCGTTTGGCAGATTTCTCGGCGCCCTACTATTTCCTTTTTCGGGGTTATTTAGAGGACAGAAGTATATGTAAACAAGTTCCAGAGAATTCCATAAAACAAATCCATGAATCAAGCCTAAGATTGTTGCTGAAATTCGAGTGCTACAGCCAAAAATTTGGTAAGATATTATGGAAAATGCTTTAAAACAATCCCATAACTGGGAAGCTGAAAACAGGGATCATTTACGTCACATTGTCGTATTTAGTGTAAAAAAATGTCTATTTTGTTTATTTTATAATCTGATTTTATTAAAATACATGCATAAATATATAAATGAAAATGTTATTACGTTTTTAAACCCCTGGTGACTTTTTGCCCCCATCCCACTACATCACTAGTCAAAGTTACTAGATCTTTTCAATTAAAAAAAGAACATTATTTTATTTGAAAATCAATATAAATGTCGCCTTCCAGTTGCTTCGGGTTTACGAATTCATCTACTCTACTCCGTGATTGAAATGTGTGTGTGTGTGTGTGTGGTTAACACGTAAAAAGTGTTTCGGCCAAGTGCTGTATTACATTTCCTTATCTGCTGGTATTAGATATGACTATGTCTTTGTCTACATACATACATACATATTTATCTATAATCAGATATAAATTTATGTATTCCATTCAAATAAACATGCCATGTAATGAAACTTGTCTTTTTTTTCTCGAGATTTTATGCGACATGCAGATGTAGAATAGTAAATGTACGACTATATTAATGTGTCCTGATTAATATTTTTGTTTGTAATCATGTGAACGTACGTGTTTGTATAGGCATATTGAAATATTAATGTACACATTCATATGCATCTATTTCATTACATATTGAAATTATCTACATGACAGACATATTAATTAAGAATGTTTTGAAGCTGGATATCATGTCGACGCAATCGTCAACGTTGAGTCAGAGAAATAAAAGTCATTGTTTTAATAAATGACTAACTTATACACTTACACACTTTCTAATATACATATTATATATTATCAAATTGGAAATAGAACGACTCGATTAGGAAAGGTATGTGCGAGATGTCATTTTGACAGAAAAAGAACTGTTTCGAAATCAAGAGTCATTCATAAGATTTAATAAATTCCTTTAAGTATTTATAGGAGTAGCACAGTAGGTCAATGCCAGAGAAAACTTTCACTTTTTACATCGCGTACAGAGTTAAGATTTGCTGTTCCAATTTACTTTTAAATTTATCAAAAACAATTTGTTAACATAACGAAGGAAGGATATTTTTCGTTCAAACCAACGCTAAATTAAGACCAATCTCTCGCTATCACGATTCTCATCAACTCAACTCCGTTTGCTTATCTAAAAGTCGACCAAACTTACACACGACCAAACTGCATTTCAGTATTATGAAACACTACTGCCGTGTTATCGCGTTACCATCGAACCAATTTAGAGTACCAAATTTGAATATCAATTAATTTGTATGAAAATTTAAGAAAGCTACATTTTCGAAGAAATAGTGCCTTATTAATTGTTTCAGGTGGAAGAAATATATCAAATGGATATAAGTATAGATTTTATTATGACGACAAAGACGAATCCGAAGAAAAAAAATTCCGATTATTCCAATCCTCCAATGCGAATGAAGGAGTATTGAAATTATGTAACGAATTTTATAAAAAAAAACTAGTTTTTGCAGGTTTGTAATTTATTTCCGGCTGAGTACCGAAGCGATTTGTTAATTCTTGCTGTAATTGTGTGCTGCTCAAATTTTTTTGCTGACAGGAGCTACCAGCAGTGCAGTGGCAACGGCTTCAGTACATTCCTCCATAATAATGTCAATTGTTCTAAAGGAAGTATTATATATTAATAATATTATATGTAATATAGCATATGTGACCAAATGGATTAAAATCGAAATTAGTGAAGAAGAATAAACTGTGTCGAAGGTTAAGTTCCATTCAAAAAGTTCTTTGAAAATGCTGAAAAATATTATTTACGATTTTTCAATATTTTCCCATTTTCGTTTCATACCAAACTTTTCCTGAACTCATTTGAGTTGAGAATGGCAATGCGAATTCAGCAATAGCTGTTTTAAAAGTTGCCAACCGTAATAGGGGCACAAATTTTTTGGTAAACTTGCAATGTTTTTAGTCATGAATTCTCAAATGCTTAAATAATTTGATTAATTTGTGCCAGAAAATATATTTGTGGCTTTGTAAACAATTTACAAAAAACTTGTCTCTTAGAAAATGAAATTAAATCTTATTAAATATACGAGAGCATATGGACATGATATTTCATTTATAAATTTTATTAATCACATACATTGAGTACATAAGAAAGTTATTTCAAGCGATTACAGTTAAGTAAATAAACACACCATATTTATCTAACAGGCATTTAATGTGCAATCTGTTGCAAACAAAATATTATTTTACTTTTTTCTTAATGTCAACGTACTACTGAAACTAAATACATACGAAGACACAAATACATACAGACAAGGGATGTACTGAACAAAAAAAAAGCCTTCTTGTTAAGGCTATCAATCTGGAAAATATGAAAGTAGAAATCTTGAAATTGGAAAAAATAATTAAATTGAAGACTTTAGAGTTTTTAGACAGAAATACTGACATTTTGGGGTCATAGTTAAAAATATCTTGTATTAAAAAGATTTCTCATTAAAATATTTAATGCTCCTATCATGATTCACAACTCAACTAAGTTGAGTTGCCATTGTTACAACTCAACTCAACTCAACTAATTTTTTGTATTATGGTCCACAACCAATTTTAGTTGTCTTCGTTAAGCATTTATCATGTAAATCATAATACCAGTAACAACTCAACGAAGACAACTGATATTAGTTGTGTATCATAATGCAAAAAATTAGTTGAGTTGTAACATTGACAACTTAGTTGAGTTGTGCATCATGATAGGGGCATAAATATCGAAAATCAAAAACTCCATGCCGACTGGTATTCCAATAAAGAAAATATATGTTTAATTGAAAAAGTGCTGATTTGCATTTCATATGAGAGACCAGAACTTGAACATGTTCACACAATAACGTCACTCATTTATGCAGCTGCTGGTATGGCTAAAATATCTATCAAGAGACCGGAGCCTTTTATGCAATTTTATTAATTTATTAAATTCAGCACAGATGTTTCTAACGTATGCAAATATTTTCTATGGCCCACTGTACGTATTTCTACAATTGCATGCTTATGTAGTAAAGTTTAGTTTAATTTCAAGCCATTTTATTTATAGAAATGTTTCATTTAAATTAATTGTTTTTGATTTTTTTCTTGGTTTTATTTTTACTCTTGAACACATTTACCTGACTTGGATGTAGATTTATAACACTTCTTCAATTATGTTTATTAAATAATTTCTTTTATTTACTAATTAAAAGTAGATGTCAGGTGTTTGACAAGTTGTCTGGCACTACTCTGTTGTCACATTCAAGTTACGAAAATCCTTTTCTTTTTTTGTTAATTTTAATTTTCACATGGATTAATGGCAGTGTAGATTAAAAATATGATTTTATTAAACAAAAATTTGATTTATAAATTTTGTTTTAAGTTTATAAATGATTTGATAAAGCTTTTGGATTTTATTAAAACTATAACAAATTTATATTTTATGATTTTCCATATTGTTTCTATCAAGAATAATCCCATATGGCTTATGGTGCTTTTAAATTGTTCGTAAATGATATGTCATGTATGTATATATTTTGGAATGCATTTTTAGGTAATTTAATATATACAGGGTTGAATTTGCAATTCTCTTAAATAAAAAGAAATGTTAATAATCAGTAAATTCTTTGTGAATTATCATTATAGATTTACGGCTTGTTATCTTTCTGCTACCGATATTAAGTTTTTATTTTTAAAATACGTAAGCTAAATCAACAATCAAACGAGAGCTTTGTAAAATACATACACATGTGTGCAACGTTTACTGATAAATTAAAGGAATTCACATCAATTGGGAATATCTTTTTTTTTCTTTTATTATTTTTCTAATTCATAAATATTCAGTTCATTCATACTTACTTTATGATAAATTTGTTCAAGTGTGTTGCGCATTTGTATCTGTAACGAAACACAAATAACAATCGATAATGTAATGATTTAAAGAATTGAATGAAATATAAAAAAAAATTATGTATGAATATGTGCAATAAAATTTACGATTTTTTTTTTTTACGCTGAAAAACCGAAACCATTCGTTTGATTCTTTTTTTTTTCATTAACTATTTTCTTTCGCTTTTCCAACTTAAGGAACACACTACGAAAATACGAAATACGAAAAATGTGCATTCGTTGGAGGTGTGTGAAAATAGTTAAATGCTGAAAAGTATGCAACGTTTGTAACATGCGAGTAGTTGCATTAAAAATAGTGTAGGTGTGTATGCTCACCAATTCACAGTTAAATAAATAACAAATATCACATGTTATGAGGGCATCAGTAGCTTTGTGTGTGTGTGCGGGAGTATGAGCATTCCAGAACAAAAAAAAGGTGTTTATATGAACTGGCAAAGTAATAGAACGCGGGCTAAATATATTTATAGATAAAAAATATTGCGTTGTACCTTCAGTTTTGGTTTTATTTACAATTATATATATTTTTTTTTAATAAAAAAGAAAGAACATGATGTTGCTATTTCCGCTACGAATATTTACTTATTTCAGTATGTTTGTGTGGTGTAGTGAGCAGGAGTGTCATTGCAGGCTTTTTGGAATAATATGCTGGTTGTGTAGCACAACGAACACAAATAAAACTTTAATTGCACCACACAAATTTCACACCATGTTAGTGATGCCAGATATGTATATGTATGTCATTTCACTTTTCTGTTGGGACTTTCATTTATTTCACACAACAAGATTTATTGTAATTTAATACTCTAAATAGCACATGTCTTGCCAAAAACTCTTAAATTTGGCAAAGAAAAAATATGCTTGGTTTTAGGGCAATGGAGACATCTGTTTGTTTCACTTTGTTTTTGCTTTCGTTTATAGGAATTTTTTCTGGCATCACTGCACTTAATAAATGTATGCTGTTAGTGCTGCATGCTACTTGTTACTTGTCAGCTTTAGTCAATAGAAGTATATAGGGGAACTTCTACTCCCTACAAGAATTGCATAACGTTTTCAAGTTGGGTTTATTTTGGTTTAGACAAGCGCTGAAGGACTATATTTGGATATTGTGAGACTGATAAATAGTTAAAGAGAACTATTGCCAACAACTTATCATTTGTACTTCTCAATTTATTTATTAAAAATATTTATATTCGGCCTTATTGCCTCTTCGGCCTGTAGCCTCTCTCAAAGCGACAAGCTTTAGAATTTTTGTAAATGCCAATTTAAATTTGAAAAGAAAGGCGCAGCATATCGACGTAACGGGGGCTACATATTTTTATACACCAAGTCAAAAGAGAACAATGAAGTGGAGCAAAAAAGTTCAAATGTTTTTAATGAAAACGGCAAAATCGGGCAAAAAGTGCAATGCACTTTTGGGTTTTTTTCCTCTTGGAGCAACACTCAGGCGATGACGCCTACATATGCGATGCACTGTGCTGGAACTAGAGGAGAGGGAAAGTTAGAGAAATGTCAGAGTTTGAAGCTTCACTATCTTACAAGTCTGCTTTTGTACGTTCCTTTGTTTATAGCAGTATTGCAGCGCCTCTGATGTCAAGGAGACGTATTACATTTAAGCTTCGTCTTGAGTAGCAGCTTTTTGTCAGTAATTAAATTATTTGGCCGCTGCTATACAATACCGATAAAGGGGGTCATTGTGTTGCGCCTGTGGATTGTTTACAGCAAAAGACTTTACTGTTCAGTGACCAGTGACTTTGCCTTCGCCACTGAAACCTTCCGACAACAACTGGTACTTTGCCACACATCAGAAAAAATGCGAAATGTTTTTATGATTTTAGTCTGAAACTGCGGTTGAAACCAGGAAATTTTTGGTTTTGTAGCCAACGTGCAGACTACATCACCTTCTGGTTGAAAATTAAACGCCATTAGTTTAAGGGATATAAGTCATGAAGACTCCGCTCATTTGCAGACAAATAAACTATAAAAAATTCATATGCTGGAGTATTAGATTTCTTAGAAACTTTCCTAAATAATTATATGTATTTTCGACATATTCATTATGTTGTAATTTTTTAGGGCAGCTCATTAGTGAACCCTAAAACCATGACTGGAAAAAGTTCTAAAGTTGTTCACTTTTAGAATAAATTACTAGAAAATAAAATAATGACAATCCCATTCATAACAATTGGTGTATCGCTTGTATGTGGTGAATGTGTAGAGCTTGAAGGTCAGTTGAAACGTATTTTATGTAAAATTTTTTCTTTTAGTTTCTGACCAATGTCGTCTGTAATTTTATAAAAATGTTTAAGAATTTTTCACATGCCACCCTTAAATTTTTAGTGAAAAGTACGACATTAAATTGATGTATAAATAACTTAATTAGCTGTATAAAATTTTCTGTTTTCCAAATTTTTGTAAATTTCAGACGGTAGTCGTTGTGATAATCCCAGCAAAAAATTATCGAAATGAAGAAGCACTAAAAGCGCTGTCCGAAACAATGCATTGCATATTTAAACACAAATGCTTACAAAAAATGCTGCCAAAATGCACTAACGTAAATGAATACACTTCTAGCATTATAGCAGTGTAAATGCTTAAAAAAATACATTCATGAGTGTGTGTCTTTTTGGATACGAAAAGTAATGCTTTGAAGCGGATCATCGTGAACAAAAATCATGCATTATAAAAACGCAATTGCAAGTGATGCCATTTTGTTGTCTCCCTTAGTCTAGTATCAATATAAAGGTGCGGGTTCGATTCCCACTTAGACCCTGGGTTCTTCTAGGAAAAGCTTTAAGAGCTCCGTAGAGTTTGTATTTTCTTTAAAAAAAAAAAATGCTTCCAGGCAAACACTAATTTTGCTGTGATGATGCGGGCAGAGGCGGACAATGTTTGAGTTTAATTCAATATTAAATTTTTGCCTTACAGACGAACAAGCAGTAGTGGTGAGTGCAACATGGTATCTGTGGCTGGTATGGTTGCTTATCATACTGCCAATAACGAACAATTTTTACTCTTACATTTCCTCAATGTATCTTTTAGCTTCCTGTTTTTGTATGTTTTTTTTTTCATTTCTTCTGCTTTCCCTTGCACCAGCAGAAGAACAAAAAAAAAAAACGATAAACTATGTAAATTCTTTTATATTTATTATTTTTGGAAAAATATATGGTTTAATTTTTTCATCAGTGTTGTTTTCCTTTTAACAATATAAGTACGTGTGTGCGTGCATATTTCGTTGTATTTCGTTGATATTAAGAATGCTTGTGAAACAAACTCACACACTGTGTGAATTGATGGTCGAGAATACATGTGTATATGCAGTGAAGTGTCACATGTGCGAAAAAATTTCACAGTTCCGTTATATAAAAAAAACTGTTACTGCATTTGTGGTTGGTTGCTCTTATGCACATACAACAAACATTTGTATTGGTGTTAGTTTTCTTTTTTTTATGGAAGGAATTTTTCAAGTTATTTTATGTGTGGAGTGGTTGGTGGGTGTACAAGTACTAAAAAAAATTGCAATTTATGGCCTGCACATTTTTGAATTTACCACAAAAATCATGAATTTCGTTTAATAAAATTTTTCATTTTGCTTTCTGAAACGAGCTGGGATATACGCATATGTGCGTTATATTTTATATGCGCGTATGAAATGTGAAGATTCAACGATCCCTACATCAACTTTGAAATTTTAATAATTGCAGTAACTTGCCATAAGCGTAGACATTTTTAGTTTTTGTAATGTCAGTTCTGTTACTTTTTTTCCATTTTCCATATTTGAGGGTGGCGATGGCACGATGGATGGTAGTCTGCACGTAGACTACTAAACCAAAAACAGACCTGGGTTCAATCCCAGTTTCAGACTAAAATTATATAAAAAAAAAAAAAACTTCTCGCATTTTTCTGATGTGCGTTTGTGTGGCTTTGTGTGTCAGTTGTTGTCGGCAGGTTTTAGTGGCGACGGCATAGTCACTGGTCACTGAACAATACCGGCTTCAGTTGATAGCATTCCACAATCACATCAGAACGCCCTCCTTCGTCGGTATTGTGTAGCAACGGCGAAGTAAAATAATAATAGAAAATGGCTACTAAACCGAAACTTCAGCACAGCTACGATTATAAACCAAGAACGTGCGAAAGCAGAGCTATAAAATAATTAATTAAGCTTCACCTCCTGTCGTTTCTCCTACTATCTTTTTCCTATAGTTCCAGCGCAATGCTTCGCATGTATAGAAGTCATCTACTGAGTGCTGGTCCCATAAAAAAAAAATATTTGAAGGAAGTCTAATTAATTCAATAACGTTATTTAAATTTGAATGTAACTTCAAAAAGTTTTGCATACCTGGATGTTTCTTAATATGAAAACAATTTCTACACTTTTCAACAAACTCCTAATTATAACAACGCTTTCTAACGAAGCAGCACAGATAATGCAGATTCAAAGATAATGACAACTTCAATTCAAGCGTAAATTAAAAAATGTATTTATTTCAAATACACGTATTGATTGAAAAAAATTAATAATAATTAATAAGTCCCAAACAATTTTCATACAAATGTGGGAGTTGTTTGATTATGATTAGGCTTTACTTCCTTTTTTTTTTGGAATTCAAGAATTTTTTTATCTGGGAGTAATTTCATTATGAAATTACGTTATGAAATAAATTGCAAAAGAATTTCATATGGTAGCTATTTAATTTTATTTTGTTCTTAGATCTTACTTCATTTGCTTTGGCAGTTATTTCATTCTTTCATTTCGGAGTTATTTCGATTTCAATTATTTCCAATTTCTTAAAATTTTCGGCTTAAATATATTTTATGGGCGCTACACCAAATGAGAAGGAAATAAGCGAAGCCAATGTCTTTTTTATACCAGAGGAGAAAATCTTTGAGCCCAGCCGAAGGCCGGCTATGAAGGAAACTTTTTGTTAGCGAAGCTATTGTCGGTTATACCGAGAAGGAAAAAAGCTTTGAGCACGGCCGAAGGACGGCTATTCAGACTAGCTTTCGTTACCAAGTGCATTTTGGTAACATTTATGGTGTTTTCTTTTCTGACAAAAATGTTACATATATGCTATATTTCGTTACTATTTCTGTTTCGATTATAAAAAATATGTAACATTAAAAAAAGCTATTTCGTTCCTTTCTAAATATGTTGCACAAATAACTGGCAAAATATGCAACATATTTGACCCTCTACTCTCAAGTCGGCGTGATATACTAACCTTTTTTATATCTTTGTTAAATACTTTTTAATACAAATAAGAATTATGAAAATCAATATACTCTTCACTTTGACTAGAGTCTATCACACTTTTGTTAGAGGAAGATTCTGTTTAATTTATTATTTATTTTAATGTAAACTTTTTTCATAAATTTTTGGTTTAGACTTTTTGCAGTTTGTTCTAGGTAATAGCAGCTGATTAGAAAACAATGTTGCTGACGATTTTCATTGATAAAAAAAACCGTAGAAACAGTGAAACGCTAAGTATACATTAATGCTAAATTTCAAATATTTCGTACCATTGTGGCAGTAAAAAATGTATCACTTTTTAAAGGTATGGGCAAACTGTAGAAAATGTTATCCAGCGAAAGGGCAAAATTTTTGTTCAGAAAGGAAATCACCATTAGATTTAATTTCTTATTGGGGTCTGTTCCTTTCTTTTGGGCCTTATTTCGTTTCTGTTAAATGCTTTGATTATGGGAGTTATTTCATTTTCTTCGGGATTTACTTAATTTCTTGAGTGTGGGACTGGGTTCATTTATTTTGGGATTTATTTCATTGGGAATGATTTCACTTGGGAGCTATTTCAGAGAACCTAGATAACATGGTAATATTATTCACTGACGTGTGAGCTAAACGAGATTCTTATTTGTATGAAAGAGGAATTTGTTGTGATGATTTAAAAGAATTTTTTTTTAAACATTTGTAGTTGGTAATTTCCCCTGGAAAGTTCACTTTTGCCTTCATTTGTAACCCTGCATCCCTCTTTAGAGTAAATAACAATAAAAATAAAACAATTATTTTGCAAAAAAAAAAATTCAAGTGTTAAGAAAATATAAATTATATTTGAATATCACCGATACTTTAGCAATATCGGTCTTATGGCCGAATATTATCTTTACAGCAGTTCTCATTACCCACTTTGAATTTCTGCGAAGAAAAAAAAGGAAAATTCGTTTAAAAAAATCCCCGTTGTAGCGTTGCACTTTTTGCATTACTCTACATTCAATTTCAATCGCAATTCTACTCAGTGCTACATTAGCGCTATTTAACATCCTTGTTTTATTATTTTTGCTACAGAAACATTTTTAAAACAACAAGAACTATAGAACAATATTTTTTTTTCTAACAATTAAAAACTTGCGTGATTTTGGAAAATGTTCATTAAGGGAAACAAAAACGTAAATACTCATGCAATCAAGGGACAACAGTTGTGTGCAACAGAAATTTTGTAGGTCAGTCATTGCAAAATAAAGCCAATGGGAATTGAAGCACATAAAGGGATGCCTGAAAAGCATTTACGATCGAAAGTCACGATTCTTCGTTAGGAAACATTTTCTCGTTCCCCGAATGTACTGCAAAATTCATGGCTCTCAGAAATTGTATGTGTAAAATTTCACAATTATTAGTTGTTGGTTTTCTTGCTTTCCAAGAAATACAATTAAAACAAAAACAATATCAACAACATGATTTATTAATAAAACTTTTACAACAGCTCCGACAGCAGCTATGAAAATTTGCATAAAGTCATATTTCTTTTAAAAATTGCATACGCATGAGTTAATCAAGGTGCACAATTCACACAAATGATTAGACTTGTTGCAATGAATGGGTGACTCACTCTCACCACTATGTTTGCAGCGCTTTGAAGATACTAGACACGTATTTGTTGCAACATTTTTGTTAGACACTGTTCAATGTTGCTTTTATTTATTGTTTGTTTATTTAATTTGATTGAGTTAATTAATATGACTGTCGCTGACTATTTTTCTTGTTGCCATTTAATTAGCAGCAACATCTGAAGCGTGCGAACTCATAGCATTGGAAATGGCGTGCAAATCATTCAAAAACTAAAAGAAATGAATTGTTTTAAATGAGGACTGTAAACAAGAAGACCATGGTACTATAGGAAGACATGACAGAAGTGAACGCCCTATACTTTCGGACAGCATACTCAGAAAACATTCCACAGCTTCGTTTACAATTTCCGCAGAAAATTGTTTCATTTCGTTCATATTAACGCTCAGGCACCATCTCAGGCACAGAAGTTTGGTGATTATGCGAATGTTCATATATTTGCTGATTGCTACTGTTCTTAAATTTTATATTCCTGAACATCTGAACATCATCGTATGACTTCATCATTTTCTAGCATTTTTTTTTGTAATATTTATTTTTCATTTATTTTTTGCTATAAAATGAAATTTCTTTTTTAACATTTCTAAAATGAATATTAATTATTCCAGGAGTATTAAAAATTTTTCCAACATGAGATAGAATTTTTCTTGTTGTAGAATTAAACTTAGAATATAAATCTCTTTAATGCACTTCTTTAATTAGTTTTTTTTACTTTTATCTACGTTTTTTTTCTATTACATAATCTTGTTTAAAATACTTTTAATTTAATTTGCATACGTTGGCTGGCTCATGGATGAATGTTCATTCTTTTATGAAAATAAGATAACAACTGTAATTAGCTTCACTTACAACATAATTTTCATTATTTTTTCCACAACATTTTTTCTATTTCCATTATTCCCGTAGTGGAGTCTGCAGTAGCAGTAGAATGTTTAGCCTGTGAGCGAAGAAGAAAGGATATAGAAACGTAAATCTATTTAAAACTAATTAATCTTAGAAAAGAGATGAAATAATTTTCTTTATTTTTCTTAAAAGAAAGTATTACGTTGCTTTTAATGTCATTACCACCACCAAGTAACTTCATTTGTATTTTAGTAAGATTTTTCTACTTGAATTTTAATATTGAATAGAAAGGAAAAACAATTTGTTTAATTTGTGTACTTTTGCAGTGTATAAAAAAAAAAATGTTAATTCCTGGAAAAATGACAAGAAAAGTCGATTGAAAAACTGTTTATTTTAATAATAAATAAAATTGATTAAAATTAATGTCTGCTCGAAGTGGAATGTTTGTATGAGAAACCCAGTTTTAACGTCTACTTTAACTTTAACATTCGTTTTTGGCATCAAGAGGTGAGAAAAGAAACACCAAATGAAGTTGTGAAATTCTTGCTTACATTTCGTAGCTCAAGTTGCAAAAGTGCACATAAATACAGCCAAAGAATATATGCATGAATATGAATATACTGCAGAATTCGTAAATTCCTTCATTTATTCTTTGATTAAAGTGTTTTTTTTTCATGAAGGTAAAACGACATAGGATGATTTCGAATGGTACCGACAAAGTCATGTATTTTAAAATAATAGAAGTACAATTTTTACTGCTGTAAACAATCCGTCATGATTTAATGTGTTATCTTCCATTGCAATCAGCTGATAAGAAAAAAATTTGAGTTATAAATAAATAATTCTTCATATGAACAATCCAAAAAACTGAAATAATAGCCAGTTTGTACCTGTCAATCTTCTAAAAAGTTAATTTTCAATGAAAATTATGAAACTGCTCAGTGCTCATACACAAAAAATAGCTGTTGCCGTGAGCTGAATAATTTTTCGAGCGGCGTCTAATGGAAACACGTAAAGTAGCTGCCGGCCACACATAAGTGACATGAACAAATTTTCTCCCCTTGTAAATTTTTCTTTCTTACGTATTTGTAAATTGTAAATAAATTAATTTACTGCAAAAGATATGAAAGTATGACCATGTTATTTTATGACCAAAGAATAAATATAACTCAAAAATTTTCTTTATTTTATCGCTTTTTTTTCTATCTGGGACCAGCACTCAGGAGATGACTCGTACACATGCAAAGCATTGCGCTGGAACTATAGGAAAAAGGGAGAGTAGGAGAAACGACAGGAGGTGAAGCTTAATTATTTATCTTTACAGCTCTGATTTCGCACGTTCTTTGTTTATACTAGTCGCAGTGCTGAAGCTTCGGTTTAGTAGCCATTTTTATTATTATTTTACTTCGCCGGTGCTACACAATACCGACGAAGGAGGGCGTTCTGATGCGATTGTGCATTGCTATCAGCTGAAGCCACACGAATTCACATCAGAAAAATGCGAGAAGTTTTTTTTTTTTTTGTATAATTTTAGTCTGAAACTGGAGTTGAACCCAGGTCTGTTTTTGGTTTTCTAGTCAACGTGCAGACTACCTTTCATCGTGCCATTGCCACCTTCATTTGTTTTGTAAAATTTTAAGACATTATGACACCTACCGAATAGCCCTTCTGTGATGCTGACGAAGTGCATGAAAGCAAATAAACACACAACGAACTTTTCATTTTAATTGCAGCTTTTGGAATTCAAATACTATTGAACAGAATACCTTTTGATTTTCCTAGTTACACAAATATAAATGTAGGAGAAACTCTACACTACAAAAAAAAAAAAAAAAAATAAGAAAATTAAAGAAATAAAATAATCGATTTATTTTTATGCAAAAAAATACATTACAAAGTCCATAAATATTGGGAGCATTTTCACAAACGAACACAAACGTTCACTAAAAGTCATTACAAGTTGAAATTGTTGCCTTTGTTTTCCTGTTCAAATATATTTTCTACATTATGTGTTTATTTATATGGTTATAATGTGCGATTGAATGCGTGAGTGTGTGCATTTGTACATGCTTTTGTTTATGCTTCTTATTTATGTTGGCCGGAAATACGTTATGATTGCATGCGAAGGCTTGGTTAAGCTTGTTTGTTAACTTTTAATTCATTTGTGCTTAATTTTCTTGATGATTATTGTCTGTTTAATTTAATCGCGCACAATTTTCCAAATGAAATGTAACATGAGAAATATAAATATGTAACAAAGAAAAAAGTAATTTAAATATTATTTGTGTACTGAGGTCTCGACTTCAACACACATGTTGTATTATTTGCTATGAAAACATAATTTTTCTTTTACTGCAAAATTAAATTTATAACTGCGTAAAGTTAAAGTTGTTTGTGAAAATGTTATTAATGAAATTATCAAGTTTTTAGTCGCAGTGAATTTATGGGATAAAATTATTTTTCAAATTATGTGAATTTCTAAACAAATTAATATGCCAGTGATAAAAGTGTTTCCAGAGAAGTCAATAACATCCTGAACTTGTGCATCCGCAAGTAGTTTAAAATCGGATCAGTTCTAATTTTTTTTTATATGGGGTTGTTATTGCCCGAAGTTCTATTTTGTGATGCCGATTCATTTTTTAATCAGTGCAATGTAATTTTTTATTACTTCTACGGATCTATGAATAGTTGTTAATCGTGTATAGATAATTTTTGTAATTTTTTTCACGTTACTTTAATGCTAGCAATAAGAGCCATTTTAAGGGAAGTTCGAATTCTACAAAAATTCTAATTTCTTTTACAGGGTGGCACAAAAGGAGCTATATGGTTTAAATGGTTTATAACGTTTTTATTTATGCGATTATTATAATTTTTTCTTTTAAATACAGTATATTATTGGGGAATTTTTGCAATTAGCTTTGAAAAATGACATCCAGTAAGTGATGTCCATTTTCTGGTTCGCACATACGTGCTCTTTTTAGCATATTTTTTATAACTTTTCGCAAAATTTCGGGTGTCATGGCCTTGATTTCATTTCGAATGTTGGTTTTTTGGTTGGAGTATGGTTCTTGGCCTGTTAACGTACACTCTTTCTTTCAAATATCCCCAAAGAAAACTGTCAGGAGCTGTTAAATCTGGTGAACGTGGAGGCCAGTTAAAATCTCTTGTGCGCGAAATAATGCGTTCGTCGAATATGTCCCTTAACAAAGCCATTGAGGCACCTGCAGTATGTGCTGTGTTCGATCGTGTAATGATTCATAATTAATTCCCCAAGTCTTCTTCACAAAATGCTCTAAAGAAAAACAAAGAAAATATAATAATTAAAAAACTTATAAAGAATTCAAACCATATAGCTCATTGTGGGCCGCCCTGTACTTTCTCGAAATTTTAATTTTAATTTTAATATTTTTTTTCTTTTTCTTGTCTTGGACCAGCACTCAGGAGATGACCTTTACGCAGGCGGTGTGCATTGTGCTGGAACTATAGGAAAGGGATTGCAGGAGAAATGATAGGAGATGAAGCTTCACTATTTTACAACATTGCTTTTTGCACGTTATTTGTTTTTATAGCGGTGTTGTAACGTCTCTGGTGTCAAGGAGACGTATTAAATTTTGAAGCTCCGTTTTTAGTAACCAATTTTTTTTAGTAATTATTGTACTTCGCCGGTGCTACACAATACCGACGAAGGAGGTCATTCTGTCCCTGTCCCTGTGGATTGGATACAGCTGAAGCCGTTACTGTTCAGTGACCAATGACTATGCCTTCGCCACTGACATCTACCGACTACAACTAACACAAAGACACTCAAATGCACAACAGTTCTCTGGCGAAATCCCCTGCATATCCATTGCATTGCACTGGAACTATATAGAGTGAGGAATAGGGTAGTGAATAGAGAAGTGGTGGAAGGGTTAAGAAGATTTAATTTGTTTCTGCAGTTGCGTGTTAAGCAAAGTGCCCCGGCGTCTCTGGTATTAATTTTGACGTATTATTTTTAAGCTAAGGGCAGCCATTTTGTTTATTATTTTACTTCGCCGAAGTTTTATTGCTGAAATAGAGAAGAAGGAGGGTGCTGTAACACAGAAAACTCTTTTATGATTTGACCGGGCTGGGAATCAAACCCGTGTCCTTCTGGTTAACTAGTCGCTATCAGCAGCCCCAATGTCCTACATAGGAGATTTGATTACGATTCATAGCCGAAATTTATAGACGGTTAAAAAATTTATGCATTCATTTAAGCTCAGATGTAGAATAAAGTGAAAGGAGGTTATTCCACGTACACCACGATTGCCACATATTAAATAAACGACTAATGAAATATATATTAGTTTATTTTGTTGCCATAATTTTTATTTCTTATTTATTTTGCACAATTTATTCATTTTGTTTCTTTTCTCAAGCTTGTTTTTGTATTCTGGCAATGGAAGAATAATTCACAAATATTTTTAATAACTGAAACTTTAAAATTACGAATGAGACAAAAAAATAATTTCATATGCCAATTGGTTATGTCCCTTAGCACTCCTTTCACACATATGTGGTGGAGCTGGTAGTAAAAAGCAAATACTGATTTCTGAGAAAAATTAAACACTCTTGTTAAATTAACTTTGATATTTCGAAATTAAGCGAAAAAAAATGCTCACCTGCGTTTTAAACAGCAACTGAAATGATACATTTACTGACAAGTGAATTTGTCTTGTAACTTTATAAAGTCAATTTAATTTCTCGATATTCCTTTTTTAATATGAATTTTTATATGTATGTATGTATTTTATACATATACATACATATATATTTGTATGTGCGCAAATAAACGAAATAAAAAACCGAAATTTCACACAAAAGCAAGCTGTAAAAATAAAACGCATACACGATGGAAAAATAAACTGCATTGACTTCAATACCGCATTTAATTTGCTAATATAAACGGATATTAAATTTTTCATATGAGAAAAAAAAGAGTTTTAATTTCATTCGAAGGCAGTCATATAGAAAAAGTGGTATTTTAACGATGAAAATAAAACAAAAAGCCCAACATTGAAGAGAAAATAATGCAAATGCGAGCATTTTAATGAAATTTTTAAAATATGCGCTTTTTATGTAAAACAAATACAAATATATTAACACAAAAAAAAGCAAAAAAAGAAAACTATAAACCGAAAATAAGAGAAATAACAACAATAATAAAATTCAAAGAAAAAAATATATGTGCAAACTATTTGCCCTGAAATACATGTGAATAAACTTTTAAAACTTTTTCAAATGTTGAGCAATAAAAACAAACTCTTTTCTATTTTAGACCGAAAAGCTACAACGAAATTTTTACTCTCCCTCCCCTGTCTCCCTTTTATCTCTTAAACATAAGTATATGTATAATCTTCTTTAAATGTGCATTTTATCCCTCTTATGCATTCATATTTACGCACACAATTACAAACACACATCTTTGTACATGTACAATCAGGCGAACTGAACCAGCAACAGCCACAAATATATTTTTAAAATTATTATACAATAATTTAATTTTATATGCTGTGATGTACAAAAGTCAGTGTGTGTGGGTGTGTGACTTATTCGTTTTCTATATATACATACATACGTACATATTTGCAAGTCTTAATGGAGATTAAGGAATTTTAATGGTTACTGCATTCAGAGGTTCAGCATGTGATTCAGGGAGGGCGGATGAAGGGAATTCGAACAAGTTGCATTGAAGATTTTTCCACAGCAAATTTTAAAATTTAGTAACTTTGTTATTGGTTTTTAAGGAATGCAATTTCTTAAAATTTGATAAAACGAAGAGACGGAAAATAAAAAGTTTCTTGCTTCAATAAAGCTAAAGATAACTGGCAGCTTTAACCGTCAGTAAATATTTGGGAGCTGTATTTGCTAAAAGAAAAAAATAAACAATCATTTTATTGGTCGGCCAAAAGAAGTCATCCGATGTTGTTTGGCTCTCATTTTTTTTCTAAATGAAAAACTTCGATTCTGTTTTTTGATTATGTTTATCTGAATCTTTAGAATTTTATTGGTCAAGTCGAGAAGATGATATCGGCCAAATGGTGGCTGTCACAATTGATTGCTATACGGGCTCGTTTTATAGCGACAGATTCTCGCACTCGTGTCGAATGTCGTCCTTGAGGGCTTCCAGGGTCTCGGGCTTGTTCACGTAATCACGGGACTTCAAAAAACCCCACAAAGAAAAGTCTGGAACGGTTAAATCGGGCGATCTTGCGGGCCAGTGCAAATCTCCAAAACGAGAGCTGAGGCGACCCGGGAACGCCGCCTACAGAATATCGGTTGTGGCTCGCGCAGTGTGTGTCGTTGCTCCGTCCTGTTGGAACCACATGTCCTCCAGTCCTAATTCGTTTAATAGCGGCGGAAGAAACTCGGTTAACATGGCCCTATAGCGCGCACCGTCCACTGTTGTCGTTTGACCAGCGGCGTCCTCGAAAAAAAATTGCCCAATGACTCCTTCAGCGTGAACAGCGCACCATGCAGTCACTTTGAGCGGGAGTAATGGTTCCTCGTGCATCACTCGTGGATTTTCGGTGCCCCAGAAGCGATAGTTTTGCTGGTTCACGTACCCATTGAAGTGGAAATGAGCCTCAACGCTCATTATGATTTTGGTCGAAAAATCGTCCACTTCGTCCTCGAGATTGAGAATGGCTTGGGCGCAGGTTACGCGCTTGTTCACTTGTATTCTACATCTGTCTAGTTCACAACTGTCAAAACAGATTTGACATTGGCCGCCATTTGCAAAAATAAGAACATCTTCCAATAGGGATTTTTTCTTTTGGCCCACCTTGTATATGCTTCTTGCTATTTATTTCATCGTTTTTTATTTCAAATTAAATTATAATATTATTGAAAAAATAAAAATAAAAAAAAGAACCAATTTCCTGAAGAAGCTTCACAAAGCAGTGGCGAAATATTGAACAAATAAAAAAATTAGAAAAACATTACTGACCTTAAGCTTGGAAAATATTACAATTTAATTTTATTTTAATAAAAAAAATTTTATTCGAGAGATCAATATTTGTAAATGAATTGGCCCACTGATTTTGACGAGCCTCCATCTTTTGAACACGAACAATGTTGGTATCCAGGGCATCAAATATGTCTGATTTATGGCAAAATGATTTATGGATAATTGGCAAAAAAGGAACGCGTTATGATTGTTCGTTTCTAACGGTCTTTAAAAGATATAAATGACACGACTAGAAATTGTCATTTGCACCTGAATGGTATCCTATTGAGTTGCTCAATTGGGTCCCTCACCGGAAATGTAACGCAAAAAGTAACTTGGGAACTGACGAAGCAATACTGTTATAATTCCCAATCGGGTAATTCAGATAGACGTTTTTGTGTTTTCGCTGTAAAATGCGTACCAGCATGTATATAAGGGCAACAATTAAAAATCATTTTGGAAAAATCTTGTTTTATTTATGAAAATCGAAAAAATTTACAACTGAATTTCTAATAAATTATTTATTAAATTTGTAATGTTTTCTGTTAAAATATCCCAAGAATTTCTTTATTGGGCACCAGTTGCGAAAACCTGATGATAGAGCAGTAACTTTTCCATTGGGGTATACCAAAAAACTCCCAAACAGATCTCTATTGGTTTTGCCACAACCATTCACAAATTCTTCCCAATATGTGTAGTGGGAGAATTTGTAGTCGAGAAAGTGGGATTTATTAAATTCCATAAATTCTTTTAGATACATATTTTTAATGGAAGATATATGAAATCGCGTTGGTAATATCTTTTATGTCTATAGAATGCATTGTTGTATTTTTTTATAATTAATTTTGTAGCAAAAAATGTAACACATTCTTTTCTTTTGTGGTATGTTTTCACAAATTTTTATTTAAATATTTTTATTTAAATATTTAAATATCAGTCTGGTCGTACTAACGATTATTTAAGTTATGCAGCAGATACCTAATCTAATGACATTCAACACGTTTCATATTACGATCGTATTCTTTAAGATATTTTACTCCTTCCACATACAAAAATGTTCAAAAACAGTTTGTTCCGTTATGAAAGATGGCAATTCCTGTAGACATAACCGCACACGCAAACACTGATGAAAATAGTTGAAATGCATACAATCATATCCTTCCATGCTCTCCTTTTCTTTTTTTTTTTTTTTGGTAAAACTTTGGCAACTAACGCCCTTTTCCTAAAATTTTTTTACAATTCCTTGCAACCAGCAGAGAAATATCGTGAAAGAAATAAACTAATATTGCTGAAAATACGTGGTGTATTTGGGAGTGTGAATAAAAACGAAAAAGTGAAACACATGTTTGGTATGGAAAAATTGAAAGAAAAATTAATGTTATCATCACGTTGTCATTATAATGAAAAAAAAAAAAAAAAAAAAAAAACAACGGAAGAATGAATGAGTGAAATGAAGGCAGACATAAAAACTTACATCTGTTCGATGAATTATTAAAGCAGAGTTTAAAAAAAATGCTTAGAAATTAGGGTTCGAACAATAAAAGTAAATATATTTAAGCACATTCTCAATATCTTCTTCAAAACTTAAGAACATAGAAGAAAGGAAATAAAAATATATTATTTTTGTTGTTCAAAAAATTTTTTACACTGCAGTCAATTTTATTTTATTTGAATAAACCATAAAATCTTGCTCAGTTTCTCAATTACTATCCAGTGTCACTCTGCCTCTGCTTCTGCCTCTGCCAATAAAATTTTATGGACTTTTAATAAAAAATAAAGATCTAATGAAAACAATACACTTATTTGCTATAAAAATAAAAATAAACAAGCGTACCAAGCCCAACAACTGACGATGGAATAAATGAATTGAACGAATTCTAAACACAAATTGTTGTCGCAGCATGTCGCATTTCCTAAACAAAGCATCCTCCAAATAACGAACGAAAATAAACGTATTCACACAGAGCCACACACACACACACACACACACACACTCATACAGAGAGCCTTCAGTTTAAGTTTCCTCAATACAGCCAGTAAGAAAAAAAAAAAAAGAATAAAAAGAAATAAAGCAATAAACAACAACAGCAAATAGAAGTAGCGCAAAAGAAGTGCTAAAGTTGATCCACTGTTCAGCAATATACAGGGATAAAGTAACAAATTACGCCTTATTGTCGTAGTCGTAAATATGCCATATTCATAAAGAACTTGGAAACTCATGCTCCAGCGTGCAGTCACAAACGAGATCTGGACAAAAGGATGAAGCAAATAGACTGTATACAAAATCCCATTGTGACAATATTCAGTTAGCAACCTGAACACATATACACTGATTTACTTTTGTCTCGTTTGTAAACTGTATTTGAATTTTAAATGCAGAAATGGGCCAGGCGGTGTGGGAAAAATTAAAAGCCAAACTTTGGCGAAATACCGCTGAGCTCTGGCTCGCTTGTGTTGAAGTTTCTGGCATGTCACTGGCATTATATACACAAATGCATTTCGGAATTCTAATTCGTAGTACACAGTTTTAAAACGTAACACCTGGTATAGGACTATAGGCTGGTAGGTAGTTGTTGGGACAGTCAAAACGATAGCACCGTCTTGCCAATTGACCAATTTGATTTTTTTTTTGCTGGGACCAGTGCTCAAGCGAAGTCCGTTGCGTATGAAAGGTATAGTGTAGTGAAGAGAAGAGAGGACCTAAATTACGGCACTCTATATCCACGAACGAAATTGCTATACAGTTTAATAAAGTTTTGTTTAAAGTTTCGTTTCCAATAGAATGTCTTATTTTGGGCCCAGGTTTTGACCGTACGCAGAAAACAACAACAGGATTATTTAAAAAATAAATAAAAATATTCTTTTAATAAAACAGTACTCTGTGAGTGTCCTGCACTCGTAGATTTCACGTGCTTCGTTCGGTGACCTATTGGATCTGCCGGAGATGGGGCTCAGGGAGCTGAGCATGTAAATAGAGAGCAGCTGGCAGTTATTGCGTTAGCACCGCTGCATTCGTCGGACCGTCGGTTTCTTCGGTTCCTGCTGTACTCTTCGCAATCTCTCGAATCCCCTTCCAGTGGTGCATCACTTCCTAAACTATCCTATTCTACTCTAATCTATTCTATCCCCCTTCTCCTATTCTTTACAGGTATCACCTGACCTACCCTAATCAAACAGTAATAAAATAGTTTTATACTGATTTTGTTTTATACACGAAAGAAATACACATGTGATTATGATTTGTTTTGAACTAAACAAGTGGCAAAATATAATTTTCAAATGCGTTCAAATAAAACAGCGTATTTTTTTTTTTATTAGAAAGAAAGAAATTTTTCAGAAAGGCAATTTTTCAAATTCTCAATATACTACGTCAGTGTTGAAAGTTATTTGAAAAAAAGGCAGAAGTTGTGTTTAACTTTTAAAAAATCATTTAAAATGTAACAGTTTGGTGTCACTAACGCGAAATGAGAAACATTGAACGAACATTGGGTGTTATTAATGAAAACCACAGATACTTCCTCCTCCACAAAAAACAAAAAATTAAATCTTTTCAATCTATTATTCGTTGGAGTTGAGATCATCATTTCGGTGTTCTTTCGTCGCTGGTGATTTGCTTTAATTATAAGACTTGAGTTTAGAAGCAAATAAAAGTCATAAGTTTGATCAGCCTCGAAGTAAGACTTTATTACTGAAAAATAATTCTCTTGGCAAAAAATTAACTTATTCATTTATATTTATTCAATGCGAGTCAAATAAATGAATTAAAAAAGAAATATTGTTAATTGCACTTTTTGATAAAAATAAGGAAAATATATAAAACTGGAAAAAAAAAACTATTTCCATGGAACGGAAAATGATTTTTACAGTTCGCCTAAAAAGCAAAACTAAAATATAACACTTATCAAAGCTGGGAATTATTAAGACTTTTTTAAGTATAAAATGGAATAAGAAAATTCATAAGCGACGTTAATTGTATTGGGAAATTATTTAAAGACAAATGAAATTTTAGCGCTCCATAAAACTCAACTTGTTGTCTGTCGTCTCTCGTAAAAAAACTTCAAACATAAATTTTTATTCTGGCGCGCATATACTTATATACGTACACATGTTCCACTTAATATAAATTTCACAATTTTTTTTCTTTAACTTTTAACTTGTAAATCATTTACAATGAAGCGTCATTGGTAAAGATTATTGATTAAATCGTTAAAATCAGTTGTTAAATAAAATATATACAAAAGGCATAAATCATATGAGTAGCGGCGCAATAATCAATTTAAATTTTAAATTTAGTCGCTCTTTATACTTTGAAATAATATTCGAAACACACAACCAACCATACACACTCTAGCTATGTGTGTGTGTGTGTGTGTGTGTGTTCTATGTCTGAACGCATTGTTGTAATTTATCAACACAAATGGAGCAGAATTAATGTGACGGCATAAATACTACGAAATTTTCCATATTAAATTTATTCAAAGAAAAAGATTTTTTCAATCTTTTCCTCTCGCACCGTCCTTTGTGCTTTCCACTCATAATTGTGTTTGTTTTTGTTACACATGAGTAAAACGATAATACATTTAAAGTATGAGTAATGACGTAGACAGGGCGAGGGGTATACGAACGTAGACTGTAACAGTTATCGGGTGAATAAAAAAGATTTTTTTTTTTTTTTTTTGAAATAGATAAACACAAAGAAGATGTGAAAGAAATCTATGCAAATTTATAGTCACTTGCTTTTGTAGGGGTGCGTCGTGTTTTTGTTGACTTTTTAATATTTGAGAAATTATTTAATACACTTAAGTGTTGCACACTTACACAAGTATAAGCATAAATAATATATGCGAACAGTGGAATGCACAAATGTTTGCAACTCTGTTCACACGCATGTTTTGACTACGAAAGCAAAGTGTTTACGTTTTGGATTGGAAATGCAGTCTGCTCCAATAGACGTTCCATTTCCAATAGCCCGATATTGTAACAGTTGTCACGACTTAACTGGGTAGTAAGGACGTGACAGATGTGAAATAAAAACTATGCCATTAACAAAAATGCAACGTTATACCGTAAAATTAAATTATCAAAATTCACTATAAAAAATGCAAAAAATTTCTCGGTCAAAGTTCATAAAACTATAGCATTTTTGGGTCGTGGTGAAGCAAGGTGCTCGTGCAGCTACAGTGAAACTGTTGAGAAAATTCTAACAAGTGCTGCGACTAGTGAAGAATGAGCAGGACACTAAAGAAAATTTCAGAATATTGCTTGTGAAGAAAACCCAAGAAATGGACAATTTCTCCTCGATATTTGCAATTGATTTAATTTGGCCGGAATTGCAAGATATTCATTCAAAGGACGTTTTCGTGAAGTTGGTGATGGAAAATTTAATAAAACCAATATGTGGTGCAAGCATAGCCGTGGCGGCTATTTGATTGATATTGTTTGGCTTTAGCAATGGCACAAAGTCCCTTTTGCCATTTCACTAAAAACATACTCGTTTTACTTGTCAAAATTAAACTTCTTACTGTAATCGTTTCGCTTAAGTCTAAATTATAGCAAAACAAAGCTCTAAATTATGTAATTTAGATTGCAAATAGCAGAAATAAACATATGAATCCCTATATATTCATGTGATGAGCAATTTTTAGTAGAAATTTATATGTGTATTGAAACTTAACTTCAATTCACAGTAATAGTTTCGAGTAAAGTAAAGTTCCAATGGCTTTAAGACAAACACAATAAAGATAATAAAGTCTTTTCTAGACTATACTGATCTAAAAGTAAATATAAACATTGAGCATGAATCAGATTGAAGACAGCAGGCTACGTGCTATTTATGTTAGTTTGGGTACACCTCCACTCGGAGGTCCAGAAGGTTCATTGTGACTCCCTTCGAGGAAAGCAGAAAGAAAGAACGAAAGTAAGGAAGAAAAGGAAAGGAAAGAAAAGAAAGATATAAGAAAGTAAACAGTAGCGGGGAAGAAAATGTGAGAAGAATGAAATGTGAGGGGATGACTGACCGAATTTTCTCTGTAATGCGTAGTGCGGTTCGCTGTCAAGTCGACCACAAATGGATGTGCTCTTAATGATGAACGCGTCGTACGCGTCAATGACCGGGTTTCGGGCACAAGTTCCCTGATTTCACCAGAACACATCCCATTATAGTAACGATAGAACAACGAAACGCCGCCCACGTTGCGACGATGCTCAAGAGAGTCAATAGAGTTGGCTACCCTACTGTCTCCTGAAAAATGTGCTCAGTCCATCGAACATCGCACTGAATTTTCATGCCGAGAACATCAAGAGCTTCTGATTCCTGGATATTTATACCGCCCATAATTACAGATGATGCAGCGCAGTCTGGCATGCGTCGATGTGTAAGCATGCAGCATTGGGTCTTTTGAGCATTGAAATCGACCCTGTTCGCGTGACGAGCTCTTCAATGTTTCTGAATTCGCAAATGGTAGAATTGCACACATTGCATAATTGCCATTTATTTGCGTAACATTTGTATTTGGTCCCACTGTTTGACGCTGCCATTTTTAAATGGAGACATGCATAAATTGGCATATGTTTAAATAACTTAATGGAAAGAGACAATTTTTTTTCTGCTTCACAGTGTTTGTGAGCAAAAAAAAAAACGAAAAGAAAAATTGTGGTTGTTACTGTTGACTATGAAAATTAACGCTTAAATATGCGTGAGTGTATGCTCGAAAACTGTAAGTTGAATTAAGTTCAGTTCATTTTCATAAATAAATCAAAAATTACTACTTGATATTTACATACGCCATAAATATTTCCCATACGGAAAATATTCTTTCCAAATTGGAGGGTTATTCTGGTATTCTTTTCTCAGCATAAAATTAATGAGTGAGTATTTCTTCTTGGAGATTTCCTTTGTGTTTCACTGAATCAATAGTATGATGATATATCCCCTACTAAAATGTAATTTTACATACGAGTATGATAATACACTTAAGTGCCTGTATAGTCTATAAAATGATATGGATATTAAACTTTTTTTTATTTTTATTTCCTGCCTCGCGCTTTTATTTTAATATTTCTGGCTGTATTTTTTGTTAATAATATACTACATGACTCTTACGCATCATTTGCGTATGGAAAAGTATTTAAAGTCATGATCGATTTTTGTTCAGCGACTCTTGTTTGTCAGTCATATTTTTTATGCTGTTTTCTGTTCATTCACAATAAAACCACTGATGAAGAAGAATCTTTTGGGATAATGAAATTTCATGTATTTATGTTTAAGTATGCGTGTGTATGTGTGTGTGTGTTTGTTTTCTGTATGAAGAATAAACAAAAAAGGAGAAAGCGGAACGAGGGAAAACATTTCAGTTAATTGAATTTTTGTTGTAGCTGTTCTTTAAATGGTTATTGTTGTTGCTTTGCTACTATTGCAACCACTAAGAGCACCGACAAACGATTCAGCGAATGAAAGTGTGTGTGTGTGTGTGTGTGTGTGTTTTAGTTATTTTAAGTACCACATGGTTATACATTTTATTGTTGTGCTGGTATTGAATAAACATTTTAAATTTTGAATGCAAAGAAACTGTTACAAGAGCTGTGGGAATAGAAGAGGGTTTTGTATGCTCTGATGAGTCATGTGCTTATGGTCCTTTCATTCCGATTAAGCAAAGTAAAAAGCTCTTTACAATAAAAGTCTTTTTAACAGTTATGAGTTCTTTTTACAATTTATGTTCTTACAGTTGAAAATTTGCCGCCTAAACTATTATTTGCTGGAACACACAAATATAGAAAAAAAAAATATTAAAAACTTTTTAATGCATTTTCATTACCCGCTTTTGAATTCACATTAAACGAAATTAAGAAGAGCAGGGATATTTATTTTTTATTTACTTTTTCTGTATTGTGAATTTTAAAAAAATATTTTTCCATTATAAACAAAACCTAATTTTCCTGAAGAAGCTACACAAAGGAGTAGCGAAATATCGAACAAAAATAAATATTACATATGTATATTGAAAAGACCTACAGCTTAAATAATTAGTGTTATTAATATTTTTTATTTATTTGAAATTCTTAGTACAAGGTTTGGCAAAAGTTCTTTTGCTGTAGTTTTTTTAATGGAAAACTTTGTTCCTGCTGCCTATCAACTTTAAAGAGTATTTGCAATGTCGGTAAATGTGAAGTGACCAAAAAGGTAATTTTTTTTTTTTTTATCTTTTACCAGCACTCGGGGGATGACTCCTACACATGCGATGCATTGTGCTCGAACTAGAAAATTAGGTTATAGGAAGGATGAAAGAGGGAATAGTGTTTATTGACATTTGATTTAAATTTTCCCACGTCAAAAGTGACAGGAAAGACCTCTGCGGGTAGTCCATTCCACATACGTGCTGTTCGGTAAAAACACGAATTTTCTCTGTAATGCGTAGTGCGGTTCGCTGTCAAGTCGTTCACAAATGGATGCGCTGTTAATGATGAACGCGTCGTGCGCGTGAATCACCGGGTTTCGGGAACAAGTTCATTGATTTCACCAGAACACATCCCTTTATAGTAACAATAGAACAACGAAATGCAACCCACGTTGCGGCGATGCTCAAGAGAGTCTATAGAGTTGGCTATCCTACTGTCTCCTATGAGTTTCGTCGCCCTCCCTTGTACACGGACGATTACATGAGAGTTGTATTCCATGTTCGGTTGGATGTATTGAATTGAATTGAATTCAAATTATTTTTATTAATTATTCCAGTTTGGATTATTGTTATGTTATTAGGAAAACATAATTTTAATTGGGGTAGTATTCAAATGAAATTTACTGCTGCGCATTCGCTGAGCTTTGCAAGATTTTTCACCTTCTTTACTATGATAATAATAATCTACTCCTTTGACATTCTTAATTGTAAATATAAGTTCCTAAATTACCTTAACGTTTCTTGATTGGCTGCATGAATTTCATTATGTAAATTCTTTCTGAATCATATTCAACAATTTTCAAAAAGTCTTCTGTCCTGCACCTTTTTGCGGATCGTCTGCCTTCACACCTTTTAAAATATTTCAGGCAGGAAATTCAATGCAGAACTCATCCCTAAATTGTCTTAAAAATATTGTAAAAAAACATTGCTTACAATATAAATTCAATTAAACTTTTTATATTGAGTCATAAATTTTCATTCAGAAATCATAAATTTTTCTACGAAAGAAACTTCTGCAATTTGTTCAAAGCCCTAGCATTTCTAAAATAATTGTCAAGAGTAAATTTTACATTCAAATTAATGGAAATAAAAAGGCCACTTAGAAATTGTCAAGAATTATTTTAAATTTATAAATAATTAAAATATTTAACCACCAATGTATTATTAGCACTAAATTATACGAAAATAAAGTTATATTTATAATTAAATTTTTGCTGAAAACTTTCTTCGTGCCGCCTGAGCTTTAATGGCTTGTTGCCGATGTTTATATTATGGGAAAAACTTTCGCCAAAGCAGCACTTCTCTTCTTATATTTAATTAACAACATAACAAACAATAAACAAATGAATTTTTTTAAGTATTCATAAGTTTTGTTGAGTATAAAACAAATAAAGTTTTTCGGCTAATAATTGTTTGGCGAAAAGAAAATCAAAACAAGTTATTAAAAGTATTTAAAAAGAAATCAAATAAAGCAACTTTTTGAGATTTTGTAATAATAAAATCTTGACCGTCATTTAAGTTTCCTTTTCGTTTCTTTGGTTTTCTTAAGCAAAATAAAATGTTTCAAAGTGAAAGGTGGTAGTAAAGTTTGGGATAGTTTCTTTGCTGTCGACACAAATAAACGATATTCCTGCTGAGGAAGAGCTAAATTTGCAATTTTGAGCATCCATTCATGTCACTCTCAGCAGAGATTTTCAGAAAATTTTATCAAAAACTTGAAATTTTTACAACAACTTAATAAATTTTTATTCATTATGTTCAACGTGAATCAAACTGAATATCGATTGTATAGATAGCTGCGTTTTGTTAGTTGGCATCAATGTCAACTCATAAGAAGACTTCACCAGCTGCCTCTTCGTGCTACACAATACCGGCGAAGGAGGGCGTTCTGATTCGATTGTGGATTGCTATCAGCTAAAGCTGAATTTTAGTCTGAAACTGGGGTTGAACCCAGGTCTGTTTTTGGTTTTGTAGTCAACGTGCAGACTACCATCCATCGTGCCATCGCCACCCTTATTTGGCTTTGAAATAGGAATTATTGTGGCGTTTTTGAAATGTTACGGGAAGTAGTTGATTTTGAAGCAGCTATTAAAAATAATCGAAAATAAATTTACTGCCTTAGGAGGGGACACAGCTTGAGCACTGCTCCAAGAAAGAAAAATCACTCAAAAAATTACGCACATTGAACAGAAAGATCCATCTTTTGCTTAGCGGTTGTGCCACACGAAACAAAATTAGAGAGAAAAAGTCAGTTATTCATTACAAAAGCAACAGTAAAAATTTTATAAAATTTTCTAAAACGTTCAAAATTAATTCTGAATATTGAAAGAACATCAAACTGTCATAACAAGACAAATGTCTATATTTCTAAGGAAAGTTTCTTAATTGATTTTCTCTGTTACATTTGTTATTGTTTTAACTACATAAATTGCTTTTTATTGTTTTCTTATTATTGCTTTGCTCTTTGTTATTTTTCTTAGAGTTTCTTCCATTTCTTTTGTGCTGTTTCATTTACTTTTTATGATGCATTTAAATTTTAAAAATAATCGTTAAACGTCGATCGATTTTTATTCCAATTTCCGGTATGTTTTTACAACTTTCTGCTCTTGCTAAAAAAAAGACGTAAATTAACAACCTCTTCTTGTTTGTTCTTTTTAATTGTGAAAGAAAAGTAAAAATTTTATTTTCATCAAATGTCTATTACGAGCAACTGAAGTATTTTCATTATATTTTGTTCAACAAAAAGAAAAATATCTTTAATTTTTCTACGGAAATTCTTTTTTCTTTTCTACTCAACTATTCATAATAAAGAAATATTTATTTAAATTGCAAGCAATTTTGCATAAAATACTTCACTTCCATTGATATTTGTTTAAAAATTTTCTTTTAGCTTGTTTAAAGCAAAAATAAAAGTTTGTGCTAATCCCGTTTCAAAAGAGAAATAGCTTTTCAATTTAAGAAAAAGAATTTTATCTATTATAAGTTGAAAAATGTTGTTAAAAAGTTCAAGAAAATATTTGATTATATTTTCTTGCAGTCGTGTGTTTTGCGGTTTGATCATTGACGCGCACTACATGCCACAATATATATGAAAATAGATAATGTATATTCAGTTGAAAATATGATTCGCTACTGAATGGTTATCATTCGTATATTGATAGATGTAAAATTTCCCAAAATATTTTCTGAATAGTAAAATTTATTCAAATGTTAAGCGCACCACTTACAGCAGATAAAGTCTTTGTATTGCCATTTGTTTTCTGTCGTATTTATACAATTAATAGATAACTTTTTCAGCGCTATTCTCTTTTTCTGACTTGACAGTCACTTGTAAATAAAAATTTCCATTCACACAGTAGACAACCATGAAATTCATCTAGAAAACTTTCAATAATTTTGAGGCGTACATTTCCTCTTCTGACAATTCTAATTACCTTTTGTTACTAATGAATTGTTCAACTTAATATAATACTTTCCTATTATTAAGCATTTTAAGCAACTTCATCTTGACAATAATCCAACGTGAAAGTTATTTAGACAGAGAATATACTGCAAATAATAAGAATAAAATATCGTCAAAATGGTTTTAATTTAGGAAAATAAGAAACTCATTGATTGATAATAAGATTTAAAATTAAACCAAAGCGAAAGCTTAAATTTAATAAAAGAGAATAAATAACAACAAAGCGCAAAGTCAATAAACGAAAGAACATAAAAGTGTAGAGAATAAGCTAAAAGGGTCGTTATGATAGTCTTTAAGTTCAATATCATTTTTTTCCAATAGTCAGTCTATAATCTTTATCCAGTCAACAACAACAGCAGCAACAAGAACAATAACAACAATAGCATTTAACACAACTGCCATTTATTCTGCTTCACTTCGATTTTTTCTATTCTTTTATTCATCTTCACCGTATTTTAATAAACATTGATTTAGATAAAGGCCACTGCCGACAACAAAACAATTGCGAAAAAGCCAACAATAGACGATTCGAAAAAAAATAACAATAAAAGGAAGAAATTTACATTCTTTTAAAAGTCACTGACACTGTTCCGTTCGAGAGTTATTTTAATACAAAAACAAAATACATAAATATCAATGGGAAAAAAATATGCTTTAGAATTTTTAGAGTTTTATGGATAAATAAAAAAAAATTAAAATTTTATCTCTCATGATTTACATAGTTGTGGGTTTTCTTTGAAAATATTCGTTTAACAAATGCTCTTACAGAAATTCTAGAATGTGGCTGCCTCGTGGCGTATGATTTTTAAATTTTATTTTAATACAACTCGCAGCAAGTATACGCCCAGGCCCAGTTTAAGAAATCAACCTTTTTTCTTTGGTGGATTCATATGGTTGTCTTGTCATAAAATCAGAAGTATTAAAATAATAACACGAAAAAATATGAGTGCTGTGAGCAACACATCAAAATTTAAAAAAAATTCTTTCAAATAATAAACAAAAAAAAAAAAAACACATGTAAATATTTGATATCGAAATGCTAAAAACAAGTGAAAAACAAAAACATAAGAATTTACAGGGCAGTTTGGTAATAAGTCCAATTGCAATTAAAATTATATAATTGTTCTTTTTTTTTTTTTTTTTTTTTTTTTTATTTTTTATTTATATTATTATTTTATCCTGATGATGTTAACAAGCTGTTAACGAAATATCGAATAATAAAAAACAAAATAAGATAAAAAAAGACCTCAGGCTTAATAAATATATATCAAAAAATATAATAAAAAAGGTCAATTAATAATATAATTAT
This sequence comes from Dexiosoma caninum, assembly GCA_963924685.1. NCBI lineage: Eukaryota > Metazoa > Arthropoda > Insecta > Diptera > Tachinidae > Dexiosoma > Dexiosoma caninum. Next base: position 85,812,163 of record OZ004727.1, read on the forward strand.
AATTGTTCTTTTGACAGTGACAATTGCTAAAATAAATATAATCGCTAAGAGTATTATGGGCTGCATATCTTTTTGGTCGACGTTAAGTGACTGCCAGCCACTCTATAATATCAACTCGTAATATGGACGTGTTTGTAATTTTGTTCACAGTCCACTTTGCTTTGCTTTCAATTAAACTCTTGTTAATAGGAAATCTCGATTATTTGAATATTTTTACTCTGGTCCTTTGCATTTCAAGTTATTGAAAGTGGACTGTGATTAAGTTGCAATATTCTCGTCATCCGGATACGAAGAACAATTCCAAAAATTAAAAAAATATTTTTCTATGATAATTGTGTTTTTCGCTTAAAAAAATTAAAACAAATTTAAGTTCTTTAAGTCTTTATTTTTTAATACAGCTATTTGGGAAAATACATGATAACACTGATTACACTGACAGTTTAAACATAAACGGCTACTACAGGGTGTCTGCTGGAAAATTTATATTTTATTTTTAAATACGATTATTTCAAAAACTAATAAACGGTGCGGAGGGAGGGTGGCGCCGTTGGAATTATCGATTGTGCGGATTTGTCAGTCACGATATCGCATTGGTCGAGTGAGCATCGCGCGTTCGCTGTGGAGACATTTTTTAAGAGTAATGATTCTTACGAAATAGCTCGCCGACAATTTTGTTCAAAGTTCAGTATTTGGCGAATAAGTGATGGATCGAGTGTAAATTTAATTCGTTCGTGAGTGCAAAGATTCCGCGCAACTGCTTCGGCTATGAATGCCCCACGGCCAGGGCCCAGGCAATCTTCAAAGACTCCCGAAAACATTGCTGACTGATTGAAAGCAGTTTACATGAAAATCCGCGACTTTCAATACGGAAAGGAGCAGTCTCACTGGGATTTCCAAGAGCGATTATTCATAAAATTGAAAAAAAAAACATGTAGGATCTGGGTGATATATTCTTTACGAAATAAAATCCGCATTCCCATTCTATCGTTCAATGCTCTTAATAAAACTTTGTGTCAATTAGTACGTTTTTTATTTAAGTTTGAAAATATATATCTGCTACCAGACACCCTTTATTTAATCACAACGGCCCTTTAAAAGCGTCTGTTTATTTTGTTACTTCGAAGCTTGCATTACTTGTGAGAAGTCAAAATGTCAAAACTCGTTATTTTAGAAGGTATTGAAAGATTTATTTTTTATTTATTTATTTATTATTTTCGTCTAAATTTTTCATGTTTTTATTTTTTTATTTTTTTTTTTGATTGTTGCTTCGATAATTTTTATCTTGTTCAATTTGAAATTTAATCAAAAACAATATTTTTATTTTATTTAGTAAAAACATAGTTGTCCCATTTAACAGAGATTAAAATAAAATAATCATCAAACTGAGATATAAAAAATAAAAAAAAATGTAGATGGAAAATGAAACATTTCATTTGAGTGCATGTGTGCGTGCATCCCGTAGACGGTCATCTGTATAACAGCATTTGATGCTTTTATTATGCGAGTTAAATCGCTTTTAGATTGCAACTACAACTTGTTATTTTTAGTTAGATATTTACACACACACACATATATACATACACAGTACGTACATGCATAATTGTTTTTTGGTTTCACCGAGACCACTATAACGATTTTAGTGTATGTTCTTCTTTACTTTATTTTTATATAAAAACTATTTATTTATATCTACTCGTATGTACATACATACATACATATGTACATACTTATGTATGTGTAGATGACGGGACAATTTTATGCTCCAGTTTGATTTTTCCTCATTTTATTATATTTTTCGACTTTATTGTGATGATGACGATGATTAGGAATGATGGTCATGTTCACATCGTAAAATGTTGTTCCACATGTTTTTTTTCCCCAAACGAATACAAAAGAAGGAACCTTGGTGCCATGTGCATACAGACTCGTATGTATATAAGTATGTGTGTGAAGTCATATGGAATAGTGAAGAACTCAATGTATTTTTTTTTGTGTAGGGCAACGACAAAATATAAGTATCTCCATATCTGTGAACTATTGATAAAATATCATAAGTCGAGATAAGAAAATTTCTTAGTATTTTAAGCGGAAAATCTTCACAAAAAAGCATCTTTCTAAGCATTTTAGTTTATTAGTAATCAACTTATCTGCGGGGTTACTCTCTATTGCGATGCAAAAAAGCGTTTGCGATGTGAAAGCTAAACGCGTTGAGATGCCTATTTGGTACTCTCTACTACTTTCGCAAAACCTTTCGCAAATATTTTTGAAAAAGTGACAACTTTGACATTGCAAAAGAAAATATGGCATAGATTGATAATAAAATGTTACAACACGACGTTTAAAAAAAGCAAAGTTAAGCAAAAGGGAAATGTAACATTTTTTAATTAATAATGAACTGAAGGATTCTGCGCGTTATGGTTTGATGAGGAAAACGAGCGTGTAGAACGAGTTGCAAGACGAGTCTTAAGATATAGGACCGATATACTCTCTTTAAATGATAAATGATAAATGTAGCGGAATATGTTTTCAAATACATATTGCTTTATTTTAGCTTTGTACAAAACGTCTGTATGTTCTAAACACTATTCATTCAACACGAGCTAAAAGTTTCAAGGAGATCCACAGCAATTCTAATTATTTTTTGAAAAGGTGTGATGAATTGCGATCAAATTGAAAAATCATTTTTAAGCCAATCTCAAACTATTGACGTTTAAAAGCATGCTAGAAGATAAAATATAAACAATATAGTAAAGTATTGACAAAAAATGTCTCAAAAATTATTGAAAAAAAAAACAACTAAACACATCGCACCTTTTATCGTTTTCAAATCGGTTTTGTGTCTAAATCGTTTATCATCACATGCCTACATTTTAAACTCATAATCCACTTTTAAAACTTATTGCATTTTCTATAATGCAGAAAGAATTCTTTCTTTCGTACAATTCCATTTAAAACTTTGTAAAATTTTGTTTGAACTGTAATAAGAATTATTTTGATACCATTTTGTCCACAAATTATTTGCGGCTTGTTCAGTATTTGCTGACTGCAACTGTCCCTGGGACAAGTGCCGATGTTGCATTATGAAATCCACTAATATTTCAAACTGCCGTTGTTTTGTTTGTAATCATTTTGCTTCTTCCCTAAAAGTAACAATTTAAATGTCAAGTATAAATGTATTTTCAGAGTGCGTTTTATGTTTCTCTCCATTTGCGTTTGATATTTACCTAACGCAAGATATTTGCGCTTATCGTACGATTTTGACAGACACTCTCGCATTACAAAGTGCGGTGATACCAGACTTGCGAAAGCGACAATAATAGATGCGTAAGGCAAATGCGCAAACGGATTAGAGAATACCAATCGTTCGATTTCATACCATTTTTCTTTCCCATCGCAATATACAGTAACCCCCCTGGACTTCTTCTTGATTTAATTTGTAAGATAGATTTTAATAGAGATTTTAGGTAAAATCACGGAACAGTTAGCTTAGTTATACTAAATTTATAACTGTTTTAAAATCAAAGAATAACGTCAAAAAGACAAAACAAAAGTGACTAATTAAATAGGTTTTTCGTTGTTCTGGAAAATTTTAAAATTTCAGTTATGATGTTTTGTCGAAAGTCCATAGATATTTATCTACTACGTAAGTATATTAATTAAAGAATATGAAATTTTAACCTCTTGAATTAATAAAATTAAAATTTATATCCTTAAAGAAAATCGCTTTATTTACTTAAATAATCAAATAAACTTTAAGTGAAGTTGTAGCAGTATTGAATTTTTAAAGATTGAGTTTTAGAAAATATTTTTAGTTTCTCTCTAACAATTTCGCAAGAGAATTATTATTTCAGACTATTCGGATAATTTTAAAATTTTTGAAAGTTTAAAGTAAAAATTGTTTACAAATATTAAAAAGTGTTTTTTCTTGGGCCAGTTTAAAAACTTTGCTAAAAATCTCTCAAAAACATATTTCGGGAATTCCCAGCACAATGCCGATGAGTAGTTAACGTGTTGACTCTGCAACCGGAATGACCGGGCCAAGTCAAAAATTGTTTTCAGATTTTTCTGTGCCGTCCTCTATACCCTCCTCGTAGCTATTTGAGCAGTAAAACGTCTGCGAAGTAAAATGATAATAAATAAAATGACCTTCCCTTTAACTTAAAAATATTGCTTCATTCATTAGCATAAGAGACGCTGCAAATTTGCTTTATAATTAACACGCAATTGCAGAATTAAGTTACATCTTCCTACCACTTTCACCATCCGTTTCTCTCTATCTAGTTCCCGTGCATGGCATTGCATACTTAGTGCACGTCCCCCGAGCCCTGGTTCAAGAAAAAAAATCTCTTTATTATTTTCTATACAGTGTCATAGCGAATATGTATGACGTAAGGGAATATGTAACCTGCATATGCAACACATGACACTGGAACTAGTAAAACAGGTTTTGCGAAGAAGGATAAAGGGTGTTAGATTTGTGAACAAGGTAGTTGAATTGTCCACTATGGCAATTGGCAGTGGACATACATTTTATTACGCATTGAGTAACATGTCTTCATTGATTTCTCTAATTGTGGATTGATTTTATTTATTTATAAATTGCAGATGTTTTTAACTTCGTATACTGTTTAAAAGAAATTTCAAGCTTCAAGCTCTTAGCAAATAAATCTTTAATTTAATTTTGTCTTTCAAGGCTTCTGCCGACTGACTTCTTTTGTCAACATGTATTTTTTCCCCCCTTTACGCAAATATTGTTCGGTTTTTTTTTTTACAAATTTCTATAATTGGAATGCTTTTTCATTCTCTTACATTTCAAAGGCCTGCAAAATTTCAACAAAAAATTTAAAAGCATTATTATGTACATGTTTTCATAAATGTCTCCAAGGAATATAATTTTGTTTTTCTTATTAAATAGAATTTCAGTTATGTTTTGTTTAATTCATAAGACTATTTTAACAAAGTATACCGAATACTTCTATGAACATGCATACATACTTACTTACTAACGTACGTATAAATATCTTGGTATGTACATGAGATTTTTTCATATTTTTGAAATGTTTATCGACATCATGTTCTTCGGCTTAGTATTTTTGAAGTCTTTGCTATTTATATTGTAGTAATTTGAGAAGGGAAAAGAAAAAAAAAAAAAAAAAAAAACAACTTCGGAGAGCTTCTGTTGTGTTGGTAACAGCGGCTGCTACCGTATGACCAAAATGAAATATTTTACCGCGGGCTGGTTAAAATCGTGCCTTGCATTAAAAAGTTCCCTTTTATTTTTATTTAGTCATTCGTTCATTGAATTCAGCCATGTTATTCCAGGCAACTTATTTGTATTCCTCTGTAACTTAATGGCTGGGTACAGTTTTTCAACTTGTTTATTTAATAATGTTGACAAAAAAAGAAAATGGCTAAAAATTTATTTATTTTTTTGCACAATTTTCAGTTGCTGGTCATTTCTGATATATTTATGTTACAGGCATTGGCGATCTTATTCATAACAAATATTTCTGATTTTTAAAACGGCTGTAACATAGATTCAAATAAAACTTCACATTATAAAACTTAAACATAAACCGAAAAAGATTTTTATTATGAATAACACTGAAATATAAGGCTTTGCAGTTTAAATAATGCTCTTTGAAAGATGGTGGGAGAGTTTTATTTAATATTGATATGTACATTAGGGGTATAACTATGCGATAGCGAATATTGTGTTATTTACGAAACGAATTTTTTTTTTGGATCGTTTGAAAATAAAAACCTCACCCACAATAGCGATTTCCTAAAATCCCTTAAGAAAAAAATTTAATAAAAAAATTGTAAATATTTTATTATTCATCCTTATTCTACTTGGCGTCGTCAATATAATACAACACTGTTTTTTATTTTTTACTGACTGCAAATCTTTGTTCCAGTTATCCATATTGCCGTTTATTTATGAATATCAATGTATGTTTGGTATTCTGTAAGAAAATGTCAGGTTGATGTTGCCTTTAATTGGCTTTGATTTTGTCGTCGCCATTTTTGGTATTGTGTTTTGTCGTGTTTAAAAAAAAGTAAAAGTTACAAAATTAGAAAAAAATTTAATTAAAATTGGAAAAAATTAAAATCGCAAATTTCTGTCAAATCAAAAAATGCAATTTAGCTTCATTTTTTCCAACATCTGTGATAGTGAATTTTATCTATTGTGGACAAACTTCCCTCTCCATGACACTCAGAATCTCAGACAAATTTTTTATCACCGCGGCCTGCAACCATTCCATGTTAAAAACATTTCCAAATCTGCGATGCCAAATTATGATGTTTGGAGTAAATGTAGATTTAGTCCCCTTCTCTAAACTTGACTCTATTGTATCCAATATATGATTATATGATGATTTATTCACCCGGAAGTAAGTTTGAAAATTTTTTTTTATTCTTCGCCAATGGAATCATAATCGGAAGGAAAATCATTTTTATATATTTTCTTTTATATTCTTCACACAACACTTTTTTTTACCAAAAATATGTCGTATATTCTGTAACTTTTTGTATTGGTTCTTTCTTTCGCAGGGTAATTCATTATAAAAAAATAAAATAAACGTACAAAAACTAAGAAAAACCTCACTTTCTTTCTGACGTATCCTGTGCTTCATAGTATGATAACAATATAAAGTAAAAAAAATGAATCAGCTGGCACAAAGAACGTTGACGACGTTCTAAACCTGTTACAGAATACCATTTTAGTATTGCTGTTATGGTAAAGTGGTGTTGCCTCCAAATTGGCGACGATATTGACGATGCCAAGTAGAATAAGGCCGAATATATATGATTCTAATTGTTCTTTTTTCCCTTAAAAATTATATGTGAAATTTATTATTACATACCTTATGATATTCTCATAAAGTATGAAAATATTTTGTTTCAATTTGTTAATTTTTCATTTGATTCAAAATACATTAGTTATGCCGGCCGATGGCAAGCCTATTGTAGATGAGAATAAAAAACTAAAAATAGAAATGTGTGTGTGTGTTATAAAAGTAAACTCATGGATTGTTATGTTTTTGTTTATAGAGTTTTTGGTTTTTATGTTTGATATTCAACTTCAATTCTCGATTGATTAGTTGAATTTTAAACAAATGGATCTTGGGTTTGTATTCAAAAATTAGGAAAAATTCACTGATGAGCTAAGTAAGCATTAGCGAAATAGTACTATATGGATATGCTTTCCTCCTCAGTTATTGAGTTCCTTTTGTAATAAAATGCTTTATGATATTTTCATACTTTATGAGAATATCATAAGGTATGTAATAATAAATTTCACATATAATTTTTAAGGGGAAAAAGCACAATTAGAATCATATATATAAAGAGATATTCCCAAAATAAATTCAGTTAATATATTTTATTAATAAATTAAAAAAAAAGTATTAAACACAAACACGGAATATTAATATCACGTTATTATACAATATTCAACAAAAAACTATCAGATAATAATATTTTTAGAATAGATCTTTTCAAAATAATTTTCCAACTTTACCGCGTTTTGTGGGTGACCTTTTTTGAAAACCGCGAAAAATTAACATCTTTTTTTTTAATATTTTTCAATGGACTATTCGACTACGCTAGGGCCATTTTGATATTTGCAAAAAATTGGAATAAGTTATACCCCTAATGTACATATATAAATACATATCGCACACTAAACCATGAAAAGTCACAACTCAAAATGCACAAATGTGCACGAGATACAAAAATAAAAACTGTTTTTAAAAACATGGTTGTAATTTTGCAATCAAATTGATTTCTTTAGTAGAGAAAAGACTCTTAGAAGAGAATTTACTTAATTTGTTTTTTTTTTTTTTTAATTTTGCGCTGTAATTTTAGAAATAAGAGTTGTAACTGTTGCTGATTTGGTGTGCGATATATGCAGACAGACATGCTCGCATAATTCTAAGCGTCATATTTTTATATGATTTCGAATAGCGAAATACAAAATAAAAAATTAAATTAAATATAGAAATTTCCTCGGTATTTGATACGAAGCTTTTTTTTTAATCTCTACAATTCTACAATTTGTCAGTCAGAAATTTTAGAGTGGATGTCAATGTTGTACTTAACCGTACCTCTTACCACCAGCTTCAGAGACGCACCAAAAAATTCTTAATTTGGTAAGAGCAACTCTGTATTCCATCAGAAACTCAAGCTTTCAATAATATTTAAACTCTTTATGTTTCATCGAATTTGTGCTTGAATTTCAGCCAAATGTATCTATTGTAGTGCCATGCACTTTGACAGAACAGATAATATTGCAGAATACGCATTGAAATTCTATACATTTCAAGCATAAAACTTAAGAAGATAACGTGCGTGTCGTATTCCTTCAACCATACATATATGTTATTTAAATATTTAGGGATTAATGTAACATTTTTTCCTAAACAAAATTCATTCATTCATGTATTGAACAGGGCATTTCATTTCTCTGACTCGAACTCACGCCTTGTGCTTCTACCACAATTGTCCAATCAGTATCTTTAAATAAAGAAATCATAAATGAGACAAACTTCTTATAACAAGTCCGAAATATTTTATATTAAAATCTTTTAATTAATAAAAAAAAGTAATCATTGGCAGTCCATCTGTTTTAGTTCTCCAGCTCGTGTGGTCTCCCACTTACACACAAAAAAGCCCACAAGTTACTTATCGTACAATCCACCACAGTCAAGGAGACACGTAACAATTGTTGGGAAAAATTGTGTAAAATGTTATGCTGTCGCCTCGAGTCGTTAAAACTTTTTTGCGTTGATTGAAAAACTTTAAAACGTGTATGTATGTATGTGCATGTGTACGTACAATACACATTACAGTACAGTACAGTACAGTACATTTTTACTATTGTCATTTCCTGCAGGGTACATATACAATGTTTCACACACACACACACACACACGTACAGTCTTGCAATTCTGTGTATACTCGCAGGATGTTTGAAATATGCATGACATTGGGGGAAGCATTTAAGAATTTATAAGCCATGGCCGCATCAAACAGAATGTATGATGCTCAGGGTGTTGGTGACGAATCAAATTTTATGATTTGCTATGAGTGTGTGTGTGAAACTGTAGACTCTGCTTTGTTGTCGTTCGCAAAGTATCTTTTGTTTTAAATTGTTTCTACGTGTTTTGTGTATATATGTACGTACGTACGTGTATGTATGCATAAACGAGTACAGAGGTAAAAGAGTCTTTATGTTTTGTTCATATTACCTGTGACTTTATTCATTTAATTTTTTCCTTTACCTTTTAATGAAAAACTTTTGACTTAATCAACACTTTTTGCCTTTCAAATGACAATGATTATTAAAATTATAATTCCTTTCGTAGGGATTATCCCATGTGTGCTGTATTGTTTGGGGGTATTGTTTATACTTCGGTCAGAACGTGCAGTTTTCATAATCCAAGTGGAAAACTTGGCTCTACAATTTTGTATGGAAATTTCTCAAAGTTTTTAGTGCTTCTCCTATAAATTGAACTCAGTTGGACAACTAATTGCTTATGAAAAGAATCAAAAGCACAAGAAACCTAAAGATTCATGTGAAATGAATGTTACTCGTTTCATAGTTAAATTCCATTAAAAATGAAATTGTGCATTATATATTGTTATTAATTTAAGAAAAATGTTTTGCTTGTATAGACGATTTATTTGCCTGCAATTCACATATACCGAGAGTAGCTCATTGCTGTAATCAAAATATCCTTAACCTTTTTGTTTCACTATTTGTTTTATTTTACAGCATTTCTGTTTTCAACTTACCTTGACATAAAATTTGGTTTTGTTGCGCTAAAACCTTTAGGTTTTCTCTTTTGTTTAAGTGTTTTTATTGTTGTTGCGTTAATTGTTGCTAATGCAAGTCCTTCAACGACCAGATGAGTTGTAGTTGTGTGTTCAGTACACTGCAGCAATTCTGTTTTTCATTTTACTCCATGTGGTAACATGTATGCGAGTGCAAGCGTGGATGTATCTATGAATTGCAATTTAGAAAAGTTAAATTAAACTTTCCTCCCGGTAGAGAGTGAACAAGGTTTTTCACTCATTTACTTTGTTTGCAATGAACGAGAATAAAATATGTTATTCTTTTTCTATATTTTCAGATGATTTTTATAGTCATCAATTAATTGCCGTGTTTTTTTTTATAGTTGTTGTTGTTATATTTGTAATTATTTGAAAATAATTTATTGATTTTGTTTATTGTTGTTGTTGTTGCTACTGCTGCTGCTGCTTCGTTATTGTTTGCATTTTAGCCAAATTTAATAAATGTTTCCTCTGTCCACCGCATTAGATTTTGTAGTTGTTTTGGGAAAAATTGAAAATTTGCTTTAATAACTTTTGGAGCAGTATGGAGAGGTCGGTCGAGAGATATGCTTGCTTTAATTAAATTTGTGTTGTTATGACATTTATTTGCATTTAATTGAAAACTAGTTTTTTCTTTCCTGTTATTTTTTTATTAGTGGTTTTCGCATTTAATTATTTATTTGTGTGCGTGTTTGTAATCCATTTTATTTGCTGTTGTTTCCAAATAGATGACATTCATTTAATTGTATCATTAGAATTTAATATTCCAAAATTATTTAATATGAAATGATAACTGGAAGGAAAGAGAAAGAAAATCACTTCGTTAGTAGCAAATATTATTCAATTATATTTCTGGCATAAAAATAAAAGTTGATAAATATTAATTAGTATTTCTTGTTAACATTTTTAATTTGCTTTTATTTTCTTCTCGTTCACATTTATTTATTACGAATAATACTCGTTGATTGCTAAATATTCAATATATTTTAAAGGATCTGAAGAGAATAGATTTATTAATATTTTCTAATGAAAAGACTTCACCATTTAGAAGGTTTAAAACGTTTGGAAAATTCTTTAATTTTCTCTTATTAATTATTATCGAAATTTTAACATTTGCTGCTCCTATTATATAAACTTAATCTATTCAGTTTAATTAATGAATCGCCAAATAGTATTAAAAAAAATTTTTTTTAAAAATTAAAAAGAATTTTGGTAATTAAAAATCTTTTTTACAAAGTTTTGATTTTTTTTATTTAAGAAAAATACACCAAAATTTAATATGGTACCTTAAAAATAAATATATTTTAATCAAATAAATTTAAACGATGTGTTCAATTAAAAGATTCCTTGTGGAAGTGGATTCATAATAAAGTTGATTCAGATGCCGTAGTTTAACTTCTTTTTTTTAATGTTGCTTAAAAACTGTGACGGTTTTTTAAATTGAAATATAAGTAAAAAATATCATAATTACTGTATCAACTATTGGACAGATTCAAATGTCTTTTAACTCGTTAAACAGAAAATTATGCTGAATATGCTTAAAGTTTATAAATAAATGTTTACGGCATTTTAAATCATTCCGTCCCAAGTATTGCCTACAACTGTTGAAAAATATATAATTTCATAAATTGTTAATACACACACACACACACACACACACACATCGTTCCTCAAACCATAATCAACCCATTCTGAATATTAAATAATTAACTCCCGCAGAAAACATATCCTTGTAAAGGCATATTTGCTTTGTATTTATTTTAAAATTTATTAATTAAATGCCTACGCTCTTTAGTTAATAACATCAACATATTTCACGCAATTTTATTGTTATTTGCGCTGTTGCGTTTTTCGCTTTCATATCAACTAAATGAAAAAAGTAAATATTTAAAATCGTACTTAAAGCAAATTTATAGCAAAATAATAAAATAACTGCTACGCAAGCAGGGGAAAAATCCAGACAATCTTGCCATAATTATGAAATTAAATGTTGAATTGCATAAAATACACAAACTGTTTGGTAAACCAATGCACAAATGCATACGTAGATGCACTTTAGCAAGGCATGTACATGTATGAACAACTCCATATCAGTAGTATGTAAAGGTATGTGCACACGTTTGTCATTTACTACAATATTGACAGAAAAATTGTTACAAAATGTGCGATAACCGTGTGAACACACAATTATTGTGTGGTAATATCGTCACAAAAAATGTATTGTCACAATTCTGACAATTCTGAGAACACCCTCCATTCCCTTTGTTATTGTCGCATGTGCTTCATTTAGTGCACCGTACAATAACACCATTGGCAGATAAATATTTCTGTTGGCAACGCTGTGCATAAATATTTTGATACAATGTTAAAAGTCGGATCTGGCAACGTTTGCCCTACAATAATCTGACAACCGTGTGAACACACAATTATTATTGGCAGACAAATTTATTATCGCAGAACTGTGTGCCTATTAAATTGTATGTTTTTCTTTCCAATTACCAGATGGTAACAATTTTTTATTGTTAGTGCATTGCCACCATATTGCCGTATCCTACAATATTGTACAATCTGACAATCGTGTGAACATAGCTTAAGTATTGCAAATAATATATATGTACATATGTATGTACATTTTAATGATAGATTCGTTCATGCATATACATACAAACATAATTCCAAAGTGTGCTGTAATGGACGAAAATTGCAATAAAAAATGATTCAAAAGTGCTTATTCTCGGCATATACAATACTATTCTGAAAAGAAAATATTGCACCAAAGGCTCGATATGTAGATTTAACATTCAACATGCCTACAGTTATGATTGTTATCATTAATATAGTGGCTTTTTGTCTACCTACAATTAAATACACATCCCTATGCATACCTACAGGGAAATACAATACGTATGTATGCACGCACACCTGCATTCATAGATGATTTCCTTTATTTACCAATTGTGTAAATATTCAAATACTTTTTTAATCGGTCAACCATAAACATATATGTATGTATTTCAATGGATTATACAATATACATTTTACATACATACATGACGGCAATTGTATGCAATACAAAAGCTGTAGAAATAATAATATTTAACAGGTAAAATTTATACAAAAAACCGAAATTGTCTGTATTAATTCCTTGACGTATTTCTGCACAGAAAAAAATCATTATTACCAGCATTCTCTCATATTTAAAACTATTTGTTGGTAGGTACTTATTTATCCATATACATATTTGTTTTACTTCAGGCTTTATAATTTTCGTTTTAAATTTCTTCTGCACTTTTTTAAATTTTTAATTATTTTCTTGAATTTTCATATTATTTTTTAAGTTTAAAAATTTTTTTTTGTAGATTTCTTTTTACTTTTCAACGCGTTTACATATACGAATAGAATTCTGCGTTGCCCAATTGGGTCCCTCGCCGGAAATGTAACGCAAAAACCAAGTAGGGAATTAACGAAGCAATACCGTTATAAGTTACCCAAACGGGTAATTCCTTTAAGATGCCAATTATATAGTCGTCTTTGGTTTTTCGCTATAAAACAATTTAAAATCATTTTTGAACAATCTTGTTTTATTTATGAAAAACGAAATTAAAGCTGAATTTATAATAAATTATTTTTTCATAAATAACAAATTATTTATTAAATTTGTAATTTTTTCTGTTTGTGATAAAATATTCCAATAATTTCGTTTTTGGGTTTCAGTTGGGGAAAACTGTTCCCAATATGTGTATTGGGAGAATTTTTAATCGGGTAGCGAATAGTAACATGTATATTTTTAATTCTAAATGCAATTCAGCAGAAGCATCGAAAGTGATTTGAGATTTTAAATGGGCAATTTCATTACATGATCTTGGCGCGCCTGTAATACTGGCTATAAATGGAACAGGTGGAATGCTGTGCGAAAAACTGAGCGTGGATAAGTTGGCATTTTTATCGAGAGCCAAACAGCCGTTCTTGTGCTAAGATCATACAAATCTTCGTTGGCTTTAATCAACCAATTCAAGAATGTGCTACGACACTACTTTCAACTGCGTTCGTTGCCAGTGAGCGGTTTCAGTACTGTATACATACCTTTTCATAGCTTAGGACTGCGCGCTATTCTATGTCTGAGTGTTTATGTGGAAACAGGCGCGTAAACAAACCAACCAACAATTTGAAATTGAAATTTTAATTATTTGTTATTTAAATATAGTGAATGGTGTTACCAAAAAAATAGTTTCTCTGGTAGCTTTCATTATTATTAATAACCTCCCACATGTTCGGCTGAGAACTGCTCTAGAAAAGAACATTAGAAAGAATTTCTAATTCTTCTTTATATCATATATATATTCACTTTTATTTTAGCAAACACAGAAAGCTAAAATAATTAAATAAAAAAACTTACTGCACAAGACTGGCTTAATGGTCTGCGTCAGACACAGCGTTCAGTACACCAATTTTTGCTCTTAAACCATACCACGGCAAAATATCACGCAGTAACGCCATTTTTCGTTGATTTGAGTTCTAAACGTATGTGTCCGTAGAAAAATATTCAAATATAATAATCGCACTTCTAAGAAGAGAAAAAAAAGTGTCAAAATTTTAGTTTGAAATTTTCTGAAACGTCGCAACTTCATTGAAAGAAAATTTTTGCAAAGTTTGCAAAATATTATTCATGAATGCTTAGTTGTGTGTATAGAATTTCAAAATTTAATTGTCTAAAAAGGTGTGTAACATGAACTCTTTATTACCGTCCATCGTTTTTAATGTTCCACTGCAAATTCACACAGTAATATTTTGTGGCTCTACAGCAGTTACCATTTGCTGTAACTTCTTAGCCTGGTTTGAACAACAAGAATCGAATTGACATGCAGCACGTGAACTTGCTGTCGTTTCATTAACGTTTTTTTTTTCTTCTTCCCAAATCAAACCATCTTGATTTGTGTCATTAACGGTGTGAAATTTTACAAATGTTTTTTCCATTTTTTCGTTTACTTTTCATTCCCATGCAGGCGAGTGTGAAGTTAAATTACAAGTTTGAACACTGGCTTTTACACTTTCAGTGTCACCGTCTGAATGGTGTTTTTGCCACGTTTAACTGTTTACGACAAAACATCGAAATGTCAATTCATATATTGTACAATTCCGACAGGTCTTCGTGATTTCTATTCTTCTTTTTTTTTACTCCAGGTGAAAGTACGATATGTTGATTAATTATTTACGAAGAATTAATAGTCAAAGTTTTCTATTTATAATACGAATAGAATTATGTATGTCGTAATAAGTTGTAGTTTTTATTGTTTTTCTCTGTTTGCCGGTAGTGCTGGTAACGCCTTTTATTTACATTTCCTGCATGTAATTATTGTGTGCGTGGGTGTGTGCGTGAGTATTGTAATAGCATTTTTGTTATTATGCATTGTATATTCTTTAAATTATAAATCTTATAGTAGTCTTTTCATTAAAATTTTGACAATGAGTAGCATTTGAAAGTGTATGTTTTAAATAATGACAAGTCACAGAGGTTAATGAAGACTTTATTTATTTGTTTAAAAGACCATTATGGTGGTGGGTGGTGGGTGGTTCTATATATGCGGCTAACGGCAGCGAAGTGCGATCAGCTGTCCTGCTTCATTTTATTTATATACTCGTATATGTTCGAGAAATATTCGAAACATGTCCCCAATCCAGACCTGATTTCTGCCCAAGAATGCATTTCTGTATTCTAAAGAAATCTCAATGTATAAATCATTGTTTTTTTTCTTTTTTATTTGTTCATCATACATTTTGAATAATATATATTATTTGTTTATTTTATTAAGCCAAACATTTTATGGTACTGCAGTCTCAAGCGGAGCAAAACAAAAGTTGAACGATACTCAACTTCGCCGCGCGCTCGCGTGTACCAGTGTCATATCGCTACCATATATAATAATATGTATTTTATCTTTTTGATGTGTAAACATCTATACGCGAGGGGGTAAAAATCTTTTTCACAATACAATCACAAATTTTGAGTAAGATTGTAATAACGCGCTGTGAGCTGTGTATGAGTGTATTAGTGTAATCATACGGACAACAAGAAGTACAGAGAAACTTAACAGCTGCATAGAAATACACTAAAACCATCTAGTGCGCAATAGTAGTAGTAGTAGCTACTAATTTTCACTAATTGTCGTACATTATGTTATCGTAGGCAAATAAAAACAAATAAATAAAAATAATAATAACAAAAACATTTAAATTTAATAACTTTTAAAAAGATTTCATTACTAGATGTTTACACATCTCCCCTGTGATCGGACTCGCATTTTTTTTCGCTCAATAAAACTTTTTATAGATAAAATACACCACAGGTTATGTTTTATTACACGTAACCGGCACTATCGTCTACAGACGGTTTTCCCTATTTTTTCGCAATGCTTTTTTCACCTGAACATTTAAACTTACCATTGTTTTGACTATCGGCGGTGTTCGGAAGTGAAAATTTACACATTTTTGAAAACGTGACGTTTTTGTTTTGGTGCTTCAGCTTTCATACGTTTTCATAAATACGAAAAAAATCAAAACATTGTTTTTTGTGAATAAATATGGCATCTCTATTAATAAGTTCTTATGTTTACCCCTTGAAATATGCAATACATTCATTTGTATGTACATATGTGTACGAATTAGAGTCAATACAAACATTTTTATTTTATTTAACAAAATTTACTTACATTTTCTGCGTCAAATTGATTTACTTGTTCAAAATATAAATGGCATGTAGTAAAAATATTGATATTTAAATAAGAAACTAATCGTTGTTTTTCCTAATTCTCCTTAATTCTTTTCTAATATCTTTTATGCTACTTGGGATGCCAAGCTGCCATATCTGGCAATTTACTTTAAAAACGATATGGTAACTTCAAAGAAAAATATGGCAAAGCATATTTTTGTTCATTTCGACATTTTTTTTTCTTGAATTCATAATTTTTATAAAATTCGTAAAATTTGTTAACTAAATTAATTTTACTTGTATATTAAGTCACAACTTAAGTAAAATTGATATTCTCTATAATTGAAAATCTGTTTTGAACTTTTTTTTTATGTGAATACTCTTAAATTATTAAAATTCACTTGTAAATTTTTAAGTGGATTTAAAACGAAAAATATTGTCTTTTTTGTTTTCTGGAGCAGCTAAAAACGTTCTCATTTTCACTTTCGTGTGAATTTTGTTTCTGTGACATCTCCGTATATAGTTAAAAAAAAAATTGATTTTTTGTCGATTATTTTTACGGTCTTGTCGGTTAAATAAATTTTGATATATGAGTGCTCGAATTCATAAAATTAGAACTGAACTTTTAAATGTATTTTATTTCAAATTTTTCAGACAAAATTTTCTCAAAATACATTTGAATATTTTGTATGAAACAACAAACTAATCGTTTATTTAATCGGCATTTGGCTATAACGGCCCTCTTCAATTAAGTCATGTTTTCGATTTACGGTTCTAAACCGTTTCGTTATCAGAGCAAAAAAAAAACTTTTTTTCGATGTCGATATATCGACAGCATATGAAGAGACAGAGCTTGGTGTATCCAAAAAGCTAATATTAAAAGATTTGTCGAAACCTTTTTCCAATTTCGAACAATTTCGATCCTTGAAAACGATCCTGACGTCGAACGTAGCGCTAAAGTTTCTCGAGCAATTAATTCAGCCAATAGCTGAATTCATTCACTGAATAACGAATAAGACAAGCAGGCAAGACAAACAACGTTGGACAATTTTTTTAAACCAGGCCTATTTTTACCAGCGAAAAATGATGACGACAAGTGATCTTCATTGTCTTCAGATTAAAGTCATTTTGAAAAAAAAATTATATATGTGAACATACACATATTTTCAGTAACATGAAGTTCACTTCACTTCACTTTTGTTTATAGATTATTGTTGGTTCTTGGGGTCTGTTATTGTTTTATGTACAAATATATGTACTTGTTATGTATGTATTTTTGATTTAAATGACATAAAAATTAAAAATGCATTTTGAATGATAAACCATGTTACATATTTAACATATTTGAAAGCGATCCTATTGAATTTTTATGAATTTATATTAGAACAATTGATTCCTTATACGGCTTTTCGCTTTACGGCCAAGTTTCGTGGAAAGTATCTAGGCTGTAAAGCGAGGAATGGGTGTATATCTTCCAACCTTAAGGCAGAGATTGTTGAATAATCAGGAATAACCTTTAACAAAAAGTCTTCATATTTCTACATATTTGAACATTTCGTATGAACACATCGTTTGGAAATAATTTGTGTTGGTTAAGTCGTCAACTCCAATGCCGTTCAATGCAAAAAGAAGCGGTTGTAAGACAAGCTTAGTTTTAATCGTTCCCTTTGCTTTTTAAATAAATACATTTCAACATGAAATTCTTATACTTCAACCTATTGAAATGTAATAAATTTTCGATTTTTTTTTTCTTTATAAAAATGTTCCTCACCTTTCTACACATTCTCTGTTGAGGGGTTCTTTTTGTTAATTCAAATGAATTTAAGGCACTTTAATGGTTTACCAGCCACCAGTTGTAAAATTGCTTGTGGATATAAAACTTTCATATATTTGCCATCTCACAGAACAACTAAGTACGATTGTGTAATGACAGCTGTGTGCAACAACAAACTATTTCCAACAGGAAGTTAAAAGAAGAAAACTTGGAAACAAATTGAAGTTTTTATACCACGGAGACATTTTTTTTTCTGCAATTCTTTCCCTTAACCCTTTCAAAACCGAATTTGCTTTTGAGCACTTTTAAAGTCATCTTATTCAAAGCCAGATTAAACAAGTCAGCAAAGTGTATGTTGACCTGCGCCACTAGAGAATAAAAATGTAGTAGCAACAGTGCAGCAAAACACACATCATTTTTGTGAAATCATGGTACAACATGAGAATTGATAAATGTGGAATTTAAAATTTCTTTGAAATTAAAAACTTTTACAAATCAATAGCTGTATTATGAAGTGTTTTATTTCAAGAAATTGGTGTCACAATGCAAACATATGGTAGTTTTTACGCAATACAAAATAATTGTATCTGTTTATTCCAGATTTCGTATCATGTGCAACCTACTTCTGATTCTAAGCGCATATCAGTTTTCTTTAGAAACAGTCATGTCACAGAAATGTAAAACTCAAGAATTTGTGTTATTGTGCTGCCAGTCAGTTTGCTGGTGCTTTTCTTTATTTTTCAATCTCTTTGTGCAGTGGTGGTTTGGATAGAGATTTTCCTTAGAACTGCAAAACTCAACTCTTTAGAGACTTTATGTTTTAGCAAGTTTCAACATTGCTTGACATTTGTAATTTTCAGCTATCTACATACGTGCACAGGCTGGCATTGCTTGTAATTTTTTTGTTTCCAGAATTTTAGTAATTATTTTAAAAAAACTTTCGTGGCGGAGCGATCATACGTGAAAACTTGAAATAAAATTTAAAGCAAACGTTGCTTTAAAATCTTTACAAATTGTAAATGTTCTGTGCAGTAATTTAGATTTTACTTTTCATGGTATGAACATGTCTCTATCGATCTAAAAGTTACTTTAATCTTGACAGCATTAAAACTAAGTTGGCGAGCTTGTTTGCTTGCAAGTTGTTTAAAAATTTTACTTCTTCAACTTTAAAATCCATTTCAATTTGTGGAGAACCAAAAGGAAAAATCTACAAAAATTCAAAAAGAAAATATTTGTTCAAGAGAAAAAGCAAGAAGCACAAATACAACTGCACTTTATTTTTAACTTTTTCCAACATTTTTTTTTTTTTTTATAAGTTTTTCTATCTTGACGACAACTTTGTTGACATTTGATCTACTGTAGCGTAAAAGCTTCATAAAAAAGTAAAAAAAAAAGAAAAATTATAAAATATTATTCTAAAGAAAATATGCATGCAACAGTGCATACTGCTTGCTGCTACTGCTTCAGCGGCTGCAATTGCTGAAACTGCCATATAATTTTAGTCTCAGTAGTCGAGCGTGTATGTATTCAACGTCATATATTTCCACTGAAGCCAAATAAGGAAAAATATGTTTTACTTTATGTGTTCCTTTTGCTTTTTTTTTTTGGAAAAATTGTTTATTTTTCTATTTAAGTAAAACTAAACTCTTCCTTAGAGTCTTTATTTTTTATGCATTTCCTTTTGCAACAACTGAATGCCATAAAATTGTAATACTGTTCGATTGTATTTGTGGGAGGCTCCAATATATATTTCACAAAAGAAGTCACTCTTGCATATTCATTGTACAAACGTACTTGAGTAATTGTTTCATAATTTGCCTTCAGCTCGCTCTTTGTATGTTGCAAGTTACAGTATTTGAAGTTGTTAGTTTCAATAAGTTCCAAGTTTTGCCAATAATAAACTGAAATCAATTCAAATTCATATTTGAAACAAAAAAAATTATTAATTTCAATAAAATGGAAATATGCATGAAATTATGAAAAAACTTGCGAAAGAAATCGTCAATGAATTGCTGAATTGTAACGCAACTAAGATAAGAAAGCCAATATTCTATTGTGCTACGTAAAATACTAAATAATAAAAGGAAAACATGAAAAAATATTGATAAAAATTTATTGCAATTTTCTTATGAATTAATTAATAAAACCAATACTTTATGTAGACTTGGCGAAAAGCTATTTAAGCTGGATGTACAGCTTCTTTTATTATCTTTAACGGCAATAAATTTTTTGTTGCACTATTTCGTGCAAAGTTTACCACAAAAAAAAAAGGATAACTATTCCAAAATAAGTTGTAAATCAAATATAAATACATCAAAAACTTTTATACATTTTGCTCTTATAAAATTTCCTCTTTTGTGTTTATCTTGGTAAGCATTTAAGCTAAAATCTTATTCATTTGCTAAAGTTTTTGAAACAAAAAAAAAAAAAAAAAAATCTAAATTTTACTGCAGACAAAATTTTCCATACAAGCAGTCGCATTGCAATTGTTCGTTATTGTTGCTGCTGCTGCTGCTGCAACTGCTAATCAATGTGAAAGAGAAACTTAATGAAAATAATAATAAAAAAAAAGATGCTAAATCATAACTTTTATCATTTGCAGCAAAATTTTAATCTACAGATAGAAAAATATAACACACATACACTCACACGCTCCATATACGCACACATTCACACACAGAATAAGTTTGCAAATGCTGTCAGACGGGGGGTATTTATAACCGAACTGGAATGAAAATATAAAAGTTAAGATGAAGGTGCTGTATTTACTGGGGTGTCTTTACCACTGTTCGCTATTTAAGTCGGATAGATAAATCGTAAGAATAAAATGTCTGCTACGATACATTGGAGGCCATATTCATAAAAAATGTTTTCTATTTGCAAAAGGTATACAATAAGGAAACTATCACACAAAGTTTTATTTTTCTTTTTTAAATAATCTTTAAGGCACAATTTAAAAAAAAAATACTAATTGGGAAAAGTGTAAAAAGTAAAGGTGAATGAAGAAAATTTTTATATTTTGTGCAACTGCTGTTCGTATACTGTTGTCAAATAAAATGTCCCCGGAATTAGTAGCAGAAGTTTAAGTGTTGAAAGGAGATACGTGGTGCTGATACTTTGCTGCATCTCTGGTGTTTTGTTGACTGAAGGTCTCCTGGTTGCACAGCCACTAGTCAGTCAACAGCATCCATGATTACTGGTTAAAAATCATATTTTATTTCTTCAGAAAAGTTGTTATAAAGAAAAATTGTTTCTCTTTAACCCGTCAGAGCTTAGGAAAATGTATACGAGAATTATGTTATTGTCCACTATTAACAACTCAACTGTTATTGAAAATTAATTATTCTTTTTCCCTTATTCTAATCAGAAAGAGTAATTTTTCCCAATATTTTGATAAATTAACTGTGAACTTGAATACGACACAATTTTCATTCATTTTGTAATAATTGCAGTTCGATTAAATTCTAAATGTTCTGAATATTTGAAAAATTTTATTAGAAAATGTTCTGCTTTTTCTTCTGATATCAAATTTAATCTCAATATTAATTAATCTACACACGACCAAAATTATTTTTTTTAATATTTCCCATATTTAGTTTCGGATGCGGATTTATGTAGTGATAGTGCATGTTTATTTACTTTTTTGTTTAATTACTTCCTTCCATTATTGACGACGATTTTCTATTAATAGCAAGGACTTGGTGAAAAACCCCATTTTCATAATAAGTCAAATATGCTCACTCCTCCAGTAAGCTTCTGCAGTATAATTGTTCAATAATTCTTATTAATTGTTTTATTTAAAATACCTCTATATATGCTGCTAAATACAAAGTTTTAAAAATTTTCTAGTGCAACATTATAGAATGAAAATGTTCATAATGAATATAAAAAAGTTTATGAAACTCATCTCCCAACGTATAACACGACACAACGAAGACTAAAAAATTTTAAATAATAAAAGTTGCAAATTTATAGCATTCAGATGCAAGCAACATTGAAACTGAATCAAATCGTGCACACAATGCACAAACAAACATACGCAACTACACATTGCTGCACACATAGAGATGTACGCACTTGCAGCACAAAGTAAAGTATGAGAAAAATTAAACTGAGCACGATACCAAAAACTAAAACATGGAATAGAAAACTTTAACATATAAAATCTGTATGAGTTAATGCAAAAAGTTTGTTGCAGCATTTTAAATATACTGATATCCTAACATTCCCATAAGTTTGTGTGTGTTGAAGTTGATAATGTTGCCAGAATCGGGTTGAAAAAGGAGTTGCAGGAAATAAATTTCCTATAAAAATTAAAAGTTTTGTGTTGTTTCCAATATCCCTGTAACACACAAGGAAGAGTAGCATAAATGGTAATTTGTAACATTGTTGCAAAATGGGAACTTCTTTACCTTTAATGTTTTTTTTTTTGTGAAGTTCAGAAGAAGCTACGGCATATAAATCATTTGCTGCCAAACAAATATTTCAACAGACACTAAGAACTTCATTGGGGATTAGAAAACAAGAATTATATTTAGCTTTTCCATAATTTAGAATTTTAAAATTAAAAAGAAAAAAAAAAGAAACACGAAAGTGGCAACGCTGTAACTAACACTATTAAATAAATGCACATGGAGCAGCCGTCGGATAAACTTGTTTTCATTTACTACACCATTGACTCATTATCAACAGCATTGGCTAGAAGCCATATTTATGCACACACATATATATATACACACATACATACATACCTACATACGCACTTCATACATACATATGTACACGTAATCTACACCATGTCGCTTTGTGAAAAGTGGCTTGTATTTCTATAAAAAGGAAATAAATTCTTCTTTTTTGTATGTAGTTTAGCATCAAAGTCTTTGAGAAAAAATACTTTTTTAACAATTTTTTTTTTTTTTAATTTTCATAGATTTTATTTTATAACATAAAAAATGAAAATTGTGCCAATAAATCTTGTCTATATCGTTATAGAAAAAGCAAAATAATACTTTACTCTTTATTTTTTAATATTCTTTGGAAATTGTTTCGTTTGTCTATTATTTTGACTACCCCTATCCTTATTTTGCCATTGTCCCTGTTGTTATTTGTGAACCCGTTGTTCTTACTTTAGTTTCGCTTTATATTGTTTTACGAAGAAAGAAGGAAACTTCTTCTTTTATACTTGATGACATTGACAAATGGTTCGAAAAGCAACTCTAAAATAGAAATAAAACAAGTGTTAGCGTTTTCCCAGAACTTCTCGATGCCAGCAAGAGAAGATTCCATTTTTCTACACACACACACACACACACGAATGCACAGACAAGTGAACAATACAACTATAGCATGTTTTTTTTTTATAATATTGATATGAAATAATTATAAAAAAGTTAATTTTTTAAAGAGTGGTGGCGGGAAAATTGCGCATAATTTAAAATTCGATTGTGTGGAAGAAAACCAGCTACAGATTTTAAAGAATTTATTGAGAACTCAAGAATATAAATAGTTTGCTTAGGGTGGTGGCTTGAGGATAGCGTAAGATAAATAATAAATTCGAAATGAACATCACGATAACTTAATCGATTTCCCTGTTACTAAAAACTTCGTAGCAGAGACTAAATTAGTATTACAGTAGCCACGATCGCATAAGAATGAGAGGCACTGCTGTTTCGTTACCACACAGTAAAGAAATATCATGACTGCTGTTCTGCGGGCCTAAAAATAATATATATTTAACTCGAAACTGGAATTTATGCAACTGGAGGTAATGCAGGGTTGATCTGCATTACCATTTTTGGCAGCTGTCAACCGAACTTTTATCCATAATCGAGCCGTTATATTGATTAGACATTCAAACAGAAACAAATAGAATTAGGGGTCGATTATGAATTGCAACCGAACTTGGGTTGAGTTGTCCGTGGGGAAGGGTGTTGTTGGAGCCAACCACAAATTTCTGTTTGCCAAAAAACACAAATGAGTCGATTGTGGATGGCAACTGAACTGTTGTTCATTTGCCAGAAAACTCCAAAAATCACTGGAATTTGGCAACTGGAGTCATTGCAGTTTCGACCTGCATTACCGTTTTTAGCAACTGGCAACTGGCAACTGAACAACAGTTCGGTTTCAGTCCATAATCGAGTGATTAAAATAAAATAAAAGAAATGAAAATGTTTGTGCTTTCAGAAATACATATAATAAATTACAGAATTCTGCTATTAAATTGAGCAATAATGCAATTTTTTTTAAACAAAAACTACCTTTAACCTTTTCACTAGCATTCTGCATCCTAAGAAAAGTTTTAAGAATCTTAAAAAGTATAATTATGCCCCCAAATTAAATGGACCAACCTCCCGTTGGCAGTTGTTATTATTTTTATTTATAATCAGCTGTTTTGATTATGTTCAGTGAATGCTTTTGTTCTTTTTTTTGGGAAAAACTTCCGTCTTTTACGATTTGCCAGTGATATACACTGGTGGTTATTGTTGTAAAAGTTATTTTGAACAAGGAAATTAAAAGTTTTGCATTCTAATTAAATAAATAACATATAATTCCTTTTAAATACAAGCATATGTACATATATAATAGTTCCCGCGGGCTTTCTTTGATGTAAAGAAACGGAAAAAAGCATAAAGTTTTAACAAAAAATATATCTAATAATTCATTTAAAACAAATGTCCATATTCCATTGTCTTATTAGTCGCAATTTATGTTGTTCAAAGAACCGAGTGCGACATATAGACACTAACAGGACATCCAAAGAACATTAAAATTTAAAAAAAAATTTTCTTTGAGCTTCTACCAGCAAGTATTACATACTGTCATATGACAAAATCACGTAGAATTGTTCTAGCTCCCTTCTTAGAAGACGGTTGTTAATTGTTTAAATTCTACCACTCAATTTTGTGCATATTTCATTCGTTAATAAAACCTTATCTAATAAGGATTTAATTAAGAAATGTTTGATCAACTGAAACTGAATTCAAGGTGCAAATTTCCTTATCTAGTTGTTCGTGTATCGTAAGTTGCCACTTTGCAATAGTGCGTTTTTAATACTTTTTTTGTTTATTGTAAACTGGGCTGGAAAGACGTACTCTTCATTCGCCCGCAAGAAATGTAAAGAATATCATAAAATTTGTGGTCTGACGAAGCAGTTTTTGTGGAAGTCTGGCCTTTATCATGTCAATATAAATTAAAAAACGCCCAAAAAGCCTTTTATTTTACAGCCCAGCGAAAAATAAAAACTACTTGCCACGTAATGATGTGCTTTTGTGTGATTGCCCAATTTAATTACTCGATTACTAAATACATTACATAAAATTATAAAAATCAGAAGTATTAATTGAACTGATTCTTCTATTTGTATTGGAATGTCTGAAAACATTTTCAAAATATATAGTTATTCAGAAAAAGGTATATGAATTCCTAAACTATATTCTTAATTATTTTAAACCAAAAGAGAAGTAGTTACTTATTATCGTACGTATTATCTTTCTTCTTTTAAGGTAACGAAAACTATTATTTCTGGCAGTAAAAATTTTAAGAACTATTCCAATTTTTATTTTTAAATAATATTCATTTGAAATACATTAATACCATCATTTTGTTGAATTAAGTAAAATAATTACTTAATAATAATATTTTTGAATTTTTATAAAAAAGAAAAGAAGCATTTTTTTCAAAATACTTTTATATAATTGACAAAAAAATTTTTCTTTTCAAATTATATAAAATATTTTGTTTTTATGTTTGGTTTTATTCGAAAAAAATTAAATTTTCCTGAAGATGCTAACCAAGGGTTAGCGAAATATTGAAAAATACATAATTTAAAAAACTTTTGTATAAAAAAGACCTACACGTTGACTACAAATCCAAAAACAGACCTGGATTCAACTGTAGTTTCAGACTAAAACTTTAAAATAAAAATAAACCATCGCGCATTTTTCTGATGTGCATTAGTGTGTCTTTGTGTGTGTCAGTTGTTGTCGAAGACATAGTCACTGGTCACTGAACAATACCGGCTTCAGCTGATAGCAATCCACAATCACATCAGAACGCCCTCCTTCGTCGGTATTGTGTAGCACCGGCGAAGTAAAATAATAGTAAAAATGACTACTGAACCGAAGCTTCAGCACTGCTACGAGTATAAAAAAAACAAAAGAACGTGCGAAAGCAGAGCTGCAAAATAATTAATTAAGCTTCACCTCCTGTCGTTTCTCCTACTATCCCTTTCCTATAGTTCCAGCACATTATTGATTCGCATGTGTAGGAGTCATCTCCTGAGTGCTGGTCCCAGACAAAAAAAAAAAAATATATTAAAATTTTTATATTCAAAATTTGTTTAATTCATGCACATAAACTTAAACTATCTCGATTACAGCTGGAAAATAATGTCTGCAATTTGAATTAGGTTCAGAATACTGAAATAGAGGAACCTTTTAAACTCAAAGAAGAAGAAATTAATTTAGTTTTATTAACTTTCTGGGTAAAAAATAACAATTCAATAAAAAAGTATTGACTTCTCAAGAATCGATTATTGTAGTATCAAGGGTTATTAAAATCATTAAGTTGGTAATCCAGTTGGAAAGTGTTTTCAGCGTGTTGGCTCTGCAACCAGCAAAACCCAGGTTCGATTCCCAGCCAGGTCAAATCAGAAAAAAGTTTTTTCTGAGTTTTCTGTGCTACAGCACCCTCCTTCGTCGGTATTTGCGGCGAAGTAAAATAATAAATAAAATGGCTCCATTAGCTTAAGAACAATGCGTCAGAAAAACATCACAGACGCCGCAACTTTAATTTATATAAATAACACGCAACTGCAGAGTTGTGCAAGAATTGAGCTCTGTCATCCTACCACTTTCACCAGCTGTCTATTCTCTACCCTATCCCTCTCTCTCTCTAGTTCCAGTGCAATGCACTGCATATGTAGGGCATAGCCCCTTAGCCCCTGGTCCAAGATACAAAAAAAAAAAAAAAATTCCAAACTCGATTACCTTTTTTACAATTTTTTTGCTGGGATGTTATCCTTTTCCTACCGACTTAGTTTGGTTCGTTTTTTCTGGCAATTAGTTTTATTTCAATCATTTTCACTAATATTTCTTTTACGAGTGAAATAACAGTTTATTCGCTCTTTTCTACGCGACAAATATTGAAACAAAACCTTCATTATTTTCTGTAAATTTTATTTCTATTTAAAGTTTAAGAAATTATACTTATTCTGCATTTAACTCTTTATTATTTTGAAATTTTAAACAAGTTTATTTTAACGCGAAATTTTTCAACCCACATATAATCTTGAATTGTCAGAATTTCAAATAAAATTTTCATGTTTCCCTAAATGTATTCACTTAAGCAACCGCAGTTGCTGTTTTTTGTTTTTCAACTAATTCCACTTCAACTCCTATTGCCTTCATTATTTTTCGAATATAGTTGTCCTCTACGTATTTCCTTATATGTGTGGGTTTGTGTGTTTGTATGTGTGCGGGTGTTTGAACAGCTTTACACCCAGCATTAGAATCATTTTCCAAAAATTATGTAAATTAAGTAAAATGATGGCGTAGCAAACGTTTTAAACTTCCGTTTATATTTTTTTCCCCGTATAAAAGAAGCATATTTTTGTTTACTGAAACAAACCGTGCCGTCACAGCCACCAACTATGCTTCGTCTGGTAACAACCCAGTGTTATAAATACATTTTCTTTTTCAACTCTACATGGAGCAACGGTAAAACATGGCAACTACCACCATCCACTATTGTTGCCCATCCTGTGGCTGCTACACGAGTTTCAAAAACAAAACAAAACAAAAAAAAAGTGAATAAAAAATTAAAATTGTTGAACTTTTTCCTGTTTTATGTACATTTTTGTGTACTTATTTTACTTAACAATGTGTCTGACTGAACAAGTCATTATTTTTGAAACTTCTATTAGACTTTTGTCATTTTCATGGTTGTTGTTATTGCTGCTGTTGCTATTTTAGCATAATTTTTGCATAAAATGAAAATGTAATAATATTTTTTTGCTTCGTTTAAACAAATTTCGTTCACATTTTCATAAAACCTTTAACACCCCCAATTTGAGTTAAAAAATTTTCTGACATTTTCTTCTTAAGTTGTTGTTGCTGCTTTTTATTTATATTTGTTGAAAGTCTTGGCCGCTACTTGATGTGACCAACTAACATTTTGTTCCAAGATTATGAAATATATTGAAACGCTTTGAAAAGCATTTGCCATTCCGCGAAACTGAAGGCAGGGCTAGTCTTTACTTTATATTCTATTGTGCATCAGCTGATCGGTTTTTGTGAATATAAAATCTGTACAAGTTGTCAGTTTATTTGTTCTGTTCTGTTACCGTTCAATCTGTGAAAATCAAAAGTTTGTCATGTAATTGCAAGTGACGTAAAATAAACAGCTGGTAATAATTGTTGAAAAAAGCAATCTAAAATCTGTGCTTTTGGAATTAGTGGCCTTTTATTTATATTTCTTTACAACTATAGCTGAGCAATACAAAAACAATACGTAGAATACAAATGTCCTGAAGAATTATTAATATAATTATAAGAACTTCAATAGGATTAAGGCTTCTCTTAGAAATATTAACGTTACCCGATAAAACAATGAGTTGATAAAATTTGTGAATATTCGAACAGATTCTACGAAAAATTCACAAAATTTTTCTGTGGAAGTGTAAATGTACGTCTTGGTATGATCTAAGTTGCCTTTTTGGAATGTTGATATTTATCTGGCTTTGAAGACAAATATATTAAACGTTTCCATGAAAGAAGTTTAAGAAGAATACGATCTTGGATACAACCCTTCACCTTTTATATACTAAATTACACTGAAAAAAAAAATAAACAGAAAACTGTTCGCAATAAATGTATCTTCAATATCTGAATCTAATGCCAAATTAATATCATTGGTTACTTTCTCTATTTTTATAATTTTGCGCTAAAACTTTTGTGTTTCATCGCTAATTTGTTTTTAGTTTTGTTGTACTGTGTTTGCTAGAAACAGCTGATAAGTTACTAAAGAAAAAGCAACTAATACAACTTAGCAACTGAATGGCATAGCCCAGAACAGCAATAGGAAGTAAAGATTAAGGAGCTTGAATTTTCTAAAATTTTCTCAAACGTAATTTGAATGTAGGGCGCATAATTATTTTAAGGTTTGAATGTTGTTTGAATTAAAGAGAAATTAACAAATTAATAAAACAATTTTTTGACAGCTTCCACGATTAATCAGATTGGGTTATGTTTATGTGGATAATAATAAGTTTTTCTCGTATATATTTTCTTCAACTCTGTCGAGTGAAGTGTAGGATATTAAGGACTTTACAATGACCTCGTTGTTGATACTAAGTGTACTGATGACATGTGCAGTGGTATAGAAAATATGTATATACGTGTTGTACCCAACTTGAGTTAGAGACTAATTGTTCTTTTTCCTTCATTTTCAAATAGAAAGTAATTTTCACCCAACCAAATTTTGATTATTTCATTTTTATTTCTTTTTTTTACATAAATAAAGATATATTTTGCTATTTTTTTTATTAAAATTTGTTGGTCAGCGTTCAGCGGTTATTGTAAGAAAGTACACAGCAAAAATTAGTGCATGCCTAGAAGCATTTTTGTAAGGGAAACAACGTAATGGAATGACTTGCAATTGCCCTTTTGTAATGCATGATTTTTGCTGGCGATTATCCGCTCATAAGCATTACTTTGTGCATTCAAATAGACAAACACATTTGTTCCATTAATTCTGCCATTTTTATTAATCGCCACTATGAAATTTATGGATCGATTATGGATTGAAATCTAACTTGAGTTGCGTTGCCAGGGGCAACCAGAAATTTTGTGGTTGGCAAAAAAATTCTAAAAAGCTTAAAGAGAACTGGAGTTACTGCAGTTTCAATCTGCCATATCTGCATTACCAAATTTGGCAACTGGCAACTAAACAATGGTTGCTATTCATAATCGATCCATCAATAACAAGTAAAACAATACGAGTACTTTGTTAATAGTGGCTCTAATGCCACGCGGCAACTTACTGTGAATTACGTGGCCATACGTGTGCGCAATTTAATAATTTTGAAACCGCAAATATAAAGGAAGAAATATTTATTTTCTACTCTATAAGCGAAAAAACATGATTTCCCGAAGGCAATTAAATATTTCACTATTTTTTTTGTATCACAAAAGTTCATTCATATCGTTATCAATTTGGTTTTAAAAAATTCATCACCAGGTATTAAAACAATAAAATTACGACCATGTGTGTAATACTTTTTTACGATTTTTCGGTACATATGTTGACAAAAATGTTCCATTAGTACGTCCATTTTTTTTAGCTGGTTACATGCCGACGGCAGTTGCAATTTTCTTATTAATTATAATGCGTGTTTAACAACAATTTATCGTTTCAGTTCCCTCTGAATATTTGAAAAGTCAACAAAAAAGAAAAAAAGCAAAAATTATACAACTGTGCGTTTGTATGTGCCGTATAGTTTTTACCAATTTATAAATAAAAATGCAAAGCAGTAACAAGTTATTATTAATAAATAAAAAATGGAAAAAAAGTTCCATTTAAATATGTTTAGGACAGTGACAGGCTGACATCGTAAGCTTTTTTCCTTTCCTAATGGTTTGTGCTTTTGAGAAATGTAAAAAAGAAAACAGATATGTTTCCTAAAAACTATACCAAAATGTTTTAAGACATACGCTCAGAAAAAGGCCAACAGCAACAGCAGCAATTCAAGAATGAAATAGCGAATTGTGGCTTTTACAAATTTGTTATCATATTGCGGTTGTTATTATTTTATATATTTACGTATGTCTGCACGTATATAGGATTTTTTATACATTGCAGCAGCAACAATCTCCGAGTTGGTGTACAGATTATTCGTTTAGGAAGTAAGAAGTAAGTGCAGAATGCCAGAGACTTATATGTTGACTTTAAGCGGCTTTCAGTTGGTACATATTTTGTTTGTAATTTCATGTTAAAAAAGTACACTTCTTCTTTTACGAACACACAATAAAAAAAACCAAAATTATTTCTAGTATTTTTCAGTATTTATGCATTTAATTACAAGTTGTGTTTCTTTTGTTATCAGTATGGAATGCATTTTTTTTTTCATCATATGCCGCCACTTTTGCAAAAAAGTGTGTATTTTCTTATATTTTTATTTTTTATAAATAAAGTCACCTGAATGCTATAGCCCGGCAGGTAAATTGAAAACTCAAAATCGATAGTTAAATAAAATAAAAAAAGGACTAGTATATTTCCAACAACATATTCTTTATTTTATCTGCAGGGAATTGCCATAAAATAAATCTGATATTTAGAATAACTATAATTCTTCTAGTTTTTTGACCTCCTTTTATATTAATTAAACTAATTATTTCAGCTGTAAGTCCTTTTGATGTATATAATATTTATTGTTATGTCGACATTTCGCTACTCCTTTGCGTAGCTTCTTCAGGAAAATTAAAAACTAATAACGTGCAAAAAGCAGTGTTGTAAGAGAGTGAAGCTAAACCTCCTATCATTTCTTCTACTATCCCTTTCCTCGAGTTCCAGGACAATGCACCGCATGTGTTTTGGTGATCTCCTGAGTTTTGGTTCATAATAAAAAAAATTAAAATGTTAATTTTTAAATCAGATATCGGTGACAACGTTTAAAAATTAATGTTGCAAAATATTAAAATTTAACATTGATTTTCACAAGCTTTCCCTTATATACAATGGTTTATCTGATATAGAGTTCGATTGTAGAATTAAAATGCAAAATTTTACAGCAAAATATGTTCAGTAACTGATCCGAAATATTACAATGTTTACAATTGAATTAAGCTTAAGTTTGTCGAAGGTCGCACAGGTCCAGTCTAGTTGAGTTTTTTTTTTTAATAATAATGTAATAAATACTTTATTGAAACAAAAAAAAGTTTCCAAAAAAATAGTTTTTAAAATAAATTTTTTAGCGCAGAACTTTCAAAAAAGCTGCACCAAAAATTTAATTTGTATTTTACAGAAATCTTTATTTTTTCCTGCAGTTATAGTTACAAGTAAAAATTATTAAATCTATGGAAAAGAGAAGTTGCAGTTGCAGTTAATCCTAAGAGAATGTAAGCAAATATAATATATATGTATGTATGTATGTACATATAAATTTTTCTGTTCCAATTTATTTATTTTATTTACATCTTCATTAATATATATATATATATATGTATATAGATATTGCAAGTCGAATACAATGCTGGTCTTAATTAAACAACAATAGCATTGCAATTTGAAAATGAGAAATAATTTTCGTTGGCTTTTATTTAACAACGGCGTTAATGAATACATACAAGATATAGAAAAGCTAAAAGAGCAGCCAAACATTCATATAACTATTGCAATACACATACATTCTCAAGCATATATATATATATATATGTATGTATGTACATAACGTTGATAGTACGTATACTAAAGTGCAAAATAGACGACATCCTTTGAAAGTACGAAGCTGAAAATTTCTCTGGAATTCTTCGTTTAGAAATCGAATGATTACAACATGTGCAAACTGATGCTGTACTGCGAATTGCAGAAAAAATTAAAATAATGTAAATGGAGGCGTAAGTTTTATAGCACTTCTTTCATATTTTAGACAAATCGAAGTGTATTAGAGTTAAGAACTTATATGTAAAAACGATTTTCAGCGGCAATTAATCGTTTATGAGACAAAACCAATGACCTACAAAAGCATATATGTTTGTAACAAAATTTTGCCGAGCTGTGCATGAGTTAGTCGCCAACCAATATTAAAGAACACTACATTCATTTCAAGTGTATAAACAAATAATGTTTGTTTTTTGTGATGAGATGTAAAAGAGACTTACCTTGTGTTGCCCTTTTTCTATAGCATAGTTTCAGGGGTAGAGAGAAGAGTAAAGTTCAGGCCGGTTTTTTTTTTAATAAATTGTAATTATAAAGACTTATTATTATTAATTTTCTTCTTTCTTTTCTGTTTCACATAATCACAAACTGTTTTATTTATTTTTTATGTTTCACATGAACATGAGTGCAGTGAGATTTTCTGTATTCGTTTAATGTAGGAAGTTTTTATTCCCATTCGCTTTTATTTTTTCCATATAAAACACAACGAGAAAACTAAAGTTTGCGGTTGTTTTATAAAATTTTCAATTTAAACGACTTGACATAAAAACAAGAAGAATTGCAAATAGCAAAAACAGATTTCAAGGAATCGCAACACCGAATGATTTTGCAAAATCACGAGAATTTTACTTTTACTCGCAGGAGTAAGTCGAACAAAAATTTACTCACAGTTCTAAAAACGAAAATTCACACACAAACACACGTTAATTTTTTATGCTAAAGAAATACACAAAATATATCAACTAAATTGTAATTTTTCATGTATTTTTATTTAATTTCGAGCTTAAAAAGTTATAAAAATATGTTTACAGCACTGAATTGAAAAAATGTTATTAATCTTTGCAGGTTTTCCGATTTTAATATTTACGAATTTTTCCATTTCCTTTTTATGTACATAAAATTGTATATGTTAGAATTTCTAAAAAGGTTTTTTTTCTTTTTGTATGATTTTTTAAAATGAATATATTTTGTATGTATTCCTCCAAGCAACGACCGTTTATTTCAAAAGTAACACGAATACTAAACTCATTTGGCGATTCTATGCTCTTTTTATATGCTCAAACGTATAGAAAACTTTGCTCACATGTTTAAATGTGGTGGCAGTGCATTTATTCGTAGGTGGTGCTCTTTACTTTCTCCACAATCTGACATTTAAGAATGAAGTGCTGAGGTGAATTTCTTCCCAGTACAATTTTGACAGATATACCGTTAAATATTTTCAATTAGTTTAGCATGTTTATAAAAAGTTTTTCTCGCTGAGAGAAAAATCTTTCACGCATAGAGAGTTTCGCATTAAACCTTTGAAGAAGAGAACATTTTTGACATTCGTTACTCTCTGTTTTTGTGGTGAGTTTTTTGTTTATATTTCTACAGTGAAATGTGCAACAGTTATGTCATTTGATTCTTCTCTCCTTTTAAAAATAAGCCATGTACATATTAAAAACATATTAAAATGGAAATTAGGAAAACAGTCAGATTTGAAGGGATAGATAACAAGAGATATAGTTCTGTATGTACATACATATGTATGGTGTCTGTTTCTTTGTGTGTTAGTGCATTTCAAATTTTGTATTGTGGGACGCATTAAAGAAATTAGTAAATTGATATGGTATTTCTAAATTTAAATCTGGGAAACATAAAGATTTTTCTCGTTCGAGTAGATAGAAAAGTTGGTTAAAGAAGCTCACAAATATTTTAAAGGGATGATAAGATTCGGCATTAAAAAAATATTGGCAACATTTTCAATTAATATGAGATAATTGAAGAATTAATGAATGCATTACAACTGCTGTACAGTGGGCTATTCCACTAAATAAAATGATTTAGAATGAATACTAAAATAAATTTTATATTTTTCCAAATTTTATTTTTCAGAGAACTCTATCGCGAAGTAAGTAAAAAGTTGCTTTGATACGATCTCTATTATAATTTTAGTGATTTGAATTAATCTAATTACTCTCGTATTCATAAAATTTTTTTTTCGCATTTATAAAATTTAATTTTTGTATTGAAATTAGTCAATTAAACCCAAAACATCCTATGAATATGGTAGTTAGAAAATAATCTAATATAAGCCCGGTTTTTACTTTTTGGACAGGTTTTTAAGAACATAAGAGAAAGAGCTGTATAAAAATAATGAAAAGATTTTTTGATGTAATTTACAGTCCGCTATTGTCATAAGACACGAAGGTGCAGATTCGTTAACTGCGATTGCATAAAACAAATGTAAAATAGGCAATATTTTGTGTTCTTTAAATGTTCATACGATGGGAATATTAAAAATAATATTTTTAATAAATAAAAATAATTTTTTTAAATATGGAGACTAATTTTCGAAATGACAGTGCAATTATTTTATTACAAATGTTAAGGGAATTTTTAATTTTCTTTTTAAATTTTATTTTATATTAAAAATTTTCAATGAAGAAACTAAATATTCTTCTGTAATATATTTTATATTTTAAAAATTATATTTAAAATATAAATAAAATATCTTTAAAATTATTTGTTTTTGCTGTTGTTTAAGCAAAGTTTGAAAATAATTCGTTTTATATAAATAATATAAAGCGGAAAACTACAATTTCAAAAAAATTAAGAAAAAAAAATTTATTTATATAAATTTTTTAATTCTCTACTTCTACAATTATTGCAGTAATTATTTTAAAAATTGTGTATATCTACATACGCATGTTGGGCATTAGCAATATTTAAGCAAAATAAAATTGTAGCCTCTAAAAAAATATTAGTCGACGTAATAACAATTCGTTAATTCGCCAAAAATACTAAAATGTTAGAAAATGTTAAATATATGTAAATGAATGTTTGTTGGTGGTAAAATTCTCCATCAAGCTCTACTGTTGCAATGAAATAACGGTATTTGTTGCCATCACTGTTATTAACATTCATAAAATTCTATGTTTCTGCTAGAAACTTACCACTATTTTTAGAGTTTATCCGAGGATGAGTGGTTCAGATTCAAAGGGGAAAAATATTTGTATAATGAAATTAAAAAACGACGCTATGGGAAAAGGGAAAATTTCATATCTGCCTGCACGAAATATTTTGCCACCACTTCTTTGTGAGACTTTAATTCGTATTGCATACATTTTTCACAGAAAAAATAAATTATCACATCAAATCTTAAATACGAGTATTACAATAAAATTAATTTAGCACCTGTCTAGAATACACTTTCAAATTAAAAACCTGTTGACTAGAATACACTTTCCAAGTAAAGAGCTTTTTATGTAAAAGATATACATATATAGATATATAATAATTATTTATTTTAGAATTTAAGGTGCTGTTGATGGTACTGACAGAAACAGCTTCTCACGAATTAGTTAAAGGACTAAATATTCAAACTACGCTAACAGAAACCATTTAA
This sequence comes from Dexiosoma caninum, assembly GCA_963924685.1. NCBI lineage: Eukaryota > Metazoa > Arthropoda > Insecta > Diptera > Tachinidae > Dexiosoma > Dexiosoma caninum. The sequence continues at coordinate 85,848,523 of OZ004727.1, forward strand.
TTCGAAATATTGTTTAGTTAAGGCGTTAGTTTTATTTTGTATGGTTACAAATAAGAAAAGTATTGCGAAGTTACTTGCCCGTGTACAGGAGGGTCGAAGAAGCAACCAACTGTTATGCTACTCTTGGGAATCATCGCAACGTGGAGAGTGTTTCGTTGTTCTATCGTTAAGAGAATTGGATGTTCTCTAATTAAATCGGATAACTTGTTCCCCAAACCCGCTTATTTCTACGCTCCCTTCATTAAGTGTGCATCCAATATGTGGGCGAGTAGGTAAAGCTTCCTTTTCCGGTCGAACAGTAAAAATTTGGAATAAACTCCCTCAGAGGTCGTTTCTCTCACATTTGATGTGATCCTCACACAATTCGAACGTCTGTGAAAACTACTCATTCTATCCCTGCTCTCAAAAGCTCATTTCCTAATACCAGCACAATGCTCGGAAGCACAATGCATTTGTGGAGAAAATGCCCTTGGAAGAAAAAAATGAATAATAAGAAAATCATTTTTTTTATGGAAAATTTAAAATTTTCTTCACATTCTTCTCCAGAGATACTACGAATACAACGATCTAAAATGTTTTGTAACCCACTGTATATTTAGAAATCTGCCATCTATGCACAATGAAAATCATATTAATAAATATTACGAAAAGTATTTATCATGTTAAAAATTAAGTACTTTATAAATTAAAAAAAAAATTCACTGCGTCATTTAAAAAGCTTTAATCCGCTCAACATTCATTTATTTTGTTGCTTGGTAAAGCTGCCTCTGTATGTTCAATGCAGCCACAATTAGATTAATTTGAATGGCTGCTGCTTGGATATTGTGTGGGTATACAAATTTGTTGAATTCATAAAATACCAATTAGTTTTTGTTTTCTTCACAATGATGTTGCAAAATGCATGTAATTTTACATGGACGACATCATTAAAAATAAGTATAATTCTCATTCCATAGAAGGTAGCGGGAGTCAATAGAGGGGACAAATTAATCATTGCTCTGACATTACTTGACAAGCGTTTACAGAGTGGAGGGGTAATAATTTTTCAATCACTGGAAAAGTCTAACTCTGCTCTAACTTCACTGCTGTTAACGGAAGTGAATGACAATTGAAATTGTTCGTTACTGATTTACAACTTTTCATTAAGCATGTACGGATGTTAAAAATCATATTGTACTTGAAAAGTCTAGTAATTAGCAATGTCTTAGTTTAATAGTTGGCGACGTGTTTAGGTTTCAATGAGCTACGTATTTGGATATCAGCTCAGAAAAACCAGCAACTCCGAAAAGCTGAAAGACCGAAAAGCTGAAATTTAATCACAGTGCAACAGTGCTAAAAACACACCACATACACCCTACACCAAAGGTTAATAAAACCTTTTCCACATTAGGGAGGGTAATTTTTTTAGTCAAAAATCGTATAGCAAAAACGTAATTCTAAGAAAAATTTCCCAATCGGTCCTGCGCAAATTGACCTAAAGATTTTCTGCTTCCATTATTCTATAAACTGTATAGATGTATTAAAAAATACTATCACATCATTCAAATAATATAATAGTGATGGAAAAGATTGATTTTCTGGGTACAATGAAATTTCATTTGTACAAATCTGACGAAAGTTGACAAAGTTGTGGTAATTTTTATACATATACAGACCAGATTTTTACCTTCTAATGCAAACTAATTCATTACTGTTCATTCAAATCAGAATACGATTTTATTTTAGACTTATGGTTTCTTCTGGAAAGCTTCTTTATTTTTTTTTTTATCTGGGACCAGCACTCAGGAGATGACTCCTACACATGCGAAGCATTGCGCTGGAACTATAGGAAAGTTATAGTAGGAGAAACGATAGGAGATGAAGCTTAATTAATTATTTTTGCATCTCTGCTTTCGCACGTTCTCTGTTACACTCGTAGCAGCGCTGAAGCTTCGGTTCAGTAGATTCTAAAAATCACTGGGACCAAAAAAACAGGCCAACAATTAATTCAGGCTTAATAATATATAAAATTATTTATAGATACTTGTTGTATGGCATATTGTTAAGCGGTATCACCAAGTCAGAATTAATTGTTGGTCTGTGTTTTTTGGTCCCAGTGATTTTTAGAATCTTTGGGGGCCCATAACAAATGGGTCACTAAAATCGCCAAACTTAGTGTAGGGTTTTACTGCACTGTGGTAATAGAGTGGAATCTATACTGTTCCGTCTGTGTGGTTTTTGCAAAAGTCTTCGTTTGTCGCGCAGTGTATGCCAACAGAAATGATTTAAAATATTCTGAAAAATTGCTAGTTGTGATTACGCCCTCATTATTTTACGCATTAAGCTCTCACTCATGTGTGTAACAATGTGAATGAACTTGTCTTCAAATTGCGTGTGTACTCGTATATTTATTAAGCGAAAACAATGACCCATTGCAGAGGGCAAGTAAAGGCGGTTCCAAAATTAACGCATAATTATGAATTTTTTTAAATTGTGGCCGCCAATATTTTAAATTCTTTGGGAAACATCATTCATCAATTAAAATGTGATACTGTATGGAGTATTAATATATTTTTAGTGACTGTCATCTGTTCAATTAATTTTTTGTTACTGCAAGAGAATTGACAAATTTAAATAATACGGAGACAGGGCAGGCACACCTTCCCGTTGGAGCAAACAAGGAAAAAATAATAGTTAAATTCTTCCCAATTAACTCTTTGTTCAGTAAATTTTATTATCTTAATTCATAATTTAATTGAATCTACGTTTATTTTAATTGATTTTGTTATACTCTAAAATCACTATAAATAAAAACACTATAAAATTGTCAAATGAAATTTTTCAAAAAAAAAGAAACCGTCAATTGATCCAACAATTTTTGTGATAGTTTGAAATCAAATTGTAATATTAATTGAATATTCTAGTTTTTAAATAAATCTGTGCAAGTGTAATGCCGTTGCCACTTTTTCCAACCTTCAATCAACGTAACATTGAGACACCCTTTATACAGGTTGGCTCAAAAGGAGCAAAGATGTTTGAATTCCTTATAACTTTTGTAAAGAAAACTTGGAGAATTTAAAATGAAACAGGGCCAAAATCGTTGAACTTTATTTCAGAAGAAAATCATAATTTTATTCATAATTTAATTATAAGCGACGAAGCCCATTTCCAATTGAATGAGTTCGCTAATAGCCCAAGAGGGCTACGGAAAATCAACAGCGAGAATTACACCCGCTTAAGTGTACTGCTTTGGTGCGGTGTTTCGTCAGAAAGATTAATTGACCCATATTTTTTTTTAAAAAATAACACGGTGTCGACGTTTCCATCACTGGTGTTAGATATGAGACAATGTTAGAAAATTTTTTAAGGCCAGCCATATGGGAAAGCATCCGCAAGTATGGTTCCAACTGGATGGAGGCACAGCGCACAATGCGAGGGACACAATAGCTCTTTGAACTCGACCACTTCGGTCATTTTGAGTCACCCTGTATTTTATACATTTGAATTATTGTGTTTTTTACGACATACAACCATGATATGTGTATGTGGGAATGTGTATATTTGGTAAACATTCAGCAATTATTAAGTACTTTGGTCCCACACACACACACACACACGCATACAGTCTGTGGAAACACGTGCAGAATATATTTGATTTGATATGCACTCCACCAATATAAAACATCAAAAGAGCAGGGTCTGTGTGAAATGCATATGGAAAAGATTGTGGCTTTGATTCCGAAAATATGTACTATATTTTTTAATGCAAATCTGTAACAACGTATTTCAATAAATTTTTTTGTTCTCTAATTGAGTTAAGTTTACATTATTAAAGCATCAAGCAGGGGAAAATTTAAATAACGCAAAATGAAACACTTCCATAAAAACAATAAAAAATTGTGATTTTAGCAAACAGCAGACAGAAGCTAGTGCCAGTTTTTTTTTTTTTTGGCGTGTGAGGTAGGATTGAAAATGCCTTCGGACTTACAGAGATCAGCTGCGTCGAGTGGTGTTACCACTAAAAAATTCCCTCATCCTCCTCCTCTGGGTAGATTCTTTCCCGGGACCGCTTTCCGCATTACTTCGGGAAGGCCCAGAGCGACGTCCCAATCAGGACCGCCCTTACTCACCCCACGTCTGGATCCGTCATGTTTGCAGGCAGCACTATGGCCCCGGCCCGTAAGCTAGTGCCAGTCGGTTAATCGCATTTAAGTATTAAAAGAAGCACTTTTTTTCATATAAACATATCATTTCAGAATATGAAAGAAAAAATTTAAAAAGTTTGCCTTTTAGAACGCACTGCGAATATTACGATGGACTTCTTGCATTTTGTGTAGAGGCTCCTAAACTGATACACTTTTTTTTTTGTTCTTCTTTTAATGCACTGTATCGTTTCTAGTGTAAAATGGTGGGTGAAATGCCATATCACCGCCAAATGTCTTTTATTAAGCGGTTTGGAAAGTATATTTTGCAATTATAACATTAAAATTTGCCAACTTAGCCAACGCCTTTTGAGATTATTTTTTAAATTTTCAAAATACAGCCCAATGCAGACAATTTCTTATTTTTAAACCGCATTAAAACTTTGTTAGCCACCCTCAAAAATATTTGCAAATAACATTTTGCCACAAGAAATGCTAAAAGAAAAAATGCTTTAATGAAAATTTGCACTCATCTCATTTAATTTATTCAAATCACAAATGCCAGCAAAAAGCGTGATCAACAGATGCATTTGATATCGTGGTTGCAAGAAAGTATCTACACAGCACCATATCATTTTGCGAAACAACCTCAAATCTAATTTGGGGGAGGTTTTTTTTCAAGTCTTCCTATTCTCCTGCTTCCTTTACGTGCCGGTTTGCGTGATTGTTATGGCGGTCATAGTGGTAGTAAACAAAATTTTGCGAAAATATAACAAAGTAAAGGAAAAAAATCACAAAAAATTTTATTTTTTCTAGATGTTGTTGCGTTTTGTAGGCGTGTGATGCTAAATGCTTGAAAAATGCTAAGGCCACAACTGTAAAATACAGGAAACTGTAGACACGCGTTAGTGGCAGCGTTAAATATTTGACGATGATGATGATGATGCTGTAGCTGGTTTCGGTGGTTGTAGTTGTATTGCTGTATATATGTGTGTGTGAAAGTATAGCATTGAAATAGCCAGACAGACCAACAACCGTTAGAAATATAATCAACTTTTAAGTCCAGCAGACTGTCTGTCTCTCTGTCTGACTCTCCGTCCACATGATATTGTAAAAATCTACAAAAATTGTTTGTCGTTCGTCAGGGCGTGTTTGTTGTTGCTGAGCTGATGCATGTACTAAATTTGCTTCCCTCGCTTTGAGCTGGTAAATTTGTTGTTCGTATGCCTCTGTCCAGTAATTATATTCTTCTGGTTTTTTGGCATTCATATTTTAAATTATGCGAATATATCGTTTAAAGGATTGGCAGCATTCACAAGAAAAAAAAAAATGCTTAAATGGAGTAGCATCTGTTTAGTGTGAACGGATTTCGTTTAAGGCTAAAAATTTCAGTTCAGTTGATGCAAAACGAAAGGTTAAACTGAAGCAGGGAAATAATTTAATTTTTAATGTCTGCTATGCTGTTTGGAAACGTAAGAAGTAGTCATTTTTATTGCGGCATTTTTTGTATTCGTTCAGAAGCATTAACTTCGTAGCAACACATTTCTCTTTAAAACTTTTTTGCTATGAAATTTGATTTTAGCAACTGAGGAACCTATCCAATTTCATTCCCAATTGAAAATGTTAAATTGTATTACGATCAAGCAGAAAAGCAAATCAAAAGCAACAGTACATATTGAAGTAACACTTCTATAAGAAGACAAATTTTTCTTTACTGGCTTTTGTCGTATGTCTCAATTGAATTGATAAAAAGAAACTCGACCGCATGTGTTTCTTACAAAGTGATGCTTTATTTTTTTTTGGGCAACCGTAATTCGGAAATTGATATCGAGAATTTATTTCTATACACTCAGATAATAATTTGGAACTGATGGTTTGCATTTCCCTCAATTCCTTTTAGTTTATTTTGAAATTAAGCAGTTGGAACTTAACTTTTTGTATTTTATTGGGGAACCGATACACTCACTCATTTTGAATGGAATTTTTCAGGGCTTCGGTACAGCATATTGCCAAGGAAGAACTTAACAACTTAAAAATATCAATTGCTCATTATTTTTAATTAACTTTGCTTTCAACAGGAAAAACAACGCGAAAAAAAACAAACTTGCATAAATTTTTAATCAAAGTAAAATTTTGTTGAAAAAAAAGAAAAACATTGCAGGCAGAAAAAGAGAAAATGTCATCATCATTCTCATCTTCATTAATAAAAATATTTGCTTTTCATATTCTTTGCTTTTGTTTCAATTCTGATGTGCTTTTCTTTCTCTACTTTTTAATTCATCTTGTTGGTAATCAATCATTTTCATATTCAAACGTTATTCATACATAATGTGTAGGTACATACTTCACAATCGTTGTTGTTGTTGTTGTTGTTTTTATTGGTGTTGCTGAAGCTGCCTCTCGTATGCCAACGTATCAATTTGTAAATACATTCATACATACATATTAGATAGACAACATACATACATTTGCCCATAGACATAAATCATTGCATACATACATACATGCATGCATACATGCATACACACATACATACATGTTAACTAAGATTTTGTTAGTTCACTTGCTTATGCTTTAGTTGTGAGCTACCCCTTCATAATATATGTATGTATGTACATATATGACACGTTGTAGAAGATAAAAAGAGGTTGAACGGGAACGGGAACGGGGAACGGGGAAATATAAAATTCAATAACGCATTAAAAAAATTTCAGAAGAAGCACACCAGCTACAGATGTTAGAAAACACACATCTATACATGAAAGAAAATCAATTGCCTCAAGTACTGTATGTAATTTCTGACAGCTCAAATAATAATGGCTTAAATGTCAACTGATGTGATTGATGAAATTGACAATTGTCCCCAATATAACGACGTAATATTGTGCTGCTGGTATGTTTGTATGTACTCATGTACACTTTATTTGTTACTCAAGTATATTTTATAATTTTTTTCCCTTGGCTTATATAAGAAATTAAGGGCGTTGGAATCAAGAGACTGACTGAAAAATGTATCAATGATGGATTTAATTTTTTGCTTCCTTTGTGTTTTGCTTGTGTTGTGCAAAAAGGACGAGGAAAATAGAACCTAAATAACACAACTTAAATGCTTAAGTATTTTCTACTCAAGCACTATGTAAAAATGTAATACAGTGGGCTCACTATTGAGACATAAAAATCTTTTTATTTCTAATTTCTAAGCTGACGCATAATGAATTCCTAACCTTCAGCGGAATATCTGTAGGAAGAATGCGGTATTTCTTTGACGAATAAGACGAGCAACATTTGCCCAGTCTGCTGTGGCATAAACTCATCGTTGCAAGTGCATTCTCAATTCCGCCCTAAGGCCAAAACTAATCAGTAACAAATGAGATTTTTTTAGGCCTGCTAAATAATTTTTCTAATTCTTCTTTCATTAAGTTTCCGTTTAAATCCACTTCTGATCATATATAATATATAATTATAAATTTATAACCATTATAACCAACTATGTGCATGGGACGCATTGGAACAAGTCATGGAAGGCGTTTTAGGAAAGAACCATGTACAGCGAAAAGACATACGGACACGAGAGGACAAGTTGCTGTATTATTTTGAAAAAATCAATGCATCCATGTTGTTTAAATTACATTTCATGCGTTTCCACCTTAATACCTTTTGGGCACAATTACCTCAGGAATCGGACGAACTGAATAAAGTTTATAAAAAAAAAACACAGCATATTTGTGGATTTGTAACCCAGTTATTAAGCAAAAAAGGTGAAAATGGGGGAAAATGGGCAAATTTTGCGATTTCTAAGTCAGTGGATGCACGAACCTACCCGCAGGTTTGTTCCCCTTTTTTTTTGCTCCTATTCAATATTTACAACTTTGCTTCAGGCACAAAAGAGATATTCCGTACGGTATACCCAGATTATATACATATGTGTTCAAAAATATAGGAAAGAGTGATATTGTATGGCCATTAAATTATTAATGCAGCCAACTTGACAAGACGATTTATGCAGAAGTTCTTCTTTCATGTGCAACTCTCAGAATTGACTCCCAAAGTCATGTATTGTGCTGCGTAATGATTGTTTCTTGTGTCACTGATGTTCATACTTCCGAAAGAGTGTACAATCAAGAAATATACCCCCCCCCCCCCGTTGTGTAAACCGAGTCGATTTAAAAACGAGTGATTTCTTAACGCCTATATATGTGTATTCGTTTTAAAAACGAAAAATTTTTGCGGATTCGGTTTTGCAGAACATAACCGTCTATATTTCATTATAATTCCCACTGTTCTTTAGAAATTTTCCACTGCTGAAACAGAAAAAAAAAATGGTGAAGGGGTGATGGGGAAGAAATATGCGATAAAGAATTATAGAAAAGTAACATTCAAACATAAAAGCATATTTTGTTGACACTTGAATAAAAACATCGACTCTTAAAATCAAGCCCTTTCCAACAAACCTGATACATGACGTTGCTGATGATGATGATATTGTTGCCACTGCTGTTGTCGCTGCCAAACAATGAAGAGGACATTCACGGGTTGTAAAAGTGAACATATTTAAGTGTTGCACACTAGTTGTGGAAAGAGAACAAGTCGAGCCGTAGAATTTGTGATACTGATGAATTACAATGATGGATGATGCTAATGTTACCGTTTGATAAATCTAACTGGCAATATTTGTTTGTGCCTTTTCGCTAATGCTTCGAATATATATAAATATTTTTTATTATGGATATGGAATGAACACACCGTCAAGTGCGTATGGCGAAGGTAGAAGGAAACAGTTTAATTGTTTTTATGTAGATAAACAATTTTATTGTGCGTAACAAGAAAAAAAAACAAGAGTAGAAAAAAAAATGCAGAAACATATTTAATCTTTTTAAGTCGTATTACGCATGTATCATATTTATAATGACGGCAAAATAATTGAAATATGCGTATGCACATGTCAACGGAATATGTAATTAATAAATGTTAATTGCTGAATATAAATTTATGTTTAAGAAAGGTAAACTAATGCACGGCAAGATTGATGGGACTTTTGAAACATCAATAACAATTGAATGAAAGCAAAACTTGTAAACAGTATGAATATTATTAGCATTAATTAATTAAATGAGAGATGTTGCTGATATACATATGCCACAAGTTTTTAAATGAATGTACAAATAATATAATAATAACTTTGCCAGGAGTTGTGGCATTTTCCTTATTTATTCATTTATTTTTATTTTTTTTTTGTTTGTTTTGGTTTACAATTGTCATGTGTGACAAGTTTTCGTAAAATTGGTTGCGAACCTAATTTAATAACTTACTCGTATTTATTAAGGCAGTTTTTCTTTTCCCTTTTTATTTTTAGAAGTTGTGTCTTATTTAAACTTTTCTTCAAGTTTTTGAATTTTTGATTTTTATTGCTTTTTGCTTGTTTGTTTGTTTGTTTGTTTGTTTGTTCATACATGATGAAAATATTTTGATGACTTTTTCCCATGAGCTGAGCATGAAATTTCATTTTTCTTTTTACGTAAAATTAAACGGATATAAGACACAGAAGTGAAAGAAAAACAAATGTATTTCAATTTGCTAGTATTTCTTTATTAACACATACATTGTGCTGCTAGCACACATACAAACACAAACACAAACACTTGTATGGAAAGAAAATTATTAAAAAATTTTAGTCTTTTGAGGATACAGTAAACATAAATAAGAAACATCAAATACACAGCAGTGTGCATGTGGTAGTCTTTTTTATTCTCTCTCTACACTTATGCATGTCGACTTGCAGAAGAAACAAATTTGTTGGCGACTCTGGGGAAATTAATAAAAGTGGTCAGTCCGAACGACGAAAGAAAAAATAAAAATCTATATATTTTTCTTATTTTTTGTTGTTGTTGTTGTTGTACTTTTTACTTTTTATTCCTAAATGGTTAGTTGATCGATGGCCTCTTGCACTTGCACAGTGGTGTTGATTTTTTTTTTTTTACTGAAAACATTTTGGCAGTTACTTGTCTTTGAGAAAATAAACGTTTTTTAGATAAATACTCGTATGTTTGTTATACGGTTAAGGTGGTGTACATATTTCGTTGCTGCCGATACCAACTCATGAGTAGAGCCTCAACCAAATCTTGGAAAACTCAAAAAAATCTCTCATGTTTATATATAAATTCTCAAAAGATCTTTGAGAACTACCTGCATACAAACAGCAAAATTAATTAGGCTTTATAAAAATTATTTTATACAACAAATTAAAAAAAACAACAACAACCACATTAGCTGCAATTAGAGTCTTCGGTCGTCTATTTTTGTGAGGAGGCTAGAGAACGTTGGCTGCCTTTCTAAACGTCAGCTGCTTTGCAGTGTGACAATGTTTCATGTCCCTAAACGCAACCGTGCAAACGTTGACGAAGCATGACATTCCTAAAGTCATCAGATGCACAATTGATGCGCAAATAAACGCAACCAAGCATCATTTAGATTGACAATGCTTTTTATATACAATGGGGACCAAAGAAGAAAGGTACAAAATTTCAATGAAATTAATGCTTAATTTTAATTAAAAATTTAATTATTATTCTTATTAATTGCTTTCCAAAATTAAGTTCTTCGCAGACATTGTTGTTTATAATTGCAAAGCAAACAGTTGTTTCTAAACGTCGACGGTGTTACAGAGTTTAAAATGACAATGCATGATTTGCAAGGTTTGGTAAAATATTACTGCTTTACTTAAACAATGCTTTGACATTGCATAGAGATGTTTAAGAAGGGAACCAACCTTTAAACCGATTGCATTTCATTATTTTTTGCTGAAGAATAAATAGGCAAGTAGTCTTTCCTTAATTAATGACCCAGCCTTTCTTACATAATTACAAATTCATAGTTTCTAAAGGATCGATATGTGAATATTTTGCACTGGTTAAGACTCTAGAAAACTGAAAAACATTAAAAAAGAAAAATTTGCGGTCACTTTTAGATTTCGATTTGCAGATTTCTAAACACGAGATTTAACTAAATTTAATTGAAAATTAACAAAATCCATTTTATATATTTTTTATATTTTTCCCTACACGAAAGCAATGAAACCTCCCCAAAGATAACTTCATCAGAATCGAATTGAACACTGCCTCCGATTCAGTGAATGGGCGCCAACAAAGAGAATATTCCACAAGGCCAAGACTATATAAAATTCATTGGAAATGAACCACATTTGCACTATTTCCGGATCACATTATTAGTAGCTTCTTTACTGCTTTGGAAGTTAATTTTTTGCTGGAGAGAATATAGATATAAGTTCTTGGCAAGATTTCAAAAACACAATAAACAGAATATTTAGAAAAATTTCCAAATATACTGGCATTTCTATTAGACAACTCTTACATACTTGCATACTCGTAGTTTACAAGATCATAAGAAAATCTTAAATTTTTTTTGAAATTTAAAAATTTTAAACAATTGCCGTGTTTTGAAAATTTTCTTGCTGTGTTAAATAGCTGTAAAGCACAATTCTATTGATAGTGTAAAAGAAATCCAACTTTGCTTGACTATTTTTTTTTTGTTTTTCTAATAAAACTTTTGTCTTTTTCATTTAATTTTCATGCCAATTTTTCCGCAGGACATGACAACAAAAATTAAAATTGAAAAAGTTTTAAGCTGTACACGAATGAATGAAATCTAAGAATGAGTCCTCAGAGTATTACAAGCATGGAACGCAGCTACTTACACATACAAATATATTAATACTTAAACAGAGACACACACACACACATATATAAACTTACAATCATATGATTGCAAATATTGATGAGAAAAATTGTGTTGCTGTCGTTACTAATTCATTTCCTTCAACTAGTGTGAGTGAGTTTGACCAGCTTAAAAGCTTAAAGCTAAACTTTGTGCAAAAACACAGTTTTTCAATTGAAATTTATCCAATATGTATTGAGAACATTTTATAAAAATAATTAAATAAAATTATTGGAATTAAAAGACAAACCTTCTTATCTCTGAAATAAATTTGAAAATTTGCAGTGAAGTATACATCTACGATATATGTATGTGGCTGCAACAGCCAATATCTGATGTCCGGATTGTCAGATTGTTTGCTGTCATTTCTTACAAGAAAATCAAAAACTTATTTAAAATAAAAAGCTGATTAAATAATATTCTGTCAATATTGTAAGGAAATTCACTATTCTGTCTTGTAGATCTATCTCATCTTTATCTTATTTCTTTGGATATCTTTGGATATCTGTGGATCTTATTTCTTCAGGTATGCATTTGTATTGTATCAAAATGATTTTCAATACCTATAAATTTTGTTTGGCCATGGTAAGTGATGTATTCATTTTGTCTCCACCAAATGACAAATTTACAGCATTCGTTGGTCACAGATTTTTCGATAACCTACGCTGACCATCATGATATTTAAAATGTTTGATTGAACAGAAGTTTGTGCTGAGTTGGCTCAGTTGTGTAACTAAAACATTTTCCTTTGCATTTTGTATAAATTAAGGTGTGGTTTTTTGTTGCACAGCCTCTTATTTATAATCGAATATATTTATTTATTTGTTTTATTTTTTTTTGTCTTTTAGTATCGACGCATTTGAATGCATAATCGTAAATTTTAGGCTGTTGTTATCATGATTATTCCTGGATGTGCTCGTCAGCATTATTATTTTTATCATTATCTAAAAAAGGCATTCATTGGTTGCTAATTAAACTAATTGCCAATAAGTTTTCTATGTGTATAAGTATTTGCGTGCTAGTATTAGTATTTTAAATATCCCAGCAAATAATTGGAATATCATTTTAATTTATTTGAATATGATTTAATTTTTACTAGTTTATTTCACTTCGCATGATGTTTTGTAGCTCAAATATCTGCGTATGCCCGCATAAACGCATCAGCAATATTTATTTCGCATGAGGAATGTTTTATGCTTGAGCAATAGAGTACTCAATGGAGTAATAAGAGTTTTTTTCTCAGAGACCATTCCAAGTAAATGTAAATGTGCCGCACTGGGCGGTTGGCTGTGTTGTCTATGCGAATGTGAATGCTGGGTGGCTTTATATTCGTTGGTCAAACTTTCGCATGCTGTTCAAACCCAATTTTAGTGTACGTTTGCACAGTATTATGGGCATGGATATTTCCTATGTGGGTGTATGTGTATGCATGTGTTGGCATTATTTGGTTTATTATATTGTGCAAGTAATGTACGCTTCGTTAAATTTATTTTATTTCGTTGTAATTAGGGATTAATTCTAATGTGTCTACTAATATCAATGCCATCAATATCAATTAGCTTTATTTAATACATATAATTACACATACTGTCCTAAATATAGTATGTGTATAAGCAGATGTACATATGTAAGAATAAAACCAGATGTTTATGCAGACATACATGTACACACAAACACCCACTCACCCACACAGACACACACACACACACATGTTACAAAGCAAGTCTCATGAGAATATTAGTTTACTCCCCCCCCCATCAAGTCGTAGAAATAGCCTTACGCGTGTTTTATGCCTACGTGCTGGTATTATGGTCAGCAAATGTATGAATATGTTTAAGTTTTTGTAATTTAACGCTCTCGGCAAAGGAAGGCGTAATAACAAATATTAAAATACAACAGGAATAGACAAACAGATATTAGACAAGCCTGTTTATTGAACCAGTTATTGAACCAATTGCTGACTTCTAACACCCAGAGAAAAATTCTAATCTTACACACACACACACACACACGCAAATATGCATACTGTGTACATATACAGGGTGGCGCGGAATGAGCTATGTGGTTTAAATGGTTTATAACTTTTTTATTCATGCGATTGTTATAATTTTTTTTTTTTTTAAATACAGTATATTATTGGAGAATTTTTTGCAATTAGCTTTGAAAATTGATATCCTGTAAGTGAAGTATATTTTCTGCTTCGCACGTACGTGCTCTTTTTAGCATAGCCGTGATAGTCCAAGTTGTGTCGAACGTCTATTTGTTGATGTTGATGGACTACTGATGGACACTGAGTGCCGGTCCAAGAAAAAAAAAATTAAAGGGCTAAACTCAGGAAGCTCATCATACCGAGTACATTTCAACTGACTCAGGGTGCTCATCATATCCAGTTCATTTTAACTGACGTTACAGTATATTCTAAGGCTCATACGGGTAAAATGGAATACCAGATCCATGCATATAATTCCTTGGTAAGACGTTAAAGAATGTGTAGAGCCAGACAAGGAGTCCGGCTTATTTGGGGGAGAATAAATTCTACTGCCAACTGGCAGTAGGGCTTGGTTAGTGGCGCATAATTAATCAATTAATACCACACGGACAGTGACGGTCAGTCACTTGATTGTCACTCCCGTTATCCTCATTGGTGATATTGACACAGGGATGTGCATCATTTTACATGTTTATTGGGTATAAAATATTTTTTGTATCTTCTTGTGTGGGTTCATTTGTTTTACACAACGATCATTAACGTATGAATTAATAAATAATAAAAATTGCAAAAGTCACTTAAATTTCAACGAATACATTTTTGGCACTTAAAATGGAATGTCATCAACGAACATTTTTTTGCTACTTTTTTTATAACAAAACAATTCGATTAAAACTACAACGAAAAGCTTTATTTAATTCTGAATAAAAATGCGTATTGATAAAAAAAAATATGAACAAAATAATATCTGTTGAAAATGAATGTCTGTTGAAAGAGAACGTATTTTTGAATTGCGTCTGTGAAATCACTGTTCACTGATTTTGATTGTTAAATTTTCGATTTACAGTAATCGGTGCCTGGTTTAAGTAACGTATGTGACAAAACTTTGAAGCGAAAAAATTATTATAATTTTGTGAAACACAAGTTGAGTAAGAAAAAAGAATTAAGTTTTTATATTTTGGAAAGTTTATTTTATATGAATTGCCCTGTTGTATTTTTGTCGATGTGAAAACTTCTCACAAGTAACTGAAATTTTTCTTCAAAACTCTTCTATATGGTCTTTGAAAAACAAATGTTAGATAATTTTCCCCAAATTTGCTTGGTACTGCTATTAAAAATTCCTTTAGTTTAGAAAACCACATGTAATTTTCACTCTCCTACAACTATTTCAATAATAGAAAAAGGAAAACTAAAATATAGAACGAATTGAATTTGGTTTCTCAATACATATTTTAACACAATCGCATGGCATATCTATCAAAATGCTACTAATTGCATATTTTAATTCCGTTTTCAATTTTGCTTTAAAAATGTCGGCCTGTGTTGGATACAGTACCCTATACGGACGAGTAAGTTGCTCTAATCTAAATTAATGTTGTTTTATTTTCAACCAAAATGTGTCATATTTTAAAAAATTTGCAGTTGCAACGATAAGAAAAGATTAATTTTGTTTATGTAGTGGCTTTGGCAGCTTTTCCGATAGTGAGTAAAATTAGGGATAATGTTCTTCATACTAAATCTTTGCAGAGAGTGCGAGAGAAACATATCGTTCTCATACATCGTGTCTCTCTGAAGCAACGAAAGCTTCTTGATTTAACCTTGAGCTGTTTCACTTACATATATTTTAGTTTCAATTATATGAAGTCTACAGTATTGAAGTTTTGTCACAGGCGAGTTTTACAAATAATTCCGTCAATTTACTTCTATTGTTGAATTTTCCTCCTGATTAATTTTGTAATCACAACAACCACACTAACGATTTCAAATTACCTTCTTTCAGATATGGCGAAAACTCTAAGAATAGTTTATATTTGTCCCTTTTTCATTTCGTTGTCATCAAATGAGTGCATAAACTTTGTCGCTATTACCATCGTAAACGTTGACATCCTCCCAGCATAATTTCTCACAATGTCTTTCGGAACAATATACAAATTTCATTGAAAGTTTCATCAAGTTTTTTTTCTTCTTATCTCTCTTAAACTTTTACGAACAATGACCACATTTTTGTTTTTTCAATTTCAATTGAAAAAGTTTTCTTTGAGTGTTGTTTTTTTTTTTGCTTTGGCAAATATTGAAAGTATCATGATGGGCTTTTATTACAAATGGAATTCATAGTGTAAATGGAAAATTTATAGTTTTGCCAATGAACATTAAAAAATAAGCACTGAGTGATTTGAAATATTTTATTTGATTTTAAAGAAATTGGCACCGGCCGTTTTTTAATTAAAAACTTTCACTGCTATCGTGTTATACAAATGTATAATTTTTATTTTTTGACGTTTTCCTAAATTCCTTATAAACGGAACAAAAATGTTAATAAAATGAATTAAACTAAGAGAGACGTACATCAGTCTGTTAAGTCAAGTCCAGGTTAAGTTAAGACTGTGCACGTCCCTCTTAATTTTAGTTCACTTCAACATAAAATATGTATATCAAACTTGGAACATACGTGTGTCTCCACAGAGGTCAGCTGGTGTTTCACACAACTTCTACTATTAAGGTTTCCTCAACATATGACGGTGTGAAAAATGCATATTTCAGAGCCTATTCTCTCTGCAATATATTTTAGCACTAGATCTGAAATTTTGCCTAATTTTTTTACTTTCCAAACATTAAAAAACACAATGCAAGGTTTCACCTTAAATTGAAACATATACAGCGAAAAATGTTGCATAATTTACAGATGATTTCGAAAGGAAATGGTATTTAACATATCAAGACCTTTGTGCTCTTTTTGATTTTGATATGGCCGAAATTTGCTGATTAGATTTTTAAATTTATGTTTTTGTGGCTGGTATGGGGGGGCGTATACTTGATATTTGAATCATATTAAATCTTTTTTTTATTCCGACTTCTTTTTCAAATAAAATATAAATTACTGAAAGGAGGAGTGAAAATACGTACATATTTTTGTAATTTGTCAAATTATTAGCCGCGACTAAAAAAGAATGGAAATTTAAAAAATCTTTATTTCTCACATATTTATAGTTTTTATTTTGGCCCAGCATTCATGGGTGACTTCTACACATGCTGTGCATTGTGCTGTAACGAGAGGAAAAGGATAATAATAGAGGCGATAGGTGGCGAAAGGATAGACAGAGAAAAGCTCCACTATCGTTTAACTCTGATTTTGCACGTTTTTTTTTTTTTTTTTTTTTGGTTTTTAAGGGTGCTTTACATTTTCCCACAAGTCGTACGACATGCCAAATTTTTGTGTAGAAGAGCACAAGTCGGATCGTCTAAACGTAATATGTAATGAAACTATACGATTTTGAGAGAAAATACGGATGAAAATTTGACAGTCGTATGGCTCTCTTGATTTTTAAAAATTTTTCAAAAACCAACGCACACCATTAGATCAGGGAAGCATTTTTATGTAAACAAATGTGAGAAAGCCAGGGAGGGCAAACTGCTTTCATAAATTTATACCAATTATAAAATCAAAATGTACATTTTATACCACGACCGCACAATTTTATGAAAATATACGTATATTTTCCGAAAGTACACTAAAAATTTTGACCACGAAAATAACATATTCCAAAGTTATGAAAATATTTTTCAACATTATTAAAATAAAATTCAATTGCAAAAGAACTCCATGTCTGGGGAAAACAAGCAAACACCTGCAGTTAAATTAAATGAAAATATTTTCATCTTACTTGATTGTATCCATACCCATGGTGTAAACGCCAGAAAACAACAGTCCGATACGGATGGAATTTCATTTTATTTTCTCTCACATTTTACGTACGACAAATCTTATCGTTTAAAGCGGCCTTTAGCAGTGTTACAGACCTCTGATGCCAAGAGCACGTATTGAATTTTGAAGCTTTCAGTTCAGTAGCTATTTTTAGTAATTATTTTACTTCCTTAGTACATAACAATACCGACGAAGGAAGGCACTCTGATATGAATTGCTATCATTTGAAGCCTGTACAGTTAAGCGACCAGTGATTATGTCTTCGCCATGAAACGTTCCGGCAACAACTGACACAAAGACACACTGTATCAGAAGAAATACGAAATGCTTTTATGACTTGGAGCGAAACTGGGCTCGCAAACCAGTACTTTTGGTTTAGTAGTCATGGTGGTAACTACTTCAGCCATCGTATCCAAATATCAAATGTTATCGTATACACATATGGCGTGAAAAATTTAACATATTTAATTCAGAAGTTGCCTACCACGGCTGTTCATATAAGGGAACATAATAGAATACGTTTTCTTGTGTTTGGTAATTTATAGAATTGTTAGCAATTGTAGGGCCCTAATTCAGTTAATTAATTAATTACTTAATTCAATAAACATTTTCAAGTATATAAAAATTAGGAGGCAGCAACATATCATTTAAGTCAATTACCATAAAAAGAGGCTTTTGTACATTTATGTGTGTGTGTGTATGCGTATTTGTGTATATGTAAATGTAGATGTACAGAGTACAATGTCAGTTGCTTGTATTCTAAAATTACAATTTCTAAAATTACACTGCTTTCCAGAACGTGTATCATCAGCATGATTATGATATTGCAACTTGTGTCTTACTTACTTACTTACTTACTTACTTACGCTAACTGTTACATTTGTAATACTTTGCATTACGGGGAATTTTAATTAGTAAAATCTTATAAGAAATTATAAGCATTAAATGGCTTTACAAAATTTAAAATAAAAACATTTCAGTATTGTGTTCAGGCTGTTTATGAAACTCTTTTTTACTACACAACGGATAATAATTGTTCCATGTGGAAAAGAATAAGAAGAATAAGAAGAAGAAGAAGAAGAAGATGTACAAGTAAACGGAGATGATGATGATGATGCTGATGCTGATGATTCCGCTGTCAGCGGTTGACGAGCTAACAGCTTTTGTGCTGCTGTAGTTATTAAAATAATGTTTTGTGCTTCTTTCTAATTACATATAAATTTCTGATGTCATTTCACGTTGACATGTGATTGAATTTTTGTTTTAGAATTTTTTAATTGGGAAAATTTAAATTTTCAAAACTTTCAGGCTACTTTATTTAAACGCAAAATGATTTTAATTATTAATTTACCAACATCTATTAGCTTAAAAGTAGGGCAATGATCAATAATGTGGCTTTTTAAAATTTTTAAACCTAAACTTGAGCCAAAATAAACGACGCAAACCCGTCGTATTTCCGGATCTATAAGAGTTCAACTCTAACCCAAATGACAAGCATGTCAAGATACTGTGGGCTGAAGTCGTTGTAGCGCTGATTTGCTGCTCTTGCGGCAAAAATTTTTATAAAAATTTATATTTAGAACGATGTAGACGACGGCATATACTGATTATAAATATTTTGCTCTTACCAGTGTACAAATCTACACCCTTATCAAACAATATCTGCTGTATGTCAGCAGTACAAAACATTAAAATAAGTACATGAGTATTAATAACAAAATTTTCAATAGATGTAAGGCAGATACTTTGTATTCTCTTCGAATTTAAATTATAAATTAAAAATGAAATTAGAAATAAAAACAGAAAATCAATATGCTTATATTTTTATAACGAAATTTGAGAAGATTATTGCTTGGCATTATTATATTTTAAAATAATTAAACAACCCGCCTGCCACATTTCATACAGCCATCGTTTGCGGCAGTTTTGTTGACAAGTAAATTTGTTGTATTAAATACGGCTACTATCTGTGTGTGTGTGTGTGTGTGTGTGTGTGTTATACTGTATTCATTAAGCTTTTATTTTATGAAACAGTAATACAATTTATGTTAAAGAAATGAAAGTAATTGCTGTTTTGATAACAAACTAAACGGTATATCGTTGCCAACACGGCTGCCATGGTAATGCTGGAATAAGAACATACATACATGTATATATATGTACATTTTTACCTACATTTATATAATAGAATAAGAACGCTAAGTGTAGAAATAATGAGAATTTGTCTAAAGTGGAAAAAAATTTACTTATTTAATATCGACATTGGCCAACTAAGGTATGTCCTACAACGTTGGAAATTACAAAATTACAATAAACATATTGAAGATAGGAAAAAAAATAGTAAAATAATATAAATTAATTCATTATTAATCCATTTCTATTATCCACTTATCCACTTTTGGTTTTTTAAAGTTTTTTTTTAATATATAGGTACAACTAAAAATAAATTAAAGACTATGATTGCAGGACACAGGTCTGATCAAAAATATAGGGATATAAATTCTCAAAAAACAGCATTTTCTTCGCACTGTTCTAGATTGAATTACTATCCAAACTTTGAGAATGTATCAGTATTAGACACGGAAAATAATTATAAACGTAGATATATGTTAGAAATGTTACATATAATTAATACACCAATTACCAACAGAATTAATTTTAAGGCAGATACAGCAAATGTTGCTCAAAATTATAGACATTTAGTTAATATGAGATTAAATATATTATAATTGTATTTGTAGTTTTTATTTTTATACATAGAAATACTTTTAGAGACAGAATAAAAAATTTTTAGAACTATAAACATATAGGTTATTATTAAAAAAGATATAGACGAAAGATTTTTATTATTATTATTATTATCATTATTTTTTGCAATATATTTATTAAGCTTGAGGTCTTTTTCTTTTATTTTATTTGGTTTTATTATTCGATATTTCGTTAACAGCTGTTAACTGCTGATGATGTTAACAAGCTTAAAAAAATTAAAATTAATTTTATAATTTTATAATTTAAATAAATTATAAAATTTTAAAATATTCCCCTTTATAAAATTTTAATAAATAAATTATTAAACTTTAATAAATTTTTAAAATTTAAATAAAATTTAAAAACCAAATAAAATAAAAGAAAAAGACCTCAAGCTTAATAAATATATTGCAAAAAATATAATAAAAAAGGTCAATTAATAATATAATTAAAATATTATCATTATTATTATTGTAATTATTGTTTTGAATATTTTATTATATGTAACATATTCGTAAAAATGTATTTTGGATTTGGTTCAAAAACAAAAATTTCAATACAAAATCGAATATTTATACCTATTTCAAATGCAGAATATATTTTTATGAATATGACTTTTAATATTTTTATGAATATGGTTGTTAATATTTTTATTTTGAATTTTCATTGACAAGAACTTTTCCTATAATGTGAATTTTTAAAAAAATTTTTTATTATAAACAAAAACCAATTTTCCTGAAGAAGCTACACAAAGGAGTAGCGAAATATTGAAATAAATATAAAATATATAAAAAGACCTTAGGCTTAAAATAATTAGTGTTATTAAGAAATAATATATATTTATGTTAGAAAGGGCCTGAATCAATTCACTCAATCATTTGAAATTGCCAAAGATACAAACAATATCAAATTTTTTTAAATTTACAAAAAATTAGTTAAAAATTTCAAGAAAATAAATGACCATTATTTTCTTTTTTTTTTTACTTCCTCTATCAAAAATGTACTTTTAAACGTACCGATTTATTTTAATGTAGGGCAATGCAGCAAATTATAATAATAATTTACTTTATATATTAAAAATAATTAGAATTAATATTTTTTTATTGTAAAAACCTCTGGAGCAAAGCAGACAGCTGTAAAAAATGCTCACAAAAAATGTTTGCATAAGACACGTTTTGAACAACATTTATTATTGTTAGCTGGCCCTGCTGTTTGTTATTATTGTTATTATTTGTCTAATGCTGCTGTAGTCGTTGCTATCAATGTCATTAATATCCAGATAAAAATAAGAGATTTTACAAATGAATAAAAAAAAGCTCATTATCTTTATTTATTTCGTACTTTATTACAAATAAATGAATCTACGAGTAGGTAAATATAAGTGGTTTGTGCGTTATAGCACAAAAATATTAATTGGATTCAAAATTTATTGTCGATTTGGTGGGGTATGGAAATTTATGCCAGCAGCAAAGAAAAGCGAAAAAATAACCAGATACAATTTTATTACAGTCCCACTAAATTTAGTTAAACCACAAACAGGCTGTAATTACATTTATATAATTAAACAAAGTTATTACAGGCCATTTTAATTGGAAAGTGGAGTGGCGTGTCTTTTGAGTACACGAAATTTACGATTTAAGACACTCGCGTCACGGGTCTAATAAAATTATTTGGAAAACTTTATGGTTTATAAATTAATAATGGCAATTTATTTTTCCTTGCGTTGATCAAACTAAAGGAAATATTGGATGTATCTCTATCGAATGCCAAAGTAAAACTTTGACATTGTACGAGGTTTGTTCAAACGAAAATGTGAATTTTGTTTTCTTCGTTTACAATGGCGTTATGGCAATGACAATTAACAGGTCGTACGGTTAATAAGGAATGCCACAAGGAAGTTATCCAACGTTTGCGTGAATCAATAAAGCTCAAACGATCGGAATTGTGGAAAAAAATGCACGATAATGCACCAGCTCACACATCAATGCTTGTTTGTGATTTTTTGGCCAAAAACAACACCCTAATCATGCCTCAACCATCTTATTCACCAGATTTGGGTCCCTGCGACATTTTCCTATTCCTATAAGGAAAGCGTTTTGCCACAATTGATGAGATAAAGTCAGAATCGAAGAACGAGCTGATGGCCAAAGTGCTTTGAGGTTTGGAAGAAGCGCTGTCATAAGTGCATTATATCTGAGGACGATTATTTTGAAGGGGACAAAATGGATATTGATGAATAAATAATACGATGGCACGGTGGATGGTAGTCTGCACGTTGACTACAAAACCAAAAACAGACCTGTGTTCAACTCCAGTTTCAGACTAAAAATTATAAAAATAAAAGAAAAACATCTCGCATTTTTCTGATGTGCATTAGTGTGCCTTTGTGTGTTAGTTGTTGTCGGAAGGTTTCAGTGGCGAAGGCGAACACTGAACAATACCGGCTTCAGCTGATAGCAATCCACAATCACATGAGAACGCCCTCCTTCGTCGGTATTGTGTAGCACCGGCGAAGTAAAATAATAATAAAAAATAAATGGCTACTAAACCGAAGCTTCAGCACTGCTACGAGAGAACGTGCGAAAGCAGAGCTGTAAAAATAATTAATTAAGCTTCACCTCCTGTCGTTTCTCCTACTATCCTTTTCCTATAGTTCCAGCACAATGCTTCGCATGTGTAGGAGTCATCTCCTGAGTGCTGGTCCCAGATAAAAAAAAAATTAATCTTTTCCTTTGAACAGATCTCGTATATATTTATTTATTAAAGTTGCGTTAAAGTAGAGTTTACAAAATTTTCTGCATTTTTCAGAACATAACTTTTTTACTGCATTGAAAAACAAACAACAAGTAAAATAAATAGATTAAAAATAATTAATTAAATAAGGTGGGCATTATGCTTGATGTGTGCATTTACCTGCATGCAACACATCAGCACAAACGCACTACAGCTTTAATTAATTGCATTAATACAATTGTTATTTCAAATTTAAGTAAATATAAAAGTAATCATGTTTAGTCATGTTTATTTATTTTGAAATTAGTTTACGGTAAACTTTGGACCACGTTGATGCATGAATATATTTGCTGTTGTGGAATGCAGGATGAAAAAGACTTTAACGAAATAAGTAAATTTAATTATCAATATTATATTCTTTCTGTTTTGTTTATACAATTGCACTTTATTTGTGTTAACTATTTGCATTGACAACACATACATACATACAAGTAGTAGTTAATTAGAAGTTTCTCTTGAAATTAACATTAATTATTTGACATGAGTAGACTTAATAGAAATCAATTGGCATGCGCCGTTAAACGTCTCTATGCACAGCAGTACAAAGTTATCAAGCTATTTATACTCTCGCCAATGTAAGTTCACTTAGACGAAACTTACGAATGTATAAAAAAGAAATATTAAAATTTCCTGAAGACATTAACCAATGGTTAACGAAATATTGCAACAATTATAAAACAATTGATAAACAAACCTTTAAGCTTTACAAAGAATTAAGATATTATCAGGGCTGTTATAGAATCCAAGTCGGTTTTGCAAACCGATATTGGTTTCATTTGGTGTCATGAAAACGTGTCGGTTTTGTTATCTTCGAATGCAAATAAAACCGATATTCGAATCAGCTGTTTTATGGTTTTGTGCCTTTGTTTACTACTTTTAATGCAATTTCTGTTTGAATTTGTTTGTGAAAATACATCTGCGAAACGAATTTATCGAAAATAAAAAATTGCTGTTTAAAATTAAATTTATAACATTAAAAATTTTTTTATTTTTATATTGTCCCCTATTAGGGATAAAAAAAATGGAGATAAATTCTTTTTTTTTTACAAATTTATCAACTAATTTTTCTTAATACTTGTTTTTTTTACCTTTTTTATTGTTCGAACAATCTATTTAATTAAGCTTTAAGGTTTTTTATTTCTAATTTTTATATAATCTCGGTTAACATCTTCAGGAAATTTGTATTTTTGTGTTTTTTTTTCATCCTGAAGATGTTAACCGAAGGTTAACGAAATATCGAAATTATATAAAAATTAGAAATAAAAAACCTTAAAGCTTAATTAAATAGTTCAAATTTAGCAAATAATTAATTACTTTAATTAATTACTTTAAGTAAATAAATGTACAAGATTTTAACAAAATATCTTAAATATCTTATATTAATGAAAATAAATGTTTGCAAATGAAAACCGACAGCAGTCGCCTGCTTGATTTATTTCCAATAAAAATCCGCTAACATTGGTTTCTGCGACACCTAAAACCGATATTATTTTTTATTTCGAACATAAAACCGATAACATAGGATTTCATGACACAAAAGTATTTTTTTTATCGGTTTCAAATCCAAATCCAATTCCGATAAGATTGGTTTCTATGACACCCCTGATTAATAATTCTATAAAGTCAAAGTTATTGCTTCAGAAAGTCGTAAGGCAAAAGAATAAATTTAAAGCTTTTTAAGCACTTTCAGATATTATTTCTAAAACTTAGTAAACTATAAATTTCAAGCATCTAATTAATTTTACTTAAGTTGTATTAGAAATTCTTTTACTAATTGGTGTCATTTTAATATTTATTTATTCTCTTCTGTATTATACTCGTTATTACAAATAATATTTACTTATATACACTGTATATAATAGTCTCCTGTCATAAACTTACCGAATTCAGCATTATTGAAAACAAGTCAAATTCAGGGTCGTTGTTCGGAATTTTGCATTTGTTGCTTTTAATTGCCTTCAATCCTTTGATTTCATTCAGTTCAAATTTTTTGGCCAATACCTCCATAAAATTTATTAGCTGTTCTTGCATTTGTTGGTGTTGGTTACTGCTGCCACGACTGCTTCAATCAATTGTCGGTGGTGTTCAATTGTGCATGTATTAATTAGTGCTCGGTTGTTGCTCTATGCTCTGTCGTGCATGTACATACACACATATGTGGCTGTCGCTAGTTAGAAGAAATAATTTTTGCTGCGGCAGGAGTCCGTATACAATTGAATTTATGAGGTGGCTCTGTTGTGCACACTTCTTTTGACTTGGATGCTTTTTTTTTGTTCACATTGTGTGGTGGTTGTGGTGATTGTAGTCGCATATTAAAGAAAAGTTTTTGTTCGCCTGTAATATTTTTCAATTTGTTGTACATATTTTTATTCACTGAATGGAGTCGAGTTCGAAGAATTCTTCTTAATACACTTTTTTTTACACCCGTATAAATAATTTTTCTGTTATTGATTTCGAAAAGCCGTTTTACTTTTTTTTTATGTTGAAAAAATAAAAACAACAATAAAAACGAAATATACTTCAAACAATAAATTTGTTCATGGCTCATGGATTGGGAAAACAAACCAAAACAAGCAAATTTTTTGAAGTAGAAACAGCGTAAAAAGCAAACAAATTATTACGAAATCAAAGGAAAATACAAATAAAAAAAATGTCTAAAGGATAAAGATCTTGAAATTGGAGTACGAAAATAATCAAAAAACAATTTAGCTTATTATCGGTCTATAGTATTTCCCAATAGCAAGGAGCACAATATTGGCGTAAAAGAAAAAAAAAGTGTGTTGGGAGTTGAAAGGTTATGGCTCAAAATAAAAGCGATTTGTTTAATTAATTTGCAAACTTTACAACT
The DNA here is from genome assembly GCA_963924685.1 of Dexiosoma caninum. Taxonomy (NCBI): domain Eukaryota; kingdom Metazoa; phylum Arthropoda; class Insecta; order Diptera; family Tachinidae; genus Dexiosoma; species Dexiosoma caninum. Next base: position 85,874,676 of record OZ004727.1, read on the forward strand.
GCCTGAGTGTTTTAAATTTATTAAAAAAAATGAATTTTTTTTTTTTTGCTGAGTATTGTCGTGATACACATCACATTTGCTCAGTCGGCTGTTGTTGCGCAAAAAACTATTTATAATTCGTTAATTGCATATTTAATTAATTTAATTGTTTTAAAACATTTTCTTTTAAGTTTAAAATGTTGACTCTTAATTATCGTCGTTGACATTAATCTAAAGAAATCTTAATTAAACGCATGTAAAATTATGACAGCAGAATAATTGACATTGATGTATGTACGAATAATTGAGTATCTTTATATACACATTCATACTCACACACATCCACACATAAATGCAAATAACGAGCATTAATAACTGTCAAAATGATAAGACCATCAAATGTTGAACAATATGCCTGTCGGAGATAAAAATAAAAATACTCGTACAAATTCCACTGTTGCGAAAATAATTTTTAAATCAGTATTTATTGAATTGAGTTTGAGTTAAGTCGTTAATAAAATGACTAAAAAATGCTCATTTTATTTAAATCTTTTACAAAATTTGTTGCCATTCATTTACGGGTTAATTCCGCGTTTGTTTTTTTTTTTTTCTAGGCATGAATTAATTCATCATAATTAAATTTCCCTCAATATTATCTGTCAATTATTAACTAATTAACGTGACATTATATTCCAATTAATTATTCCAAGCATGATGTGGAAAATATTGATTTTTTCCATTAAAATTCTCATTAATTGTTACGTGGCTTTAATTTCACACTTGAATGTTTGAATAACTTCATCAAACAAAAAGTTATTTGTGAAAAATTCCAAAAATTTTTTTGCCCGAAAAACGGCATAGAAAAATAACGGAAAATGAAGAGCTCTAATGAACGTGTTTTAGCATCAAATAACAAGATTGACATATATTCTATACGTGTTGGCAAGGAGGGGGTCAGAAGGCGGAATATTATTTTTCTATTATGCTGTCTCACATATATAAATAAACCCAGCAATATATTTCTAGGGCAAAGCAATTATAAGCGAGAAAAGCGATATAAAAATATTGACAGAGAACAAAAATAATTATGCCACACCACAGACACCCTTATTGACCACAACTAAAGAAAATCATATCCTTAATTCACAAACTAGCACTGGAGCGTCAGAGGCTCATAACTCGAAAACTAAGTGTCGCAGATATTTTTTTATTTTTTATTTATTCTGAGAAGTGTCCTTAATTTTAATTATAATTCAAAATTTATATTATGCAACTAGTTTTAAGTGCTTCATTTAACTTGTTACTGTTCCATTCAAAACATTTCCCTAGACTGAGAGTTTGCTTGGTCACGTGTACAAAAAACATAAAATATTGAAAAAAAAAGAATGAATAAATGTTGGGTGAACACTTGGCCTCTCAGAATTACATAGATGTGATAATTTTTACTCACGTTTATTGTCACGGTCATTTGTTAATGATGAATCGTTTTAATTTTAATTCGATAGCAGATATAGAAAATTGCCATTGCCACGGCAAGAATTTTATGAAATGAAGCAATCAAGAGATATGTCATTTAATTTATTACTTTACTTAGCCGGCATTTTTCTCCTCAAATACAGATCAAGGAGGACGCAGTCGAGTTGCAGCGAGGATCTTCCCTTTGCAGAGTCAAAGCGCTAACTGCTCAATCAACAGCACCGCCAACTGAACTTGTATATTTTTCTCTTTTAACGGAAAAATTACTTGCTTAGTCTAACATCAATTGACACTGAATTTTTGCCTATAATTCTTTACAAAATTGGAAAATATATATTTTTTTACTTTTACGGACATCCACGTAATTGCTGCAGTGGCGTCATCTTACAACCGCTGCCCATCTCTATTTTGAAATAACCATATTGGAACGTCTGTATACAGCGACACCAGGGAAAGTAATGAAACTCTTCTAGGCAAATGCATAAACCAACACTCGCACACATTTAAGAGTCCATTAACGGATTAAAATTTCACTCAAATCGATGGTGAAGCAAAATTTTAAAATAATGGAAACTAAGTTATGGATTTGTCAACAATATGAAATAAAAACACAAAAAAATGAAAAATATTTTAATATATTCGAGCCATGTTACAGAATTCGCACAATATAAATGTAGAATTATTAACATTTTTTCAATTGGTAAAGTTTCTGTTATGATGCAACTCTATTACTTCTTTCTTCTTGAATATAATTTCTTCTTCGGCATAGTTTAAGCACAATTGTGCGGTTTTTGAATTCTCATAAAAAAATTTTTAAAGTTAAGAAAATTATAAATATTTTTCGTTGGATTTACAAGATTTTCAAATACTTTATATGGAAAATATTTTTAATAAATTCCATATTTTCTTTTTTTTTTTGTTTCAGAAAAACAAAACCAAAACAAATTACGGTTCTCATGGATTTTTTTTTAAATTAAAAAGAAAAAATTATATTGACATTCCAGCAAAAAATTACCGAAATTTAGAAGCACTAAAATCCTTTGAAAGCAATACATTGCATATTTAAGAACAAATGCTTACACACTGAACACATGCAAATGCAAGTGATTTCGTTTAGATTTCTTGCTTACAATTTTGTATGGAATGTTTCTTGGGAATTCTTTTGAAATTTAATTTAATTTTTTTCAGTTTTCTTTCTTCGAACATTTTTGTATTAATTTCGTTATAACGATTTCTTAGCAATTTTCTTATGCTCCGTTTGAAATATTTTTGCTCTCAGAAATAATCTAGAAGTTAGTTTTTGTTTAAAAATTAAATTTTTTTTTAACCCTAATCAAGTCAGATAAACTTTGTAACGAATCCAACCAAAATGTGCTGCAGAGGCACTGACTGATGCAGCAATTGAATTGTTTCTCTGGCTGTATGACATGTGGCGCCGTCTTGTTGAAACCACATGCCCTCCACATTCATTTCTTCAATTCTAGGCACGAAAAAACTGGTTATCATTTCACGATACCGAACACCATTGACTGTTTGCGCTTGACCTGCCTCATTTTCATAAAAAAAAGGTCCAATGATTCCTCCAGCCCAAAATCCACACCACATTGCATTTGCTTCTCGTGAATCACTCGAGGATTTTCCTCACCCCAAATGCGACAACTCTGCCTATTGAGGAAGCCATCAAGATGGAAATGGGCCTCGTCACTGAAGATGATTTTATCGGCAAAATCAGCATTTTCATGTTGTCTCTCCAATACCCAATTAACGAACTCCCTTCGCTGTCCATGGTCAGCTGGCTTCAGTTCCTGAGTCAATTGAACTTTGTATGCATGAAGATGCAAATCTTTCGTCAAAATTCGCTGCATAGTGGATTTGGAGACACCAATTTGCTGAGCTCGGTGTCGAATTGAGTTGGATGGAGTTTGAGCAACATCATCACGTACAGCTGCGACATTTTCGGTCGATCGACCTGGTCGAAGGCGCGTTATTGTCTTTACATCACTAACAGACCCAGTTTCGGCAAATTTATCCATTAATCTCTTTACAGTGTGACCCGAAATTGATCGCAATTTGCGAACTGTAGCCGCAAAACTTTCACCATTTTGGTAAAACAATTTCACAATGAGAATGCGTTGTTCATTCGTGTAGCGCTCCATTTTTACTAACGTCGTACCTTCTACTAGCAAACAATAACAATTGTTCACATGTCAAACAATGACACTTCGAATGGCGCCAAATTTAAATCTTGCGTTCTGGTTGGGACACCCTTTATTTGGGAATTTATATCTCTTATTTGCACTTTTTTCTTTCAAAGCAGTATTTGTTTCATATTATAGAATAAAATCCGCATCTTCCGAAAATTTACTGTCGTAATCTTAATCTTGATTTATAGTTTCTTCAAAATCAATCTCTTCAATAATTGTCTCAATTTCTACATATAAATATATTTTAGACATTGTGGGAAAAAGTACCGTCTGTACAACTTTCCTTTTGAAAATTAGCCAACAATTGTATAAACTGTGTAAGTTTACATCGAATGATAAAAATTGAATGGGAATTCCCCGTAATTTAATTTGTTGATTCATAATGTTGTCGTATGTTCCTGATAGGCACATTATGACAGGATTAAGTATATTTGTGGTTTTACATAAATAAATAAACAAATAGAAATTAAAGAAGAGCTAATTTTTTTTTTTAAAGAAATAAAATAATTCAAAGTACGAATTCAAGAACCATGACTTCAATTTAAAGAAGTTAGAACACTTCAAAGTGAAAGATGTGTCTTCACATAAAAAATTCTCATAAATTTTTCAGAAAATAAAACTACATTTTCGAAACTTTAATGTCCGGCAAATTTAATTACTTCGAAAACTTTCTTACTACACCAGACGCTGTTGACCGTTCTAAAATCTTACAAATCCTGTTAAGTTTCTTAGGAACAAACAGTTTTTAATTACTTAATACTTCATATCGATTATAAGAATTGAACATAATTTATGTAATGTCTTATGATGCAATTTTCCAATTGTTTTAATCAAAACAAAAAGTTAAAAGCGTTTTAATTTTTTTTTTTTGTATGAAATAGGGATGTAAGAAGTATATTTCTTAATAAAAAGCAAAAAAAAAAAAATGATTTAATTTTAATACAAATATAATAAATCCTCTGTGCGAAAGTCATATAAATTAAATGACAAAAATAACTCTCAATACTGCTTTTCCTTTTTATTTATTTTTTTTATTATTTTTTTTTTTTTTTGTAACAAACTTTGTTACACATGGAAAACTTCAGTGGGAGTATTAATGGTTTCCACGTATGTACGAGTACTTTTGTAAATCTGCATGCATATGTAGGTACTGTATGTATGTATGTGCTCAGCTACGCCAGAGTTCATATTATTGTTAGTGTGCAAAAACAAAAGAAGTTACTTATTTTCCGGCTGCCTAAGGGAACAACTTATCACTCTATACTCCGTTAAGTTATGCAAGTATGTACAGTTCTTTATTCTCAGACAAGCGATAACACTCATGCCCAGCAAAGTTTTAACCAAAGTTTATTGTTTCGAATAAAAGCAACTCTTCAGGTGGGCTTTTTTGTTGCTTGTTTATGTTTTACACGCTGTATATGTCAAAATTTGTTTACATTTATGCGCGCCAATATCAATTTTACTCATTTCATTAGTTTGAGAGAGGGTTGCAGATTCAATTACAGCTCACATAAATGACATTAATGTTTTTCTTGCTATTGTAGCATGAGTGTGTTTGCTTCTGAGAGAGCAGTAAAAAAATAAGTTTGACATATTTAGCTGTTGTTTTTTTGTATTGATGCTGCGATTTGATAAATATTCTTTGGTTTTTACCATGTTTTAGTAAAAGTTATTAATTTTATTTGATAACTGAGTATGAAAAAAATTCGAAAAACTCGAAACCCTTTTTTTGATTTTCGTTTGATACCTGGGCCCTGTTTCGCCAAACTACAAATCACACTGAACCAAACTGAATGTATTTTACTTGTATGTATTTGAAGCTTGTAGTTTGGATAAACAGCGGTAAGATCTCTTAAATTATATTTTTGAGCTGGAATTTTAATAATTTGCATTTGTAAAAATTAAGTTTTCAAATATCACTTGGAAAATTTTACTAACACAAGACCCATGACCAAAGCAGTATTTGTGGGAGTAACAGCTGACACGTAATTTCATCAAAGTTATGTATTTTGTAGGTCTGGCATAGTTTTGTTTTTCTGCAAGGTAGGTCATTCATACCATCGTCTGTAGAGCCGCATGACAGTCTAATACGACAAATATGAACTTGCAGTAAATGTTAACACCGTCAGCTTCAAATATTTCAGACTTTGGATAATTGGCATTGCAAGTTTCATTCCAATAAAGACGTTAAAAGACGAAAAGTCGATAAAAGTGGTCCTCTACATACAGAAATCAAAATTTCATGTTTCAGAAAATGGTATGCCAGCGTAAATTTGTTCACTCCATTTTGCATGAATGGTGCTTTCTACGAGTATTAAATGAGTTTTCATGTTGCCGTCTACATAAATATTTTTTTTTTCTTTTTACCTGCAACTAAGTACAATAACCTGTGCTCGTTCAACTGGCACCAGCACTTGTAGTAAATTGTACGTACGAGCACCGAACATACTGTCTCCTGAGTATTGATTTGATTTGAACTTTGGTCGATGTTTTAATCAACTCTGCGTGTGTATATGTGTGGCACGAATGAGGATAAAAACTGGGAAAAACACAAATACAAATAAAAGTTTTTAGATGCCTGGTTATTTGATTGCATGGATGGATTTTAGTTTTATACATATGAATTGGTTTATTTGAATGAAGGAATATAACTTTAGTTTTATGTTAAAATTATTGTTTTCGGCTTCCCTGCAGTTCATGGTTGTTCTGTTGTAATTACTGGTACTGCTGCATAGAGAAATGAATTTTATGGAGCAGGAATGCCGATTGTGGTCAAAAGCGCTCAAATAGATTTCAATAACGGCTGAGAAAGGACAATGAAAATAAAAAAACTTAAAAGTCGAGTTTTCTTTATTTATATCACATATTTTTCTCACTCTCTCTCTCTCTCTCTCTCTCTTTCTATTTTTATTCTCCTGTCTTCTCTTTCACTCTTTGTTTGGTGATCTTGTTTAAAAAGTAAAGATCAAATTATATTTCAAAATTATTGGCATTAAATAAAAGTTATATTGCACAAATATGGAAAATCGCATTTGTCAAACGCTTAAAAATTTCAGGTCAATAGTCATCAAAAATTAACGTATGTTTTTCTTCAATTATTTTGCAGAATTTTAGTGTCAATATCTGATTTTTGCCCTGTTTTATATTTTATATGCAAAAATATATTTTTCAAAGCGAACTGTGACAATTTACTTCTTTCTATTTTGCACATTTTACACTTTTATTTCATTTTGGCATCATAATATTTATTTTTTTTTTTTGGTAAAACCTGCAGTTAGCAATTCAAATATGCTCGTATATATTTGTCTGTAGTATGTGTAATTTATATCCAATGACTTTATTTCAATCAGTTTTCATTTGTCTGCTATGCATTAGGGAAAACTGTGTGTTGTGGGAATCCCATAAAAAAAAAATAAAAAAAAATAAATTAAATCAAACAGTCACTAGAATTTGAAAAAAGAAAATAAATTAATTTTTATTGATTAAATGTATCTATAAAAAAGTGTCTATATGTAACGTATTTACATATTTACGGACATCTGAATTTTTTCTGACATTATTAAGAATACGGCCGCTAATGTTGTTCTTATAATTGTAGCATTACAAATGCCTTAATTAATTTGCTTTAATATTTCCTTCCAGGAAAACATTTTTTGTCTAATTGCCCCGACATCAGAGAAAAGTTTTGTATTTTATTTTAAATTGTATGTGATACATTGAAGATACTGTTTAGAAAACCTTAAGGACAACAAACAGATAATAATTTCATAACATCAAAGTAAAATAAAATACAGCTCAAGAAAATTCTAATTTATGTAACAGAAATAACATCAAACAAGATGAAACAATAGCAAAATGTGCGAGAGAAATAATTTTAATAGACTTTTTTTTATTGAACAAATAATATTTCACCTGCCGTCAGCAGATAAAAAAAACCGCCTGCGAAGCTGACCAACTAGTTTTCCTTTTCACTTACAACTTCCACACATACAACAGCATTCTTGTAATTTGCACGTGTTTGCTTCCATCATGTTCAAACTGTCAAAATGAAATTCGATTTGAATTCTGTGAATACTTGCAAATTAATATAACTAAAATTAATAGAAATATTTTATACAAATTCTTATGCGCATATAAAAAGATAAAGTAAAAAAGTACACTTCAACTGGAAATGAAAAAGTTTTTAAATCTCTACAAACTGTGCACTTGCGATAAGAATTTGCTGGATGACTTTGAGTGCGTAGAACAAATCAATACATAAAGAAAAAGAAAAACGAAAACGGAAAACCGCCTCAAAAACAAAAAAGGAAACTTTTGTTTCCACAGTCAACAAGAAACTTGGAAAATTTTAGAATTCAAAGACTTTCAATCGTTTGAAAAGTATTTACATGTTGCATTTATGCGATTTTTATAATTCATTTTGCAATTCAATAAATTGTTCATTCGCAACCAACTACTTTTAATTCTTTTTAATTTTGCAAACAATATAAAATTGAATTTCTGGATGTCGGGTAGATAGCCGACAGAGACCCAATCGCAGACCTTCTGTCAGTACAAATCCGGATATTTTTTATCTTGGAGCACCAGTGTAGAGATTACCTCTACACAGGTGTTGCATTATGCTGGAACTAGAGGAAAAGGATAGGATAGGAGAAATGACAGAAGGTGAGGTGAAGCCTTACTATTTTATTACTACCTTTTTTTTTGCAGCAGTCTTGTAGCGCCTCTGAAGTCACTAGGAGACGTATACAATTTTATACAATTTATATCAAATTACATGGGCCATGGCCAAGCTTAGTACTATCTCGAAACTTTTTGAGGAAATAATTACTGATCACCTCTGCCATCAAGTTTCAACACTTTTATCGCCGATTCAGCATGGCTTCCGGACTGGTTGCTCAACTGTTACAAATCTTCTGCATTTGACAACGTTAGTCAATAGAGGATTTGTTCAACAAAATTAAACTGGTGTAATTTACACCGATTTTAGCAAGGCCTTTGATAAGTTCAACCACAAACTTCTTATAAAAAAACTTGATATGATGGGATTTACTCAGAATTTCCTAAACTGGATTTTTTTTTATCTGGGACCAGCACTCAGCAGATGACTCCTACACATGCGAAGCATTGTGCTGGAACTATAGGAAAAGGTTGTAGGAGAAACGACAGGAGGTGAAGCTTAATTAATTATTTTGCAGCTCTGCTTTTGCACGTTCTTTGTTTACACTCGTAACAGTGCTGAAGCTTCAGTTCAGTAGCCATTTTTATTATTATTTTACTTCGTCGGTGCTACACACTACCGACGAAGGAGGGCGTTCTGATGCGATTGTGGATTGCTATCAGCTCAAGCCGTTACTGTTCAGTGACCAGTGACCATGCCTTCGCCACTGAAACCAATGCGACAACAACTGATACACACAGCCACACAAATGCACATCAGAAAAAATGCGAGTTGAGTCTGAAACTGGAGTTGAACTGAAGAATTTTTTAGTTTTGTAGTCTACGTACAGACTACTTCAGTCATCGCCACCCTTATCCTTTTCGTATCATCATCGTGGTGCCTCATCCACATTGCTGCCCTTCAAATGGCCGATATCTCCGTCTGTAATACGGTGCATTATTCATGCTGCTGGAACTTCATCCTACTGCGTATTAACTTAATTAAAATTTTATTTAACATTTAGTTTCAAATGACTGGAAGGCCCTAAAAACTTTTCTGATAGAACTTTGGATTATTGAAATTGTGTAGACATCATCATCTCATTTTTCTGTTCGTCTAACATTTTTTTTTTGTTCTTTTGTTTTTCAACAACCACATAATCTGTCGATAGAGTGAAACAAAAAAAAAATAATACATCTCTTGCAGGGATTTGAAAGAAAAACAAGAAAAGTTTTTATTGAGATCTTTGATGAAAATATATACTTTTTCATTTCTACTCTTTTATATTTTTTCCATTTCATTCTAAAAGAAAACAAAATTCAACACTAATCGTTGGCGATTTAAAAGTTGTTTAACTTTAATTTTCTATAGAAGAAAATGGCAAATGACTAAAATATCAATGAGGGACTAATTTCTGCGGATGCGTTGCTTAAAAGGAGATACCAAGCCGCTTATTATGGCCCCCAACACAATTGAATTTCCGATTTGATTTTTAGGAATAAATTTTTTGCAATTCTAAAGACTATCAATAACAAAATCAGATTAATATTTATATTCATTCTAATATTTTCCGTTTCAAAATTAATCTCTTTTTCTTATTTTTTTTCAAGAATTTAGTTAAAGGGTCTACTATCAATTTTCACATCTACTTTAAGATTAATACAGTATAAAAGCCATGCAGATGTAATTCGGTATGTAATTGTTGTTATATTGAAAGAAATTTGACCGATATATATAGTTGTTTGTTTGTTTGTGTATGTATGCCTTTGTAAACATTTAATATTTTGTTCAAGAAATTTAAATCTCTTTTACTGAAAAAGTATGCATTTCTATGCAAGTGTGTTTTTACATTTCTCTGTGTGTGTGCACTATAAATAAATATGTAAAATAATTCAATTGAATAGTACATTTTATTTCCATTTGCTAGAAAATATAAGTACAGTAGAATCTTCCATATTGAATACCTGCTGAAAGGTGACACACCCTTTGGCTGGCCACTGTTAGTTGTTCCGACAACGTTATTTTTTTTTTGCAATTGTAATTCCTCTGCAAAGTATGTCCTTCGCTATGAAGTCCAGTCATGAGCGATTCCGCTGTATTTAGAAAAATATGTATATATCAAATCAATTTCTTCAAATTGCAACTAATTTAGGAATTTTATTTTTAATTTTTTTTTTCTTGTCTTTCTATTGTCAATTATTTCTATTCGAAATATTCACAGCAATGAGTTATACAATATTTGGATTACAAATAAATTACTGAATAACTTTGCATTTCATAAAGAATGGAGAAAAATGTTTAAAAACTGAATTATTTTAAATTGAAAAAAAAAAAAAAATAAAATCTTGCCTTGCGTTGCATCAAAAAGAGAGCGTGTTCACAATTCGATTGCATTTTTATTTTCTATTTTTTTTAAATTACGTTACAAAATTTATATGTGAACAATGAAATGTAATTTCAATCAGAAGATGGAACAAATTATTGGCTAACCTGTGGTAGCTATCATGGGCGCCCATCATTGTCCATCATTTCGATTTACGTATTCGGCTCAGCAAATCATTTCGTTTGATACGCATTTCATAGGGCTGCTTGAGAGGTAGTTGGTACGCAGTACTCATTCATTCTGAATGACGTCATTCACTTAATCAAACAACGGGTATAAATATTTCAGCTTAAATAGTTAATATATTCAGCATTTGTCGCTTTAAATATAATCCTTGAAATCCTATTTATAAAATTTATTATGCTTCTAACTACACACACACACACACACACACACACACACACACACACACACACACACATATGAAAGAATGTACTTATGTATTCGCAAATTCCATGTACAGCATAAGTATATCGAAGTATATGTATATTTCCCTCAATTTATGTCACATATGGGAATAAATATTTCCTAAAATAGTACTTAATTTTTATGTACACAATATAAAATTTAATTTACAACGAAATTGAAAAGTGTCTGAAAATAGAACAGAATTTTGAAGAGGGTTTACAAGTGTAGTATTGTTTGCCTGAAGTTCAGGCAAAAAATAACTGTCCCAGCCAATAAACACAATGAGATTGTGCTTTTCAAAAGGCTTTAAAGGGTTAAATATTTGTGTAAATTTTTTTCATTTTTATTATCAAAGTTTCTTGGCATAATATCAATTCATATACACGCTTCGACACTTTAGAAGGACTGGAAGTGAAATAAAAATAAATAAATGAGTAAAAAAAATATGAAATGCAAAATGTGAATAAAATTTATATTTTAATTTTAAATGTACACAAATACTCGTATCGAACATTTACCAAAATAATACATATATGAACAGAGTCCAATTCTGAAATTGTATCACATTTTTTGTTAACTTTTTTTTTTTTTTTTGTTTAATTCTCGTATACAAATGACAGTCGCAGAAACCGAAAATTAGTTTGGCACACACCGACCCACAAAAAGGGCATATTTATCCCGGAAATGTAAGTGTGACTATGACGGTGGCTGTGTGAAATGGCATGAGCCTTCGCACACACACACACACACACTATCTGTTGTAGAGGTGTGTGTGATTGTGTGGCAGTGCATACATAAACAAATACATAAAATATGAATTGTGTAAACAATATAAAAAATTGGTTTTTGTTGTGTTCACTCTATGAATTTTCCAAAAAAAAAAAAAAGTAAGAAGAAACGGTATCTCCGATACACAACAACAACAATTTATTGTTTCTCCCTAGTACGAGCAGTGGCAGTCTACTGTTTCCTCTTTTTTTTTTTTTATCACAATATTATAATCCTGTAGCCTGAGTGAAATAAATAGCAAAAAATCTTTGGATTTACAATTGTAAGTATTGGGCAAAGAAATAAAAGCAACATGATGTTTTCTCGAATACTCAGACACTCGTAATTTTGAATGTTCCACAGTGTGCTGTGTGGCAGAAAATTTCATGAAAGTTTCCAAATGCGAAAAACAATTAATAAGAGGATAAACAATGATGAGTTGCATATATCTAAATAGTAAAGTATTCTGCCATATTTAGTCGACGTATTGTTTAGATTTTGATTCGTGACATCTGAGCGTTTATTTATATTCCTCATCATAGAGCAACAGGTGCTTGCTTCTCCCTTCGTTTCGATGCAGATATTTGAATCCAAAATATGACTGACTAGACAAATGGAACCATTGCTTAATGAAGTCAATGTTGGGACAACGATTTTCTTATACTGTAGCCAGACGAAGCATAGTCTGTTACTGCAAAAGCTACAGCATAAAGCATGCGGTCTATACTAAACTGTAACCATATCACATCAATATATTTTATGCTGAATGCTTTTAAATGGATAAATATAAAACATATATTAGAATTCAATACCGTAAATTTCATACTAGAAATTAAGTAAGTAGATGCACCAGATTATCTAATTGAACGACTGAGATATGGGGCAGTTGTCCAACCATATAATTGACGGAATTCAAACGATTTTGGACTTTAAAGGGAAACAACAAGTGCACGGCAAAGATGCCATAACTGCCTTGGGCTCTACAACGTATTGCCATATAATATAAAGAATGGAAATAATATGAATTTATTTCAAAACAAATGTTGTAAACTTCATCAGAAATATTAATTCAGTTAGAGCATGTAAAAACTTTTTATTATTTATTAATTATATTAAATGTTAATTATATTATTAATTGACCTTTTTTATTATATTTTTTGATATATATTTATTATGCCTGTCTTTTTTTATCTTATCAGGAATCCTGATGATGTTAACAAGCTGTTAACGAAATATCGAATAATAAAAAAAAAAAAAAAAAAAAAAAAAAAAACAAAATAAGATAAGATAAAAAAAGACCTCAGGCTTAATAAATATATATCAAAAAAAAAAAAAAAAATTATATTAAATGTTTAAATTTAATTTTTAAAGTGTTGTGAATACTACTAATTTCAGATAAAATAAAAATAAAAAATTCCTTTTGCGCAATTGAGGAAAGTTGTCGTTGCTGTAATATGCTTCCGCAGTTGCAGTATCGTATTATCGTAGCGCCGTATTCCTTATAAGGACCACCCAGCGTTGGCAGAAACTTTGAGAAGAAAATCTTCATATGCCAAAAAAAAAAAAAATATTTTATGGGAAAAATCATAATTTTCACGGCATGTATTATTTCCATCTAAAAATAAAAGTAAATAAATGGATTATATATACAAATAAATTTGATATTAGAAATATTAATGTTACCTTTTCGTACTAAATTTTCGTAGATTACTTTTTTTTTGCTCCAGAAAGTTCATGCTTTTCATTTGTACAACAAAATGTAATTTATACTTCCCAAGAAAATTACAGCTTTGCAGAAATACTCTTTAAGGTCTTTATTTCTCAAACAATGATGCATTTCTATGAACAGACCAACCTAAATTACGACGCAAAGCGGCGCTGTCAAAATTGCTCATGCCCTTACAGAATGTATGAAACCAACCGAAATAACGGGGCGTCAACGCTTTGCAATTGGAAAATCCAGTGAAGTGAAGTTGGCTAGAAAAATAATGACAATTTAGTTGTTTTCAGGACAATTTAGTAATTTATCGCACACAGTTTATTGTACACAATTGAAATAAAAAATCATAATTTCTATAAATTAGAAATCATAATTTGATGAAAAAAAATCATCAAATCATATTCCGGTTAAAAAATCATCAAAAATATGATAAAATCATCATTCTGGCAACGGTGCGACCACCTATCAGAAGGAGGAAAATATAAAATTCGGAAAAAAGAAAATTGGTTTTAGTTTGTTTTATTTATGAAAAAAAAAAATTTTTTTTGTAGAAATTAAAGAGAAAAATACAGAATAAATTGTAAATATATGAAATGGTTAATATAAATGTAAAATTCAGACATTGCTTGTGGCTTTAGCTAACGTGCCGCAACAAGCAGAAATCTCATGTTTTGCAGAAAGTGCCTATTGACTACTGCTTTCTGAAATTGCAGACTCCAGCTCAGAAAAAATATGTTTAAATGCTGCATTCCTTAAATTAAAAACTGTAAATTAAAACGTAAAAATTTTATGCCACAAAAATGTATTTAAATTATTTCATTCCAAATTACTCTCCACTTTTCCTCTGTAAGACATCGTCAGAATTGTGTAATGTACCAGCAATCATCGCCTCTACTATTCTTTATGTTTCAGTAATGTGTTTCCAATTTTTAGATTTTTCACATATATTTCACTTATAAAAGAGTGTCTTTGCGTGCATAACTATTTTCTATTTTTTTTTTTAATGGGATCTGATTCCTTCTTACGTGCAATAAGAATACTGAATATATCACAAATTCATACATTCCCCTGTCCCATAAGGCAAACAACATAATGGTGGGAAAAAAATTTCACATTATCAAAATATTTTGAATCAACCTCTGAATTCGCGTAATATTTCCAGCCAATCTTTCGATTTACATTAATTTTTATATTCGCTAAAGACAGTAAAAAAAATTAAGTAACAAGTTTCGTTTTATTATTTGTAATCCTCTTCATTACCACCGTAACTTGTTATTGTGAAAAAAATAAATAATAATCGAAAAAAGCGACGCCAAAGATCCAAATTAAACTACAAACTATATACAGTGACTCTGTATTCAGCACTCAGTCAGTCAGTCAGTCAGTCAGTCAGCCAGTCATACATTTATGCAGTGTGTCATAACATATGAAATTTTTGCCACTTGTCAGCCTTGAGTGCGAGTATTTTCTCGGTTTAAAGTTTTTACACTTGCGACATAAATAAACGTTGTACACAAATGTGTTGTATAAAAAATTATTTGTTTGTTTGTTTTCATAAATTGCCATTGCGGCATGTTGATGTAATATAATTTTCAACCTTTTGCCAAAATACATATTTATTTATTTCTCAATTTTTATTTTTTGATACGGCTACGGTATGTGTATTGACACACATACTAGTATTTCTACAGCTATTCAAATATGGCCATAAAAATTGTTGAAAAGAATTTAACTTAATTTCGGTTGTTATTGGCAGGGGGAAAGAAAAACTGTGTTTAACGGCCATAAAGTGCAAAATATAAAAAAAATAATATAAAATGTATTTTTCCTACTTAGGAACAATGGCTAAACATATAAATCGTTTCGAAATTTATTAGTTTTATAAATCGTTTATGTTCAGCACAAGACTTTCCATTTTGAGTGAAAGAAACCGAAATTATAATGAAATTAGTTGCGAAGCATTAAAAAAAAAACAGCCGAGCAAAACAACTAAAAATGGCAAAATGTGTTACACAGCAATTTAATAAATGCGCCAATTTATTGTATTTTCTTCACAAATAAAAATCTAAAGCAGCAAATAACTTATTTTTCCCCATATTATATAATGAAATTTTGTCATATATTTAAACAATTGAAAAACTAGTTGGCTTTTTTATAAGGAAAAAATATATTTATTTTCACTAAATAATCGGCGAATATTTTTTCAATAATTTATAAATATTATAGAGGCTTACTAAGCTGATATAAATTACGCCCTTTATTTCAATCTGCTAAATATTTTATCGATTTATCAAACGGAACTTGCCGTTTAATGAACGATTGCACACTGACACACACACAAACACAAATACAAACACGTGGGACATGAGTTTTATATGCAAATTTTAATTTAATTAAAAACAAAAGTGAACAGACAAACACGTAAATTAAAATTAAATTAATATGCAACACAAAATTTTTATCTTCCTTTCTATCAGAGTTGTTGTACATTAAGCGATGCCTTAAAAAATTAAAAAAAAAAAAAAAATAAACTATTGAAAAGTTAAAATTTACAATGTGGAAAAATATTTGTATTTTTATTCTATTTATTTTTAAAGTGGCTGCAAGGGAGTGCGTGCGTATACGTGTTTTAATTATTCTAAAATCCTCAATTAATTAATAATACTTATACGCACCTTGCATTGTCTGCTTTGCACTGGATTTTTCTATACCGAACAAACACAAAGTCAAACCTGTGAAATGGGAAGACTTTATGATTTGATATCAAGCCTTTTTCAAAGGTTTGATTGAAAGATGATAAAGATTTGAATATGAATATTTGAGAAACAGTGTTTTTATCAAGAAGTTATCAATTTGATGTCAAGTGTTATTTTATATTTTATACATTTTACTGCTGTATGCATAAAATTTTTTTTTTGAATTGATTGAATTTTGTTTGAAAATTTCTCTATTAAACTTTTTATAAATACGACAGTCTATTTATTACGACTGAAAAATATTACGTAATTTCAATTTGCTTAAGGAACACGTATTTGTTTGTTATTAAATTAAAATTACTTATTGTGAATTAAAACGTGAAAAGTAAAAAATAAAACACAAAAGTAGAGAAATAATAAGTTTTCAACGGCAAAACTGTATTTCATTTGATTACAATCTATATTTGAAAAACCTTTGAATTTTCCAATTTGTGAATAATTTCGTCATTTTGTTGAGATCGATATGTTATTCAAATTATTTTCAAGCCATATTCAAACGTTTGTTATTTCAAATCATTATCAATTTGAAATCAAGTCTTTATTTGAAATCGAAATTGACACCCGGTGGATGTGAATAAGTTACGTTTCAAAGATTCCTTTGATTGGATTGTTCTTTCAAACCTGTAATTTATTATGTGCGAAATTTATTATTGAAATTTATGTGTCTACGTTGTATATTTTAATTGTGCTTAAGATTAAGAAAAAACCTATATATCTATAAAGAAATATGGAATCTTTAGCTGTGCATCAAAGAACATTGGTTTTAAGAATTCGTTATTTTTGGTCCCAGTACTTCGAAGGTTCTGTTAAATATAATTAAATAATATGTGTGTGAAATTTTGATTGCTTTCCTTATAGCCAAAAAAATTTAATTAATTAAAAAATATTTTTTGATATATATTTATTAAGCCTGAGGTCTTTTTTTTTATTTTATTTTGGTTTTTATTATTCGATATTTCGTTAACAGTTTGTTAACATCATCAGGAATAATAGCAAGTTTTTCATAATATATCATAATTTAAATTCATAAATAATCATAATTTCCTATTATTCCTGATGATGTTAACAAGCTGTTAACGAAATATCGAATAATAAAAAACAAAATAAAATAAAAAAAAAGACCTCAGGCTTAATAAATATATATCAAAAAATATAATACAAAAGGTCAATTAATAATATAATTAATAATTAAAAAATATTTTCATTTATTTTCAGAGACATGGAGCATCTCCTTGATAGTGGAATAAATTGTGTTATTTATTTAATATTGGAAATGGTAAGTGTATTTTTAATTTGCACATGGCCCTCGTTAATACAGTTGATTTGCCATTCAATACATAATTTATTCTAAAACCCAGAAATAATTACCCTAATAAATTTTAGCGTTTGCACGGGCACGAGCAGCCAAAATAATTATTTATTATTAAATTTGTAAAGTTTTAGAAAAATTCATTAAGCTTTCTATAAAATATTTATATTGAAAATTTAATACAATATAAATTCATGTGTTTGAGTCTGAAACACAATCGCACTTTCAGTACTTGTAATTAAAGGTGAATTTTTAATGAATTTTCAATTTGTTTAAATAAAATTTAGTTTAATAATTCTTAACAAACAAGCGCGTATATGAGAAGGAACATTATCGTATACATAAAGGATAATAGTATAAACTCATTTGTCACTGCGAACGCGATTTGATAAAATTGTTCTTGCTCTAATCCAGCGACAGTCAATGAACATTTATCGGCAGCTATATTTTCTTTAAATCTCCCATCGTAGTCTATAAAGGAAAAAAAAACTATAATAAATAAACAGTAAAAAGAAAATATAATATTAAAAAAAAATATATAAATAAAAACTAAAAACAAACCGAAAAATAATACGAAAGTAACTGATTCGTCCTGGTTATATGTTTCCACGTATAAATTGATAAACAAATTTGATGTAATAAACCAAACTATATGAGTAACATCAGCTGAAGTTTCCACTGAATGTATGTGCATATTTATTTATTTGTTTAAAAACAGAACGGCACACGTACCCTCACTCTTCCATAAACATTAAAAGGCAAAATTCAAATATTTAACATCATTTTGGCATTAAGTTTAAAATGTTTTTTCTGCTTCTTACATGCAATTCATTTGTTTTCACTTGATTTGACAGCATGTCTCCAAGGTACAATTTTTGACAAAAATCAACATTGAGTTAAAATTACACAGCCGCTGTCCCTTATCAAACCAATTGACCCATATACATACAAACATACAGACATATACACGTGGACACCACATTTGGTTTGTTATACTCACTAACCCTTACACACACACACACACACACACACTCACATTTAAAATCAACTTAAAAAATAAAGAACTGTAGTTTTGGTAGCTATACCGTGTACAACAACAGTAAAATGTTGCAGTGCAGAATACAACAGTTTTATTTTGCCAGTAAAATCCATTTGGGTTCGTCTAAAGCAACATGGATGGCTACAGTCACATGAAGTTTTGCACAAATTCACTGACAGGGTGGTGGCCAGAAAGGGTTAAATTTAAAAATTTAACAGCAACAACAATGGCATGTGATAGAAAAACAATAAAAACAACATCAATCCTGAATAAATAATGAATGAATCGAGTTTTGGGTAGGTAAATGCTTTGACCATGATGAGCAATAAAAAGTGACAAATTTATTTCAAGTCTGAATTATGCCAACATTAAAAAAAAAGGGAATGTCAAAAGTTTTTTCTTGTTGGTGAAAGTAGTCTAGGAGTCAAGGGGGGAGTTTCATATTGTAAGACATTTAATTTTTTTTTTTTTTTTTTGGAAGCTACTGGAAATAGACAAGTTTTGAAAATTTAAAAACGGAAGGCAAGTGTACAGGCTCTTTTAGCGAAGCGTAACGTTGATGCAGTTGCATCGAACCATGATGTTCGTTGTTATAAAATTCTATTTTCTTCATATTGAAGACGTTACAGTTAACTTGGCATTTCGTTTAATCAAGAATTTCCTTGTGTTTTCATACATCAAACATTATGGTTTGATGCAACTACATTAACATTACGCTTGGCTAAATGAGCCTTAAGGCTTCCCTAAATATAGAAAGTATATTCCTGTAGCCAATAACTTTCATTGGTAGCCCATTAGCCAGTAAAAAAAGTACTATCAAAGATGTCAATAAGAACCGGAAGTAGTGAAAAGTTGTTCTCTTTTTTTGAATCCGAAGTAAATTTAATTTTTTTAAGCTTTATTTAATCCGTGGAATGGAACTAATTTTTGAAGTTTAAAAATTATTCCCCTAGTGAATGATAAGTTCCAGTTCTACAAAAATTATAATTTATTATATAGTCTCGAAAAGCAGTTGAATTGTATTTTCTATGATTTCATTTCTTTTACGACTATATAAATAAAAACTAATAAATTTATTTGTATAAATCGTTGGTATCATGTAGAAATGCCATAACCGGATCTTTTCAAAATTTACTTTTTTGCTGATGATTTTTATTCATTTCACACCCATACACCTTATCACGAAAATTTAATGCAATGATCTCAAAAACAACGGTTTTACAAGCATTTACTTTCTTATAATTGCATTGTAATAGAAGTAGTTTCTGTTATCTTTCTTTCCTTCTCTTAGAAAGTTACAATTTTGTTATTTTAGCACAGTTGACAACACTGTTCCGATTCGATTGAAAATTTTTGTGCGCTGAGTTTTTAATTTATAAATTAATTAAATCTATCTGATTTTATTGAAGTTATTGTGCATTATAATTTCAAATTTAATTATTTAATTGTGTGATAAAATACATTTTGGCTGCTTAAAGATTTAGTAATTTTTTACTCACTAAATCTATTTTTAACAACAACAACTGAATTTTCTTTGCATATTATGCATAGTGCTCTGCAATTGGAATTCCTTACAAAGAATTTACACAAACAATAACTTTAAATTAACTGTTAAATTACTTTAAACAGTGTACATACTTTTTGGTTGAAACAACAACATTATCTTTGGTGCAATAAATAATCTTTAAATAACAAAAGCAATATAAGCAATTTATTACATATTTGTGCTGTTTAACAAATTGTCTACATACATATACTTTGGTAATTTTAAATTAATTTAACTTTTTACATCGCTTCTAATATATTAATTATGGCCTGTTCTAAGCCGAAGTGTCGCAATAAGTCCGATGATGTTATGGTTGCCTGTTGGCTTTGCGAATCGGTTTATCATGCAAAATGCGTTGACTTATCTGCACGCACTGTGGATAATTTGCATGAGAACAAGGGACTCCGCTGGTGTTGTAAAAACTGTATTTTGTTTGATGTGGAATTTTATAAATTTTTTAAATCCACTAAAAGTACATTGGATGAATTGGGTAATGATTTGAAAAATTTAAACACTAAATTTTCGAATTACAGGAACCTGTTTGATAAGGCACCGTGCTCACCCAAAGGAAAGAAGAAAACATTAACAAGTTCACTGGTATCTAAACCTAATTCTATTGAAATAAGCGATATTTCTGGAGCATCTCTTGTAACCACTCCAGTATTAACTCCATCATATGATTTTGTTGAATCAGTTCCTTCCGTATGTGGCACCGCGAGCTCAACTAAAACTCGTGAAATATCTTCGGGAACAATTTTAGTTTCACCACAACCATTGCAAAACAGCTGTATTCCTACTAATTTAAACCCATCAGTTCCTGCTTATAATACCTCTACTGCTCCAACTTTAAAGGTTATTCCACCAAAAAGGATTATTTTTGCCGCTCGTTTTGATTCTAATACAAGTACCGATGCTGTTAAACGTTATATTTGTTTCAAAATTGGTAATGATATTGACTTATCCGTCTACAAATTTAAGTACTCTAATCAGAGACGTAAATCCTCTTTCAAAATTATTGTTAATGAAGAAAATTTTGATTCAGTTGTTAATCCAGATTTTTGGCCGAAGAACGCACTTATACGTGAATACGTGTATAGTGAAAACGTCCCTTCTGATATAGTCCACCTACCACAAATTAATGCTCCATCGTCTAATCTGACAATTTCAAAAAACTAAATATTTTACCTGATAAATTGTCTATAGTTTACCAAAATGTTCGTGGTTTAAATACAAAATTACCGTCAATTTACAACCAAAGCTTTGATTTTTTATATGATGTTATTATTTTTACTGAAACCTGGCTTGTCGATAATGTACTCAATACTGAAATTTTCTGCGGAAATTATCAAATTTATAGACGCGATCGTGGTAATCTTATCAAAGGTGGCGGTGTTCTGATTGCAGTTTCTAATCGTCTATCTTCTGATGTTCTTTATAGTGAAGGTCTGTATGACATCGAGTTTATTGGTGTTGCAGTTAAGTTAAAACATATGAAAATGTTTATTACCTGTTCATATATTCCTCCAATTTCACCTGAAGTGGTTTACATGAAACATGTAACAGCTATTGGGAATGTTGTTAAGGCCGCAAATCAATACGATTACGTTATTGCTCTTGGCGATTTTAATATGCCTTTATTATCATGGGACTTCTCTTCTGAAGTTAATTATTTCATTCCGAGAATGGTTGGAGGTAATGCTTACCATATGGATTTTGTTAATTCTCTTCTAGACTTGAATCTTTGCCAATTAAATGGCTTATACAACGCAAATTCGAGACTACTTGATTTAATATTCCTAAATGTACTGAGTGACATCTCCATTGATCGCTGTTACCCGATCTCTTTGCCTGAGGACTTACATCATCCTACAATTGGAATTGAAATTTCTGTTGCATCTAGTCGTGTTTCTGTGTCATCATTTCAAACAGAGAGAAGAGAATCGTTTTGCTTCAAGAAAACAAACTATAATAGGCTTGATGAGCTTCTGTCTAATACAAACTGGTTGAACCTTTTTACGAATGCTGCTTTAAATACTAATTCAATACATATTAACAAAATGGTTGACACGTTTTACAAAAGAATGTATCTGTACATGAATCAATGTATTCCTAAATGTTTTGATTCTAATCGTTCTGGCCCGCCATGGAATTCCAAAGTTCTTTCTGCTATAAAAAATAAAAAGAATAAGTTCTACAAGAAATATAAATCCTCTGGACTTTTTGCTGATTACGCCAAGTATTCTGTAGCTCGTGCTCAATACATCTCAGCTAATCGCTCCTGCTATTACAGTTATTTAATTAAAGTCAAACAAAATTTAAAATGTGATCCTAAAACATTCTATAAATTCGTAAATTCCAAAAGAAGATCGAGTTCGTTTCCTTCTGTGATGAATTACCATGATATTGAATCCGATAATGATGTTGCAATCTGTGATTTGTTTGCGGATTTCTTCTCGTCCACATATTCTGATGTCAAGATTGCTGATTCAGATTCTCATCCACTATCTGAATTACCATATCCACCTGTTTCAATACCACTTCTTGATGAACTTACCGTAGTTAATACCTTAAAAAAACTGAAATTTTCATTT
This sequence comes from Dexiosoma caninum, assembly GCA_963924685.1. Taxonomy (NCBI): domain Eukaryota; kingdom Metazoa; phylum Arthropoda; class Insecta; order Diptera; family Tachinidae; genus Dexiosoma; species Dexiosoma caninum. The sequence continues at coordinate 85,897,515 of OZ004727.1, forward strand.
AACTGTGGTCCTGACCGAATACCGAGTTGTCTGTTAGTTAGATGTGCTGAAGCTTTATCGACCCCACTAACTCTTATTTTCAATGAATCAATAAGGACTGGATGTTTTCCGCAGGTTTGGAAAACCTCTTTCATAATTCCATTATACAAAAATGGTAGTAAAAATAATATCGAAAACTACAGAGGCATTGCTAAACTGAGCACTCTACCGAAGCTTTTTGAAAAAATTAGTACTGACATTCTTTCTCATCAAGTATCATCTGTATTGTCTCCTTTCCAACATGGGTTTCGTAAAGGTTGTTCAACTGTTACAAATCTTATGCAGTTAACATCACTTGTTCATCGTGGTTTTAGACAACAAGAGCAAACTGATGTTATTTATACCGACTTTAGCAAGGCGTTCGATAAGGTTAATCACGAAATACTTTTGAAAAAGCTTGACTCAATGGGATTTACATTAAACTGTCTTAAGTGGATAAAATCGTACTTGACTGATAGAACTCAAAATGTTCATTTTAAAAACTGTTATTCTAAGCCGATTGCTGTATTGTCTGGTGTGCCGCAGGGTAGCCATTTAGGGCCGCTCTTGTTTTCTTTATTTATAAATGATCTACCGAAAATATTGAAGTTTTGTCATGTCTTAATGTATGCTGACGACGTCAAAATTTTCTTAAGCTATAGAAAATATGCTGATCATCACTACCTACAGGAGGACTTAGATGCATTTAGCTCTTGGTGTAATCGTAATTTGATGGAATTAAATCATAAAAAGTGTAAATGTATGAGCTTCTTCCGTGGACGTAACTTAAGCGTAAAATATATTTTAAATGGTTACTCGCTAGACAATTTAAATATTATTTCCGACCTTGGCATTCTACTTGATTCCAAGTTAAATTTTATACAACATATCTCTTCTACTGTTGCTAAAGCACGCGGTCTTCTTGGATTTATAAAACGATGGGCAAAGGAGTTCTCCGACCCGTACATTACAAAGCAATTGTACACATCTCTGGTAAGACCTGTTCTTGAATACGGCTCAATAATTTGGGATCCAACGTATATGGTTCATATCAATAGTATTGAATCCGTTCAAAAGCAGTTTCTTTTATTTGGTCTACGTGGGCTTCGCTGGAATCCGTTGGATCTCCCACCTTATACTAGCAGACTTGCCTTGATAAAGCTGCCGACCCTTAAGAGTCGCAGGACTATGCTTAATGTTACTTTTGTTTTAAATTTGCTAAAAGGAAATGTTTGTTCTGAATTTTTGATTAGCAATATCTTTATTAATGTTCCTTCACGATTTACACGTCATTACTATCCGCTTGCAGTTAAAGTTTTCAGAGTAAATTATGCTAATTCGGAACCATTGTTAAGAATTTGTAAGCAATTTAATAAATTGTATAACCATATTGATTATTCGCTTAATGTTGATAGTGTCAAATCTAGTTTAATTGTATTTTTAAACTCTTAATTATGTACTGTATATCATTATATCATTTGTAAGGATCATGAATCCATAGATGTATGTAAATAAAGTAAAGCATTTGTAGGAGTCCAAGGGGATTTCTACATGAGACCATTGAAATATATAAATATGTTTTTACAACAACACGCACATTCTGCGCAGTTATTAGATTGTCTGTAGAAACTCCCCGGGGTTTAGGCGGGAATCGAACCGCCAACTATTCTACGGAGGCACCCAGCATACTAAGCAAACCTAAACGAATTTCATAGAATAAAATCACATTCACATTAATTATCTAGCTGTTGTTGTGAACAGCTTGCTGAGAAGTCGAAAATATGCAATTATTTCACAAGTATTCACAAGTAGTTCAAAAAATTGTTCTTACAGAATGACTTCTAATATCTTTCTCTGGGCACATAAGACAATCAAGCAAAATTGGCTTTCACGTAGGTTATCAAGAGAAAACTTTGTTGTTCACCCATTAGCAATGTTCGTAAATATATACAGAAGTTTTTGCAAGCATATAAATTCATGTGAAGGAAGAACTCAGAAAGCTCTGCTGTTCAGGACTGCCGACTTATTGTTCATGGCTTGTTCCTATAAAGAAAAAAAATGCGAACAAATAATGCTTAGAGACCGATCTCAGAAAGAAAAAATATCCTTTCCGGTAGAAAATATAAATAGAAAAAAAGAGGCTTAGTAGGGAGTACAAGTTTCAGTAGAAAATTCTGAAAGAAGGGTATATTTTTCATCGTGTGTGGTCAATATGACTGTAATTTTAAAGCATTTAAAAAAATCTCTAAAATTTTCCCAACATTTTATACATCCAAATAAGTCCGGACGAAGGCTTGTTAGGCAAAAAATCTTCAGTAGACATCGCCGTGTCGTGAAATACCATGGAGAGGAGATGAATTTAGTTGCCGCGCTAGTCTCGTAAGTAGTGCGCTTGTTTATCACTTTCTGGGGGTGTAGATACGATTTCTGGCAGAGGCTGTATCACATAAAACAGTTGATAGTTTTTTTTTACAAAAGATATTGCAATGGGACCATAATAAAATTTTATCCAAGTGGGCTCTGATCGTTCCTTAATTTTACATGCAGCAACCTGCAGACCTAACCTAACAGGCAGAGAAGCACGTACGATGTGCCAAGAATGTAATTATTTACGCATTCTGTACAAAAATAAAAAGAACAACAAATAAGAGCTTTATAAACCAACAATGGGGTGCTGATGGCGAGTTGTCGGCTTGTTGGCTCTGCAAACAGAAGGACTCGGATTCGATTTCCAGCCCGGTCAAGTCAGAATGAGATTTTTCTGAGTTTTCTGTGCTACAGCACTTTTCTTCGTAGTTAATTGAGCAATAAAATGTCGGCGATGTAAAATAATAAAAAAAATGGTTTTCCTTAGCCTTAAAATAATGGGTCTAAATTAACATCAGAGACGCCGCTACTTTGCTTTCCAATTAACACGCTACTCCAGAATTGTACTTCAATTAAGAGATCTCTCTTCCTACTACTTTTACCACCTGTCTATTCGCTACACTATCCCTCTCTATATATAGTTCCAGTACAAAGCAGTGCTTATGTAGGGGATTCCGCCTGAGCACTGGTCCACGTTAAAGAATAAAATAATAATAATTTTTCCCGCTCTCTGTTCTCTATTCTACATAAAAATATTTTTCTTCTTATTCAGAAATCGAAAAGATAAGAGTGCAACAGGTCAAGTGAGGAAAATAATTTTTTTTTGTATCATATTACAAATATTTCTATAATTATGGATTTATTAAAGAAAACAAAAAAACATCGAACTGGTAGAGCAGCTTTCTCTATCGTTATAGCATATGTCCATCTAAACTTTAATATATGGGAAATTCAATATTTTATTTACTACACGTTTTATTTTACATTTGTTCTGCTGTATTAGTCTCATGTGGGTCGAAAGTAAACATTTTCTTTATTTATTTATTTATTATTTTTTTTTTTGTATCTTGCAAATACTTTCTTTTATTTGCTCAGCTGAATATTATGCGAACATAATGGAAAATATTTCATATGCAAATACGTTGATATTTACTTTTTAGTTTTCATTTTTTCGTTGCTGCTCTCCAAATTCAAGAATTTTCAAATTTATTTATATTAGACCCTGAGGACTTGGTTACAGACACACTTATTTACAAAAAAAAAAAAAAGATCAACTTGAATAAAAGAATGCAGACAAACTAACGAATACATCAGTATTTGTAATATCGCATACGCATACGTTATTAGAGGCGTACATACATACATACATATGTACAAATGTATTTATGATTATATTACGTATCGTTTAGTTATAAATTTATGCTAAAAGCAATTTGAATGTAAATTTCTTACATTTAGTTTATAGTTTCTTAAGAAGAAGGAAACAAAAAAATGGGAATTGCGTTTTTAGTTTTGTTTGTATCTTTTTTACGTTTTCTATCATTTGTGGTCAAGTGTTAAGGTTAAATTTATTGAGATCAATGAATATTTTATAAGTATACAATATGTTCTGCTTTTCCCAATTTATTTCATCTTGATGTGGTTTTTAAAATAAATTTTTAAAATTAAATTAGATACGAATGAACTGCCCACAGGAGAAACCCGTATTTTATTTTTTTACTTATTTATTTTATTATTTATTTATGCATATAAGTGTGAAGGCCTTATACGGAAGCATTTTCTTGTAAATTTAATAAGTACTGACAGATGGTGTTTCTTGGCTTGTTTTCCTTTTCATGTGGAAGTTGTGAGGGTTTTTTTGCACTTAAAGGCATATGAATATTTAACTTTATTAGAAAATATTACTGACCCTAAAGCATTCAATTAAGTTTTATTTACAATATTGTGTTTTAATAAATATTTTCATTTTAAATACATTTTTGTGATGTATATTAAACAAAAAGAAAATGGTTTTATAAAGTTTTCGTTAAATAATAATTATTTTTTTATTTAATTATATATCTTTCTGCAGGCTAATAAATATAGCTAAATAATATTAAACTTGAACCAAATTCCATGTTTAAATTTCCATTTATCTTTTACATTTTCACTTAAAGCAGGCGCAAAAAAAGAGAGAAAAAAAAGTACCAATAGTTTTACAAGACATAAACAAAAGCGAGAAATATACATTCAGCACAAACACACTCAGTTGCACAAACAAAAAAAAATAAAAATTAATAAAAACCTGCAAAACCACTGGTTAATAATCCTGCAGAATTACTTCCAAACAGCAACTCGCCAACGGAAGTCGCAACTAAAAAAATAAATAAATTTTCAAGAAATTATGATAATATGAGCAGTATTAAAAGAACATGTGCACAATTTGGAAAACAACCTTTCGCCAGCCACTCCATACAAAAGCAATAATTGAAGGAAATAAACATTTTCCCTGTTCTAGCTGGGTTCAGGGGCATGAATATTTGTACAGCCAAATAATACCAGTGAACCATTTAGTTTTCCATTTAGTATTCAGGATGAAAACTCTTTCTTCCTGCTTAATTTTTCTAATAATTTCGCAAAAGGTTAAATAATGCGGTTTAAGTAACCGCAAGAAAAATTTATAATTCATAAATTTATTCTTTTGAGCAAAAGGGCATTCCTTGGTTGTTTTCACAAGCAACATATTTTTACTTACAGCTCTTTCTTTTTTTTTAAAAATTTTTTACAGCGTTTGTATTTCTCTGAATTTAATCTTTAAGCGGCATTTTATGGGGGTCCATGAAAAGGGAAAATTAAACAGCACTTCTTATTCAACATTGATTTTTGTATATGAACACATGGATGTAAATTATGTTTCACACATCTGCATGTAGATGCATTTTAAACAACAAAAAGTTTTAACAATGAACCCCAATAAACATAGTTATTTATTATGAAAATAAATTCAAATTCCACTTATATATATATATGAATGTACGGCATTTGTTAGGTCGATCAAGTCAGTACAATTCTTAAAAATGTGTTAATACAACTCTCGTACTGTGTGTGGTGGGGTTAGTTAAAAAAATTGCCCCATTTAAGGAACACTAAATCAACACGAGAGCAAGTAAATACGATGGAGAGTCCAGAAAATGATATCATGGAATAGTACTTCCGTCCCATTGAACTTTGAAGCATTGCAGCATCCCTGAGAGTAGAGATATTTATTTTGAAGCTAAAGGAGATCTATTGTTTTCACTGCACGGAGCAGAGAAACTAGGTTAGTCATTCATACAAACTAAAAATAAAAATAAAGAATATGCCAATGTTGACATACTCTACTTTTCAACCGACTTCAATAAAGGAGAAAGTTGTCAATTCGACTGTATTTTCTAATGTCTATTACCTCCCAACTTTTTACTGGGTGGACGAATTTTGATAACTCTTTATTCATGGAAAAGCTCGGGCTTTCTGCGTAGTTTCAATTTATTGTCAGTACAGCTCTCCTTAGATCGAACTTTTTACTGGGTGGACCGATTTTGAGGATTTTTCTTCATTGGAAAGCTCGTGCTGTTCGCGTGGTCCCATTTTAATGGTGGGCGGATCGAGGAAATACAACTTCACCTCCTCAGAACTTTTTACATGAAGGATCGATTTTTATGATTATTTTTTTTATTGGTAAGGTCGCGGTTACAGTGTCGTCCGATTTGACTGGCGACGTATCGGCGGAATAGAGCTCCACTAGGCAATAATTAAATTTTTTAATACGTTTTATTTATTAAAGACCAGTCAAGAATAAAATAAAACTATTAAAAAGATTAACGTAATGCGACGTCTAAAAGTGTGAAATAAAAATTTTTGAAAAACCGTTTAAAAAAAAGAAACCAAAAAGTACAAAATAATAAAATTTTAGTTCTGTCTTCGTTTCTATTGAAAAGCTTGAAGTCGATACCAACTACTAAATCGAATATATCAGGAACACATATAAATTAATTTATAAAAAAAATGATGTGAAAAAAATTTCAAGATTAAATGAATTCAATACAGTATATTAAGGTCCTCAGTTCCTCAAAATTGAGTAACTAAATACCGACTACTACTCAGCACCGACTACAAGCAGTGCAATTGCAATGAATGCAAAATTAAAGTTTTCGCTCATTAGTCCATTCTAATTAATTGCATATCTACAATTTATTTTACTACTTTTTATTTTTAGTTCTTTCTTTAAGTCGGTTCCAATTTTTTGTCCAAACATTTTCTGACTTCGAACAACATTTATATTTATACATATGTGTGTATATGTATATTATTTAAATATTTTTTTTTAACTTAAAGTTGCATATGGTATAAAATAAATTGCACAAAGCCAATTAAATCTTAATATTTAAAGGGAAATTAGTAGTTGAGTGCAACTGAATGCTTTTCAATCTTTTTCATGTCCCATCATGGAAATACCTACCCAAACCCAGTAGGCATCTCGAATAATACCACTGCATCACAATGCGTTAGACTTTAACTGTGAGTAGTGATAGTGTTACTTTTGGTATTATAATAACGCAACATCTACTCCTTCTTCCAATTTCCGGTTGTTTCCGTTTATGATGGCGATACAGTAGTATCAGAATTTTTCCAACCATACAATATTTCCGCTTACTGCTGCTACAGTCTATTTCATTTCATTTCATTTTATTTATTTTTTTTTGCATCCTCTCAAACATACACACTTTTGTGTGAGTTTATAAAACCGAAGGTTTTCTTTCGTCATGTCTGAAATAAAAAATAAAAAATAAAAAATAAAATATAAAAAATTCCATGCTGTTCGCCTTTTGAAATTGTAGCAACATTTTATTAGCAAAAAAAAAAAAAAAATCGAATTATTAAAAAAAAATTCGATGATAAATTTCATTTAAAATTTGTCGAATCTTCAAAATGTATCTACTTCGCACACAAATTTTTCCTGCTTCTGTGCAGAAATGTTAGTTATTTATGCAAATAGATATGCCCGATTCTCACAGTCGGTTTAGTTGTTTGTTGTAGGTACATCCTCAGCACTACACGAGTGTGGAGCGGAACAGGATCTTTTTGCTCATATTTTTCTTATATTATTTATACACGGAAATACATACATGTGCACGTATGCATGCTATCTTTTTTATCCTTGTGAATTAATTTTCTTCTGGAAATTTGTAATAGAGTTCATGTTTAGAAAAATATCGTTTGCTATTTCTTTGCTGTGAAAGATGTAAAAAAGTAAAAAAATCCATTTTTATTCAACTGACAATAAACTATCGAATACGATTCACCTTTTCTAATGCCACACGGCGGCGATACAACAGTGGGCAAAAACTTATGTATATGAAGTTTGGTTGTTTTTTCCTTAATTCTACTTGTGATTATTTATCTAGGTTCATCATTTGACGTGGGAAAATTTAAATCAAATGCCAATAAACACTACTCCCTCTATCCTCCTTCCCGTAACCAAATTTCCTAGTTCCAGTACAATGCATCGCATGTGTAGGGGTCATCCCCTGAGTGCCGGTCTAAGAAAAAAAAATAACAAAAGCGTCAGTATAATTTTAACCAATTTCCTTAAAACTAATTCTATATGTTCATACAAGAACTCTAAAAAATTCTTTAAGCAGTACGAAATCAACAAACAAAATAAACTAATTGGCCTCTTAAAAATTGTTCTTTATTCAACAAAACATTTTATTATTCGATTTAAATCAATTTAATATTTATAATTTTTGTATTACCATCAGCTAAATCATATAACAAACACAGATAAATAATCATCATGAATAAATGCAAAAATAGTTGCATAATTTTATTTATGTAAATAAAAACAAGCAAAAAGTGTACAAAAACTCAAGCCCTGAAAATAATTTAACAAGACACAAAAAAAATATAAAAAAATATGAATAGTTTTGCCGCAAGTTACGAAAGACGAACTTTAAAATTAAATAAAATAAAGTAAAACTGAAGGAAAACTGTAAAACTTCCGAAAGCCTTGAAAAAAGCCCAACAATTTGTGAAAATACCACATCTACGTATTTTGAAAATTCTCGAAGAATTAGACTGTATTTTCACCAGGCAAGTTTACTTGCGCAAGTCTATTGAAATTCTCTTTTGATGTCGCTTTTCCATTCAGACACGGGAAGTTTAATTGCGCAAGTTTCGTTTTCTTCAGCTCATATATTCTTTAATTTTTTGACATTGCTTATTTGCTTCGTTTTGAAAGTGACTAATAGGTCTGTTCCAGGTGCATATCAAAAGTGCCTAAACACAAATTTACCCAAAAGCGTTCCAGATTAACATTTTTGTGCAAGAAACTACAAGAGTAAAATTTTTTAATTTCCTGTGCAAATTTGCACGAACTTTTTCATTGGGTAAGTTCGGGCTAGAATTAGTATTATCAGCAGTTTTTTTATTTACATATGAAACTAAGAAATTAATCAGACAATTTGCAAACAAACGACAAAAGTTTTTAGTTCAAAATTTATGAAAAAGCCAAATGGAAGATTTTTCAAATAAACTTAAGTTGTTAGTACATGTTTTTATCCATATTTATCGCTTTATTTAATAAAAAGTGGCTTTTTAGGATTTTAATTTTAAAATATTATGCATTTTAAAATTTATTTCAGAAAGTAAGCAACACTATTATTTCAAAATTTTCAATTGCTGTTTTTTGCGTTTCAGCAATTTTTGGCAAAATTTTGCCACATTCTGAGAGTAATTTTCTTTTTACTCTTAAAAGTTTGGACATTTTTGTTATGCCGCTGAAACAGACCTAATATTTACAGAATATCATCGGTGACAGAATTGAAGTTAAAGAGAAAAAGAAACTGTCAAAATTTATTTGCAACCAACTTTTAAGTATAAAAAACCTTTTCGAGTACAGTATTCCATTCCCTCCGCTTTCCCTCTACTATAAACTTAAGACTTGTGCAAGTAAACTTGCCTGGTGAAAATACAGTCTCATTAAAGTTGAATACATGCTCTTAAATCAATGTCCAGTAAACAAAAAGGGTGTGAGATTTAAAGAAAAATAACAAAACTTTCTCAGTAGATGTCTTAAATAATTTTTTCAAGGAATCAATGCTTAAAGTAGGAAAATAAACAATGACAACTTTTGAGAATAGCAAAATCTAAGAAAAAAAAAATGCAAAGAGCGGATTAATTACAACCGTTCTTGGTTATATTTTTTTATTATAAAAAAAAAGGTTTTTTTTAATAAATTTGTATGTTTTACAATTCTACACGAACTTGACTTTAGTATTTTCTCTTAAACCAAAAGTACCTGGTTTCGCCTTATGCATTTAAAATATTTTCACTTTATTGTTCCTCTATACAGCCATATCTTTGCACTTTAAAAGGAAATAATATTGTGCAAATGTTTCTAATAAATAAAGTGAAAAGTGAATGCAATTTTTGAGAATCGAAATCTCACTATTAGATTTGAAAATTTAAAATACTTTAAATCTGATTTTATTCGATTTTAATATGATCGTTAGTTTTTATACAGTTATAAAATATCATAGTTTCATAGTGATGTATCAAGTTTTTTCGTTCCCCAGCCAGCTTGCAATATTATCATTTTTACTGAAACCTTGATAAGCCTCATGATAAATTAATGCTTAAATGCCCGGCTTCGTTACTTTGTTATCAGACATCCTCGACCACTGTACTGGAAAAATACATTTTATGCTTGACTCTTTATCATGGTATTTTTTTCTACATTTTTATTTTCCGTCTTATTGTTAATAAAATTTTCTTGTATAACAAGGTGTCGTATTGTTAAGATTAAAACCAGGAATTTCCCAGCGTGTTCGCAATATAAATATACACCCCTTTACACTATAGAAATGTAGTCCTTTCCATTCCGATTCTGCCTCTTCTACTTCTGCTTGATATCCTTTAGCGTGAAAGTTTTTATTTTTTATTTTTTTTTTGTATTGCAGAATATGTAAATATAGAAATACTTTATCATTGAATATTTATGAATTTGTTATCTTGTATGCTGGAGTTCGTAAATGTGTTTGCATCTTTTCTGTTTGCCAAAAACCAGAAAGATGTACATAATTCACATTTGATATTAAATTTATTTAAATAAAAGGGAAAAAGAGTGCCTTAAAAAAATCATAGTGTATTCATATACTCATACCCATCCCCTCCACATGTGTATAACTACACACACAGACTCACAGCTTTGTGTGAAATGTATGTTGTGTTCTTATTAAATCTTATTTATAAACATTTATTTGTAGATGTTGAGTTGTTTATTTTTTAATAGCAGAATGTTAGCAGAGAGGTTGCGTATAAAATTTGTGCGTGTTACATACTTTTTATATTTTTGAGAGGTTTAAGCAATTTGTAAGCAAATTGAGTAGAAAAATTGAATTTTTGTATACTCTTGAAAGCAAATGTTCTTTCAAACAGCGCGCAATGAAACGAAAATGACAAAAAAAGACAGCAAAGAAATGCTAATAATTTTATATATGAAAATTTCACGCACTTACACTATATATCAAAATAAAAAAGTTATATAATTAAATATAGTAGACCAACTCACAATCTAGTGCAAATGGTCTTGCATTATTGCATTTGCACAGTTGTGTAGTAATGTTTTATTCTGCACTACCAAAAAATAAATAGATGTACAATTGCTATACTGATGTGTAAATAAACTACAATGAAAATTATATTTCATATTTGCTATAGGTTTGCAACACTTATTTGGCAAAGTGACAGCAAACAAATAAAAAAAAGGGAGAAATCAAAAAAATAATAAAATTTATAAAAAGAAAAAAAATCGCACCGAGGCGAATATAACGAAATCTCCGAAACTCCAAGAAGCTCTGAAAGTAAAATTTAGGCAAATCAAACATAGTTTCTGGACAATTCCTCAAAGAGAGAGAGAGAGAGAGAGAGAGGCAACAAACCCTGAAAACTACCGCCCAATCGCAAAGTTTTCTGCGATTTTCCAAGTGATGTTAAGTGTGGTGAACTTCTACCTAATGAAATATCTAGAGGCCAACAAACTTAACGACCACCAATAAGGCTTCCGGAGAGGACTCTCTGCAGGTGAACATTCACCATTTTGGCGAAAGTAAATGGATGGCTCTGGCTTTTTCTAAAGCTTTTGACGGTGGAGCTTTGTCCAAATGTATTACTTTTAGGTATCTGTGGTATTTTCGCCCAACTTATATCGAGCTTTCTCAGAAATCGTGCTATAAGAGTTGTTATAGACATCGTCTTAATGCGCTCAAGATGAATCCAGGGGTACCGCAAAGCTCCACTCTTTCTCCTACCCAATTTTTCATCTTTCTTAATTCTTTCTCTTGCAAAATTCCAACCCTACCCAGTCTTTTGCTGATGGCAGCAGCATTTCTTATTCACACTAATTCCAGTAGAGGACGACATCATACATTGAATGTATACCTCGCAATAATATCGGAATGGGGTCACTCCAACAGGGTCGATTTTAACGCTCATTCTCCCCTATGCTGCACGCTAACGCACCAATGGATGCCCGATCACGCTGTTTCATCTGTATTTATGAACGTTATAGGTATTGCGGAATCTACAGCTTTTGATGTTCTTGACACAGAAATTCTATATTATTTTCGATGAACTGAGAATATTTTTCAAGTATCAAAGGAATCATGCAAATGCCTCGGCTTTTGAAGACTCCAACTGATCTTCTTACTATTCATAACGCCAACATCCGACCGAGAATAGAATACAATTCTCATGTATGGCCTTCTACTACAAAGATTATTTTGAAGTTTCTGAAACGTGTCCGGGAGAAGGCGAAGAAGACGGTAAGCTAGCCGCCTCTATTTGCCCTCTTGAGCGTCGTCGCAATGTTGGGTGTGTTTCAATGTTCTATCGTTACTTTAATGGCATGCGCTCTAATGAAATCCCGGAAATTGCGCCCTCAAACCCGCCCATTCATGCGCACAACGCGTTTATCATATAGCGCACATTCATTTGTGGTCGATGTAGCAGCGGCTCGCACTACGCCTTACCGAAAAAACAAATTTTTCTGCTAAACAGCGCGTATGTGGAATAAAATCCCTCCAGAGATCTTTCACTTTTGACGTGAGAAGATTCAAATAAAGTCCATAAATACTGCTCCCTCTATCCCCCTCCCATAACCTAATTTTCTAATTACAGCATAATTGCATCATATGTGTGGGGGAGTCGGCACCAGAGTTGTCGTCCAAGATTTTAAATGCTCCTGCTGCAGACTAAACCCAAAAAGACCGTTCACAGTTTGTTGGAATTGTTTACCATTGCAAAGGTTTGCCATCTTAACTGCACAAGATTGTGAGTTGGGCTACTGTAAATAGTCGTAGGTATTCTTTTTTGTTTTTTTTTTCTTTGGCTGAATTCAGCATAAATTGTATTTTGTGCGACAGACAAAAACCTGATAATAACTTCACTAATAGCTTTTTTCATCTTTGATATTTTATTGTTTACCATCGAACCATACAAGCGGATGCCGGATGTTTGATCATGTACAGGAACCAGTATTTGTTTTTATTTCCATTTGATTTCTTTCTCTACTTTCTTCATTCCGTCTAGTCATTGTTCTTAAGAGCGTAACTTGGTTTCCTTCACAATGTACTGGGCTGTACTTTTAGTTCTTAATTCAAAATGTTAGCAGTCTCTATTGAAAATACATTTATTATGTGATTTTTGTTTTCTTTTAATACCATTGAGATGAATAGTTTCTATACTCCATGTAACCACAGTGAGTTTTCTTTTCCTTATTTTCTTAAATATTGTTGATTATTGCCTTGTATACAATGACTTACAAATTGTATAACCGTTTCCAGATGTCAGTTAGTGAGTGCTCTTTAATAACAGTTGACGGCAATAGAAAGACAATCACACAGATTGATAGCTTGATTATGTTAAAATACATTAAAAATTTTAATTATTAAATTTAAATTAAATTTCAAATACCACAGAGAAGTTGAATATTAATTGGAATATTTACAAGTTTAAAATTCTTTAACCATTTAGAATAACCAAAAATAGTCTGCAGTTCGAAATAAGATTTTGACAAGAAGTATATTTTGCCAATGAAATATTGGTAAAGATCTCAAGAACTCAATGTAACAAAATGTTATTTTTCTATTTTAGTGATGTTTCCCTATTTAATTTTATTGTATAAGAATTGCTGTAAGTAACAAGAAACTTGTTCAAGGAATTGTTAGAGCGCAACAGGCTTGAATTGTTGATTGATACTCTTGCATTTCTGTGCCTTTTTTTATTTACCAATTTATATTAAATTTTCATCGCCTCAATTCACGATTAAGAGCAAAAATACCATATTAAATTATTTATGTTGTCCTAAAGTCACAATACAAAACATGTTTAACACTCCATTAGCAACTGACTATCAGCATTGAGAAATTAAGTTACCACTATCTGGCGAATGTATTTCTGCAACCCCTGTCCCAGTCTTTGTATCTTTTGAAATTTCTATTGTTTTCATCTGCGAACAATGAACCATTAAAAGATTTTGAAAAGTGACTTAATGTTGTTGCTGGAGCTAAGAGTAGACAAGTTTCTAACTAAAAAGTGCACAGTAAAGTTCTTGTTGTGCGTTCTTTGTCTTTTCGTAGGATTTCCTAATTAAATTTATATTTTATACAAGTTTTATATATTTTGTAGCAGTCGCTGCTAAAATATTTTCTTGAATAAAAGTAAGCTGAAGCAGAAAGTTATATCACACATACAAAAAAAAAAAAAAAAAAAAAAAAAACTTTCAGATGCATTTCTTCATGAGCAAATTCATAAGATGCAGTTTACATGTGTCAGTATGCATTTATGAATAGCGGTGTGGGGCGTATATCCATGTGGATTTTTTCCTTTAAAATATACAATATGTAAATGCTGTAGTTTGCGTTGCTTGTGTGCTTTTAGCAATTGTACAGTGTGGCATTAATTGTTTTTAATGTGAGAAATAATATTGGCCAGGCCAGACGGTTTCTGGAGCCATTCTCCTATGGAGAGAGGCTGCATATATTGACGAGCATTGCCAGAATAATGGATCTTCTGCACATTTTGTGCAGCTGTAGCACGCTGACTAGCAGGCTTTCAACCATCGACAATTGGATCCAAGAAAAATCAGATCTTTTCCTTTCAATGATTTACCAAACTTCATTCAGACGAAGGATAATTTTGGGCATTGCTGGCATTGCGGTCTGGCTCTTTCTAATCTGGGAAAAATTAGGCGTACAAGTGCCATTGGACGTTGTGGTTAACTGGGATGCTCGTATGGTTCATCTTTTAATATTATGGCAGGCAGGAGACAAAAGAACTGTTGGGTCGAGGGCCGCCGTTTGGCAACCTACTGACGAATAAATAATAACAGTAACAATAATATTTGCCCTGCTTACATATTTAACTATGAAAAGGATAAATTGGGTGAAAATATTTAATTATGAAGATATTCTGGTACACGTTTTTCACATTGAAAGCGATGCTTAGCTGTCATACTTTTATCAATTTTTTTTTTTTTGGCAATTTGTCGTTTAGGAATTTTATGAATCAAGTGAATCTAATGCCGAGCTAACAATGAACTCTCGTATATAAAAACCACGCTTTAATAAATTATAAATCAAAAAGAGCACTCCCAATCGATTAAAGTTTTTCTGCTGTCTGCATTCGCAATGTCAAATGCGCCAAACACTGAATAACGGCAGCAGTTCTCAGAAAAAATATTCTGCATTGAACATTATTTATTTTGTCATTGAATAAATCCGAGTTAACATGAACGATATAACGAATAATGGATTAATGAAATTCGAGATTCAATTACTTTCTTGACTTTGATGGTGTGACGACCACTGTCCCTTCTGATCAGTGTGTAGGTGTGTGGTTATTTTTCCTTCAAACAAACTATTATTAAATGAAACATCTGTGTTTAAGGCAAAACTTTTCTTATTTAATTCGTTTATTTCATCGTTTTTGTTTTTTTTTATTTTGTTTTCTCAACTTTTCTTAACGTTAGTCTTTTCATCCCTTACCGACCGACCGACCATTTATGGTGTTAAAGTTTTCTCAGTCTCATCCCTCTACTCACTTTCATCCTTTAACGTATTTTTATTGTTGTTCTTCAGACGTATTTCTTCTTTCAACTTTTTTTGGTTGTTTTGTTCACTCATTTGTAAGTTTTTAATTAAATTGCTGTCACACATATCTTTTCTAAAGAAAAAAGAAATCTAAAGTTTAAGAAAAAAATAATAATAATAATAGTACTCGTAATAATAAGCGCAAAAAGCCTTTCACTGCACAGTTATACCCACACATCTGCACATGCACATGCACTGCACTCCCACACACAATCAAATACAAATAAATAATCCAATTATGAGAACTTTTTTTTCTTTTGACGAGGCAAACACATGCATAAATCCTTTTGACTGGATGTGTGAAACAAAAAAAAAAAACAAAAACTTACTGTGATATCCAGTGAATATCATCGCAATTTAATTTCTTTGTACTGTTAAGGCTTCGCTCAATTTATAGTGAAATATAAAATCAAGAAAAATTGCTCGTTGTTGACTTGCAAGAAAGATTTATGAAGTCAGCATATATCAGAACTGGAGATGATGTGGTGTTATTTCGCACCAAACTTGTTAAGAACAGTGGGTGTGGAACCATTTGGTGGTAGAATGGACTATATATTCGCCGCACTCCTCGTATAGTTTAATTAGGTTAGGTTAGGTGGGGGACCCTCCCCGAGGGAGAACGCCCCACTTAGGCCAGAGGTTACGCCCATTGAGAGAACACAAGATATTCACAGCCGACGATCAGACAGTCGCCACATACCACCACCATGACTCCAAAATAAATCGCGCTATTGCGTCAATGCTCACCTGGAAGAGTTCAGGTTTTAGGTTGCCTGGTTTCATGGCAAGATGTGGGCACTGCCACATACGGTTAACAACCGTCTCCTCCTCCTCCTCCATTTATACACAAATACCCCGATATACAAATACCCCGAGGGAATGCCGAGCCCATCGGCATGGCTTCCAGTGGGATGGAAAGCAATGCTATTCAAGTTAAGAATGCACTTGGATGCACGGCGCCTCTTGATGCCAACGAAATTGTGCCGCCGCATACACCCACCGAAATAGTTTAATTTGCTAAATTAAAATTTAGAAATATTTATCGATATTTTTAATAACAAGCAAAAGAGTTATTTCACTTTTTCCCACATTTATATGTAATTTTCTTTTTGTTTGGTCCGTTGTTGCTGAAAATATCCCTCCATCTGTTTCTCTTGGCCAGCAAATTATTCTCTTCAGTACAATATTGTGCGGATTGTTTTACCATTTGTTGTTTCTAACTAATTTCCACTTTGGTTTTTCTTAGTTTTCTTTCGTTTTTCATCATAAATTATCTTAGATAAAAACTTTCTGCAATTTAACATGTCTGGTCACGTCCTTTTATTTATGTATATGTGTGCGGGTGTTTGTTTTGTTGTTTCGCTTGCACTCACTACAACCATTCAGCATCTATTTTAATTTCTTTATCGTGTGTTTTTCTTTTTGTATTCCGATTTTTAACTTTTTTGTTCTCATTTACTGTCATTCCGCTTCAAAATATTTTCCACTGCACGGAAATAATAAAAATAAATATAAGAAAGAAAAAAAGCAACAGCGGCAAATAACATCATTTTTTAAATTCCTTGATAATCGTTGAGCTCATAACTGTGTGTTTTGCGTTTGAGTGTGTGTATGTAAGTTGGTTGATTGTTTGTGTGTTTTCTTCTTTACTTTTTGGTTAAACAACCTCAATGTGCATTTTTATCTCATCTGTTTGTATTTGCTATTTTTAGTTTTCTCTCATTTCAGTACGCTTCCCTTAAGTTCATCTTATTGTGTATTAACTTGCCTGCATCGAGCAATTCTTGTTGTTCCGTTTGGACTTTGTCCAAAATTATTGTATGGCTGCCAGATAATTATCCGTTGATTATTTTGTGGTTTTCCGCTATTGAGCATCTCCTTGTTCGTTTATTTTCATTACATACGGTATAATCTATCTGTCCGACCGCTGCTCTGTGTATCCATAATGCACATTTTTGAATTCCTATGTTGAATGCAACAATTTTTGTCGATTATAATTCTCCACTGCATTACCGAAGGCAACAAATATTTTTTTAAAATTTCTACACATAAACACATAGTTGTGGACCATTGATTGCATGTTTTTGCGATATACAATCACACAATCGCATACATTTGTAAAATTTATACGTACATGGAAATTTAAGAACTGATAGTCATACTTTCTACAGTGGGCAGCTTTAGCAAACTTTTGTTAATCTACAAAATATTCAATATTATTCTCACTTCTATTTTTATTTGACCGTTATTTAATTTTTTAAATTATATTTCTTTCTTGAGCGATGGTCTGTTTTATAAAAAGTTTTTTAATTATTTATTTTCAATATTTCGCTACCAAATAGGTAGCATCGTCAGGAAAAAAAAAAGTTTTTAAACGAATTTTTGTTAATACAAACGATGCTACATATTCGGTAGCGAAATATTGAAAATAAATAATTAAAAAACTTTTTCATAAAAAAGACCATCGCTGAAGAAAGAAATATAATTTAAAATATTCAATATTTTTATATTTTTTCTGTAAAATTTTTTTAGTGATGTGAGTGCAACTGAAAACACTAAAGCACTAAAAACACTAAAAATGCGCTCTGTTTAAAATAAAAAATCAAGGACTGAAAATAATAATTATTTTTTAATAATTCTTCTAGTTTTTTGACCTCTTTTAACATTAATTACACTAATTATTTAAGCTGTAGGTCCTTTGTATATATGTAATATTTATTATATTTTTTGAAATATATTTATTAAGCTTGAGGTATTTTTTTATTTTATTTTGTTTAAAAAAAAAAAAAAAAAAAAAAAACAATTATAATTTCCTATTATTCCTGGTGATGTGAACAAGCTGTTAACGAAATACCGAATAATAAAACAAAATAAAATAAAAAAAAAACCTCAAGCTTAATAAATATATTTCAAAAAATATAATAAAAAAAGATCAATTAATAATATAATTAAAGTGTAATATTTATTTTTATGCGATATTTCGCTACTCCTTTGTGTCGCTTCTTCAGGAAAATTGATTTTTTTTTTTACACAAAGGAGTAGCGAAATATCGAATAAAAATAAATATTACATATATTAAAAATACATACAGCTTAAATAATTAGTGTAATTAATAATTATTTTTGAATTTTCAAAGGAAAAAATCAATCACTTGAATGTATGTGATATGCAAGTCCTGCACACCATTTTGATCGTATTAAACTAAATTTTCTTAAAATCATTTGCTTTTTAAATTCTTGATTTTTATTTTTTTTTTTAGCGAAATAATTGATATTTTTTTATTTTCTTTGGCTGAAATAATTGTCATTTTTGCGGTACAATTTGTCTGAAAAGAATGTGGAAGCAATTATGACTTATAAAACTAAATTCTAGTTATTTTTCATCACAATTGAATAAGAACCTTGAAAAAAAATATTTTAAAATTCACATATAATTTTTATTTAAATTTAACTTGTTATTTTAATTTAAGTTTTTAAAACTATTTTAATTTAAATTTACAGTGCCACACTAAGATATTGGAACGATGCGCTTTTTGGTACAAATAGATATAAAAAGTTTTTTTTATGAAAGAGTATGAAGTACTAGTTCTGTTTTTATTATTTCTTTGATAAATAAAACGTTTAACGCAAAAAAAAATTTTAATTTAAATGGTTATATTTTGAATCGTATGGTTTACCATAAACTTCAAAATCATTATGGAAATGAATACTTACTTTGTATATATGTGGCAATCGTTTGGTCAATAAAATTTTTACATATAATTTTTTTCGTTGTTAAAAATATTTTTCAATTTAATTTTTTTACTTGTGGTTATAAAGATAATTATTTGCATAAATTTTTGCAATTCCAACCGTACATTGATGGCATATGTGCCAAATGTGCTTATTTAGCTAACTATTTAGCTAATGGAGTATAATATAACACAGCTAATATCAAAACACATTTTAATTTAGATTATAAAAAATGAAAATCATTAAGAAATCTTTTGTGTATGCTAAAGAAATTAAAATCAATAAATAATAATTATATTGTGATTTTTATAATAAATGTCATAATTGTTAAAGTCCCTGTAAAAACAGCAGAGCTTCCTGTTTTTTTTTAATTTGCTTGTATTGGTTTTTGTGATGTTAATGGGGGATAGTAGCCCGTTAAAACGTCCACGAGCTGTCATTAAATATATGCCAGCACAATTGTTCTCTTGTATGAAAGACCACTGGGGGTATGAACTCGGACATTCAGCCAACAGCTTATTACTGTTTTCCACGTTTAATTTTTTTTTATATATTTGTGAGTGCCAACTCATCAGTGCAAGCTTTTAATTTCGTTTAGAAAAGGGATTTGCCCAAGCGGACAGCACTCAAGAAGTTCACACATGAGTGCACAATTAAAACGCAGTGTTCTTTATTGAAATGTTCTCTTTCTGTTCCACTGTAGTGTGAGAAAGATTTAGGAGTAAACGTGTTAATACACACATATACATATAAGCACCACTGATTATGTACGTTTGTATGGGTATATGCGCATAAGTGTGCATTTTTTTTATTAGCATCATACTGCAGTATAGGCCCGTCGGAAGTAAATTATGTCTGTTGGCTGAATTGGAAAATGAGCAAACGTTTGCAAACAAACACACGTACGTACTGCCTTCTATGGTACATATGGATTAGTGATCGACATTTCATTTTTCAGAAAGTAGAAAGAATTTTTTTTTATTATTCGCAACACAAAAACGTACAAAATTGACTCACGAACATATTTTCTTGGTATCTTCAAGGTGCTTAGTTGTCCCTGGAAATTAATCCTTTCTTTCATCTCCTTAGAGATTCTCACAAATATTTGCTGGGATATATTGTACATGCATACACATATATACACATATATATACAACAACGTTTGCCTTTATTACTTTGGAAGTGTGTAGGGGATTGTTTGTTTTAAAGAGATTGAAATCTTTGAAATTGGAAGACAACTTTGTTTAATTGTGTAGAAAAGTTATGGTCAAATATCCTTATTTTATTTTGAATTACAAATATTTTGCTGAAGCTGAAAATAAAATATTACTTACAGTGTAGTAAGGGAACTGTATTGGAATTCGTATTGGCAATTGTCTATAAGAGAATATAAAATCTTTCCACCTGAGTTAATTAGTTAAACAAAAGGTTATAATTCCATTAAACATTCATAGAGTATGGTCAGATTGAGCAAATTACTGACTTCTTTTGGTTTTCTTCTTTTATTATAGAAAAAATATGCATGAATATTAAGACAATATCAAGCCTTTGGTGCAATACCATGGTAATTCAAAATTTTAATTTTTTGAGCTGTGTATGCAGAAATGGTCTTTGGGGAAATATATATCTAAAGGAAAAAAGATTATGGTTCTATCTCTAACTCTTCAGATTCTACAGCTACAAATGTCTTTATTGCCTCCAGCTATTTCCAACAATATTTTTATTTGCAATAACGAAATATTTCCTTTATGACAAGAAATTTACAAAGCGAAATCGTTACAAAACATGCCTCTTTATTTAAAAACTTGTAAAAAAATAACTTTACTAAACGAAAATACTATCAAAAAGATGGCTCAAAATGCTTCAAATGCATTTTTCTCAGTTCACGATTTTTTTAATTACTACGGTATTGCACCAAAAGCTCGATATGTCCTCAACTATGTTTTATATCAATTGATTTTCTAGTATAGTTTTTATACACACATATGCAGGCATTTGAACCTTATGAAAGATAAAAATGAGTTTGCTACCAATGGCGCAAAAGCTTATTTGGGCGAATATTTACGCAATCTGAGAATTCTCTAAGATGTCCACGTTGACAATAAGGTTTTTGAGGTTTGGGGTCAATTTCTGTTTTAAAATTTTCATTGTCTGGTTTTATAAAAGTTTTCTTTCGTATAAAAATTTGTAGAATGAGTTATATTTTTTTTCAAAATAAAGATATTCATATCGCAGTCTTATATTTTCTAGAAATTATATTACAAAGAAACTGCCTACGATGTCTCTGGCGCTTAATTACATGCAAACAAAAAATAAATATTTAATTTAGTTTTTGTTTTTAATGTATTTAGGCGCATAAAAATAAAATGTTTGTTTTTGTGTTGTTGCTTGTAATTAAGGAGAACGCATGATATTTGAGCAAACGACATCATGTGACGAAGTGAGCCGGGCAGAAAGTCTCACGCATAAAGTATGATAAAATTTAACAATCTCACGAAAGCGTTTCTGAAATAAATGAATAATTTTAACAATTTTTTTTTATATAAATTTATAAAAAAAAATAACTTTAAATATTCTCAATTCTAAACCAAATAAAAAAACGGACAGAATATTTATTATCGCCATCAATTTAATTAATTGTGTTTTACATTGAAATTAAAAACTTCAGGATACTTCACGATGTATTTAAATAAGAAGAATTTTCTCCAAAGACATCCTTATCGTTAAGTGGAACCGTGTTGATTCTTTTAATTGCAAAAAGTGTTTGTTCAACGTTTGTAGTTCAGCCATAGCCGTAGACATCATTTCCTTTGCCATTAAGTAATTTTAATACCGCCGTAAAATCATAAAACTAATGGAATCCATTAGTAAAATCCTTTTGAACGCATAGATGAATGTGGCTGTTGAATGTAAAGTTGCAATTGTCTCCATCTGCAACAAGAACACCAGCAATAATTATAATACTGCTGATGGTATTAGTGATGATGAGGGTATGAATTTCTATGCTTCATCGGAATCATTAGAAATAACAAAAATGCTTCAAGATCTATGAGTTTGAAATGCGTCTTGCTTTTTGTAATCATGGTTGTCGTTGTCGTCGTTGTCATAATAATTTTCATTTTCCCCCTAATGACAATTCGTGGCAAAAACACCACGAGTGGCCGAAAAGGCTGAACACACTATCACCATGTCTTCATGAATAATGCAACATTTTGTTGTTGTTCTCGTTTCTGTTATTGTTGTTGCTGCTGTTGTCGTTAAGCTGCATTTATGGTAATGCTTGCAATAGTTTGGTCATTCACGGTGTCGTCACATGGCTGTTGAATGCCAGTTACAATTTTTGGTTTTTTCTTTTAATGTTGCCGTAAAAGCCCACATTGAGGCTGCTGTTTCGATGAATATACGACGAGGCCTTGTGAGTATTCGAAATCTACAGCGTGTTTATATTTTGTGTGTTGATGAAGTTTCTTCATTTGTATGCATCAACACTTTGAGATCCGTCGGTTAAAGAGGGGAAAAAAAGAAGAGAATTTTATATTTCCGTTAAAAGTATCTATTGCTTTAAAAAGGATTGTGGTCTGAAAATAAAAAGATTTATCCACAACATGTATACACATTTCTCTATAGCAAATCCTTAATGGTGTTCATTTAATCCCTACAGCAACAACAGTAGCAACAACAATGATGATAATGGCTGAAGTACAAGTAACGAAAAGAAATTTAATGTAATTATTTTAATGTAAAATTTGTATTATTCCATCCATCTGAAGGTTAGAGACAATTTGTTTGAATGGTTTTGTAGACGATTGTTTGTATTATAGAAAAGTACTTATGCAAATTAAATTTCTACTTCTGCACACACAAGCACACAAACACACACCGCATAATTATACATACATACATTTATTTTCACACTTGTGCGTTTAGAGTGTTGGCGTTTGTATGACTACAAGAGCATTAAAATAACGCTAATCACCAGGGAAACCAAAAATTAATGAAAAAAGTAATTTCAAATAAGAAAGATCAACTTTTTCGAATTTATAAATTTAACCTTATTTTAACTTTATTTTTAATTTCGTTTACAAACTTTGAATCGTAATATTGGAAAATGTTTCAGACTAACTTACTTTGCAATTAAAATAAAACACTGCCACGTCTTACGTTGACCTTTTTGGCGTATAATAAAACGCAGCAAGTTGCGAATTTTTGCAGAGATTTTTTTTGTAAAAAATTTGGTAAAAAATATTGCCAAATACCCTTAACACTGGATGCTTACTCTTCATTTGAATACATTTAGGGTACTCTGCGTCGAATCGACGATATATTACAAAAAATTTTTTTGTTAAACATTTTAAGAAATAAAGAAAAAAATTAAATATAAAAATAAATTTTCTTTAATTCTTCTAGTTTTTTGACCATTTTTTATATTAACTACACTAATTATTTAAGCTGTAGGTCCTTTTTATATATGTAATATTTATTTTTATTCGATATTTTTTCATTATAAACAAAAATCAATTTTCCTGAAGAAGCTACACAAAGTTGAAGCTGTCGTCATCAACTATGAACGTAATAAGAACACACAAAAAAGATGTTTGTGATAAAGAGTAAATGAGCTGAGTCGATTCGACGAACAGTACACACAGGGATAAATTTCCATTTTTTATTTTTAATTAACAACTTTAATATGAATTTAATTAGTTTTTAGGCTCAATATTTAAATAAAAAAATAATTAATTTTTTTTTGCTCTGAAATATAGATAATAACGGATTATTTTGATATGAATGCTTATGTGATTGTTTTTTTTTATATATGAAACACTATTAATACGAATGGAAACTAATATTCAATAATCATTCGAATTGAATCCAAATGTTTTTCTCTTATTAAAAATTAGTTTGAAATTTTCAAAATTTTTAATTAAATTTTAAATTATTGTTAACAAATTAATTGAAAATTAATTCAGTTAAGTCAAAATTGTAATTTAATTTTAATTTTAATTTAATTAATTTTAATTGATATTACGAAATCTTTAATTAAAATGAATTTTCTATTTTGCTGTGTATCCATGGTTAAGGCAACACAAAACTGTAAATTACATTTCGTGTGTAATCAGCCGTAAAGCGATAAGATAAATACTTCTAACTTATTTTATTTACAAACAGCGTGCGTATAAACATGATTTTCACAGCAAATAATGCATCTATTACTTCCCTCTCTTATTAATTAATGTAATATCAAATAATTAATTAATTATGTGAAAATACCAAAAAATCTCACTGTCTCGGTATATATTTACAACAAATGCTGGAGAGTTGTTTGTGCTGGTCAGAACATCCCTCTTTGTACGCATCCCATACTGTTGGAACGCTTATCACACTTGCGATAAGTTATCAGCTCCGTCAATATCAATTTGACACGAAGAGAATGTGTCTTTCGAATCGTCTGCTACTTTATATTCTTCTTCATACAAACGAATTATATTGAGAATAAATAATAATAATAATTTAACGCTGAAAATATTCCGTGAAAAGAGACATATGGGTTGCTTTCAGAAATGCATATACCACAAAATATATGCAAACTTATGCGCTTAAGCATAAAATATTGCGAAACTAATCAATGGCAAAATTTCTAAAACTTTATCAGTCCGATTAACAACACACTGATATGCGTACGCAGAAAAAAAAAATTATTAATCATATTTTTCTGGTCGTCCTGCTAATCACTTTGTTTGCCTAACCACAACTAATTAAATTAAGTAGATTTTATTCGTATTATTTAATGGAAATTGGCAAAAAATGGTTGCCGGGGGAAAGCAAATGTGATGGAAAATAACATTAAAAAAGGAAATTGTATATTTTTAGCTGGCCTAAAGCATTATAAACCTGTGAAGTACTTTCCGCGTTATATTTTGAAAATCGTTCTATTTTGTTAATTAGAGATGCTGCAAACAGTAGTACATGTCTTTGGTGCTGATTCCAATCCCATTGATGTCTGGTAGTATGTCATATCCATTTGAATACGAAAGCCTAAAGAAACCTTTTAAATTAATTACACCTTGGGCTTTCCATTCATCCTTAATTTTTACAAGGAATCACTAAAAACGTTTAAAGAGGAACCTGTATTTAAGTGGAAAATATTATTTGGTGTTCATTGTGAGCAACATAGAAACTGAAAAATTAATCATGTTTACTTTTAAATCCTTGTTGGAAATTTCTTCATACTATACGCGATTATTCGGTGTCATGAGGCGTGACCTCTGGAATGTGTGCTTAGTCTGCTTTTACATTATTCTTGAATCTACGTTAAGTTTGTTAGAGAGCAAAGGAAGAAAAAAGAAGAGGGGTACAGAATTGTTTGGAGCGAAAAGTGACATCAATTCTCTTTAGTTACTTTATTCGTAATTCTCGAGTTATTGTTGGCATACATTGTATAGGAAATTGGACAGTTTTAAAAAGGACAATTGAAAAATAATTTTCAGCAAGAAAACCTGACGAATCCAGAAGCAGATTTAGCGTTATAGTTGTCAACAGCTACGAAAAGGAGAAATCAAATGTTGGATTTCCCTAAGCTGACATCTGGCAGATGAGTATGGAAATGGCATCACAAACTTGTTATTGTAAACTTTCAACGGTTAAAAGTAAATCAAACGACTGCTGAATCGTGACATGCTGCTTGTTATTCAAGGAAATCTGTATCAGGAATTAATCTCACTTCAAGTTCTTTCTCCATTAGGAACTATTTCAGATCATTTTAATGTTCATGAATGCCCTTTGTATTCTAAACGAAGTGCAATTTAGAATTTATTCTTAGGAAATCATACTTATTGTCTGTGACAATAATAAAATAAAACGAATATACAAATTTTGATAATAATTGCAATTGCTGTTTGCCTTAAAATCATGTAGTTACTTGTTACAAATTGACACTTTGATGTGCGCTGCCCTTTCTTACTATTTTTCCTTGTTTTTTCAGTTTAAAAAATTCTCTCAAGCATATTTAATTTTTTTTTACTTATCAATACACACAAAAACACACACACACACGCACACACACACACGCATTCACACATTAACACTCTTACTGTTTATAATTAGTTTTGTTGTATTAAGAATTGTGAAAGTTTTCAACAGATATCCTCTGACAGATAATTGGCTTTAACATGTATTGATAGATACATTGGTAGAAGCTTGTTGCTATCAATTAGTAATTCATTGAGAAACATCCTGATTATCAAGTGCTAATTAGTGCAAAAAGAAGATGAAACTTCTTACAAAACTTTATTAACACATGTACTTTGACTACTTTCCCAATAAGTTTATTTCAGTTCACAATCTTTGCACATATTTCTTTTTTATTTTATACTTTGCAACTGCGAAACTCGATATGCGAGATAATATTTCATTAATTTTATTTTTCTTCTTCACATAAACGAAATAAAATGAAGGGAAGCAATAAACTTTTCAGCACTTTGTTCCTCCTCTTGAAGTAATTATCGACTTTGTTATTCATTTGTTTGCTTTTGATTTGTAATACTCGTAAAAGGGAAAAGGCAAATGAAATATTCTACA